>OZ020498.1:8829182-10063704 GCA_963971365.1 Lasioglossum villosulum
GAATCATCAGATAAGGCAAGAGGACACACATCAAATCTTTTCTTCTACAATTGCAGAGATCGTGAAGATACTTTTGTAGACAAGTTTTCATTTTATGACAGTTTTTTACAAAACCTTACTAACTAGTTGATAATATTAGTGCTCAGTACTTCCTGTGGTAATAGGTACCACTTTCTTCGAATTTAATGTATGAAGTAGCTAGTTATCAGTGGACTAAATTCGACATCCGGAAATGATCTGTAATTCAGTCCAGCTTCCCAAGTTGCAGCGTGACGAACAGATCGAGTCAACGATCGCTACGGTGTTAAGCATAATTGCGTTTGCGTAACCGAACGTGTGTCAACTCTCGGCCGCAACTGTTACACGTGTCGTGAAGCTTGTCGTACTCTGATTTGCGACCAGCCCTCGTTTCACAGAGACGTCTGAGATCGATAGGGCTCGGTTCTCTCATGATCCTCGAACTTTACTTCCATCTGAAATCTGCGTATCAATCCATACCGAAAAGTTTGGAAATCGCCATATGATGATCCGCGGTCGTTCTTCGACACGAGATAATGCCACTCACACGGAAACCTGAAATAGTTGCTATGAACAAGCAACTCTACAAAATTAAAATTAAAAAATGTTGTATCTTCCCGTAAGAAGATCTTATAATATTCGGATCTTGGAGCACAACTTTTCCTGTGACCCTATCATGTACATACTAAAGCAGAGAAACGTCTCTCAAAAATTGATATGCTATCTCCTATTACGGTTTTATTGTACTTGAAACGACTTGAAATGAAAAGTGTGCCACCAACGTTGAAATAAGCGAAGAGGGCTCGCAGCAAATTAATCGATAACAATCCTGAAGTAAATTGCTCCGAGTGGCTCCGACAGAGAATAAGAACGTTTCGTTTTCTTATTTCTGCTCAGCTAGAACTTTTATTTTGATGGAGCTGGTAGCGATTTGTCTCTTGGATGGAATCGCGTGTTTCGAGATTCCATGATTATTTCGAGGCGTGGCGACGCGACAGGTGAAGCAATATGTTAGCAGTGGATTTTTTCAATGGTGCGACGACGACGTCTGCGTGTTGAAAAGGTTCGACCGGCCTGTGCGAGGCTGGTTCGACCGCTTCCAACAGTTCCAGCCAGTGCTGAGATATTGGCAAGTTTTCTTACGCATTCGCGACGATTTTAGCATCAGTGAAGTAAAATTCTCGATATGATACCTAGATCACTAAAATTTAAAAATTGTTACGATTTGATACTCTAACTCGTACGACCCTTCTCTTGTCTCGTGTCTTGTCGTTTCGCGCCTCTTGTCCTGGAGTCTCTTTGTCCGGAACTGATTGTTTCGGTACTTTTCCGCCAATATCACTACCCTACTACCTTTTCAGCATAATATAGATACAATATAGATCTTGGTCAATATCTCAGCACAGCTTCCAGCGTGACTGAAAAAGAGAAGACCTTCACCCGGATTCGATACGCAGGTTGGCTAGCCCGACCCGACTCTGCATGGCCAGGCCCGCGAGCGAAGAGCACTCCAACAAGTGCTCGTGTGCGCCACCTTTTCCTCCGTCCCCCTAACATTTTTCTTAGCGACGTGCCACCGACAGGTACGTTAAGCTAACTCAAGCCTTTGAATCACGCTTTGGAAGTTCTAAGACGACCGGATTACGCGTGTAGCAAGCCATATTCCAGCAGCACGTGAACCGACTGCCGATCGCGCCGGACAAACTATGATTCAGTCGACTTGCGACACGAATGTCCGGCCTTAACTAAATTCATTATCCCCTTCTACTGCAGTCGGTCAGCGCAGCTCCCTATGGAGGTGCCTTCTGTGCTAAGTAAGATGCGTTGAGCTACAGTTGATAAGACATTTAAATCAGTTAGCTGTGTGTGACGAGTATACTCGCTATAGAATAAAATTACTTACTGGGTATTTATGTTCAATGTTTTGACGTTTCATAATTTTATATTTTGAGTCGAAGACGAAACAATGAAAATAGCCGAAATGTTTATGCATTTTCTAATTTTTGTCGACAAATTTTAGGAAAGGGGAATGAAATAAAATCCCATTTTAATGGGAACAACCTTCGTAAAACTGAGTTTCTGTGTACATTATCAACCATTCCATAAAATTTAGGAAAATACTAATCCTAGGCAACTCTAGGATCATTTTTTTATTGTCTGAAATGTAGAAAATTGTAGTGCAAGGGTTGATTTTCCTTGTAAAATTTTGACACACGTAGCGTGGGCGAAAGTTGAAAAACGAAGAATGAAAAACGAACTCCTAGGGTCACATTCAGTTCACAGATGATAGGATCCGGTCCATGGTCGGTGCTATATTTGAACCGTTTAGTGCAAAAGCGGTGTAGGGCAATTTTATGCCTGTCTGGTTTTACACGTTCATCGTCCCGTGCATCGTATGTATGCGATGCACGGTTGCAACGGGTATCGAATAGCGTTTATTTAAACGTGAATTATATGCTGAAGGTACAACTATTTATAATGTTTTGATTATTTGTGAACGTTTCAACGCTCCATCTTGAAAGCTTCTTTAAGTTTAATATAGTGTTACACTATGATCATCTAATTGACTAATATTATGTGGCTCACACGAATTAGGTGTAACGATCTTTGATACTACCGCATTTCACATAATTTTTACATTTGTTCTTTATTATCAAGTAATCGATCTTCTTTTCGACCTGCACCAGTTTTGCTTTCCTCAGCTCCTTGTAGTCACGCAATCTCTTGACCGGGCTCAGAATAAATTAACTATGTATACACTGCGTTGACAGAAACAGTTTTTCTTCGCACCAAAGAAAATCATTTAGTCTCTGCTGGAAACGATGTAGATCCATTAGTCACAATCCTGAAGAAGATTGTAATTTTCATCTTCCACTGCGACCATTCGGTACTCGACACGCTGACTAATCTTAAATAACTAAGCTAAGAGCTCTTACTAACCCTGAACTCGATTTCGACGTCGATGAAAAATGACTTGTAATTGAATCCCTTCTATTTAAAGAGTAAAATATTTTACCGTACAGAAAAACAAACAGGTCATATAATACGATAAAATGTAGTACTGAATCAGTTGGAATGAATGCGGTTCGCAGCATAAATAGATGGAATCGGATTGATCCGATCCAACTCCAAGTCTATTGCAAGATGCTGAAGATAGATAAAATAATTTTTCTCTTTTAGTGACCTAAAACATTCGAAAATAATACAATATCATTCGATCCTTTTAATGCCTTAGCGAATGTGTATTTGACATGTTAATTTTTGTCTTAAATGCGTACAATCCGCAGCCTAGTCATACCCAAGGTCAAGAATTTATCCGGTTTTTCCCGTGAAAGCACCCGTAGAATCTGGTTAATGGCTTGCATCGTGCCGGTGGAAAGGATTGCACGAATTGCAGTAGAGAAATCGCGGCTGACTAAAATTTCGAGCGGAATGCCGGAAGGCTCGTTCTAATTTTCATCGTGTTTCTGCAGTCGTTGTTGGGGTTTGCCTCGGATAATCGAAAAATCGCTGGTCGCGGTTTACCGATCAGGAAACTGCATAAACCGCTTTTTCCACAATCGAGAAAACTCAAGATAGGTCTGCGCTGCGGTGTTATCGTTTCCTGTAAACCGGTGCAGCGGCGATTATCTCGCTCTATTTGCTATTAATTAGCTGTGGGACGATGTTTTGCGAAACAATCCTGGCAATGTTCGGCAAAGGGAACAAGGAAGTCCTTTCTAAGCGATCGCGCTCCCGCAGAGAGAGCACCCGTTTCTGCACGGAAACTTTTACCTTCGACGAGTGAAAGACTCGATGATTGGAGATAGAAGATCGCCGGGAGATCTCTTCCTTTCTCCTCGTGAAAAGAACGCGTTCTACAAATTAACGAGACAACGGGAACACGGCAATCTTTGATCGAGTTCGCTGGGAAAAGGATCGAAGAACCGGGTTTGATTGATAAACGCGTTCTGTCGGAAGGAGTCTACAACTCATTAGCACCGCGGAACAGGATCTATCGATCGCTCGACGAGATCGACTCCACGTTTTGCACGAATGCAATGTAAAATCCTAGATGTTGGGAATATGCAGTTGAACTTCTTGACGACATACTTAATATTGAAGAGGATGTGTATCTAGAATATTTTAAAATCTTACGAGCATCAACAAAATATTCTCGTTCTGATTGAACGAGGCACTCGGAAAACAGGTACACTGAAATAAATGTGGCAGAACAGGAAAAGTGGGTTCGTAGATAACTAGCGCCTATGTTCGCGAGAATAAGGGTTAGAGACGCAACTACAGCACCTGATGGCGGTACCTGTTGGTCGTTGAAGGCTTCCGAACAGCTATTTTTCTCACAGCACACAGTAACTTCCGCCCCTATTCTCCTCCCAAATCGTTACATGTATGTAAATTCGTCCACTCGGGGATTTGAATATTTACGACAATGATTTTGTGTTCCAGGTAAAACGTTCTGCCAGTCTTGCAAGAAGAAGTGCAGCGGGGAGGTGCTACGAGTGCAGGACAAGTATTTCCACATAGGGTGTTTCAAGTGTGCTCAGTGCAACGCGAGCTTGGCGCAGGGCGGCTTTTTCGCTCGCGAGGGCTCTTACTACTGCACCAAGGTACTACATGAAATACGTATAAATAAAAAACCATCGTGTGGCCGATAGAGAAAAAATGAAGAACATGGGGGCTCGCTATTATCTGGAGCGCGTAATGCACTCGTCGCGAGTATAGTCACGTTTCGTACTGCGCCACCCTTCGTTTCTACCTGTTCTATATTCTGCGGCAAGAAGTGGAGTCTGTTGAACCAGAAGAACCTCTAGTCACGGCGTTTTAAGCTTCATGTTTCAAGTTCAATTATCTGAATTTTCTTTGGATCTCTTTGGGATTTAACCAGCCCGCGAGCTCTATTCTTGTTCAGTGAGATCGCTCGAAAAAAATTGGAAGCCCTCGTGCAAACACTAGAAAGTCCGTAATTTGCTGATTGTTTCATTGTTGCTCCGATCAGTAATATATGAAAATATTTAGACGAAGAATTCTAGTTCATAGATTCTACATTTTGTTTAATTAGATTGGCATGGTCTGACGACTTTCTTGCAATTTTTTAGGACTACAGGGAACGCTGGGGCACCAAGTGCGCCGGCTGCGGCGAGTACGTGGAGGGCGACGTGGTCACCGCTGGCGAGAAGCACGCGTTCCACCCTAATTGTTTTCACTGTCAAAGATGTAGGCAGCCTCTGCTGGGTCAGGGCACTAAAGTGTCCCTCGTCCAAGGTAGGCTCTTCACCGAAGTCCCTAACTATGCTCTACGATGGCGACCATCTTAAAACTTTTCCACGACATAACAAAAATCCACGAATACCATATTATTTGGAGAAACATTTGGAAAAAATACGCAAAGTACAGCTAACATACAGCTATTTTGTACAATTTGTTTCATGTAAATATCCGAAGTAGTGACCGAGAAAAAAAATAATGTTGATCCTCGCGAAACCATTCGAGTACCAATTTAGAAGCTTCGAAAGTACCATAAAATTAAAGTAATGCAAATAATTCTGTCTCGTATTTCGGGGAGACGCGTCACTCGAAGTGTTAAGAGGCTTTGAATCTTGACGGACCAACGTTCCATGCGAGAAACAATTCTTAGCAGTTGCTGACAGCAGGGATTGACACACGGGGACAGTTTGCTCAGCTCGTCGATGTCTCTCGCCGCTCGTCGAAAGGGTTGCAAGCACGCGCGAACGTTTCAATCCATCGCGTTTCGATGTGACCCGCGAAATTGGCGTACCGGCGAACCTGTTAAAGCAAATTACCACTTAGGTGTATCGTAGCAGATTAACGAGGCCGTGCACGCGTGGCCTTGTACCGGTTACACGGTTGACGCTCGGAGATACGTCTGCACACGAGATAGATACTCTCTTGGAGTATGACCCCATCTCCCGTGAGTTAAAAACCCCCTTGATTCGATCGTTACATTGTCCGCGGGCAAATATTTATGCGCATCTCTGTGCAACCTCGGCCGCATTATCGATCGTCCCGCGAGAGAGGACCGCGTATTTTTAGAGATCGAGCTCCAGAAACATATAGTCATCGCCTTCATCGTTCCCCGAGCGGTGCAATTTTCTCGAGAGGTTTTTCACAGAAAACCTGTTCATTGCGAATCGCTGGTTTAAAGCGAATCTGAAACGAGCGGGGGCACGGATTGCCGTCTGGGGCGCTGATCTGGACCGGGAGGCACGGAAACCACGCCTAGTCTGTGTTCAAAGGCAACAACATATACGTTCAGACAATTTTGCCTTGGTAACCAGATACAATCGATTCATTGAGTATAGTATACACGTAGTGTGTGCAAAAGTTTTAGACTTGTTCAATCGTCCATACATATTGACTTTTAGTTGGATAGCGGACTTTTATGCATTTATGAAGAAATCAGTTGAGTGGAATATAATTATAATGATTATACTCCTCCAACATTTTATGCAATGGTTCATTTACTGTTAATGTCTTTAAAGAGCCAGCATGTCGCGTATAAATAATAGAAAACTAAAAGAAAGATTAAAACTCCTGCATACGTTTCGATGCATTGCATTCATTTGGTTACCCTAATCATCCTACGATGAATCAAATAGCACTCCTCCGTCGTACCTACTTAGCCGCGTCACGGGATATAAAATAGTAAAACTGATTACCGTTCCATTAGTTTAAAAAGTGGACTCTGTAGAAAGCTACGCTGCATCACATAGTCCAAAAACATGAAAGCCACTGCAGTAGCCAAGAGATCAAGCATAACAAACGACGGTTCTTAAGAAGCGAACCACTTGCATGGACCGTGGACGCATCTTTCTTGCAGTCGGGACACACCACAGTCGAGTCGACCAGCTATTTATACGCGTAGATGATTGAATCAGTAGCTGGTAAACAATCGAAAGGCGAAAGCCCGAGTCCGGCCGCGCGCGTACAAACGATGAATCAGTCGGCGAAGATATACGCTCTCCGGGATAAAAGACAATGCTGGCGTCGTATCGGGTTTGTGCGTCAGCGACGAGCAGCGAGCAGATCGTCGACCGGATCTGTCCAATCCCAACTAACCGAGCATTGTCTATAGGTCAAGCTCTCTGCCATCGATGCGTCGGTATCCCGGTTCGAGAGGCCTCGACGCCGGTCGGCAATAACGCGGCGACCAGAGGAGCCGGAGACGGGCCCTCCGACCCCGGTGCATGCGCCGGTTGCGGAAGCCAATTACGGGAAGGTCAGGCTTTGGTCGCGCTCGATCGACAGTGGCACGTCTGGTGCTTCAAGTGCCACAGCTGCGACACCGTACTCCACGGCGAGTACATGGGAAAGTACGTCCTGGAAAATGAGAGCTTTTCCCCCGTTTCAGACCTCAGCCAATCTTGGAGCCCCACGACCGGGAGTTCTTTGAAATTTTCATTAGGTCGCCAGACCAGCTCCATTCAGCTACGCAGGTCTCGTTCGACGATCGAGTTCACTTTCTATGGCTCCGCAATTTAATATTCTATCGATTTGCACCGGGGAGTTCGAAGCTGTGCTTCTACCAAGATTATCACTGATATAGAAGAATAGAAAGGGGGAAGCAGATGAATGATTAATTAGCTACGGGGAAATGAGAGCTGGAAGTTGTAGTCTGCATTCTAGCTTCTGATAGCTTCTGAAACTTTGATCGGTTTTCACTGATGGAGTTATATGATTCGTCGAGTCTAATTTTCTTCGATTTTTTCGTTCGGGGGATGATTCAAGATCAAGAGCGAGACCAATTCTGCATAGTTTCCTTACTATTGTTGGAACGTTTAGGGGCTGTAGGTGGCATCCAAAATGTAGAGGCTCCAAGATTAAGCGAAGTCTGGGTGACAATATCCGTAGAGTATATGCAGGTAAAGGAATTAAAGATGATTTGTTCAATGACACGTTCGGATGAAATTTGTTCGTAATTTGATACTTAAAAATTCAATTTTGGTCGCGAGAAAACGTGTCAATACCCTTCGGGTACGAGTCAGATGAACCCACCTTGATCCACTTTAAACAAGATCTAGAAATGAAGTTTGCGATGGCATATTCGACAGAGACGGGGTGCCCTATTGCGAGAAGGACTACCAGAAGCAATTCGGAGTGAAGTGTGCGTACTGCAACCGCTACATCAGCGGCAAGGTGCTGCAGGCAGGCGACAACCATCATTTCCATCCGACTTGCGCTCGTTGCACCAAATGCGGCGATCCTTTTGGTGACGGGGAAGAGATGTATTTGCAAGGAGCGGCGATATGGCACCCGCGCTGCGGCCCCGGCCCCAGCGGGCCAAACGGTATAGTGAATGGCCACAGCGAGGCGCATACTCCCCAACACCGGGAATCAGAGCGAATTTCCAGCAGCGCGTCAGAGATGCAGGTAAGCTCGGGAGAAGTTGGATCGCTCTCGAAAGTTGCCGATTTCATTTGGCAACCGATCAGGGACCGTGTCGGAACCAGTCGGATAGGACTCGACTGCCGTTTCTCGATTCCTCGAAGCTCTGCGCCTATCCTGAACTCGACTCTCGTTCGGAATCTGGTGTAACGATATTATCTTGTAACATAATTGCACCGTAGAGCGTGCGACCGATCATTGCTCCCGTGTTCGTTTTGTACTCTCATCGTCACGGTGACTTACGATGGCGTCACTCTTGCAGTCAATCGGTTTTGGATCGCGTTCAATCTGTCGTTCGAATCTCCACTGTCATCATTGTCCAAGTTATAACCTTTTTCCTGCGTTATTTTCGACAACTAGTAGGCAACGTTCATAAATTCTAATGCGCCGAACAGAAATCCGAAGATCGTTTCTCTTCATCAATCTTTGAGGAAGTTAATTTCGAAGATAAAGTCGAATTTCTAACCTCGGGGGTTTTTCTGTTTCAACCAGAAAAGCTACGGGGATGGTTCTTCCGTAGTACAATTGTACACACTTTCCCGAATGCAACGATATATTTTTGTATAGCATTATAAACATTTAAACTTGTTTAAATCATGTTTAAAGAAAGAAAAAACCCTGCTCCTGATGTTATTGTGTCTACGAACAACGAAATTTGCTTTCTAATTCTTTTCACATTATCCGAAGAAGAAACATGTGTTCTTTCGCGCGATGTAGATAGATTTTACCTCAGACCAGTAAGTACCATGGTAAACGAAAATATTGCCCGAGAAAATTGTGGAGTTGAAAGCGTCTTGCTCTCTTTGAACATTATTTCAACGTACTTGAATGTTTGCGGTGTTATAGACGAAGATATCACGGTATTCGGGAGAGTCTGTAGAATTGTTCTACACAAGAATCATCCCCATAACACTCATGGTTAGACCAAGAAAAATTCCTAAGCCAGAAAATTTCACTTTCTCTTGAAACTGAAATTTTTGAAAGGGTTGAGAATGAAGAAAACAGTTCGCAGAATTGTAATCGTCATAGAAAGTTTCACGAGGTTTGCCTATCGGTTATCGAAAAACGAAACTGGTGTTGGCCAGTACGCCCCATAGTCCTCGCCGTATCATGGTTAGTATTCTGTCTTGACGATATCGTTCGAGGTGAACATGTGCACGCCGCTCTCTCGTTTCGCCGAATGCATTATTTTTTTGTTTTCTCTCCGTTTAGTTGCATCGTACGGTTGTCGTCGAACGACTTTACTCGTAAGCTGCGAATTACCTAGTCGGGACGACGAGCTATTTTGTCGAATAAACGGTCCGTGACGATTACGCAAAAGTCAGCTTGCATCGTGCTTACATTCTGAACTGTGTTGTACCACGTGTCTCGTGTGAAACATACTTGTTGCTCGGTTGGAGTTCTTGTGTTCAGTCTACATATACGTACATATACCAGTTGTTATGATACCAGGCATACATACACGCATACATATATTATCTAGAGTAGTAGATCAATCTCGATTAGTAAACCACCTTCAGACTACCTATTATACTATTTATATATTTTTCAGTAACAGCTTTGTGTATAGCTTAATTTTTCACCATTCTATTGAACGATATTATTATTGGCTTTCGATTGTGCATTTACATACTTCCTTAACGTGTCGTTGTACACTCTCTTCAGCACGCTTCGATGTACGGTTTTCGGTATTATATATATATACTATACTATATTATATTATATCATATTATATTATACGTACACATGGACTATATATATGTGTATATGTATATTATATATATACATACATATACACACATATATATATATACATATATATACATACTTGAACTGAGAACTTGTCATAATTTTATTTTTTTTCTACTTTTGATTTTATTTTCTCAATTTATCTTTTTATTTTTATTATTGCTTTCTTAATCGTTGTTTACTTTTTTCGCACGGTCATTGTGTATAGTTTTCATTGCGGTCACGCACGCCAAGCCTGAACGGATCACTATGCAGCCCTTACAGCAGCCTCAGTCGCAAGGTATGCCATGTATCTCCTAGCCCAGGCACATTCTTTCGAGAAAATTCGCGGACGTTCGTTCGAATTCCACTCGATGGAGGATCACGAAATTTCCGCATAGCACAGGCCTGTAGGTGGTGGGCGCATATTAGATCTTGAGTGGTCGGATGGATCAATTGGTAAAGCGGCCAATCAGCTGATTCCTGTCCTACTTACGTGCAGTCTCACCTACACTCTGTTCAATTGAGGTTCACGAAGACCTCGCTTCGACTTCGTTCCCTTTGGTGCAGCGTTCTAATTCACTTCCCGCAAGTCTGGAGTCTAAACAATTGTCTACAGCTTCTCGATGAAGTTGTTCTAAGCAATTTAGGCCCTCGACCATTTATTTAATAGCTCAATGCTTCGACTACGTTCGATCAACTTCGTCGGATTCACAACTATCTAAGCTAGAAAAAAGCAAAAGAAACAAGGGGAGTGTCGATGCTGTGCTGTTGTCATTAATTTTTTCAGTTGTTCCCGGTTATCAAATAATATTAAATCTTAACCGTTTGGACACGACTTGATACAGTTGATACAGTGACAGCATCGGAGTACTTTGCATTCAATCCCTGAAGTTGCAAACAGAAAATTTAAACATGTACATAAGAATACATATTTTAGTACCCTGAGGAGAATATTCATTTTTAAAAATCCTGCAAAGGGTTAACGGTGCATTTAGAACTAGCTTCGAAAAAATTCGTATCTTAATTTGCTCACTTCAAATTACATGAACATTCTCTCCTAATCGCCTCGATCATGCCTCGTTGCAGTCTTAAGCTACCAGTACAAATTTGTCCGAAGTGAGAGACAAGCAAGCATCCTTTCGTTTGAACCAAACAGCTAGCAATGCATTGAGAATGCCGATACTGTCCAGAACGCTTCACCAATGTATGGAAGGAAGGTACACAGAGATTTGTTGGGAGTTTAAATTTTCTCACGGATCGCGGAAAGGGCGCGCTTTCTCGAAAGAGTGTGATACGCATCGAGTTGTTATCTTCCTTTGCTCAGTACGAAAGCTAAAGTTAGCGGTATGACAAGACGCTTGCGACACACCGCGAGCTCAGTACGAGCTCAACCGCGATAATATGCGTTAATTGCCTCAGTATTACCCCGCGCGAACTGGCAGTCCTGGACTGATGTTGCGAGAGTACGGACGCGGCGCATCCGAGGATGTGTCTAGGATTTACACGTACTCGTACTTGACCGAGACGCCCAGCCAAGGATACTTGAGACGTCCGATACAACCGTACGACAAACCTCCGACCAGCCCACACTTTCACAGACCCAGCTGTAAGTCTGACCTTTGTTCCTGTGTCATGAGGTTCGGATCGATCCTCTACATCTCATCGTAAAACCTTTCGGGCGAAATATCCAAGAGACTTTTCGTTCGGGTGACTTTATTAGAAAACTCGAATCGAGAAATGGTCAGACCGCAATCTTTCTATTTTACCATTAAATCTCTCCTGTTCTTAGCTAGGGTCTACGAAGAATAATACCCTCTTTTAATTCTGCTCCATTAGCTTGGAACTTCTTGTTGCATTATCTACACCAGTAGTTACTCAACACTCTTCTGAGAATCGATCTCTGATAGGTCATTTTTTAATCCCTTTATCACCTCTTCAGTAGCAATAACTGTTTTCAATGTCAACGACGATGTTGTCTTGAGCAGAATGATATACAAAATTTCTTTTGGGATCATGTATGGAAAGGAAGCAACTACAGTCAGTGAAAATTGATTAATAGGTCTTCCACATCTAGAGGGCTCGTTTTGAGTCCTTTTTGATAGATTTCCACTAGTAAAATGTTTATTTCGAGTCCTTTTTTAGAAACCTATTACTAAGTCTCTGGTAGTTAAAACGTTCATTTAAGTCGTTTAAAGGTATTTAAAGCATTTATTTATCCACTTGTCACGAACCCACGCATCGTAACACCGTTGCGTATCGGGATATGATAAGAAAATACATAACGCTCATATCATACGAAGATACACGCCCTAAAGCAACTGTTTCAATATGAGAAAAAGGAGGTGATTAATGGAATTATAGGGGATAAGTGGATTGGACCTTCTCGTTTCGGATCCGAACTTTATCGCAAGATCTAGAAGCCAAAGGGGCCGGAGTCTCTTTCCATTGATCTCGATTGTGTGTTCCATTATGTCAGCGTCCCGTTCGATAAGAAGCAGTGGCGGTCGTAGCAGCCGATCAGGAATGCGAGCTCTGGTCGACGCACTCAGTGAGCCCAGACCGAAGTCGCCGGCCAGTCAAGTAGATAATGACGAGCCAATAGAGCTGGCGCATTATCCAGACGCCATGAAGCCGCCTCCTGGATCCAAGCCGCCGATCGAGAGGGACGATTTCCCTGCTCCTCCTTACCCCTACACGGATCCGGAGAGACGCAGACGGTGGTCCGACACGTACAAGGTGAGACTAAATGATCCATAAATGACTTCCCTGTGTCAATCAATTTTTAACACGTCGATCATGGTCTTGAAAGAGAGCGAACGAGACTAATAAGAGAACGTCTCCAAGTAACGACTACATCTGTCCAGACACCTTCAGAAAATGCTGAAATCTCTAAACTTGCCATTTAAACCATCCCTCTAGCTCTTAATGTAACAGATCTTGAGCTCTTCTGGTCTAATGAAGAAATTATTTAACGGTTTGGTAACGTTTATGCTCACTGTACAGGGAGTTCCCGCGTCGGACGATGAGGACGAAGTGGATAACAAGACGCATATAAAAGAGGTGGAGGAGAAGTTGAAAAAGGAGCAGGACGAGCTGAGTAAAATCGACACTGGCATAGCGAAAGTATTCCTGCAGGATCGGGAGAAGGATCGAGAGAATCTGAGACACAAAGCTGCTAACGTTGATCCCAGGAACGCGTCGAGAACGCCATCGGCTGCCAGAGAACCGACGCACAGACTTCGATACGAGAGCCCCGTCGGAGCGTGTAAGTACATACATACACAATCGCGTAATCGTGTAGAAAAATAGTCGCGCAGGAAAATGCCCACACAGAAAGTGTGTTTCTCGTCTGCTTACGATGCATTGCAGCACACTAAAGCTGATTCGCAGGGATCCGAATGATTGTATGACTTGTTTTGCAGCTCCCTCGAGAAATATAGATCACGCTAGGCCTTGGGAAGACGATGACGGTCTGAGTTACAGGTCCAGCGGTCCCAGTTACAACGGTAAGTATCCCCACAGTCCTCGACGCGTCTAGTTGTCATTACGATCATGATCGTCTCATTAACATTAAGTGATAATCATCTCATACATGTCCACACGTTCGCACATGACACTAACATACCACTCTACCGTTTGAAGTAACATCGGACGAATTAGAGATTCCGATAGCTGGGTGGGGAGAGAATGAGAGAGAAAGAGAGAGGGAAAAGTATACCACGTTCCAAAAG
This sequence comes from Lasioglossum villosulum, assembly GCA_963971365.1. Classification (NCBI taxonomy): domain Eukaryota; kingdom Metazoa; phylum Arthropoda; class Insecta; order Hymenoptera; family Halictidae; genus Lasioglossum; species Lasioglossum villosulum. Next base: position 8,843,066 of record OZ020498.1, read on the forward strand.
AAAAACAAAGAAACAGATAATTTTACAATGAGGGTGTCGTCCATGCTCGATTGACGAACGATCATAAGTGCGTGACTCGAGCAGCGATCATTTTAAGTTGTACGTGGCATATAGCACCAAATACCGCACACTACGGGCGCCCATTAACGTAACCAGGTGATGTATTATCCGCTTCTGCATGTGGTCGACATCTATCATCGATGTGCTTGCCTATATTCTTACATCTATCATGTTTTTCCGAGAACTATACGGCGGATCTCGCGAGGAAATAATAATTTTTCTAACAATTAGGGACACCTGTGTGTGCGCGCGTAGCTTCCTCGCGGAGTCCGCTGTACTGTGCGTCGAGTAAATCGTCCTGCGAAGTAGCATAATCGATTCTACCGAGCTATACCAGTTCTTTTCAACGAGACGAGACTTAAACGCGGTTACCATCCCGTTCGTTGATTACCCTAGACTACGTATATCTTGCTACGCTCTTCTCGCATGGTACTCTGATATCTCACCATTCGCAACTATTTCATCATACACGAACACATATCGCTCAGAAGAAATGTATCATTCTATCATACCTACTGAATGTCTCGCGACGATGGAAGATTGTCGCGGAATAGATCAAGAATCTTGGATCGATCTTATACAGGGTGTGATTGAACGAGATCTTAAATATGAACACTCTCTTTTGCAAAACAATTATTTGATTTACAGACACGCTGTTCCTTCTGAACTTTTACTTCCCTCTCTAACAGACCGACCGATTTCAATCGTTGATTTATTTACCGCGTTTTCTTTAAGACGTCCTTCAAAACGCATCCGAATATTCATATCTTGGACTCGACTAAAATATATTATCTTGCAAAATTTAGGATACATCTAATGCGAATGTTGTAATTGCAATCGTCATTTTTACGAAAGTTATTCAAGGTTACAAGAAGGATCTGATAATTCTACCAAGACATGCGAGTAATTTGTACATTTTGGTTGTCCATAATTTTCGCACCCTGTACGAGCGTGTGCATCCTCTTCTTTATATGACAATTGCATTTCTCGGTCATCTATAATCTTCGTCGCGCTTATGAAGAGGTGCGAGTAGATCATTGGAGTTTTGGCGACCAATCAGGTTCTTTTTGCGACCATCTTCCAGCGTTCGCGCTCTCATTGATATACATATATATCGATATAGTAAACCGCTGTCTATCGTTAGACGACACGCCGCTACCTGTATCATCGTGTCTCTATTTGTGTTTTTGTGTTTGTGTTGTGTTTGCGTGGGCGGCAGTTGGGAGGTCATCGGCACGTTCCCCGGCTCCCAGAAACTATCCACCCCTTGGTACTCAACGCGCCTTCACTCTTCCAAACGCCGCTAGGCACTATCATTCGGTGAGTCCGTGAACTTTCCAATCGACCTTACCGTTGATCTCAAGTCATACCGATTATCGAGCCATAATCACGGGCCCGGAAACGCGAGTTTCGAAAACACCAAAAAACCAATAAAAGAAACACCGGAAGCTCGCCTTTCCGAAGAAGACACACCAAAAAAAAGACTTTCCGAAGAGCAGACGTCGTGCGACCGAGGGAAACGTATGATGATTCCGATTTGTTGACTTGTCTTCACGGGAGGCATGCTTCTTTTTGTATCGTTCTCTTCTCTCTTTTTTTTTAATTCTCTTGTATCTCTAGCTTTATAGACATATATTTACTATTACTATTTATACATAGACACACACATGTACACACACACACAGGTGCTGGCTTATACGTTCGAGTACAAGTATTACACACAGATTGATTGATTGCATAAGTATCTTTTCGTTTCTCGTATACACACGCCGATTCTGCACTCTGTTTGACAAGACACGCTTCTGCACCCCGGATCTTAACTGTAGAGTCTCAGAGGACTTACCGACACGCAGTACTACTTGAATTTTTCTTTATTCAAACTTTTTTTCTTTCGTTCGTTCTTGGCGATCTTCCTCTTCGCTCGCCGTGCTTCCTGGAGAAGCTGATCGATCATTGAGTGATTAAAAAGTTGAGTGTCCCAAGATCAAGCTATGTAGAAACATTTTATCTCTCGAGGAAGCACGGTAGCGAGTGTTTAACAGTATCCTCCTGTTGAGTCTTAATGTATCTCCATTATCAAGCACACGTGAAAACGAGAAACTCTATCTACTGTTTTGTTTAATAATTCTTTGTTCACGCTCCAAAAAATTAGTCATTTATTGATTATATGATATTTTTCATTTAAAAACGGGCTTGTTTCTTTGCACATATATCCTAAAAAGAATTGCTGAAAATTTGAATATTACGGTCTCCGTAAACCTAGTGTTAATATTCGAGCAAAGCTTCCAGTCTTCGCAATGGAAAGTAACAGATCTGTTGCGGTTTCGATGTAGAATTAATAAAATAGTGAGTGACGCAGAAGGATACTGTGAGTAGGATAGATTGCGAAGTCATTGGAAAAGAGGTGAAGCCCGTGACACGATAGTCTCGATGCAAAAGGTAGGGTACCAAAAACCAGAAAGCCCCCGAGTTTAATTCACACAGAGCAACAAGTCGAATAGAATGAAACTTCACTTTTTCCACGCATTACAAAGAACGCAATGTTTTGTTGGCGAACGTTGGGCATTCGTATGGGAATGAAACGATTCCACTGATCCGGTTGGAACTAATGAGTAATACTGTCGATTGACCATTTGAAACCAGTTGTGAGCTCCCTTCGGCACATCCCGAAGCCAGGGTACGGTCTGGCACCGCGAAGTCACACCTTCTCCTCGACCGGCGGTTCTGTATCTGCTCTCCCTGTAAGTCTTGCACAATCGCGTCACAATCGACGACCGATCTCTTGCACCTGTTGCTGTATTTTATTTGATGAAATGCTCTAGAGTACACTCTCTTTGTTCTTATACTGTTTTCTCTACTCTTACGATTTATTCTTCTAATGATATATTACCATTACTGTTATACTATTTATATATATATATACATATATATGATATTCTATAGATTTATATTATATTATACACATATGTTATACAACACGGTTAAAACGAGAATGTACCACGTGCCACTGCTAAAATGTACGCTTTTCTGTCGTCTAGGGTGATTATTCGTTCAGTGGGATGGGAGACAAGACGCACAGCACTGATTTCTCCTCTGGCAAGTCAGATAGTGAGTAACAAAGCGGAAAGGACCGATACCGATCACGTTATCTTGCCACCTTTTCTCTCGCAGTACTCTCGAATCTTCGACCTCTTTGTATATGCTTCTTTATCTCATTATTTTATTTTTCTCATATCGGAGTGCTTGCTCGCGGAACAAACTCGTAGGTTATCAATCTATGAAACGATCCGCGAGCACGCTTCACTCTTCTTTTTATTTCTTTTTTAATTTCTCTTCGTTCTTTCGATCATTACATTCGGCTTAATACCTGAGCATGCTTGACTAATGCATCCTCGCTGAATCGTATACACACAAGACACCTGCACACACATACATACACTCAGAAGCTCTCCTGATCGATCAAACGCCTTTTAGGATTGAATAACTCTTCTAAAATTGGACCATTTGACTGTTACTTCTCTGAGAAGTTGCATGGATATTGAAAGAATTTTGAAAAAATTGCTATTAGAGTCAGAACTTTCTTTGTAATTAAATCTGTAATGAAAATTGAAAAGACGGTTTATGGACTCGCGTTAGTTGAATACGTGTTGAATATTTCATCGAAATCGGTCAGTGTTGCTACAAACGATTGAAAATTGTAAAGAATCGAACTTTTAAGACATTAATTTTCACCATTTTCTTCGCGATTTCGACCAACAGCAATTTTTTCAAAATTCTTTTTACTCGTTATCTAATAAATTAATTTACCCAGCTTGCCAAAGGAGACCAACTCTCATGGTCCGATTGTAAAAAAGTTACTCTGTTCTGAATGTTGCCGGATGAATTATAGGAGCAACATACACACACATACACGGACACATTGTCATCGTTTCACCGTGCGATCGTCTCCTCGAGGGGACACGTCGTACGGTGATCATTTTAGATCGCGGATTGCATAAGAATCGCAGATTGTTATGATCATTAATCGTGCCGGATGGATTTCTAGCTGCTCGTGACGGTCATCCGTAGCGCGATGAGCGTCACACTATGATACGTGCCTTGAGGATGTTTGATCGTTGAGAGAAAGAGAGAGAGAAAGAAAGAAAGAAAGAGAGCTGCCACGTATCATGTAGCTTTGTTTTTAGTGGATTCAGGTCATATCTTGTACAATACGATCATCCGACATTCGCTTATAGTGATATCATCGGACCGATCGTCTTCCCGGTCGACAAGACAGTTCAGCAACGTCGATGCGATGCGAACGAACCGAAAAAATACATGACCTTTTTCGAAGAAGAAGACACAGAGACGTGCGTGTTGGCTCTCTTGCGTGGAACACGGAACACGATCGAACGCCGAGCAGAAAGATTGTTTACTTAACATAACGAGAGATGGTTTGTGCAACATGGTTTGACATGGTTTTTTCTTTCCCATTTTCTCCCGAACTTTAGTATCGACAGGCAGCATCACGGATGTGGATCGACGGGCACTGGTATGTACCACAGCCCCATACTACTCCCGGCGAATTAGCATGGTTTGTAGCTTGTTTTTTGCATTTCTGATTTATAGAATACGATTAACCGCATTCTTTGCAGTCGCGTTTAGATTAATTCGGTATGAGAGAAAGAGAGGAAGAGAAAACGAGAGAAAGAGAGTGTGAAAGGAAGAAACGAGAATCGCACGGACGCGAGAGAGACTTCTTAGATCACACGTCGGGACCGTTCTCGAAACGTACAAAAATCATGTACATAATAGTTGGTCCGTCTCTGTCGCAGTGTAAAATATCTATCTATTTTGTACATAGAGCGTTGTATAATATTGTTTTGCGCATGCCTGCTGTACATTTTGCTGCGATATTACAGTTCTCCATTTTTGTTCTTTTTACATATACATATTTTGTTTCAATGCATTCTCAATCTTCTTTTCGACTTTTGTCGTTTTCGTTTTGCCTTGCGATTTGGAGTTCTCTTGCATATTTGACTTTTTCGACGAGTATCAGTTTAGCAGAGATCGATTACGATTAGAGATGGTTCATGCGCTTCGATGATTTGCAACGTTTTAGATCCGCAGAACGTTCAGCTTTTTTGCCGTTTGATCGACAGTGCCACACACACGATATTTTTAAGCATAATCTTTTTTTCGTTGACGCAACGATAATAACACGATGCGAGTTTCTCGTACCGATCCCAGCCGACAAACTTTTAATAAACGATTAATTCATTCATTGATCGATCGTCGCCATTTCTGTTTTTCTTGTTTCTATCGACAATTTACCGAGACGTCGCGCACCTAACTCTTCCATTAACCGCATACACGATCGCATCTTCTGTGCACAACGGACAAAACGGAACTATGGCCTGCACTGAACAGAATCTGCTTTCTCTGTGCATGATTCTGCTTTGATTCTTTCTCACTCGTCTGTACCAAATCGAAAAGCGATCCGTGGCGAATACAGAGTCACAAATCTCATCAAAAAGCTGAAATAAGATTTCCTTCGTTTCCAATATCTATTCGTCAATTTCATTCGTGTCAGTCTAGCTATAGTTCTGTCTCGCGAAACGGTACGCCGGCCACGACCTGTGCAGACCGTTCCGCGCAAAAACGCGTCGTTCAGTCAACTTTCGCTGATTCTTTTTATTTTTGCTGCAACGTTAAGTCTTGCTGACGGTCGAGCGATCCGCTGCAACAAATGGAGAATAAACGTCTCGCGCGGGCTCATCGGTCTCTTCGTAAATCATCGCTGAGGAAAAGGATCTCCATTTCTTATGGATCCGGCATCGATTGCACACAGAATTTATTTTAACAGGTTTCTAGAGATAGTATATTGTTTAATAAAATTTGATTTTTAGCTATCTTCTGCCGCAAGTGGCAAGTTGATATTTGTTTTCAATCAGAAGTTACAATCTTTATCAGCTTTTCTTGACAATCGGACCTGTTAAGATTGCAAATTTTTACATCGGCGCAGGGCCCCTAAGGCTATTTAATCTGGGAAGTTAAACCCTTTTGTCAAAATCCGAAGCTTTCTACAACGTTCAATAATATCCTAGTTGATAGACTTCACAGATTTAGTCCACAGTGCACAGCTGGTATGCCTCAACTGTAATCCCTTGTCGTGTAATTTTCTCCATTGCTACAATAATTGGTTTAAATTTTTTGGCTTTAACAACTTAGCAGAAACAGAGAATTGATATTTACTGCAATTGGCAACAAAATAAAAGGAGTGAAACTTTAAAATATTCGTCACGAGCCTGCCTCGACATTATACGTCAAGGGGTTGTTAATTCACAATTGTCCAAGACAGCACAGCTCTATAACAATTTCACAATTTCACAGTAAGAACAACAAATTTCAAACAAGAGTATACTCGTCTACTCAAACATTGACGCAAGGGTTAATCTTTCAATGCAGCCCCGAGCTGCAGTTTTCGCTTTCGCACTTTTTCATTTCAATTTCAAGTAAATTTCAACTCTGCGATTGCGCTCGATCTCAATCATCTCGAGCATTCTAAGAATGTTAATACTCCGGTAATTGAAAGATCGAAGAGACCAGATAGAATCGTTCGAAGGATAATCGAGTCCTAGGTGGAAGAATTAGTTTCCCGCGCGAGACGCTTTGTTTCATTAAATGCACCGCTATTAACTCCGGTGGTACGTGATCGATTACGGGCATTAACTTATGTCTGATGCTTCAGAATGATGGTGGAATGCTACCATCGTCCACCACGTATACAGGTGGCCTAGGTTCGGTGGTCGGGAGTCACGGGGGCCATCACGTCAGGAGATCGTTGCCGGACATGGGTACTGCGCCATCCGAACCGCCGAAACTCTATCCATATCACTTACTTGTCATCACTAACTATAGGCTGCCCGCCGACGTGGATCGTTGCAACCTTGAGGTGAGCAATTACACCGTTAATTGATATTCGCAGCATTAATCACCGCAATTACCCGCATGCTTAATCCGTTCGAACCGCATTCCCCGGCAAAAAATCTCTTAACACTCGTTCCCTGTAATCACGCGCGACTATGAATGCATTTACTGTGTCACGTCGACGTGATTTATGTCTCACGCTTTAACCCTAGCGAGCTGTCGTATCGACGCCAATAAAAAAACATAATTGAATGATACAATTGAACTTTTTATCGAACGCTGAACCTGCCGCGGTCGAATGACCGATTTCCAATTTTACGATTATTGGAACCATAAAGATCGTTTAAATTGCATTATCCAAGTGTTGCAATAAAAACCGTATAAAATCAAAATTAATTCAATTCTTCTACTTTTATACAGCAACACTCGCCGGTCACTTTTAGTGTTCAGTATGTTCAAATCGTTTAAGATGGTTGCTATTAAGCTCTTGAACTTCTCCGCAATCATTCCGTAAAAAAAGAAGTCTACTGTACATTCCATTCAATGTAATGATGAAATCTACTGCTGAAATAAATGCGGATAGCTATCTAGGATTAAGGCTTCACGGCAAATCTAAGACCAAACGGTGCCTTGACTCTTCAAACCTCTCTGGACCTGGATCCTTAGACCAACGTAAGACCTACAGCTCCTCGATCCTGGATCAAATCTTTCCCAGTGAGAATGTGTAATCTACAATGAACCTCCTTAGGACTAAAGCTGAAGTTACCATTAATCAAGGCAAGAAGATCCAATAGAATCTGATCCTGAAGCTCCTGTTCACAACACCCAGTAAACCCAGAGTCCATCTGCTTGAACGCTTTGGTATCGTTAATGTCTCACATTCGGAAGATCTGAGAGTATATTTTCCCTTTTCCAGCGACACCTTTCAGACGCGGAATTCGAAGCAGTCTTGCAGTGCAGCCGCGCGGAGTTCTACAGACTGCCGCAGTGGCGTCGCAACGAAATGAAGAGACGCGCCCGACTGTTTTAACCAGCCTTGTTCGCCGATCGCGTTGTTCCGCATATTATCTTCGCCGTGTCACGAGCGTGTTACCGTGTCAAATCGAGTGTACATTCCTTCGGCGCGCGGCGGTCGGATCGCACAGTCTTGAATCGCTTGGGGATCCATCGATCGCGAGTCGCGCCGCGAAGACAGAGGAAGAAGAACGGTCCTCGAGGAGCCGTGCTTTCGCGATTCGCTCGCGAACGCACGCCAGTACACGCGCAAGCACGCAAGCAGACAGAAGAAGCACTGCCATTCGTCGTCAATTTCGTTCTCTCTCGGCAACGAGGCCGCAGGCAGCTCCGATCGATCAGGAAACGAGAATCTGTTTCTCGTAGACGCACCTGTGAACAGCGTCGGTCCCGGTGCTGTGCGCAGTCCTTTGCTCTGTTCGTCGCCGCGTGATTGTCTCCGTGTTTTTCTGTGATTTAGCGATCGCGTCAGGTATTCGCAGAAAGTAGCTGAAAATGAGGAACAGACGGAGGATAGAGATACAGTCTTGAATTATATCGATTGTTGTTCGCGCGATCAATCGAAAATCAACGACACAGTTCCAACGAGCGAGAGATATATGTATATGTATGTTCACAGGTGTGTGTGCCGTCTAGATGAAAACAAGAGAGAGAGAGAGAGACGTATCTTTCCTGCATCTAGCTTGTAATCCGAGCTCCAGCGACCACGGTTTTCGAGTCGCGGCGAGCATAAACGGTAAATGGGTAGATTATTTTCGGGGAGTTCGATGAACGCGAGCGTGTCCCGCCCTTCTGACCGTATGTTCCGATGACTCCGGATCAACGTCGACGATCGTTGTTGCACTCTGTAAGCAACCGATCAACCGAGCCCTGTCAAGCAAATAGTAGGGACCGGGACGATGCAAATGCAAAATGCTCGCGATGCACCGCACACGAGCGTGTTCATGTACATAAATCACACCGCATTGCGCGCTCAAAACAGGAGCAACGGTGTACACCGTTTTCGGAATTCGCTTGATCCACAGACACACTTACTATTTGCAAACGAAAGGGTTAATATACGAAAGCGCTACTATGATATGAAACTGTCATTATTATTATTATTATTAATTTTTAATTATTATTATTATTATTATACTTTACTGTAAGCAACATGAGAAACTTTATCGTATAACTAGATAGAAAGCCCAGCTTGCCGGGTGACGTGGATTATATATCGACGATTTTGCATGCTGATTCTCTATTTTATCAAATGTTAATGGACCGTGCGAGGCGTTCCCTGATCCGTGGTGCAGTTAGAGAATCATTTTCCGTGGAAGTCAATTTCGAAGACCGTTCATTCCGTTCTTCAAAATCGATTTTCCCTATCATCGAATCGTCACGCGAGAAGACACTTTCAGAAAGCTTCTATACGCGCGTTTAACTTATTTTCTCTTTTTGTTCTTTTTACTAATAATAGAGTTTCTCTGACAATGTACCACGGATTTTGAAACGTTCTTTGTATCGCCGATCCTCTTATCTGTCTCTATATCCGCATATTGACTACACGGAATCGCTCTGCAGTGCGGGCGACGGTTGTTCAAGAGTAATCCTAAAAAAGTATATCCACACGTGGATAGATAGAATCGAGGGGAAGCTAGATATTTAACGAGAAGACGTTCTGTACGTCAGGCGGCAAGCTGACATAGCAAGAGAGAGAGAGAGAGAGAGAGAGAGAGAGAGAGGATGTGCGTACGTTGAAGTAGAACGTTGAATATTGCCGAGACGGATTTTCGAGTGGTTTCATGAAACGATTATTTTTGATTTTGCATTATGACTCTTGGTATTGGTTCTACTGACTTTAATTTACTGAGTTGAAAGATTGTAGGAGAGTGGAATCATTTATCGATTTTTTGGCGCAAGAGCCCGATATCTTCAGTAGTTTTAAAAAATGTGCACTTTGAAACCCCTTTACTCTTTTAAAAAGACGGACTTAAGACATTATTTACAGACGATTATTTCATAATTTTTGAAAATTTATGATCCATAATAGTAGTTGTACCATCATTCTAGTGTTAAAAAGGCAGGAACGAGTTAAAACTCCTCATTTCTTATCTTTAGTTTGTACAAAAATATGAAACAACTAAGAACCGAACGTTTTCGATAGGATCGGCTTGAAAATCTTGATCGGTAGTGTGTGCGTCGATTAAGGAGGTGCGCACTTGCCCTGTATATGCGACGATAAGAGTGGGGGGTGGGGAAAGAACCTTCGCGATTCGCTGTCAAAAGCAAACCAGCCCTCGAATAAGCGTTTCACTGTACTACACTTCGCCTGTTACCCTAAGTCATGTGCCTATATACGAATGTCGGCGGACATTCGACACGCGAGGAGAATCGTCGGTCCTTCAAAATGATCCGGGGAGTTTTCGCAACCTTGGTCAATCGTGCAAATCAATCGAACAGAAGAACAATTCAGAAAACAAATTTCGAACAACTTTATTAATTAATTTTATTTTATGAAATCGCTGCAAAAGTTTTTTTATTGCTTTCGAAGTATTTCTGCGGATGTTCATGATGCTTGATAGTTTTTAATGGGAGACACTTCCGAAGAGGAAGCTGGTTAAGGGCTAAAATCTAAGTTGAACTTGGCTGGAAAGAGTTCAAACAAATTAATCGAATCTTTATTTAATCTTTTTCAACGGGGTTCGACTTTCTGTGTAGGTTGTTGCTCTTTTGGAATAATTTTCCAAGCAATTCCTCGGTCAAAATATAAATGCGAATTTTATGCATTTATACAAAACTGTGAGAACGTCAGATGAATTTGAAGAGCACTATATTACACTATTCTTGGCTTACTAGTAAAAGGGGAAGAACATATCTATTTAATTGCTGTTTTGTACAATCGATTTAGATAATTTTTATTTTACATAACAGCCAATATAAAGATTACTAGCGAACTAAGTGCTTAAATAGTCCGAGATTTTACAAAGTATAAAAATTGACGACAGATGGATTTCTTTGGTTTTTGCACGACTTCGACCGAATTGCGAGAAGCTCCGCCGCGTTGCGAGTTTGTGCAATTCCCGGCAAGTATATCTCGTTGCTTGGTTTCACAAGGAGATTGACCGTGCTCCATGATCTTGCGTATGCGATCCTCTGCGAGTAGCAAAAAGAGACAGAGAGAGCAACATTCGCGCCGAGGAGATTGGAAGGGTCTTCTTATCCACGATATTCTCGTTTTGTCGTCCGCTTTATTTGTACACACACTCATCCACACAAACACTGTCGGAACCAATAAACTGCAATATTTATCTTTGATTTGCAGTGATTCTATTAATGGCGAACTGCGCGATGTGACGTTTTCTTCTAATGATTCAGTGTGTTCTCCTTTCTCTCTTGACGCGTTCTTCTCGCACTCTTTCCGTTCTCCTTCGCTGAAACGCGTTTGTTCTCGTCTCTATTCCTTTCACGGTTCACGTTGCTTCTCCGTTTTTTCTATTTTTTTTTGTTTCTTTTACGTTTCCCGTTTTTCTCCTTTCATCTGTATCGAATGTAAGCGTTTTATTTTACGACAACCGATCGCGAACAGACTCCAAACCGTGACACACTGTTAGATCATGGTGCACCGTTGCGTTCACACCGTGCAATGCGAACCAATGTATGTTTCTGTTGTATAGAGCACATTGCTTCCGCTAGTCCCTGAAGTTCAATAAACGCAAACCTACACGAAGATACACCTTGCGTTCCACGCGTCCCTTACACGTTTCTTTCACGTCGGTTTTTCACTCGGTCACTGTAATCATTTCTATGATCACTATGTTAAGGCGGCGGGTTCGATGCAGTACTTCGATCGCGCAGGATGCTCCGCAGAGATATTTTTAAATGCAATCTCCCTTCGATTGTTGATAGGAAATATTATATCGTAGCACAAACCTGTTCAACTCGTAACTGCCAATCTTTATCCGAAATAAAAGTTCGGGAGAAATAGGGGATTCAATAAGTACGGTTTTTCACTGCTTCGACTATCATCTACTCATCGATTACATAAAATCTGTAATGTAATAATTATTAACTAAATTCCGACAGTGGACCACCCTGCGCGTGACGGAAATTCGTCTCGAAAGAAACTTCACTTTGTACATCTCGGACCGAAGACCAACATTGCCATAATCTATAGATTATCCACAGTTTTGTTCCTAGGTGTGGAATAATACAGTTTTGTCAGATGTGTTTCTTACCATAATCGTGAAATAAAAACTACCAGCTCGAGCATTACCTTCCGAGACCAAGCGTATCCCGTTTCTTTTATTCCGTTGCGATGTTTTAGATTTAAGACTCAGCACAAGACAGACTTTTTCCGAAGAATCACGAATCCTTCGAGTACACTGGAAACCGTCTCGTATTCGTCGGACGCCAGCTCCGCTCTTTCGTTTAGGTATAGCAACGCGGGAGTCGTGTGGACGTAGCCACCGGCGATAGATTTAGGATTTCCGGCTTTGCCCACAGTGTCCACGGCTTTTCCAACCCTCACCGGTACTGGTAGACTCTAATTATTTTATAGAAATTGTATCAAGTTGGTCGAAACATTTGTTGACGTATCAAATTTGCAAACGCATTGACAATTCATTTAAGAAGAGTCTTTGAATCAGTGTGTCCGCTTCATACATAATTTTCAAAGATGAAGAGAAGCTGTTATGTTATTTTTGTTGATCTATAATCTATAATTATTCCTAGTACTGCACACGCATACAGTAGTGGGCAAAAGTTTAAGACAACTATCTTTTTAGTAGATTATTGCATTTTATTAGAGAGCGTTTCTGCCGAGGGAACTCTACGAGCCCTCACGGTCAGATTCGAGGTACGAGATGTCCTCGGCACGTCCAAGCGACGTTCGGCCCGTAAAAATCCCGATACCTGACCTCGGTACGCCATGCTCGATTTCTGCCCGAGGTTCGCTTGGCTATCTGGGGCTAATACGATAATCTCTTGGAAAGATAGTCGACTTAAACTTTTGTCCGCTACTGTGCATTCATAAATAAAAATTTAAAAGAAGTTAAGATAGTCGAAATAATTGAATACTGTTTTGACAATATGGAAAAGTATTCAGCATTTAGAGGACATCGGTCAAAATAGAAGACATTTCTTGACAAGTAACATGGCTTTTAAAACGTATCTTTCCGGTTAGCAAAAAATGCAATTTCGGCCGGTATTCTGTGCGCGCAGTTGACTCTCTTTCTGCCGTCCAATGGACCAGGGATTTGGACCTGGGCAGAAAGACGGCCCAATTCCGACCGTCGGCATTCGCCACAACTGTGAGACCGTGCTGCCCTCTTAAATAAGAGCAAAATCGGCCGAAATCGACGGCCGGCAGCCGGAATTGGGCCGTCTTTCTGCCCAGGTCCAAATCCCTGGTCCATTGGACGGCAGAAAGAGGGCCAAGTCGGCCTCGAGCCGATCCAAGCGTAGCTTGTCCTCTATTCTGCCCATTTTCAGCCGCGGAGCGACTTGGCCCTGGAAACGCCTGGCTATCTGGGTTATTAAAACAATTTAGATACTCGTATTAGTTGTAGATAGTAAAACATACTTGCAAATTTTCGTCCAAGGTGACCAACCATCTTGGCTCCATCGCGACAGCCAGACAGTACATCAAATAATGGGATTTAGTCAAAATCAAGTTGCGACAGTCCAGGAACGATACGAGAACTACCATAAGACCGGCCAGTGCTGTGTGGTCCAAGATTTTGGAGCCGTAACGCAAAGGGGATATGGATAGTGTGCCCTAAAACTCAAGAAATCTCCTTTTACTATTTTATTCGGAATTGCATCCAAATGTGAAAGAAACTCCCTTTGCTACACCGTTCATAACTCCAACCAAACATAAAGAGTGTTCTTTTACTATTTAGTCTTTTCTTACAGTATTTTCACATTATCTAGCTATCTAGCAAATTAATCTATCTAGCTTCTCAGCAAAACTCGGTTCGCTTAGTGCAATTTCAGAAGAGTTGAAACGAATCAGAGGGAGAATGTTTAAATATTTTATGAAAGCGTTTCAGATAACATTGATCCTTGATTCTCACCTTGCCAAGATGGACCAGACCCAGAGAAATCCTAGCAAGGAACAAGTGCGTTGGGCTTTTCGCATGGTAGCAGATCAACTGTCTTAACAAATTAGCAGCGTGGGCATGATTGGTCCCTGCACTTACCAGACCGAGTGCAAATATAGCGTTGCTCGCAACATCCGGATCATTGTCATGACTGTACTTATATAAAACGCTCATGAGCGAATAATCAGGGTTCGACAGCGAGGACAAGCCTAGAGCTAATGGCATTGCTCTTCTCGTGGCTATGGGACCGTACCTTCCTATCTAAAAATGTACAATTATTGTTTCATTAGCTCAGAGAATCTTTAAACCTAGCAAACCTGTCCAAAGATCCTAGAATTCTCATTGCCCTCTCCTAGGCCAACCATAGCCACCCCTAAGACAGCTATAGCTTGCGTGGGACCAATTTCCCTGCAATATTATTGTACCACTTAGTTTAGGCTATTGGGCAGAAGCTAATCCTATGAAGAAGGTAGATACTTTGGGTCCTCATTCTTCTCCTTTTTTTCGGTGGATTCTGAGGTCTGAGGTTTCTGGGGTGAGCAACAACTGGCAGTAGTACTAGTCGTCGGAGTAGTCGACACGTTGTTCCCGTCGACAGGTTCTGAACAAATTCGTAATAGTTCTTGTACTATCAGCACGTCACCTGTTCCAGCGTATGCGCATACCTGGAAGCATTAATTGCTAGCATTGTAATAATTTACCTTCACTATCTATACCAGCTATTATTTCTTAGCTCTTGAACATCTACAATTTTGTAGATTTTAACGAGTACCTGCAACATAGTTTGCGAAGCCAGTTTGTAAGGATCGGGAAGGACTTCTAGAGCCACGGAAGAGAACTCTATCACGTCTCGACAGCCCATGTAGATCAGTCCTAAAGCCAGAGGTAGAAATCTGCAAAAACGAATCCTCCATCATCTTTCCAATCGTCCAAGACATATCCCCAAATCTCTTATAAAGACCTAGAATAAGTATTGGAGAGTTCATGAGTTTCAAGCTCCAGTAGTTTCTGCAAGACTGTCGAGGACACTTCAGGATCAGCGGAGCCTACGTTGATTAATCCTATGGCTATTGCGCTTAACGCTACAACCTCCATGTTGCCTATAAATTAATCATTGATTAATATTTGTGAAGCGAGTTTCTTGAATCTGTAGAAACTGTACCGACTTTGTTTGTCTCCCAAAACTGCAGTCAGTAATTGGGTGACGTCGAACCTTCTGCTGCCAGCGTACGCCAAACCTAGACCCAAAACAGCCCCTATCCTCAGCGTTGAACTGCTGGAATTGACATAATCGCTGAGAAGAGCCAGCGCAGGATCGCATTCGTTGCGGACACCGCAATTCACGAGGCCTATGGCCAGTAAAGCTCCGGATTTGATGTAGTCCTCGCTCGTGTAAAGGTATCTGTGATGTTAAACAACATATCGAACCACCCTTCAAACCTTATAGCTAAACTGGGGATTGTTATGCAACAGATTTCACTATTTTACATCTGCAATGAACTCTTTTTGTCATAAACGCATAAAAACGGTTCTACTTGTAGCTTTTATTGATGGTGCAGGTACACTTACTTGTCTATGGGCACCAGACCACCATCCACGTCCCACATGTGAATAAGTCCCAAGGAGGCAGTAGCCGACAGCATCCCGTGATCCTAGAAACAAATTTTTCCGGCATCAAATCCTCCGATACCAAAACATCCTCCTACAATTCTACGATCATCGAAACCGCGTATAATGACTGAGGTAAGACAGTCTTTTGCACCTTATTCTTGTAAACCCAGCAGTCTTCAGCATTGGACATTAACTTGTCATGACCAAAACCAGCGTGAACAAACCCGGAAACGAAGCTCGCCGTCAAATTGGCCCTAGCAGAGTCCGGGTCGTACTTTCCGAGGACTTTCCCCTCGTAAGTCTTGTAGATGTCCTCGGGATGTTTAGGTTCGCTGATGTCCAGCTCGCTGACTAGCGAATGGAAGTGGGTGATCACGTGGCTGTTGCTCAGGATCATCTCTATGTCCTTTGCATCATCCCCTTCGTACTCCTTCCGCAGTGGATTGTCCTGGCAATTGGCCAGCCATAGGAGACGTTGCTTAGATTGTTCAACAAATCATTTAACCCTTAATTGATCGCGTAGGGTGTCGTACACCCTAAAACAGATTTCCATGCTGTTAATTAAAGAGAAGTTTAAAAGTTGAGTTGATTGATTGATTAATATGTAAGTTCAAATGTTCTCGTTAATAATAGTCTGATTTTGTATGTATTTCATTTTTTATTTTAATTTACTAATTGGGGATGCTAAACACCCCACGCGACCACTTATGCAACTTTTTAAGCGCGCCCAATTAAGGGTTAACTATCTTTTATACAAAATTGTGGACAGTGTAGACTGCGGACTTTTATGCAAAATAAAGGAGTTCGTTGGAAATGTAATTCTTTCTATTAAAATTTCAATTATACTCGTTCTTGCCATAAACGTGTAAAATCCGCAGTCTAGTTGTCAACGACCTAGTCGTTACCCGCTGTCTAGCAAGCATAAACGCCAACTGCTTCCGCGTGACGGTGTCAGGACAGCTAGTCAGGCATTTGTGAACCAGCTCGGAATCAGACAGCTGCAAAGATACCAACATGGCCTTGCAGAACTCCTTGAATCTCAGGTACTGATCGACAACTACTTTCAGTATTTGCTTTCTCTCAGTGTCCTCGCTACAGATTCCAACACAATGCGTTTAAAACCAAGTTGACAATGCGTTGGGTGGACCTGGTTCACTCACCTGTAGACAGCGCAACCTTCCAAGTATCGACAGACTCTTCCGAAGTTCGTGCTGTCCAAGTAGCTGCCTAGGAAGTTCAGCTGATCTATCTCCAAACACAGATCGCAACCTGGAATCTCCGCGTTGTGCTTCATGTCGAACTTCACGATGTGTTTGATGAATGGAGCCAGTTGTGTCCTAGAATTATCGATGGATCAATGTTCGACATTTTTATCGAGTTGCTAAAACGTTGGGAAACGTGTTTTTAATGCAAAATGAATAATCTTGCAGAATTTTTGCTCAATCTGATTTAACTTTTTTCGAAAGTTTAGCTAAGAGATGTTTTACAATTGGCGGAAATATTGTTTACCTTACAGATTCACCGAATTAGATCTAGCATCATGAAGTACCTGATAGTTTGCTCCTCTCTGACAGGAGCATTGGTTATCTCGTCAACGATCTCGCCCTCCAACTGTCTGACATACTCGTGGCCCCACTCCCCAGGGTTCACCACGTTCCCTTCAACGCAGAATCGAAGACATTCCTTAGATCCTGGAGTTGCACCTGCCAGCGATAACACGCTCAGCACCTCCGCGAACTGCTGCTTTACGTTCTTTTGCTGAACCCTGTTGTACGAGGTCTTCAGATCGCAGTAACAGTTTCTCAGGTACTTCAGCGGCTTTGGAACCGCTGTCATCGAAGTCGTTGCGGTCTGCATCAAGAGCCTTAGTTGACTCAGGGACACCAGCATCGCATTTTCGTCGCGACCCTTCAATTTTATCGTAAAATGCGGATGGTGTACAGAATTGATTCAGGAAGAAAAATTGGATACAACCAGCAATTTATTCTATTTTCTAGTAGGACTTATTTATTATTAAGCAGCGTTTTTTCATGAGAAATAAAATTTGTCTACCTGAATTGTAACAAAATCGAGGAAATAGAAAATTTACTTTCTTAACTTTCTTAAGGTTGTGAAAATTTTTGAAAAGAATATTTATATGAATAAAATTAAATCTGTTTGTTTACTTTTTACCCTGTGTTATTCTTTATCTCAAATTTATTAAAAACGAGGCTTTGATGAATGAATTTATGAAATTCAATTGTCGGGGTCTAAGAGACCTCACCTTACTATTTGTGTTATTAGATCTTACCTGGCTAGGGTTAACATGTTTAGTAGGTTGAAAATGTATGCACTGTTTTAAATTACACCTACTGTTTTTTAACATAAATGTATCAAATCAGTTGCCTATTGCACTTACTAGTAGGACATCGGCTAGTTGCAGCAGTTCTTCCTGCAGCCTCGTATCCTCTTCATCCTAGGAAAGGTTCGGTTATCTTCAGAAGGAAAATTAATGCACTCGACTCAATGGATTCGAAAAGTCTGAACAATTTACCATCTCGACCTCCATCTGTGGCACGCCAGACTTCACCGCTATCATTTTGCTCCCGATATCCGAATTATGCCTATTTTTTAAATGACTTTCAGCGTGTCAAGAATCATAACCAAATCTCGATTTTCGTTTCGCTTTCATTTGACGATCGTCACTTTGAATAAACGTGGCCCACTCGATGCAACTTTTGGGTTCAACTATTCGTTTTAAAGTTTTATTTAGATCGCGATTTTAATAAAAAATAATTTAATGGTGATGGTTATCTAGAGCAATTCGATTCAATAAATTCCTTTGAGCCCATTATTTACAGATACTGTTTTAAACACTGTGTTTATAATTGAAGAAAGCTAGCTAGACTCGTATTAACTTCATTTAACTGAATTATACTATATGTATGCATTCTATTTCTCACCTGCTCTAAATAGGTCAGTACAGTCACTCATGCAAACATAATTAAATTATACTGTAGCGAGTTCTGGAATAAAATGGGACACTCTAGACCTCAAAGGATTAAACCATAAACGGGAATGAAAAGGATTCTATGAAGGAATTTCTGTTAGACCACTCTTTATGTTACAAGGGAATTATTAAGCTTATTTTAGCCATTCCATGGTCGTTAAAAAGCCTCTTAATTAGCGTACGCTCGTGTTCCAAAGGAAACAGTGTCAGGTTGGTTGCAGGAAAAGAATGTACACTAGTACGTAGAGCGTGCGTAATACTTCAAAGTTATAATTTATTTAGCCGTAACAAAAGATATATTATACTATAGTAAATATGTGATAATATATATTATATATGTATATGTATATACAGACGCGCGTCGCGCGACGCTCCCTGAATCTATTCGCGGGACGTTTTCACACATATTGTTCCCGTTTGTTGTACCCTGACACATTCCACATTCTTATCACACCTCGTTTCGTCGATACCTTAAAAAATAGCTTCGTTACCCTAAATCATCACACTTTCTAGAAGGCCTTCTTTGATTCGCGATCACAAAAACCACGTAATACGTTCGATGATGAGCACTCTCGATCGCACAGTGCATGTTGGTTGGACAAAAAATGTGCGTACTAATGGAAAATTCCACTAATTATCACAATTCTATTCCTTTTTGTTCTATACTGATTCTATAAAATTTAATTAAATATACTCGCTAACAAAGTTTACTAAAATGTCAATTCATTAAAAATTTCAGGCTACTAAAATCTCTTTAAAAACAACAACACATTTGTCAATTTCAGACACGTTAAAATATTTCTAGACAAGAGCAAAACGAAAACTGATAACTCCGAATATTTAAAACTCTTTAGGCAGTTTAAATACCGTATAACATAGTTCACATCTTACAAAAATACATTTTTGTCCAGCAAGGAACACTGTGATGCTAGCGAAATACACCGGGTGTTAGGCCACTAACTCTCTCTGTCTCGCGGGACAAACCAAAAGTCTTATTGCTCGTGAAAAGGAACATGTTCTAGGAATGATTGCGCGATGTCCGACTCGAACGTGGGCTACCTTTGCGTGCCGAAATGTGGACCGTCGAATCGCGATTGAATCAAAGCAATTTTGTCCAGTTTTGATCGTCGAATTCTGTGATCGAACGGGCATGAACAGCGCACGCGGAGGTCGTCGCATGCGAATTCCAGCGTTAAATCCGGGCGATATTTCTAAACGATGCAGTAAAGGGACATGCCTGTTCCATTCTCGTGAATATGCATGCGATCGACCTCGGCAATCGGCGAATGATATACACGACCGGCGCGGTTAATCATCGTTCGCACGCTTCGGCGATTTTTCTTCCCACGCGAATTCATTTAGATCGCGTATCTATGTCCTACCCGACATATCGGCACGCAGTGAACCCTCCTATAACGCGGGTATGTCTGTACTCAAAAAGATGGAGCAAAAATTGTGACTCGACTTGTACCAATGTACCCATTGTACTCGGAAATATTTTCACTCGAAAACCAAACATTTACATATATAATTTCGTTTATTATCATATGTAAATGTTTATTAATCTATCGAATAAAATTAATCGTGTAAAAAATATTTTTGTGACGCCTCAGAGCCGCCTCTCGAATGCTAAGGGTTAACACGTTGACTCCGGTGTGAATTTCCTGCGTTTCAAGTCTTGCTTGTTTGACTCGCGTAAACGATCAGAGTTGTTAATCATTATTATTAGTTACGTGATAAAATTAGGACAATTCAGAACGAATACGGTTGACATACTGTGCCACTAATTTTATGACAATCGTTTTTAGACAAATAGTGTTGATCACAGGTTACCATCCCAGTGGACGTATTAATTTAATTTGTACTGATTCCAAGTTTCTTATACCTCGGTACCAATTAGTCGCATTATAGGAGGGCAGACATATTACGCTCTCGATGATACGTTTTTTACGTCCGAATCGATCGATATGTTTCTTCTCCGCTCGCCTCGCGTTTCATCGAATCGTTATACATTAAAATATGTTTGGCACATTCTCGCTACTACATGCACACACTCGCTTTATCTCTCTCTCTCGCTCTCAACACGGTATAAAAGTATGTTACGATAAATGCAAAGGAAATACACGAATGCTGCGTCGCTTGATCGAGAATCGTCGACGAGTTAGATTCACTTCTTGAAACTGTCCCTCGCTTGAATTTTAACTAAAAGCAGAGCGTGGAACAATTGTTTCAAGCAGCGCTGCAAAAATCGTCACGCTCGTTCCCGGGTGACCACGATCTTTGATACGCGACTGAATGATAAGTACAGTCATTGTTGGATCGATCGCGCTTAAATCGAACGAAGGAAAAACGAAACGAAACACGCCTGATAATTCGTCGATCCGTGCGGTGACCGCTAACAATACTCCGATAGAATTCGCGCTGCGAGTTAACATTATGCTTAAAGGCCGATACGCAGACTGGCCTAACGCACGATTGTCCGAAAATATTCTGTCGCTCGACTAAAACTCGTTAAAATACTATAATCAGGCTTTTCCCTAGAAAATGGTGGCGTCCGAGAATAAATCCACGCGGGCTGGCTAAAGTTGCAACAGAAGATTGCAAAAATTCCAACGTTTTGTTAATCATCAAAATTTTACGCAGTCACCGGCATATTTACAATTGTCTCTTACAATAAGCAGGTCGGTTCCTGTTTGCTTCTGTAAAAACTGCGTGGTTTCTCACTCTAAACTTTTGCAACCATTCAACTTGCAACTTGCTTGGAGAACCAGTTGTTTTAACATCTGATCTAACGATTCTCAGCACTGGCGGAGTACTATACTCTCAGAAAACCACGTTGTACGGTAAAAATGCGTGTCCTCTGATTTCCTATTCCGCCATTCCACTTCGAATTACGCATTCCGCGGCCGAACGAGTCCTCGAAGCGTTTGTAAAACGCGGACTTGCGGAGACACGATTTCTTGCACCTCTGATTTCCGCACCGTGCTCGAAATGGCCTGAAAACTTCCCGAGGGCACGCGCCGTTTTCCACATGTGTGTGTATATACAGGGTGTCCCAAAATAAGTGCAACTCTCGGAAATGGATGTTCCTTGGGTCATTTGAAGCGACATTTTCCTTTACAAAAATGGCGTCCGCGGCTTTGTTTAGGAGTTATTAACGAAAAACACGGACCAATCAGAGCGCGGCTACAGCGGATTGATTCTGGTTCGGCCAATAGCGGCACCACGTTAAGCGGGACGTGTCGCCGAGTCGGACTCCGTTCGCTATAGCCGGGCTCTGATTGGCCCGTGTTTTTCGATAATAACTCCTAAACAAGCCCGCGGACGCCATTTTTGTAAAGGAAAATGTCGCTTCAAACGACCCAAGGAATCTTCCATTTCCGGGAGTTACACTTATTTTGGGACATCCTGTATATAAGTGTATGTGTATGTGTCCACAAACAATCACGCTAAAAATAGGAACGCTGTCGTTTATCTAAAATTTCCGAGTCTCCCATGCGTCCACCGTTTCATCGATAGAGAAAAGCGAGTTCCTTCGCCAAATACTGTCACGATCATAATTGCACGCGCTCAGTTTGACAATATAATCACTACACTGCGAATCTTCACGCAAAGTAAAATTTTAAATTGTACCTCTTCGTTTTGTCATAGATCCACAATCTATCTAATAGCAAACTTACAGTTTGCATCTTGAAACGATTGTCCCAATGAAAATTGTTTCTCGAATGCCAGGAACGTGGAACCGATAAACTGTTGACATCAGCTCCGTTCGATATATGGGAAAAAATGTCGTAAGTGAATCATTGGTAAAGAGGTGGGCTGTAAATTTGAACGAATAGCGATTGCGCCTGTGACCAAGGACTTAGTGAAAATGTCCTGCGAAAAAGAAGAGTGCGAAGACTTTGTAGGCGACCTAATAAAATTTGGCTGGGAACTCGCTTTGCCTCGATGTCTCTAGATGTAATTTCTTCAAAATTATGCGAACATCGGCGCCATTTGTATGATCCGTTCAAAACGCGATGCATTTGAATGGTTATCGTTATCCTCGCAGATACAATTTAAACGCGTCTCTAGTCGATGTGAATCAGTGAACACGTCGATCGCAGATCGGCGAACAGTGGATCGCCTCGCAAAAACCGTTCCTTCTCTTCTACGTCGTTATCCTTTTTACTCTCGAAGATAAGGATCGTTCGTATTCGTGGAATTTCCGCAGGAAAATTGCTCGTCCGCTCGTCGAGCGATTCACGGTGATCTCGATCCTCCTCCCTGAGGATGATGATCCACCACCGTCGCGTCGCCGGAATTCCTGCGATCGGCTGACTCGGAACTACTCGTCTTTTTTTCTCTTTCTCGTCTATCGATTAAAAAATTTTTCAGGAGCCACGCGAATTTCGAATCTCTGCTCTCGACGCGATTAAATAATTAAACATTCCGAGTTCGAGCGACGAACCGCTTCGAACTGTGCACGATCATGCGCGTGTAACGGCTAACAAGACTTATACAGGTAAAATAATAAATACACACACTTAGAAGCTATTATTGCGCTGATAGGAGGGCCACCCTGGACAGATTTCGAACGAGTCTCGCTACGATCTTCTTGCTCCAGTTATGGTTGCAATATCCACGGCTACAATGGTGTCTTGAGCAGACTGCAACGCGTATGGTGTCGCCTACGAGGTATTTTTAACACTTTGCACTCGAAGCTGTTTGATCTAAAATATTTCCGTCACATCTTTTTCATTGTGAAATGTGGGAACTGTTCTCGATTATATTATAGTAGATAATTTGTACTGGTGTCGTCTTAGAGAAGGTAGCCGAGTGCAAAGGGTTAGGTTCCAGTCGTAAATCGACGAAATAGACGCGTCCGTTTCGATTTTCGTAGAATCGTCTGTGAAAATAGGAATATGTATAGCAACGAGCTTTTATCGGACGATAAACAATGGACTCGGTTATAGTAACGCGGCGGAAAAATGCGGAGAGCTTTCGTTTGCTTATTCGGTGAGTATATGCTGAAGAAAATTCTATTTGTTCGAAGGGGAAGTTTAACCAGTACTAAATACCATTTTGCACGGGACGCAGCTATTGTTTGTGTTCGTCTCTGACCCGGTTGGTCCTCCGTGGGTTTCTAACGCTAACGATAATAGTATTGCATCTAAGATAGGCTCTTTAACATGCTAGGAAATCGTGAGCGTTTCCGACTCGATCGTAATCGTCCATTGGTCTCTTTTCGTGTAACGGCTTACTAATGGAGTCCCGAGGAGTTTGCGAACAGCTCGGTCTTTGGCAGTATGAAGACGTATCTTAATCCTTGAAAAGGAAACTGAAGGTGCGGTCGCGACGATATGTGATACGCCGTGGACCGCGGTTTTTAATACTGCGTTCACATCTTTCCTCCGAACTCAGAGTCGTTGGATGCGCTCTCTCCGTCCAACTCGCTCTGGATCTGCTGTAGGGTCTTGCCCTTGGTCTCCGGCAGCACCATCACCGTGAACACCACGCTGATCACGCAGAACCCGGCAAACACCCAATATAACGTGTGATCGCCGAACTGTTTCGCCAAGTCGCTCGAGAACTTGGTGATGAGGAACGCCAAGAACCAGCAAGTGCACACTGCGATACTGGAGGCCTTCGACTTCACGTTCGCCGGTAACATCTCGCCCATCACGGTCCATGGCAGTGGACCCCAGCCCACGCTGTACGTTGAGATGAAGATCACCAGCGATATAACCGGAAGAATCGCGATATTGCTCATGTCCTGATGACTGATATCCTTCAGGTAGAAGTAGATGCCTAGAGCAGTCTGCAATTAGAAAATTACACTCTGCTGACAATGGTCTGAAAGACTATTCTCCTAGAGAACAATCAAATTTCAAACAGACGCTGATTCCTTCGATGAATGTTCGACGAAGGTTTATACTAGGATCCTTTAAAGATTTGTTATTATTTTTTACTTCGATCCCCATTTTTTATTTAAATACTGAACCTCTACTTTGAAAACGACTGTTACATGTCATCATATAAAATGAACACGTTTGAATTTATTTAGACTTTGAGCGCGATTTTTATGATGATACATTCTTGAATAATTTCAATAATTATAGAATAAAGAATTTGGTATAGTGTTAAATAGTAATCTCAGAGAAAGTTATTGCGTTAAGATGTTTGCCTACAATTTACATTGTCTCTTTCGGAGTACAATTAATTAAAAAATGTTCAATCGTCAACTGTCGAGTTTATACGATCATTTGGGTAAAGTGCTAGAACACGTCCGCACAAGGATAATTGATTAGCGCTGCAGAGTATGTAATAAAACGCTTCGTCGCGATCTAGTGGATCGTAAATTACGAAATTAGCCGATGATAATTAACCGCATTCCTGGCGTTCCGAAAGGCGACGTGTCCCGCCAGACAGGTCGTCAGCGTTTTTTTTCATTCACAGTCATGAAAATTCAGATCTGTGACGTCACACACACACACGAGCCGACGGATGCACGTAACGAGGCATTGACATTGAATCGGCGGCCGCTGATCGGTGCAACAATCTGCGACGGACAATTAAACGCGGCCTCACAATTCCAGATGAGTGAAGTCACTGTCGGAACCGACCACGATCGTATGGGAGCAGCCGCGTGTGTTGACGGAAATATTTGTCTGGGATGCGACACGAGTCGCGGGTCTGCGGTATCGGAAGTGCAATTGGATACTGTGTGCAGTTCACACGTTGACTGCCGTGTCACCCGTGACGGAATTATTTGACCATATTTAAAAATTAACATTTACGCGCCATACAGTTGAATTTTTCAAAATTATTTTATCGGGTCAATTACTTTGACTTTATTGAGATGGCTTGAGGTAATTGCTTTGGCAATCCAAGTGTTTAACTCTCATCCGTCTCCCATTTCACGAACTGAATCTGTCTATCCGTGTCAAATTGACACAGTGATAAATATTCGATAAAATAACAAGTCAAACAGTTTTTTTCGATTTTTTTCATTCAAATTGATGAGTTAACATTTACGTCTTAGGTTTTTGCGGTTATACGTTTCGCATTAAAAATTAAAAGTCACCAAGTTTCGGTCAAAACTTACAAAAACAGAACAGTATAAGATGAGGGTTGAAAGACCATAGATTACAGTGACGTGTAATAAAAAAATTTGTTTTGTTAGAACTTCAAGGATGGAATAAATAAGACACATCGAGATGCACAATACGTTAATTGACAGACGACAAGATGAATGGATTGAAATCTCTCGATAAAATGATTTAAAGACTCATCGAGCATTTTCGAGGAGCACGATTTTTGTATTGTGGAGACGGAAGGGTAAGATAGGATGAAGCATCGAAGAAAAGATAGCGAAAATGGTCGAAGGTCGGAACCGACAGACCTCGATGCATCCGCGTGCGCGTTGCACCGCGCACCGGTGCGGTGGAATGCGGCCGCGCGTCGTTCGTGCATCAGGAGTGCATCCGCGCGCGGACGAGCACATTGGAAAGGTTACATAAATCGATTTGAATAGGCGCTGCAAGGCCGCGATCGATTTGTTCCGGAGTATTTCGCAATGCTCGAAAAACTTGCACACAGTGGGGGTTCATTTCCATAAAACGTGTGCAACCGATCTGAGAATTTTCCTGTCACGAAATAAGTCCAAATTATGTCTAGTTCCGCGATTTCCGGCGAAAATATCTTTTTCGGGTTCCACGACGACGAAAGAATTTGGGAATTCGATGCACGATATCTCATGATTTCAGCGGCTCTTCGAGAGCCAATCGAAATAATTTGCGAACTGCTCGGAAGGTATGATCGCGCATCAGTATGCATGGCCGAGGAATGTGCAGCGGCTCCAGCGGTGCAGCATTCTGCAGCGACAATCGACTAGGATCAGGACGCCATAAGCTACTTCATCAACCAGGAGATCGTACCTAGGATACCTATTTGTTCGCGATAAGGAACATCAGAATTTGCATACGGGTCTACTGTTAATTTTCCGACTGTTCCAGTGTACTCGGCACTGCGGCGAATCGATTAAATCTCGGCCAAATCCTCTATCGTTGATGAATCATCTCTGCACAACAGTGCAGCAATTCCGAATCCAGTAATTCCCCCAACAAAAATTGCCTAATCGGGAGCAACATCCTGTTCTTAGAACCTCGAATAATTCACGAAACAGAGCACTTGAAATGGCAATAACTAGAGTTTGATCGTAGAGATTGCGGTGTCGTTACTCGACGCTTCGGACCGTAAAATGTGTCTTCGCGAAGTTAGTACTTATTACCGTGACGACGACACGGCGTTCCAGCACCGTCAAAGGATACGTAACAAACACGTATTTTTTCGCGGTTTTATAACAGAGATTCTATCCGATCTGTTTATTACCGCGATTGCGTTATTAATCCTCTCTTCGCGGGACTTCGTCGGGCAACACTAACTACGAGATCTCGATCTCCTAGATTGATCAGAACTGAGAATAAGCATTTTGTAGATACATTGGAAAAACACATCCAAGAAATTAATTTTATACAGCTGCAATAATAATCACTCATACTTTGAGTCGATCTAGAAATTGAATAAAATCAAAGTAACTGATTTCACACTAAATCCACATTGAAATCGGCTGTTATATGTATATAAAATTTTTGTGATTATTAGTATAATATATGCTGGAATAAAGAAATCTATTCAATCATAAAATTCAAATAATAATAATCTATTCAATAATAAATAAATTTGACAAAATATTTAATATTAAATATTGAAAAATAAATAAATTAACAAAATAAAAGTGTGACCGGCATCAAGTACTTTCCAAGCTCTTCAAATTTTGCAGATCCTAACCAAATTTGGTACACTACACATATACGATTGCACGAAAGTTAATTTTCAAATCTGGACGAATAATTCCGTTTCCCATTTTTGGGAGCCAACTCTCTAGATTCGTAACATGTAATCAAACATAGAAACATCATTAACGATCAGATTCTCACTCACCAGAGTAACGATCTCTCCAATTCCAGAGAAGACCAGCAGCATCTTCCTGCCAAGTCTGTCAACGACGATGGGAGTGACACCGGACGCGAGTACCTGGACGATACCGACGATTATGGTAGCAACAGATGTTGATAGAGTCGTGCCAGCACTGATGAAGATGGTTTCCATGTAGAACAGCACCACGTTGATACCACTGAGCTGTTGAAATGCAGCGAGCAGACTCGTGTAAAGAGTTGCCCTGAAGTTAGCCTTCACCTTAACCAGGTCCGCGATGCTTGCCACGTTCCTCAGGGTTTCGTCCACTTCCGCCTAAATCGAACAAAGTACAACGTCACTCGTCACCTTGGAAAAAACCACTGCTGGAAGAAATTATAGCAAAGTGTCCGCTCCATTGTCAAGGCTCAACGAAGAGTTTCTTGACGAAGGAAACGAAGATTCGCGTTGGCGTGAATGCGTAATTTTTCTTAGACATTGACAGTCTGGTCACGGGACGTTGGATTGGTATCGGATTTCCCGCATTATGTAGATTCGTTCAGATTACGATATAACTTCGTTTATTCGAAGGAAGGAGAGTGACAAGGTCGTTCGAATATTAGAAGATCGTTGGATGCATTTATCAGCTGTATATTGTCATCTCGTGGTATTAATTCCGATTTTGAAAAGAAAAGAATTTAATTTTCCAAAGAACAACCATATCATTTGTGATATGCATATTGTAATAATCATCCTAAAAGAGAAGATCAGAATAATATGTTAGCGGAATCCAGTTGATCGTTCGTATTAATATACCATAAATGATATACATATGAACGATGTATTTCCACCGTAAGATTTGGGAAAACAGAATATAGCTATAACCGAACCTACAGAGATGTCAAGCACGAAATATTTAAAAAAAGCTCATTCTGAATAAACTCAAAAGAGCACTACCACTTGCCTTCCTCTTGGAAAATGGAAAAATTAAATAATTTAACAAACTGCGAATCAATTTAGAATATAATAATTAACAAGTTTTTAGTTGTAGCAACGTTTCTAACGTCCGTGTAAGACGTACGATATTTAACACTAAACCTACTGGGCCGTAAGAGTAACTGGTACATGTTCCCTTGTGAAAATAACAAGATTGATTTTATTTACACACTCATTTCTGATGAAATTATTTTTATCATATAAATAATCGTAAAATAAAGAATCTGGAGTCGGCCATTTTAACCGGTGTTGGTAGGTTTAGTGTTAAATGATGGCAAACATTAGTCGGGCTAATGTAGTGTCATCGTACGTAAATTTCTTGTTGATTAACCCTTTGCACTCGGTTGTCCCTCTGAGACACCACTAAAAGTTACTGTACCATTATTCAAAATATTGTTTACATTATTAAATATATTGGTATCTATTCAATTTCTAAATATTTAGGTATTGCATGAGGTATTATACCAATTTCATATTCATAAAATGTCAAAAATCATAGAAATTGGAAATATTCTAGATCGAAATGTCTAATTTTTAAAGTAAAATACAGTGACTCCCACTAATATTCGGACACTCTTACAGAGACGATAACTTTTTTAATATTGTACTATACGATTTGAATTCTTTTGGGAAGATAGAGCAATTAGTTTGCCACAGGATGCGAAAAAAAAAGTTGTCAAAAATTGCAATTCATCGGAATTGTAGCAAAAATACTAAAAGTTGCATTTTACAACCTTTTTATGTGGACCTATCTTGAAAATTTAAAAAATACGTTTTGTAGATCTGTGTCAATTATATGCCCTGTGAAAGTTTCATCGCAATCGGCTGATGTGGAAAACAACGACAACGATTGAAAGATGCAAGAATCATTAGATTTACTGCAGATGAAGGTCGAAAATCGTGAAAATCTGCAATTTTTAACATATTTAAACGTTTGTAGCTTATTGCAACGTCGACCGATTTTGACGAAATTTTCAGAATATGTTTAATTGACACAGATCTACAAAACGTATTTTTTTAATTTTCAAGATAGGTCCACATAAAAAAGTTGTAAAATGCAACTTTTAGTATTTTTGCTACAATTCCGATGAATTGCAATTTTTGACAACATTTTTTTTCGCATCCTGTGGCAAACTAATTGCTCTATCTTCCCAAAAAAATTGAAATCGTATAGGACAATATTAAAGAAGTTATCGTCTTTGTAAGAGTGTCCGAATATTAGTGGGAGTCACTGTAGCTCCGAGTGCAAAGTGTTAATCGACTCGAACTGCCCAATAGGACGATGAGCTTTCAGAACTTGTCAAAGAATTCGAGTGCGGAACGAGTGCTGCGACTAAGTTTGAGGATTGTAGATTAGGGTGGTAAACACGAACGATCGCGGTCGATCGTGACGCGTCGATTCAGGAAAGCGGAAGATCGAGAGACGCGTGTCACTTGCAGCCAGGAACACGTGAGCGGTTAGTCACTCGCGCGATTCACACTGTTAGCTTCGAAGGCACGCTAATAGATCGTCGTTGTCATTGGCGGATCAAGGAACGACCTTACCCCCGGCCTCATTCAGCGAACGTGACCCGAACGCTGATACGATTGCCACAAGCAAAACGTACAGTGGTTCTGAAAACTATTTGAACGATTCCGATATTCTCCACTTTCGCGGAAAAAATCCTGCGATATCACCTTCATTCGGAGAAAAAGTGAAACGATCCAAAAAAAAGAATTATATCGTTGAGTTTCATGGAAAACTGTAAAAAGAGAAAGCTTCGATCTTTAAATCTGTGGACGATGCTATCGCGAAAAAGAATACTGTATAGTGGCATCCGTTCCATTCGAAGCTTAAAAACTCGACCAACAAAATCACATTTCAAATTTCGAGGTTTCGTTGTAAAGCTGAAATTTTTTAATCTACGGTAGGTTCGGTAGAGAGAAACATTTTTTAACGGTGTTCGAGAAGTTCGAATTCGCAGTATTTTGGAGAAAATTGTGTCTCCGCAGTGTCTTACCGCTAAGGAGGAAAATACATCTTAGAATGATGAATTGCGAAAATAAAAGCATTGTAATGAGCTTGACCTCATCTAAAGTTAGCGTGTCAATAATTTTCGAAGTCACTGTAGTTCAGCAAATCGGCGCGTTATCGTTGGGGACGGCTCCCCGCAACCACGTTTTTCGGTAAAATTCCTATATACGATATTTATACAGAGAGGTCGAGGCTTATCATTCGGCTCTCTATCGCTTCTTTTCTCTCTGGATGTTGTACAACGTTTCTGAAATAGGAAGGATATTTTCGTCCTATCGCAGGCCGATTGCAACTGATCCGTGTTTCCACTATCAACGGACGCTCGTAAAAGTTTTTATGCTGTCACGTCGGCGCTTGTCATTTTTCTCGGTCGACGGATCGCTTGAAAATTATCTAACTCGCTTCTATTCGAAGCAGGGTTTGCCGGACAGCTGCGCATTGTCTCCGTGGATAGTTACTTTCTTCAAAATTGGCTTTCTTTTGACGATTGACGAGGACAATCCCAGATAAATAAGCTATTATTTCTCGACTGAAATAAAAATTGTCTGCATTGGTTGCAAATGATAGACTTATTGATATTCTTCAATTTATTTAAACTCTTTAAAAAAAAATAGTATTCTAGTGGATCGATGATGTTACGAATCATGATCAGTCAATGGCAATAGATGTGTTAAGTAGATGAAAGAACTGAATTTTTTCTATAACAACGAGGATATCTTATGTTATAAAGAAACAAGATAAGTAAAATTAAAAAATCGTTCGAATCATCGTGTCTACGGAAGCTTAGTTATTCTGATCCTTCTATCTCAGCTTTCTTGTCATCAGAGTGATTTCTAAAGCGATCCACGTTGCTTCCGCGAGAGAATGTTAAAATTTGGATTCTAAAAAGGATGTATTCGATGACCTCGCTCGGATTTGTGACATCGACGGTCCTCGATGGCAGGCGCACGTCGTCGCCGTGGCGAGGGCACGAGGGCAGTGACAGCCGCTTTTGATGAACAGAGCAGAGACTCTTGTTCCCTCGAATGGACGCGATTGTACCGCGATTATTCCGCTCGCGAGATCTAGTCGCAGCTACGGACTAATACTTCCAAAGAATAATCAGAATAATTGCACGATTACAGAAGGAATTACCGAACTGTGGATTTTATGGATTTACAAGTGAAATGAGCATGTGAAATTGCAAATAGTACGAACGTTAGAGACATTAAACATCATTTATCACGACTCTGTTAAGAATGAGAATCAATTGTTCCTCAAAATAGATGTAGACAATTTTTAATTTATATGAAAATCCGTGGTCTGGTAATCACTGTCGAAAGGTTTGAAAACGTAGGCTAGGCTCCAATGCTGTTCAAGCTGACCGATAAGAGCAACGTTTACACTTGCAAATTACGCGTTGTTTTCTACACCTGGGCCTTGACCCAGACCTACCCTATGTTCTATCGCATTCCACGCAGCCCGGTTGTTAACTAGACCATATAAAATTGCAAATTACCTGTATCTCGTCGCACTCCTTCTGCACGCTGTTAATAGACTTTCCGCGTAGCCTGGCCAACGAGGCGAGAGCCTCATCCTTTTTGCCGGCCTTGAGGAGATAGAATGGCGATTCGGGCATGGTCACGAAGGCAGCGAAGAAAACGACTGGCATGATGGCGCACAGGATCGAGAACGCCATGTAGCTGACATATGGACCGATCGTGTACGAGTACAGCAGGCCGATCGTGATAAACAGTTGCAGGAACGACCCCAGGGCTCCTCGGACGGAGATCTGGTCGAGGAAAATTGAGATCGATACACGATTTTCTTCCATCAGTTTGATCATTTTCAGTGGGACGTAACAATTGAAAGCGCGTCTAGTATCTAGGTTCACAGGAAGACGAACAAAATAATTCGTTGCGCGATCTAACAATGAAAGAATCAGCCAGTATAAAAAAATAAAATTTTCGTTCTTTAATTTGTTAATGAATTTACATCTTTACGTCTTCCTACAAATTTTATGAAATTCAGCACACATCGTGTTTTCGAATTAACGCATAGTGGCCGAATATACCATTCTAGCAGGTCAAAACTATTTAAGCATTTTTTAAAGATTTAAAGCCATGGTAATATAATAACGGATAGATCGAGTGGTCCTACTTCAAAAATTTTCGAATTTGTTTGTTACCTCTGCAATCTCTCCGCAGTACATGGGAACCACTGTGAAGGCGAACGCCATGGCAAAACCGAGGACGACTCGAGCAGCGAACAATTGTTCCACTTGCCCTGCTGTGGCGATCAAGATCCATCCGACTAGGTACAGTACCGTGGAGGACAGGAGCGTTCGCTTTCGGCCGAATCTGGGAGCAACAATTAATTCGCGTTGGTTAGTTAGTGCTAGTAATTAACGCGATCGGCATGATATACAGAAACGAATTAGACCAAGTTGAAACAGTACAATACGTTAAAAAATTTAAGAATATATTGTTTACGGCTTGTTAACTCTAAAAATTTCTGTACCATTGTTCACAATATTCTTTAAATGATCAAATATGTTGGTATCTAATCAATTACTACACATTTAAGTATTGTATGAAATATTATATTAATTTCATATTCATAAAATGAGAAAAATCATATACAAAGGAATTATTGTAGGTCGAAAGAAATGTTTTATTTTCAAGTTAACACATAGCTCCGACTGCAAAGGGTTAAAATTGTTAAAGAAGAAAAGAAAGGTCTATGCTTACTGTCTCTTGGGTAAGGATCATATTTGGAAAATGTATGTCTCAAAATTTCTTCAACAGATCATTTGAAGCGACATTTTCCTTTGCAAAAATAGCGTACGCGGCTTTGTTTAGGAGTTATTAACGAAAAACACGGACCAATCAGAGCGCGATCAGAGTCGGCCCGACGCGCCAACTGTCAATTGGCCGAACGTGTCATCGCATGTCTAGATTGCATTCTGATTGGTCCGTGTTTTTCGTTAATAACGCCTAAACAAAGCCGCGGACAACATTTTTGTAAAGGAAAATGTCGCTTCAAATGACCCAAGGAACCTCCCATTTTCGGGTGTCGGAGGAATTTTGGGACACCCTGTATAGAACTTTTCTGTGACATCTTTCTTCAGATTTCACGACAGGATTGATCGCTTGAGATCGTGCTGGGACGCAAATCGGTTTTCTCACCTTTCCGCAAGATTGCCAGCGACGAAGCATCCAAGTATTGCTCCGATGGCCACCAATGATCCTATCCACGAGTTCTCGGTAGCGTCGATTATGCGTCCGAGAGGATTATCTTCCGTGCTCTTCGAAAGCCTCGGCAAAATGGGACTCGTCCATCCCAACATCACACCCGCCGCCAAGGTGCACATGTTCGCTGGAATCACGGAAAACGTTCAACCTCAGAATGAGATAATTCCGACAACAATGAGTCTTTAACTTATCCGCGTGGGAGCGGTCGCGTGGAATAATTTCTCGCACGCGGCATGCAACGATAACGCACGTAAAAAGACGTGGTCGATGGGACGACACGAGATAGATAAACCTAAACATCAATTTTTCCATTACGACGAGCTTAAATCGCTTATCGTCCGAGAACTGGCAAGACGCGTCCCTCTTCGGCGTCGTTTTATTAATGCATTACATAATTAGAGGCGGATAATGGAGATCGGCCGACTAATCGTTTCTGAGATTATCGAAATAAATTAATTTTTCTTAGTATTCTGTTTGACACAGAGAAGCTTAACATTTTGTTAAAATATCCTGGAATTGTATACAAGTATTTTAACAGCCACATTTCCAACGCTACAATTTTCTGCTTTTTATGCTAATGGTAACTTCATTACAAACGTGTTTGCTACGAACGCGATGCACACGCGACACTCGCAATTTTATATTTTACGTACGGAAAACCAAATTACTTTTTAGTGCAGGCTGTTAATTAAAACAGCAACTCGTAACCGGTCTTTCACAACATTTTGTCATAAAACGACCAGTTTCATATAAACAGGAGAAAGAACAATGAGAGTCCGAACCCAAACCACGATTTAAAATACCTTTTACGCGAGGAAAAGCGAATTAATTTTCGCCGCAAGTCGTTGTTTACAGCAGCGACAGTTACACGGTAATATTTTCCTTCGTAAATTGCATTGAAAGGAAATAAACAACCACGAGGACTGTGATCGAAACGTGCAGTCAATAGCGACCGTGTTAAAAAATGCGATGTCGATTCTGTAAAATTCAATTTGAAGTGGAAGAGCATAAAGATACAATTTTTATCGAGCTCGCTTCTATCTTTCGGTACATTGACGAACAGTATTCGTGTTCTCCGAGGAAAACGAGACGCCGACACCGGATCCAGTTGTTTTGCACTCATCGTTTTCTCTGTTCTCTGTTATTATTATTTTTCCTCTGGACGATGATGGCGACGCTGGACGTGGTAATTGGATTGCTTAAATGTTACACGAAGATCCCCCACCCATTGCGTAACAGCCAATTTGCTAGATGCGCTGTCGATAAGGATAACTCTGGGTGGAATTTGCGGATGATTTTACCGGAGGAAGGGAGTCCAAAGGGGACTCGGCTAAATGACAACTGCCAGCAATTGCACGGAAAATGACTTCGTGGAATGAAAAGAAATTGCTTGGGACACGGACGACGCCGCGGTGGTCCCCCGACCTATCCATCCTGAACTGACTATAGCATGGTTTGGGGAGCGATGAATTTCACTTGTTGGCTATCCTACTTCGTTCTTTACGCTCGAAGTAATTTCGGTTTTGTAATGTAACAAATGTTCTGAATACAATTCGACGAAAAGATGATAAAATTTTAAATTGTAGTGCAAGAAATCCAAGACCTAACCAAGGTCTAACCCAGACAGTGAATCCGCTCACTGCATCATACCTATTGTCCGGAAACCAATATGGCAGCGTTCTAAGCGCTCAAACTTTTAAACGAGTAAACTCCGAGCAATAAATTTTGGATTCCGCGCACTAGAATTTAAAGTTTTATCATTTCTTCCGTAGAATTGTATAATATTACATTCAGAAAAGTTAAAAATGTTCGTTCCTTAAGCGAAATTTTATTTGAAATCCTAAATACATTCTTAGAGATATGGACAATTAGATATGTTTGACCGTATTTAGAAGAGTTTATGTTCGTGCAGCACGAAGAATAATTTATGTTCGTGCAGCAATTACAAAGCAATAAATCTAGACTTGTCGCCATTTTAGCGGTCACTGAACAAGTCTTTTATCTTCGATGAAATAGCGAAGAGGGCCCAGGCTATGTAGATGTAGAACGTTGCGATAGATTGGTCAGCTATCTCTTTACAGATCGCTAATCAGGAAGAGATGAAAGAAACGTGCCTTTAAATTGATCCTTACTCGGCCACTTATAGGAGCCGTGGTCGTAAAAGTGGCGATCGTTCGATTCGAGCTCTCAATGATATAGATGAATGTTGTTCTGCACGATTGCTCATTCCGGAGACAAGGCTCGAGCAGAATCTCTCGTCACATCCGTGCCGATACAAAGTGGCGCGATCAGAATTGAAATTAAACGATGACCAGATTACGCGCGTGAGTCGTCGAGGAACATGGATCCGACCTCTGGAATATCATGCATAATGTGTTTCTGCAATCCTGAGGACGCAATCGGTTCAAAAATTGTACAATTGCCAAAACGCTTTAAATCTGTTTCGTCGAAATGAAAATCGTGGGACGCCTCTGAAACTAATACGGGTGGCAGTCTCCTGCAATCCTGGAGATGCAACAGGTGCACAAATTTTACCTATTCCGGTTGTGTCACGATTGTCACGAGATTAGATCTATGCATCTGCTTCGTCGATCTTTCTACAAATGATGGCTGCTGCATTAATTGAGCAAATTAAGAGGAACTTGGAAGAAGAGGAAATTCTATTAATTAAATGGCGAAATTTACGATTGGCGAAGAATGTACAATGCAGATTTGTCTACAATAAATTGATGGTTGCCGCATTACATGACAACAGGAAGAGGAATTTCGGGGAAGAAGAGAGTCTAATAAATTAGATGCGAAATTTGAAACTTGCGGAAGCAAATTTCAGAGGAAGGTACGCGCGTTTTCCGAGAGGTTTACCAACCGAAGGGTTAAGAATCGTGTTGGAGGCACGCAGAATCTCGAGGACGACGCAGGATCGTCGGACGGAGAGTCGAGTTTGACGCGTCACGTTGCATTTAACGAGTAATACCGGGTTTTACGTAATCCCGGCGAGATTGCTCTTATATCATCCTATCGCGTGCTGCACCGGAACAGAAATAAAAATAATCTCGTGCGCTCGCCGCGACGCGACGAATCGAACGGCGCCAACAGGGAAATCTGAAGACTCGGTGCGTCGCGTTGTTGTTCCTATTGGACCGATAAACAATAAGTGGCATGGGCGTCGGTTTCACCAGCATCGTCACGAATAGTCGAAGAACACACGGAAACGAAGAACTATTGCCTAATCTAACAGTGAGCTCGCAAATATAATGTACTTATTACACAGTTGTTATTCGATCCCGGGGAAATTACCAGGAAGCTGGAAATTGACGAGGCAAATTTTTCTAGATGATCAAGCGATTATCGTATGACGTATTATTCTAGCATTATAGCGATGGTCAGATTTTTGGGATTTGTCCTGATTTTCAGTTCGGTCTAAAAATATATTTTTAGGGCTTATAGTGCGACTCGAATTTCAAAGATTCAATTGCGGTTAATTTGGTCGATAAATGACCAAGATACAATTGATAATGTTTTGTTTCCGTGCTAGTAACCACGTGTAGATAATAGTTAGTGGAATAATGAATAAAACCGTCTAGACCTTCAAGCTATCGATGCAATAATTGAAAGCAATTATATGGGCAAGATACATGTAGAATTTACGAATTATGTAAAGGAGAATAAAAAGTTGCAGATTGTACAGTTACAGGCTGTAAACAGATGTCAGAGATACGAGTGTTATAAAATAAAAATTTGATATGTGCAACTCTAACATCGTAAAGCTAGCGCTTAAAGAAAAATCCTTCAATTGATATTCATTTACGATACGGTTACGTTGTTTCAAATTATACTTACACGTGGCAATATGCGCATTTCAGTGAGCCAAAGGCGAATTTAACATACTCTAGGAACAATTCCTATAAAGACAGCTCCCTCTGAAGCATGAGAAAAATTTAAAAACGTCGTGCACGGTCTTTGGAAGATGATACTTTATTTTGATTGATGGTCGAATCGACCAGAAAACTTCATTTTCCAGAACAAGTCCGAATAGTAGCGGAATGTGGTCGACTGTCTGGAGGTTGAAATTCCATTTCAATTCATAGGTTGCGTCAAACGGGAGAGTTTCGAGCGCGGGCACTTTGTGAAGGTGGACATACTCCATAATCGAGTTGAAATTATGATCTGTCTATACCAGCTTCCGCGAAAAAGAAGAGTTTCGTGAGTGTTTGCATGTTCCGTTAGATTTGATCCATATGCAAAGGGGATATCAGTAGACCAGATTGAACGGTAACCAAGGGGTATGATTAGACATGATTAATCAGCGCAAATGCAGAATTTATAGATCTCTGAGGTACGTAAACTGGTCATACGCATAAAATATGTGTTTAATCACGTTTAATCGTACTGGTTGCCTTTATGTCATCTATAACAGAATATACTTCGATTCTGATATTCTTAAAAATGTCGATATTTTCCCTAAAAAAATTTCAAATTTCCCATGTGGGGTGTTTTCGATTTCGAAAAAAATGTTTCTTCGATCCGATCTACTGTACAGAGATCATTCGCACACAGCGAGAGATTCGACTTCTTTGCGTGGAAGCGTCCTCGTGCCTCGGTTTATCGCTCGTTTCCTTTCGACCTCGTTGCTTTTTATTCCCGACTGCAGTCTACGACAATGATTCCAGTTCATGCGAAAGCTGCTCGCAAATCATTTCCGCGACACGCAATAATTCCGACACTGATCCAGATTGCCGTTCTTACTGCAAACCGATCGCGCCTCCGTAAACACTTGGTTTACACACGCACTCCAGATTGCGGCGAATAGCAGCGCCTCACTTTGAATTCTTATCATCGGCTACCGATGATATTGACAAATTCGCGATAATTCGCGGCGACGTAATCGATGTGCCGACGTACGACGCGGGGAAACAAAATGTATCGATACTTTAACTTTTGACCGAACCCGTGATAGATCGTTTCTTCCAATTGGTGAATGCAAATTTGCCTCCTCAGCAAAATTTCTAGGGGACATAGCGATACGCAATCGCGCAGTCGATCATGTTTTCTATTGGGCAACAAGCAGACGATGCCTCGAAGCTCGAGGCAGAGAT
Source organism: Lasioglossum villosulum (assembly GCA_963971365.1). Taxonomy (NCBI): domain Eukaryota; kingdom Metazoa; phylum Arthropoda; class Insecta; order Hymenoptera; family Halictidae; genus Lasioglossum; species Lasioglossum villosulum. The sequence goes on from OZ020498.1 coordinate 8,882,029, forward strand.
ATTCGCTATTGGATGCGATGTAGATGGTAGGAATGAACACGCGAGTCTTTGCCCTGCTCGATAATCGAGCCACATACTTGAAACAAATTGATTTGTCACGGAAAATAAAATCAGAGAGCACGTAAAATTGAAGTTTATTTGAAATGGGTAAAAATAAGCATCAATGCAGCGCATTGATACAGTCAAATGTGAAACAGCTGGCGATTCGGACATAAAGTCAAAGTAACATTAACGCTAGATTTACGGGATAATTTCAAATTAATTGTTACAGATATACAGAGGGTGTCTGAATATTCCTTCAACATCCAGAAATGGGAGGTTCCTGGGATCATTAGAAGCGACATTTTCCTTTACATAAATGGCGCCTGCGGCTTCGTTAAGGAGTTATTCACGACAAACACGGACCTATTAGAGCGCGGCTATAGAGAACGAAGTCCAACTCTGCGACACGTCCCGCCTAGCGTAGCGTCGCCATTGGTCGAGCTAGAATCAATCCAGTATAACCGAGCTCTCATTGCTCCTTATTTTTCGTTAATAACTCCTAAACAAAGCCGCGTATGCTATTCTTGCAAAGGAAAATGTTGCTTTAAATGATCTCAGGAACCTCCCATTTCCCGATGTAGGAATTTTGAAACACCCTGTATAGCACAAAAAAAGCTGAAAATTTGGATAAATGTACTCTTCTCATTTTTATATAGTCGTGTAAATTATAATTTTTAGTAGGTAATGTAAAACACACGCTTTCTTAAATGCATTTCGTATTTGAACTTCTTTCGGCGATATGACCCCGTTATCTACAAAATCTCGGATAGTTTGCTCTCGCGCTTATCGCGTTTTCTTTTCTGTTATAGCTAGATCGAGTTTGGACTGACTCGTCAGTCGTGATTGCATGCCTTATCTAGTGATTGCAACAATATTTACAAGTCAAATACAACAGTATTTGCCAGATTTATTGGGCGATTGTCTTTCGAAGGAACGGGTAGGACGGTGGCAGCTGTTGGAAACGTCAGAGGTGCTCGAGATAAAAGGAAAAAGTTGGTCGATTCTCCACGGAAAAAGAAGAAAAAGAAGCCATCGCTATTTTCGTTATTTATTACTGATTTTACAAGAGCATATTCTTCATTACAATTTACTAGTCGAGTAAACGGGTAATCGTGAATTCTTAAATTTTTATATTTTGAATTTCTGCCAGGTTTCGAGGCCATGACTACACTGTGAAACGGTTTCAATGAAGTTCCAGGAAAAAGAACGAAAACCGGGAAATGGAGGATGGGTAACATTGGAGAGGTCATCGTCGACGAAAGCGGAAAATTTCCGCGTCGATAAGAATTTTCATTGAGAGTGGTTGCGTCAAAACGCGCGACGAGCCTCATCAAACGAGAACTCGTTGCACTTCTTCAGAATTGCAATATGAAATTATCTAGAAGAATATTCTGAATCCTCGAAAAGATATTTCCTGCAACGATACTCGGATCTGTCATTAGACGATAATATTTAATTCTTCGGCAAAGAAATTGAAGACTCACTTGTCGAGTTTAATTGGGTCAGAGACATCCGAGATGTACAAATGCCGTATCAGAGAGCTCCGAATCCACAGATCTACTATAACTTAGTAGAGTGACGGTACCGCGTCTAGTGTTTACAAAACATTAGTCGACTGATTGGATCGTACACAAAGCAATTAGAAAAATCTACGTTTCGTGATTCAGACATATTTTCATCGGATCGAATGAATGAGAGAGTCCACGACCTCCGATTGAAAATCCGCTTGAAAACATGTCGATAAACTTGAATTTTTCTGCGGGTTGCACACGCACGTTTGAGCGAAACTGATGCGAGTTGTTTAGGGTAAATGGCGACGCAATTCATTCTGATACATTCATCATTAAACTTCTACCTTACTACTCGGTTGATTCTACTCACGACAACGTTGATTGTCCCATTCGAATTCACAGAATCGTAACACTAATCGTACCACGACCAGTGCAATAACCGGTTTCACATTTTTTATTTTCTAATTATTGAAATTATAAAGATGTTTCCCATCCGAATTTATTCAATTTCCTTTATTAATACACTTATTATTATAGAAATTGTGAAAAATCTGAATAAGTTCAGTCTTGTAATTTTTATAAAACAATTTACATCCGACACATTTTGTAGTTGGTACGGTTAGTGTTAACAACATCATGCTGCCATTTGTTGAGACGAAACTGTAACACATGGACAAGATTCTATTAAATTATAATAAAACTCTTGACTCCAATAATGTTCGTACGAGCCGCCATCTTTTAAAGAATCGAAATTTTAAAGAATCGAAAGCTACGACGCCAGTAAGTAGAAAGGGCGTGCAATGTACAGACTTGTAATCGGCTTCCTAAGAACACCCTGCACAGCAGCTCCGCTATCAGAGGATGAACAACACTTAATTCCCGTCACGATTAAATCACTGGGTGTCCGTGAATGAATCCGAGACCGGTGATAGCCGATTGAGCCAATGAGGCTAGCGAATTCGGATCCATTGCGCCCACCGTCCTTATCATGCGGCAGGAAACAAAAACTAATGCGAATCCTTTCGGGCGCAATGACCCGTCGGACACGTTCCCTGTGATTCATCGTGTCCAGTGACTCTCTACGGACCTGTCATATTCTCATTCAAATCACATTTATGATTCGCTCCCACCCTAGCCGAACACATCCTTCCTCAATTTTCGTCGACATTATACAGATCGTAATAATCGTATCAATTTGATAGTTCTCGTAGTCTGATACTTAATCAACGATCGATGAATAAATTGATACTTCAATCGTTAATCCCAATTAACAATCAAACTCCTATTTTAGTCGTTAATTGCGGTTAACAATTACATTCTTTTCAATTATAATCTTCAATCAGATAATTGATTAATGATCAATCTCTCCTTCCTTATTACAATTTATGAATAGACCGTGTAGCAATTAACTTCAACAGTTAATTAAATCAATCGTCGATTTTTTAATGACTACTTTTTTAATCGTACGCATCAATCAATCAATTTTTATTAAAAGTTTAATTGATTAAAGCCTGACTCTGTATTCAACTGACAGGTAATAATCAATTCTACTAAGACAAACAATTTTTACCAAAGAACACGACATGTTTGGTTATCATGTTTGACCTCAGAACGCTGTGCCAATTCGTAAACAATCAGGATTTTTAATTTAAACATTCACGTTGAGTAATAAACACAATTTTTTTGGAAGTACTGGAATCGTGTTTCGACCCATGGGTTTCAAAACAGATAATAAAAAAATATATAATATATACTTGTGTAATTTAGATTATTTTTACTTGAAAAAATCACACGTACACTTCGAAAACCAATAAACGTGTGTGCAAAATCCCAGTGCGATAGATTCGATAGTTTCTCCGCGAAAACTTCGTAAAAACCCGTGCGAAAACGGCCTCGAAACTAGGAGTACCCTCTTAATGAATTTGCCGCGTTAGGAGACTATTGTTCGGGGAACGAGCACGGCAATTAGATCGTTCCGTCGTCAGAGAAAGTTTTACGATCGCAATCAGCCGCGTTAATCGTGTTAATCGCCGATCACAGAATTACATCAGCGTAGTTTTATCTTATCCAAGGCGGCAACGCGACGGCTCGCGCGATTTTTCAGCGCTGCGGGAATTTTACATAACTGTGCGAGAGCGGGTCTCGTAATCGACGATCGAACGGATTTCGAGATAGCACCAAGGATAATCGATAAAAAGGATGACACAGTGGGTTGAATTCCGCGGAAGGAAGTGCTCTGATCGCAGATATATGTATACTGGGTTTTGTCTGATCACCATTTCGATAGGATCGATGGCACATGTACGATGAGTCAGTTGCCGCTCTCTGGAATCGATCAATTGATTCGAATTACAGTGCAGTTGATATTGGGACTGTCGATCTGTCGATTAGCAAAATACCGTTCCCTCGGGAATTCACAACCCGTGCAAAATTACGCGTGAAAACTATATTTGGTATTTAAAATTATTTATGAAAATAGGCGTTTCATTGAATTACACCGTCCAACAGCCAAAAACGTCTCGATTTTCATTATGCGATTCGTATAGTTTTCTGCGCTGATTCCGAATCTGTTTTTGAAAAAATTGATTTTGGAAAAAGACGAAGTCTTCAACTTTAAAGAAATATCGCGATGCTATTATAAAAGATTTTGAATTGTTCTTTATAGCAGAAATATCCGTAGACTTTTCTGAATACAGTGAAACGACCGCGCCATTGGTGAGCGCCACTGGCGGCAACTCATGTCGAGCGAAGATATTTTATTTTCTGGTTCGATAAAACCGTCAACGTTGCAAACTTCAATTATACGTATATATATATAGTTCGATTTTACGCTCGAACCTTATTTTTTAAGATAAGCTGTAAAATATTTTCAAAAATTGGTGCAAAATTGGTGTCTCTCGATCTTTAACTCCTTGTCCGATAATATTTTATCTGACATATAATGAAGATTCTGATCACATCCTGATAAAAACGTATGTTAATAATTTTCTTGGAACTGGAATAAAATTCTATTTTGATTTTGTTAATACACAGCAATTAGAGAACATATTAGGCATACAATTTATATAAATATTCTCCGTTTTAAGGAAATTACGATCTACAAAAAAAGGTTCTAACCTCTGAAACCGTACAATAAATCGTAAGACAAGGGGTTAATGATTGTTTAAATATGTATAAACATTCATAACGATAATGTAAAGAACAATTCAAAATCTTTTATAATAATGTCACAACATTTGTTTAAGTTTGAAAAATTTGTCTTTTTTTCAAAATCAAAAGCAGTGCGTCTACGGCAATACAAAAAATTAAGGGCAAATTCGGAGTCAGCGCAAAAAACTCTTTAAGAATCGCATTAGTGAAAATCGAAACGCCAAAAAAAAGTTGAATCTTTTTGGATGGTGTTATCAAATATATAGTTCTTTCTACTGACCGCGAACGTAATCTACAGCTCGAAATGTCGCAACAGAAGTCAAAGGCAGTGCGAAGGTAGATTTGAAGTGGATATTCATCATGATAAAGCTGTCGTTCGGAAAATGCATGTCGCAATAGTTATTTCATAATTCCGTTGCGCGAATGTTTTCCATTCCAATTGTTTGCACAGCGCACGTGGCATTGCTGAAAACGTCCTCGAATCTCATGAACTGTCGCAGGACTCGGAATATAAATAAGGAAAATTAAGTTTCTCCTCGGAGAGTGGTGTTTTTGCGTTTTTAAAGGGCGAAAACAATTTCCAGCAAGTAAAGACGTCAGAGATAATCTATCTTCCATTTCGCTGTAATCGTTCCTCTAGCGGGAAGAATTTATCGCGATAAACCCCTTTGTATAGCTACTTTTCGATTTCTTAGATCTCCGTTTGCCAATATATCTAACCTAGTCGACAATAACGATAGGAATGTCTCCGCTTGAGCACAGTCAAGGTGTTCCTTATCGCACGTGCGTTAGCCTAACCGTTTAAATGTTCGAATTAATTACAGACTTTGTTTATACGATATCTAGTCTATCGGTCGTTTTATTTGCAGTTAATTTGGAAGAAAAATAAATGACTACACTGCGGATTTGATGCATGTGTAACACACATGCGAAGGGTCAATTTAAAAACTCCTAAAAGAAGAAAAACATTTTTATGTTGCTGCTGCCTTGCAATGAAGTCAAACATTTTTATTTTGTATAAAGATCCGCAGATTAGCAATTCCGGTCGTCTTTTAAATTTTAATCGATATCAACTACCGATTATTAATTGCGATCGAATCATCGTGGAAAAAAACAGAACCGTTCCACGACGTATTCCCGATATTTATAAACACCGTATAAGTGGAAACAGCCAGGGCCATGAGCGGACGGCAACGCCGTTGTAGAAACGAGTGCGCGTCGCCGACGAATTTTTCTCTGCACGGAGTTTTCTAATCCGGAAAATCGAGGAGGAAAACTCGATTGAAAGAGACGGGCGTTAAATCCATCGCGATAAATACGGCCAGTGTTTACGTTTTAATCGAGCTCTCGATGGAGAGCAGCCTGCAACGTGCCGCCCACCGATCGAAGACGCCCTAAAAGATTATTAAACAGCCTTGATTCTTTATCGGAGATGACAACGAAATCGAATTAATTGTTTCCATATATCGACCAGATCTTTGGAACGCGACATCTTTCTGCTGTTCGTACAATGGAACCTCTTACTTGATTGAGAAAACACGATTACGACCGCGATAACGGATCCTATCAATCGCGATCACTTCCGATAACGATAACTACCCTTTTACGTTACCTATTCTGCAAAAGACTCGACTGTGCGAGGTATTGTGAAAACGTCTCGATACCGCTATGACAGCATTTAACAGAAAACGTAGTTTCACCTTAATAAATTTCAATTTGGACCTCATAGTATACTCCAAGGTCACTGCAAGGTCAATGAAATGACATCATGATAACAGCTTACCTACAACTTGTATTTAAAACATTGTTTTGTATCATTTATACTTTTCATAATTTATGTACATTTAAAGCCCAACCGGACAACGCATATGCTTGTTTTGTTTATATGTTTCATTATACCAATCTGTTAAACAAGACGGGCAATAAGTAATGATTGCATCGATGCAACGCATTAATCTTGAAGGTGTGAACAGCAGTGTATAATTTTATGAAATTTTTTAAGACAAGAGAAACAATGTTTTTCGACACTTTCCACTCGGTGAGTTCAAGGAATTTGTTAAAGAACGTCAGCACATTGTTAAAGAAAATATAGGTGCGACGACAAATTAACGTAAAATTGTAATGACAAGATAGAACAACAAAGAAAAATTACATTCTACGTACAAGGTCGTTTAACGTATCTTTGCCGTTCTAGTCTCTTTAAACTTAATGTTTCTTTCCATACGTTTTTTCGCGTGGAAATTGTTGCAACTTGCCTCCTACATTTTGCAACTCGCTGAATCACACCTACAAACATGTCGAAGATTGAAATTTACTCTAGCAGAAAACACCGAAAATTTTACGATTAAAAGGAAAAAGGGAAGTGCAATCAACTCTTCTTAGAATCGCAATAGTTCGTGTTGCGAAGGTTCTGTTTGATCTTATACAACTGATGAATCGTTTCCAAATCGGACACGAATTTCTGCGCGAATGTAACAAATGATCATAGCGAATTAATCTGATCTAATACTCGATTAATCTTCTATACCTGACAAAAACGAGTTTCAGAGGACGGAAACGTGGATTTGCTGTAGTCGTGCGACAAGCGGCAGTAAAGCCGCTTTAACGAGCACTTTGTCTTCGTTCCATTGGCGAAATTTAATGACTTCGCCAACGCCGAAGGCCGGGCGTCGCATTTTCGAGCCGATAGAGAGATAACCGACCGGTCGATTGTTCTCCAAAGTGAAACCAGCGCGGGAAAATCTCGGGAAAAGCCTTGATTTTCAGCTAAGAGAGTCCTCCCACGAAACGACCTCGCCAAACATCGCCAAACCTCATCGAAAACCGCAAACTAAAAACAGACACTTTAAATTTGTGGTTATATTCATTTGCAATCCAGCAACCTCAACAATTCCACACGAAAACGATTTATTCAATGAAATAGTAATTGAAAAGTTAACAAGTGACCTTCTTAAATCTACACTGCGTATAGTAGCTAATTAATTTGTAGACTTTAGTGAATGCATTTGTAGAAAAATAATTTTATTTTTAAACTAAAATTTATTTATTTAAATTTATTATTTAATTTATTAATTTATTATTATTCAATCTAAAGTATTCAATTCAGATAAATTGTTCCTATTTCTTTCAACGAATGCAGACAATTTTAATCTCGCATAAAAATCCACAGTCATTTGCTTTCTCTCGTTTCCCAGCGATAAGACGTGAAATTGTTGACAGAGTGTACCAAAAAAAAGACAGACTCTTGTGAGCAATCTGTAGTCGGTGGACCTAACAAAACGTTCCATCCCCCTTACAAAGGTTGAAACCCTCCTGGCGACCCCATAGATCTCGTTTATCAGCCGTCAGCTTCTACTTTTATACGTGCACTCGAACCTGGAATCTCGAAGAAGGATAAATTCGACGATTTCGAAGATTTACATGGTGTTCTCCGCCCCGAGATCGAATGCAAATAGACGTGCACTCGAAAATATCCGATCACTAAACTTCCCTTTTCCAATACAAAAAGGACAGCATAAATTCGAGCGAGCTTCTATACATGCAAAATTGAATAATTTAGTTTTTACAGCATTCGCTTGACTAGCTAAAAAAGGCAGAACAAGTCGAGAATAAATAATTCGTCGCGTGTTACTGTCTAATATATTCGGTGTACCAAATTCAGTCAAGATTTGTAAAACGTACAAAACAATTAATGTCGTATAGTTTAACTCTTCGGTTTCTTTATCATCGAATAATTTGCTTTGATTCAATTAAATGTTTTAGAGATTGGCACATTGCAGCGAATCACGTGAACGAGTCCGGCTGAAATAAATAAATTCTGATCGAGTAGGAAAACAGCATTGAACGGCCAGCTCATTTTCTTTTATCCTCCGAGCCACGTTGCACAGAGACAGAGAATTTTTAATGATCAATGGTTAGGTCGTCCGTGATCGACAGACACGATCAAAGAAACGTGCGGAGGACATAAGATTTACGTGCGAGCAATAATCGCGACGAGAACGAGCTCGCGAACCGCGTCCTCGAATACGGCGAATATTAAACGCTTCGCATCCGGCGTTCGACCGAATCCAATCTCCGTCGACGAAGATCGCAATCGCGCTCAAACTATGTACGTCCTTATTAGTCTCGTAATTATGAGAAAGAAGCGCGAGGAGAGAGAATATATTGTTTCATTCGCGAACGAGACCGTTAATTCAAGAAAATCTCTGTTCATTCTGTACATGTTCTTACTGTTTTGCGCTTCATCTACTCGCTTCTATCTCAAGAGCGAAACTCCTCAAGCATACTGCAATTCGCGCAAACCCTGCATTTCGAATCTCGCTGGGGGTCTGCTAAATTAAGCGAGGCTTGTCTAATTCTCCATGGATGCCACAATCACGAAAATTACTCTGCTTCCCGAGATCTGCATCCCTAAGGGATCGCCGAAATTTAACACTCAACAAGCCAGCCGCTGAGACTGACGAGACTGACGACTGAAACATGATTTACGTTCGAAAAACGGGACACGACTGAATTTATTTATTCAATCAATTGTCATGAACGCATTATTAGAATTTCGATAATTGCAATATGAAAAATCTGGAACCAGTCGTTTGACTTGCAATGAGGTTGAACTGTTAATCCAAGGAAATCAGGCACGTGAAGTTTCTTCGTTCGAGTCCCGAGATTTCGAAATGGTACATTAACTTACACAACAAATAAAAATAATGCTAACACAGTGAGAAATCAGAAGGATATTAGCATCGTTCAGTAAACTAATTGTAAGTAAAAACACGTTGGAATTCTTCACCGAGGTAGTTCATCTGCCCCAGGACTTCTGTCTCATTCTAGACTCCGGTTAATACAATTTTGCACTTGCTAATTTCGGATGCAATTAAGTCGGATGTACACCGGGAACATTGCTCGAAGCGGCTCCGCGTGGATTTATCCTAGACTCCTGTCCGTGATTCCGACTTTCGTGGCTTGTCTCTGCTAAGAGCCAGGTAAACCGCAGAGAAGACAAAAAGAACATGTGGTCCGCGTACAGAGTCATAATCCATTTCGATGACAACGCCGCGGGCACTTGAAACTTTCATTTAAATAGACAGGCAGGCAGACTACCGAAAGATACATGTACTACTATATTACTCGTATTTATTTAACACCAGGCTTAGGGGACCTTAGACGTGTTCTAATATTTTTAATTTGAGGATATTTATGTGGTTTCTGGATGAAAACAAAATGAAAACTTTCTGTACTGATCGTAGAAGAACGAGATAAATATGTCTTTCTCTTTTTTTAATCAATTGGTAATTATTTAGAAAGTACCATTCATCTCCGATTTTTGATGAAATTTAAATATGTTATGCAGCTACACATTTTGAACAACTTTTTCCTTTTCCAATATTGGGGGGTTGCTTTTAGTTTGCCAGACTAATACTGTATTGAATTTTTCAACTCGTTTCCTTCGTCTGCGTAATTTTTGCCAAACAGAGATAAAAAATACAATCGTGCGTAAACACAGCTGCAGTTTCGTCAATCCCAAGATAAATCTCGCATTTGCAGAACTCGTTAGCCGATTAAGTGAGGAAGGCGAGGTGGATGATCCTAGGGCTCGCGAAAAGATGAAGACGTATGTCTTATTTGATAGTATAATTAAAGGAAGAATGGGTGCACATCGCCTTTCGGTAATAAATATCGAGCGCGGCTCTCATCAAATAAAAGAGGATCAGTTTCGAGCGTAAATATTTAACAACGAGACAAACGAGATTAAATATTGAACACAGCATTCTTGCAAGTGTGTATTCGCATTTCTTTGATTGACAGTCGGTTTGTCCGACATTCTGATCCAGTGATTTCCATGGACCGACATGCTTTTGGAATTCCTGCAATTCTGGGCTATCAGAGCTGGGCAAAAATTTTACCTAAATATTTGTGGTTTTAATAAAATTAAACAGAAATTTCCAATAAAGTGGTTTTTATAAAATTAAATAGAAATTTCGAATAAAGTGATTTACATAAAATTTTTGCCCAACTCTGTGTGCCACCCTTTGCGTCTCCAGCAGTCTGCATCAAGAAGTTCCTTTTTCTAAAGAGGAATTCCTTGTTATGCAGGCTACGACCCTTTGAAAATTAAGTTTGCAATTTTTCTACTGATAAATTTAGTTGTTTCGTAAAAAATGTGATGCGACATTTATTAGGAAGTTTCGTTTACTTGAAATAGTCGTTGATATTTTACGCCATGGTAATCGCCAGACGTTAGTCATCGACAACAACAAAAGTGGAAATCTTTATACACGATCCCTTTCATTTTTAAATTCCCTACAAGCAATTCGAAAAGATTTATATATTTATTATTCAATACTCAACATTAAAAATGACTGGTACAACATCCCAATAAAAATCATAGGACTTAATTTATGTACTTGGATGTTTGGCGATTTTTATTGTAACGATCGCTTGCGCTAAAAGGGTATATTCGGCGTAATTAAACCCTGTTAACCAGGGCTTGTTTACCAACTATAAAAAGACAGCGTTACAATGTATTATGCAAATAATAAAAACGCAAATCGATAGATTCGATATTGTTCGGACACAATCGTGAAGGTTTGCGCAGCCCATTGTCAAAGAACGAACTTTGAATGAAAGTGAAACGATAATTTTACGACGAAGCAATTAGTAAAAGGTTTAATTAGAACGTATCTGTCGTGTCAGTGTTAATCGCGTCGAAAGGCGCGACAGTCAAAGATAGATCGCGTTATTTTTGGCAGCGTCGAAACCACGCGTGCGATTTTTGGTATTCGCGCGCGTTTCAACCCCTTTGCATTGCACCGGCATTATCCATTATGCAGTCTAATTTTAATCAGTGTTATTTTCCATCCTCGACACCTACAAAGAAATCGCAGCGACGTTTTACCTTTGTCAAACTCCCGTTATTACAGTTGTAATGCAAATTCGCAGCGAATACGCGAGTTAATGTTCGCGTTGCCAATGGCGGAAGGATAACGCGACGATAAGGCAGCACGGACGTGCTCGCAGATTATGGTTAAAGTGCTAAAGCAACGTAATGAACGTGCTCCAACTATCTTAATGTTTCTTGTTTTTCAATGAGCGTACACCTTTATCGGTCCGCCGATTCAATGGCAAGTTCACCGAGTTCATTAGACGTTGCCGGCTGCGCTGGTGCATTTCTACATGAATTTAAATTTAAATGCATCCTTGGAGTAGACGCGACTGCCGCGGGATCAAAGTTGATTAGACTAGGAAAAGTCAACTCGATCTTCTTCGAGGCACATTACTATCGAAAATCTTGATGATTCTCGAAATAAATTATTGCAAAACTTGCCGAGCAGTAGTTTGATAATCGGGGGAAATTTCTGACGGAAACAAGTTTTGGACGCGCAATTAAACGTGCTTCGTCGGCGAGTTCAAACTTAAAATTTTCAATTAGGTAAACGGAATATAATTTCTCATAACAAAATAGCCACCACGCCTTATGGATCGTTTCGTCTGCGCGAATTCTGCGTGCTTGAAATCCTTTAAGAATGCCGGATAAAGAAGAATAAAGAACAATCTCGTGATATCGTTTTAGGAAACACTACTTTTATATTGTGTTGCTTGGAAACAGCAGTTGTCGAGTAACAAAAGCGAGCTCGTATAATATCGTATTTAAGATTTTCGACTATGATCCCTCGGATAAGTTGTGAAAGGAGTTTCAGTGAATTAACATTAATACATTTTGAGGAATCCGGAGCAACTTCTGGAAGCGCGCGTGACGATTGCAGACTCTGCCGAGGCAAAGTACAGGATATGTTAAAATAAACGAGTGAGTCAACCCGAATCGGACAAAGGAGATCTTTTTTGAGAAATACGATAGCAGAGATTCTTTCTCTTGACGATGCAACGATATATACTCACTCTAACAAGGTGAAAATTGAATCGATACCTGCAGCTAGTCTAAGAATATGTTATTAAAGGCGATATCCCCGTGTCCCCAGCGATTTAATAAATCATGAGAGCAAGCTAGATTCAAACTTAATGTTGAACTAAACTGTTCCATTCCTACGAAATGATTAAAGTACCTCTAAGTGAAGAGAAAACAATCAAAATCCTTTTGAAAGCTATGATTGTTCAAAGAAAATGCTTTGAAACAAGCTGTGGACCTTTAAGAGAGAACTCCCACGATCCTCGAAGAATTTAATAAATACAGAAAGCAAAATTTCAAATTAATGTTGAACAAAATGTCCCACTTCTACGAAATTATTAAGGCGTTCCTGATTGACAATGGTGCGACCGTCGAGTTCACAGAGGACATCAGTCCAGAAATATGAAAATCCTTTGAGTAAAAACGCTTTCATTACAGGACAATACTTCGAACAACCCTCTAGAAGAAAACTCCCTTAATCCACGAAGAATTTAATAAATCACATGAAAGCTGTCAAGGAATGTGATTGATAATAATGGCAAAGAATACTGACTATGGATTCTAAGAAATTCAATTACCAAAAATAAACATCTTGGTAAACGCTGTAACCATCGAAAGAAAATGTACATTTTGGACGCAGCAGTAGGTCTCTGCGAAATTTGTGCAAATCGGAAGTCAGGGTTCAGATTCAAACGAGTTACAGGTCAGAGCGGACGGTAGAACGAACGCAAAATGAATTACCAAGTCGAATAGTGGACAGGTATCGGATGCGGCTGAATCGGTATGATGCCAAAGCGATCCGCGATATTAATTATCCGAGTCACCTCCACCGGTTTCTGCCAAGTCGTTGTTACGCGATTGAGATCCACGACCTAATCGTGGGTCATGTTTATTTACTCTCAACGATCTCATACTCGCACACGTGACCTCTGCCGAGAAGCATGGATTTTCCCGGCTCGAGGAAGTTGGAACGTCTATCTCTAATCGAAACTTCGATTCTAGATAAACTTATTTTTCGAACGTTTCGTCGTTATAGAAATATAAAAAAATATTTTCAACCGATTTCAATCGTCGCGAAAGTTTTCGTGCTTCGAGTCAAAACGTTTAAACCAACGCATTGGAAAACAATGCCGTAGTTTGATGCGTTCCGCGTTTCGGCGTATTGTTTGTCCGCGAACGACGAAACGTCAACAATCGTTGGTTTTTGTTTGTACGCGTTTGTTGACTTTTTCGACTTTTTTGTTTTAGCGCGATTTTAGTAACTGTTTGCGAAGACGGTGCGAATCGTGCGAGCGGTATTAGTGAAAAATACGCGATCGCTTTCATGACATTTTAATCATTTTAATTGACGAACGATAAAATTGAAAATAGAACTGTCGTCTTTTCCCCCGAGAAAATTTGTTTGATGAAACGTCATGATGTTCGACACGTGACTTCGCGGTGGAACAATTGGGTTGTAAATAATTAGATGTTCATAATTGTTTTATAGTATCCTGTGCGCGATCAATGTATGATGAATGATGAGTATAGCTGTGCTTATAGCGACTTTCTGAACTTGGGTAAACGCGTCCGAAGCTTAATCTCTCCGCGAATTAAGCACTATTAATTATACAACACTTTCATTATCAAGACATTCTGCTCTGAGCGATCAACCATCTAATCCTAATTGCACGTTGTAGTTCTTGCGATGCAAACGGCAATTTTCAGTTAACTTGCACACTGATTTAACAAATGCTTCACTAGCAATTATTGTATGTTTCAGTCCTTGCAGTTTCACTTAAACGCTTTGAGTTTGTTGTGCAAGGAATTTTGATGCTCCTGTTTTTTATCGTTAAAATTGCATAATTAGAGAAATACAGTGTTCGCAACAATGTTTTATCAAATTGTCGAAATTGAAAATTTAAAAGGGTGTCGAACGAAATAAACACCTGCTCGATGTTGACACTTGTTCAAACGTCGCGTCGATCGCACCGATGCTTCCACAAATACACTCAAGAGATATGGCGATTATCGGATCTCGCATCAATAAAAAAATTCCACACTATTATTCCTTAATTACGTTTAATTGCACTGCATTCTTGTTACGTTATGTTTCTTTCTGGCACGGTATCTCGCATACAAAACAATTCAACGAACCCCTGATCAAAGAAACGTTTCACCGCGAAACACGATTAGAATCTTTGAAAAATTTACGAACCTCGTTACTTCTCCATTTCTTTAAAAACACAAATTTTACCACGTTTTCGTGAAACTGGCTGCTAATCTTTTGCTTCCAATTTTTGTCATTTATTATTTGTACACTGCAATTTTTATTCGAACCTTGTTGAGATGCTATAAATTCTAAATTCTTTAGCGAACTCTAAAAGGGTGAAAAAGAAGGAATTTTTGGACGCGGAAATTCCAGCTTTACCAAATGTGTATCGTAAGAGGCCGGGCTCGTAGGGCTGGTCATGAAATTTACGATTGGCATTTACTAATAATTTTTCAACTCATTATTTTTAGTGGAAATGTCCCCCGCATTCCCTTCAGCGGCGAGGAATTTTCCACCGAGTTAAAATACTTTACAATGAAGTGTTAAAGTGTCACCATTGCGATAATACTCCGTTTTGTTACGTTTTCTCAATAGTTATCTCGTCATTCTCATCGGCCTTATACTATCATTCGTTATATCTCGTTACTTATTTATTTCTAAAGCCCACTACAATTGCTATATTTTATCCTATCTACAATACAATAGTCATCTAAATCGAAGATTATCAGACCACAAATATTTTTAACGCGTTGACGGGATCATAATCTTGAGTCTTCCGCAGAGTGTAAAGAATAGAATTAATGAAAAAATATCTGGAATTTTCAACCCTTCAACACCCTTTATATTCTAATCTTATCTACACGACTATGACACAATAGAAATTAATTGATTACAATTTGTGATACAATAATGTCATCCATACATGACCGTTGTGGCGTTCAACGTGTTGAAGCACGTTTCGCACCCTAATTTCCCCTAGCAAAATTTTACACCCCTCTGATCGATGTCTAGACCATAAAATATTTCATTTCCCGCCACTCGCCTGTCACCTGTTGCCCACCCTTACCGTCACTTTCCACCCCGCAAAACGTCCCGAATACCTATAAACACCGTCTATCAATTTTCCTCTCTCAAAGTTTTACTACCCTCCGATCGATCTCGGGAAAAATAAAATAATAATCAATTTCACATCGGTAGCTTCTAATTATTACTCTGCGGAATTACTGTCGTAAACCATACAGGGCATAAAATAAATTTCCCGTTCCTATCCTGCTACGAAGTGCTCGCAATACTTCTGTCTCCATTCGAAAACGTCAACAAACAACCACATTTCCACCCATGCGTACTGAAACACGATCTAATCACTCACCCGTTTCAAAAGTGACGAGACAGTAACCGGAAAAATAAACTAAGGGGGAATAAAGATCACGAGATGGTCAGAGATCTATCTTACCACGTACTCGTTTCAGGAATGACGAAACAGCAGATGAAAAAATTATCTAAGAGGGATTAAAGATCGCGAGATTGTCAGGGGTCTCTAATCAGTTAAGAAACGAGTCGGTCGCGTTAAAGTTCGCGCCACACCGGTTGGTAGCGCGACGGTACACGAAACTCAGCGGTATACTCGCGCGTGTGTAAAGCAACCCCGGCTGAGAGGAGCTGGAGGGTGGTTGACAGGTGCCCGGGGGTTGGTGTCACGACGGAGAGAGAGAGTAGAGACCTACCTGCAGCTGCAGCTATGTACTGGAGCTTAGTCGATCCCTTTTCCGTCATGTTGTTATAGCTCACGGGACACTTGTCGTTGACACCGTAGAAGTAGTTCTCGCAATCGAAAGTGGTTGGTTGTTGTCCGTTCCTCTTTCCGCTCTGCTTCCGAAGGGTAGTCAATTCGCACACTGTCGAAGAACTCTCTGGTACAGGGCTGTAGGCATACGCGCGCTCTTTATACGCTTTACGCTCTTCATAGCGCCCCTCTATTTCCTCGTTACCGCCGTAGGTGGGGGCCATTTCTCCCTCTCTTTCTCTGTTGCTCGCTCGATAAACCAACGGCTGACCTGTCTCTCGCTCGCTCTCCTTGTTTCTCTCCTCCTCTCGTTCTCTCCCTTCTTCGTTACTTCCTCGACCAACCGATTCAACCTCTCCGCAAAGCGAACGCCAGGCTCTGCTCCACTGTCCAACAGCGAAATCCAACGATACGTATCCTCGACCCTGCAACCAAGCCAAGGGTCAAGGTCAGAAGGGATCTAAGGGGAGTTCTACCCAAGAGTCGTCCCCAAAAACCCCATAAACGTGGTGCTAGAAGTGCATCGTTTAGGTTCAATGAAACCTGCATCGTCATTCGGTTTGCATTTACCGATTACTCTTACCTTGAGACATGTTCTATGAAATCTACGATTATCTTAGTTAGTACTGTTGGACGATTGCTGAAGTTTGCGCGATTTCAGAAATCAGCTGCGGCACAAATCTTCTAAGTACGTCACAAGCAGTTATTATCAAACTGCGGGTGTTCATACAGTTTACAATTGTTATAGACGAATTTGAATAATGTGGAATAAAATAGAATCTTATTTCTAGCGATAGGAGACTTTGTAGGTATGAAGTAAATAAAAATTGTACTAAATTCTGCCGAATTATATATTCTACCTTTTTTAAGATTTTTAGAAACCCTAAATAAAGAGGATCTTTATGGAAAATAGAGATTTTCTAACTGAAAAGCAACAAACTGGAGCGAAATAGAAAGATATTTTCTTTTTTGTTCAATAGCCTGAAAATAATAGCATTTTTAAATTATTCTAATGTATTTACTGGTTTAATTGACACCTACTCATTTTTGTCAGGAATGCGTGAAAATGTTTCGTCCAATACTGATGAATGAGGATTTAAGGATTAAGAAGAAATTGACGAAAAAGTGGTTAGTGGAGTAAGCTTTTTCGTCTACCTAATCAGACTCAATACTAGATGATTCTGATGTCTGCAACTCGATGCAATTTGCTTTTGACGTCGATGCACCACATTAATTCGCTTCTGATGCAGATTCGTCGATGCAACACGTATCGAGTAACTTTGGGAAACGACGCGTGCATCGCAACATGTTTCAACGTGCATAGAAAGCTTAATGATACGTTTGTACATTAAAGTTGCGATAAACAATCAGTGGAACGATTAGAGCAAAGCGCTCTGATTCATTGTATTCTATCAGAATGGAAGTATCTACATCTACGATGAACAAAGCGTTACATTTTTGTTCAGTATTTTATCGCGAGTTTTATCATTGATTCGTAATGCTACTGACGTTAAGTACAGAGAAATCGATGATTAGACTGCGTCTCTTAATGCAAAATATAAATTTTCTGTTACAAGAAACAAAAGCAATTTAAGAATTTCTTTCCTTCGTGAATAATGTTACTATTATTATTGTATCATTAATAGACTGCGGATATTTATGCGAAACAAAATGTGTATAATTGCAATCTATAGACGATAAACAAAA
Source organism: Lasioglossum villosulum (assembly GCA_963971365.1). Lineage (NCBI taxonomy): Eukaryota > Metazoa > Arthropoda > Insecta > Hymenoptera > Halictidae > Lasioglossum > Lasioglossum villosulum. Next base: position 8,900,157 of record OZ020498.1, read on the forward strand.
ACGTATCGTGCTCATTTTAATAATTTTGATATGGTCAAAATAGTATATCGACATTGAAAAACTCCTTTAATCTTTTTATTGTTTTGAATTTCACCTACTCATTTTTGTTGTAAGATTTGAATAACACCATGGAATTAAATTTCTTTAATCGCTTATAAATACATACATATGTATCCCAAGAGCATTTTCACGTTATCAAATTTTTATATCGTGCGATTTTGTCCGTTGATAAATTGTTGGTCGATTACCGGTGTTAACGATCGGTGTAATAATAGTGCATACTCGATACGTGATATTGTCTACTAGAATACACGCGTAATTAACACGGGATAATTTTCCTTTCAATCGGATGGTAAATCGACCAACACTCATTTGTCATCCGGGCAACGCGAAAACGTTCTAACGACGCGTCCTCTAGCAATGATGACCTGCTGGTACAATTTAGCCTTTTAGTACTTTATTAGTAGATCTTTAACACGTTGAGTGGCATGTCGGTCAAATCTGGGTGACACGATTTCTTGAACATCTTTCAAGATCAATTTTTCTTCTAACGCAGTTACATAAGCCTAGTTACAATAGACTTTGTTGGACCTAGCAAGATTAGTCAAACTTTAATGGACTCTTTAATTAACTTGAAATTACTTTGATTTTCTAAGATATTTTGAAACAAAAATGATATGAGGAAACGATTAAACTCCTGACAAATCTGGGGATCTTCATGCAAAATAAAAATTGTCTGCATCGATTGTAAGAAATAAAAATCAAATCGAATGTTTTTTCTTCCCTTAATGATTTTAATAGAGGAGAAATGCATTGACATCTTCAATTTTTTAAATTTTTCAACAATTTTGAGTTCCATCTACTCAATTTTGCTATGAATGCATAAAGATCCGCAGTCTAGTTAAAACTAATTCTAAATTTCTCTCCATTTAAAACAATTTTTCTTAATTGTTAGACTTGATAGTACAGAATTAACACTTTTAAAGAACTCTCAACAATCACAATGTAAACTATCTAATCAATTTTGTCTATTTCTTATTATCAGGAGTTAATCGATTCGTTGTCATGCTTGGACCCTGACATTGTAGTCTGTTTTGGGGCAGATGAAACCTGACCTGCGCTACGAAATGGTGTAACTATTCACCCCAACGCAGGCTCACCCTACATTGAGGGTATTAGAGGTGCACAGCTACCCCAACCATCACGTAAACACAGACCTAAAGATATCAGATAAGATATTAGATTAATTGAATCTCGTAGGTAGACATCGAAATACTAGTAGCTCTACGAAATAAACAGTTTATATATGAACAGTAAAAAGCAGACGTTAAAAATGTATTTCCTCGTGCAACAATTCCAACATCATTTTCTATTCTATTTTCACAAATTTATACATAACTCCACTGTGTACAAGATGTTACCAAGTAATACAGTGTTACCATTTTTCTATTTTTGCTTTCTACGTTCAATCATTACAATGTTTAAAATTTCGAATGATCGTTATTCCAATTACTGTATCACAAATTGCCCAACTTTAAAAACTCTGCCATCTAAATTCGACTTTGCTTCTAAACACGCTCTGTCATAATATGCGCTATTAGAAAGATTAGATTCTAATATCTAATATGAGATATTAGATTGATTGTATTTTATCGGTAGACGTAGACAGCAGTTCTGCGAATTAAAGAGATTCTACGTCAAGTTTATACACTCCACTGTCTACAAGATTTTACAATTTTTATTAATTCCTCTGTCTACGTTCAACTACGGTGTTTCTAATTGCGAATAATTGTTATTCCAATTACTGTGTCACAAATTGCTCAACTTCAAACTTTGCCATCTCAATTCGACTTTGTTTGTAAACACGCTCTCACTTTATCGCGACGTCATTCGCGCTTTTATCGTGCACCGTGTTCACGGAAAAAACGAATTAGCCGCGACAGCAACGGCCAATGTTATCATCGAAAACAGTGTGCCATTCAAACGAATGGGACAATTGTGCATCGACGGTGATCACGGTTAAAAAATATCAATCATATAAGGAACGAAAACAACAGCTATACATTTCAGACTCGTTGGCAGTCGTAGGGCCAAGGTCGGATAGTCTGCAGTGACCTACAGAGAAGTTCTGCATTCTCCACAAGTTGATAGCGATAAAACGAATCGTTCTATTGTTGTTCCTCGAAGGATCGCGATTCGTATCGATCGGACCTGCTTCTCGTTTCTGCTGATTTCGTTCATTTGCTTACGATCTCTCTGAGCTGCTTCATTATAATTTACTGAGAAGATTCTACCCTCCACAGTTAGGTCCACTGTGACGGTAAAAGATAGACTGAGTAAAAAATATTTTAACTAAGGAATGCAAATATTTGCACATACTATTTCTCTCAACTGTTACAAATTACTGTTTCAAATGAAACATATGTAACACAGTTGTGAGAAATAATATTTGCAAATATTTGTATTTCTTTCTTGAAATATTTTTTACCCAGGTCTGCTAGAAGAACAGAAAGAAACTATTCTATTTTACAATCTCATGAATCCGGAATCAGGGAAAATTTGTTGGCAAAATCCTCGAATCAATCAACACTTGTCAGGACAGATTTGGACTAGGATAATTAACTGTGATTTTGAGATTCAATGGAATCCTGTGACGTCGAAGGGAATAATTGGAGATTGCTAAATTTAATATGAAAGGTCTGCAGAAACATTTTGTTGTTAAACTATGCTTACGAACAAATTCCTGGGAATTCCCGATCTTTGCGGGGTTCGCCTTTCCTCGGCGTAATAGTCGCGTTTCCCCGCGCAAGGTGTCATTAATTGTGACGTTGATAAGTTCGAGAGGCAGATTTATCTCGCAATCACCAGAGATAATTTTAAGTACTGGTTAACGCTTGTCGAGTAATGGAACACAGATATATATATACAAGATGCTTTCGTTGATTTTTATCTTGTTCCGTTGATAACGTCCGGTTACAAGACAATTTATAAATGACATTTAATTAGTGGAAATGTTCCCTGGCGTTGGCTCAAATTCCATAGGGTCTCCAAACTTTCGTCCACGGAAAATTATCGGCGTTCCATTCTGTGAATCGCGATTGCTCGAGCAGTAAAATTTCATTTTTTTTTTAATCGAGTTGATCCTCGGACATTTTCATTAGTTAAAATAATAGAGCCACGTTTGTAGAACGGGGAGATCAGGTGATAAATTGATCAAATGAGTACAGGATCATCAATGTTACAGACAGTCTGACGCTACACCATTGCAGTCTACTTTTCCTATTGATTCTAAACTATTTCCGTTTGTTAAACTAATAGACCTTCGTTCATAGAAAAGGAGTGGTCGAACGATGAGTTAATCAATTAATGGACAGTTGATGCACCATTCAGAATAAACTCACCAAAGCACTAAGAAATTTTAGGATACGGCCATTTCATTACGAGTTTCAATAATTTCAGTTTATTTAGATAATAGAACACCGTTCAACCATGGTGATGAGGTATTTGATCAATAAATTAATTAATCCGGGCAGCAAACCGATTAATCTGGACAATTAATAGATATAGGATCATCTACAACCTACGAACTCGTAGTTACCAGAAAATTTTATTGATTTTCAACTGCTTCTATATTTATTATATGATCGTTAATTCAAATTAATGAAACATCATATAATCCATAATTGATAGTCTATAATCAATCAAGAATTAATAGACAGCACTGTGGTCGTCGTTAGTCTGCGGATTTTATGCATTCCTGATAAAAATAGATTGATCAAATGCAAAACGGTAAAAACATTTAAACAATCCATATATACTGTTGTATTACTTTCAACTTATTACAATGCGATTAAAAAAATAAATAAATGTTTATACAGCTCCTATAGCTTGAGATTGAAGCAAGTAATTTGTATTCTGCATAAAAGTCCACGATCTAGACGTCACAGATCACTACAAAAATTGGATGCCTCTCTTTACTTCCACTTTCTTGAAAGCAACTTGGTTCGTCATAGAAAAAGAGCGTTCTATCCGATAAATCGATCAATTAATGTACAGTTAACGGACACAGGAGGTCGACAAAGGTAGAACGAAGGAAACCGACGGCGATGTAATTTTCTTTCTTCCCTCTCTCTAATTTTCTTTTTCAGCGTTGCCATCGTTCCATTTCTAAAATCCACGCCGCGCCAACCAATAACGTGCCCGGGTATTTCCGTTGCGCGCAATCTACTTTCTTTTCTTGCTCTATCATATCTGTATCGAGTTCGCTCGCGCGCGCGCTTTTTTCCCCCGTTCGTGGCTTTTATTGTGATTGAAAGTGCGTTTCTCTCCACGGCAGCGCGGCTGTTGTAGATTAAATCGAACGATCGGTTGCGTATCCTCCCGTTTAGCCTCCCTTATCCGCCCTTATCCTGTCTCGCCCCTATGCCGACGAGAAAAATCAATACACGAAATGGGCCACTTGCATGACGGTGATTAGCACGCCGGCAACCGCAAGGGTTTTGCAAAACCAGCACCAGGCACAGTCGAAAGTTTCGCGAGGGTGAAGTCGCTGACCCCACACCGACGCTCAAGGTAACCATGAGTTCCGAGGTGACACTCGAAGGGCTAACTCCGAGTTGAAATTCAAATTTTAGCACGGTCGACAGTGTAATCAAACGAGTTAAACTGAGGAGCACGTCCTGGTAAACAAATTAGTGCTCCGTCGGTGTTGTTCAAGGATATACAGGGCGTTTCGTAAATGGTAAGCAAAATGTTAGGAACGCATTCCTATTGCTTAGAGAAGAAAAAAGGTTACATCAACATAGGTCTGGAAAAGATTAGTTTCTGAGTTATTGAAGTTTTTGTTCCACAATTCTCGTCACATTGTCTTTGAGGAAATATTCATTATGTCCACTACCTGTCTCGATATAAGCCCCACCTCGTCGTCTCACACACGACACACGTACGGTAAAGTGTTCGCGTATATATGCAATAAAATATGAATTGTACAATAAAAAGAATAATAATAAAAAATTGTTATAAAACTTTTTATAATAAAACTTTTGCTACGTTTAAATACATTTTTTGAGAATATGTGAACAAATTTTCTGCTGGAAGGTTGATTCTTTGTGGAGATATTGAAATTTTCAGTAGTGTCCCTTTTGGGGATAGCTGAACTCTGACTGTCATTCTTTAAAAAACCACTGAGAATTTTTTGTACCTAAACTGTAAAATATAAACACATAAATTTTTTACTGTAAATGCAAACATGATCAATTTCTACGAGTGTCCTCTTTTTCCAAATTTCAGCAATTAGCACTACAATTAAACAAATCTAGACTTTTATTATCAACTGTTTATAATCACTATGTTCTGGTTGAGTTCACGTTGAAAAATAAATAGTATAACCCTTGCAAATGGCTATGGAGGTTGAACGGAACCTCGAAACAGTTAATTTGCATCCAAAGAATGCAGCATAGAGTGATGTACGATGGAAGATCGAAATCTCAGCCTAGATTTAACCGTGAAACGATCGAAACGGAAAGAGCTAATTGGCGACGAGTTAATTGACTCCTGGAATTCAGGAATTACCGAAGGCTGCGTTGAAGATCTCTCGCGTGCGCGATGAGCTAACTTCCAAAACGGAAACCTTTTTCCACGAATCTAGTGGCGCGTGGATCTGGAGGACTACGGGAGTCCCCGGGCACCTACATACATACATGATCGATGATGTACCGACACCGTAGTTCGCCTACCGAAAGTGGAATTGCCAGAATTGCTGTCGTAAGACCTCCTTTCGATTCGACCGAAAGTGGTTTGGGATTGGACGTGACGAGGAAAAAGGGACCTGTGAATCATTCTAAACAGTTTTTATAGTTGCTCTCTGCTCGAAATGTTGATTGTTTGACTAGCAGATCGGGTAGTGGATTCTTTTCACTATTGCCGACAGGAAATTCCCGTGAAATAAGTCTGTAAAAAATATTGTGTTCACGACTACGCTAAACTTGAGAAACTTTATTTTAAAAGTAAAAATTAGTAATCAGAAATTGGAGTTCGAAGTTTGAACCGAGAACGTAGAGGACCAAGTAAAAATTTGGTAGCTTGCATTAACTTGTTTGCGAATTGTAAATATTTTATAGTAGGTTGTGTCCTTGATTTGAGTCGATAGCTTGGAAAATTGACAAGTTGCTCGGATTATTATTCTTCCATTGAATTGTAAGGTGGATTCGATAACTCCCTATTATTATACGTTGTCTCGAATGTGATTGCAGTAGCACTTGTAGATAAAATGGCTCAAATTAAAGAGGAGAACAAAAGTAAATCTTAAAGATAACGAATGTAGGATAATAACACGAACCTTGAAACGTAGCATTTCATAAGTTACTTTTCTCCAGAATTTTATATTCAAGTAACGAGCGTTATCCGTTTATCTATCAGCATTGTTGAAATTATGTGATTATTGGTCACGGGATAACGTCATGACCGTGTCTGTGCAATTTATATTTCTCTAACAAAGAAGGCGAATTCCTCACCGAAGATATCTGCGATTGTGACACTATAAATTATTAATTATAGACTATTTCGGAGACATTCCGTAGCCGCGAGGTATTACGAAATTAATTATGAATTATGTCAAGTTTGTATGGTCTGACGCATTCCCAAATGTCACGTTTGGGTTCGCGCGAAATCCCTATCGAATCTAAATTCCAAGCACAATCGCCTGTGTACAATTTCGATTGAAACAGTAGTGGCCTAAATGCAATTTAAATTCAAATTCTAATCCCTGAGGATTTAGATTCAAATTCAAACTTAGAATATTTCAATTCGAGTTCAATCTCCAGAGGAATCAAATTCAAATTCAAATGCTGCAAGGTTCAAGTTCTACAAGATTCAAATTTCAGAAGATTTCAATTCAAATTCAAACTCCAGAGTATATCCTAATTCAAATTCAAATTCCAGCGGATTCAAATTCAAATCCTGCAACGTTTAAGTGTCAATTCAAATTCGAGAAGATTCAAATTCAAATTCCTGCACAACTACCATAAAATTTGTACTCGACTTGAAGCACCGAAAGATCCGATTTAAATTAAAACCCAAGTACTAAGATCTACAAGTTAAGCACAACACACTTTCCCTCTTCTGTCAATGGTAGCGATTTCCCACAGATATCCACTCGTCCGGAATTTGAACGATTTAAAGAAGAAGCAAGATACAAATCGCAGCCAAATATGAAGATTAAAAGAAGAATCGAGTGAAGGAATTTTCCCAAACGACTTGCGAATCGATCAAGTGTCAGTAGCTAGCCGACAATCGATTATCGCCATTCTGAATCAGATAATGGGAAGGGAATCGGTAGGAAATTACAGAAGCTACACTTACGCCAGATCCTAAATTGATCGTCGATTTTGGGAGGTTGAATTGTTTGCTATCGAACGACAAAATGGAATTTTATCGGCAGATAAGAGGAAGACAGTTACGCTCGGAAAGGCGCTTAGAAAGAGGATTCATGGCCGGAATATTTGGTCAACGATGATGAAACTCGGCCTGTCGGTACCCGATAAGGTTTCCTACTAGAAATAGAATTCGCGTAGACAAGGATCGATTCGCGAGTCTTTGATGGAGGACGTCGACGTCCTCGATTTCAGTCGCAATTCCGGAGGTGCCGGTCGTTGACCGATCGACAAACTGGTCCCCTCGATAACAACAACAAAAATAATAATAACAGAGAAGTATTATCGCGAACTTGCTCGTCTGGGGCGTGAATTCAAACAAAACAACAGTCCTCTGTGCTTTTTTTGGAGATATCGACGTCGAGCGTGAAAAAATTCCATTGTTTCGATGTACCAAATGTGAACGGTGAAGCGCAACTCTCGAATAAAATATTTCAACGGGTGTCGGCAAGCTCGAATTATTTTCCAAGCCGAATCTAGATTCGATAAGAGCACAACTATCTTCTTAATATTACTACAGTGTTAACTGTTATCAACGGAAACGTAGAACCTCTGCGCTTCATCGCTCTATCGCTGGGAGCTTCGAGTTGACGCTTGATACACGATACAGAAAAGAAGTTGCGCAGTCCAAGTGACCTCTATTGCATTGTTCACAATTTTTTCAACTTATTGCAAAACATTTTACTTTATGGAGTCAAAGTCTGTACTAAAAAGATTTTGTAAAATCTAAACGATTTATGTAACTCTCATACGTTCCTCAGGGTGAAAATTCATCCATCCAATATTTTCACATACTGTAAAATTATTCATCTTTTTATGTCTACGTCGTATATTTCTTTAAAATGTGACGCTATAAATGAAAAATAATGTGTTGATTTAACGTGTGAAATAAAAATGGGTGAATTGTCATCCTAGTCTCTTTTACGCAGCTTTTTTTGAAGAGCGTATGAGGGTTAATAAAAGAAAACCCCTCTAAACAAATTTGAAGAACTCGAAGAACCTTTTCCCTATAAAATAATTTCAACCAATATTACACTGTACGTTTATTTGTCGTAGCTCCAAGATCAACGTCACAATTATTATTACGAGCAGTTTTTTCTGCGTCCAGTGCTATTTTACATTCACATAAAAATACCGTACGAATTAGCATACTCGCACTCGGATCAATTGAACGCAAGAAATGAAAACGTAACTCATAATCAAGACTTAACGAACATGCACTCGACGATACAGCATCGTTTACACTTTCAAATAGCATGTTGAATAATAAACATAAATTAAATATATCAGGAGTACATAGGATCTATGACTGATTCGAAGGTCGTAACTTCTTTCAGGTTCACTTCAACATGTTGAATACCTCAAATATGTAACTTGCTGCTTGAATAACAATGATCTTGATTAAAAAGATCGATCAGAGAATGGGAATGACTGTGACGCGACAGATCAGGAACGTATTCTAGATCCTACTTCTGCGTTGATCGCACTATGCTACCGGGAACTACCTGGACGAAGCGACAATTAGTTGTAGATCAATACAAGGAAAATTCTCCAATAATGATGTGCTATTTTGAAACAAGCTGGAAATTTTCTGTCGCACTGTTTATCCTCGAATATTGATAGATCGGCGAGCATCACGCGTAAAATTAATACTAACTAAACGACCAACAGGCATGAAAACTTTATATCAATGAGACTCGACTGAGCAGTTGTTCGATTGTGGAACAATTATCGCCATTGGAATTCTTGAAATTCCATCGCGCTATTCATTGCACATTTTTCGTTATTACTCGCATCTGCGCGCTTTCAAATTTAAATACTGCGTTGGGAACGTTCAGAGATGAATAATCGAGCACTCAGCACCGTGTGACAGAACCGTGTCTTTTGTCTTTCGATCGGCGATGGCGCACAATGGAAATCATTCCAGAGTAATTATGCATTTTTTAATTTCTTCATTTGCGGCGTTGCGCCGTTGGAGGCTCGATGCTTTCAGCTTAATTCCTTAGGAATCTGTAATTCGATCTCCTTTTCAAATGTCAGATGTTGTTGACGTTTCAGTATGCAAACTAATAGTTCGAATGGAAAGTAAGGTATGTAGTCACTAGACTGCGTATCTTTGTGCATTTATAGCAGAATTGAGTAGATGAAATTCAAAATTGTTGGCAAATTTTTTAAGTTGAAGACGTCAATCGTGACGAAATATGATTTCTCTTCTATTAACCCTTTTCACTCGGAGCTATATTAACTCGAATATCAAACGTTCCTTCTCACCTAGAATATTTCCATTCTCAATGATTTTTTAAATTTGGTACACGTGGGGTTGATATAATAGCTCATACAATTCTTAAATGTTTAATAATTGGTTAGATACCGACATATCTAATAATGTAAACAATATTTTAAATAATAGTACAGCAACTTTTAGTAACGCCTCAGAGTCCGTACATTTTCGTAGCAAACTGTAATAACTGTATAAAGATCCGCAGTTTAGTAGTGATTAGCGATTTTTGGAGAATCTCTGATATGTAGAGTAAATGTAAAGCTTTCTTGTTTAATCACCGTGTTAAATGCTACCGACGAAACAATGAAAAAATTAATGGCCAATAAATAACGTGAAAACGTCAACACCAGCAGTCACGTTGTTCGCTGCATCCTAGCGGCCTACCATTCATTGATTAAACTGTACGAACAATGAGAAGTGCATGCAATTAATCTACGTTACGTTTCATTTAAAATTATGACGATATATACGACGAAACAATGAAAGAATTAGTTGCTAATAAACAACAGGTAAACGTCACTGTCAGAAGATATAATCAGTGGACTGCGTATTTTATGCTTTCATAATAAAGATGGGTGGGTGTAATTTAAAACAGTAAACGGATTAAAAGAACTTGATAAAATACGCGTTCCCGCGTCCCGTGATTAATGCAAACAATTTTTATTTTGTTGGAAGAGCCGTTGTCACTTGTCATTGCGCCATTGGCTGGATAGAATTAAAAAAAAAATATTTTATAAAAAAAAATTAAACCGACTTCGAAACGCACTAAAAAAATTCACTAATAAGAATGAAATAATTTCCATTTGATTTCTATGAATACGCACCAACTGTTAATACGATTGATTAAAATAAAATATTAAATACGATACAATCTTTTATAACGAATTCTATAAATTTTTGCAAGTGAGACTATCGCGGCAGTATATCCTACTAAATTTCATCGCGATCGGTACATTCTTCGCACAGAAACACCAACTAATATGTTCTTTTGCTATAACAATACTTATTAAAAATAACAAATTCTATAAATTTTTGCACGTGGGAGCATCGCGGCAGTATCTCCTATGAAAGGTTTCATCGCGATCGGTACACTTTTTGCTGAACAAACGCAGAAAAAGTCGATTAAATATAAATGAAGCATTACGTTTTCTTAATCAAAAATTTTCATAACGGGGCCACCCCGGGGACACACTCTACAAGATTCAAAAGGTTTCGTACTGATTGGCCCATCCATCTCGGCATAATCGGTGAACATACATAGAAAAAAAGCGGAAAAACGCACATACAGGTCGAATTGAATAACCTCCTCCTTTTAATTGAGAAAGTGGCTAAATCGATTTTCGTGCAACGACGGCGCAGAAAAAACGCAATGGTGTCGACAATATCCTGTTTTTCGCGTGGAAAATGCGAAAATTGTTCGCTGATGATCTATTACCGCGTGTACTGGATTTTCTCTCGACGTGGCTGTCAATTTTTCATCTAGTAGCAAGGTCTGTGCCGCGAGTTCTGTTAAGAATCGATAAATACATTCCTCGTCTAACGTCCACGTGCCATTGCCCGCCGTCTCCGCGGAGAAATTCAACGCCTGGCTGATCGTCACGATAGTAATTGTCGATAGTAGCACAGCTCGATCCGGTTGACATAATCGATTCACCGTTTTGCGGCCGGGGGAACGCGAACGGTGCACAAGAAAATGCGACCGAACAGGAAACACACGTACCAGAAAGAACGGGGAAAGAGTTCACAAAAGATACACTTACCCAGTCGAGGAGCGCGCGCTTCGTCAAAATGGTCTTTTCTCTAAGAAACACCTGTAATATAGGTCCCCGGATAATTCGTTACACAACGGAGAGGTTAATCGTCTTGTGTGAGCGCAGACGCCCCTCTTTGACGCATATCATCGTTCGCAGAATATCTTCGTCCGACCGACACACAGTCCTTGATAACGTGACCGATCGATCGACCGATCGGACCCGATTCGACAATCAAGAATTATATCGGTGGTTTAGAACCGCGCGACTTGTTCGAAGGAGAAACGCGACGTTGATAAATGCGGTACCAGCGATTTTACCAGGATTCACCCTTCTGTCAGGTTTCACCAGGTTGTCGAGATAATTGCAATTAGGAAAAGCTTGTATAGCTGCGGACACTTTTGAATTTGATAATACCAAACTGCGAGGTAAAGTTTGCGGTAGCAGGATTCAACAATTTAATATAATTGCAATTATGAAGCTTTTTTTAATATTACAACTTTGAATATTGTGTCTTCCAAAAACAGGAGACGGAATTTTTTGATGAAATTTAAAATATAATTGCAATATGAAGCTTCTGCAATATTAAAACTTTGTGCACCGTGTCTTTCAAAAATGAGAGAGGGAATTATTTAATGAAATTTAAACATGGAATATAGTTAGGATGTAGATGAAATTATTTCTAGAAATAAATTATTTTGATTTTATGGATTGTGTTGTAATCGAAATATTAAAGAAGTAGTCTTTATTTTGAGTGGCTTTTATAGGCACTCAACGTGTTAAGTAAAAGTGTGAATCAAAGAGTTATAGATATAGGAGTCGAACGAAGTGGAACTTGCTGTATTCGATGTTTGATACTATTTAAAAATGACCATTTTCCGCAGCTACGTTTGCAAAGCCGCGGAAATAATATTGCACCGATTCCCCGGGAGAGCACCCGTGATTGACACAAATTGATGTCGGTACAAACATTGGAAAATCATTCGAAAGAGTGCAAACAAAAATTGATCGATCAAAAACCCGAACGACGACGATCAATCATAGTATCGTTTGCTCAAGTAAGTCTCACTCGAACCTGGTGTGCGGGCTCGAGTGAGTGGTCGGCTTAATTCGTATTTAATCGAGGCTTCGAGCGAATATACGTGGTCCGCTTGGTTTGTTCATTTTCGAAACTGTCGCGACTCGATCGACGGTGGAAACGCGAAACAATCTACGCTACAGCCTGGTTTGCGTAAGACGAACAACCGAAAAGTATATCTGCGCGATGAAATGAGAAAAATTCCGACCGGAAAAACAGGTCATACCTCGAGGAACGCGTTACGAGAGCTATCGTTCAGCCGATCGTTCCCGTATTGTGACGTTTGTTAACGGTGAATTGCGTTTCCACGCAAATCAATTTTATTTGCGACCCGCCCTCGCAATTTATATACCCGGCGAATCGATCGCGAGATAATTTCCGACTTTTATTGGCCACCTCGAGAACACAACTGACTGTGTTCGAAACCATCTTTCCTTTTTTTCGCCTTCGACTTCCGCACATTGCACACTCGATTCAACTTGGACATTTTCATAGCATAACCAGTTTACCCAAAAACTACAAACGTAATTGATAGACTGTGGATTTTATGCATTTATGATACAAAATGAACAGGTCAAACACAAACCAAAAGAACATTAGAAAAATTTAATCACATTATCTTCAAATTCTAATATGGTTAAAAGAGAAAATAAATATTTATTGAACTTGCCTTGTAATTAGTTAAAAATACATCTTTCGCAATATAAAAGAAAAGCGAGACTTTCAGAATGTTATGCGAAGAAAACTATAAATGGCATAAGATATACAATTTTTATGCAGTATACAAAATGCCTAACACATTGTCAGTCACGCGTTTTAGATTTCTCTCCATGGAATCGAGTAAGGAAAGCAAAAACTCGGACCGTGTTAGAGAATAAACATTCAGTCCCCTCTTATCGAATCTCGAACAGAAGCAAATTGGCCAAGACCCGTAGGAATTAGCACAGATCTTGGCAATCATTGTCAACAATTGTATCTCACTCGTGACACGCAACTAAATCCCTAAAGGTAATATTTGAGGTTACTTATATTCTTGATCCCATTCGCGAAATCCATCCAGTATAGTAAAAGCCTCGTCAGTCGCGAGTAACAATTTCGACAGCGACAGTCTTGCTATTTTACTAATAAATTTTGCTCCGTTTGCTCGTTAACCATGATATTGATGTGTACGAGACTGTGGATTCAGGTGTTCTCTTTCATCGCGAAACAGAAGAAATTTGTCGTCGACCGTAACAGCGATGATTTTCTGACAGCGCGCACCGGGCGGACCCAGGCAGGCACACTGATTTACGTTAACAGTTTATATCGCAATCTTGACAACTCTGAGCCGTTTAATTGACTAAATCTCATCTCAACAAACGTGATAATACTGATTACTTTACTTGAGCGTGGGTCGTGGAAACAGTGTTTGCAATCTGCGGCGAGGTCAGAATTAAATGGGTTAGACTGCACGATGATGTTTAAATGAGATTCGACCCGATATTCTACTTGTGATGCGTTGTACACTTGTTTGATAAAGAGAGTTGATGGTATTTCAAGCTAACACACTGATGCACACATCTACAAAATTCAGATTCAAATTCTACAGAATTCAAATTCATTTTATACAACATTCACATTCAAATTCTACCAGATTCAAATTCAAATTCTACAAGATTCAAATTCAAAATTAATTTCAAGCTCTACACGATTGAAAGATAAATCATATTGTTTAACATTGTACAGATTAGAGGCTATGTGACACATTTTCTAACACACTGTATTTAACACAAAAAATTCATGTAGCACTCAAGTGATGTCACTTATTGGTAACTCTCGAGCCTCCACACACCGTATCTACGGTTTAGAAAAAAAACAATGCTTACAACTTCTCGGTGCTTTTGAAAATGATCTATGCGGTTAATCTCAAAAGCGTTTCAAAAAGCCCGCTATCTGGAAATGCTGACAATAAGTGGAGATAAAAATATTAGTGTCGCACAATCGCCTCGGGATGGAGCCTCGCGCTGTAGAGTCGTGTTGCTGCGATTTGTGAAACACACAAGAACAGGGGAACACGATTACGGTGCACTAACGGGTGAACGAGTTCGAATCGAAGAAAACCGATGAATCAAACGTTGGAAATTACAACGATAATTCTTACTGACTCTTCAGGAGTGGCGTTTGCTCGCTTTCCGAGACAATTGCGATATACGATGTTTGATTATAGCGGCACCTACGAATGGAAAACTGTCACGGCGACGTTTCTGGATTGGGATCGACGAGCGGACTAACCCTCAAAAATCGTCGAAAGACGCAAGGTAGTGCTGGGGAAAAAAGTGTTTTCGGCCCACTGGTACAATCAGTGGACTAATTGCCAATGTCGGGGCAAGGGGACAGGAGTTCGATGCTCCTTGTTCCGCGTTTTTCGAAGTAAAGTAAACACGAGCGAACCTGCGTGTAAGGGCAAACAAAAGGTGTGACGCTTACAAGGTGATCAAAAAGTTACGTCTCCCAATTAGATTCCGGATAATCCTGTGAATTTCCATATTTTTCTCGTCCTTTGCCGTGGAAGTAGACTCCAGGTCCGCAGGATACTCTTTACCAATTCTATCAAGCTTTCTCCATTTTATTCGTTGTTAAAAATTAGAAAGAATTACATTAATACATTGCAAAAGCGTTTTAAATTAATTTTTCTCCATTTTATTCGTTGTTAAAAATTAGAATTACATTAATACATTGCAAAAACGTTTTAAATTAATTTCTGTCTCGTTTTCTCTATTTTATCCCTTCTTAAAAATTTGTGTAAGCGTCGCAATCAGTCGCACACGAATTTCCAAGAAAGAATAAAATTAATACATTGCAAAGGTTTTTAATTAATTTCTTATATAAATTTTTAAATTTTCCAACAGAATCCTACAAATCTCATTGAATTTCCCATTTTTAAACCTGCAGAGCGTTCTCTCGCGAAGCTGTTTATCGAAATAACGAGAGAAACGTCGGGTTCGGTGATTTCAGATTTGCATAGGCGTCTCCGTTGCAGCAAAACTGGTTTTCTGACATTTTCTTCTTTGTGACGCGCAGAAATCGGATTTCTCTATTCCATTTAATATTTAATATACTCCGCAAGCACAACCGAGCAAATTTCTTTTTCAATTTTCGTGGATCTCGGAATTCTCAGCACGCGACGCGCCGTTACGTTTTGATATTGATGTAATACACAGGTCTGTTTTGTACTTTTTAAGTCAGCCGTGTTTATGGTCGATGATACAAGTTCGAGGACATCGTTCCCGATAACTGACATTTATTACCTGAACTCCATTTTATCATGAGGATACCGAAGTCATAAAAGAAGATCAAACTCGAACTCGAATTTTGCGAGAGAATAAATTCATGTTCGTACAGATTAAGATAATCCTCGGGCGGTCACGTAGAACAGTATTTCATTTGCAAGTTTTGCAACAATTTCTACTGTTTCAATCTGTAATGTCTAATCTGTAGAACTGTACTCTGTAATCTACAGATGCGAGGACACTTCTTTTATTCAACGCTATATCCAGGCAGCACTTAAAATGACACCACTCAACACTAAAAATAGAAAAGCTCGATATATGTAAGCACTGATACTATATTAATCGGACGAAAAATGAAATAATATTTTTCCACGATTAAAGAGTTCGTTGCTGAAGCGGTTCGGGGTCCGAATAATTTTACTTTTCCTGAGGAATTCTCGAGAAAATTTCGAGTTTAAACGGCGAACAAATTGCTCGGCGCCACGACACGTTATTTTGATCCTCTTTCTCGGTAGAATAAGCGGCTTCGGAAATCGATTCAATGGAGAATCCTTCTTCGAGGACGTGTCTGCGAATAATGTCCTCCTTATCTCTCATTTCCTCTTTTCCTGGGGGAACGAAAACTGTACTCGTTAAGCTCCGAACAGGAGAGAGAGAACGGTCGCGCTCCGAGTAGAAAATTCGCAGAACGTCCTGTCGAAGGCGAAGTGTTTGTCGTTCAATGGTTGGAAACGTTGCATCAGCTGTTAAACTCGAGCGAATGATAACAAAACCCAGAATCAATTGATTCCTACTACGCACGCGGACAACTCGGCTCTTTTTTTTGATTCGTAATTATCCTTCGCCGCGGCAATTATTCCATTAAGATGCGGGAGTAAACGAGCATTGAAAATATAGTATAGGTATACGTACTCGCGCGTACGTATGTCTTCCCTGGGAAGCAGGATACGCCGAAGACAAATTGATTCAGACATCAATTTGCCAACAATTCCTGCTGATCGAGCTGTTTGTGCAACAATCAATGAGGCATTCCATGCATTTAGTGGGTGTTTTAATTTTGTAATGCCGGATATTTTGACTCGCGTTGCGCGATCAGCTTCGTTTCCAAATGATTATAAACCTTGAAACGCTCTGGCTTGTTTTTTTTATGAAAAACGCTGCAGTAATAATTGTTATTCGACGCGTGCGATGATCGGAATACTTTAACTCGAATACGATATTGCAGTTTCAGAACCGGTTCTGGGATTTGTTGGAACAACTTTTAACCGTTGGAGTGGGTTTTCTATTGCTTCCGCTCTTGACATAGTAACATTTCGATGTTAATTTCGATGATTTCTGGTTCGATAGGTTCCAGCTATTTCAGCAAGGGGAACGAAGCATATACAGTGACTCCTACTAATATTCGGACGCTCTTAAAAAGACCATAACTTTTTTAATAGTGTATTATACGATTTGAACTTTTATGGGAAGCTGAAACAATTCGTTTGCTACAGGATGTGAAAAGAAATTTTTTCAAAAATTGAAATTGATCGGAATTGCAGAAAAAATACTAAAAGTTGCATTTTACAACTGTTTTATGTAGACCTATATTGAAAATTTAAAAAATACATTTTATTGATCTGTGTAAATTTTCAGCATGTGTTTAACTAACACAGATCTACAAAACAAGTATTTTAAATTTCACTAAATGCTCAAATAAAAATTTAAAAAAATGCTTTTTTTATTTTTGCACGCAACTTTGCAAATTGCATTTTTAGAAAATCTTTTTTGGAAATCGTCTAGTAAACCAATGCTTCTAATTGCTTACAAAATATCAGGTCGTTTGGTACAATTACACAAAATTTAGACTGTTTTAAAGTGCGTTCGAATATTTTCGTGGTTCACTGTATACTGTTTTCACTGCCGCACAGTTTACAAACTATAGCAAATCCACTTTCGTTCGCCAAATGGAAGAGAATTTCCTGTATAAACGGTGCAGGTGTTGCGGATTAGAAACAACGCTTAAGGTAACATTCACTAGAGAGTATCGAGTACTAAGAACTGTCGAAAAGCAACGGCACGTGCTATCGGGAAACCGAGGGACACCGGTGAATCCCCTGGATATCCTCCTCCTCCTCGAGAGAGAACGTCCCTACGTGGATAAGCAATGATTCACGACGTCGGCGCCGAGCGTCCAGGATTCCCGTCACGAAATTTTGATGTGGCCCGAGGCGGCAAGATTCGATTATGACTAGTCGCCTCACGGCCACGGACATGGAACCGTAGAGGACTATAGACAACCTGTCCGAGAGCAAGCGGGGTCACGCGGCTGGATGCGATTTGAATGAAAAAATCGTCGCTCAATTGGCCGACCTTGTTTACATTGTTCCGTGACAACGATCGAATGCCGTCAAGACCCCGGAATCCTATAATCGATTTCCACGAGCCTATTTGCACCTCGTTGTTTGCGATCATTTGTTGTGTCGAACCTCACGTCGACACTCGTGTGCAATGTTCTTTGAAAAATGTGCGGAAGCGAGACGCCGACTTGGATAATTAGTCTTCCGTATGCGTTAGCTGTACAAATTAATTCATGTGTTTGTTGATTATTTACGAACAATCAAAACACATTCTAAGTCGGATCTCCACTACTTTTTGTGCATACTGTAAAATACGAGAGAACGTCTGGAATATTGGTAAAACATCTAAAATCTTGCAGATCGTATTTTTTGATTGATACTTAATCTAATGAATTTAAGCAATTACAAGAAGAGACAGATCCAGATATTTGAAATACTGAAGTTTATTTGTGAGAACACTGACATGTTCTTGGAATACAAGCATGCTTAATCTTGATCCTCAACGTTCACTACAATGTTTAAACAGAAGCGAGAAGTGGTTGCGAAGGTAATCCAGGTCACCAGACAATTTACAAAAGGATTAAACAGATTTCTGAATATGAGCGTGCGTTCGTTCTTATAACGATACACAATAATGAGACAGGATACTAGTTAGCGAATCAAGCTATTTTTCTCGGCTTTTCTGCAGGAACTCATTTATCTCCGAGTTAATGGAGCCCTCGTCGTCATCATGACGTCACTCCCCGAATAATCGGAGGCACTGCCGTCGCGCAATTTCGAGCCCGTTCGAGCCAGAAAGCTAAGGGTATACTGGAACTTTGCGTTTCAATTACCGGTTTCGATCGGAACCCCGCCCCCGATAATAACTCCGCCGGAACTTATCTTTCAATAAAGCTCCGGCAAGCCAGATGCGCCGATGAATGATCCAGGAACCGTCTCTTCTTTGGTATAATTGCGTAACTCGGCTACGAAACTGTGGTTCTACGAATAGCGTCGCCGTAACTTTTACATCACCGGATGCAAAATTATCGCGATGATAAAGAGATTGGGCCGAGCGAGTCGATGTAGAACGCGAGCGTATCGAGCGGAAAGTTTCACGGTTTCGAGGCGACTTTCGAAGACGAATCTTCTCGCTTTATCCTCGCGGAGCTCGTTAACTTCTCGGCTCTGCTGTATCTTGGCGCGGCCAAGATTTCGGGTCTACTAAATACAGTACATCCGGTTTAACTTCGTCATTGTGCAGTTCGATCTTCAAAGTGGGTTGTAACAATGTTTAAATATTTTATTGAACGCAACATTTCTATAGCTGATCAACCCTTTTTAAAACGCTACTTATATTTTTCACAAGCCGTTGCATTGATTTATTAAAATTGCGTTTACACATTTTGTTCTTTCTAAAAACTTTTAATGTTCAGTGTCGTCGCCAAGCTAAGATCAAAAGACAGGTATCTCTTATTAACCCTTTACACTCGAAGCTATTTTAACTCGAAAGTTAAACATTTCATACTAACTAGGATAATTCCATTCTGTATGATTTATTTTTCATTTTTACACAAGCCGTTGTGTTGATTTATTAAAATTTCGTTTACATATTCTTTCTAGAAATTTTAAAGATTCAGCACTGTCTCCAACTTAAGATCAAAAGACAAATATCTTTTATTAACCCTTTGCACTTGTACCTATTTTCACTCAAAAATTAAACATTTTATCCTAGTTAGAAAAATTCTATTCTATGATATATTTTTTATTGTATGGACATAATTTAAATAGTACCTCATACAATACTTAAATGTTTAGTAATTGATTAGATAACAACATGTTTAATAATACTTGTTGAATAATACTTACTTCGTATGCGATCATTAAAATTCCGTAACCTTTCCGCTTTTTTATTCGTTATTTTGCGTCAGCAAGACCGGAAATTGAAAAGAATAAAGAAATATGGGATAAACATATGATGCTCGATCGGAAAATCTGTTTCCTACGATCGTAGAGGCAAGCATTCCACTCTGACGATTTTGAAGTTCATTTTCCAGGTGTTTTGTTTGTTGAAAATGGTTGATCTAAAGAGTCTACCAAGCAGAAAGAACTTTGCAAAGATGGTTGCGAGAGTAAAAGGGTTGAGAAACTAGTATTAAAGGCAGGCCGGCGTGTCTGATCATCGCTGACTGTTTCCACTTCGCTCGAACACTGAGCTACGCGATGGACCGAACACTCAAAGTCGATTATCTCCGAAACGAAGCATCGGACGAGAAAACTTCATTTTTTCTTTTCGACTTATCTTCCCATGAAAATAGCTCCGAGTGCGTAGGGTTAATATGTTTAGTATCAACATGTTGTTTCTCCAGATTTGTCTAGAAAACTCTGGCTAATCACGGGGACACGTATCTCGTTATCACGAGACAGTAGCACAGTTGTGAGAAATAGTATTTGCGAATATTTGTATTTCTTACTTGAAATGATTTTACCCAGGTCTGCTATGATCGAAGCACATCGAACGATTTTTCCGAATCAGTTGCATCATGGTCATGCATAGATGCGCTGCTTCGAGTCTATCGATTGTCCGCCAGCGCAATGCGAATCTTGTCGATTTACGGGGTGTTGTGATCGACGATGACGCTCATAATTCCTTATTTTAGCGTCACGCATGAAACGATATTGCCTGGGTCGAGCAAACAGACACGCCGAAATCAAAAAGAAGCTAATCTGTTTGTCGACAGTTTAATTGGCAGGTCGCGCGACAATGTGAATACAAAACATTCTGCCACAAATAAGGCCTCTTAAGAAAATTATTTTAACTATTTCACTCGATTCATAAAACGGCAAGATATTGTTTTCAACCACAAAAAAAATTGAGGAAATAAGTTTTGCTTCTCTGAATCGTGCTGCTACAATCTCAGAATTTAGCTCTTTCTGAAGAAGCTCTTTGTTTATTATCTTAACAATTATCAATTATATATTTTTATTATCTTATCAATATATTATTCGATTCATAAAGTAGTCAGTTCTCTTTTTATCTACTAAATAAAGAAAATACCTGCTTCTTCTTTAGACGATGCTAATGTAATTTGCAAGTAGAATTTTGCTAGTTCTCCAGGGAAACAAAGCGATAGTTTTCTTAATAATGTAATTTACAGTCGAGGAGAATACAGCGCGCAAAGTGCATAAAAATGGCGTCGCTGCTGCAGTCGGTAAGGTAATCATTGGGAATTGCTTTTATAGCCTTTCATTGTTATCTCTGTTATCGCTAGTTGCGGATTCGCAAAGGGACAAACCGTGCGATCGCAACACGGCTACACGTCGCGTCGATCGCTCGTTGATACGTTCTAAATCTTTCCACTAGAAAACAGAACTTTCATGAAATCGTGATTGGTCGACAGCAAAACCCTTCTGATAATGACGCAGATCACGTGCGCTGTGATAATTGATTTCTTGTCGTACAATCATCAGCTATTCTGACTGCATTGAACATACGATTCATCGATTTTAAAACAATGTTATCAAACTGATTCCGTTTATGTCTCAAATGTCGAGCAGAACATGTTTAGAGGTTTTGCGATAAATATTCTAACTACTAATTATTCCAGCAACTAATTGGTCAGATAAACGCCAAATAAATTGTCTTTTGGATGGTATTGATATAGAAATCACCGTATAACCTACGAATGTCGTGAAAACGATCAGAAATATTTACAGCGTATATTATCGACGGCTCGGTCAAGTAGACATACAATTGTATGCCCCGACAGAGTTGACCTAGTAAATCATTGATGCAGGAGAAGGGATGAGTATGTCCGTTTCACAAAGACGTATTTTACTCGTTCGAGAAACAACAGACTCATTAGTCATTGCCACCGGAAGCCATAATCGACGCGATGGTCCATCTAATCGGACCCTTGATGTCTTGATGCATTCTCATTTCTGCGTTATACAACGATTTCACTCGTGGCTGATTTTTCCGGTGGAAAAATCGATTACTCGATCGGATCGTTCAAACTAGGTTGACACTGTAATCTCCGGATTCCTTCGGCGTTAACGCATTCGCACCGGATCACGCTTACGTGCGTTTTCAAACTGCCTAAACTCCTGTATTAAAATAAATGGAAATGTCATAATTAGACGGCGGATTTTTACGCATTTATGAAGAAATTTATTGGGCGAAATGTAAAACAGTAAAAAATTGGACAAATTCGAGAATGTTGTAATGTTGCTGTGAATGTAACAAAGTCGTTAAGGGATGAAGTAAATTTTTATGTTATTCCTGCTTCTTACAATTAATGCAAAACATTTTTATTCAGCATAAAGATCCGCAGTCTGGTTGTAATGGAACTTTTAGCGTAACGGTGCTGATATGTCAAAATGCGCGGTGAAAGAACGAAGACTTCTTTTTGTTATCGAAGATCGCTGGTATCCATGTATTTTCTGCAGATTCATCCCTGCAATTAAACTGTCACGCGTCGCTCACCACCACCGAGACTGTCATGTATGTCACCACCTTTCGACTGTCACCTAACGAGAGCGAGTCGATTGATGATCGCGCGACGGATCGACGACGATCACTGTCCTCGAGCATGTGCGTCCCGGTGTCGCGCGGCAGATCGATTTATTAGAGTAATTAAATTAATTGGATTTGTTAGATGAACGAGAGTGTGTCGCGAGGTTTTTCGATGAAATAATACGATGATGTGCGAGTCAAGGATCCCCTCGAATCGATCGACGGGATCGATAGCGCGAAAATGACGTCGAAAGCGAATGAACAATTTTCGATGAACGTTTCAGAACGATTTTAGACTAGGGGACAGCTTTTATCGGCTTGTTCTCGCCCTCAAGCTCCGCCAGAATCTCGTTGTAAGATTTCCCTTTGGTTTCTGGGACTAAGAATTGAGTGAACGCGGTCGCCCCTGCCATTATGACGGCGAAGATCCAGAAAGTCGCGTCTGTACCCAAATATTCGTTCATCGCGGGGAATGTCTTCGTGACTATGAACACCATGAACCAGTTCAAGGTCACGGCTACGCTGGAGGCCACCGCTTTCGTTTCCGCGGAAAACAGCTCGCCCATCAACATCCATGGTACTGGTCCAAGCCTGGAACATGCATAATCCATTAATCTAGCTGATACAGTCTTGAGCGTGGAAAAAGAATTTTTCAACTAGGATTCTTATACGAAAAATCTAAATCAAAGGTGTCTACAACATCCCAGGTTTGTTTCAGAATTTTTGCACGCGACTCGATAGAAAGGCGACTAATTGCAAGCTGGATAATTCTCAATTATAAAAAATACAGTTTTGCATCTCGGATTCTGGGGTGAAAAATCTGAAAAATCGCACTGGTGTGGGGAAAGGTCTGTACAAAATCCCAGATCTTTTGTGTTCGGATTGAAAGGGCGGCTAATTGCGAACTGAGTTTATCTCAAAGATAAAGAATACAAAAAATTGCAAATTCTTATTTTGATATATCACTTAAAATATTTTTCAGATGCAATAATGATTCTTTGAAAAAGATCCACATCGGGATTTTTGTTCTAAAAATGATCGAGCCTGGCGCCGATAACATTTAAAAACTTTAATTATAAAGAATACATTTTTGCATCCCAAATTCTAAAGAGAAAAATATGAAAAAAATTCATCGGTTTGTTAGATTTTTCTCAGAATTTTCGTACGGAATAGCGTTATGCTGATCGACTAGTTGTACTGACCCGATCGAGAAGGCGACCATGAAGACGATCAAGGAAGCCAACGGCAGCCATCCGAGCGAGCTGACGTCACTATTGCTGGCTTTTTGCTTGAAGTAGAAACCCAGGGCTACCAGGCTGACTGACATAACACCCGTGGAAATCATGAGCAGCGGCTTCCTTCCGGCTCGATCCACAATCAGCGCGGCGACACCTGACATTACCAACTGCAACACACAACCAAGTAAACGTAAACATCGTTTGCAGTTCGCAATACCGCCCCGTTAATTTTCCCCGTTCTGACGACGCGATTATAATCAAACAATGACGAACATTTTCGAGCCCGTCGTTGATAAGACTCTGTATTTTTATTACTGGTCAACTCATCATTTTCCTTCGCCTGAATGTTAACGCGGACAGTAATTTCGTTTTTTTAAAGTCTGCTTCACTCGTTGGCAAAAGCTCAGATGTTTTCTTTGTCAGTGGTAATAAGGCATTGCCTCCTTCCGGTAGAATATTTTTTCACAAGACAAAGGAACTGCCTTGAAACCATCAGAGATTTCATTCTCGAATATTTTACCAACACGTCTACGTGACGGAATTAGAAAAATATTCAGCTGTGTTCGCAGACAAACATTTCCATTTTCATCATCCAGCCAAATGATTACCCTCACTAATTAAGATTCACAGAATCTTCGAAAGTTCCCCTGGCAGCTTTTATTAAAAACATAACAAAACCATACTAGCTGTGTATTTTTCGATTAAAAGTTTTCTTAGCACCCCGGCGTTTTATCTATTTATGAATCCGGTCTGAATATTATACGGACAGAAGTCTGTTGGTAGACGTTTCAATACTTTGAAAATTTTCAAGATTCTTGTCGTTTAAATTATTCGGAAGGGAATTACTTAATCTTCGTCCGTTCCTTGACACATTTTTTATTGCTGGTGAGAACGCAGCTCTGCGCGTTTATTAATTATGCATGCTGCGAATGATCTTCCATTTTAATCTTCCAACATGCATCCGTCACTTTTCCTGTTCGAGGAAGGAATTTACAAAACCCGTTTGCGTCATTTCCAAAATAAATTGACATCTTAAGGCGTGCTCTAGTTTATTAACATTATTCACGCTTCGAGTGCCAAAACAGCAACCTCCTAAATCATTTATTTCATGAAATTATTAATGCTCTACTTACTCGATTTACAAAGCAATTTTGCAATCTACTAAAGTAAATCCGGCGTTCCAATCTTTATGTAGATCATCTTCGGGGGTTACTGGAAGAGTTAGACTTAATTTTTGTACGATAATTAGCCCTTTTTCTAATTTTTCTACTCGAATATACCGAAAAGAAGAATTTATAATAAGAGCCCTTGCTCAATTTTTCCACGTGGGACAGATTGTTTACCTTGCATATGACTCATGAAATTGAGGAAACTGAATGAAGAAGGGACAGTAGATTAGAAATTGAAATGATGGCGACAGGAAACGAACCTGAACGAGGGCCACGAGGATGGACGCGAGTTCCGGCGCCATGGAGCTGCCGGATGCCTCAAAGATCATCACCGTGTAGAAGATGACAGCGTTCACGCCGGACGCCTGCTGGAAGAACATCATCCCGAAGGAAGCGAGCATCGCCTTCCTGTCGGCTGGGGACTTGAGCATGTCGAGGAACGACGTGTTCTTGCCTGCGCTCTCGTCGGCGGCCCTCTGCATTTCCTCGAGCTCTTCGCCGGGATCGTAGACGTCACCACGAAGCACGGACATCGCCATCGAAGCTTCCCGTTTCCTCATTTTGCCCTGGGAACATTAATCAAATCGCGTCGAACTAGCTCAGAAACCGCGCTCGTCGTCTGAAATTAATTTCCAGCAATTAATCCCGGGCACCGTTCGAAGGGAAACGGAGAACTTGCCGCGGAACGAGCGACTCTATCGATCCGCTCTCCCAGAACCGGAGTCCGATTTTTGCTGCAATTAATTGCAATACTCCACTGCATCCTCCAACAGACTCGATTCTTTCGCAATAAATCTACCGGGCTGCTTTGAAATTGATTGCAATCCGCTGTTCAAGAAAAATGATGGAACTTTTTAGATAACAATGAGTTGAAAGAACGATTTTAGTCTATCTTTCAATCAATTCTTTCAATTCCTTAATACGTATAGTACGCCAGTGTATTTGAAAAAATAGACACCTTGACGATGTTCTGGTTGTTTCAAACATTGTTTAAACGTACTCAACTCCGCTCAATGTTATTAAAAAATATACCAGTCTCTTCAGGAGAATCTACAGAATCGATCCACGCAAGGAACATTCGCTCAACTCCCTCGGTTCAAGCGTAAAACATTCTCAAAGTTAAAAAAACCACTTCGAAATTAACTTTCCTAAGAAGCATGGGTGTTAAAGTAAAAATCTCTCGGAGAATCCTTAATGACCGAGCTTCTTTCAACTCATTATGGTTGATAGAGTTGTTCAGGACACTCACCACGAGCCACACGGGAGATTCAGGCATCCAGTAGAACGATGCGATGAAGGCGACGATGATGAGGGCGCAGACCAGGGCAAAAATGGTGTAGCTGAGGTTACTTCCCAGGACGAATGCCAGGAATATGCCAACGGTAAGGAACAACTGGAACAGAGCGCCGAGAGTACCCCTGGTCGAGACTTCAGAAATTTCGGAGATGTAGGTCGGCCCAAGGACGCATCCTGCGCCCACGCCTAATCCGACCAAGAACCTGGCGATGTAGATCAGCCAGACTTGGTTGGCGACCAGGATGATCAGCCAGGATAGGAGAAACGGAGCAGCAAGCAAAAGAAGAGACTTCTTCCTCCCTAGTTTGTCCGCCATCGCTCCTGACGGCAGGGCACCGCCTATGGCACCCAAAGCGAGCAAAGAGCTCACCCAGGAACCCTGATCCTGGCTCAACACCATGAACGAGGTCGTTTTGTACAGTTGAGGGAGCACTGGAGACGTCCATGCTAATGCTGTGCCGATTCCAACCACCAGCAGACAAGCTAAATGAAAATCAAGTTTGGAGAATTAACCCTTTGCCCTATAATATCATGTCAGATTCGTGATGATGATTCTGAACAGACTCTAATAAATATGTAATGTTATTGGTAATGTTTATTCACTTTAATGTTATTGGTAATTATGTAATGTTTATTCATTTCCTATAACACTAAATCCACCGAGCTTTAAGACTAACTGGTACATGTTCCCTTATAAAAATGACAAGATTGATGTTATTTGGACTTTGTGCAGCTCCTGTTGTAATATATGCTTCACTAAAGATATCTATGCAATCATTTCTTAATGAGATTATTTTTATTATATCAATAATCGTAAAATAAAAAATCTGGAACCGGTTATTTTGACTGGTGTTGGTAGGTTTAGTGTTAAACCGAGGTGAAACTCTATTTTGGTTTCGTTAATGTGTAGTTATTGGAGAACATGTAGGCATACAATAGATATAAATTTTCTCCTCTTTTAGGAAATTACGAACTACAAAGAAAATTCTAATCACTGAGACTGTAAAATAAATCGTAGGGAAAGGGGTTATTGATAATTCTAATCATACTGCATTAGCAGTCTGCTACAGTAGCTACATACACATTCATTTCTTTTCTTAACAATTGTACCATGTTAAAAACTTGGATTTGTTTAGAAATTGATCTCCCACGTAGAAAATTAATTTTGATTTTTGATTTTCACACAGAGACATTTTTTTAAATTTATTTATTTGCGTTTCCCGCGCCGAGCGAAACTTTAATAGATAGTCGAACATAAAGAAGGACAGAGTGCAATACGGATCGCATTAGCAAGCAGTGGTGTGATGGCACAAAACAGTGATCGTGCCCACTAACCCGGACAGTTAAGAGGCGTTTACTGTATATAAAAGTTCTTTATAAATAAAAATAATAACACGCAGAGTGATAAATTGAAATTTGCACGGCGATGCCCAGATACTAGAATCCACCTTGCTTGATATCAAAGCATAGAAAGATTAGGATTTCGATTAGTTCTTTTCGGAAAAATCAGCGTTAAGATTTCTTGACCTGCCCGAGTATGATTTATTATTGGAACTAACGCGATATTGTATCTACTTCGTAGAAAAATGCTAGGAGTACCGTGATGGCTATTATCGGCTTGAATATCTCTGATACAGTGGTGGTAAAAGAAAGATTTGTTTAACCAGAGCCGGTGAAAAATAGTCACCGAGGTGAGATAATGATTGCTTCACAGGTGAAATCGTTTCCGAGATACGAACTCCCTACTCCTTTTCTAAGTATTTACTGTCCTGTTCACTGTCTAGTCATAGTTACAATTAAAACATGATTGGTAGTATTCGTAGAAATTAGCGACATTATAGTTTTTAATAAAATGTTGTGATGTATAGCAACCTCTATTTCCTGTTTCAATTTGCTTCGATCGGCTAATACGCATGGGAACTGGAAGTACCTGCTCTGTCTTACATAACAAATCGATTATCTACCGATAATATAACTCTTTAACAGCTCTCGTATCTGTTACACATTAAGTTAATTTATAAATTAATGACTTTTCTGTCGTACATGACCAGATAGCGGTCGGTAATTAGCCACGAAATCTTTGTTTGTTTCATTAAGCAAGACGAATTTTTTTTCGTGGATTTCTTCGTCTACCGGCTATAGCTTGTCGATAAAATTTGAATAATCCCAATTAATCTTCCGGAAGTCTCGAAATCGTTAGCATCGTACGAAGAGAGTATTTTAAGTACTTTCGCACTTTCGAAATATATCTGCTATCGTAAAAATCACTATCACCGGCATGACGTTAGATTAATGGCCCCCGAAAGTTACCGAAGAGCATAGTTATTGGAAGTTTTAATTGAAAAGTGCATAATTCTCACGCGTTCCATGCGCGAATGAGAATACATATCAAATGCATGGAAATCCACAATTTAACGCGTCGACCGGGCTTAATTATTCTTCATATAATTCGATGCTCTTTTATGCTATACATGAACACACACGAATGCATCTTTTTTACAACGTCCACATGCTACAAATTTCATTTATTACGAAATAATTTGAAACCGTCGAAATTCATCAGGTTGTTACCAACGAGGTAAAGTAATACTTCATCAACGCGTTAATGATTGTTAATGGCCATTTCTTATATTAAAAAACATTTCTTTCAACCTAAAATATTTTGACTATACGCATATAAAATTGACCCAATTAACTCACACAATACTTGAGTGTCTAGTAATTCATAAAATGCAAACAAATTCAGTAAGGTACAAAACAGTTGGAACAATACTATAGCAATTTTTAATGGACCTCAGAATCGCTCGAGTGGATTGGGCTAACAATTGGAAATATACTATACACATTATTCATTGTGTGATTGCTAACCTACCAGTGACTGTCAAAAATCAAAACGTGACTATGTGCGAATAAATAATTAAACAACCTTTTCGATTCTAGTACCGAGAACATGTTTTTCAAAGGACTAAAAGTGCCGTTTTTCTTTTAATTTATGAAAATAACAAGAATATGTCTACCCAAATGTTTAGCTTTTTTAATAATATATACCCAAAGAAGTGCTCTTCGATGCGTCTTTACAATACCAATAATCATCAAAATATTGATCCCCGGCTAACGATGATAGGTTCGATAAATCTAGCGCTAAAAGTTTACTAAAATGTACACGAACAGGTCCTACAACTAATCTACCAATCACACAGTTTTGATCCGCGGTCCAGCGACTCGCAAAGCACCAAGTCCGGACGTCACTTTGGAGGATCAACGGTGGATCAAGATGGAGGATATAGCGACAGGATGGGGTTAGCTGGCGACACGATTAAATACCGGAAATCGAGGCGAGGTACTGCCACAGCTTCCTGCTCTCCTGGTGGGCTGGCGATCCATTCATCATCCCTGCGCCCTCCATTTCCTCGAGACGATTCTTCAGCGGGTCACCTAATCGTTGAACAGGATCCCGAACAGGACTTCAACGATCAATCGACGTCCGGTCGATCAGTCTCTTCTAACACGATCAACCACCACGAGTACTTCAGAGTATGTTTTCTTCGATCTAGGATCTATAACACCTCCTTCGGTTGCTTTCCAGAACTGGTGGCACGACGTTAAATCAAGTGCACCGCATGTCGGATTAGACAAAGTCGATCGAAGGTAACAGAATGATCGCCGGGTACTTCGAGGGTCATCATATATAACGCTCGCCACTATCTCCCCATCATTATCGCTATCCAACCACTATCACTCGAGAAATCTAAGGAAAAGAAGAGAAGAGAAGGCGCTTCCGTGTCCCCCGATCCACCAAGAATCGGGGATCCTTGTGACTTTATACTGTACATAGATCGTCGACAATTGGACTGTTCAGAAAGGTGGAGGCGTCCATCGATATGCCTTGCCCCGAATTCTGACCACACGTGACTCACTCTCGACAAGTGAATAACCAGAAATCTCAACCTGTACGCTCGACTAGATCGGTTGACGTCACTATTATGTGGTCCAGGTATTTCCCTTTGCGGGTTTTTCCCTGTTAATCCGATCACTTTCTCGAAAGCATCAAAGATGAGATAATTTTTCTTTTTTATTGTGTCCGTGTTAGTGCTAACCGTGTTGTGTTTACGTCGACTGCGACGGTAATATTATAAATATTTTAAATTTTCATTCAGGGCACAAATAAAAAAGTTTTAAAAACTGATTTTATTATTTTTGCACACAACCTTGCAAATTGTCATTTTTGGAAAATCTTTTTTGCAGATCATTTAGTAGAGCAAAGAGAAAGAACTATTTAATATTACTTTGTAGGAACAACAAGATCGTGTTTATTCAGATTTTGATCGATTTTCGTTATATCTTCAAAGAGATCTTAAATAGCATACAATTTAAATACATTGACCGAAGTGAGCTGCCCGTCATATAATATGCCTTTGAAATGTATTACGGAATCAGGATAGAGAGCATCGTCATCCAAGAATCAATTTAAAATGCAAAACGTCCACCTAATAAAGGAATAACATTAAAGAATATCATAGGCAACATTAAAGAAATGAAACTGCGATTGAACGACAGAAGCAGTTTTCCAAAGAAGTACAGACACGAGCAATAAAAATTTGCATTGAAGCTCATCCTTCCGATAACCTGTGCTCGTTTCGAGAATTCGTGGAGTCCCGAGAGTATCGACATCTGTCTAATAATATTTCCGAATAAAAGTATCCGTTCATCTTTGCCGGTAGCGAAGATGGATTATTGCATCCGCCCGTTAAATTGGACCAGACTTTCCTCGGGAGCCGTTTCATCCCGATCTCGTCTCTCCTGTAACTTGTAATAGAAGTACATCGAAGCTTTTCGGGATGTCTGCGACCTCGCTAATTACGAGACAAAATTACAGTAAAAAATTACATTAAAAAATAAGAAATTCTCGGTGAATATTTAATTAAAAGGGATCTTTGACGTTCGCAGGGCTGGAAAACTTGGCAACCAAGGGAAGCGAGTATCGAATGAGAATAGATCGAAGAAAAGATACATATTTATTCCCTGAGAGTCATCGGCCATTTTTCTTTTCCACGATAACGCCGATATATGGTGATGATCTCCGTTAGACAACATGTTTACGATCCCACAGCTCCTGGTGGCCTCCCTCACGAGGCAAAAATCGAAACTGTGATTTCCTGAAGTCGAAGATATTTCTTCGATCGTCATTTTTGTAGAGTTAATAGTTTTTACAAGATTTTCTCCATTTATGCCAAAAATGTGAAAGTGAAATATTTGTATTCGACCTGAAATATTATCATTCTACAGGATTTTTATCGTTTTATGCACATGAAACAGTACACACTTTCTACGTATAGATTTCTAGCAATTTATCGAGCATAAATAAATTAAGTAGTGTAAAAATTGTGCCAAATTACGCTGCGGTAATTTTTAATGATGCTTCAGAGTCGCCACTCAAGTGCAAAAGGTAAAAACAGTAGAAAGTCAATCTCCTGCTAGGAAATAACAAAACACTCGACTCCCCCGTTTTAATTTTGCTTAATTTCCTCGGTCTAATAATGCCTTTCCAGATTTTTATCTAGGAAAGCGAGTCCGAATCTTGTGAAACAATTTGTACAGCTTGTCCCTCCATCTCGAAATGATCGGTGTAACAATATATCGTTGGATTCCTCGGCTGCCCATCATTTACTTAATTATTTCGAGTAGCGGGAATCATCGACGTTCGAATAGTCCACTTCAACTAGTTAATCCCACCACCTGAAACGATGACGTTATCAAGCCATCAAATTTCAACTTGAAAATACTGTCAACGATTGATACATCAGTACCGAAAACACTACTATCTGACGCACCGGTAGCACTTAGAGTGCGATTGATCTCTTGGAGAATTCGTCTAAAATCTCTCAAAATAAACTGATTTCATAGTTTACGAAAGGAAGAGTGCTTATCGATCTATTCTTTGCTTCGACAATAATTTTAGTGGTTAGTAAAACGCAAATAGAAGTCCGTTATATAAAATAGCACACGAACCATCGTCTTGATACGTTATCAGCCATAATCGGGAAAATCGGAGAGGAGAATCCGCCGCGACGCCACAAGAATCTAATTATTTCGGGAAACGGCCAACCTTTCCAGCTAAAACGGCAATTCTCGGCAATTTATGGGAAAATTCAATTCCTCCGTGGAGAAAATTCACGAATTAGGGATGAAAGGCGCACCTAAAACCACGTGTTCGCCATTTCTTCGGGAAACGAACATTTCCGTTTTATAATAAACGTGTACATTGCCCAATAACATTTCATATCGAGTATATTTTTCGTTAGATATTATCAGACTGTGGTTCTTTCTGCGAAACGAAACGTTTCTTCATTCATTGCAACAAACTGGACCTTATCTACGTTTGAAATGAGTCATAACGCAATCCTTCCAATTAGAACATTATTATACTTTTAACCTATCTGCGAATCAAACTTCAAATAATATATAAAACTAATGTAGTATATCCAATTTCACAGATTTTTATAATAGTTGCATAAAATTAGTTTGGTATCCTAAAAACTTCAATCATATTCCTCAATCAGACTAATATATATCATATTTCTAAATGAGAATAACACATTATAATAAATATAGCCAGATCATTGTGTATCACATAGAAAAACTTTGCTCGAAAATTGACTCGCCACCAAAGCGCCAAGTGAGCCGCGATCACAATTGAAATTTTCGCGTAATAATAAGCGTCTACCAGTGATATGGTCCGTTAAAATTTCAAGCACAAAGTGCCAATGAAATCAATCTCTCTCGTTACAATTTTGCCATTCACTCAAGAAATTAATGAAACGCAAGCGATCGACAGACGCCATCTTGTCGACTGTCAAAGCAAAACTAAAATTCAATCAAATCCTCGTCGATGTAAATGATTCGTCTGAGTCATGAATTTACACGGAACTACTGCCGCTAATTAGTCGTTTGTACGCACGGACCCGACGAAAACGCTTACCCGACGTGCAAAATGGTCAACAATGCGTACAACCTGGCAAAGCGCGTTCAAAACGGAAACGTTTACAATGGATTACAGTGGAAATTGCTCGCCGCTTTTCGCTTTATCTTTGTCCCTCTTCTCCCGTTTTAGCTTAACTAATTTCCTAATAAAATTCAAATTGAACGGGTGCCTAGTAAAGCGTTGGATATTACGTTTTGTGAAACAATTCGTTGCTTCATGTATAACATGTATAAGTGACGCACCCAGAATTTAATTTGGGGGGGCTGAGTTGAACAGAATGACATTTTTTGTTAAAATATCTGTTAACCATAGCCAGGGCTATTATTACACAATTTTACGTGCTAAACATTTTCTGGTCCAAGTGCATTTGCTACTTCTGCTATAAGGGTGTCCCAAAATAAGTATAAATTCCGGAAATGGGAGGTTCCTTGGATCATTTAAAGCGACATTTTCCTTTACAAAAATGGTGTCCGCGGCTTTGTTTAGGAGTTATATTAATATATTATATATTAATATATTATATTATACAAACGCCATTTTTGTAAAGGAAAATGTGGCTTCAAATGACCCAAGGAACTTCCCATTTCTGGGAGTTACACTTATTATGGGACACCCTGTATAACTATTCCGACCCTGCACGTTGGAAGCAGCTGTTCTGTGGTTTAAATAATTTTCCAATGTTCTATTTTGTTTTTTTTCCAAGGCCCGCTGGCCACCCTCCTGAGTACGCCACTGTATAAGTCCTCCGCTGCCATTGTCGAGTACTGAAAGCTTCGCCAAAGTAATTCGTGCATTCATTCCTTGAAAAGATCGTTTAAAAAAATTCGTAACACACGCCTTTCTTCCAGACATTCAATTGTCAGATCTGTGAGAAAAATCGTTCGAAGATTCGATCGCGCTTGTTGACTGTGCAAATCGTGAAAAATCGGCAGCGCGTTTGTCATGGTATTCGGCTTCCTTGTTTGATCAGCCTGCGTACAGTTTATTGCTGGATTACGGCCGAATCACCGAAAGGATTTTCTCGAGTGTTTGACGTGCGAATATACACACATTTCCTGCCGATAAATCAGTTGGCAACCGGACTTATCGTAATCGCCGAAGTGTTTGATGAGCAATGGCAATGAAACTGTGTCAGTAAATCAATGATGACCACCGTTTGATTCTCAACGATACCGGGACACTGCACAATTCTTATCAACCTCGAAGAAACTGCTGTTCACCGAGGAAAATGTTGATTGTACAGCGATGCTCACCGATCACGGAAAGATTAGAGCTGTGACATCAATGGCACGTTGAGTGCGTTCTGCAATCATGCTGTAATACACGATTTTTTATTGGGTTTTTATGTTACAAAATTACAGTCGTAAATCACTTGTGAATTCTATCGATATTTGATACAACCCAATTTAAGCTCAAAAGATTTTAATCGATTCTCTAGCACAGAGGTTCTTAACCGGTGTTCCGCAAAGTTCCGCGAAATATATTAAATGTATTTAATAATATATTTTCTAAAATACATATATAATTCTATGCGGAATATTTTTGTTTGTTTTTTGGATTATTCATTTTGGTGTTTCGCAAATTTTTCATATAATCGAAAGTGTTCCCTGATTTCAGAAAGGTTAAGAACCACTGCTTTAGCATAATATAGTAACAAATGTTCAGGAAGCATAATATAATTTTCCAATCGCTGTTTTCTTTGAAGAGCACTGTAGCGAACAGATCAGACAGTTTTTCGAACCAGAAATGAACGAATTGGATCGATACAATTATCAACCGGAGAGACCTAACTGCATCGTTTTACAAGGAAAGTATTATTTGTCGCTTGCAATAATTTTGCAACGACAGCGGGTTGACAAAGTTGCGTCCCGGGAAACCGCGGTGCGTTATCGTGGATTGATTTCCTAGCCAGATTAGATCTCGAGCGCTGATCTTACCTAATCCTGCGGAAATTACATCAGAGTACAAACGGTACACGACGAGGAAAGTTCGAGTGTCGGTTTATGGCTTTCAATTTGACTAGAAATTGAGAATTTGGCGTCAGCCGGTCTCCCAAAAGATCGAAGTTCAAGAACATGGTGCGCTGGCACCATACCTACTCACTCGCTACCACTTCGATTCACATTTAACAATGATTTTAACCATCTGACACTAATTTAATCAAGGACCGGATGCTAGTTACACAACAATTTTTCATTGATCAAATTTAGCCATTGTGGG
The DNA here is from genome assembly GCA_963971365.1 of Lasioglossum villosulum. NCBI lineage: Eukaryota > Metazoa > Arthropoda > Insecta > Hymenoptera > Halictidae > Lasioglossum > Lasioglossum villosulum. Next base: position 8,935,705 of record OZ020498.1, read on the forward strand.
AAAGTAGTTAACAATTAGAAGGGTTCATAAATCGGAATTCATAGTGTCTGCGGCGACTACAAAATGGCGGTCGAGAGAGGTAATTCTTTTTCGACGAAGCTATTTTCTAAGTTTTAACCCACAACTTGAAACAACTCGGCAATCAGTTTTGCCGCAGCACTTTTAAACAATCTATCGTTGCACGCGTATCTATGTCAACCGGGTGGTACGATATTTAATTTATCGTCAAGATAAACGGTCGTTCTAAGATTACGGATTAAAAACTCCTGTAAAATGTAAATACCGTTTAATTTTAATCGGACTAGCCGATTCCACGGATATTTTTATGCAAAACTGTCGTACGAGAATGGCTGCATCTTCTATCGAAAATATACTCGACATAACCATTATCGCCGCCCGCAATGAACTACTAGAATCCACCGACAAATAGGGATAGCATTGTTTAAAAAACGAGAACCGGAGACCAGAGATAATGCGATGTGTTTAGACGATAGATACCAGCTTTTTCTGAGACTATGACTCAACGCGATCGAACGTTTCCCAGTGCGCAATAGTTTCTAGGACAACCTGCTAATCGCGTCCCCTTTTGGGTCACCAGGTACGCGGTCGCGTTTTCATTCCCGAAACTGAGGACAATCGATTGTAACGGGCGCGGTTTCACGTAACTCCCCCGAATTTTGTTTCAAACGAAATGGCCGCCCTTTTATTGACCATTGCGGACTTCAAATTCCACAGAATTTGCTACAATAGCCACCGATTTTTATTTAAGTTCACGTTTAGTTCAACCAGTTCGCAAAATTTATTAGACTACGATGAACTGACTCCTACCATTTTCTCTCCGATATCACCGTTTTTTTCTGACCTCACGACATTAAATGCTGGAAGCCTAAAGATTCCTGGAATAAAACTTCTATTTATTATGAATACACATGATGATATTGTAGCATTTTCCCTAGCTAAATGCTTATCAATGACTTCTGATGAACTGTGTCTAAAAGAGTATATTATATTATATTTACCCAAGGAGTGGGAGAAATAGTACATTGATGTAGACGTATCGAGAGGAAATGGAAAGAAAAAAAGCATAGGGTATGGTATAAGATATTGATAGATGGCTGGACGAATGGATGGATGGATGAAGGGACACGTGATACAATGAAAAATAGTAAAGCAATTCCAACTTCTTGGCCGCGAGATCGAAATAAAGAAATACTACTACTATTATATTTGTCCACATAAATTGTTGGGTCATTAACAATATTGATATTGGTGTTACTTGTCACAATTCATTAGGCAATCGATTCTAAAATAGCTATTATGATATAATTACCTACTATAATATAAATACCATTCCCTCCTCCAAATCCTCTCCTACAAAATGTGGGCTTTTAAAAAAGCTAAAAAACTTCAACAACCTAGAAAAAGTAGAATTTGCATCGGATAGCATGAGCGCTGCAGTCAATATGCCTAACGAATCCTGCGAATTTAATAAAAAGTAGTGATCATGGCTCTTGCTTGCCGGTAGCACGCTTTGATGGGGGGAAATGGCGTTATTCGCGAGTCGATCCGAAAATCCGGGAGCGATTATTGTATAGGGTTCATTAATATTGAAAAATTGAGATGAAGGTACTCGGATTCAGCGAAACGCAATTTCCGGCGGAAGGAAAATATTCTCTGTCGGATTGCGCGGCCGTCCCTCGCTTTCGTTTGACTGGTTTTTATAAGGCGTCCCACTCTCTCACGAAACAGCGACAGCTTTTCTTTCTTCCTTTCGCCAACATTACGGGAAACACGAATGAAATTACTAGGAGCCATTATTCTCTTTGAAAGCGACACCTTCGCGAGATCCAAATCGAATTAACTAATTAAACGCTTTGTCTCCCGGAACGGACCTTGCGTTTTCCACCCCCATAAAGGGATTCATGGGGCGTTTTCATCGATCCTCGAGAAACACTTTGTTCCGGAATAAATTTGATACTGCTTCAATTACAAGGATGCCGGACTTGATGTTCGGAAAATTATGAAACTATGAACCCTTGTAAAGGAATAATTTCGACCGAGTCAATATATTGTACAAGGTAAAAAATTATAAAATGTCGGAGTTTGTATTTTACTCATTTTTATGTGTCTATTTCTCCTACATCGAATAGTACACGAATTATTGTATACGTAATTATACTAAAACGAAATTATTCGTCGAAAATGTGCTTTTTCTATCGCAGTTTCTCGTCAAATAATTTTATTAAAATACCTTTCCCGCGTTCCAAAGTTTTAAGCAAAGTTTTCAGATTAGCTACGCACTATATTGACAAGCTGAACATTGATGAGTGAAAAAGCTGTTTCACGCACATCAACTTTCCAGTGCAGTGGCAGGAACTTTGTGCTTCCAGAAGATATCGCGGAGCTCGATGAGCTAAGTTTCAGGTTTGCATCTTTTTGCAGATCCGGGGGGTGAAATTGCGAAACCACGGAGAATCGAGGATGAAAATGGCTCGGTAAACGCGTTTTGACGACGATTCCCAGTGTATTTTAATACTATGTAGAATCGGAGTACTTGCGAAAGTAACCTTCGAGTATCTCGCGTTCGGTTTTAACATTTTCCACGCAGTGGTTCGTCGCTGACGCATACAAAACTTTTCAAAGTCAGTACAATATTAAACAAATATTTTTCCTCTATACCCTACAACTTTTATTTGAAACATCTTTTTATATCACAAGTTTTCAAATGACGCGTCGAATCACGCGATTGCTGGAAAGAGAGCTCTCACCGGTGAAAAACGGCTATCGGGGAACGTTTCTCTCGCTCTTCCTCTTTCCGTGACTTTTTGCTCCGGTTTCTAGAATTTTTTTCACGGAAAAATAAAAAATGAAAATTTCCAGCTCCTAAAAACGCGCGATTCGTTTTCGCGGGAAAAGCTGTTTCGAAAGTGCTGCTCTTCAGCGTAATACGCTAATAATTCTTGGCCTGGGGTGTTGCTGAAAAATTCGTAACACGCCTCCCGGCATTCCCGGAAAAGGCACGCGATATTTTATCGATGAATTATGGCGTCGCTTTTAATTTAAGTTTTAACCGAGTGCGAGGAACTCGATGCATCAGCTTGACGGAAACGCGAAGAAAGCAGGAAAGAAAAGAGGAACGGGAAATACGAGAAAGGGCTTACAGGAAAGTTGAGACACCGGTCTCGGGAAAGATAAGCGAGAAGTACATCGAGAAAAAGAAGTTTAAACACCGAAGAACAGAAAGAAAGGGGTAAGAAGAGGGACCCAGTAACACGCAATCTCTCAAAGTCGCTTTCTTTATTGTTTTCTTAAGGGACGCGGCCGGTGTGCACTTAGAATGATTTCTGCTGAGCGAAGGAGCAGAAGCTGTGTAACTTTTAGGAAGAATTAGAGCGATCAATTACAAGAAGAATGCCCGGGAATTCTTTCTCCTGGGAACACGGAGGCCGAACTTGTACATGTCTTTTTGCCCGCCAAGAGAATCTCGCCAGCTCACGGTGAATTATAAAAGGATGCTTAAGGAAGTTAATTATAGGATAAGCCAATGAACCGATAAAGTCCAAGACTTTAGACCTTCTTGTACTTTAAAACGTTTGACGAGCACTTCTTCTCTACCGCTGTTGTACTAGCCGATGGGGCAATGCTTTTAGAAAAAGACAAGTAATCTTTTTAAAAATTTAAATTTAATACACAGGCTTGATTTTTTAAAAGAAGTTATGAAAATATCACAATTTTCATGGAAAATGTTACCACTATGTTTTCATCCTATGTAATTTCCTTTCGTACACTGTATACATATTTTAGAGTAAGAAAATTGAGTATGTACGTACCTTTAAGATGATTTCTTTATGCTAGGAAATAATTCATGTCTGACGATGTAGCTAATCGAGGGCGTTTCATAGAGCTTGCCGGGCTAGGAAGAGGATCAAAGAACATTTACGGGAACGAACATTACTAGCAACGAGGTCGTAAGTCTTCCAAAATATCTACCTTTATTATTACCTCCAAAAAATCGGTTCTCTCAGAATGAATCGTACAAACCAGAGCGAAGGGAAATGACTATAGACCTCAGTATAGGAGGACGATGTTCAACGGACCTCCATTACGCTGTCAGCAGTCCTGAAGAAGAACGACGCTAGTCACGCATCGCGAAAAATGAAATTTATGCCATAATCCGTTGGAGAAAATATTTCCTCGTCTTATTTCTATGGAAATTGAGGCTGTAGGAAACGTGACCCGTACCGTAGAAGTTTACAAAAGAAAGATAAACAATTTTTAATTGGTAGCGACAGGTCGTCGAAAGTATAGTACATTATATTCGATTACAATAGAGCCAGTTATCTGTGCGATAGAGGTCTGGGTTAGGTTGTTTCCCTCCAGATGTATAATTATTGATAAACAAAATCATGAACGTCGTTGATAATCATTGTAAACCTCATCTCGGGGAGAGTATCGTTAATAGACCGCGGATCTTCGTGCAAAATAAACATGTTCAAGAATGCTGTGATAATTCGAATAAATTGAAAATAATAGAACTGTAGTGTTGAAAGTCTTTTGATAGTGTGCTATTCCGTGTTATCTCTATTTATTCTTATCATAGACACACAGAATCCGCTGTCTAATCATTAAGTATCGCGCTGAACCGTAATTGCCGAACTATAAATCCCGCGAATCATCGCTGTCAACTGTGAACCGTGTCGGGGGTTACTTTGCCAGTGAAACAATTCTGGATCTATATCCGCACTATTAGGTGTACGAATTAATTTGTGGCCCTCGCAACGAATAGCGATTTTATTTGAAATTAAAGTCTTTTATCCTTCAAACTGGATGTTGATCAACACTAAACCTGCCATTATCAGTTACATGGTCGTTTCCAGGTTGCATATTTTACAATTATTCAATTCATAAAGATGCTTCCATTCAAAATGAGTATACACGTTTCTTTATTTATGCACGCATTACAATAAAAATCTCATTGTTAATTTTTAGTGCTTGGAAGGTTTACTGTTAATTATTTACGGGATAAAGCAGACCTGCACATAGTCATGGAGATTATTTCGAAGTGCAGAATATATTGTAGTTGTTCGTAAACAATCAACAAATTCACTTAGAAAGGGCTTTGAATTAGTTTGTACATCCAATAGGATCGTTGCAGAGCGGATAATTCTCTTCAGCAAATGAAAACAATATGATCAATGGAACTAATTATTGTAACATGGATTAAGGGATATATCGACTCGGTAACTGGTAGTAAAACAAGTTGATGATCTTCGAGATGAACTGAATTACATTGCACAATATTACAGTGTCATTAAACTGAACGAACGAATGAACAGAAACCAACAGGAGAATTGCCATCTGATGAAAACGGTAAAATAATGTCGTAAGGCAGATCAGTGGGTGTACCATCTTCGACTATAGAAAGTAAAACGACTGAATGATCGTTGAACGTGAACTGAACTAAATCGTGCAGAATTTCAGTGTGGCTGAACTGAACGAAGATGAATAGAAATGAACAAGTAGAATGTCATGTGATGAAAACAGTAAAATAGTATAAATAAATTAGATGCTGCACGTCGTCTTCGACAACAGAAACTAACTGAGAGCAATATTCTAGTATTAAATCTGGTGGAAATCATCAGGATTATTGTCACTTGTAAGATTGCTCGACTAAAACGAATTAAAAGTAGCAAAAAGAACAATGTATTCGATCATCGTCTTAAAAGCTAGGTGCGGCCGTCTGGTTGAATCATGATGCAGGAAAGTAACCCCTTTTAAGCCGTGTTCCCACTGGAGCCACAGAGAATTACATACGGAACACTCTTCGAACGTTTTACCAAAGCGTGAAAACTCGATTCTCGATTCTAAATCGGCAGGGAACAACTCGAGTCCAGGTTCTCAACTTGTTCTGTAAATCACCCAAGTGGGAATAGGGCTTAATCTTCTTGGATACGGTGGCTCCGGCAGAAGATCCTCCATTTTCCAACTGCTGTCTGGTTACAGAAGACTCAAGGATGAAGAAAGAGCACCGAATCGGAAGAGACCCGGCCGGTTCATGTCGTTCCGTGCTAGCTAAGCTAAGTATCGACTTACGTGCTAGTAAGGCCCGTGGTGTAGGTAATCAGAGTAACTCGTTATCACTGCGACAGCCCTGCGAAAATGTCTCTTGGTAGGTAATGTCGGGCTGTCGCTCACCGAAGTATATTCGCAATAAAACGATTGTCCGTAAAAATGACCCGGCGTCTAGACTGGCTGAGCATCGGATTAAAAACGAACCTACGCTAAAATACGAGCACGGAAATGCTTTTCGTTTACCATTCCTCATCGTCTTTCTTTTTTTTTGGTGTAAGGTAACGTACACACGCGTTCGAGGAACAAAGGAATTCGAAATCGACGGAGCTGCTCTAGTACAGAGATCAGCGCTTGGTCCATCGATTCTGAATCGATTTCGGCCGCCGACCCCTCGGTACTAGAGCGAAAGAAAACTGGTCCTGATCCACGAAAAATCCTCGACAGATTCTACGATCTGCAAAAGAAACGTATTTCCCATTGGATGATGGAAGATTCGTTCGAATCGATTTCGAGCTTCAACGACTAGAACAAGATCGTGTTTGACCGTGTTTGATCGTGTTGCAGGATTGAACAATCTTCGACCACCTGGTGAAACCGTTCTTTTATCGATCACAAGGCTAACGAGCGATCGTAGAAACGGTCCAGCGTCGGAAGATCCAGCCAGAGTCGTCAGGGTTCTTTAAATCTTTAGCAACGCGTTGTACATGAAAATCAGCTTCCCGTTTTCGGTGGTGTACATCAGCTTGTACCTCCTGCTGGTCATCTTGTCGATTAGAGTCTTCGTCTCTGCTTCGCTGTGCTGCGAACTCCATCGGATGGAGAGGACCGATATCCTCGTCGTCTCCCAGGGAATCGTGTCGAGCACCTGCGATACAAACCAGAGAAACGCGTTCTTGTAAAATGGCTAGACTTCTTGGAGGTCGTTGGAGCTTTGTGTGATGATTAGGCTACGGATTTTATGCATTTATGGAGTGTAGAGAAATTAAAAGAATTTAAAAATGTCAATATACGATCTTCATCTTATTGAGATTGTTAAAGAAGAAAAGAGGTCCTGGAGTTCCACAGTTTAATAACAAAAATAAGTAGGTGAAACATAAAACACTAGAGAGGTAAAGGAAACAAATTTTTATTTTGTTCGGATACCTTAGAATTTACGTAGAGAATTTTTATTTTGCATAAAGATCCACAGTCTAATGATGATAATTACCTGGCCGTCCTGCGCGTCAGGACTGTCCAGGCTCAGGTAGTCCAAGGTAGTGGCGCTGTACGCTAACAGAACACTGTACAGAGGGAAGCACTTCAACCTCGTCGTCGGCAAACCCTCGTCCGAAGACACCAGACTGTTCGGACCCTCCCCCAGTTTGGTAACTTGCACCTCCGACTCCTGGTGATAAGTAATCTGCAAGTCGAACGCGAGCGGAAGTCTTAGAACTCGAGCTGTGCCTCTTTAGAACATTGGGAACATTTCTGGGAAGTTAAGTCCATCTCTATCTACTATTTTCTTTGGAAATTTCCAATGTACTCAGCTTGTTCTTTATAAAGATTTTTGTATAGCTGTATGCAAGCGCGAAGAGAAGAAACCAGAAGGATTTGAACAACTTCCAAGACTAGATGCTCAGCAATGAATTGCGTTCTTAAAAGGTACTGGATAGTCTCTGGTTAGTACATACTATGTCAATTGGAAAACATTTTCTAAAGACTTGCCTCTTTGGTATCCTTGTCGGTGCTGAGACAAGCATGCAGGACCCTGGTCCTCAAGTTCCTGGTGCTCCTGTGCGCCTCGAAGAAGCTTCTAGGATCGGTGAGCACCAGTACACCTCTCCAGGTCAGGTTTCTCTCCAGCCAACCAGTGCTAGATACAGCGCCTATCTGCGAAACGTGAAAATCCTAATAAGAAAAGGAACGAGTCTGACTGGATGAAAGATTCTGCAAACACCCAGGAACTTTCCGCAAAGTGGAACCGATCCCGTGGGTAGTTGGAAGCAATCTCTCGAGAACATTGCGGGAATGAATTGGAGGTCTCGGCTAATTTTCTAGCAATTAGACGGATTAAAAGGTCGCCGCTCACCCTGCTAATGTACTCGACGTAGACGCCCTCGCGTTTTCCCTCGGTTAAACCCGACACATACTTCTCCTCCGTGGTCTGGGTCGCATTCAGAGGGTCCTGCTGGGTGGTCGGCTTCAATTGAACCTCCCTGATGTATGCCACTAGCTCCGGATTGTCCATCGAGACACTGTTCAACACGTAGTCCCTGGTCATGTTCGCGTCGAACGCCTGCCTCCTGCAACCGGCACATCGGCTTTAATGCACGCAAGATGCACAACGCGATGCACACGCGCACACACAGACCCAGCCTCGTTAAGTCCGACGCGTAACCGCATAACGCATTTGCCGATAGCTGCTCGTGCCGAGTTCGACCCTCGAATTTCTCGGTGCAATCACAATCACGCCGGTGCAAGGTGCAACATGCCCGAGAAACGCCAATTATCCGTTTTATAGAAAACAATGGGACTTGAGAACATTGTTCTATGGAAACGTCGTTACTACCTTAACCAAAAACCTGGTAAGTTCAGATTTTGAAAATTATGTAAGTTTGCACCAAGCCAATCGTGAATATAGAAAAATGTGTACAATTTCAGTAAGAAATGGACTTGCCCGGTTTTTCGAATTCCTATATATTGTTCATTGAAACAAGAAAATCTTTGTGAATTCGCGGTCGGTGGCAACCATGAATTCGAAATGAGACGAATGTACGTCAGCGGCTACGAATGCGTTAATCATCGGAAACTGAGTAGCCGGATAACGATTTGGACAATCCTGACTACGCGAATGTTAATTAATGAGCGTATTTTCTCGCGGGACAAAGCATTGCAAAGTGTTACTTGCTTTCGTCGGTATTGTTCGACGAAATGAAAGCTAGTTCAATGTTCAATAGATATCGAGATCATGAATTGTAGATCGTTTTAACACCACTTTAAACAGCCGCGTTATTCCACAATGTTACAGTGTCGGTGTTACCAATAATCGTCTTAGACGCTAACGAGCATCGTTGAACAGACTTTTTTCTCGTAAGCGCATTGTCGAGCGACGTTAATAGTGTTCAGCGCAACCGCCGCGAAGGGAAACGATGATAATCATCGAGTGACCTAGTAATTAGCTCCGTCCAACAATCGCGTTCTCCCGGTGAACCGTCTCCGCGACGACCGGCGTCGCGTCGATCTCTCGAGGGGAAAAAGACAATGGCGATGCTTCTTGCTTGGCAAACGCGATTTTGTGGACGGCAATTTGTTCCGGTAAATTGACTGAGATTATAAATTGCCCGGCGAACAGTAACTTGTTAATATCTCTGCTCTTAGTTTTCCCAAAGCACTCGGTCTTCTCTTCGCGAAATGAAATATGGCGTCGCGTCGTCGCCGTCGCCTCTTGACAATTCTTTCTTTCGTGTATATTTTTTCCGAACAACGAAAATAGGACAAGAGTGGGGCGCAAGTGGGACAAAAGTTTGTGGAAATTTCATTTTTTATCCCGTCGTCCCATCTGACGGGATTCCTATACAGTGAAAATGCATAAAATTCGCGGTCCACTCTCAGCTATCTTTTATTCATGGGATACAAGCTTTTGTCGGCTGACAGTGAATAACGCGATTTTGCATCTTTGTGATCGGATCCAGAGATACGTCGTCGTTCATCGATCTCTATCGCTGCAATCTATTGTTCGTCGATCAATTAGAAGTTTCGGGGAATTTCTATCTGTTACTGTTTCAGCGAATATCAAGTTGAAACTTGTGCACGGAAAAACAGGTTCCTGTAAATTAAATCGAACGATCGAATCGATGGCTCAGTGATAGCAGATCGTGCAAGTTGAATAAAGATTTCTGCCGTTAATTTAAACAGGATGGAATTAATTCAAATTTTTCTTTGTCGATTTAATCGGACAGTCTGATAAGAAAATGAAAAGAAAGAATGTAGATGGAAATAGAGGTAACCTGAACCAGTAGAAACAATCTACGCGATGGCGCATTCTCGCCAATTAGCTAACATTACATTCTCTATTCAGCACTCAGGATGCCTGGATTATGGTATATTGCATTTGTCAACACTGCATCGTATTTGCTTTGAAATCTGGAATTTTTCAATTATCGAAAGTTGCGTCTTAGTTACTGTATTCTTTCTTCCAGGATTTACGATTGCTGTAATTATTTCTAGAGGTATCCTAATTAAAGGATAAAGCTTACTCCGTTATTGCCCTAGTTTATTTTGTTACGAAAACCAAGGAATTTGCGCTAATTTCAATTGCAATTCATTCTCAGAGGTATCCTAATCGCAAAAAAATTCCTACGATATCTACCTATCACTGTAATTTATCATGACACGAGAAGCAAGAGATTTGTCATAATTTCAATAGTCAATCTATTCGTCCAAGTAGCCAGCAAGAACAACGAGGAAGACGCTGCGAATACAATTTACTTGAAGGGTTGCCCTAATCCGGAGAACGAAGCCCGGGTTACTTGAAATTTAATGGACCCGTCGTCGGTTTGTCTCTAATCAGATTCTAATACACAATCTCGAGGAGTTCTTTGGGATTACACGAATCTTGAGCAAAGTAACTGTCCCACGGTACCATTATTCGGACGATTAAGGTTTACGACGGCTCAAGCGTTCCCTGGGCGACTCTTTCTGCTTTTTCCCCCCTGCAATTCTTGAAGAGAGACAAACTCCCCTTCAAGTTTTACGGGGTCTGTTCTGTCAGGGAATCCCACGGTTTCGTAATTTCTTAACGCGCGCGAGGGAACGTAAAGATTTTTGTTGCCCCGTAAACTGTACTTTCCCGAGTGCAACGATATTATTGCAATACACTCTCTTTCACCCTGACTTCATCATGCTCTTCATCGAACGAGCGGAAACGCACGCTGAATTAAGTCTGCTGCTCAATTATGTACCAGCCTCGTCGTTGCCATGTTTAGTGTCGATTGCTCCCACAAAAACCCACTACGGCTGAGCAGGTTATCACTAGACAGCGGATTTTTATGCAAAATAAACATTTTCTACTTGATTCACAACGAACTGCAGTGAAATAGAAATTTATTTTCTTCCTTAATATGTATAACAAGTTGCAAACATTAAACAGTTGTTTTAAATTACACCTATTCAGTGGTGTCGTCAATGCATAAAATGCGCTGTCTAATTACACTGTCCAACAGCCAAAACACGTTTCTTTAGATTCTCACTATGCGATGCTTATAGAATTATTCGCACTGATTCCGAAACTGTCCTTAATTTTTCTCCTACACGCACAATTTTTGAGAAATTTGAGCTTGAAAAAACACATTTTTCGACTTTAAACAAATATTGCGATGCTATTATAAAGGATATTGTGTTGTTCCTTACAGCAAAAGATTCTACGTGTTTAAACAATCATTAAAGACGAAATGGCACCACTTTCATTTGTCTGAATGTGATTGTCATCAATCACTGATTGATTCAGACAACCGAGGTTCTAATCTACTTTCAAGATTGTTTGCAAAGGGATTTGTGGACAACATTTCGGACCAATCGCGGTCCGTGTCAGAACCTAAGCTGCCGAAGATGTTCGAGTAAAGACAGGAAAAAATTCACGTCTAAGAGGTTAAGGGGGGAAAATGACTTACCTCAAAGCCGCAGCTTCGCTCCAGACGAGCAGCAGAGCCATGGCGGTAGAAAAAGCGGCGAGAAACGCCAGGCAAGGTGCCACCTTTCTCCACCAGCTTTTCTTATGGTTGGACATGGTGGAGCCGGCCAGAGTGGAGCCCGTGGGCGGCTGTAGGACACCGGTGACCGGCGGCATCCCTGCGGGCGCCATCCTGTAAACGTAAAAGCGTGCCTCTGTTAAGGGAAATCTACTTAGACCCTTCAATAAAAAGATAGTGAGGCAAAACAGAGAGAGAAAGAGAGAGGATGGGAGGGAGGAAGAGTCGACAGGAAAACAAAGAAAACTGGACCCAGAAAGCGAATGATTCGCTTGGAGAGACCCTCGGAAAGTTTTATTCCCCCGTTTCGTACGATATTCTGTTTGTGTGTCAGCGACACGCACACAGTGCGCCGCGTTTATAGCAGCTACGTGGAAAAATAATGGACAAAGAGATGGAGGAGTCACGGGGACGATGTGTGGGACGATGCTGACCCAATGTTCACAGCTTGCAAACTTACGGATCCTACTATAAAAGCTGTCTTAACCAGTATTTGCTACCTCGGGAAATTACTCAAACTCGCGCGACCCTCGCCATTGAAAATAGAGGAGCGCGATATGTGTATCTACGCTTACTGTTACTCGTGAGAACGCATCATGAGAGCTGCAAGATTACAGTAAATTAATCCTTTATGGCCTGGAATTATTTTAGCATACTCTTCGATCAATTGAGTGCATACAGTTTAAGGTGGCACGATATTACGGAGAACCTCCAAGTATTAGCTGCACAAATGAATTCGTGTCTTGCAGATGAATTCATTTTACATTTCAATATTATAGCAACTGTATTGAACATTATTCATGGTCAGACTGCGAATCCTGGTGCAAAATAGAAATTGTCTACATGAATTATCGAGATTGTGCAAATGCATTTTGGATGTATTATGTATTAGAACATTGAATCATGTTTTTTGGTGCATGTCGTTTTGGGAAACAGTACAAAATCATATTTCGATGTCCAGATAGTTTCTCTGGACAATGGGACAGTATCTAAAAGGGGAATGATTACAGAGAATGTTAAACATAATGAAAGGGCTGGTACCGAGAGAAAAAAACTGCCGCCGCTCCGGTTCTAAGAGAGTCAAACGCCTTTAATGCAGGTTTAATGTCGGACGCAAAGTGGTAGCACCCATGCGCGTGGAAAAGGCACTTAACATATTAAACAACCTAAGAGACGATAAACAGCCTAACCGAGACAGTAAAGTTTGAACGGGTCTGGTCCGCGCGATACTTTCTCGTCGTTTCTCTTTATCTTTTTCACCGCTAAAAGAAGCTTTTTCCGAGCCACGTTTAGTAGCTGATTATCGCCAAGTAATTTCTAAGCAATATAAAAATCATTTTAGACTTAAAATCATATTTTTCTTAGACTAAGCGACTCATAGCTGGAAGAAATATTGATGTAACAGCGAAAGACTTGAAAAATCAAGGAATACCGAATGCTGTGTCTACATAGACTGCCGATTTTATACGTTTATGACAAAAGCGATGAACTTTAAACATGAAAAGTATTAAAAGAACTTCAGAATATCAATATATCGTTACCATCTTGATGAAACTATTGAAGAACGAGGGTAATTTCATTTCGCTCCCCTGTTTCTTACAATTGGCAATTTTTATTTCGCATAAAGATCCGCAGTCTAGTTATGTCATTTTCAATTCATCAAGATTACTATTTGCAGTCCTAATATTGATCTCAAAGTCGGTATAAAATTTTTCCTTATCGAGAGATCGTCTCCGGTAAAAGAGACTTTCCGCGATACAATTGTCGCGTGAGCAGGTCCTTCGAGAGTTAATGCCGCGTTTAAATTCAGCCGGCCTGCTTTCAGTCGTAGATGCATATTGCACCATTGAATACCAGACGACGAAACCAACTGCAGGATCCCATGATTCGAAAGGGAACTTCGCTCGGTCGTTGGATATAGATAGAATAAACGACAGAGAGAGTGAGAGAGAGAGAAACTTAAAGTTTTTCGAGTCGCGTTGAATATACATCGCGATCCGACCAACTTATGAAGGATCTGTCTTCCTACTTTTCCTCCCCCACCCCCCTCCCCGCTCATGCCCGAATTTTCTCGTTTTATCATTTTCCGATACATTACACGCGGAATAAAGTTACGGCGACCGAGTCCACGTTAATACACTATCTTCGGGCCAGGATCAGCGAATTTACGAGCCAACCAGCAAGCTCGCTCCACGATTTTGCGCAGGCTGCCACTTTTTCCACTATAAATCTTCCGAAAAAACGAGCACGAGGGAAAATTGTTTGCGCTGGGACAGCGGCTCCCTTAAAATGGAACATTTGTCCCCAAAAAGTCTCTCCCTAGGACTATAAACAACACCGATATTTTCACTTTCCACGCGCAGCGCAAGACCGTTGCACGAGAATTGTTGCGCGTGGACGAAAAGTGAAAATATCGGCGTTGTTTATGGCCATACGAAGAAACATGTCGGAACAATGTTGCACTATTTTAAGCTGTTCACGCGAACAATTCTCTCCGCGGGCTCCTTCTTCGCGAAATTTCAAGATTCTCCATTCACGAAGATTCTCCATTCAAGAACATTCATGTACGTAATACAGTGAATAATTAGGAAAACAAGATTGAAGTACATATTGTTCGAGATACAACATTTTTGCCCTGGTCTATTATGAATGCATTTAATCTCTGAACGTGGTCATTCCGCCTAGAAGAGGCGGTTATTTAGCACGCCGAGGTACTTCGTGACTGTTTCGCAAGCCTCGCGATAGATGTTCCGTAAATTGCAGGTCGTCTTCATTCAAACACGTTCTTCCTTCTTCCGCTATTTATTCATAATACTATCTACATTATTAAATATGTTGGAATCTTATTGTTGGATTAATATGTTGGAATAAAAAATGTTGGAAAATTATTACACATTCAAGTATTTTATAAAATATTATGTCAATTTCATATCCATAAAATGAAATATGTATACAATGGAAACATTCTGGGTCGGAAGAAATGTTTCCAAAATTTTCAAGTTACAAATATCAAATTTTATTATGTAGAGTGCACCTATCTACGATAATTTCTAAGGTCTACGAAAATTCACAAGGATTTGTTCGTTCAATTTTAACAAATTTCCATATGCGCGCAAGTCGGCAACGTGAAACAGGAAACCGTGAACAGGCGGTTGTTTGCGTCGTTGTTTCGCGGATTAAAAGAGGAACAGCGTTGAAAAATCCCAACGAAACGAGTTCAATTATGTTGCACGTCTCGCAGACTGTAGTTGTCTTTTCGTTAACTGCTCCGCCGCGCCACGCCGGTCTCTGTTCCTCTGTTTTCCGGTGTAATTGCGCGTGGCAGCAAGAAACCGCTGCTGCGTCGCCCTCCTTTCGAACATTTTCGCGAAAAGCCCACGGGAAAAAGTGGTCGCAGAAGTATCGCGAGAGCAAACGAGGCGCATAATACATTATGTAGGAGCGGAGGGACGAGGTACCAGAAAAACGGTACCCATTGTCCCGATTTTCCGTTGTTAGCGGTGACGGGACGCGGTCAATCGGCTTTTCCTAGGCCCCAGGAAAACACCGATTATCATTTTTCCGCAGTTAACCGGACGGAGTCGCAAACGTCGTTACGTCGCAATATTACACGAATCGATCGCGGACCGAGTTTCAGACGCAATCACGTTACAGCATCGTCGACAGCTCTTTCTTCTCCCTTTCTCCTTCTCTTTCGCCGTTGCAAGAGTGGTTTCTGTAAATATTCGCCACCGAATTCCAGCTCGCCCATGTTTAAATAAACCGTCTCGCCCAACCAGAAGGTTTCCCTATCATCCGAGTTCAAATAGCAACGGAGTGTTCAAACACCCCGAAACGCAAAATCGACCGCCAATATGGTCCGAAGATCGATCAACGCGCTTTGATTCTCCTTATTTACTTCGACGTCCTGCCTCGAAAATCAAGCGGAACATCGGGAAACTAAGAAATTCTGACGCGAATTTTCTGCGTTTCACGCGAGCTTCGTTTATCACTAAACTACGGTTCATTATGCAAAATAAAAAATGTTTGCATTGGTTGCAAGACACCGAACTGCTGCATTCGTCCACTGCTTTAAATTGTACGTACCCATGTTTGACATAAATACATACAATCCGCAATCTGTTCATGACATTCGTAATTCAAAAATCTTAAGAAAAAAACGATAATATTTTTATAAAAAATGACCAGCTGTAAATGTTGTCACTTGTTATTAAGAGACAGTCGCAGAAAATTGTGGTGACTATATATAATTGATTAATAAAATTGTTATTTTACCCGGTTGATTATCGCGTGAATTTTGATTGCCATCTATGTTATTAGTAAAGGTGATCAGCGTTAGAAATTGTTTGTCACTTAGAAAGTCATTTTCGACATTTTTGATAGACACAATGTTAATAAAACTGTCATAAGAGACCACATTAGGATCTCCTCCACGGCATCAGTAATCATGCAAAAGGTGAAAGCATCCACGTCTACGTGCAAAGCCTGGTTCTAAAAATTCTGAGGAAAATTGTGCTTGTTTACAGCGTTACAGCTGGTTTTTCGTTAAGAGCTCGATCTTGTTAAACATTTAATTGGGGGTTGAGATGCAGCAGGCGAGCCTGTAAATAGCGGAGGAGCGTTGCTTTCTTCGAGGATCGGCGAAGCGGCGTTCCATATTCCGGCGAGCGAAAAGCAGAAAGGTGTGTAGCGTGCACAGGCGAGTCGGCGCGCACTTTCTAAGCGATTTTTTCGATCGCGCCCACACACCGAGAAACGCGAAGGCGGAATCAATGCTCGCTTGCTTGCCACTCTAGGATTTCCGCGTCCTCCTCGACTCAAGGCGGGTCGTAAGATACGAGGCAAGCAAACAAGCTCTTCTCGCTGACCGTACAAGACGCAATTGTTTCCGGAAGAGAAGCGAAACAATGGAAACGAACAACGCAACCGTGAGCCTCGCCACGGTCTTGTTGCGAAATCTAGAATAAAGAACCGTCAGACCTTTCCTATCCGCTCCCGAAAATCGCCAATTAATATTATTTATTAATTAATATTAATAATATAATTAATGGTAGGACACGCTTTACAGTGAACGCCCCTTTACTGTTCAACAGCCGTGTTTTGCACGGACAGTGATCTTATCCGGACACTATTTTTGATTAATGATAGCGTCTACCGCGCCGAGCGAGACTTCTATAGAGAGCCGAATACAGAAAAGGGTAGGATGAAATGCAGCGCGGCGTTGGCGGGCAGTGGAGTGGGTAAGCACTGAACAGTGATCGTGCCCACGATCCCGGACAATACAGGGGCGTTTACTGTAATACTAAATCTACAAGTCAAAATGATCGGTTCCAGATTTTTTTATAATTATTGAAATAATAAAAATGATTGTATACATAGATACCTTTGGTAGAGCATGTATTACACAATAGGAGCTGCACAAAGTCTAAATAAAATGTATATTCTAATTTTGTACAAGAGAACAGGTACCAATTACTTTTAAGGCTCGGTAAGTTAAGTGTTAAATCAGAATAGCTTTTCTGCCCAAGATAGAAGGATTAGCGATGACATGTGAATTACGAAAAGAATAGTAAAAATTGCTTTTCACTTTCACGACATATTTATTTGAGTCAGAAACGAAAATTTGGAAAGTATGTTTTATAGAATCAAACGAATATTATGATATTAGCGATGTTAAAGAAACTTGTAGAACACAGCATGAATATCTCTGTTACAATTTGGAATAAATCGTGGTGCGAAAATGTGATCAATGCTGAAAAACATGGTGGAAATTGTCATGTAACGGAGTTGATCGGTGCTCAAAGCGTTAATAAAAAGCACAGAAATAAAAATAAGAACACAGCAGTGGTGAGCGACAAATACTCGTTCGGCGCCGGTGCTTGGTGTTTTAGCAGCGAGATTCCATCAGAAGCGAAACGGTAGATGCCAGCAATTCTTTTTTCGCCGTTCGATTCTGTCAGTCCGCTTCCGATTGAGTTTGTCGCGCGATATAACCGAGCAAATAGCATTTTCCCGGCGGCGTCGCACGCCGCTGAAATTTTTAGGCATCAATCGGCACGGGAAACGTAAACTGCGAGGGGCACGCGAAATGTTTACGAATCTGTTTGCGCTCCGAGAACGCGAACAGCGAATGTAAAGGCGACGGCGAAATACTTCTTGCCGGATTGTTGCCGTTCTGTCGAAACTATTGGTAAACTCGGCTCCATTCATCGCGTTTCACGGTCCCGCGGCCACGAAACGGTAACATTGTGTGCGGCGCGGCGCTGGTAAAAACCGCTCCGAAAATCAGCCGGGAACGATCTCTTTCTTGGTGCCGACCAAGATCACGGGAAAAAGGGAGATAAATCACGAGACTTCGTTTCGAGGATAGATCGAGTCGCCGAAATGGCTGTCCCCTTGAATAATTAGCGAGGAATTATGGCGCCGCGAAACCAGTCGACCAAAAACCGAGAAACCTCGCTTGCTTCTTTATCAGAGAAATGCCATTAATAAAAGAGAAGCTCATCGATAGAAAAACAAAGTCGACGAGAACCGAGAAAACAGAAAGTACACGGAAAGTATTCGAGTACGAGAAACTTTTGTTTGTTTTGAAGGATAGGTAAATAAGTTGTCGAGTTGCTGTTTTGATCACGTGTTCTTGCAGAACGTTTTTGCGAGTGCGTCCGAGTTTGAAAGCATTTCGACGGAGTCTCTGAAAGACTAGGTAAAAGAAAGTACAAGTATATATCAAATTGAACCTCCCTTTCGGACGAGCTGTTCGCGGATTTCAAAATATTTGTATTTCCTTCGCCGATCGGTTGACAAGCAATTTCAACAACAGTGTATGTAGGTCGGAATGCGAGAAACACGTGGGCCGCGAGGAAAATTCAAAGGCTCGCTGTTGCACTTGCACGGATGATGAGAAAGACAAAAAGAAATTACCTGCTAGCGACACGGGTAAATTTATTTTGTTAAAGACGCCGCGAACATTCATCGAAGCTTGTAGAATTCTGTATGAATTTTAATTTTCTGAAAGTTAGATTAATCCCGTTGCTGTCTGTGTACATGAGATGTGATCTTCATGAGAATCAGATCCTGAGAACCGAAATGTTCTGTTGGTTTTAGGGAAGCAAGGTAATTTTGTAATAAAAAGACAGATATCTTTTGAACGATATTTATAGGATGCTCTCTCTTCCAAGGCTAGGCTTCGACTGACTGAGTTCCGTAACTCATCGAAACATTTAAACGTGAATCGCTCATGTCGGCATGTGGACTCAAAGGGGTGGCTCTATCTTTGATTTCGGATTTAAAGAAATCGCGAAGTATACAATGTAACGGACCCGCAGATACTGGACCTGGAACGTACATATATACGTATATGTATAGTTCCCGGAACAGTATATATTTCTGTATCGTACATAGAAATATCAATATGTTCGTAATACGGAGCTCTTTAATCTCAAAAATGCAGTTTTTAACTCCATACGAGAAAATTTAATCAGAATTTGAAATCGTCAGACCGAAAGGTTTAATAAGTACAAACTAAATTGCTAGACTGTTTTTTTACAGAAAATTTAAGCAGGCAGGGGCTTCTGTGTTGCTATGCAAATTAATTAAAGCTCGAGTATACAGTTATTTTTCAAAGTTTTCATAAGGAAATAAAGTAAGGGTCAGTTCCTTCGCGTGCTTCTAGCGTCGAGAAATTCATGGGAACCTCGAATATGTACTGCTGCTTCGTGTATATTACATTTTGATCGAAACTGAGTCAAGGACTAGTGATTCAATAGTGAAAATCACAGTTTTCGCGGTAAAACTGAACTATTCACCATTTTTTATCATTTGTAACTCATAAAAAAAGTATCTCGATGATGCGTTCAGCGTGTTTATAGCTGTCACGAATCTATAAAACGTAATCTCTGAATTTTTTTATTATAGGCACAGATAAAAGAGGTTGTAAAAGTGACTTTAGCTATCCAGTACACTTCGAAAAAGTCCATTTATCATAAAAATGACCAGATCGAACGCAGAAGAGTGAAAATATTCAAGGAATTTCAAAATACTGTTGTATCATTTCCATGCTATTAAAATGATTAAGAAATAAGTACCTACCTATACAAGTCTTAAAGCTTGCAACGAGTACCATTTTGCAACAATTGCATAAAGATCCGCAGTCTACTTATAAACGTTTTCGTAAGCGGTTTAAAAATGTCGACACTCGACATACCTTCCTGTGAAGAAAATCGATATCGAGTCCCGATGGACATGCTACACAGAATTATCCTATAGAATTGTAGATCTAAGCCGCAGCCTTTATCGGAGTTATGGTTTGACCGTCGATAGGAGAATACGTCGGGAAACGATTGGGGTAAACGGGAGTCGGGGAAGACAATGATCGTTTTGGCTGATCGAGTAGATGCGAAGTGGATTATCCGTTGTTGATACGTACTTGGCTTTGACGGGCTCCATTCCGGTCCAGAATAATTCTCCCGGTGGGAAGGTCGGTTCCGTTGAGTGCGGCATTCACGTGGCTGGTTTTTGCAAGCCGTCGTGACGACACCGTCGCCCGGAAGACATCGGTCGAAACCGCCTCACCAGCGCGGATGCATCATCCTCTATCTCTCCACGGGAGAGAGACAGAGAAAGAAAGAGAAAGAGATAGTCCGAGAGAGACCAGCGGCCACTGCACTTTAGTTTTATTCCTTCCGCAAACCCGGTTAATTCTCTCCTCGACGCCGAGACAAGACGAGGCTCTCAGTCTTGTAATCCGGTGAAAGATCAACCGAGCTACCTCGAGCAAAACCGATCCAAAGAATCAAAGGGAACGGATTATCCTAGAACAACTTTATCACCGGTTGCCAAGGTTGTGTACTTCTGCTCACCACCCTGCTCACCTTCCAATGAGAACCGGCACTCTTGGATCCTTGGGACACGCTTTTGTTTCGATACCAACTGGGAACCTTTCACCGACAGGATCCCCGCGAAACTGTTCACTCGACGATCTATCACCGAGCGATCGGTAGCCTGATCGAGGATAGACTCACTCTCTTCGGATAGATTCCTTTAGACAGTGATCCTTCGAATGGGACTTCTTTTATTTATCATTCACTGGTAATAGGCAACTTATTCTTTTCCTAATTTTTTGGTTGATATAGGTGATTTTAGATGGGTTTCTTTTTATTCATATCCACTGTTAATAAGCAACGTCGTCCTCTTTTCCTAAATATCTTTCGTTGCAGCTGCCTCCAGGCAGGTTCCTTCGGATGAATTTCCTCTCGTTTATCATTCACTCTCAGTAAATAGTGTCTACTTCCTTTTAAATTTTTTGTTTGTTACAATTTCCCGTGGACTTCGCTTATCTTCGCAAAATTCTGCTTTCTCTATTCGGAGATTGGAAAGCTTTGTTCAAGGACTTCTCGGAAACTCCTGACGGACTGTTTCTTCTTCTTTTTCAGTTGGGTAATCTTTATACGTGTTTCTAGACTTCTCTGTCGTTCACGCGTTCGTAGACTGTCACGATAAAGCCACCACTTTCAAGGCAACACCGTCTTTCCTTTATTTGTAGCCGAATGAGAAGACCCGTCCAAGGACTTTTCACGATTCCCGACGGAATCGCTTGTTCTTTTAATTTCCTGTTCCTCGCAGATGTTTGTCTAGACTCTTATGTTAGGATAATAGTCACTGTCAAGGCAAAATTGCCTCTCTGCTGAATTGAAGGAAGAGCACGAGAGGACGTCTCCAAAGATTTGTCTTGACTCCTGATGGAGCAGCTTCTTCCAACTCTCTGTCTCTTATAACGATATCCTTTAGACTTTAGATCTTCCTGTCAGAAGAAAAATCACTGTCAATCCAAAATTGTCTTCTGTTTTGAATCGAATAAGCACAAGAGGAGATCGTCAAGGATTTCTCTTCACTCCTAGTGCGACAGCTTCTTGCAACCTCCTGTCGCTTCTCGATTCTCTGCCAGGATAAAAATCACTGTCAACGCAAAGCGTGGTTCCTCAAGGACTTGTCAGACTCCTGATGGAGCTCTTTCAACTTCCTATACAAGTATCCTTCAGATTCTTTCGCCATAAGAAAAATGTCACTGTCAACTCCTTCCTCCGTTCACGATAATTCAAGGGTTTCTGCGTCTCTCCTGCTGAATACTTCTTCGGTAAGTACTTCATCAAGACACTTCGTCAACAAGCGGTCTCCCAGTGTTGTATTGTTGTTAGTGGCCAGCTGTAACAAAAGAGCGCCGCTGGCACGTGAACTGGTAGCGTTATCCTGCGGACAACAAGCGACGACGACGCTTGTGTTTCGCGGCAGTTCGCTCGCGCGAAACGATCGACGAGCGTCCGCGTCGATCGACTGGCGAGCGGCGCGGCGGTTCTCTGTTCGCAGCTCTCTCAGAGGCTCTGGGCCGAGGTCGAAGGAGTCGAGGGAACAAAGAGAGCGCACCACGCCGAGTTGAGTCGAGACGCGTCGCGACGTCCGACCGCGTGTACCGTCGCGTCGTGCTCGCGGTCGTGGTCGTGGCCGAAGCTGAGCAAGAGAGAGACCCGTACGAAAGTTTATTAGCAGTGCACGCCGGATAGGGATGGGAGGAAGTCGTGCGAGCGTGTGTTGTCGTCGAATGTCGCACTGCAGACCGACACCGCTGCGATACACACACTCCCGGCCTGCTTCCCCGTGTTTCTTCTCTCTTTCTCTCGCTCACTGCCTTTCTCTTTCACTCTGTCGTTCTTACTCTCTTTCACCCGGTCAGTCTTTCTCTATCTTACTCGCACGAATCGCCTCTCTCCCACTTGGCAGCACACCACCGCGCCGCGCCGCTCCGCGCCGGCTGTCTCTCCGTGCAGACGTCCACCACGACACGACGGCGGACGAACGATCGGGCTAGAAATGCCAGAAGGCGCCGTCGATGCTCAACCGTTCGACCGAACGTTGCGTTGGCCGACAACTATCTGTCTTCCTCTCCCGTCGAGCCTATATCTCATCGAGTTCCCTCTGTCCCCAACGCAGATGTCCCGCTACGAGCGTGGACTCTAAATTGAAAATGCCCGAACACCGAGAAATGAAACCCTTTGGGGACGACCGTAGATTGCCAGTTTGTTTCTGTTTTCGATATGGTCAACTTTGTCCCATGTTAAGATTGATACGATAATCTATCGATGATTTACTCCGTTTCATGTGATTTTTATCTTGGAATTCCAGAAAATTAATAATAGCACATGGAAAGACATTGCATTTAATCGTTAAAGGTCCGGAAGTATTTCAGAAGATTTCTTACCGCTAGCCATCTAAGCTACTTTTTATACGAAGAGAAATTATCTACATGCTACATATTTTTACGTCAAGCGTAGAAAACAGTGATGAGAATAATTGAATGATTTTTATTTTATTTTTGCCGCGACATACGCGGCATCCGACCTAATAAGCAAAAGTAGCGTGCCGCGGATATTGCGGCATTGGACCGTTAAGGGTTAATAATCTGACCTATGTGTAATCAATGTTTGAAATATTTCTGAAAGCCCGTACGGCGCGCCGATGTCGGGTCCGAGGGTTTAAACGAGGCTTGCATCGATTCGAGGAGAATATTATAACCGTGTCTAGAATACAAGAGGATTATCAAGAAGTTGGCAAATCTACGGACTAGTCTTTCAAGGACTCTGAATAGTCCATCGAAGTTCACAACTTCCACAAATTTACAACAAAAGCGTCTTCTATCGATCAAATGAGACTGCTACAATCGTATACAGGATTTTAGAGGACTACCAAGAACTTGGTGACTGTACAAGCACTGTTCAGAACTCCAAAAGCTTTCTACACCTACCAAACAAGACAGCTACAACTATATCT
This sequence comes from Lasioglossum villosulum, assembly GCA_963971365.1. NCBI lineage: Eukaryota > Metazoa > Arthropoda > Insecta > Hymenoptera > Halictidae > Lasioglossum > Lasioglossum villosulum. Next base: position 8,959,323 of record OZ020498.1, read on the forward strand.
AAAATTTCGGAGGACAACCAAGGACTTGGTAGCTACCAGAATCGCTTAAGTCTATTACAACCGTATCCAGGATTTACAGGATCACCGAGAAGTATCCTACGATTGCCTGACTCGACACGCTGGATATTTACAGTTTACAGTCCTCGGACAAAGTTTCCAGGTCGCGTAAGCGGTTAGAGCAGGTGTCCAGGTTCTGATGTGGATCGCAGGTACACGGATCGCGGTGGCGGCGACATTTGGTGGTCGTGTACGTTGACGTGTGCGAACATCGCACCGGGCGAATGCGATGCAACTTACGGAGAAGGAAATACACAGGCAGTATATGCTCGTCCCGAGGCGAGAGCCGACTGCCCTCCAGCACCTGGAACGGCACACGGTAAAACCGGGTACAATGCCTCCTGTATCGGGTGTCCTTCTTTAAACAGCGGCCTCCATCCGCGTGGCTCCTGCTCTATCCCCTTCAATTCTAGCCGTCCCTCTCGCTCTCGCTTTTACGAGGACATTCCACGCTCTCCGCTCTCCTATTAAACAGCCAGGTAGACGACAGCGGTTCTCAATCGGCCAGGTGTGCGACTTTTCCTCTCTCTCTCTCTTTCTCTCTCTGTATCACTAGGTTTTCTTCTTTCTCTCTCTCTCTCTCTCTCTCTCTCTCTTTGTCATTCGGTACTCTCTTTCTGTTACTCCGGTCTCTCTTCCTTTCTTTTTCTCTCTCTCTCTACCTCTCTCTATTTGGCTCTCCCTTCCACAGCGTTTCCCGCTGACGAGGGACACGCTCTTTGGTCATCGAGCCAGCACACGCTCCTATACCGTGATACACGTCCGGTAGCGTGGCGAAGGCGTTATCGATCCTGCGACTCGTGGCCGCCTTTGTGTTTCACGTTTACAACCGGGAACACGACCGCCGTTCGCTTTTCTTGATTGATCGGACCCGCCACCACCGCCAAGCAGATATCGTACTTACGGATCTCAGAATCCACGACACCCGGTAGATGATCCCTTGTCTCGCACGTTTCCCATATTTTCTGATCCCACTCGCCCTAACACTGATTTTACCCCACGCAGAAAATCGAGTCGTGATGTTTGCGGCTACATCCCGTGCGGCCGCAGTCGAAGATTTCCTGGTTTGATGCGGAACGTGTCAGGGTAAATGTGCCGTATTGCAGCCCCTATAGTTTGCCTTTCGGGAATGGAATGGAACGTTTAAATGAACATAATGATTCAGCCTATTTTTTATTCTCCACGTGTAGGGTAGATATAAAACGTTTAGAAAATATTACGCTAATAATAACAAAGTAACTATTTTTCTGTAACCGGTATTTTTTTCATCGATATTGAAAAAGTTGCGAGAATGGAGGAGAGAATTTTCATTGTACTGGACAATGAATTTTGTAATGGACAAAATGTGTGGTAACTATAAAGCAGTCTTTATGCAAAATAAAAATGTTATGCATAAATCGTCAGGAACCGGATCCAAACAGACAGATCTTTCTTTCGTTACTTAGTTTAAATTCTCTCAATCCTTTCATTTTTTAAATATGTACCAACACGTTTTGGTCATAAATGCATACAATCCGCAGTCTAGTGATCACGTAAGGTTTAATAAAATAGAGGGCACTTCGTCCACAAAACTTGCCATTCACGGTTCCGGGTAACCATTTCTGTCGAGAAAAATCGTTTCTTCCATTAAGCGTGAAAAAGGTGGTGCAGCAGGACGCTTAAAATCTGCAGAGTATTCAAATCGAGTCAGTGCGAAATGGCCCTTTGAAGGGCGCACCAGCCCTTGCACGAGGAGAATTCGTTTTAAAACGAATAATCACGAGTCTTCGGCTCTCCCGGAATAACAAAAAGACAGTTTCCGAGAGCGGTGCTTGCGAGACGGGCAAATATTTTCATTCCGTAATCGGAGAGAGTGTTAATTACGAGTCAAAGGGTGTCCCGAGCAGCCAGGTCGAATGTTACGAGGCAACTGTGCCGAATGAAATTCGCTTTTCTCTGGGAAACGCGTCACATCGTCTCTCTTTCAGAACGTTTCCACACTTCGACTAGATTAGTCTGTGAAAGGCCAGGAACAAGCCAGGTGAGCTCTTTTGTTATTTGCTCAGAGGGACATTCACCAGAATTGAAACGCGAAAACCGAGTTCACCCTGGAAAAATACTTTTCACGGGAAAAAAACAACTCTTGTAGCACTCTTTTCACTCCTGTCCTAACTCGAAACTTTCGAGATTGATGGTAGTTACACCCTCTGACGTTCCAATAGCGAGAAGTTACATTTTTGCAGGACTTTATAGAATCTCGTTGCTTTAAAAAAAATTTATAAGTGGATTCGCCGCATCTGCAGCGCGGCGGGAAATAAGAAAAAACGTTACCAGGATGAAAGTTTTGACGAGCATTTGAACAACTGAACTTTTAAAAGCCTCGATAAAATGCGAATAAAGCTTACCGAGGTTCGTAGCTGGTCTTCGACTTGTTCGCGAAGCAACGCAATTCTTTGGCTGCGAATTCGTGTCCCTGCGCTCTCCTCGATGTGGAGACATTCATAATTACACTGTAGAACTTATGCATCATTTTTGCAAAACTTTAACGAGATGTTTGCCTTCCTCGGAAGGATCGAATTTTTCTCAATTTCTCAAGAATTAGAAAGTTGAAGTTTGCACGAAGACTACAATCTTTTCATAGCGAGTTCTACAAGCTACCATATTGGCGATGGTAATATTTTTTATTTATTCAGGAGGAACAAGCTGTCAATTTTTTCTTTCGACAATTTTTAGCCTTTACTCTGCATACATATATTCTGTTTTTAATTATACTGGGGCGCAATCACACCCATACATGTTTTTAGTGCGAAATGTAAAGAAAAAATTTTGACTGCGTGAATATTTCTGGAATTTCTTTTTATTTATTTTACGTCGCTCTCAACTCTTTTGCTAAGATTATTTCGCCAGGGACCTAAGCTTTTATGGTGGGCTCCGAACCACCTATGGAATTTTTCTGATTTCCATGGTGGTAGGTATGGAAAGATAAATTCCAATAGAATTTTGTACGTTCTCAATTCGGTAACTTTGGATATGTGTTTTTATTAGTCTGGGATGTAGTTACATCCTTGTACGCAGAGTAAAATAATCAGTAATTACTGGAGATTAATCTAGCAGAAGATTATTGAAATATGCGGAACATTTGAAGGCTTTTAATGCAGACATGGGGATGCATTTTATGGTGGAATGCGGGTATGAATGAAAAATGGAAAGTCGAGGGAACGCATCTATTTTCGCGATCGTGTTATTGTTACTTTTTCTATGAAACTGTCGTTTCTCGACCACCACAAAAGCTTGCGACACACCACAAAATAGACAACCGAGCCGGGCCGTGCCACGGAATACGTTAACGATCGCTCTTCTCCTGGTATTTCGATGAAATCCATTTTTCACAAGGCCGACGATTCTAAATTGACCGAGCAGATCAGCGGGAACACCTTCGCCGATGATCCACTCGACGCGAAACTGCAAAAATAAATGGGACGCGCCGTAAATAATTTCTCGCTGTCGGAGTTCTTTAAAATAGAATCCTCCGTGGGATCCTTGCAACACCGATCTCTCATCTGCACGTGATACGGTCTGCCGCGAGAAACATCATAAATCAAACATATAATAATTTTCGTCTGACCGTCGCGACGAGAGTCGGTCGAAACACGTCATTTTTATGCAACTAACTGTCGCGCGTTATTGATTCGACATATTCGTCGCAATTAATATTTGAAACGGCGCTTCGTTTAAAAATTAACCGCTTTTTCATCGTTCGCATAAATTTTTTATTCTGGTTTAAATGTACACACATTATGTGTAATCGACGTTTTCCATGTTTCAGTTCTCGGGGTGCAGACAGTTTTGATGATTGTACGAATGACAGTTTTTTAAAGCGACTTTTTATGCGATTCAGCACTTTTTTAAGTCGCAATTTTCATCTTTACGATTTCCTTTTTATGACAGTGCTTGTTAGAATTTCCTCTAATTTTGACAGTGGTTTATTAATTTATATAAATGTATTTTTAATCAATTCAAACAGCCGAATTATTGACCGAAAATAAATCCAAAAACCGTAGCAATGGGTTAAATAGTTGAACGTTAAGGACATGTACACTTCGCGAAAAAAAAATAGCACATACCCAGTTTTGTAAATTTTCGCAAATTTAGTTGAATAACTACAGTTCTCGTATTATATATCATTGCTCAGTTAGTAATAGGTTGTACCTGTACAGGATAAATGCTTGTTACCTGTTTGTGAGTTCATGGATAAGTCGAAAACGTAAACAGTAATGGTGACTGCTGTGTGAAAATGATAGCACAAAGTCAAATTTCTGTGTTTCCAATTGTTGAAGTCGACAAGTATTTAATATCGTGCGTATTCTAGAATTGAAATATTGTGAAATGTTCAACAATGGGTCGTGGTAAAAAGTTGACTGGTCCTAAAAAGATAACAATACAAAATTTGCGGAAAGATAATTGTTCCATTGTTAAAATTGCAAAACCGTTGAATCGTAGTGTCAAAGCTATGTGCAATTTTAAGAACTCCATCAAATTATGCTGCCATGCAAGAGAAGTTGCAGCAGATGCTGGAGTAAATACTAAGATACGTAATGTACAACGTATTATAAAAAATTATAAATACATATAATAAAAAACGTAAACGATCTTAAATGTAAGGGGTTTTCTGTACACTCTATCAAAACGAATATAATGGCATGTTATAGAGGTCATTCAAGGTCAATCAAGATCTACTGCAATAGAAAGTGAGTAGCATTCTTCGAACATTCTGAACGCTCGGCGAATACTCTAATCAGCATAGACGATTGCTCTTTTGAATTTCAAGATTTGCGGAGTGGGAGCTAAACGAATAATTAGAACACCATTGTACCTAGAACTCGATTGAACTAGGTGCCCGGTCGCCTGTTGTTTTTCCATCGCGACTTCTCCTCTTCGACATCGACAGCATCTGCTGACCGAGTCTGAACCCCGGGTCACGCCTCGGCGAGCCCGATCAGCACGCTTCGACTGCGACGCCTCTTCCCTTCGGGACCGAATTATCGCTGCTAATTGACTTTGCTTTTCCCGGTGCAGCGCGGTGTGACGCGGCGGTTCGACCACCCCTAACGAGATCAGATATCTCGTTGCTCCCTTTTTGAGGCCAGGCCTCCAATCTCCCAATAACTTCAATCGTTCTGCTGTGACTTTATTGAGGAATTTTGTTAGACCTAATTAAATAAGTACTTGTGGGATACTATTAGCAAGCTGTCTTTGATCGAGTTCATTCCTTCGTGATTCGAATCGAAATGAAACTTTGTGAACAGTAAAATTGTTATGTTACTTCCAACGTAGAAACCCTATTAAGGGATGAAATGAATTTATATGTAACTTCTGTTATCAAAAATCGATGCAGAGTAAGTATTGGGTTGTAAAGAAATAAATGCAGGATTTTTGTTCCTTTCTTCTAATTGTAATTTTATACCAATAAATATTTAGCTCAACTTAATGAGTTATATGTGATTTTAAAGCTTGTTTTACACTTTATTTAATTATGCTTTTGATATTTAATTTTATTAAAATTGTCATCAATTTATTTGGCCAAGGATATTAAAAAGAAAAAATATAGTTCTATTTAGTTGGTGATTTAGAATTCGAACATAGTTATAGAAAATATCAGAAAGTAGATGTTAGTATAAAGTAAAAAAATAAAAAATTTCTAGACAGCAAATGGTAAAGTATGAAAGTGTATAATAATTTCAGTACGTGTAATCAATCTTTAAATATTCGTCAGATTCAGTATGGTAGACTAACTTCATCCACGACGGGTTAATTGTCCTGTTTTTTGCGATTAATCACTTCTCATAAAAATCCGCAGTCTAGTGGTAAATAAAACTCGTGAGAACTATAGCGTGTACACTTCGGGATCGCAGCAGGAACCAAGTTGTTTCCCACGGGAAGAAGGACGAGTTCCTGACGGTATATCCTGATCGACACTGTACAGAGGAAGGATACGGTTACGGATACTTCACAGAATTGGGTTATTCGAGAACACTGTCTGCGGCAGCGACAGGTCTAATTGTCTCAGCCGCGTGACCGTTCCACTCGTAGCACAGGGTGCACTATGATCTCCGGAGATTCGAGACCTTCACTCTATCTCCATTAGGTTGTCTGCTCTGTCTTCGGAATGGTGTGCCGATTCTAGAGACTGCGTAACGTACTTCTCTAGAAAAACCTAAGAATATTTTATTTGTCTCGATTTATGAAAACTAGTGGCGAACAAGGGCATGATATGAAGCGATTGCTTTTGATAGTCTGATGCCTTCGATTCAAATCCTCCGTAATTTACGAATTAGCGATGAGTTTTTATGGAGAATAAAATTTGTCTAAATCGATTGTAAGAAGCACAAGTTAAATGAAAACGTGTTTCTTATTTTAACAGTAAACCTACCGAGCCATGAAAGTAACTGGTACATGTTCCCTCATGAAAATGACAGGATTGATTTTACGTAGACTTTGTGCAGCTCCTATTGTAATATGTACTCCACTAAAGATATCTATACAATCATTTCTTATGAAATTATTTTTAATTATATCAATAATCGTAAAATTAAAAATCTGGAACCGGTCATTTTGACTGGTGATAGACAATTTAATATTAATCATCTGAACACTATTACCTACCAAGCACTAAAAGCGATTAAAATGTTTTACCTTTGAAAATGACAAGCTGCGTTTACTTAGATTTCGTATCGTTTAGTCATAATAATATAAATAAATATTAATACGTCGAAAATAATATAACAATGTCCGCCAATTCCTTTTGTATTCACAGTTTTGTGATTGACATATTCATTTTCATCGTAAATGCATACAATCCGCAGTCAGGTATTGCACTATTACCAAGATTGCAACAGGGATTAGACGCATGAAAATCGAGTACAGCCTCGCAGCCAATCTACAACGTTGAACTAAACAGAATGAATGGATTCATCGCATTCATCTCGTTCGTCGTGGATAATTCATCGCGAAACATTGTCTTCGGGCTTTTCAACGTTGCATCATTCGCGTTCATTGTGAAGGCTGGCTCATCCGCGATAATCACCCGAAGCGAAACGATGTAAATTTGGCTTACGATAATTGAACCTCGGAAGATTGATGCGCGCTCAAGCTTAACTATCGGTAGGCGTGCACCGCTCGGATCAGGGGCTAGCGAATATTGCTACTAGCTATCAGCAATGATGATCGATGAGGGAAAACGGTGGTTCTTTCTCGGGGAAGACCATGGTTCTTGGAAGGCAGGTGGTAGATTCCGCGAATCGATCGTGTCACCTGTCGTTGGCCCAGCGTTCACAGGACAGTGAACCTCGCGTGCGTCTTCGTTCGAACTGTCTAGACCTGTAGTACACCGGTAAATAGAAAAAAAACGCAATATACACGCATACACGACGACGGCGATCGTCGAAACGAGGTTTCTATGATCGATTCGATCTTGGTTACACCCACGCGATACTCAGGGAAATTCTCATAACGTCCGTTGAAATATATGAGGATGTTGCATCATAGATGAGGTATGGCTCGGACATTAATTCGAGCTGTTTCAACGTCGAGGAAAACGCGCTCGGATAATTACCTACACCCCCATCGTAGTCTGGTTGTAATTAAATATGGAAGAAAAGTTGCAATTGAGGTAATCCGAGAATGAGAACGGGTTTGTTTTCAATGCAAGAATTCAAAGGTACACGGTGGTTCGGAATCTACAATTAGAAGCACAATGAAGCTGTACATCATATGCTCTTGTCCTTATTAAAACGGATTTTTCTAACTAAATTAGCATTAAAATAACATGCTCTCTTCTGGCTAAGATGCTAAATTGCTGTTAATTTTTCAATATTATGGTAAGGATAGATATACATAAAATTATAGAATAAAAGAATCTGCTGTGAACAGCATTGTGAAATAGCGCGAACTTAATAGAGATGAATGCTGTGTTTCTAGACATAATGGAAAATAAAAACTGTCGAGTAGGAACTTACAAAAAATTGATAAAAAGGAATAAGATTAAGAAAATTGTATTATAAATGAAGCTATTGAAACCTCGAAGAATCCTATAATTAATTAATGGAACGGTACGGGTTGCGAATTCAATACAAAATGAAGAAGGACAGAACAGATTGTTTTTAATAGAAACGATAAATTTAGAATTTGATGTCATAATAAGACGATCCAGACTACTATATGTACCAGTGCTTGAAATGAATTAGACTGTCGATCGCGATTCGATTACTTTCCGCTTCGATCTCTCAATCGGCTTCGAAAAGCTCTGAAAGAAGACGCGGAGACACGAGTCTCTTTAAAGCTCTTTAGTTTGGAAGGCAATCGAGAGAGTCCAGCTCGAGAATTTAGAAATAAATGTTTCAGTTCGCGAACGCTTTACATTGCAACGGTCTCCAGAGATGTAGGCTTCTTAAGCGGAAAATCGAAGATCTTGCTGGGGAATCTATCGGAGATGAGGTTGTCCGAGTAATAAATAAATGTTCGATCTTCACCGTTTTTTCATGCCAGTTCCGATAATGAGGACATCGAGTTAGTGAAATCATGGGGTTAATTATAATTATATAAATTATAAATAATTATATAAATTATAATTTAAATAGCCAATAGTAACTTATGCATGACGAGTGTACTCTTCATGACACAAAATACTGCCATTTGTCCATGACGAGTATAGGCTCGTCAATCACAGCTAACTGGTTAAATATACATCGTCTCCACAAAATGAAAACTAACAGCAATTGTAAATGCGTTGAAAAATTAAAATCGCGTCCACGTGTAGATCTATTGTCGAAAATTAAATGTGCATGCGCCAGTACCCTTGAAGAGGTTAATATCCTGCGACAACCCTTCGTCCTTGTGCCCTCAGACCCTCAGAGTCATTTGTCACGTCCCTCAGGGAAAAAACGTGTCAGGCGATTTAAAAAAAGAGGAAAAGAAAGAAAAAGATCGTGGGCGACGGTCTCCCATAAAAATCCCGAATAATCTCCTCCACATCGAGTTACTATCCCAGCAAGCCATTCCTTCTCACGAAGAATCGAGAGAAAAAAGCTATAACCACGACCCCAAACCGAAGATGAGAAAAGTTTTGTTCGTCGAAACTGAAACAGCTTCACATTGGAACGACGATGATCACAAAACCGATTACCAGAAGTGTAAAACAGCGTTTATAGAACTTCGAAACTCGTGGCGCTGTCTATTGGTAACAAATCGACGCGATGGTAAAAGATCAATACACTAAAGGGAGAAATAATTAACGTTGTTGTAATTACAGTCCCTTTGTCTCTAGTTGACGCGATTTCAAAGGATCAATACCATTAACTCGAGAAACAATTAACTCTGGTATAATTAATTTGCCCGTTGATATCAAATTACTCAGAAGGCTAAAAAACCAATATCTTGGAAAGATGAATACCTAACTCTACTGCAATTTCCCTCGGTGTCGGATGGACATAACGAGAAGAAACCAATGAGATGCGAATAGCCAGCGGATCTTCTTGCATTCATGGACGGAATAGGTAGGCGCAATTTGAAAGACTATACTTACATATTGTTCAAAGTTTGTAAAGTACTAACTAAAGAAGCAACGAATTTTCTGTATTGCATAAGGATTCGCAATCTATCACTATGAATGGGGATGGTAATTATGCACGACCCGGCGGTCACGAGTGTATCAATATACTGAATATAACCGGACGGGTGGTACAACCAGGCAGGGGATGATTCTACATGTAAACGTCAGTCGAAAAGACGGAATAACATTTTTTCGTTTGTCGCCTCGTTTTTGAGAAAATCATTTTTGAAAATGCAGCAAATATACGTGCTATTGATAGGAATCGTCCGACGCGTCTGATCATGACTAACCGATTCTACTTTCTGCGTATACTGAAGCATGCGAACCCGACGGATTTAACAATCTATCTTCTTGAAAACGAGGCGTCAAACGAGAAAATGTTATTCCTTCCTTTCGACTTATTTTTACATGTAGAATTATACACTGTATATTATTCAGAGCTTTTTGAAGTTATTATGGAAGCAATGAATTTTGTGCCATGTTCCAGTTCCTTGCAATTAATATGAACAATTTTTGTGTTGCATAAGGATCCGCAATCTATCACCATGAATAGGAATGGTAATTATGCGCGATCCGGCCGTCACGAGTTTATCAATATATATTGGTCAGAGCTTCTTGAAGTTAGTACAGAAGTAAAGTATTTTCTGTCAGGTACTAGTTCTTTGCAATTAATATAAACAATTTCTGCGTAGCATAAGCATCCGCAATCTATCACAATGGATTGGGATGGTAATTATGCGCGATCTGACGATCACGAGGAAGTGTGTTTCTGTGAATCCGAACATAAGTGGCACGCGTCGCGCCACGACGCCGCCGTCTTTGGGCGCAGACGCCGAGCGGAATATCGCGTACACGAGAGCACGAGCGTCGCGTCGACGTTCCGTTGAACCGAGAAACGACGCCGACACTCGTGCGGCGACCGCGACCGCTGCAACACGCGAAAATTCCGCGCGCGATTCGCAGAACAATCTGCAACCAACCGCCGGCCAAGCGCCGGCTGTGCCATGCTCGATCGCGCTACGATCCACGAGATCACCGATCCTACGGAACGGAGAATGGATCTGAGGCGATCCTGATCTTTGCGTCGAGAATTGATTTCGGGGAAATCGCTTTGCTTCTATCGACCAGTGAAAGTGGACTCATGGTAGGTGGCTCGTGTAATGTTTATCGGCTACGATCGGTCATTGAAACAACCCTAACAGGGTCAGTGACGGTGCACGACAATTGGCCAAGGGGAACACTCCGTCAGGTGGAAATTTATAATACCGGCTTTATTTACTTTTTTGAATACTGTTGATGTTTATACGAGCTATTAGAAAGGAACTTTATAGAATTAACAAAAATACATATATCCAAATTTTTTACTAATTGTTTGAATCTATATTAAGTGTACGACAACAAGGATACGTAGATCCAAATTTTTAATCAATTTTTTAAAACTATGTTAAATCCACGACAACAAGGGTACGTATATCCAAATTTTTAACCAATTTTTTAAAACTATATTAAATATATGCAGTAATAAATAAATGTGTTGAATAATTTCTCATGGCTGCGTCTTTAAAATCTTCAATAATCGTAGATTATAAATAATAATCTATTGTTAATTCTTCAAATTCGACTGTCTCCTCCAAAGAGATATAGTAAGATGTAGGCAGCAAGTCAAAATAAAATCTCCTTTTCGAGAGAACGTGAAAGGATTGTTAGCAATTATAGTACTTAACATTTTGTGCGTGAGCTATTTTTGACGATTTGATTGGGAGTATTGTAAGATGTCGTTGTAATTACTCTTCTTTCAGTTGTTCACACCGAACCATTTTCTCAATGATCTCTCGCCTTTATGACCTTGATGCAATTACAAACTCGCATTTCAATCAATAATACATATATGGCACACAGTGTGTTCATATCTAACCGTTTCGAATCATAAAGTCTGTGTCAACTTCATGCCAAATATCGTTTACAATACTGTTGGACACCGCTCCAGAATCTGCGTATACACATGCCTATACTTCTCTCATTCAGCTTATGCTAAGCCAATTCCAAGCTTCCCTACCATCTATTCTACCTAATGTATTCTGTACATAATTGCATATTCGGCCCTTGGTTCTATTACTCACTACTAATCTTGAATCATAGCTTGATTGTTCTAGCAACACTTACAAGCCAAGAATTTCGATTCGTACTCTCAAACTTTAAAAAGACACATCTAACAGTCCTGGGTTCATAAGAAGCTCATTGTCTTAGCTTCAGGTGAAACGCATTGTGTTAAGAAGGAATGTTATGTTACTTACAATTAGTCTTAGAAGAAACGCATTTCGTCTTACAATAGATCCATTAGTCTGAAGAATTAGTGCTAGAAACAATCGGCGCATTGTGCGATAGAGGACTTCCTTGTACAAAGTTGAAATATCGGACCTCCGTGAACGATATTTAAGCATCGGCATTCCTTGTACAATGTTCAAACATCAGCGCTCGTGGCACAAAGTTTAAACATCGGAAGTTTGTGTTGAAATATCGGAATCCAGTAATAGAGTAATTATTTCCGTAAATAATGAACGAATAAATGTGCTCGTGCTGCTGGTACGTGATCCAAAAGGAGTCTCTGAGTGCAAACAGTTAAATACTTCAACTAAATTAATATTGAACGTGGCAAGCAATCGAAGCGACCGGGTTCGATTTTATTACATAAATTATGAGAGTACATTCACTGAGATATCAATCGACGCGGGCTCAATTTACTGAATAAATTGCTGCGAGGATAGTTGTGTGTCTTTGAAGATTGTGATGCAGGAAGTCCGAAATTGGTCAGTTTGACTCTATGGACTCAGTCTTAGTTATCGCAGTGCTTTAGTTTATCTTGACACTTAATTTAGAAACCTGTTAATAGTTCAGATAAGATAAATTTCTTAAACAATTCCCGATTGTGAATTCTAGAATTTTAAAAAATTGTGAAACTGTTGGTAATTAGTTTCTTTTGCACGTATAACCTCTTGCCCTACGATTTATTTTCCAGTTTCAGCAATTAAACAAGAAAATTTGTATGTATTACATTCAATAGCTGTACATTAACAAAACCAAAGAATATTCGTACAGAACTAAAAAAGTTGTATATACGGATATATATACACATATGTCATCTATATTTATTCCGATTGTTGAAAAATTTCGAAATTTCATTGAAAACAGCGAAACCGCTCGTTTCGCTGATATAGGATCAAGCTCAGTATGAGCAGATTTTAATTAATTTCCAGGTTTTTAGACGATCAATCGAATTCTGTACATAGATTGAGGTCGAACGTTCACATACCCGGTTTGTAAATCGGAGCTAGAGGTGTATTGAGTCAACGAACTCGGGTGCAATTAATTCTATCAAAAGCGAAGTTCCGGGAAATTTCATTAAAAATGATCAAGCCGTTTCCGATTAGTATCTTCGACGATGAGAAGCGTGCTCTTCTGTGGAAAGAATTTTCGTGTTAATGGCGTCGATTACGCTATTCCCAGAATTCCAAACAGAATTTCAAACTTGGTTGAGTGGTCCCGAGGACCGAGCTATACCACTTTGGCCGACTATAACGTTGACTTCGGCGAAACTTTTCGATCTTGGAGCTGTTACGTGTTTGCGTAAGAGAATACTCGGCAAGGACTCAAAACGAGACTCTGTGAATCTTTTAGAAATTAATATTTTTCGAACACAGCGAGTCTCTCTACTTTCTTATCGAATTTAACACTAGAGCCACTGTGGTGTATATGTTGCGTTCTACAAATGATAAGATTGAGTTTCTTTGGACTTTGTGCGGTTCCTATGATAATACTTTACTGAATATATTTATTTAATCATTTTCCACGAAAGCGTCGTATAATTTCAGTAATCGTGGAAGGAAAAACTGGAACCGCTTGTGGTAGTTAACCCTTAGCATTCGAGTGACACAGAGCCACCACTAAAACTTACTGTTCTAGTATTACAATATTGTTTACATTATTAAATATATTCGTATCGAAGCAATTACTAAATATTTAAGTATTGTATGAGTTATTACATCAATTTTATGACTATAAAATTTTGAAAATCATATGTATAGAGTGGAATTATTCTAGGTTGAATGAAATGTGTAATTTTCGGGTTAAAATAGCTCCGATTGGAAAGGTTTAATCTTTTTATAAACCACGCGAATTAATTTATTTTTTATCTAATTAGGATATCCTACAAACTGAGACTTCATTTTTCGAAGACAATTTCGATATAATCCCGGTAGTCTCTAAATATTCCTGACAAGGTAAAACAAAGTTTGCAACCCCAATTACCGTTCCAGAAGCAGACAATGAAATTACTGCGGTCGAATAATAAAACTTCCGATTCAACGAGCTTCATAAACGAGTTACGCGTTGGAAATTATGTGTAACGCCATCGTTGCTGGGGTGCAAACAGAATTCGATTCACACTGTGTGCAGCTTGTAGCCTGCAACATGCGCTTACAGTTTGTTTGTTAATCGATTCTTTTTGCTAGAATTCCTCTGTTACAGAATGAACGTCTATTTTTGCAATACCCGCGATCCAGAAGGATCAAACGGTCCGCGAAAATTCTAGAGTCGATTCATCGATCAACAATCGAAGTATACGTTTCCTTTTTTGTCGACCTTGTTCGCGGGACAATTTATTCCTGCGTTCGCAATCGAGAAATAAGGAAGTAGAACAATATTCAAAGAACTCGGAGGAATGTGGAGATTCGATGAAACTAGGCTAAACGACGCTTGAAAATTCTATAATCGCGAATAACCATTTCCGGTTTTCCCATTTCTCTTTCGCTCACGCGAGTCGATTGTTTTTCACCCTTTGCAGTCGGAGCTATTTCATCTTGAAATTTGAATATAATACCTCATGCAATACTTAAATTGTAGTAATTGATTAAATACCAACGTGTTTAATAGTGCAAATAATATTGTGAATAATTGTTCAGCAATTTTTAGTCGTGACACTGAGTCACCCCTCAACTGCTAAGGGTTAAGTTTGGACTTGCGGAATGTCTGAAATTGAAAAAGACATTTTATATTCCAATTGAAAAAATAGCCGCATCACTGTTGATGTAAAAAAAATCATTTTCGAACTTCCTCAACAGACCACTCCCTTGTCTCATCCGCCTTCGGCGAAGAAACTTTGAATATGAAATATCTCATTGTCCCAACTTCGCTCTTATAAAACAGCGCAGATGAACTCGGTCTTTTGGAATTTCTTAGACATTTAATAAGATGCGGCGTTGTTTAAATTCAGAGCTATCTTTCTTGCTTTTCGATTCGAAGTTCTGCCGCACAACGCAAACAGACAGGAGTCGCTGTTGAAAGACTGCTGGCTATTTTGAATTGTAGGGTTTTGTGCGAAGCGTTTGAATACTTCCTGCAAACATTGCAATCGCGAAACACGTAATATTTTTCAATTTTCAATTTTCAGTAGTGATCACCACACTACTTGTCATAGTTTCATGAAAAAATAGTATGACAATAAGTAAATATTAAAGAAAACTGAGATACGTTCTCTCTCGAAAATGCTACTACTTGAAAGGTATGTGAAAGCATTGTAAAATTTTTTTCATTAACGAATCAACCGTGGATTTGAAGATTAAAGCTTCCTCTTTACAGCAAAGTAAAACCTCAAAAATTGATCTACGAGTTTTTGTTGTTGTTTTACGAAACAAAAATGAAAAACAGGTTTTCCCGTGTAAACCTTTTATGGTGTTGGAAGTACACCTTCCATTCGTAGTTCTATAATTCGAGCAAAAAGATCGTAAATAAATTTTTAAGGTGTTGTAAAGAGGAAACTTCAATCTTCAAATCTGTGGAAGATTTATTCACAAAATTCTGTTATGTTTTTAGAGACATTTAAACTTGGAGTATTTTCGAGTCGAAATGTGTCTTCGCCTTTACACCCCCTACGGTGTAAAAATACTTTACAAGAAAAAAAACTGAGGGATGTTGAACTTCAAGCTTTACAATGAGATTTATAGTTGAACTACTTTTTTTAACAAAACTATGACAATTTAAATATTGAAAATTTTTGAATATTTTGCAATACGCAGCTTGTTGGAACTTATGTAAATTGATTTAGCTAGCAGTACGGACTTAGACTTCGTGTTTTACAGGGGTTTAGCTCTTCGCAGATGTTATACAACA
Source organism: Lasioglossum villosulum (assembly GCA_963971365.1). Taxonomy (NCBI): domain Eukaryota; kingdom Metazoa; phylum Arthropoda; class Insecta; order Hymenoptera; family Halictidae; genus Lasioglossum; species Lasioglossum villosulum. The sequence continues at coordinate 8,975,131 of OZ020498.1, forward strand.
ACTCTTTAATGCCGATAAATGCATAATGCGTTCCATTCCAGCTGAGAATATCATTTCGGTCTATATTTTCGCGTGGAGAGCCGCAAGAGTGATGTTATAAGAGTAATGCCGTCGTGAGCAATATCTTCGCATCGTGGTACATTATAGCCACGGACGTAAAATGCTGAACAGTATTTAACGACGAGGCCGAACCGGAGAGAAAGACGGAAGCTGCGGGATACGAAGTACAAAAAGAAATAAAGAGAGAGAGACAAGAAGGGAGGATTCGAATATAGATAATTATCTTCCGCGTGACATCGCGTTCCACCGGCAGAGTGCAAAAAGAAAATAAGGAAAATCGATGGTGTTACGCGCGGTCCAACTAGCATAACGTGAAATGAACTGTGTGCAGGAACTCACACTGTCAACGAACTGTACAGCGAGTAAACTCAACGGAGTAAAATATAGTATTAGCTCTGCCGGCGACAAATGCCCGGCCATTATTTCTACCCTGAATTTTATTTGTCGCGTCGCGTATCGGGATAACAGGGCGAGCCATAAATTAGTGGGTCACTTTAATAAAGTTATTCTACCTTCATAATATCACTGGATTATTCTGACGTCAATTGCGGTTTTACGTTCTGTTGTACCTGGAGCGTTTGTGCATCCAACATGTATTTTAAATTTATGTCTTGACCTGACTTGACAGAAGCGACTGGACTGCGGAATTTATGCATTTATCGTCGAGCTGAGTAGAAGCAATTTGAAACTGTAGAAAGGTTAAGAACATTCAGGACCGTTGACACGTTAACTTCTGACCTACTAAGATTATTAAAGGAAAAAAGGAATTCATAAATTGCTCCCATTTTTTCCTTACAATACACGCAGATCATTTTTATTTTGGATAAAAATCCGTGGTACAGGAACCTGTATCATTTTTATTTTGCATGAAAATCCGAGGTACAGAAATAAAGAACCAAGTTGAATACAATGAATTTGATACGGTGTTCGCTAACTGTACTACATCAGTGTAAAGAAACACACCAGCAGCGTGACATAATTTCATCGTTACGACACAGTCATCAAGAAGTCTGTTAAATGACTTTTTAAGGATCCGGCAAGTTTTGACAATGAAGTCACAAAATGATGTTAACGTTGACGTAAAACACTGGCTGTATTGTTAACAACGCTTTTTATGACCAGGCCTGGTTCATAGCGATCTTTAATATTTTCGTTGCTCCACCGAACAGAAGTGCAAACTTTGAAAGTGGGCGTACAAATGGATGAAATTTTGAATCGTTTCTGTCCATGTACCGCGTCGTTTTGATTGTTGCGGTCCGCTCTTGTACCCTGTTGGTGAATTCGAATTGTATTCACGAAGAGTTCGATGTTCACGGTTTCGCCATTTTACAATAACAGAGTGATCTATTATTCTCGATAAACAAATTGTAAAACAAACCGTTATTTAAAACCTCGCTGGTTCCTTCGTATGAATAACGAAAAAGACTCGATGTTTTTAATATAAACGTATTCCCAGCTATTAAGTATTAATCCAGTGCATTTTCCCCGAAAATAGTACATTCAGAAACGAGTTCTGAATGTTTGCATCGTCGATCAATAATGAAAATAAAGATCCTACGGTTCGACGCACCTTGAGCGCATTTCTCCAAAATTGATTATCTCCCTGTGCATAAAACATGAAACACGATCTCATACTCCCGTCAAAATGAAATACGCAGGGGCCAGCAAGGGATTCGCAAAAACGGATTTTAAGTAACAGGATCAAACGTGGGATTGAATTCGGTATTAACAAAGAGCGATCGTCGTAAACAAGCGGGTGCTTTTAAACCATGACAGATTCAATTATTATCGCGCCTGCGTGGCGCGGTGGTGGATTATTATCGCTGTGATTAAATATTTAATTAGGGATTAATGGATCATGAATTATTGGCGTTCTCGTGTACGGAATTTATAATAATATTGAACGACAATGAGAACGGGACAATGTCGAAAAACAGCGGGGCGACCACGGGCGAGCGGAAGAGTAATGGTTGCAATTAATAATGTACCCCGAACGAAGACAGGCTCGTAATAACGATAAATATTATCGTAGAAAAACAATAATGTCCGGTAGCAACGCGGTCACAGATCGATCCCCCAAAACGCAACCACGATAGATGATTATTGCGAGCGTTTGTTACAACGGTAACCGCGAACGCTAATTTCAGCATGGTCGATTGAACGAACGAACGACGACGTCTAGAAATGACAATGCGAGCTCCTATGCAACGGACTATTGATTCCAAGAAACCGGAAATGCACGTCGCAACGAGCACCCGCTCGCTGTGCAAGAAGTTGAGGCTCTACTTGACTTGGTTTTCGCATAAGCTCTGTTGCGTTGCGCGAACTGCCACCCTATTTTTAGTCGCTCATTCTGCACCCTCGTTCGCGGATTATGCCAGTATGATCGCGTCACACTTGCCCTTAATTAGTGCAAACAATTGCTCTACTCGCTGACTTCTCACTTTTGAGCGTTGTATGCTGCGGATCTTACGAGTTTATATCAGCAATGTGTGAATGAAATGAAGATCAACGAAACCATGCACATTCCGGTTGAACCACGAATCGAAAATATTTTTACTTTCAACAACATTTTTTGTTAAATCTTTTTTTCACGATTTTCCAAGGACACCATCAATTTTTTGCAAATACACCTATAATTTTTTCACGTGTATCTGTTAGAGGATTTCAAGGCGAATTCGGTAAGTATCATACCATAAAAAATGGCAAAAAATTACATTTTTAATTTTTTCTACAAAAAATTTGCTATAACTATGTGACAGCTTTTTTGAAACCATGTTGTATGCGATAAAAACATTTTCGATCGGACTGATAATGACAGAGTAATTTCTACTGGTCACGATTCGCAGTTCACCCTGTATACGATGTTCATTATTTCGCGCGTCACACAAAGTAAAATTAATTTTATACACTTTGTTGTTTCGTGTCACGGTGCTCCGGATAATTCTGTGAAATTATTTTAATATTTCGTGAAGGAAGTGCATTTAGTAAAATATTTCATCTCGATGCGGGTAAGTAACGAAACAAATGGTGGCAGCGAACGTGTCAAACCATTTAAAGATCTTGACGTAAACTACCATTTGACAGAAAAATTAGACCTAAATTCAGGACGCGATAAAATTGAAGAGGAAGTACAACGGAATCTATCAGACTGGAGAACGCAGCTTTTTCAGTCCAAACCAAAATCGATAGTGACCGCAGCAAAGTTTAACCACCGAAAGCACATGACTGATGGTTCGGGTAGCCCTCTAATCCCGGGAGAAGGCAAACAGAAATAAAACTAGAAATCACGTCTCTGTGATACCGGTGCGAGACGGGACATCTCTCGACAGGATTCCCGATAAGAAATTATAATCCGTCAGGCTTTATTCCCTGTCCCATCTATCATAGAAGCCACTGGCGCAGTGGCTCGTTGCCGTCCGAAACAGAAACAGCGTTTCTACCCTCGGGGAAAAACAAAAGTGCATCGCTACGAAGGTGGACGGTGCACGGCGTTGTGATGCATAGCAGTCGATAAATTCTTGTTTATCGGTCCAATGAACGCGGACCGTACGCGATACTCTGTATGCCGGTCGATTAAATGTCAACCAGAGGGTTGTTGCTGGATCAGCGAAAGAAACTGCGTCGCTTCGGGGATGTTATGGCAGTGGAATTGTGACTGCAGCTGACAGGTTAAGTGCACGGGGTTGCTTCACGCGACTCCCAATGGCCTTCGGATGCCTCGCGATACCTAACGTATATGGCTTAATAAAACCTACCGTCGAACTTCACTTATATCGCGACACATCGATCCTGCCAGCGCAACGCCGAGAATTGACCTTTCAGCCCCGAACCATTTCAACCCCCGCGATAGAAACGACTTCGGGTCGATGGTGACACTTATGAGACACCCTAACGAGGAACATTGGTCAACCGACGGTAAAATTGTGTGATTATTCCTACATAAATAATTGCTGAAATTGTGAAATTTCCATATGTTAAAAACTTTAAATTCTAGTGCGAGGAATCCAAGACCTAACCCAGACCCAGCGGATCAGCTCACTACGTAATATTCGCTCCTATCTCTAGAAACCAATATGGTAGCGTCCTAACTTGTCAAACGCACTTGAAAGCGAATAACTTTACTCGTGTATAATTTGTAAAGGAGCGAACTCGGCACACTGAATCTTGGATTCTTCGCACTAAAATAAAGTTTTATCGTTCTTTCATCGAACTGTATAATATTACATTCAGAGAAGTGGACAATTTTTGGTTCCCTAAGTGAAAATTCAGACGCGGAAATAATTGATCAAAGGCTCTCGCAAGTCGCGTAACTGCAGCGGACGAGGTGGTTACTTGCTTTTGGTCCTCAAGACTTCCGGTTACGAAGTTCCCTTGAGAAACAGGTGAAAAGCTCTTGCCATTCGCACAGTAAGTAATGAGATGCAACACTTCGCGTCAGGGCTAATCGGATTCGCGAGACTGCGAACGGAATGAAGGATTCACTATACGCACGGGGGAAAAAAGAGTGGAACGATTGAGGCGTTCCCAATTTTCCGAATCATCTGGGAGTTCGGGTCCAATTACCCGAGTGATCGGGTAGGCAGGAGGAGGGGCTGAGAACGAAGAGAGGGAGAGTGATCGAGAGACAGAAACCTAGAAGAGAGTCACGCGAACGGACCGGCGATTAGCCGGAAGATTTATGGATCGAACGGCTTTACGGCTCCCCGCCGAAGTTAACAAGGAGAAGGAAAAGTTTCCTCTGCGAACCGAGGAGGATTCACGAAGGATCGCGTGCGGTCTTAAGAGGGGAGACATCAAGGAAAGATCGATTTTTTGAGTACTGCGAGAATCGATGGTCCTGCTGTGTGCGGGTCAACGTTGTGTTCTGTGAAGTAGTCCTTCATTGTTATTCCTTAATTATCAAAGCTTAAACTTTCTTTACATAAAATTAATGTATGTATGTTGAACTAACATGTTGCGCAAAATTAGCAAGTTTGTCTCTGGCCACTACAATTGTCAGCTTGCTTCTCTAAAGGTTAATCCCTTGAGGGGTCATGTACCTTTAAAGTGGAGGAACAAGTTTCAACCATTTTTATCGTGTGATATGTAAATAGCATTTTCTGGAAAATTCAGCTAAATATCTTAAACTGCATGAACGTGGAAGCCGTTTTCCTGAAGAAATTTCTGCGGAATGTCGATTGTGGTACCCTGATATAACCTATGATGAACAAACATTGATCTGTCCACTCATAAATAATGTAGAAGATAATGTATATCGCTACTACGTATATATTCCTAATAATTGATGATAATAGAACATAATAGAAATGGTCACGTAAGGGGTCAACCATGTATGTTCATATTCTTTGAATCACTATCTAAAAGATCAGTTTAGGAGAACCTAATAGCAATAGTAGCATTAAATGAATGTATTTTGTGAACAAACTCTTACTCTAACAAACTCGATAAACAATTCGTTTAAATTTCCTTACTGTACAATAAGATTGTCTATTTTATAATAATTTACCCCGTACAATGGCGTCGGCTATCGATTGATGACTAATTCGCAACCCTTACTTGTTCGCAGAATCCGTCGGGGGTTGCACAATTTCGCAGCCCTGGGGACTGTTCGGCCATTCTCGATCAGCCGATTAATTAACAGCAGACAATTCGCGGGACAATCTGGTTGCTGCTCGGTGAACGTCATCGACGTTACAGAAGACGACGTCGACGGGGAACGGGAGCGAGGGTTTTCCGGTCGACGTTATCCCGCGAATTAGCGCCGCGGCAACCGGGATTAATTAATGCGAGAATCGGCGTGGGAATAATTAACGCGACAGCTGGAACCGGCCCGGGGATCGATCGACGATTGAATCGACCGACGCGACCGCGGCTGTTCTTCACCGATTACTCAGCCGTCGAGTACATCGGTGATTCAACCGAGAAAAAGCGGGTGCGCCTAAGCTACCGGAAACTCGTGAAGGTGAAGAGGGAGATAGAAGAAGAGAGATGAATACCTGAGTGGAATCGTCGAAGAAAAGGACTATTTGTAAGGCTTCGTGGTATGACAAAGTTGGGCAGGCAAGTCAGAGAGGCTGTCGAGGGAAAAGCGAGTCGAGGATGTTTGCTGACGGATGAGATATCAAAAAGGAAAAAAAGTTTGTGAGGTTGGCTGAGAGAGGTCGAAAGGTTCTCTGAGCCTTGCGGCGAGTTCTCGCGAGGTGTCCGAGAGGTTTGCGAGAGAGAAATTGGCCTAATAGACGGCCCAGGGGGCTCTCGAGGAGAGCAGTGATCGATCCGGGGACAAAGGGAAAGGTAAACGGCCGGGGGTGGGGGCCACGCAGAGTTTGTTCCGAGTAAGAAAAAGTCGGGTAGCCTTCGGATAGGGATCTAATAACGGAGGAGGAAGAACATGGCCAGATAGAAACAAGATTAAGCGGACCACGGAACGGTACAAACAAGGACAAGCTCTCTCGCGTTTGGATGAGGGAGAGCGAACCTCTATCCGATGAATATCCGCGCCGCGAGGAGGTGGAAGCATGAGATTTCCGAGTGGCTGTCTATCCCCGGCTCGACAAAAGTACTCGGCTCCAAGCTACATCAGCCACCACCGGCTCTGTCGTGAGGTATCCGGATCCATTGAGTGGCGAAAATGGGCGCCATCCAGTCGACTCGGAATCTGCCTACCCCCGGCGAAGAAGGTGAGTAGCTCCGTGTTTCTGCGGACGACGATGAAAATTTCTGGGTGAATGGGAATGGCTCTTGATCGACGCGGATCCGCGTTGAACCGTGTGGGCGTGGCTTGCTCTTAACTTTCACGAAGCTAGACTAATGTCCCAGAGGGCAAACTGCACGTCTATGTAGCTTAAATTCTGCACCACCCTAAAATCACCCTCTGAATGTTCTACATTCTGTAGGAACCTTAGAGGCTCCGCATCGCTTAAGAATCGTACATCGGCTGGGTAGAAAGCCCCGGTTGGGCGTGGCTTCTTTGCTTTCGACTTCTATCAAGCTAGACCAGTGTCTCAAAGAGAAATCTACACTGAAATTAACGTCTATATTGCCCAGAAATCTAGCTCTAAAGATCAATAGCAATGACTCTTCACCCTCAATTTCTCCCTTCCAATTAGATCAATCAATTTACACTAACAATAAGCTTGAACAGAGAAAAAACGTAAGACCAAACACATGAAACGAAAACAAATGGGAAAAATTGTTTGTGTTGCTCCAAGCAACCCCAGTAGGCGTGACCATGTAGCTCCTACTAGAGGAAACTAACGCCCCAAGGCAATATCCGCACACACTATCCCGAGGAACGTTCGACGAAGCTTTTGTGACTCCAGAATACCTCGCAGACGTTATTACAGAGGAAATCGTTCTCCTCCTTATACAACGTGCTAATTAGGTCTGCCAGGTCATATGTTTACGACCGCTGCGCGAGAGAGCGCGATCGTTCTTAGACACGCGCTGCCGTAGGGCTTGGAAATTCTCCAAGTTCCGGGCCTTGGGTTAGGTCCCGTCTCGTCAGCCGATTATTAGTCTTTGAATATTGGTTGACAGAATACGCGTAAAACCGATTTTCGAAGCAGTAAACCTCGACGTCAACGACGATAAACTTCCGCGGTTTCGGCTCCGTCACGAGTTTACCAATCTGACGAGCACATGGGAGAGTTCGCGCACTGAGTTTACGCGAACGGTTCTCCGTTAATTGATCCTTTGTGGAAGACAATCGAGGCATCATCCATAGCCCCCCTCTCTTTCACTCTCCGAAATCACTGCATTGTTTCTGCCGCGGGAAATTGAATATTCTTTGGTCGATCGTCAAATGGTTTCCACCGAGGCTATCCACGCCGGTTATTAGTTTCGGATTAAAATTTTACGCTCGGACGCGCCGTCGCACCTTTCCAAATCGCTCGTTCGTTCGTAACGCACATTGAAATAACATGCAACAATGCTGCGCTGTCCATTGTCTCCTATTGTCGCTTTTAATCTCACAAATAATTAACCGCAACGTTGCACTGTAATACACAGCGACCATTGGCGTTTGTGGTACGTATAAATATTTTCAAGCGAATGTTGCCTTCTAAGCAGACAGCGAATTTTATGGGAAAAATGAGCAGGTGTAATTTAAAACGGTAAAAACATCAGAACGATTCAAAAATACTGTTATAGTATTGTATTTTCAACCTATTAAACATGTTAAAAAAGAAAATAAACTTTTATTTCACTCCAGTTTATTGGGAATCAGGTAGAATATTTTTATTTTGCATAAAGATCGCTGTTTACTTATATGAGCATCTTTAAAAAAAAATGTTCTCACTGAACAGATATTTTCGCGTTTATTGGTGGACGTACATTGAAAGCTCCAACAATCACATCTCTATTGTCTTCTGCTGTGGCTATTGATGGAGGAAATATTGAAATGCAATATACTTGGATGGTGAATACTTTATGCATTCATATTGTGTGTAAATTTATTCAATACAAGAAAGCAGTTGTATTATTGAGAACTTCTTAGTGCTCCAAGTATTTTGTATGCCATCAGTAGACTGCGGATTTAATGCATTTGTGAAAAAATGAATAGGTGTAATGTAAAGCGGTGTGAAAAAATTATGAAATTTTAAGAATGTCAGTATATAACTTGCATCTCTATACAATTTTTAAAGATATATGTGTGTGGCTCCCATTTCTCACAATCAGAAGACAATTTTAATTGGGCCACAGGTTACACCTGAGAATTCGAAATTGTATTTTGGGGATAGAAAATCGAAAAATGTTTGAGGATTTAAATAAAATTAATATTGCTGTTATTACCGTCGAGCAGCAGTCCATAAATATCTGTGTAACTTGACAGCGGAGTGATATAAAAGAAATAATTGTTTCTACAATAAATTTCTTAATCGGTGGAAAAATGTTCTGACAAATAACCTTTGAAAAATGAGAAATATGGATAAACATGATGATAGAAATGGATGATGTTTGTCTGTTTCAGTGAATTTCGACCACTTCCAAATCCTGCGCGCCATCGGGAAAGGCAGCTTCGGCAAGGTACGGTACAACCAATTAATTATGGTCCCTGTAATCAAGCCCGCAGCATTCTTCCGTTGTAATCTCCGGGCATGCGTTTAATCACGTGGATCCGATGTACATATCCGCCATCAACAAAACTGATCTCAGTTAGAATTTGCAATTGAAAGATTGTTTACTTCGGGGTTCGAGGCTGAAATTAGGTTACTCCTGCAATATCGGACATACTGTGCGGGAATAATGGCCCGAGAGCCGTTCTCCGGGAACGCGTTTAATAATCACATTAATTGAATTAATTGAGGATACGACAGCCGACGCACGGCCCGTAACGCTATCACGAAAGTTGATTGCCATCCAGTCGCATTCATTAAATACGTGAACGTCCAACTGTGCCCACGATATCTCACGCAATTAATTTCATATTCATAACGTCCTCCCGTGTTCATATATTTAGACGGCCCGCGGACATATTGTGGAAATTTTTCTAAATTAACATGCACGCTTTTTCAACGTTTGATTACGTTATTTACAACGTTTAATTAAATCCAAAAGCGTAGCGCCCCTTCTCGCTCCGCGCGAAAGCTAATTACCCTCATGCAACAATTTCGTAATTAACCCTCAATCAACTGCATCTAAAATTTCGAACTTCTCTCGCTTTCGTGTTGTTGCGCGTGTTACTTTATTTACTGATTAAGTACGCCGTTTTACATTTAGATTTTTTGCCTTTCACGAGTCTCCCATATTGTCCTTAAAAATTGCAAACACCCCTTTTAATTCATGAAAATATCTACAGTGGACTAAGAAAATATTTCCATACTAAATATGAAATTTTCGAAATATTCCCTATTTTCACAATTTTTTTGGCGATTTATTACATTTTTAATGGGAAATGTACCGTCAATTTTACTTTAGTATAAAGAACACTCCTTTTTGTTTCATAAAACGATAAAAAGAATCGTAGAAAAAATTTTAAAATCCCGTTGTAAAAGAAAAGCTTCAATTTTTAAATACATGGAAAATTCATTCACATGGAAATTTTTTTAAAATGTTTTTAGAGAGATTTCAATGCGTGACATGTTCGAGCAACAACACGCGTTCCGTTTTTCACCTGTCGTGTCATGCAAAAATATTTTCGCGAAAAATGAACAATATGTTGTCAACGTGGAGGCTTCAAGCTTTAAAATAAATTTGAATTCATCGTCTTACTATTTATTTCTACAAAATTATCATAATTTGAACAGTATAAGTAGTGTTCGGAATGTTACTTTATAAAAATCACACAATTTGATGTCGGTTCTCGTTTCTTTCCGTTAATTGTACCCTATTGGGTTTCCGCTGGGAAGCGAGAACACTTCGGTTTTGAGGAACTTTTAAATTACTCATTGACCGAAAGATCTCGACAGAATAGTTACTCCTCTCCCCTGAAAAACAACCCTCCGGCCAAACTTTCTTCCAGAACTCGTTTCCTCGGCCATTAACTGAATGCGCATCTAAAAATTCCTACCTTTCATTACCTCCAAGTTACACCGCGTTCTTTGCAGGCATGTTAGGCGAAAGTATATATCGTTGGTGAAAAATAGTCTGCCACCCAGTTGCCAACAACCCTCCCCCATTATTCACCCTCCACCCATTAACGTCGCACACGCGAGTCTGAAAATCTCCACCTTTTGTTTCCAAGTTGCTCTTCCAAGTTTCGCTGTTAAATGCAAACGTGTCTGACATTTGAAAGATGACCAATTTCGCTCTCCAAATTCTCTAGCCACCACGCGACGCCACCTTTCGAGATAGAAACTTCATCCCCGGAATACAAAGCCAAAAAATGTTGCTTCTCATTTTGTTTCGAACCGCGAACAGGAACAACGCGCTAGAGAAAAATAATCAACTAGATTCTCTTGTGCAGTCTGTCCCATAACTCAACCCCAGCTCCGGGTGTCCCAAAAATATAAATCCGAAAATTCTCACCTCTTATCCCTAACTCATACTACATTTCATCTCCTGTACCACGGAACGACGGTCGAAAAATATCAGCCTGACCATTCGCTATCCTCTTGTTCTCGAAAATACTTTAAAGGATATTTTCGAATCGCTTATTTCTTTTTTAATAATTTCAATGAATTCGAAATGATGCAAAAGTGTCTTTAAACTTTTCAAATAATCTCACTGTGTTGATTTTTCAGTGACTGCAAGAACATTTTTCCTCTCAATATTTCACAAATGTCGTTCAAATAGGTATTCTTGCTTCCAACAATGTTTTCGTTTTCATCCAAACTCATTAAAACTGAGAGTATATAAAGATTAAAAAAAAACATCTACAGTCCATGTTCCGAATACGTATACTCTTCGAAGTTACCAGGAACAGGAATACGCAGAAAATCTTTGTGGGAGTAAAACTCTTTGAGTTTTTAGTTCAACCGGGTTGCATTGAACCGTGGCCTCATTCGTAATTCAGGTTCGTTCGTTACCGAGCGGAATTCAAACTTCCCGGGACCTCGATCTTGCTACATTCGCGTGCGCTTCATTTCCGAACAACAGCTAATTACCCCCGCTGCGCCTTGCCGGCCACATCATTTATCCCTTCCTTGTCTAGTCGGCTAACGAGCAATTAATTATTTCTTAATAGGTATGCATAGTGCAGAAGCGGGATCGCGCCGGAAACATGTACGCGATGAAGTACGTCCACAAGGGTGAGTGCGCCGAGAGGGGTGCACTGAAGAACGTCGCAAGGGAAGTCGAGATCCTCTCACAACTCGAACACCCCTGTCTCGTTAACCTGTGGTTCAGCTTCCAAGGTAAGCTGTCCTCCGATTCCGGTTAATTGATTTCACTTGTTAATCAATTTCGTGCGTCGTGGATTACGTGCTACTAGCAACACTGCAAGTTAAGGGGGTAGTCCCATTAAAGTCATCAATTCTGACTAATTGTCCCACATGAAAAATGGTTAGCTTATTACAGATCATGTGTTCTAAAATTTCGTATACAAGTCTGGCTATACTTCAAAAGGCGATAGTGTCATTTTTATGCAATTATTTCTATTATTATTTAAATTATTGTGTGATTCTCGCAGCACGTTTCGTATCATAGAGTATACAAAATTACCGGTTTTTGATTTTTTTAACTATGTGCATTCACTTTGAAGAATTTTAAAAATGTATGTTACAACCATAACGAGATGCTGAAACTGTAATTACATGAACTGAGTAATTTATAACTTCTACGAAAAATCGGTATTTCAAAATTTAATTTTTTTTTCAATTCACTTTCGAAGATAAAGATTCTGAAAAAAATCATAGATGTGTATTGTAATAGCTAAAATATGTCTGATTTTTTTCAGAATTTTCGATTGAAGAGGAGAAGAGAAATTTCGGAAAAACCTGATTTTCTTTGTCACCCCATTACTATTGCAAATTCAGTTTGGTTTAGGGGCATTTTAGACCTCCTGATACAGCTTCACCATTTACAAACTTTGGACTGTAATATTTACACAAGAATATTGTGTAGTTTCAATTGGCAGTGTTTACTAATTGAGATACATTTTGGAGTACATCTCCTCGAGTTCTCATTCTCATTTTCGCTTGGGAAGATCCAAGTGAGAATTTCTGAGTCGAGAAGTTTATAAAGATAAGTGCCAATGGAGAAACTTCCTTTCAAAAAATTGAATTTTACAGTGCTAATACATGCTTGAGTATTTATGCTGCTGTCTTTCGAGAGAATTGCGAATATGAAATTATCCTAGCTTCCCTTGGAAGAAAAGAACTCTGTAGCCTTGAAACAGTATAAGCTTGAAGGTATCTTAGAAAATGTTGCAGAATTTTAGGATAGGTCCCACGATCCCAAGACGAGTTAAAGTTTCTTTAGCTTCTAATTGGAAGAGTCTTGTTATTATTCCAACGAAGGAGAAGGAGAACGGCGAAATTATCGTCGCTTTCTGAGGAAGAGGATCAAATTAGCGTCGGCATTATCGATCTGCCACTCTCGGCGAGAACATTAGAGGGACTCTGATCCCCGTGGCTCGCAGATTTTCCGCTCGTTCCGCCGCGTCGGCTTGATTAACCGCGAAATCTCTCTCCATTAAAAGCATGGATTACCCTCTCGGTTCAACTGTGAATATTTACACGCTCGCCTTTTAATGAGACTCGCGGTTGCTCGCCGAGTCTGCTTCTCGGGTTCGTTCGTGGGTTCTACGAAAATTAATGCCCCAGAGTGTCTTTCTCTTCTCTTGACTGGCAAGAACCGAATAAAAGCCCGGTTCTCACTAAAGCCCACGAGACGTCACGCTTAAATAACATCGAGCTTTAGCTCGCATGATCGTGAACACTTGCTAACTTCCACCCTCCACCCCTTTGCTCGATCTTTTCGTCAGTTCGCTCGCGAGTTTGCTTTCCACAGAGTGAGAAATTCGGAGGGCGTGACGACACTGAATGAAATTCATTAAGAATGCGAGCCGAACTTAATATTTGACATTCTTCTGCATTGAATTGTCAATGGCTGTAAGAATTAATTTTTGGCTGTTCCTTCGTAGGATCATCGTTTGAATTTAAACAAGAATTAATTCCTAGTAGATGGATGAATTAATTTATTCGATTTTAAACAAGCAATATCTATTGAAATATTGTAAAACAATCCTAATTATTTTATACAAAAATTACTCATTGGCTACGAATTAATTTGTACGCTTAATATTGTGTTTTACGACGTGCATATTGATGTTTATGTGAACGAGATGCAAACTTTTGATTCTGCTAGTAAAGAGGATTTATTCTGATAATTTGCAGAGATATTAAACAGGTTGCTAATTTAATCCACTGTTCAGGGCAGTTTCGAACACAAACCGACCTTTGCTTAAACGCTAATTGATTAAACGCGCGTAGTTTGTGTTCAGTTTGTATATTCCACACTAGTTAAGAGCTGGACTTTTTCCAGTAATGAGTGCCAACCGCGATCCAGTTTCATCGTTAAAATGAAATGACCCAATTTTCTAAACAGTGTAGCTTTTAGGAGTTAATCTTGGGACTTCGTATTTAATTTGCGTTCGTTACCGATTTGTTCGTTCTGATCGGAACTGTGTGTTTTCGCATTCGAATCTCCAATTTACACGTGTCCGATTTGTTTGTTTAAATAATGAAATAATTAGTGAAAAACCGTGTCAATCGAGAATCGGGAATACGCAGTCGTTGCAGTAATTGAATATTTTTCCTTGTTTATTTTCGATATCAATTTGTTGCAGTTCAAAATACATGCGATGAAGTCGATATGAATTGTAACTCCAGTAAACCTACTTCAATTCTTAAAAAGCCGACGTCTCCGAAAATTACATAGTTACATACTGTTTACGACTTTCACTTAAACATATTTTCGAAAACGTTTCCTTTAGGTAGCTCGATGTTCGGTAATTATTGCGAAAGAATGCAATTTAAATATGTTACAGATTTCGAAATTTTGAACAACTTTTCCCTTTTCAGTGTCACAACAGATCTAAAAATTTTAGGCAAAATAATTACTTGTTTAGAAGTGTTACGAATTAAGGCGAGCAAGCTTCGGATCGCAGGGAGAGGAGTGTGCTTGTTCGATATAAAAAAATAATTTTGATGAAAGATGTTTGAAAGAATTTTCTTCATTGATGTGGAACTAGCGTTTCTCCAGGATATTTGAAAGGACCTCTTCATCGTTTCAGACGAAGAGGACCTATTCATGGTGTCAGACTTGCTTCTCGGTGGTGACCTGCGCTACCACATCCAACAGGAAGTGGTGTTCACAGAGAGAAGTGTGGTCCTCTTCGTCGCCGAAATCGCATTGGCCCTAGATTATCTGCAGAGCCATAAAATCGTCCACCGTGACATCAAACCGGACAACATACTGCTGGACGAGGAAGGTGAGTCACGTTAGAAATTCATTGTCTCCCAACGATTTAAGAATTCTCTTTCCCGAAAACACAGCCGAAAATACGGACAACACACCCGTCCCAGTAAATATGATTTGCCTAACGTGACAAGATAAAAGAAAAGACGCGTAAAACGGTAGTCTAATCGATTTACGAGCATCGCGTGTTATGCGGTTGTGAAAACCTGAGAGGAAAATCTTGTAACGAGGGTCCCCGGCTTCCGTTTCCTGCTTGACAATAGTAAACCGAAACCGTGTTTCCCGGAAACACCGTGAAAACCCACGGAAAATTCGTTCACCTGGCTCTAACCGATTGATTTATCCAACCGCGGCCGGGAACATAATGCATCGTCCGGTGAGCCATTGTTGTCCCCGGGATTTCCGGAAGAAATTTTCGGAGGTTCGAATCGGCAGTTCCGGCCACCGGGTTGAATAATTTCGCGGGATTCTTCGACCGAAAGAAAGATAGGTAAATCACGATGCACGCGAGCTTTTCGAAGACAATGAAAATCAATTCTGTCCACGGCGTATACATATATCACATTCGCTTGAAGAATCTTCATCTTTTTCATGAACTTTTCCTGGCGGACTTCAACTTCACAGACTTTCGGAGATGTCGTGATTAGACTGCGGATTTTATGCATTTATAGTAAAAATGAGTTGGTGTAATTTCAAACATTAAAATGATTACTGGAATTTTAGAGTGTCGATACATTTTTTACAATTTAATAAATCTATTTAAAAAAGGAATAAATTCCTACTTAGTTCCCAGGTTAATACCATGGTTTTAATACAAACAATTTTTATTTTGCATTAAGATCCGCAGTCTAGTTATGATAAGCTTTTTGAATAGATCGATGCTGAAGCTATTATGCAACCTCGAAATCCTACTTTTAATATATTTTAATTCTGTGACTTAACCCTTAGAGTATGTAGAAATGATTATTTTCAAATAATATCAAACATATTTTATTTTGTCTAACTTAAATTTATACTTAAATTTATACTTAATTTATACTTAAATTTTGAATCCATGATTCTGTTTAACAGGAAAAACGGTAGATAAATCAGACTTATATTTATATTACTAATCCCATTGAAACATAAATTAGAAAATGTTCTCATTTATAAAGTATAATGTTACCGTTATAAATTTATTTAACTGAACAGGCCAGCACCGCTCCAATGATAAATATATTTACGATAACGAACGAATAAATGTATTATTTGTTATTCCAGCGGATATAACACAAGTCGGGCAAAATTGAAATAAATTCAATTTTGGTATTATACAGACCATAATTGTAATTTTCAAAGGAATTAACGAGTGAGATAATTAAAGATTTCTGTTATTCCTTTAAATAAGAACAAAATTCATTAAAGTGCCAAGAAAATATCTCTCTCGTTTTCTTACGAAGCCCAGAGGAATCAGAATGTTAAAAATGTCGGACAAAGTCATGGAAGTAGAATATCGATCGAGCATGGCGTGAGTCTGCGTAATAAGCAATTAAGTGCACGATAATTCGTGCTAGGGTCTATAAAAGCATAAAGAGAGTCTACCACGTTGCCTGGCACGTTTCACAAAATATTTACCAAAAAGCTCGTTACCGGTCCAATTTGATTTTTGAATGATTCAGAACTAAATAATTTATATTCGATAACGAAGGTTGGTTAGAATCGAAGCACGTGAATCGTGTATCGTGTTGACCCACCACGAAACGAAGCAGGGCACCTAGTTGTTCCAGGTTTTCGACAATTGTCGATAGAATCCTGAATATAAATCGGCAATCGCCGATCACACACAATAGCCAATCGTTAGTGTGAAATAACAGAACATTTGGAGAGAAGTTACACCGAACGAATCCTTGAAAGTCGACGATCGTTAAAACTTTAACAGGTTCGAAAACGGTGGGCGGACGTGCATCGGGTTTCTGTCCGGCCAATAATCGGCTGGAATCGCTGGAAATTTCACGAGAGATACCATAACTATCGGAATACTGTGCGTCGATGTTCAGGATATTGTTAAAACACAACCACAAAGGCTGCGCCAAGCTAAGGCACATTCTGCGAATTACGCAAATTACGACCGGTCCAATTTCACGGCGCGCAAATATGTTAGGCGGCTCGTAAAATCTCGGTTTTACATGAAAATCATCGGATAATCCTTCCGGGTAATTTCCGGGCTGTTACGCGCCATTAAACGTCGAGCAATCGCGTCGAGCTTCAATCAAAAATAAAAAGAATCGATCCGAGTTCCGACGGACATTTTTCCTTCTCGCGCAGCATACTCTAACACTGTGTGTATCGATGTGTTATCTGCAGCTGAAGTTTCTTATCAAGGTGAATAAATTGAATAAAATATATTTCTATCAAGAACCGACATGCTTCATATGTTAGTCGCGGATCTTTATGCATAAATTAATGTCGACCTGTGAAACTGACAATTCTATCTGATACCGTTCACGCCGAAGAGAAGTGTCACAAATATAAAAATACAACTGTTGCAGGAGAGCGCTTCAAAGCCGTATTTTAACGTTTAACGTTTAACTATAGCTGTGGCTACAAGTAAAACCAAGTAGAACCTAATAAGGCTATCTATGGGATTAATTTTATAAGTACATATTTACATCAAAATGTATTTTTTAATACTCTAGCGAGTATTATAACGTAATAAAACGAAAACTGAAAAAGGCAAGGAGCCAGATACATTCCAATCATTTCAAGCACACGAAATTCATTTCGGAGGCCCGAAGTGTTTGGATGAGAACTCGCAGCACTAATTACTAGCTTTCATTGTGAGATACATACATTTGCATGCACATAGCGCACCGATGAATACATATATTCAATAGCGAATGTGGAAACCAGCTAACCAATCGCGGCGAACTCTGATACAGGCCATTGGGAATAGAGAGATAGTCTGTGCGAATGGTTTAATTGATTTGTTCCTATATGGATTGATCTGTTTGTGTGGTGGATTCGATCGGTTTTACGATTCTCGGACCGATTAAACCACATTTTTACGTTTCTTTTCAATTTGGTAGCTTCATCGTGACTTCTGTGGCTTAGAAACATTGGAAAACGAGGTAGAACTTACAGGGCATCGATTTCTGCAGGCTCCATTTAGGTTCAATGCTTGATTTAGTTTTGTTCTACTTCTCTTTGCTGAAACATACACTGAACAATTCTGTGGTTGTAAGGAAGAGCGCCGCATGTCGCGTACTTTCCCATTCGAAATATTGCCGTTTAAAGTTTCGATACGTATGAATTGAACATAGAACATCGGTTAAATTGCATCATTTTTCGAGTCTTCTGAATTTGTTTTCATAATTTTATTTCTGGTAAATGCGTAAATCTTATATCCTAAATCTAAATTAATGCACAAATTCAATTTTTTGAAATTGTGACATATGGCATTCTTCCTTACAACCACAGAATTTTGAAGACTAATGTAAAAATCGGGATGAACATTTATATTTTCTGCCTCATATTTTTTGAAATATTATTGACCTCTGAGTGGTTTTATGTATTTGAACCGGGATTATTTTGCAGCCAATAAATGGATAAGTTCAACGACCATACGGCAATCTTTAAAACGAGAAAATGAAGATACTGATAGGAATGCAGTAAATTGTCTGAAGTGCCGTTTGATTGAAAATCATGATTGCGAGGATAATATAAAACTGCCTTAACAAGATAAACTGCTGTAGACAGTCGTGACGCGATGGATTCCGTTTGTGACGGTGTTCGTTGGAATGCTAGTATCGCCAGAGCCTGGAAATCAATAATATTTACCTGTAGCACCGACCGGTGTAATATCCGCACTTAGACCCAGTTGAGCTGCTTTATTACTTGACGTATCTGATCGTACAATTCAGTACCGATTGTCGACGTACGAGAAAAAGTGATACTAGAGGACTTATGTTCCCTAGAATTGTGCATAATCCGATGAAATGATTAAGATCATTCGACGAATTATTTCCCATGTCGAACACGTTAATGCCTGATCATACTCTAGCAAGAAATTATTCTCTGTTTGAATAAAAATGGACTCCTTATAGGTCGCGCGACGGCTTCCCGGAGTGACGCTAACAATAAGTCGAGCTCGAAACGAGAACCAGTTCAAGTGTGCTCGGAACGTGACTGTTTTGCAGAAACGAAATGGTGGATCAAATAAGCTTTTCTGGATTCCAATAAAACGGAAACGCGTGTCGTGTATTTTCCCGAGCCTCTTCCAACACGAATTCGCGTTTGACGGGTGGCCGAACAAACATAATTATTTCGCAAAAATGCTCGAGCTTTGTGCTTTCCATATATTGATCGCTTTGTACATACCACGATATCAGTTCATACAAGGTAAAGATATTTGGAGAACTTTCCGGAGTCGACGCGAATTTCGTTTATCCCGCATCGATTAAATGAAAATATTGCTTCGCAGAAAGAAGCTGACTTTTTTTATTATCAGCTTGGTTATCATTGCGTTTCGCTGTTGGAAATCACTTGGATTTTTCTGTTTTTTCTTTAGTTATACAAGTCGCATGAACATCTAGGTCGTTAGCAACCGCTGTAATTTATACATATGAATACAAATCGAATCCTTATAAATCACTTGGAAGTATTGAATTTTGTTTGTACGCTACATCGGGTTCCGAAAAATCACCTATGATTGCGAATTTTTATGAAATAAAATGTTGGAATTAATTTCAAGCTATGGGATTCGTATAGACATTTGGTTCTCCTGTTAACAATTTTAAAGAGTTGAAAGTAAAGCAAAATTACATTTTTATAATAAATGTATAAAATCCGCTGGCTACTGATTCAGTGTTTCGACTCTTTTGTTAAATTCTATTCTCTCCACCATTTTTTAAATTTTATAAAATTCGTAGGTCAGTAACGAACTGCGTCGGACCAAAATGCAAGCCAACTCGAAACTTCTTCCTCTACTAATTATCTGAACCGTCGTGAGGAAAATTTCATCTACATATTAATTTCTGCCATAAACCTATCAAATCCACCATCTAATTTTAAACAAACCTACACTTGGGACACGAAGAAATGCGCTGGATCTCAGCGTCAGACGACTGGCAGTGTTATTGAACGTTGCGAGAATTTTCAGTATGGACATAAGGGAGGAACGAGCACGCGTCTGCCTGGAAATGTAGCGAAATAAGGTTCTAAAAGGTTCCTGACGGCGAACACACGCAAATAACTTTCTGTCCCGGTGTTCCTTGACACTCGCCGCCCTTCCTCTCTTCTATTATTCTCCTGTTGTCGACGCAGCACGCTCGAAACTTTCATAATTCTTCCTCGGGCGCGTTGTTCGCGGATGAAACACAAACATGTGCCACCCTTGCCTTCGAATCCGACCAAGGGACCGGAAAAATGGTAGAAGACAGTTTAATGAGATGGTCCGAGCACGAAAACTGGAATCCTCGAGTGGAGCGAACAAGCCTCATAAAAGCTCGACAACCAGGCATCGAAATAAACACTTCAGTTTCAATTTTTTATTCAACCCTTGGATAGCAGACAATTTTTGGAACTTCATAGGGCAGCGCCTAGGTTGGATTTAATTGATAAATCATAGTTAATTAACACCACTACTAACAGTGTTACTATTTTTCCTGTTATAGCTAAACCAGATTCATTTCTAATTAAAAATGCTGATTAACTAGGATACTAATTAATTATCTGCGATTAGGACCGATCGTTTCAATAAAATCAGATTCGTCTAATCAACTTTGGAAACATATTTTTTAAGACATTTCTATTCAAGTATATTGTAAATTCTACTCTAGCAGGAAGCTTTTAATAAGAAGAATGCTTTGCATAAATTCCCGCGAACTCTGTTTTTCTTTTCATCGGAATTTGCAATATGAGGACGGCTTTTTTAAAGAGGATTTCTGCGGTCCATGTTTTAAATAGAACCGATTAAAGAGTCTCATAACTCTTTCTCTAGATCCCTGCAAAAAACTGTTCTCCGACGTTATTTAGAAACCCGCCGGTGTTCTCGACAGCAATCCAAATAAAGTCAACGGCGGCAGCTTAAAATTGTATTCGATTAACACCATTCCACTTCTGTCTCTCGCCTTCTCTGGTGAGTTTTCCGGAAGTAATTAAAATTATTCGAATCCGAATCCGACACGGATATTTGCACAAATTTTCAATCTGGAACCTGGAATTTTTGCTGGATTCAATTACCTAACATTGTTGGCTTGGTTTTTCGAATACCGCGGTTGGATAAACACTGTCGGTTCCTATCCCGTTGGTTAATTAATTTGCATGTTTATTCGGCGAAAGGGTGCGCTACTGTCCGAATAAATTTTTGTTTCTCATTTTCCTCGATGAAAAGTATACGCTTAGGAAGTTTGCAGAAATTAATGCGCGTAAACAGCTGCGGAAGTTGTTGCGCTTTGAAGACGTTCGATTATGTAGTATGGCGTAGGAAAGATTTTATTGCGACTTCAGATATTTATAGAGACTGAAATCTCTTTGGTGTAGGAATTTGCTCGCACCCTCTTTGCTATAAGTTCCAAAAAATTTACAGTCTAGTTATTGTAAAAGGCCACGGGAAAATAAATTAGCATGAGCACCGTGCTCGTAATGTTTTTGAATATTTAGAACTGAATTTTCTGGGAGCACTACCATTTTAATTGGCAGGTAGCGCAATGCACACGGAATAATTAAAAGACCACTCAACAAGAATTTAGCCAAACGTTTCTCCAAAATACCAGACAAAACGTGAAACAACATCAAATAATTGAAATACCCGAGAGAAGAGGAAAATACTTCATATTTAATTATCACCGCAGAGTGTGAACAAAAGTATGCTTTCTAATTACACGAGATCGTGTTCTACACGTCACGCGATTAACAAGGCAATGTAATGAGCAAGATTATTATACCGCATTACCCTTATCAAAGCCAATCCTATTAACGTGATAGCGTAGGTATTCGGAAAATTGCATTTACTATTAGCAGCGTTGATATTAATTAAATTTCGCTGGTTCTGTGAGGTGCTGTTCGAGGAAGGACTCACGTTAAGAACGGAGAACCTCTTTCGTGAGTTCTCCAAAGGTCGAAGAACGGCCACAATGGCAGACTGCATTATATTCCGGTTACGTAGCAGGCCGCAGATCCGGTCATTTTCCTCTCTCTTTCCACGGCGTGACTATGCCAGAACCCTGACTCAGCCTATAAAGAATTCTACGGTGTTCGGAACGTTTGATCCCCATTGTCGACTGCGAAGAAACGCGTCGTCGCTTCATCGATTTAGTGCTTAATTTTATTCGATATTTATCAGAATATTATATCAGAGTTCATTTCTCAGCTTTCGGGATTATTCCCCGGTTAGGGGGATTGCGAGAATTACAGACGATCTTCGGTTCAAAGGCAGGAATAGGTTATTTTCCTCGACGGAACACACGATCACACAAAGCGACTGCAACGTTCGATCGCGTTCTTCGCGATGCTAAACTTTGCGAGCTCCCATTTGCTCTGAATTTCTGAAAAATAGATTCGCCGTGGAAGTTCTTCAAAAGCCGCCTTCCGCGGAAGTTGTTCCATTGAAGCCTTTGAGCGTGTAGTCACAGGGCAAAATTCATTTTTGAAACGGCAAAAGAAATGTACCGGATGAAAGATTTAGTGATTTTCCTAGGTTCGATACTCGACCACCCTTTCAGCTTTAATATGATTTGTCCTGAATTTCGCGCCACGCAGTCTGTCCTATACAAGTATTTCCGATGTACTGCATAATATATTATAGATTATTATAGATATCTTTATTTATAAAACGATAAAACAGCGAGACAGCCTTTTGTTTAATCCCACTCTCTCGATTGCGACTATCAGGATCGATGCAAACCTTCATGCAAAATTCCCAGGCGAGCACCGCTATCATTGCATCGATGCGACCGCGAATGAGAAAATGAAAGGGGTTGACATAGTGCAGCTTGGGGGAGCCTGGAGGAACGCGCAACCCTAATTCCCCGGTGTACTTTAGCGACAGTTGTTCAAACCACGAGATTGCTTCTGCATCATTTAAAATTACGAAAGGCCAGTGTCATCGTCCCCGAGAATTCCTCGCCTCCGCAAAAACCACCTCTTTCCGAAACCTTCCAACGCGCGACCTTTTAAAAACCCTATAGAAATTGCAGTGTAACTTCCGTATTAATTTCAGCGGAGAGACCGGCCTTGTTCTAATCCTCTCTGGATATTGGCGAACGATAATGACGGTTTACTTTCGCTATATATTTTACTACTCAGACCACTGGTTGGAGATGAAACAATATTTTGTTCGGAATACATAATATCAGGTTGGTACTGCGATCCACTTGCCAGGGAACGTGGTGTAGTTACAGCTCTCCAGGACACAATCCCAACCAGGAATTGCTGAGATAATGGTGTCTGTATTAATCGAAGCAGCACTGTGCAGTTGTTTTTGCAAATTTTGTTAAACAAGTCTCGTTAGATAGAAACGACCTAATTTGATTGAAAATATCATTATAATATAGTATAGAGTAGGTGTAATTTAAAACAGTAAGACCATTAGAAAAATTTAAAAATACTGTTGTATTATTTTTAACCTATTAAACATATGAGGAAAAAAATTTCTATGACGTTCCAGTTTGTTGCAATTCTGATAGAAATTTTTTTTCGCATAAAGATCCGCTGTCTAGTAAAATGAATCAACGTAATAAATAATAAAAAACAAGATAAATTGGAATCGTGACCTACACCAATTTCATCGTCACCAGCACAAATCATAACTTTTCAGGACAACCCTCGCCAAGATTTGCTAGTAATATTTCCAGTATTCACAGAACCTATTTCCATAAATTTTTCTTTAAGGGTTAAAGACGAAACATTATTTTGTTCCCAACGAGCGAAGATAAGTCTCGGTAGAAGAAGCGTGGTTGATCACTGGTTTTACAGAACTGCAGGCCAGGAATTGCCAGCAATTGCTCCAGTATTCACGGAGAGCCATCTTACACATTTCTGTTTCAGGGACTAGTCTTTCGAACAAGTAATAACGACACTGCGACAGAGATACGGTCTCGTTAGAGATGTCGTTGATCACAGGTTTCCCGTGTACAATACTTACTAGGAATCACTGGCAATTGCTCGTGTATTCAGCGGACAGTTCCTCTATAACCCTTGCTCCCATAGTTGCAACATTATACCTGTGCACAGTGGAAACAGAACACCAGTGTCGTATTAAAATTCTGCACACAGGACCGACCCTGGAAGGGAGATAATGGGATACCCGATATCCTCACGGCTGATCGGAGCCACGCAGAGATGACATCTTAACGCTTCTCTTCAGTTGACAGATGTTATGTGACCGGCGGCGATAGCCAGCTGACAATTGATCGATTCCTCTTCACTGTCTTCGAGGAAACTTGTGGATGTAGAACGATCTCAATATCCTTGTGACTCGTGTAATAGGGAAATTATGTTGTATGTGCAGGACACGCGCACGTAACGGACTTCAACATCGCGACGGTGCTGGAGTACGGTGAATTAGCGACGTCTATGTCAGGAACAAAACCGTACATAGGTAATGAACTAATTAGGCCATTAACGACTCGAACGGGAAATCTGATTATCGTAATGCGCTTCTATCCTGCCTGGTGCTAGCCCGGTTACTCTAGTTTGCAATCAGTTATGCGGATCATCGGTGCTTACCCTTTCGTCGCTAAATCTGATTTCGCAGAAGCTAAACGTATTTAGTACATAGTATCATTCTGATGCTGGACGAATAAAGAACCTTACTAACTTTACGGCGAACGTGTGCTAAAATTTTGAGAAATGATAAATTGCATGGGTCTTACAAAAGAAATCAGACTAAGCCAGGACAACCTTCGCGTGCTCGAAAATTCGACGAAAAGAGTCTTCAGCGACAGCTGCACCGAGCAGCATGCACTTCGAGCGTTGCAACTCCGCCACTGCAAGTCAGCTGCGCAAGCAACTGGGTGGATAGCTTGACAAACAATCATGTTCATGCACGTTCTTACTCTACCAGTGATATCTTAACAATAGAGTCCTAGACAAGTCTAGTTTTCGATGAAATAAACGAAACTTTTAGAGAATTGTGAATGGGAGTGTAATCGTTAGAATCTTTTTGCAAAATGAAAATTGTCTGCACTATTTTCAAGCTGCAAGAACTACACACATATTGATTTATTTTCTTAATGATAGTAAGAAGCTGGAAATAATTCTCTATGTAGATTCATTCAATGATTGTCACTGTTGTTCATTCGATCAATTGATTTTTGCTCTACATGCATAAAATCTGCAGACTATTAATAAATGATGGTGCGGTTTCATTTTGAATGAAAAGTCTTCACTTCCTGTGGAGCCTTCTAGCTTGATTTCTCCATTTTGAGCCCAGATTTCAACCCTATTCCCACTGCTCCGGTATTTCTTAGCCACCGATGGCCCTTACCCTGATCCTCTTGGGTATCCTTTGACCTCTAAACCTCATTGATCCTCCTGGTTCCCTTCCGATCCTTCTAAAATCCCTTTGATCTCCGAATCCTCTTGATCCTTATAATAATCCTTTGACACTCGAGACCTCTCGATCTTTTCAGTACCGCTATCCCCCGTTGACCTTTCGCATTATACTTGATCATCCTTATTTTTTTACCCCTGTGGTCTCCGATCCTTTCTTGATCTTGTATGAACGTTAAGCACCTACGTACATTTTTTATCGTGTTCCTTCGATGCCTCGATGCTATGCGATAAGTCATCGTTATTCGTAAGTTATGCGAAGAAACATTGAGTACATTGATGTGTTGTAAAAGTGTCCTGTTGTTTTCTTCTTTAGCAATCTTAATAAGTCGAAGACAGTATGTCTTTACATTCTCAAAGTATGTTAATCTTTACAATCATTCGAAATTACAAGAAGCAAGAACCAGGCATCAGGTTTGATAGAGCAACACGATTATACAGTTAGTTACAGATTCTTAAAGTGATTTCTATGGTTCCTTTAATATCTGGTTTACCCGCAGCTCCTGAAATCTACATGTGTTCTTGCGAAGAGTTTGGTGTCCTCGGCT
The DNA here is from genome assembly GCA_963971365.1 of Lasioglossum villosulum. Classification (NCBI taxonomy): domain Eukaryota; kingdom Metazoa; phylum Arthropoda; class Insecta; order Hymenoptera; family Halictidae; genus Lasioglossum; species Lasioglossum villosulum. Next base: position 9,001,134 of record OZ020498.1, read on the forward strand.
ACGGTTTCGCAGTGGACTGGTGGAGTCTGGGAATTCTGGCTTGGGAGACGCTCGCAGGGGATCGTCCTTATCCCCTACACTCCACCACATCGCACAGAGAAGCTCTGCGAATCTTGCAGGTACTGTTCTCAAGTACATCAAGAATTTATCCTGAAGAGCCCCCAGGAACAGGAGCAAATGTTCATTTTAACTGACAATTCCCGTGTGCGTTCTTTGTAACCATTTTGATGGTTTTTGAAATGGAATAGAATGTTTCAATCTATCTTGCCGTAATTGTAAACATAGTGCTCTAAAGGTTGAAGGGATGATTTCGCAGGAGGAAAGACATACACCATCCAGTTGGAGCTCCCAGATACGTGATCTCTTAGAACGTCTGCTAACCGTGGCGCCGGGCGCAAGGGTGTCGACGCTGAAAGAGCTGAAGCAAGTGAGCATAATGAGAGAGCTAGACTTCGAGAAGGTGTTGAACAAGCAAATCAAGCCGGCGTTCACGCCGCCGAAGGATCATCTTAATTGCGATCCAACTTTCGAGCTCGAGGAGATGATCATCGAGACCAAGCCGTTGCACAAGAAGAAAAAACGCCTTGCGAAGCAGAGGTGAGAAATGGAACTTGGCTCCATTCAATCGGTGATGAATCTTTACTCTCATACGACCCTCGACTCAATTTCTCCCTCTACGCGGTAGTGAGAAATCAATCTGAGAAATACACGCGCTGTCTACTCTGTGCGAAAACATTCTGTCGTCTTGCAGCCTGAACCTGTCTTTCTTGCCATAGCATTTTCTTCGTGACTACTTTGTCGTTAATAGTTTCACCGAAAAAGAAGAAAAATATTTACTATGTAAAAGCGGGGCATAACATTTGTATTCGGAAAATTTTTGTTTGAAGCGTTACTCGTTATTACACTGCGAGAGGTTCAGATTTATCTCGCAAATAATACCATCGGCTAAAAAGAACAAACTGCAAAGACATCGTGACCAGCTAGCACTTCTCATTCCTTTTCCAACACAAGAAACAAACACCAGGTCTTCGCAATTATAAATTAGCTGAAAGAGTTACTCGTTAAGCCCCCATAAGAACGCGCTCCGGTCTCTCTGTCTCCTTATCGCAAAGCAGCGAGACTTCCGCAATATCCAACACAATACATTCTCTTGGGATAAGAGCCAAGGGTGCAGAAGATCCAAAGGATCGTAAGATGTAGTACAAAGGGCCGAGTTCTCGTTATCTCGGCGTATACGAGTTTTCGATTCAGAAATGCGGGACAGAGCTACCTCGCTATTTTCTGTTGTTCACCCAGGTCCTTGAAAGTCGAGCACCCCCCGGAGGATTCCCTCGCGTTGGCGGAAGGCGCCGGACCGAGCATGGATCTCAGGAGATTAGCATTTATCCCGGAGTACCGTGCGTATAACAGAGAACGAGAGTTAGAGAGACAGGAGAGGGAGAGGAAAGAGAAACAGTGGGAGGAGGAACTGAACACTGCCATGCTGGGTGCTGAGGAGAGACTGAGGTGAGACGAAGCTACTGGCATTTGGCTGAAGATTGTACCGTTCAAAGCTCGGAAGTTGGTAGAACCATCTGCCCCTGCCATTGGCCCCAAAAATGTTAGAGACGGCCTTTGCACAGATACCCCCATTTCCTAGATTGGTCAAATAGTCATGCTCGTTGGCCCCCAAATGATAAAAATGCAAAAACCCCAAGTAATATCTTGAGATTGAAATTTTGGGGACTATTGGAACAACTTAAGATGTAGGACTACATTTTACATTTTCTTACCACTCTGTGCTACTTCTCCAGATCCCGATGATGCAAGCTTGGTTCAAATAGTGAATGTAGTTTCAAGTGAGCATGAGCCACATAGGGCAATTGTAACTTGGGTCTTTAATTGGAGCTTCATGTAAACTGTGATGTAGTTTGTAATGTGTCTAACCCAAAAAGATAAGGCTGATTTCATTCCAGAACGAAACAACAGCCGCAGCAGCGGACCGGAAACCGGTTAACCGTCTCGACAGCGAACGTCAAGACGCGGATAAGTTCGTCCCCTCGACAAGGCAGACGCGCGAATACTGCTACATCCTCCGACATCGACTACATCGACGCCAGTCCTGAGCCCTCGACGTCCTAAATCCCCAGGAAACATACCTGACATCGGGGACACGCTTTTCTCCGTGGAGAATGCTCCTAGAGCAAGCTGGAATCGCCCCGTTCACCCCATACAACTGCGGAAAATCACTTGAACGGGTCACTCGTCGAAAACCAGACTAGTTCGAGTCCGTTTTAACGATTCCAGAGCTGAGAATCACCTAAATGCAAAGCTACGGCACAAACCCTAGCCTAGCTCCCTTCGTTTGATTCTGGCGGCAAGGAGTTGCGTGTTGCTTGCAAAAGCTGTAGACACGACAATTCCGAAGACGAGGATTGGCTAAAAGTGAAACCACGCACATTAGGAGCCATTATACGCGTCCTAGCCAGCTAAAGCCCCTCTACCTGACTCTAAAGGCAAGACGATGCATTTTATTTCGACGAAAACATTCTAGGAAAGCCCTATCCACCTCTATGGACGTATCCAGAGCTAAGGGTGATTTAAAAGTGAAAATACGGCTCTCTGGATCCAGAGTCCAGCATAGCTGGATGATCTGAGAGCGAGGTAGAAGAATAAATACTTAAACCGTATCTAACCTCTCTACTTGGCTCTAGAAGGATGAAAAGACGTTTTACTTGCAAAAGCCATACTTAAACCACACCCCCAGAATCTAGAATCGCATGCCTATACGATCTTAGAGTGAGGTTGACTGCTATGGTGCAAACCCTAACCACCTAAACCCCCTCTATTTGGGTCTAGAATCAAAAAGAAGCATTTACCTGCGAAAGCTCTATTTGGGCCGATTTATTTCAATGATTACACAACCGAGGACCATCTAAAAGTGAAATCATGCCCCTGAAGATCCAGGATCGGACGTCTAACCGATCTGAGAACCACGTAGACATGTTATGGGACATCCCTTAGCTATCCAGACTTTCACCACCTGGTTCTCGAGACAAGAATCGGTGACTTATCAGCGGAAGCTCTACTTGAACACGTTGCCGTACCACAATTGATGAATTCTTCGGTTCCGTGACTGTTACGGACCAATGTGATACTTGTGCTTTCACTAGGACTACAATAGCCGTAGAGGATATCCTGTTTTATTGTTCAGTGAGCGATGCGACTATTTTCGATTTTTTTTTTTTGGTTTTCTATCCACCTCTATCCTGTAATCCACATTTTTTTCTAGAAACCGATCCTGGTAGACTGTTCTAAACTCTTGAAAATCATGTTACCCCTGATGCGAACTAATTGGTTCAGTTACAACGAAAAGAATGAATCTCGAACACTTGCAGTTTGTTTCGATTGGAATAGACGATTGTGTCCCAGACACGTGACGAACATTTCAGAAACAATTGTTGCATTTTACTAAGACTAATCGTAAGGATAAAACCGTAAAATTGTTTCTCGGTTTCTCATGAATTTTCTAGCCAAGTTCACTTCGTCAGTCAGATCTTATAAGCTCTCTGTACCAAATAGACGACAAACAATATCTCTATTTAATCCCCCCCGTGTACGTGTATATTTCAAGGAAAAATCTATTGTTTATTTTTATATATGGAATGGAAAATGCAAAACCCGACCAAATAGAGAGCCCTTTTCTAGAGAGCACTTCAACAGATATAAGCAGCTAGTTGAAAAGGAGCATCGAGTCCGCGCGATTTCCCCATTCGAATCCCGCTTTTCTTTCGGAAAAGATCGAGGAAACCGCACGGTTGAAAGGAAACTCGGAGCTTTCCTCCGCCGTTGCTCGTCGCTGATCTGCGGATTTCACATCAGTCTGTTATTGATAGAATGAAAATTCGAGTAAATCAGCAGGCTGAGGATTCGTGCGAAAATCGCAACTCAGCGACTGTCGCGGACATTTATGCAATTGTAACACACCCGATTATCTCGAGTTAGGTACAATAAAATGTTTAATAAAGTTCGACCAGATTTTTATACTTTTTTCTTCTGTCTTTCACTTCTGTTTCAGCGAGATGCCTCCCTAAATCTGCTCGGTTTTTCGCATGTTCGAATGTCAACAGGTAAGTTCTACTTAATTAAATTGAAATTAATAAAATATACTTACTTCTCTGATTCATTAGAAATCGATCTGTAGTCTTGCGTTGTCTTTTAAAATTGATTATTGCAAGTAACACCATCGATAGATTAAGAAAAATGTAAATACCAAACTAATAGGTTATTTTATAACAAAATACAATGCATAATTTATTATTATTTTCGCAACGTTTCGTAGCCTCAATCTCCGATTAGGCTACTCTGTGAAGAGCAAGTTAAACGTTCTTTAAACGTGTTTTATAAAAAAAATAATGAACTATAAATATATAAACAATTTCGTTACGTACAAATATAAAATAAAGGAACAAATGTTATAATCAAATATTATTAATAAAAGTAGTAAAGTAATAATTTTTAATACTGGAAACAAAAAATATAATATAGAAAATAAACCATTACATTATTATAATACAATAAAGGAACAAAACATATAGTTACTAAACCACCAGGATGAAATGTAGTTTTGCGTGTAATCGTAATAATAGACGAAGCCACCCCCGACCGAGCTCGCGCTTTGCGCTACGGGTTTATCGGTTTAGAAATTGTGGCTGACGTAACCAGACGGATCAATCTGATTGCCCGTAATTACGGGATCAAAGGGTAATCGGTTATCGCAATTTGCTAAAAACCGCGCCTTTGTCGCGAGATTTCCCGCGTGTAATTAATATTTACGGTACATCCCATTGGTTCGTGAACTACGATTGGACATGAAGCCGCGCACTTGGAAAAGCAAAGGAATAATCGGCACATACTATCGGCGCCATTTGACAAAACAGAATCCCAGGACCAAACCGGCAATAGCTACACTAATGGATTGTGTACACTATTGCGACACACAGCGACGTCCAAAATCTCATGGTTTAGATCAAACTAGTGAAATTCATTTTATGATGTTGTTATTTAAAATCGTAGAACAATCACAATATTCGTCTGCTAAATTGTTTGAATGATTCCTAAAGTGTTACATTTAATCGAATATTTTAACGATGAAGAGTTTTGAAATGGTCGACTCGGAGACGCGGAAAATCGCACACAGTTTGTAAACTTGCGAAAGCTACTGCTCGAATTTCCAGGAAATATTTTTTTTAGAAGCTCCGTTCAGGGTCCTCGCTAATTACAAAATTTAAAACGTGCGTGAAAACGATTGAGGCAGATTTTCCACAGGAAAAATTTATCGTACGTTTTCACACGGTTGTCCGAGTTTTCTAGAACTATTGCAAATTAATTTCCGCTCGTATATCGCGCAAAGAGGAAGCTTCGCGATGAAATATTTCCGAAGGACGACAAATGAGCACGGAGTCCTGAACACAAAGAAAAAAAGGAAAAAGATACATATGTGGAATCGATATGTCCTTGTGCAAGACACAATCAACAGGAAGCACGAAAGTAATTTAAAGTTGTTCGCAAATAATCTTGGAAGGGTCTCATAAATCATTTTTCATGTCTTCTTTTATATATTATATTTATCGAGCAGCATCGCCAAGTCGCACAAACTCGATAACGAGTAATCGAGTTCGTTTATTGAATTTCTCGGTCGGAACATGCCTAGTTTCAAGGATGTTTCTATTGGAAAAATAATTTTCCTTCCTTCCTTGCAGCCCAGAAATCTTCGTCCGTTAAATTGAATCAAGATTAATGCAATTTGCCGCTCAGAGGCGACGGGAATCGCTTTTTGCGATCGATTCACACCCTTTGGAATATTGAAGGTTCTTAGTTGATCGTCGAGAAGTTTCCCATTCAACGGGGAACTTTATTACCTCCGCAATTCTAAAGGGTATTTAACGTTTTCGAAAACTCCACGCCTAGAAAAGAAATATACAATTGCAAAAATGTTTCGTTAAGGAGTAGTAGTGAAAAGAAGCTAAGCGAAAGGCTGCCAGTCTACGGAAAAAAATTTTCTTGAAAATGTATACTTCAACAAGAAAATAGTGCATTTTATATGCATCACTCATTCCCTTTGGATATAAATATTTAGGGCTAATGAAAAAGATGCCAGACCTTGGAAACTAATTTTCTCGTAAATGAATATTGAATAATTTATATCTAGTGGCTGTACTCATAGTTCGAAATGGTCCTTGTCAAATCAATGAACATAATAAAAGTACGAAGGGATGAATTATTAAAAATGAATTAAGCTCGATAAATTAGATTGCAAAGGACAAGAGAGGAAACGTCCAGGTTTTTGTTTCAAGCAAGAAAGTATACCATTCTATGCAGCCTTAAAAATATCCATTTATTCTTAAATTGAAAATATATTCACAAAAAAAAGAATGTCCTGTATCAAAGACTCGATTAGCGGATACAGAATACAATAGTAACTGCGGCGATAACAAAAGCCGAAATTGTAGTAATTATCTACAGACACTAAAAACAATCGATTTTGTGTTTATTAATATAAAAAAAATATTGTTTTTTATGCTAGCAGATAGATTATTAATTGTATAGTGCTCCCATTAATTGCTGCCGCTCGTGGCACGTTCGTGTACAACTCGAGTGGCTCATTTATCATCCCTCGACGGTACAACGTATCTCTATGTATAGGGTATACTATATCAGCATGAAAATAGAATGAATTTTATATCTCTATTTGCTTTTTGCGAAAATACTCTCCTCAGAAAAATAACGTACTCGATATTTGCTTATGTATGTGCCGAATTCTACCCCCTGCAAAAAGTATTCCATAGGAAGAGAATTAACAATGACTGCGGCGAAAAGCTTGTTGTTACTGTCAATCCATTCCACGGATAGTTAAAGTTAATATTAAAGTCAAACAAAATTATATCTATAGCTATTCCTAAGAATTAACACGTTCATACTCTCTTTACAATGGAGGAAATTGTTACTCGGATTTATTGGGAGACAATGGATTTCCCATGGAACGATCTGATACATTTTTCTAGATTATATGTATATATGCAGTATTTTCTATTTTTCTCTTCAGTGCACACTTTTCTCGGGAGGTAGTTTCCTCTAACAATTAATTAAACTATCATCATCAGTCTGTAGGGTCAGATAAGCGTTATCGAATGCCACACAGATATGCACTCGGCCCTCCGGCTTTCAGTGACCGGTCACACGAGAAAAAGTTGCAGTCCACTATCCCTTACCGTTAAATATCCCTCACGTAATCACAGTAGTTATCATCGAAACGATTCGTAATTATAATATTATAACGAGAATTCAATCATGATTACAAACAAAATATTCGATCTCGACCAAATACACTTAGCGATGTAATATCCGTATGAAAACGTAAAGCTTGTTCGTCTTTTCTGGATAGACTATCAATCGATCACAAATTAAATGTCTTAACAACTTAATTATGTACAAGATAGAGGATGATTACTTTGCGGCTCATACCTACATATACATATAGGCACCTGCGTTTTACCTGTGAAGCTTTGTACTCGTTAGAGAAGTTATAAACGGCTATTGATTCGTGAAATCGGTTCAGAACCGGAAACGCTGTAAAAAACTACTTTATCACGATTTTTGCAATTACATAAACGATACACAGAATGATATATAGCATCCTGCACATTGTTTAAGATAATTGTTTATTGAGGAAGCATACGACTGTCTCAGACGGCAGACACATCGATGACTTCGATTCTCGAAATCGGTTTCACAGGTTTGACTTTTATAAACTCGTCAGAGACTGCTTCGATTCGAAGATCCTGTAGGTTCGCCATGATCGAGTCGACCTGCATCGGCTGTTCAGGTGAATCGGTTTCCTTCTTGGGCTTATTAAAATGAAGGTAACAGATTCCGCTGTAGCCCTGCCAGTCGATTCTGTTTGGTTTGACGCCACGTACGTGCAGAACGTCTTTCAAGTCACGGATTCTCGCATGGCAGGAGATGTTCGACAGCTTTAAAGAAAACTCTACCTGCATCCCGGTTTTTGGCTTATTGTTCCTATGGCGTCGCTTCCATTTATACCGCGGTTTCTTCTGAAAACAAATTACACATGAGCACCATACAAACAGGCTCTGTATCCTATTCAGATTTCTAGTTTATACTCCAACCTTTGCATCATCGAAATCCTCTGGCTTCCAGGTTACTACTATGCCATCTCTGGGGAACAATGATTTATTTATACGTGTACGTTATTGCAGTTAGTGCAAATGTTAATACAAAGTAAGGTATACTTTTCGTCCATCTCTTTCAGCTTTTGCAACTCCTGCCTGTTTTCCAGTCTTTTGTCACTCAGCATGTGCCACACTATACCAGATGGTTTCTTCAATCTTGGATTGACTCTTATCGTCTTTGTTGGTGTAACAATTATATCCACAGGTATGTCATGTTCTTTGAACAATGTTGAAGGGAGGCTATCAAACACCTGACAATCATGTACTGTTGTAATGACCATAGTGTCCTGAGTTACTGCACCCATTCGCATCATCGTGGCAAACTCTAAGTCTGCAAACCCTTTGCCTTTACCTAATCTGTAGCCTTCACGACTTACACATACTGATCCCGTTATCACCAGGTCTACCTGAAAGATTAGAGAGAGAGAGAGAGAGAGAACGTAAGGAATAATATCGATCGAGTGTAGGTGGAAAATTGCAACTTTAATAAGTATGTACCTTTATCTTAGAGTCTACTCCCACTGGTTCACCAACATCTATCAAACTATAAATTTTTGACCTTAGTCTGACCAATTTCTTACTCATACCAGGTATTGGTTTAACATGAAGAAACAAATGAGGTGTCAATTTTGGTATTCGAATCAATATTTCCTTGTTGGCCTTCATTGCCCAAAATCTCACAGAGCCTTGAGACTTATCTGCGTTTATCTTTATAATGTTTGCGTTCTTGAATTCCTCCAGCTTTGTTAACCGTGTTGCTGCTTTGCTTGCACCTTTGAAGTTTGGTATCCGGTTGTATATGCCAAGAGGAAAATTGACTAACTCGTTTTTCATCATGTAATCCCATGTTTGCTGGCGAAAATTGTGCTTGGTTACCTCTGGTTCTGTCACACAGAAATAAATAACCTTCGAATTATTTATTTATAAAATTACATTTTCAATACAATGAATTTTCTGTAATTTATCAACAAGCTACCTGTCATTAACAACTCTATACAATTACCGATACTATTGTAGTTTACAATTTGTATAGTTAAAGAAAACAGTAAAAGTTTCAATATAAATCCCGATTAATCTTTCTTGTACACAAGTGTTTCATATTAGGAACGAGCATGCAATAGATGAATGCTTATATATAGTATGTCGAAGTATTACTCACGTAATTGTTCTGTCATTTCTATTTAAATGGACAAAGCGATTCTTCGGCAAAAGTATGTTGGTCACAATTTAAACTCGCGGAGGGCTGTTTATGACAACCCTATTTTACAAAAATAGATTTTATGTTTGTGCCTCTACTCCCTTTTACGCTTGTAGTTCATAAAGTAATCATCTCTTAGAATTTAGAAGAAAGTATTATAAACAAAAAATACGTATAGTTACCGCATGGTATTTTAAATCAGTGCCGTATCCTTTGGAAATGCCTCCGATCGAGCAAAAATTTGCCCATGCCTGATGTACAATATAGAACTATGAACCACGTTCTAGTGTGATTGGAACATCAGTCACGTTCAATCACGTGATATGCTGCGATCGTGGTACCATCTAAAATAAGTCCTTCTGACGGGAACTAAAGCGGTCCAAATTAGTACAAAAGAGTTTTCTCCCCCTGGTGGTCAGAGTTCCATGTTGCGGTAAGAGTGCGAAAAAGTACAGTATTTAAAATAAAAATAATGGAAATGAAAAAAAGTGTTTTCTTTTTATTCTTCGGAGAGTCGAATCTTCAAAAATCAAAGATTCTGAGGGATACATAAAGACATCCAGTCGATGGGTGACGAAGTCGCAGAGGATTCAAACGTGGTGGCGCAGACGGTCTTGAAGACAGGGGAAGAGTAAGCGGTCACAAATTACAGGTATTTTTCAGAGAGATAGATAGTTATAATGTATATATCACATTTATATTTACAAAGTACGTGGCGTGACAAATATTTTAAATATGTACAAATTAGATTTAGCGTATCGTAAGAACACGCGAATTATAAGTTTTGTACCGATACTGCATCCATCAAAATCGGGTGCATCTTTCGGTTTTCAGATAATCACGCTAAAATATAGTGTATTTACATTACCTTCCAATTTGAAATCGCATCTTTCTCTAAGACAAATAATGAAAAAAGTAGACGGTTATTTCTTCATCAGAAGTTCGAAACAAGTGTCGAATGTGCACATAGATGGCGGTATATCTTCCATTAATCTAATTATGCATAAAGCGTGCGATATGTGCTTCCTTTTCTTTAATTCTTGTATAAGCAATTCCGCGTTTTCCCTTGTATTCGTCAATGATTGATTAACAAAAACATGTTCAATAATTTGTCCATACACTTCGTGATTTGGGTCGAAAGATGCAGTCAAATTTTTCAAAAATAATGCCTCCAATATGGGCGCCGACAATGTTATTGCCTGAAAAACAAAATTGAAGATGAATAAGTACATCTAGTTATACAATAATGCTTACTGAACATTAATCGTAATATAACCGCACTTTATGCCTTTCTTTGAGAATATTCACAGCCTCTTTATGAAGTTCTAGGTTATCCGTAGCTAATCTGATATGAACTGCATGATCTAGAGGAAGTTCTTCCTTGTTCAGGAACTCTTTAAGTGTCTAAAAATATTATTAACATGTAATTACTTTGCTGCTAACTGGCAGGATATGATTTATTAGAACTTACGTCTAACGAGGGTAAGGCTGCCATTAAGTCTTTATAGTCTTGGAATATTTGTTTATACATTCTTTTATCCATCTCTATATCGCAAGCACTAATCAGTTTCATCATTTTGTAAATGGGATGTTTGTCCACAGTGGTGTATTCAGGATTGCTAAATTTGGGCCATTTTAACACTATATCCTTCATCTCACAAAAGTGATCCCTGCTTCGTATTTTATTACACACGCTCTGAAATGCTTTGAAACGGTCCTCTTCGGTAGCACAATCGCCAATTTCTTTCATCAGTGAAATATCATTATCTGTACGCGGTTTTTGCTTTGGAATGTTCTGCTTGTTTTCCGCAGTTTCTGCTACATCCTCATCAGAAAACTTCCCCCAATCGTCTGTCCATTCCATATCATCTTTCTCCTCAGAATAGTTCTTGTCGTCTTCGCCATCAAGTTGAGAAATCGAATTTTTCGTCGAGTTCTTTTGTTCCTTAAATTCTTCACACATAGGATTTTCAATGAGATCATTATTATGCTCCACCTTCACCTCACTATCTGTCCTATGATTATTCTGCCCGATAATCTGGTTTGAGTCAAGGAATTTGATATCATCCACCTCTTCATCATTCAAAAAACGTGTCTGCCAATACTTGAAGCTCTCGTGCATCTCAGGTTCCTTGCACTTATATATTGAATTGATCATTTTCCGTATCAAGCTCAATGGATTAAACAAATATAAATTCTCGGTATTCTTGTGTAATTTCTTATACACCTCCAAGGAGTAATAATACATCGCAGTTTGAATGTGCAGTTCTGTTTGCGGTAGCTCGACTAGCACATTCTGCGTCTCTTTTGCACAATCTCTCTGTACACTAAATAAATAAGACATCCCAAGTAGCCAATCTTCCCGCAACGTGTGTTTCGCGCACTCCAAAAACACTGGAACATTAAAAAACACAGTTCTTTAAATATTTCATACACATTCGTTATACTTAATGTATTGAGTAATACATACAATGATTAATGTCGCTCACTACCAAGCCATAGCAAGAGGACTCGCTTAACATTGCTATCCTTAGGAAAGCTCGGAAACATTTTAACTTTGCATTTTGTATATCCGGCATCGAGTAGTTTACATACTTGGTATCCAAATTACTGAGTCTACTTCTTTCGTGCAAACTCTCGTAAAAACATGGAAGACTTTGGATATCGCCATTATCCTCGTGACTCTTCTGATCATTGTACTCCGCGTCATTGTCCTGGCCGCTCTCGAAGCCGAGCTTCAATCTAGATTTCCAGAAGCTCGTGTCGCTTATGTTTCTTATTAAACTAAACGTCGACGCTTTCATCATGTTTGCAGAAGTCTTGACCATTTCTGTGGAGGCTTCCAGCACCTTCGGAACGAAATCTTTCGTCTCCACTTGCGGCTGCAAATTCAAGGCTATGTAAGATACATTAAAATGTCTCCGTGCAAGGTGTCCTATTCAAGACTTTACACCCTGTATTCGTATTACGCTTTTTATATTGCAATTCTCACAGTGGTCATGGCGTCTATGAACTCTTCTTCGCTATCAGCATCGTCGAGGTCGTCAGATTCATTCGGTGGTATCCACAACTCCAACTCCTTATGCAAAATTTGTATCTCTATTAAATGTATCTGATCCAGTGCTTCGCGTAGTATTTCATTAGGCCCCTTGTTTATCACAAACCACAGACACTTTTGTCTAGTCTTCAAGTCAGTGTACTCATCACACTTTCCTAAGTCTAAGGCGACCGTCCACGCAGGAATGTAATTGTACTGTATCAGTTGCTGGCACGTGGCAGCACAAACACTGAAGTCTTTTATCTGTGAAGTGTCATCGCGTTAGAATAATGCGCTTTACGATACATAATCCTAAACAATAAGTACATACCTCCAGTGCTTTCTCTGCAATCAATTCCAAAACCTTCCTCTCTCTCGCGCTGCTGTTATTCGCCTCAATTCGCAGATAAGTCGCCAGAGTCAACAGTCTCTGACGACTCTTGTGAGCACCCTTGCATCTATTTAAGCAATCCTGTATTAACTTTAATCTATCTTGCATCAACCGGACTTGAAGCGGTAGTATACTGATGTTGAACTCGTTTAAAATCTGAAGAGAGTTGATGAGATCGTATTCCTCCTTGATCTGTGGATTATCGTCCGCAATCAGATGGAGGCAAGCTCTGAAACGATAGTTACTTGTTAGTTAAGAGAGAAGGTGGTCGCAAGGAATACAAATAGCCACCTAGCAAGCTCCATGTTTGCATCGGTCAGAGAATTCGAGCTGTTGAAATACTCTCTACTGGCCTCAAGGATCAAGTTCACAGCTTTCTCGTAGGAGACTTTCAGCAGAGATTTCTCATTCCTGTTGGTCTCTATCAGAGCTGCACAACTCTGTATGTTGGATTTGGCACCTGACACCAGTCGCGCCGATACACATATCTCGAAACATATTTCTATATCGACACAGGCGAAGATCATACCGTGAATCTCCAGCATGTCATTCAGCAATTGTGCCCATTGTTTTTCATCAGGAGGTGCGATCCTTTGGACAAATAAAAATTATAATGTTACTGGGCGCAAAACAAACTTCTTTACATTATGCAGAACGTCGTTCCCTTACGTTCTGTTCAAGCTTCTCGCCATTTGGACCAACAAATGTTTCGCAGAGTCGGGATCAGTCTTATTCTTTCTGACTGCATTCAGCGTGGTCGTAAGTCCATACTTATTCAAGATTTTCGTACACTCGAGTTCCCTGTCCAGTTCCTCGAGAAGCGAATTTATTCCACCGCTTCTCTTGTCGTCTCTGTCTTTCGAAATGGAGTCCACGATGCAGATCGCTTTGTCGTACATATTTGCATCATTGCAAGCATATATGCAGTCCAATGCCAGAGTGTCAATGTTTTCTATCATCTGCAAAATCTCATTATCTTGAGAAACTTTCAAATGCTCGAACAGTTTAACTGGTAATCTGAGATCCTCTTTGCTGATGCATATCAGGTAATCGCTGAACAAATGTCTCTGCAGTTCTCCCTCCTGAGAAAGAAATGATTCAATAACGATTTATATTTAATTCTGATTTCTTGATATCAATACCTACCAAATATTGGTGTCTTCTTTTTATAAATGGCAGTACGAAATTTTTCAAATTGTCGACAAAGCTTTTCTCAGTGGTCATGCTCATTAACAATTTGATTTTCTCTAGATTAGACAATTTCTGTAGCTCATCCAACGACATATCTTCTATGTAAACTTTATAAATTAGGTCGTCCAATGTTTCTAGGTCTAGCAATAAATTCTCTAAGCCATTAATATTATGCGATTTCGCGATTTTGATTAATTGCAAAGCGTTGTCGACTATGTAACTATTCCTCTCAATCTGGTAGGCTCTCGACTTGTACCATTTTTGCAACAGTTCCGGGGTGAGCAAGGTATTCCTTAAATAAAAATGTTATACGTGTAAAAAAAATATCAAACACTTAAGATTAAAAAAGATAAGTCAATTTACCTATAAATAGATAAGGAAGAATCAGACTCGTAGAGTAGCTCAGACTTATCATCATTTTCAAAATTAATCACTTCATTGAATTCAGTCTTCTCGGACCAATCCTTTTGCCTTAATTCTTGCTGGTCGAGCAAGAACAATTGGAAATCGGTATCGCATTTCGGTAGAAGCTTCATGTACTTCAATGGGTTCAATGTTTCCGGAAAGAAGCTGATAATAGCTAGCCAATGGGGCAGCAAACTCTCCCCGTAATAGGTGAACATGATCTCGACCCATCGGCAATCGCCATCTTTCGCGAATCTGCGCTTAACAAAGTAATATCACAATAGACGTATAAAGTCTGGGATAAACTAAATAATCTGCATCATTCTGTTGGTACCTAATCGCATTCTCAACCGCCGAAAGCTGACGAAATTCCTCGTAGAAGTTCTTATCATAATTTAATGAGGGTCCCAATATAATCTCGTAGGTGAGAAGCTTGTCCAAATGATCCAGCAGTTTTCTTCTGTACTTGATTAAATCTATCTGGGCATCGGACAGGTGATTCGGATCGATCTTATCCAACAATTCATTTGCTTTCTGAATCTGAACGTTTGTAAATGTTCATCAGTGTCAATAATTAGTCTTTATACACATTCACAGATTTATGACTTACCTGTCGTAAACTTTCGCTAGCTTCATCCAGATCTGTCCATTCTTCGTTCACATTGTCTGTTACGAATTTCCCATTGTCGCAAGTACCTATTGCCACGAGAGTTTCTAAATTGGCACCTTTCAGCCCAAAATTCAGTAATTCTCTCGCTGCCTCGATAGTGTCCGGAACTCTTGTTACACACTCGTGCAGGACCCAAGATCTTTTCGTGACTTTACTCAAATGTTCCTGGATAGCGTTCAAAGACAATTTCGATTTTCGCCATTGTGTTTGATAAACCAGGTCGGTATCCAGATTGTACTTGTTAGCTAATGCCAAAGCTTCTTCGTACTCCTGGAAGAAATTACAAAATGTTCCACCCTCTGTTCGAAAGCGTTCATATAAGTATTCATACTTCTATATCAATTTTTCTCGAGTAGAGTTCTTCTGGCGTTGTACTCTTGAGACCAAGGATCCTGTACGTTCTGAATAGTACTTTGGACTTCCTTCTCTTAGGCTGAAATCTTTCGATGTCCGTTATGGAGTACAATGTACTCTGCATTAAATTTGTGGTGTAATTCAGTATACTGACTGGCTCCAGCTCGTCGTCTTCCTCCTCGCTCTCCGATGAAACTTCTAACGAAATGAACAAATACTTTATTGGACATGTAAAAATTATTCATTCGTCTATCGACCTGATACTTGACCTTCGACACTGGACTCTCTATTACGTTTTTTGCTGGTTACAAATGTCTCACAGTCTAGACACAAAAAACCACGATCCGAACCTAGTTCGCATATTTGTGGCTGGCCAGCTAGAAACTCTGGGCTCATTCCTAAAAGATTCTTCAAGTTTTTGGTGGCACATACGGAGGTAGATCCGGCGTATCTTGCAATTATAATCGCCTGGAAAAATGTAACTAATAAATAGACAGCGGATTTTATGCATTTATGACAAAAATGAGTAGATGTAATTTAACACAGTAAATACATTAGAGGAATTTAAAAATACTGTTATATTATTCAACCTATTAAATATATTAAGAATGAAAATCAATTTCTATTGCACTCCAGTTTGTTGCAATTCAGGTAAAATGTGTTTATTTTGCATAAAAATCCACTGTCTATTGATCAATGATACATAACTAAGATATAAAAGCAAGAATATTACCTGCTCAGACCACCAACCAATGTCCAATGGATGGAACTCTGTAAAACCTGGTGGAAATTTCTTTAATTTTGCAGGACCCAGTGGATTAGGTGTATTAAAATCTGGTTGGTCAGACAATTTCCACTTTTTCTGTAATACTAAATTTGGTAATCCCCATAAGGATATAGAACCATCTGTGTGCAAGCAAGTTAAGAATTGGCTGTTTGGGGAAATTTTTATTTTGAATATAATTGACTCTGATTGCAGACTTAGGGATGGAATAATGTTCCATATAGAGAATCTTGACTTGTTCATTGAGTCATTGTCAAAAGCAAATGACAATTTACAGTAGGGATACTCGTTTAAAGGTCTCCAGGATGTTAAGCCACTTTCTGAAGCAGTCGACTGTAATGAAATACATAATATGAAATTTTACTCTGTCCAATTTAGTATACACAATTAATAAACTCATTATCATTACTTTTTGAGTTATTGTGTTGCCAGCAACATAGAATAGACGATGTTTTTGGTCATAGGCAACTGCATTGACACCATTCTTATAAAAATTGCCAAAAGAAAATTCATATTTTGCTTCGTATCCATTGTTTAACGACACGTGGTAAGACTTGAGTAGGCCACTGTAGGTGATCAACATAAACTCGTAGGACCATTTCTCAGAGGTTGTTCTCGGTTTAAGAAAAATCATAAAAACTATCGCGTCGCCAGCTTCTAAAATCTGAGGATTTTGTGAAACAGTTTTTGGACTTATGTTAAAGATATTATTTCCCAAGGCATTATAAAAGGAGGTGTAACCATTGCTGGATGCTAATACTAAAAGTGTTCCATCTGGACTCCAGGATAGTTTACGCCACTGAGGAAAAGCATCTTTCGGAACTATAAAAAACATTATAAGTCATTGTAGTATTGTACAATATTTTTTATATACTTATTACTTACCAGAAGCTTTCCCAACCACTGACGAATACTCATCCTTTGCTTTCCGAATTTCTATGACATTCTCTTGCAGAACTGCAAGCAGTCTGCCAGAATCGCTGATAGCGAACTTCCATGGTAAAGTAAGATTGTTTTGCTGTGATATGCTCTCTGGTAAACTGTACCTGTTATTCAGATATCTTAATGCATTTTTAATCGTTCCGGTTGTCGGTAATATTATAGCGTCATTTTTGCATTTCTAGAACAAACAATATTGTACATAAAAATGTCACAGTACTTACAGTTAAACGATAACGGTTCGATAGAATATTTTTTTTATAAAGAAAATAATGAAAACTTACGATCAATTCTGGTTCTTGTTTTCGAACGAAATACTCCAGCAATTCGTAAAGTATCGGCTCATTCTCGATTGATTCTTCGCTGTAATTAACCATTTTTAAACTAGGAACATAACCTAGCGAACCGACGAAAACATAGAGCAGAGAGTAAAGTCAGTTAGAGCTTGACGAATCAGCAGGCCAACGTCATGACTGTTTCCCTTTACTTTACACCGACTGTAAGAGGGTTCAAGTGTAATTGAATTGGTCGCTCTCATCTAGGTAAGCTTAAAATAGTAATTGTTCAGAGATTACAGGCATTTCGGTGGAAATAATTTCGATAAACAGTACCATATTATTGACGAGATATCCTCGCAGCGATGTAAGCTACATACAGCACTGCTGCACATGCATAGGGTTAGTGCACGCATGTGAATTTCAAAATACAAACTGGTCCGAGCTTGCGGTTGTCAACAGGGTAGCGTGAATTTTTTATTTCCAATATTCGAAGGCTTTAAGTATACTGGAAAATGTCAGACGGCGAGGATGATTTTATGTGCGAAGAAGAGGAAGATTATGGTCTCGTGAGTATTCGTTTGTCTACAGTGGAAACGCTGTTAGGCACGTTTGTAAACGTTCCGGTCGAGTTCTAGGTTAGAATTTTCATTTTGACATGTATGAAATTTCAAAATAGTTTCGAAGCGATTTCCTGATTGCTGAACAACTAACGATTATGCTCACGGCAAGTTCTTCTCGAAGAAATTCACAGACATATTACGATTAAATAGCATTTGAATTGCATTTAGGTTATATCGACGACTAGGAATACCAGTCCTTTTTCTCCTCTAATTTATCGTTTTATTAGATTACTTTAACTTAGAAAAAATGCGATATGATATGGCGTTTTAATACCAATTTTAGGAATATTCTGAAGACTCAAATTCAGAGCCGGACGTCGACTTAGAAAATCAATATTACAATAGCAAAGCGTTGAAGGAAGATGATCCAAAGGCGGCACTGCAAAGTTTTCAAAAGGTTTTGGACTTGGAAGGTGGTGAAAAGGGCGAATGGGGCTTCAAGGCTTTAAAGCAGATGATAAAAATTAATTTTAAATTGGTGGGTTATTTGTATTAGTACTACATAGAAATGTATTCATTTATACTATAACATTTTACTCTCATAGGCTAATTACAAGGAAATGATGGCTAGGTACAAACAGTTGTTGACATACATTAAAAGTGCAGTTACGAGAAATCATTCAGAAAAGTCTATAAACTCCATATTGGATTATATTAGCACCTCGAAGAATGTGAGTGACTCACTGTAAAGAATGTACGCCTTTGAAAATGATTACCTTTTTTTATTCAATGTTTCCAGATGGAACTATTGCAAGATTTCTACGAGACAACCTTAGATGCATTGAAAGATGCCAAGAATGATAGGTTATGGTTCAAAACTAACACAAAACTGGGCAAACTATATTTCGATCGATCAGATTTTAATAAACTAGCTAAAATATTGAAACAGCTTCATCAGAGTTGTCAGGTTGGTGTTGTCAGATCATGGCTTTAGCAAAGTAAGACTGAATCAGCTTGTCTTTCGTTAGACCGACGATGGGGAGGATGATTTGAAAAAGGGAACACAGTTGTTAGAGATTTATGCTCTAGAGATACAAATGTACACAGCACAAAAGAACAATAAGAAGCTAAAGACATTGTACGAACAGAGCTTGCACATTAAGAGCGCAATACCGCATCCACTGATAATGGGAGTGATCAGAGGTATGGGGATAGAAAAATTAATCCTTGAGTGGACTATTTGAGCGGAATGTCTAAGCCAAAAATTTTGAAGACCTATTACCCTTCCGGCATTTATAATATAACAAAGCAAAATGAAATTGCTGTCGCAAGATATTGAATGAGAAGACTAGCAAGCCATATAGCCTATAGGTAAAGCGTTGAACAAGCTGTTCCAGATTTAAAGTTTACTTGGATAGTC
This sequence comes from Lasioglossum villosulum, assembly GCA_963971365.1. Lineage (NCBI taxonomy): Eukaryota > Metazoa > Arthropoda > Insecta > Hymenoptera > Halictidae > Lasioglossum > Lasioglossum villosulum. The sequence continues at coordinate 9,020,592 of OZ020498.1, forward strand.
CACTCGAGAATTAAGGATATCGGGGCTCGGGTGAAGGTAAAATTGCACTTTGTTTCTCGAAGAATGCGGTGGGAAAATGCACTTGAGGGAAGGTGAATTCGAGAGAGCGCACACGGATTTCTTCGAAGCATTTAAGAATTACGATGAGTCCGGTTCACCGAGACGTACAACGTGTCTAAAGTATCTAGTTTTAGCGAATATGTAAGTAGTTGTAATAAGAGCAGAGTAATCAAAGTACATACTTCGTCTAACATGATTACCATCGGGTCATTGTGCTCGGCAACAGGTTGATGAAGTCTGGGATCAATCCATTCGATTCCCAGGAGGCGAAACCATACAAAAACGATCCGGAGATCTTGGCGATGACGAACTTAGTGGTTAGTTATCAGAATAATGATATCAACCAGTTTGAATTAATTCTAAAGCAGAATAGAAATAACATAATGGACGACCCTTTTATAAGAGAACACATCGAAGATCTGCTGCGCAATATACGTACTCAGGTATGTGTCCTTGGTGTGCACAATCATTGTTAGAGCAGCACAATAGGACTAATCCGCTCGATTGCATTCTAGGTCCTGATTAAGCTAATAAAACCTTACACTAGAATTTATATACCTTTTATAAGCAAAGAATTGAATATTGATGTGTCGGAAGTCGAGAGCCTGTTAGTTTGTTGTATTTTGGACAATACGATCCGCGGCCGAATCGATCAGGTAAATATAATGTTTGTGTCATTGCATACATGTCCTGTGTGAGTATGATCCGAAATCAATGGTTTGTCTGCAACGTTATCAACAGGTGAACCAAGTTCTCGAACTGGATAAGAAATCAGTATGCGCTGCGCGTTACAATGCTCTCGATAAATGGACGAGTCAATTGCACTCGTTGCACTTAGCTATCGTGAACAAAATGGCATAAGGAAGCGTGGGTGAGTGCGGTACCGGACAAAACAAACGAAACTCGAGCTCTAGACACTACTCTGTATAGAATATCATGAATGCCTGTCTCCAAACCATATGAAGAAATAAATTCTATTGTGATATATTAAAGTCGTAAGGTGTTAATACTACCTCTTTTCGAAGCAATCTCAATTTTTGTCCTTTATTTGACCGTTCTTTCATTTTCTCGTCAATCTTCGAACGGGATACTTTAGTAAATGATTTTACTTTAGAATTGTTTCAAAGGATATGCAATAATAAGTTTAATACATAAAATAAATGTAAGTTGTGTTGTTTCTTATCCCATTATGTATAAACATTCGTAGTTCGTTTATATCACATTTGAAAATGCACCCTTTCATTCTGAATGTGCATTCGAAACATTCAGAGCGATATTTTGTATTTGGAAAAATTGAGGAATAAGTATTGACGCTGTAAAGAATTTTTCGGGTTGACCAACAATGTTTAATACTAATGGATTCCAGACTGTAATCAGAACAAAAGGTTTTCAATTGAAAACCCACCAATTTCTGGTAAATAAAATAAAGACGTTGCTTGGTACATGAGAACGATAGGTGGTCACGCAACCACGATTAACAAAATCACTGCAATAGCTATAACATTATTTTGAATTGAAATCCTTCGATGACCATATTGGAGATTCATTACCTACTTGATGGATGAAGCAAATGCATAAAGAGCGATGGAAATTATTTTAGTGAACTTACTTGTTTGCTACAAATTAATTCGCACACCTAACAGGTGTTATTAATTTAAAGTTGATGTATAAGAGTGACAAGATTTATTAGGCAGTCCTAGCGCAAAACGAAACGGATCGAATTTCGCGTCGCGCGAATCGTAAACCGATATTCGGTGGAGCGCCAAAACGAACTATCATAAGGTGTTATAACTCGAATGGCAAACTCCGACGGCGTTCAATTAACAAAGCCTCATTCATACGGCCTGATTTCTACGGAAGTTCGATACAGTAACAGTCCTTGTGTGCTCGAACGGAAGGGATGACGAACGTGTGTCGTCTCGGTGGAGCTGGTGGAGTCCGGGGCTGGTTTTAGCTCCGTTTCAAGCATTGTTATTCAGTCTACGTTCGCGCCTATGTAAATGTTGGTTAACCCCAGAACCCAGCTGGGCGGCAGGGTCCCTAGGCTCGTCCTACATCCTCGCCGCACCGGGATAGTATAATCCTCTCGTCCTCGAACCGGTTCATCCTCATCCTCGCCACGTTTAAGGTGGCAGCTTGCAAACCTATGCCGGCACTGCGAATCAATTTCGAAAGTAAAACCGAACGACGACCCTTCCGCCTTTCTATCTTCGATTTTGCAGTTGCAAAAAATAATCCAACAATTAGTTTTTCTTTATACAAAAAATGATAGGCAAACTGAATTTTATGCATCTACGACAAAAATGATACAATTTAAAACAAAGAAGTAATGTACTGTACAATGAACTATTTTCAATTTACTAAAATTACTAGAGAAAGAACGTCTTACTTGGCTCCTGTTTCTTAAATTGGTGCACGACATTTTCATTTTGCATAAAGTTCTCCGCAGACTGTAAATAGGGAAAAGCTGATTTTCGATTTAGTTGATTAGAAGCATTATTACCAGGTAATTAGAGGATTTTAAGAAAATGAAAAACTGACATCACCCGAGGACCAGAAAATTATATTCTGATCGAAGGCTGATCTTCCATCGAAGATTTTTCGAGGGAGCAGAGGAAAAAAGATAAGAGGGATTGCAAGCAATTGTCATGAAAGGACCTCCTCGTTCGTCGTAGTTGCGAAATTGTCGAAGCTCTTTGTTGGGTTTCCGTGTATTTTGACATTAAGTCTGCGCTCGTCGCGGTTTCGACTGCTGGCGGCGTGATTAGCGGGCACGCGGCGGGTACACGCGTGGAACGACGTCGACGATAACGACTATGACGACGGCGCAACCCCAGCGTTAATTGGCTGCGCTTGCAATCAAAGCAGAGCTTGAAATACCTGCCGGTATTCACGCGGTTTCTCCGTAGTCTTTGGAATGAAATTTTCCTCGAAATTTCACGGCTGTGGCGCGGTGGCGGGATGGTAGAATAGAGTGGGCCCCGGAGCGTCGCGGCGCAGCGCACATTGGTCTGGAAATCCGTTCTTCTCATCAAAATTGAATTTTCAAAGTTGCGCATTTTGGAAAAAAATTTCTATACATCAATCGATAACTTCTCAGAGCTTAAACGTCCAAAAGATTAGGCGTTTTCCATTATTATTAGCGCGAGCACACCGCTACGAAGATAAAATTCAGGAATTCAAAGTGAAACCAATTATTCTAAGAAGTCATTATAGAGAAATAACAGGTTTATGTTAATGTTTTCATTACTTAATTAATTCGTAAGCTTATTTAACCTTTGAGAAGGGTTTAAAAAAAACGTTTAGTAGTATTAGATACGGGACTTCCGATGATTTGGCAAAAGATTTTTCCAATACAAGTAGATCATCAGTGTTCACTCTTCTACAAATTGCAATATAGAAAATTAAAAAGAAATTTTCATGAAAAAAGGGGGTCAGCTCGACGTTTGTATGTCAATGTTAATTTTTGACTACATAGTGCTCTAGCTACTATCGTTATAAATAACGTTAAAACAATTTTAGCCACAAAAAGCTGTACGACATCGCGAAGCGTTCGCATGATAAATAAACCGCCTCGATGTATTGCTGGGATAGTTCGTTATAAATTGTTCATGCCTTAATGCTTTTTGTCGAGCAGCGGTTCCTCGATAAGGACGAAAATAAAGCGGGGCGAGTAATTAAAGCTATCAGCCCTACCCTGGAGCTTGAACGACGTGCAAGGATTCGTTTCAGCGAAACGCCGCGCCACGCCGGACCGAGTCAACGTGAAAATCAAAGATCCGGCTAAACATTAATGAACCGGCGGCAGCCGTCCGTGTCTCTTTTCCTCTGTCCACTGCTTTTTACCCTCTAATCCGAGCGTCACGTCCGCTGCAGTTGCAGGTGCATGTTACAAGGCACACGGGACCGTAGCTCGTTGCAGTCGCGAGCGGATTCCATCCTTTGAAGAGAGTTAATTTAAGTGAAAACTCCATTTTCAGCGTCGCTACAGTTCTTGACCGTTCTTCGACTCTACACAGGAGAAGTACAATCCTTTGGGTTCTAGTTATAAGTTGCCTCTTATCGCACTCGTGCATTAGTCTATGTTTCTATCTCGCCAATTTAATGCAGTCAAGGCAATTCGAAGTTACAAAGTACAATACAGTCGAATAAACCATTAAAAATATTTGTGGATATTAGGTCAGTGGAAAAGTATGTGATGGATTCTTCGTTATATTTTAATACGAAATCGGGCACCAACTTTTTCACTGATCTAAAGTAACGGAGATGGCGACCTTTTCGAAACGGAGTTGTATAAAAAGCACTAAGTATCGAAATATTAATAACTGTAAATAAATAATTAACGTAGACCTCAAGTTGAAAACGATGGTCGAGATATATCTTTGATTAAATTTTCAACATTTAAGTTTAAGAAAGCCACACGATTCGTGGGTTACCCTAATATATCTTCATTTAGCGAACATCGGGAATAGGTTTCATTCGAGACCCTTTGGTATTTCAAGGAACGTGCGAAAGAGTTCCAGAGGTCTCAGGATCTATAGCCGGTTCGTATGAGATTAATACCGTTAATTAATCGTCGAAGAAACGTGGAAAGGAATAGAGTTGATTATCGAGGGTTCTTTAGTAGAGCCGTATCGTGAGCTTCTTCCGTCCCAGACATTTTTATATTTGATGCACACGCGAGATTCCTATTAAGTGTCATCAAGTTGTAGAAACCAATTCTTTTCGAAGTCCTTACATTCTTAGAGCATCCTGCAGTGCTTTAGCTAGCTCTTCAATCTTGTAGGGGTCTCTATAATTTTGAATAGTGGTAGAGTGTTTTACAGGCTACCTAATTTCTTTGGAAATTCTGCTCTTTAGTTTCGGATCCTGTACCAAGATGTTCGAGACGTCTCTAGAACAGGATGTCCAGGCTAGGACTATTCTACTCCATTTTGGTGGTAGAAAATTACATCGAGAATACATTCGTCTCTGCTACTCGGTTAAACGAGCGGTCAGCTTGAAATTAAAGTTCGCAGTAGACGGCGAAAGAGCCAAGGATTGTTTGCTCCGTCCCATCGGTTTCTTCTTCCAGTGGTTAAAACGCGGTATTAAGGGAGCGTGTTCGAGAAAACCATAAAACACCTGTCGCCGGACACAAGCGTCTCGTTTACACGAACTTGGACGGAGCAAAACCTCAGGGAAAATTTTGAAACAACGATCGGTGATCGCCGGGGAGCATGACATTGGCGGAATGGACGTAGGATGAAAAACTCTCGTACACCTTTCGTGGATTGAGAGACTTGCTCGAGGAATGTTTTTTTCTTCGAGGCGGCTCCCGAAGAAACAAACCGGTCGCTCGCAAGAACTCTCAGCCGCGACAACTCGCTCGGGGTCATATATCACCGGGAACAAGGAATATAAGGTTTTTCGGCGTGGCGCGCGGCGTCATGACGCTAGGCGCCGGCCGAGCGTATAATCTCTCAAGTATTGTTCGCGTCTTCCGTCGATTTATCCCGGGTGCTAAGGTGGGAAAAGCTGGGAGAGAAACTGGGAGTAAAGCTGGGAGAAACTGAGGGGCTGCTGGGCCGACGATTGCTGCGAAACGGAAACAGCGCGCACACCATGCCCGGGGAAACACATCTGCCAGTTTTTAGCGGCCTCACCATATATCATAAGTGCGAGTGAAACGTTCGGGGCCGAGACAGGACCACCGGCTGGACCATCCATCTTGTACGGCTTAACTTGCGCGGATGTGCCGCTGCACGCTCGCGCACACCTCGGATACGCTTCGTACCTCGCACCACGACCTGACAAGTGTAATAATATCGATTTCAGTTCTAGAAACGGCTACGAAGAAGTCTACGTTCTAAATAACCATTGCAAACTACTGCAATTTGCTGCTATTGTATTGGCGTAAGGGATGCAGTCAAAGCGTGTAACCCAGGTGTACTTATACTCTCAATACAGATGATCTGCTTAATCGAGGTAAGGCATTATTTAATTCCTGCTTCTTGAAATTGACTTGGACAATCATACAATTCACACAATCATGATTACAGTCATGTAAAATCCATAGATTGCGGATTTTTATGTAAAATAAAAATTGCCCAAGTCGATTATAAGAAACTAAAGGTTGAATAATAGTGTATCTAAGTAAAAATGTATGTCCCCTCAAACTCTTCTCTATAATGTCTTTTCAGATTTCCATTTGGTGTACTCATTTTCATCATAAATTGCATTAAATCCGCAGATTAGCAATAAATATTGTGAATATCTAATCAGATAACCAAGAGTAGTTGCAAGGTAGCTCGAGAAAGGTGATGAAACCGAAGAAACTAGAGGTCTCCACTCCGGCGGAGTATTCCCTTGATTACTATTCGCCAGGCTTGAAAGCTGAGTCCTCTATAACGAATCGTTTCGATAAATGAATCTCTCCGAGCCCGGTGCAGGGACGAGTAGTGAATCCATCGGCAAACTTCCCGGAGAAAGAGGTTCGTAAATTATATCGCCGAGGGAACGCACTTAGCCGTGTCCTTTCAGGGTCCGTTCAGGTCGCGGACGCGGACGACGCGACGGCAGCTTCGTGGAGGACATCTCCACGGGAGAAGTAAAACGGGCGCAGTTAGCTGCACGTCCGTGTGGAAAGTTTCCGGCGTGTAATCGATTCAATTTTCCAATTCGTCTTGTCCAATTCCAGGCAGCGGCGTGGCACGAGGCCGTTGAAAGCTCGGGAAGAAGGAAGAAAGGAAAGTTACGCGACAGCTACGCTACCGAGGAAACGACTTTGTCGGGGCAACAGGGGAAAACCGTTCTCGCGTCGTCCTCGACTATTGCGTTACCGGAGTCTTGCCATCGAAACTCGCGACAACGCGACAATCCCCGATCCTACACGCCTTTGGTCCTCCTTTGGCCTCTGGACTAGGAAACATGGGAGGAACTATCGTTGGGAGCTTGGGAACGGAGCTATCTTCGGCGCAAGGAAGGTACAAAAATATGGAAGTTGGAACTAGAAAGGTAGTCCTGAATTGTCCCAATTGTTCTTGTAAACTCAGTCCCAAAGCACTCGCTGTCCTCGTTACTCGATGGTCCGGGTTAGATAGTTCCCTGTTCCGAATGGTTCCAATGGTTCTTCTCCCAATTGTATCTTGACACTCCCCAGACATTCAATGTCTTTTCAATTGGTCATTGCATGTTGTGTCCTAAAGTGGGACAGCTCTTTAGAGAGCGTCGAATATAGACACCCGGATTGCACACTTTGACTGCAACTCCTATGGAGGTGCGATGGTAGTTCCGAGTTGTCCCAATTATTATTGCAGATTCATTCGCTATCTTCGTCAATCGTGGACATTGCGTTTTGTCTTCAGATACAACTGTCTACAGAATGTAGAACATAGACAGCTTGATTGCAGACTAGTTACCAGACTCTACTACCAATTAACCTCTTGCTTCCAATAACGAGTCAGACTTGTGCCGAAGATGTTCAATAGGCTATACTAAACGTAGACGGTATCCATTACTTTTCTGTGCTATAGGCATGAAATAAATCTAGATTTCCTGTTTCTACTAAGCAATTATTAAGTCACGTGAATTTCAACGTCTATATCAGTGGAGGGTTAACCGAAGTACATACGCAATGCAGCAATAGAAAATTTTAACGAGTGACTATAGTGTTGTCTGTAGTATCGAAAGGGCTTAAAGGGCTGCTCGTGTACCATCGCCTCGGCTCCAGTGAGTTCATCGACGTTACGAGTTGCTGAGTCCGCGCACATCGGTGTGGCCATCAGGAATCATTAAAACACAGGAAAGTTGTTCGGAACCGGCGCTCGCGATAGTAATAATCAAAATAGAGCGCGGCCGGAAGTTGCAAGCGTTCGTTTGCTGGAAAGTTGACCTCTCCGGGCCAGTTCGGCAGACTGGGAGGAGGAGGAGGTGTTTCGCGACGCGAATCGATCGGGAAAGTTTATTCGTCGCGGGGCGAGACACGGCAAAGTTAAATATATTCGTTCGGTATTCAGGTTGCTTTGAAAATGCACGAGCATCGGCGTTTCGAACAGAAATTTTAATCTCCGATGAAAACGGGCCACGAAGATGGCTGACACGGGCGAATCGACGCACCTTAAGAGTGGGCCATTTCAGGACGTTAATTGCTTAGAATCAATTTCCTAGATTGAAACAGTCCCTGTAAGGGTAGTTTTATGGAGACAGTTTCTATTTCTGGTAAATAAGTAAAAACTAAAAACCATGAATAACTTCCAGCAGAAGCACGATTAACAGAATTTAAGAATATCAAAATTTTCAGCTCCTTAGAATGATTTAAGAATGGAAGCCTCCCTTTCACAATTGATACAGGAAATTCTTCTTCTGCGCAAAGATCCGCAGCCTAGGCATGAATAATGTATAATTAACAGAGACCCGAGTTTTGTTGGGCTTTTTACGTTACCGACCCACTGTGCACCGCGGCGGAATTAATCCACCGGGAACGCGCGTACGAGCCGGATAAAAGGGCCCCGGCATATTGGTAAATTGAGAAGTTCTCCGTCGGATCATAGAAAATCCACGGCATTTACATTTTATGATATTTGTCGAGACCTTCGACCCTTGTTGCCGCCGGGGGTAGACATTCCTTAAGCCAAGCCATCCCTCCGTTCCCACACAAATATCTTGCCAAGAATGCTGTTCCTCCTTTTCCCACCGCCGTCGTCCAACGACGCAACGTTGTGTATTACTCACATGATATACGTCTCGAAAAAGGAGCGAAAAGAAACGGAAAACAACCACTCATTATTAAGGCAAAGTGGAAGGGAGAGAGAGGGAAATGGGAGAAGACAGAGACGTTTTCGGGATCCACGTTTAAAATGCTCCGCCCTCTACCACCTATCCGAGGACAAACATTATTTGTTGCTCACCCTCGGGACCGTCGTTTCTCGTATGCTTTATTTGTCGGAAGGAAACGGAGGGGACCGGTTTTCTCGAGCGAACGTAGCCAATGGTTACAGCCGCCACGGCTATTCCGGAATATCTCGCCTGTTTGTGTACTTTATTTAAAATTCGAGGCCGGCGATGCTGTGTACCCGTATCAATTCCACGCACTTTGTGTTTGTATCATGTAATATGAAAGTCCGTTCCCGAATAACCGGACCGCGATTTTTGCTTTCTCAAAAAGACGCGAAAAGTGCGCACTTCCCACGGCACTCGACGCTACTCGTCTCTCGTGATATGGCACATTTTTCCTCGATCCGCAGCTGCGAGCCGCGTGTGCAACGCGTTTCCAGGAACGCGTATCCCATTAATTCCAAAATAATTACGCGCACGCGTTTGCGTACGATACCGTGGCGGTCGTTATTGTTCCACTGATATCTGGATCGCATAAATACCGGTATCCGTTGCATTCATTCGACCCGTTATCGTTGCGCGGGCTAGCATTTATTACGCATCTGACCGAAAGGGCCGGACGTTCGCGTTGTTAATTCCATAATTGAATGGCAACGATATGGCTGCGATAAAGCAACTGGTTTCTCCACCGGAAAGTCTTGTGTGCGACTCCTCCTGGAGGATTGATGTAACTACACACTTTCTCGATCATTGTACGGTGGATTCCTCTAGTTTTGGTGCATGGAATTTTTGGTAGTATCCGGGATCCCATTTAGATCCCTCGAGGCCCTTGAATGGGTTCGAGATCCTATTGGGACGTTTAAAAAGTGTCCACCGGACCTTTCGATGATGTTTCAGTGGATTCTAGGACCTCGTCAAGATAATGGTGGACTTCCCGTGGGCTGTGGGAACTTGTTAGCATTTTTGATGGAGCTCTAGAGACGCTTGGGACATCGTCAGGATCGTCGATGGACCTCCAGGTTCCTAGAACTTCGTCGCGATCCTTGATGAACCTCAGTGGCTTGCAGGAGTCCTTGAGGACTCTTGCGGAACCTTTAATGGACTTGGAGACATCTTCACGACTGTGGATTGATCTCAAAGAATTTTGGAGTTTTATTTCACTTGGATTTTTTTGGTCCCCCATAACGGAGAAATGAAAGACGAACGAGGCACAATACGTTGAAAATAATGTTTATAGCTCCGTCGAGCATCAGAGCGTTCGACCAATTAATCGTCGCCGAGGAAAAATCGAAGAAAATATCGGCGCCGGCAACGACATTACGTCAGCACTATTATCGTCGTCTAATTAACGTCGGCTAATTATGTGTCAGTGGCGTAAGATGGCCCCGCGTTCCGGGCCGCGAACGGCACAGGCCACAATGGCGTCGTTTGCCTTTAGGTGAACTGTAATTAACACGAGTGTCGCGGGAACGGAATTACCAGGACTTCGTTAAGCGTTGTAACGCGTATCGAACGACGTCGACGACGACTCGTCTCTGGCGTGCCCGGTCGTTGACCAAACAATTTTCGTCCGCTTTCACGAAACGAACTTTCTCCATGTCCCTTTATCTCCGTTACGTGACACCCGTCAACAAGCGGGGATCGATATTCGGATGAAAAAAGTCACGGAAAAGACGTGGTACATTTGTTTTTTGTCGTCTATTCCTCTTGTCAGGCGGTTAATCTGCATAATTGATTAGTTGCCGGTCGTGCTGTGCTGCGACGCGTCTTATGCCAGTAATTTGTTAATTTCATCAGCGACAACACGGATACTATTGTTGAACCACGGATCTTCAAACATGCTTGTACAGTATTTCACGACAACGAAGCTAGATGGTAATTGACTGCAATGGAAGTAGTACTAGGTAGTAATATCTAAAGTTACGTTAGTATGTTTGTTAGCAATCCGTCGGTATTTCGATAAGTTGGTTGGTTGTTTAGTACCTCGGATTAAGCGAGTTACGTCGCGTTACCGAGTGCGATGGAAGGGTTGCCTAGCGCGGGCTGTGTCAGCAATTCATAAAAAGGAAGTTAGATTATCTCCCAGGATTGTGTATTTAAAGGTCTTCTGAATAAAAGCGAGATCACACCAAAGCTTTTGTGTTACTTCGAGGGTTTCAGGGAGTACCAAGGGTCGATCAGGATTTGCTAAGGATATTTGGAAATACAAAGGGGTTAGTGGACCCGGAATTCTTACAAATAACACACATATAATTTAGAACGGAAAGTGATTCTGATATTTTGATGTGTTCCACGGAAATTCTGGGTAAAGGGGAAGTGTAGGAAGGGAGGGGGTTAGTAGCAGGGAGTGGGGTAGTCTAAACGTTCTCAAGAATGCGACACGCTCTTTTTTTCGAATTCCACACGACGCGCTGCTAATCAGCATAATTGATTAGCAGCCGGTCGTGTTCCGACGCGACGCAACGCGGCGCGACGTTCTCGCGAGTGTCAACGTCGCAACGACGGAATCTTTGCATAGCCTAATTAACACCTGCCGTGCAGCAGAACTGTAACTAATCTGACAGCGCTCCGTTAAGGTGCTTGTTTTCGTCAGTGGGCGTAATGCATACGTATTGATGCACCGGGAATATAGCTTGCAACGCGCGCGTTGCAGAGCTCGCCGGAAGTCACGATATGCGCCGTTTCGAGGGGAATAGGAAAGGAGTGACATCGGAATAGCGAGTGTTCTGACGTAACGACGCTTCCGTTCTACTTTTCGTCTCTGCTGCTATCCATTAAAGACACGCAGCAACTTTGCAGAAGAATCGGAAGCTACTCCGACCAGTTTTACCCCGTTCTGCTCGGAGGCCGGGCATTAAATTTTCATTTGTTAATGCAGTTCGCGAAACTTGCGAAACCGGGCGTTTTTTTCTCATTCGATCCCGTATTGGATATTAAAGGGCGAGCATCGCTGCTGCAACCCTTCAGGATTCTCGAGCTCGGAAAAAGTGCACCTAACCCAGAGCATTATCGCGTTTTCAACGAAAACTCGATTCGATGAAATTTTTAGTAACAAAACGGAATTCTGTAAGATCGACCGTTGGCAAGCAGCACGGGTTTGTTGGATAAACAAGCATAGAGCAATAATTAATTTTGTTGTTCGTAAAAACTATGCACGACTTTAACGTCTGTTCGTCAAAATATGTTAAAATAAGTTTTCAGAATCTACCGCGGAAAGTACAGAAAAATGTTCAAACATAGTGGCAGTGCCCTGTCTCGTCCAGTGAGCTGAAACTTTATATTTTAAGCACTCAACTCGTTATTCTGCAACAAGCGGCCGCAAAAAATAAATTTCGCATCGCCGCTGTCTGTTTCCAAACAATTGTTGCTTTATTTTCGCGCACAGGTAGCATTTCCTGCTTTACTTTCTTTCCGCAAGTTAAGCTTGCAAGAAACAGTGCGTTCCTCTGACGCGGCAAATAAAAAGTTATTCTTTATGGAAATGTCCTATCTGGCTTCAAATATTACATCGAGATTAATTGAATGGCAGTACTTTTATCGTCGAAGTTGTGCGTATACTTTAAAGTAAATAGGGTCATTTGGTAACAGTTATTGGTGCCGTATTTGACCGAATTGTTTTCCATTTTCCGTCCGTTTTCAATGGCACGATGTGCGCAACGATGCGAAATAAATAATAATCCCGTGTCTCAATCTTTGTCTATTCGAAGTTGTGGGTCTGCGAAGGATCGCACCCTTTCCTCGGAGGGCCGCGTGTCCCCAAGATTCATTTTCCGCAGGGGTGGTTGGTCGGTAATCGAATTAATTATATCGCTAGCGTACGACCAATCGGGTAACGATTGCCGGTCTCTCGGTGTGGAATAACGAAAACGCTTTTCGAACTCGTTACACGTGGCGAACGGCACGTAGGGGGCCCTCCATTGATCCTATATAATTTCGTAATAATCCTCTCGTGTACATTTCGAGAGACCGTGCCGATGGTACAGAAGGGGAGGGGCGAGTGTAAGGGGGAGGGGGTGGAAACCTCGTGGAAATCACGTATCCGCTGATCCCCGACTAAGTTTATCTTAAATGAGTCCGGCGGATAGTTATCGTGCGGGCGCGCGGTCGCTCGGATCAATTGCGGCCAGGGCAAATGGAAAACTCGTTCGGGTCTAGTTTGCTCACGCGAAAACGAGATATCTGCGATCGAGCGCTTTCGAACACGGGGGTCAGGAGAAGGGGGACGGTCCCCGTGGACCCGGCCGCAAGATATTGGACCGACGACAGGAAATAATTCGCGGCTTGTTAAAACGGAAATAATTACATTCGCTGTCCCCGTTCCGCCGTCCCCGTTTCCATCGGAAGTTTAAGCTCGTTCGGGAAAAGCTTCGATACTTCGCCGACGATACTGTGCTCCTCGGCGCATGCTCGAAATTGTATGGAGCTATCGATGGAAGCAGAATTTCCTTATGCTTTTCCTTTATCCATTCATTTCATGGACGTTTTACCATAATCGGACCGCAAATCATTGTGTACATAGTACAACCTTGATTACTCGTGCTAATTAGCAGAACATGATTGTTTGGATAATAAAATAATTACAACAATGTAACAGTTAACAATAGGTTCAGTATTGAACCGAGTCCTTATTGAATCATGCAAAGAATTGTGTAGCACATGGATTGATTTACCGCAAACTACGATATTTCTGTGTGGAAAGTATACAGACAATAAAGAATTCGGACATCAGAGGCCCGGATAATCGAAGTTCTACTCTATTTCCAGATTATATTGTGGAAGGTAGTTGGCTAGAATAAAAGTGATACTAAATATACCTGAAGTTGGTTAATTATTTGGTATCCCGGGTGAAGCAATGTCAGCAATTCGATGTCCCATCCATTTTTAATATGGATCGATCGACATCTGGAAAGGGTTTTAGGGGTCAGTCTATGTCCCACGATCGGCTAGAGGGCCTTGGCGTACACGAAAGGCCAATTATTCTCTCACGATTTTTGTGAATCCACAATTCAGATATAATTTCAAGTGTCTCAGAAATAACCCCAAGTATTTCGACTCTAGGGGAGGACAGAGTTTTAAAGAGGGAATCTTAGGATTGAATCTTTAGGAATACAAAAGGGCGACACGTTCTTCCAAGTATTAGGAATATAAAGGTTGAAGGGGTTCTGTATTCAAAAGATATTTAGGAATGCATAGAAGCCAGCCAATATTCTAACGATTTCAGAAATAAGAGGATTATTGGTATTTGAAAGACATCCAGAACGGGCAAAGAATCAATATTCCGAGCGAATTTGGAGTATGTAAATAGGGAACGGGTATTTCAATTGTCTTAGGAATGTGAACGATCAGTATTCTAAGTTTCTAGGGTTATCTGTTTCTGTAGTTTAAGGGCCATGAAATTTATATGAATGGTAAGGACTCGCGCGCGCAATGTTTTGAAATCCGTGGGAAAATCTGTCCGCCGGCATAATTCCCTTCGTACGGTACAATATCGTATCGGCCCTTGAGCGGCACGCAGCGATTCCCAGCAGTTAATTCTGTCGATAACCCCGATGCTAATTTTAATCGTTCCGATCGCGTAGCAATAATTCCTCGCTGCTACTTGTTCGCATTACCCTGCTCCATTGATAAGTGTATCGCGCGCGCGAGCGGGTAACGCACGATAACGTTGTAATTTCCTCGGTTGCAGACACGCGCGGCATAGCACCGCAGCTCGAATTACTCGACGATCCGCTAATTTGTCTGCAGCTGGCAGACTGAATTCACTTTAACCGGTTCGGTGTACGCAACGAGCGGTAACGCGCGCCACTATTTCCTGCCTTTAAGCAGAATCAAATTATCACCGTACACGTGACAAAACAGGGGAGGACCCGCGCGTGGCCCGTCGACGACGCCCATGCCGATGCCGACGCTGACGACATAATCCACTCGCAAAACATCGTCTTCCCGCGCTGGCCATCCGCGCCGACTGAATCATCCACTCGATTAAACCGCTCCACCCTGCCAGCCGATTATACAATTAGCCCTCACCGCGAATTATCCTCTGTTCGATATTCTCCGGCAGTTAATCAGCCATAGTCTTTGCGCTTGATTATTGTATCTCGTTCTTAATGAGGGATTCTCGAAAATCAACTAATAGGTTTGAACTTTTTATTCTAAAAATCTATTGGCCATAGGAGCTTATTAATTTAAAGATACAAAGGTACGTCGAAAAGAAAAGAAACTCTTCTTCATAGGTTTCACAAGCTTCTTACTTTTTGTCTAGTGTTGACTTGTGCATGAAACTAGTCACTTTTTTCTCTGCTGGGAACCATTTTTATACAGAGGCTTTTTCGTTGATCGATAATTATTTAAGTAGGTTTTGGTAGAAGATGAAAATCGCAAGTCTCGAAGTAGCATTTTGCCAGCAACCTTTTCCCCGTCGGAGAGAGATAGTCGCCAGATTTACGACGTACCTGGAGAGGACAGTCGAGCCCAAAGGGTTAACAAAGGACACGCTGGATCACGAGAAAGATTTTCGAAGTTCTCCTCGGGGATTCATTGATCTTAAGGCTAAAGAGATTTGAAAGGACTTTCTCGTTGGAAGTTGCAATTTCATTGGAGAAGAGAATTTAAAGAAATACGTAGCAAGAGATGCTCGTTCTTCTGTTCGAAGGTTAATCAAATTCGCCACGTGACGAGAGGGAGAGAGCCGAGGGTTTTCTTTCGAGTATTCAATAGTTTCGGTTGGGGAGCAAGGCTCTGTATTTATTAAAGATGATGCGCATATTTGTTACGTGTTACATTCGCGTCGCGTCGCGAGCCGAACTAGTGCGGAGGGAATGCGCACGTGTAACAGATATAAGTCGAGCAGGTCGCACATGTCTGGCATACATGTTGCCTCGGTACGTTCTCGCCCAGTCCGACATCGACTGTGTATCCGCACGCTGTACCCTCGTGTATCTGCTCGTCTATACGTTTACGGGCGTGACGTGACCGTCGCCTAATCACGGCACCTTCGGTGATGGATCATCCTACGAGAGGCGGTGGCCGTGCTAAGTAGACGTTCGTTCGCTCTAATGTTCTAGCACCTAACGCCAAAAGCGACCGGGCCTAATTAACGTGCAGGTTCCACTCGGTTTCTTCCTCTGTTGCAGCTTTTATTTTTTTAATTAATTATCATTTCATTTTTCCTTAATGGGGTCTTCTGTTCTGAGACCATGAGAAGCTCGATCTTTTTTCAAGATTTTTCGCACACATACTTTGCAGGACCAAGAAAGAAAATTCCAGATTACGAAGATCCTGCATTTTTTCGAAACTTTGTTCAGCTTGTACATTCATTGTTAATGTGCATTGGAATGTTGATATTTTCCGGTTTCGACGGAAATCTTTTTCTATGTTGCAGGTTCCATAGGGTCCAATTTTTCGCTCGGATTTATCTGAAATTTAGTCTCGCCGTGGAAGACAGTGAAATTGCTATAAAGAGGGCGAGAGAAAAGCAACCCCCGTCGATATTACTCCGCGAGCTTGAACTTAGGCCGTAGAGGCAGTTTCATAGTCACTTGGGTCCTTTAGAAATGATCCTGCTCAAAGAAAATTGCTCCTACAGCGAAGGAGAAAGAAACTCACGGCGGGAGTCAATTTTCGATAGTGTCTTCCCCGTTGACATTTCTGTTGACTGCTAGTATCGATTAATTTCTCCGAGAGCAGTCTTACGACATTAAATATCGCGAAATTAAAACTGATCGAAGCCGAGTTTTGATCGGAGCCCGGGTTGTTTAAATATTGCGTATTTAATATTCATGCCGGGTGCGACTCGACCGGTATTAATTCAGGAAGAAGCGAATAGAGAGAGGAGGAGGAGATTGAGAGGTGATGGCGGTTCGATACTACGCGCGCGATTTCGTTACGCTTCCATCCACCCCCGCTCAGGAACTGCACTGTCAGTTATATATTTATAACTTTACGTCTTCCGAAGGTGTTTAGTCTACTATCCACGCGGAAAGATACTCGCCCGTAACAGATATAAGTCGTGCGGGTCGCACATGTCTGGCATACACGTTGCCCCTGTAGGTTTTAGTCGTCCCCCTTCATCCCTTCTTCATCTCCTTCCTACATGGACAGAGATCCAGCAGGAGCTCCGCTTAATATTGCAGCGTATTACTGCTGGCTCTGTCCCGCTAGATAGAAATGATGCTATCTGTTTCAAACTTACACGTGAAGGCCCATTTATTCCATCGACGGGCCTAGCAGAACGAGGAAGCACCGGAGAACGATTTAACAGTATTTTGTTATTATTTCGAATTATGTGCTCAATAAGGACATTCAATTTTCTCTTATTAATGTAATTACTAATTAATTTTTCGTCTCCACAATTTGAAATCCGTCAATTTGAGAGGATCGGTAGAACCAGTGTTTAAGGAAAAGATCACGACTGTCACGTCAGATTAATTAACCTCATCTTCCACGAGCGTTACACGTTTGTAGCTCGTGTCTGGTCCTCAAGAAGCGTCGCAAAGAGTGAGCAAGTAAATCGTCCAAAAACACTAGGCAGAGAAAACAAAAAGGAGGATAACGAACGTAAGGGAAGAAATAATTGTCAGAGGGTGCAGATTCGCCGAGCAGCAGGTAATCCCGACAGGTTTCGCGTGGGAAAGGTGGCTGGCTCGTCGAGAAGCGCGAGCACCATATTTCCCATAGAACAGCGTCTTACTCGAGGGCGTGTGTTGTAAGCTCGGAAATAAGGGAAGGTTCGAACCCAATATTCCGTTCTCCGACGAGAAAATTCAGCGGGGGAAAAGCGTCGGCTCCCGGTTCCGGTTAGGCTACTCTATTTCCCGGGGTAGGTATGGTCCTCCTCGAAAGTAACGGTCTAAATCCTCCGGAGACTTTCATCGATCGAAGCGCACGGAAAGCTCGAGGAACGCCGACTGACAAACGGACAGACGGACATAGATGAACAGAGCCAGACAGGTCTCTGAATGTGCGTATGTGTGTGTGTCCGTTCGTCGAGCATTCGCCCCGGATAAAAATGATTACGCGCGACTCCGCCCCGGTCTCTAAACGTTCACGGTACAATATCGCGCAACACTCTCCCCCTCGCCCTCCCTATTCCGATTTATCGATGAAATATCGCCGGGCATGCAATATCTCGTGTCGCGGCGCCCTTCGATTATCGATGACCGAATTTCTTCGCGATTCAGCGAATTCGCCGCTTGTAATTCGATATCAGATAGCCCGGGCTCTCTCGTTGTTGTTGCCGTTGCTCGGTGCTGTTGCTGTTGCTATTCCCGGCGCCGCCCGGTGCCTCGACGCGTTAATAAATCGCTGCCGTTGTGTCGATAACGTTGCCGCGACACTAAACTCCTAACTGCGATCCTAATCGCCGCTCGGTTCAACGGACTTCATCGCAACCTCTCGATTCACCAATTCCTGATCTCTTTTCGCGACTCTGAACTCTCGCGTTCACGCTAAAAGTTGCGTAAACATTAATAGGTTAACGCTAATTTATGTGTTGATCTTGGAATTGGGACATTTCGGATTTTACGAACGGAGATTTCGAATTCTAACGCCCCGCGGTGTCGCGCGCGATCATTATCACAGCTTCCGGATACAACATGGATCCGGATTGACATATTTTCTTTTAGAAGAGTGGATACCGGAATTCCTCGGGACGACGGAATATTGGACGTTCTTCCGTATCAGCGTGGACGGGGACGAAGGGGGACAGAGAGTAAGATAGAAGGGGACGTGTATTTGGCAAGATTTCACGGCTCCCTTTTGCGGATATGACGTAAGTCCATGCTCTCTGCGCCCATCTGCGGACCACGTACCCTACGTGTCCCAATTTCGAGTATTCGAACGGCGAAACCGGTTTTCGAATCTGATCCATCGAAATCGGAAATAATCGCGCGAACGATTTTGGCAACGCCAAACCTATCGAGGGAACTGTACCTGTGATTTTGATAAAATGGATGGCTATTAATCTTTAGAAAAAAACGAGACAGGTGACATATAATAATATTTGCAAACATGTATAAGCATTGACACTCTGTTGTGTGGAAAACACACAATAATGGTGCTATACTAAAAGAAAGCATAAACATCTTCGTTTACCTAGGGACTTGTTATCTCATGACTGAAAATGACCATATACTTTCGAAAATTAAAGAAAAGAATTAAGATAAATATTTAGGGGGTGTCTGGTTAAATTATTGGGAATAAAGTTTGAACACAGTAAAATAATGTGATAATCGTCGGTAAGTAACGTGTTAAATTAATGTTACTGGAACTAGACGGGAGCATTGGATGAAATCTGTGCAAACGCGATAAGGAATGTTTGGGGGCTCCGTTGTTGGCTCGCAGAGAGACCAGGATACGGGAATCGGTAAAATTGTTCTGATATACCGCACGGAACACTGGTCCCGGAAGATTCCTATGTACTATTTGTATAATTCCCGAGGTGCACAGTTAACCCGCGTCGGGAAGACATCGGAAACGGTTGGCGCGCCGCGATTGGAGCGAAAGAGGGGATACGGGATAGAGAGGAGCGGGTAGTTTACGGAAGTGTAGGCGAGCCGTGAACCGCGTGTTTGCCTTGGCTGGGTGTCGCGGGCCGACACCCCAAGCCGAGTTATTGCTTCATAACCCGTTGCTTTTACAGGCTCGATGAGGTAGGTACCCGGTCCGACCCGATCAGACTCGACTCGAGCCGATTCGCGCGAGCAACAACACGTACGCGCCGCATAATAAACATCGATCGTTCCATTAAATCGCAATCATGTGCTCGACTTGCGAACCGATCCGCTGGCAGCCCGTTTCCGCTCGGCTTCGCTCGATTGCAAAAACACCGTCTTGTCGATCCGCGTTTATTCACGGCTCGTCGACGCCCTCGAGAAAAACTTGGGACACGAAAACATAAAGTGCCGTCTCCTGGAAGGTCCTTCGAAGTCGCATCATCCGCGACAAAGAACATTTTTCATCGGTTTTCCAAGAGATAAAATAATCGAAGTGATTGTGTCAGGTGTGGCTACACCCTGTTTCATGGGGATGCATGCTTGGTATCAGAGTTGGGCATTAATCAATTAAAATTTTAACCAAGATTGATTGACTAATGTTGTTCGATTAAAAAAGGTAATCATTGAAAAATGGATGATTGATTCAATTGATTGATGATATTAATAGTCAATCGTTGATTAAAAAAAAATCATCGAAAAATCGAAGACTGATTTAATCAATTGTTCAAGTTAATCGCCAAATGGTCTATCCATAAATTGTAATAAGGAGGGAGGGAGAGAGAGAGTGAAAGAGAGACAGAGAGCGGAGATGGAGAATTGATAGAAATATGTATATCGGAACAAACACTAAGTTTACATTTTTTTCAGTATGCCTACAGTTTTTATTCCGTATTACATTTCGAAGTAGAAATTTATTCGTCAATCATTGATTAAATTTTTGCCCAACTCTGCTTGCTACTTGCCAAGGAAAGGAACTACGAATGACTCTTGGTTCGAATAACAAAGAAAGTGTTGGGATGAATCACGTTGCTCGGCTTTTGTCCACGACCTGACCGGGTCTTGGACTCGAAATGGAACAATAGGAGACAGGCGGGTACGATGCTCGCCAACGATTCGAAATGTATCCGGCGGCTTCATATCGTCCTCGCGCCTAGCGCGTAGTATTTCGGGAGCTCCTTTCGCTCTCTCCGCACGAGCACCCTCGTTAAGCGCCTACGTGTTCCCGATCCTCGATCGACCGGACCCTAGAATACCTACGATCTCTGGATCGGTCACCGTATCCTGTGACCCACGCCATTAATTCCATTTCGACGAAATTAACCCCTTCGAAAATATCGAGCTGAAGCCATAGAAAAAACGAATTATATGTGTTTGTTAAAACAATTTCTTAAAAATTTAATGTATTGCTTTGTTGTCTAATGCATATTAAACTCTACACTCTTTCCTGCATAATTACGGTTTTGTGCTATTAAAAAATTGTAAGGCATACGTCAAAAGCAAGTTTATTTAATCGTAAAATCGTGAAATTGTGGTGCGTATACGCCTCACGCGGCCTAAACGGAAAGTCTCCAAAAATCGGTACGGCATGGAACGTGTTATATAGAAACAATATCATATAATTTAACTATATTCCCGTATGTAGCTTTACTAGTCTGTGCAAAATAGCTGAGACGTATATTTTACAAGAAAAAAAGATTTTCAAGATCTTGCGTACTTGCACAGAGTCTGAACTGGTCAATCCCGATTCGGGACCAGTATTCGCCACGTCACATCACATTGACCAAAGCGTGCAGAATGTGTCGACAACATTCCGCTGTGCCCAACGGAGTGGAGATCGGTTTTTCTATGTACGCAGAAGTCTCGCTGCGAACGTAGTCGGAGCTTATTTCAATTTCACCGGCAAATCCGGACCGGATGGATCCCCGGTCGGCACGGACCACCCGGAACGATATTCCGTACATGTTTTATGCGGAATCGGTTGCCGATACACGGCCACCGACACTCCAAACTTTGAAACGCTGCTCTCTCCACTCGAGCAAACGGAATTCCGTCGCTGCTGCTTTATTGGAAATGTCGTTGCCGTTCCGCGGGACACTAACAAACATGGGAAGAACGACTCGGGGAAGTCGTTAGCTGGACCGTTGGATTTTTATGTATACTCGCGGAGCATCCGAGAACTTCGAATGGTTCAAAATGAGACGTCGATGATCGAGGAATTGAAACTTTATCGGGTCTCTTCGAGTCTCGAAAATTTCTAAACGTAAAACATGATTCATATTTGGAACATGAAAAGAACATTATATAGGATATTACTACCCTTAAGGGGGTAGACTCTCGTTTTCAAAATTCCAAGGGCGTGGATTCTCCTTTCTCGGCAATGCAAAGATGGGGGTCTTTCAGTAGTTAAAAGCGCGAGATAAAAATCAATCTAGGTCGCAATCGCCCTCGAAAGTCCAATTTTTACGTTCACGATACGTAATTCGTATTATTCGGCAGCATGTAGCTATCGCAGCTTTATTAAAATAGCTACACGCGTAGCTGTATTTTTGCGAATAATGGAAATTACGCCTCGTAAACGTAAAAATGGGACTTTTGAGGGCGATCGCCGCTTAGATTAATCTTTTATCTAGCACTTTGGACTACTGAAAAACCACATCTTTGCATTATCGAGAAATAAGAAGGCGCATCCCGCACCCTTGCAATCCTGGAAAAACGAGTGTGCTATCTTATGAAAAACTAATTAAGACCTCAGTCCTGCAAGTTTCCTTTATAACCTAAGAAAAATGTGAACCATGCAAGTGAAACTTTTAAACGACGAGCTTGCGGTACAGGTATCGGCCAAAACTCGGTTCGGGGACGCAGAAGAGCGGATTCCTCGCTGAAGAAGGGGCTGGCACAAGGCGATGGAGCCGGTTTCTAGTTATGTGCGTCACGTCCGGCTTCTGGATTACATTTATACCCGGGCCCGGGGGGGCCGATGCGCCAATACGTGCCTATAATCTTCGTCCTCGCCTCTCTATCGCCCTC
Organism: Lasioglossum villosulum; assembly: GCA_963971365.1. Lineage (NCBI taxonomy): Eukaryota > Metazoa > Arthropoda > Insecta > Hymenoptera > Halictidae > Lasioglossum > Lasioglossum villosulum. Next base: position 9,042,986 of record OZ020498.1, read on the forward strand.
ACGGAGGTTCTCGTCGATCCTCCTCGATCCTGGACTCGTTCGTCTGCGGACCGTTCTGCCGTTTTGGCGCACGGACTCACACGCCCACACCTCCACCATTGTTTGCAACGACGCGCGTGCCGCCGCACACTTATCCGACCCCGAGATGCTGCGAGCGAGCCCTTTTTTCCCTCCGTTATCATCTTTCGCCTTTTTTCTTACCGACTCCGCTCTCCTTTCTCCTCTTCCTTCTCATCGGTAAGTTTCTAGTTCGTTCTCGACCTCATGCACCTCCTCGGTTTCCTTCCGTTTCCCAGTTCAGACCGCGAAACTTTCTCGTTTCTCCCTTCGACCGCGACTTTCGGTTTGAATCAGTATTTTTGGCAACGCAGGGTTAGCTGTAGATGTGAGAACCTTTGAATTTCGAGACTGCGATTTGTTTAAATCACAGATTCTTATCATTTTTGCAATTTTTAATCATGTATGCCTAATCTTAATCGACAACATACTTAGGTCTACAAAAGATACCTTTTAAATTTCATTAAATGGATGTGTGTTGCGGGCTTAAGGTCCCATGAAAACGTAGATCGAACGAAGATATTTTTGATTGCCGCCATTGCTCTCTTGATACGTTTCCTTTCTGAACAATGTCATGACTCGACATCTTTATCGTAAGAGTCCACCAGCCAACGCTTGCAACGAAGGACTGGATATCTGCCACTCTCTCTAACTCTCTTTAAAAAATATTCCTCGTCCTCTTTCTTTATTTTTCCCTGTTCTCGGTCTGTTCATCGCGGACGATATCGCCCGGATTTACACGCTCTGGGGTTGTTTAGGAACGCGTGGCGTTGTTTTTCACTTGCTTACCCGCGGACGACAGCCTCGGGAATTTTCATAATGCAGCGAATTTTATTGCACCGCTTTAGCCACGCTCTGCCGTTGTTTACGTTCCGCGATGGACGCTACGAATTTCGCGGCTGCATTCCTTTCGTTCCGTGGGCCAGCGAATAGACTGGGAAATTAATGTTTATCGCTGAGCAATTGTTCGATGTTTCAGATACATCTATTTTACCACGCTTTTTAAGCCATTGTACAGATTAAAGTAAAATTTGTAAAAATTTCACTTCTGCTCAGTATTCATTTCGTTTTGGATTAGTGCGTACGAACTTTTTTCAAGTTATATTTCGTGTAGTATAATTATTGGAAAGCATATTAATAGCCTTTCAGTAGATTGAATATTAACATATAGTGGATGTTTTGGTATGCTCATTCGCTAAGTACGGGAAAATTCTCTGATCACTAGGTACCTCATTGTTAATCTTGCACAAATGATATTAAATTCGGACATTAATAATATATAAATGTAATATAATAATAATACATACATACATATATTAAATATAATAATATTAATGATAATAAATCGAACAGTTCATTAAATGCATACGCCAAGAGGTTATTAACATTTGTCTATGAAAAATTTCTCTTATTTTCACTGAACAGTGGTCAACGTGAGCCACTTACACAAGAATTTGCTCATCATCAATTTGTTCCTAAATAATTCCTCGCGATTGGATCTGGGCGCTGTCTATTTGGCCGAGGCAAATTGCCTATTTGGCAGCATTTCAGTAAAATAGGTTAAGATGGATAAATTGAATCGATGTCGGTAATTCGGAACCGAAGCGCACGCGTTTGCTGTGCGACTGCAGGAAGTACAAGCGATCAACGATCGATGCTTCCTGTGCTTCGCGTCCTGTTTGGTATACCCAGTATCGCAAGGGAACCGAGTCCAGAATTCTCTGAGGAGACTAGGAACCCGCTTGCTCAGGGACGTGTTACGAAGAAAAATAATAGGACAGGATAATAATGAGTGGGTCCCGGTGTTTGATTAACGCGCTTTTACGAGGGCGACAACTGGCTTGTCGAGCTGAAAGTTTCACGGGATCGTAAAGCGGCTGCCGTCGCTCTTTTTCGTGGCTCGCCCGGTAAAAAATGAAACGGTAGAAGGGTTCGCGATTTCGGGTGTCGTTGTCGCCTCTCAAAAAGCTTGGAAATTCCCCGATGCTCGTTCCCCCCCGTCTCTCGTAAAGGGTGTGATTTACGGGGCAGGCTTAACGCGGACCCTCTGGTTTGTTTTTATCAATAGTTAATTCGCAATTTACATCCGTTTAAATATTCATACCGGCGCGGCGAGACCGCCGCGGAAACCCCGGGCTTTCGGTACTCCGCATACTTATTCCCGACTCTCTTCAGCTTTCTCCAGCCTACCCTCTCTCTCTTTCTCGCACTCGTTCGTTTCCTTTCTCTCTCTCTTTCTCTTTCTCTCGCACATCGAAGAACAAGCACAGCGACAAAACCAGACGGGATACGTTCGAATACCATCGCGCCCGAAACCTCTCACGCATTAAATTCTAAAGCCGCTTTCTAGTTTCGGGCTGCGCACCCTCCGCCGCTTCACCCTTCGGTGCTTGGATCTTGTTGAGAGAGCGAGAGGCTTGCAAAGCTCGCGGTAGCAAACTTTGTCTGCGAGAGCCGGAGCTGTTGGTTACGGAGCTCTAAAGCACACCTTGGCCCTGTTTACGGTCGCGAAACTGCGATCCACCAGTCCCGATTAATTAGCGATCTTTCCTTAATGGGGAACAGAGAATTTTTCGAAAGCTGATTTTTTCGAATCTTGATATTTTATCTTGATATTTATGTCCATGATATTCTCAGTCATAATTGTTGTTATGTTTCGTAGAGGAGATACGTTGCATTTTATCAATGAATATATATTTGCGACTTCATAATATTGTACTTGATGTCAAAACGAACCCAACGACCTAAATTGTTATACAGTAATGTCCACATTAATGTCCCCTCCAGCTAGTAATCTGATTTCGGCTCGGGTATATCGGTGTGAATCACACTAATGTTGAGAATCACAATTGTCGCCATAGTTCAAAGTCCCGTGTGTCGTCACAATGTAATAGCAAAATATAATCTCTTTTATTATCACGTATCTTTTTATATAACTTTCATGAATATATGTGGGACATTTTTTATTAAAATATGACCAGACACGATACAATTTCAACTGAATTTAGTGGTTTAATTGACAATGAACGTTTCGGGCGCAAGGAAGGTCTGTCCTTCTCTACGTTCAGCTCGAACTTTGAAGCTCAAAAGACAGCTGCCCGTCAGAGATAAATGCGACCGAATCCCCCGAGGCTGTTGTGTTTATTGTATCCATTATCGTATACATTACTGTATCCATGAATTTCCAAATCTTAACGAACTGCTAAATCGGCCGCCCGGATCTACTGTGAACAGGATGACACTGATGTCCGTTTCTCCTCTAAATTTGTTTTCCTCGAAAACGAACCATCTATACACCGTAGATATTCTCGAACGAGTATTTTCGCGGGTTATGTCACTTCCTGCATTAATCTTTCCTGTGTGTATTTATAAAAGTTCTGAGAACGTAGTGGTTTTACACTACTCTTCATCGACTTGTATAATTTAAAATCGATAGTTGAAACGCTTTAATTTTAGTCCAGCTCAGAATACGTATCTTTGTTAACGCGAACTATACTTGTGCCGCTCTCATGACCTGTCAGTGAATCTTGACGAGGATCGAAAATAGTACGGCGTTCCGTCTTCGAGGATTCTTTCTTCATTTTCGCCGGTTTCCAATTGTGGGACGGCACGTTCTCGCGACGATACACGTCTTGTCTGCGTCCGCAGCACGTTATCCGTGGCGATACGACAGACAGCTGGGTATTTCATGAATAAAACACGGAAATATACCGGAGCCGACAAGCTGCAGGGCTGCTGGCCGGGTATATCTAAAACGGCACGAGCGCGGAATATAAGAAAGTTTCGCACGGTGCGTGCCTCCGCGCTATTGCGTTGGCTTGCGAATATTTCGTCGCCGAAACCATAACTCGAGCGCACGTTCCTTCTCGTCCCGTGAATTGACCGATTGTACTCTCCTCCTCCTCCTCCTCCTCCTCCCCCGGCTCTCGAGCTTGCGCCGTTTTTCGACATCCAGCAAACTGTTTTCGACTGCGACGAGTTGAAAATTGTCGGGGAATTTGTAATTTAGAGGACTCGCGTTTGTGCAGAACTTTACTGGCGCGAAAAATCGTCGATGTTTGAGCTGTCGTAACTTTGCGAATATAAATCGGACACGGTCTACCGGGGATTATTCTAAAGGGCGTAGCTTCGAGTATTATCTGCCTGTGGTACTCTGCGATAACACGCGAGGGATTCAGCCGTTTCTGTTCGACTTTTCATTCGAGGCATTCGCTGGAGATTGGTTTTCGTTTCGCTGCTAATGCGAGCTTTTAACAGTTCGAAAATTTTAGAGGAAGAAAACTGTGGAACGCAATCTATTTCAATTTCACATATGCGATTCTGCAAAATTTGCTACGGAAATTGATTTTATGGTTTCCGTGATTAGACCTTCTTTATGATCCATTATTTATTAGGAGACGAGGAAGTTTATATTTATTGTAGATATATGTATTCTCCAATGGTTACATATCGACAACAAAATTATATATGATTTTTCTCGGTTTTAAAAGAAAAATTAACAGCAGTCAGATGAGGATCATTCTGAGCACTGTCTCTTCAACTAATTTCGCAGCAAGGAATCGTTTAGAAAAAGTGGTATATTTGATGCCGATCTACAGAAGAAAAGTGTGTGTGCGTGTGTGTAAACGCGGTAAACAGAGTATCGTCGAAGCGCAGAGTGCAACGACGTCGATGGACAACACCGATGGATAATTAATTGGAGCGATCGGAGCGTCACAAACGACGCGGGTGGCGGTGTGTTATTCGGCTCAGGCGGCCGGGCCCAATCAGAAAGTGAATCGTAACGAGCAAGGAAAATCGGATTAACAGGAAATTGCATTAATAAAGTCGAGTGTCCCGGGGGCAGCGGCATCCGGCGGGCAGCCAGTGACGCGCGTGTCGCCGCGTTACGCGGTTAATTTTACTAATTAATAAAGCCATTGTCACTCGGTCATTAAATTTAATTAATTGTGGTCACGTCCCGTTGTTCCGGCCGACGACAGGGCAAACGGAAAATTGTTTGATAAACGCACTCTTCTCCGTCGCGGCAGCGTCGAGCCGGGTCGGGTCGGGTCGAGTCGGGTCGGGTCGAGCCGGCGAGCGTTGCGTCGTTTCATGTCGTGGCCGCTTTCAATTAATTAATTGACATTCCGTACCAGTGGCACGGTTTAAACGCCTCTGTTAACAGCGTCAACGCTTGACGGGACGACGTGTCATTTCCCATCTCGGAAATCCCGCGAAAACTGCAACGTGAACGTGAAAAAACCGATCGGAAAGTTCTTCATTCGCCGAACGGTTTCGACGCATTGTTAATTGACTCTTTAGGGGCGACAATGAATTGTCAACTTGCATGTTACATATGTTGCGATAATATATCGATGGCATATACTGCATGATATCTTTCTCTAGCTGTCTTCAAATTCCAGAACCCGGACAATGATACATGGGAATTGTGTAACCAGTTTTGAAATATTCCTCAGAGTCCGTCGATTCCGAAAGACTTGTAACAATAACTTTTAGTATGTTTGCTGAAATTCCTATTCGTTGCAATTTTTTCAAAATTTCTTGTCCACGTCGTGCAGTAAACTAATCGTTCCAACTTCTTCAAAATAATCTAACTCGTACGGTCCAAAATTAAGAAGGTAGATATCGTTCAGACGCCAATTAGTAGTTGTATCCTACTGAACCACCGGAAAAATATGGCTGTCCTATTTGTACGATTGTGTCCAAGTAGATTGTCCTATTTCGCTGTTGAAAATCCAAATCGCATGTCAGCAGGTAGTCTTCTTTCCACAGGGGTGCTGTACACCATTCTCTCTGAATAATTGCTAAAAATCTTGAGCCCGGGGTCTGCAAATCGTGCCTGGTAGGAAAGTGGAGCATTTTTCGTTGGTGGATCAGTTTGATGGGAATTTTGGCGCCATAATGCGGCCGGCTTAGCCGGTCGAGTCGGGTAGATCGCGAGCACTTCGATTATTACGGTTATCGCTCGCGCGTCACAATGCCTTGGTGGGATTGGGTAGTACGGGTAGCGGCGGGTGGTAGCACGGGTCCATGCGACACGTGCATTGTAAACACCGGTCGGCCGCGTTATACGATCGTCGCAGGTGCAAAGTTAAATGCGCGTGGCTCCGTTCGGACTCGGTTTACGGAATTTGCACTTCAATATCGATGTCCCGTGACCGTTCGCTTGACCAAAAGTCACTCCATTCGCAGCCGTTGTACCCGTTTGTACCCGCTGACTATATCCGAATCGAATCGATACGCGCTCATAGAAAAAAGTATCCCGGCTCCCCCACTCTCTTTTTTCATGTCCTCCCACTCATCTCTAGGGTCCTTTATATTTTATTCCGACTGTTTTTGGTCACGGCGCGCGATTCTTCTCGGGGAAAAATGCACGGAACGTGTCTCCCCGTGGCACTCGAAGAATTCGCCTCAAAGAAATCGTGCCGAAGGAATTTTATTTGCACTCGGAACAGGGGACGCGCGGCACTGCCTCAAATAATAGATGACGGATGGAAACTCGTGTTTATTCGACGAACATCCAGCCTGCTTTTTAGGGTCGGAATATCTCGGGGACTTCGTACATACTTTATTCAATGTTTGCGCGTCATAGACTCGCTCTGCCAGCGAGACACGAGCTTTCGCTGGGCCCAGATTCACGCCGATCGCTTTCCTGTTTCGGCACTGCCCATCGAAAACGCTCTATCCTTTGTTCGCACGATTGTTAAGATGGTTGAGTTAAAATGGTTCCGACTGCGAAGATTTAAATCAGCTCGTTGAATTTGCCAATGTTTACTTCAGTAAGTACATCAGAATTTTTTCACATTTTGCTAGTACATATTTGCAAGTATAACAGGAGCTAGGGACTCAATATGAAGAACCAGTTGCGTGGATCATGTTAACGAAATGTAATATTGCCGATTTATTACTTTGTTTTCAATTTTCGAAAACGCAGGTCACCTATTCTCGGTTCTTGGCAGAAGTCCCATTCGAGGCACGATTTTCGTTTCAATTTTGCAAAACGTATCTTTACCACGGTGACAGCCTCCGCATATTTACGGAGCTACTGATAAAATACGAATTTGTTTACCATCGGCTGTTGCAGGGACACACTGTGCAGTTCGTTCTCGTATCGATCGTATCACTTTTGATCCGTAATTGTTTTCCCAGCCTGCGGCTGTAGCTCGGCCGAGGCTCGGACGCACACTTTATAATCTAATTACTCGTTAACCGCTCGTGGATAGGGACGACCGAGGGTCGGCCGCGTTATTGTTGGCCGAAGTGACTGAAATCTGGCTGCGATCAAGCATTTATTGCTTCCCAGCTGCGACAAGTTTGCCAAAGCCCGGCTTGCAGCGTCTCGAGTCTGACCGTAAACCAACGTTTATTACTTGCCCGAGCGTTCGCCGGATCGTTCCAAAGCTGCTACGATTCTACGCTTGTTTCATTAAAAATTCAAAAATCCCCACTAACTTTTTTTATTATGCCAAGAGTGAAGAAAAATAAAAAAATCGATATTCATTATGACGTCATTCTGCTAAATAATGAAATTTTTTTTCGTTCACCCCATCATTGCATTCTTAGGAATTAAAGTGTATCTTCAATTTTTTAGTTGGGACCGATAGAAGTGTGTTCCGCTCTTATGCGTTAGGAACGCGACGCTCCTTGCTCAATCCTAACGCGTTTTGCGGAGCTACCCCCACCGCTAAACGTTAATATGTATGTATATGATATTTGGTCCCCTCAGGGTTTCAAATCCATTTACCAATCTCCCTTCTTTCCACTCTCTATAATTTCTATGAGTTTGAGTATATATAGATCACTCTTTCGATATCTATAAAAAAAATTCCTAAACAGGTCCTACAACATGAATACTCGAAGCGATCATTAATCGAGTCCCTGTGTGCAGCCACGATTAATCGTGAATCGGAAGGGTTCACATGTTCGGAGTTTCGCGGGCGTGTTCGCCGGTAAAGAAAAAGAAGGCGGGAACGTTTGAGGGTCGATTCGATTCTTGGTCGATGGTCGGACGAGCCATTTGGGCGAGAATAAGGCTGACCAGCTGGAGCGGATTAAAGCGGAGCTCTCTGTAAAGCAGGCTATGCCGTCGCGCGTATCCCAGAGGCTGATATATCTCTAGTTTGTAGTCCGGCTACTAAAAATCCTTTATTTCTAGCCTGCAAAAGACAAAGAGAGAGAGAGAGAGACAGAGAGAGTAAGAGAGTATAGTGATGCTGGGACGAAGGGTGAGGAGGATGAGGATGACGGTCGCGCACCATCTGTGCCCTTCTCACGCGTTTAGCCAGTAGTGCCAGCTAGACCGACAATAAGCTGATAATTGAGCTTTTGAATAATTCCAGCTATTTAATCCTGGTTTAATAAAGCTTCCCCGTTTCAAAACGCTCGTGAATTTCATTAGGGGTAGACTCTTGACTGCGAGAATCGCGCAGCGGGTGGGCGCCGGACGGGGCGGAGGACATTAATGCGCGCAATTTACTCTTTCTTTCTGTTTTCCTTTTATTCCTTCTACTCCCTCCACTCTCCTCTCCTCTCCTCACTTTCTTCTCTCTCTCGCTCTCTGCCAGAAACTCCTCCCGCCGTGGTTTTTCGTTTTCTCTTCCGTTTTTTCGGTCCCCGTCGAGAAACGGACGTAATTTTCCGACGGGGGTGGTGGAAAAAGGAAGCGAACGGGAAGAGAAAGTAGAAAACGAGGAAACAAGGAAGAGTTCGAAGGACGCGCGCACCACAATGGCGGGGCCGTTATGCCGTAAAAATTTGGAGGTCGGTTCGCCTTTATTATCCCGTGAATCGTGCTACTCGTTTAACGCGCGCCCCCTCGTAAACCGAACAGTCTCTGTCTCTCTCCCTCTTTTTGCTTTCTTTCTTTTATTCTTTCTTCCTCTTTTCCCCTTTCTTCGGGCTTAAATACTACACGCGAAGCGGATCTCTTTACGCCTTATCGATAACCGACCTCCAACCACCGAATGCCTCTACTCCCGCGAAATAACAGAAAATTGCGCAACTTTATTCGAGAAACCGAAATCAAATATCTTCCGTACAAGCGAAGCACTTATTTTCTTGGACAACAAAAGGAAATTTCGTTTCCGAAAAATATGAGTAACATTCTCCAACATTGCCGAATGTTCTATGATATATCAAATTACTTGCATTAGTTTCAAACTACTAGATCGTGGACGTCACACGTGTGTAACGATGGCAGCGATCATGTTGGAATAATTCAAGGCTGTCCGAAAGAATTTTCTCGTAAAATGGAAACTTACGGAAACAATTGCCACGTGTCGATCGGAGGTTATTCAAATCATAATAAATCTGGGACAAAAAATCATAAATCGAGTAGCTGAAATAGTTGGTCAACTTTCTCGCAGAAATTCGAATCCAGAGATTCATCAAAAGAAAGTAACAAAAGCTGCGCGTCTCCCCATAGTAATTGTTCCATCGTAAAAGCGTGCCATTCAAAAAATTAGCATAGAGAGGTTACAGTAGAGAGATCTCTCTTCGAAAAGAGCGTAATTCGATCTCGCTCGGGCATTTTTTTTCGTCACGAAGTTTCAACGGCTCAAACACGTAGGATTTTTGCCCCGAGAGATTCGCATCGACCCTTGAGCCTCAATCGTTAGTTTGATTACGCGATGCGACGGGTCGAATTCGCTGTTCGTTCTTTTTTCTCGATTGTTTGAGACCCCGGTTCGGCATCCGAGATCCCGTTGCTCGTTTCGCAATCGAATTTCCATGGGGGCGTGCGCCTGACTGTGTGTGTCTTCTCTATGTACATATCTTCGGCAGAGGAGGCCGGTTATCAAACGTGTTCCCCGCAAACGAGGCGAGTTTATGCGCCGGACCGTTTAGTCAGCCGTCGGTTCTTTCATCGGCAGATTAGTTAATTTCGGCGCAGCCATGCCCGGTCCCCGGATCCCCGATGTAATTAGCTGCACAATAGGAAACAGCTGGCTCCCTATCGCTCGACCGTTGTAACGTCTAAACCAATCTCCGGCTACAGACAATTATTACACCTGTATTTCATAGGTCCAAGCCTCCTTTCCCTCCTTTTCACCCTCTCTCGAGAGAAGAGAGTCCACGGACGCGATATATCTTAAACGTTTGACCGGTCCTGGGACTCTTTAATCTGCGCGGAGCCTGCCAGCAGGATTCTTCGTCTCCGCTTTTCTCTTCTCTCCTCTTCCCTGTCGCGGCCGCTCCAGTTTAATCCCTTAAACGGTCACGTTATATACCTCTTACGAGAATTGAAATATTAGCGGAAATTAAATGTAACTGCTCTCTTTCTCCGAGGATACTGCGAGAAAGCACACCCAGGGTCTTAGCGATTTTTTATTGCGGAAGTCCTTCTCTTGCGAGCCCTTCGAGACGCTTGCTCTCCGACGTCTACAGAATTTGCTGTGAGGCGAACGAAAAATGATTCGTTAAGTAAAGATCCTGGGCGCGGGTTCAGTCTATTTTCTTAGTGAAATTGCTCCTGTTGATGCTTCATATATCTTGATATGGTACCGATTGTTTGATACCTTTGAAATCTAGACGTACGTCCGTACTTTTGCATGTACATACGGGTACAGTCTACCTAATCGTTGTGTGAGGTGCTGTCGAATAATGAGAATTACGTGTTGTAAACGTAAAATGAAGATATCAGAAGTGAAATCCCGAACCCTTTGCAATCCTCGTGTACGTGTACGTGATCTAGCGGTGTGTGCACTCATAGTATGCACTAGACTTTGCCCATAAGTAAATTCTCCTGTAAGGAATTCGTTTAAACTTTGGCAAAATTTTATTTTGAACTCAAATGTAGATTGCAATAATAGAAACCAGCTGAAAATAACATAAGCCCTTCTTGCTTTGGAAAATGACTGAAAACTGAAAAACGTTTTCACGATTTGTTTTATTAAACGTTAAAGTAAAATAAGTTCCTAATTGTGCTCCTATTTAAAAAACCTGATACAGGCCCTTCTTTCAGACACCCATTTAATATGTTTTTCAATGGCTTTAATAAATTGTCGCCAGCTGTGTATAGTACATATAGGAATTTTGATATTCGTCAACAAAAGGATATTGAAATCATTTTTTAAATAAAGTGGAAGAATGCGTGTCAGAAGGGTTGATAAGAAGTCAGGACAATTTGCGATTGGATAGATAAGAGAAGTCTACATTATGAACAGCAATTTCGATACAAGTGCATCGCGCCCGCGGTAAACAGATAATTGCTAATTGATTTGCGTAAACGTTCCCCCCTCCTCAATCGAGTAGAGTTGATCCGAACGCGCGCGAAATTAAGCGTGCCACTCGCGACGCGCGCGATACGATACGTTACTAATTAATCGACTAGCTCACGATTATCTGCGTTGCACTTCTGACGGTATTGCCTAGTGGAGTACGCTGGCCTTAATGAAAACGATCGATTCGATTCTCAATACCTGTTTAGATTCTATCTATCCCTTTCTGAAAACGATGTCGATTGTTCGTTTGTCTGCTGGGAAACAGGATTTAAGCTTATGGAACTTCGAACTATTTACGCTCCAAGAGAGCGATCTTCCTCGATGAATAACATAAAATCTTTGTATCATCGATCAACGGTACTTATTTTTATTTTTCTTGCTTGCGTAATAAATTATCATGCTCTATTGTGTACGATGCCATTGCAGTAACAATAAATAATTTTTGTTCTTTCAGATAGATTTTACATTTCACGGAAAATTATTTCTTGAAAATAAAAATGTTCGTCGTTTATAAAACTTTGATGGGATATAAATATTAATTCTTTTTGCTGTAGCAGGGGCAGGCGTCTTGGTCGTCGATGTTGAAAGCAATATCAATTATTTCAAAGCAATACGGAATATTCAATCAATATCATATTCTGGATATATTTTTTACTTAGAACCTTAACGTTGCTGTTTCATGGTTGAAATAAGAATAAAACATCTGTTGTAAGAATTTTTAAAGACCATTTTGTTAAAAACAAACATTTTGTTAAAAGCGAGAGATGCATATCTGTTTATTTCTGATTAAAATTTGTTATCGATGATTTACTTTCTCTTGCAGCTGAAGAACGAGCACACAGGACCTCTCTCGCAAACAGGACAGGAACACTGAGGTTGCTGAGAGGATGGTGACCGGTCCTGACAATCGAGGAACGCGATCAATTAACAGGACGAGGCCTAACACGTGCACAGGCCATCAAAGAGAATTCCGAGCCGGTGACATATTTGATGACCGCCACAGACTCCTTCGCTGTTGGCTTAGTTAAAACGTCATTGCGTCCTGCGTCCTGTGTCCTTCGTCCTGTGTCCTTCGTCCTGTGTCCTTCGTCCTGTGTCCTTCGTCCTGTGTCTTTCGTCCTGTGTTCTGCGTCTCCCTACTCTTCGATCAAGTATCTTTTAACCCTTCGACATTACAACTTTAACCTATATCTTAAAACACATTCAGAACATTTCTTTTTTGCGTAAAGATCGTGCAGTCTACTAATATAATACTTTAAACAAATTTAAATTACTAATTATAGAACTATACGACTTATACGACTCTAAAAGCAGTTGACGAACTGTCGCATCATACTGACTCATGCGCACAGCACGAACATAAGGTAGAAAGTCGGTAAGGTAGTGCGCGACATTGAAATGATAACAAATTTTTTTTGAGTCGGCAAAAATCCTTCTGGCGGTCGTCATTTTAGACAAAAAGGAACCTATTTTCAAAATTTCATCAAATTCTGAGAAGGGAAGTAAACTATCTATGTATTATTGCTTAAAAACTTCGAGTATGGCTCGTTATTATACAGTAACGGGTTCAGTTAGTCTTAGTCAATGAAAAGTTGAATGATTTTAATAGATTTGAAACCAAGACTATCTGTAAAATACTTTGATTGGGTTTCTGGGGTATACATTATCTTCATTAGCAATTACCTCCAGCTTTACACTATTTCCCAGCGGATCGAAGAATATTTTAATGAAAAATTGAGAAGCATCCAGTCTGGAGCAACACTGCTTCTTCGAAGAAAAAGGATACAAATGGATTGGAAGAGAATCCAATTAGGTTTCTCTGTAAAGCTCACCGAGATCTTTCTAGAATTGATGTAAGCATCAACTTAAGAAGCAGCGCTGGAATGCACTGGTAGATCTGCTACTATGCTCGGAGCTCTAATGCTTCAATAATGATCCATCCTACGGAGTTCCAATTACAAAACTGTTTCTGCTGAAAAGAAAATAGTAATAGGTTTCCCTTATCGTATTTTCCTTTGAACCTTGCATTCTTAATGTAACAGCTATTCATTTAATTCAACTGTCAAGCATTTAGTAATTTTTCAAGAAATCAAATAATTGAAGATTTCAGGCGGACAGCCATTAAAAACATTTACATTATTCACTTCTCTTAAGCTGAACCAAATACAAATTCTGTTTCTTTTCAACATTTAATACGTTACATTGTAGATGACACATTTAAGCTGATCGATCTAATCGATACTTTGTATCCTAGTTTGTGTTTCATTTACCAAATTATTTTGATTTTGTCAGAACTTTGCGGTTGATCTTCCGCATTTGACGCGTTAATACTAGGTTGAACCTTTACAAATTGCAAGAAAACGGGATCTACACAGCCCCAGAAGATCGTAGGATCAACCATTCCCCGTGCACTCTAGAAATCGTGTGCGACCAGCAGATTCTACCAAAGAGATCGCCAACCGCTAAAGCCGATTTGTTCGCAAGGATCGCATTTTTGTGCAGCGAGTTTTCCTGTCGGGTTCTTTAGGATCGATATCCGAAATGGATTCCAGGTTGAACGGCGTGCCTCGTGCTAGATTTCAAGCCCGTCGGTCCGCCATCTTGTCGGGGATCGAACATTCATGAGAGGTTCCACTCGGGGATGCAACTTTTATAGGGCAAGACTCGGCCCCTGGATCATTGCATTTATACTGACATTCTCTCTTTCGAACTCACGTATCCCGTAATCGCGTGTTCCGCCGCAAATAATTGATGCACCGAGCCGGGCAGGGCCGGGCCCGGTTTCCTGACCCGCCGCGCCGCGCCGTACCCGTGATGTACCGTCTGATCGAAGATTGAACCCAAGCCGGCGAGTTACGATCCTTCGTTGCCGGATCGACCCGCTTCTTCGTGATTTATTTCGGCGCCGTCACGAATTAAATTGTTTCGTTAGCGGCCACTCAGACCCGTCGACGGAGAAAATTGCTCGAAACGTCGACAGACAATGGGCATGCTTACTCACAGACGAGTAGGTTAGTTAAACATTTTTTGTGAGCTATAATGCGATCCTTGTGTCTCATCTATACTCTATTTGTAAAAAGGTTACACTTTCTTCTGTTTTGTAGCATTGTAACACGAAGTTGTAAAGTGAAATGGATCCAATTAAGGGTCCAAAAAGCCTAAAAAAATGTGATCTAATGTGAGCTGTGGAGATCTCCATCCTCTGATAAAAAGAAATTCGTAATTTTTCGTAGATTATAATTAGACTGCTGCTTTTTATACAGAATAAACATTACCTATATTGATTGCAAGATACAGAAGTTGCGTGAACATCCGTCTCGTCTCTTAAACACTTTATGTATTGAGTTCAAAAAAATGTGACAGCATTTTTAAATTCTTTAAATGTTTTCACGCAGTCAATGTGGCAGTCATCGCACATTTTTCACACTAAACAAGTAAAATTTCTTGCAACCATTAAGGACAAGTTTTGCCTGGCTCTTTCGGTTTATTTCGACGACGTGAAGTAAGCGCTTACAAGCACTTACACAAGCAAGCGCGTATATGCATAACAATTGTTTGAAGCGTGTTAGGTGCCATCGGTAATGAAAAATTTAATGGAATATTAATGATCTGGTTGCTATTATATACATACCTACGTTACTTTTTGACAGAACGATCAAAGTAATCGAGTTCGAATTACATAAACTTCCGCAATGTTTCATATGTCATTTTGTCATTGATATTCGCGTATCTTTCTGATCCATCGCGTATCGACGAAGTTTTTTGCGGAAACGTTTAGCTCCGACTTCACGCGAGTGGTCTCCGCGATTACCTTTTGGCATGAGTTTCGCACTTGTATCCGCCGAGGCGGAAAACACTAAGTTCTTCTTGTTCTGGCAATTCTCAGCAGTCCCGCGAGTGCCTGCCCTTTCTCCGCTCACCCACATGCGCTGCGCGGTCCCTCTTTCGCTCTCTCTCCCTTCCCGTCAGATCCCAGGGGTTTGCAGAATGCGAATAACTTAACCTCGTGAAACTTCGCGGGAGAACCGCGAAGCATTAAGCCCGGTTATATTACGGCTGGTGTACGTCGGCGTGTATTACTTAGTTAGTCGTTCGCTGGGACGTGTGCACGCGCGCGAAAGTCACACGCCGCGTTTCGGGTATCAGGCTTTCGAATTCCGGCACTCCTATCCGATTAATCAACCGGTTTCTATTTCCCTGCCAGACCTAACTGCTGAATTATATGTATTTAGATTAGCAATTTCGTAGGCTTTTGTCATCGTGATTTTATGCAAAATAAAAATATTCTGCGTCGATTGTCGGAAGCTGCAGTTAATTAAAAATTTATTTCATCCCTCAATAGCTTGGAAAGAACACAACAACATTCTTATACTTTTTTATATCCTTCACGGTTTTATATTTCACCTGGTTAATTAATTTATAAATGCATACAAATCCACAGTCTGGTGATCAATAATAAAATTTTTTAGTTAAAATTTGTGTTACAATTGGTGAAGTACTTTGAACAATTGCTCCCTGAAGATCTATTCAAAACTGCATAACGGTGCACAGTCTACTAGACAAATAAACACACCACCTGAATTCAACTAGAGAAATCAGTCCGCACGAATCTGATGCGTTTCGATCAAAGTTACACGATTCAACCGTGTTCTTATCAACAATTGAACCGACAATAACAATGACAAATAGTGTGTTTCCTGAGCCTAATAATCGGCAGGCGGCACGAAGGCGAGAAAGACTGACAGGGGCCTATCGTCCTTCGTTTCTGCGGGGAAACGCGCGGTGATCGATGAAGGTTCATTCGACGGGCTGGTTTTCATGGGGCGACCTCGTGTGTAGGTAGCAGCGAGTCAAACGCATTCGCGTCGTCACGGAAAATGCGGGCCGGTCGGGGCAGAAACGCGAAAACTGGAGGCGTGCAGTTGACACGCACCGTCCGCGATTTCGGGATTTTCTTTTCCGGGCTTCGATCCGCCGTAGTAGTGGGTCGCGGAGGGTTGGAGAGGGTTTCGGGTTAGCGACCCCCTCTGGAAAATGAGCCACGCGAACGGCCCGCGTTGAGGTTTTGCGGTGCGGCGATACGCGCGCGGAAACGGACACTCGCGCGTGGGCGGGAGCGGGCTCGGCCCAATTTTACATGCAATTTCGCGGTAGAAAGCTCACTCCCTCCCTCCTGCCGGTACAGCCGGGTTTTTAATTATATCTAGCTGCCGCAGGCCCCGCGGAATATAAACCGGAAATAATTCCGACTGGGGAACCTCTGCTATCGACATTACGTTCGCCCCGCTATGCCACTGCAAGGCGAGGCGTCCGCGACGAAACAAAAATGGAACAATCTTTTTCTCTCTCGTTCCCTGACCGGCTGTCCGTGGCTTCGTGCTGACTTATCGGTGCATCGGGTGAATCCGCACGACCGAACGCGAATTAATCGTGGTCTTGAATCGTTGAAACAAATTGTGACCTCTTGACCCCCTTGGTTTTCACTAGTTCAACGTAAATTAAAAAGTTCACTGAATGATTTTCCTTCTTTTCGGTGAAGGATGCTGTGGATGTTATCACCGATAGGAAGGACAAACTGACGGGTTTCATACTCATTATGTGAAATTTCAGTGTGATATGGCTCGTCGCTTGTGTATTCGAATTGTTTTAGTGCGATCGTGTTACGAGTAACGCCGGATGTTCGCATCCATTAGGAGAAACAGACCTTAGTAAGCTGAACACGGTGTAGTAACAATCCCGAATTCTTCTAATGTCGTAAATAAATCTGATAGATATAGTCACACGATTTTTATGACAATTCCAGTCTGAAAGGAAAGTTCAGCATGGCGCGCATACGCCCTACGCGGCACGGAACGTGTTAATGATTTTAATAGGGGTGAAGTCATATATTGACAAATTTAATTTTTAACAGTTTTCACCAATTTTGAATTTAGTTTACTCAAATCTGCTATAAATGCGTAAAGATTCTCACTCTAATAATTAATGACTTGCTGCTACAAATTTTTCCTCGTTCTGGGTCGAGTTTCTTCCTAACGTTTAAATTATGTAATAAAATAACAGTGTCCGGTGTTAGGCGACTTCCTACCATTATCGCAACTCCAACACGAAGGTACCCTCTTATCGCCGGTCTGATCGATGCTCTCGCTGCTTTTATCGCGGCGCCAACATAAACGCACCCTTACAAGACCGAAGAAGAACCGAGGGTCGTTGCCTGGTGTACATGCTAAAATCTCGAGCCCGGTGGCGGTAGAATGTCAAATGCAACGGTTTGGATTTCCTGCCGCTAAACACGTTGCTGCGACCGCAGCCAGTGGTACTTTCGCAGAACTAATATATGTGTCTGAGTGGCGGTTCGTTTGCGCGCCCGGCAAACCGTCGCGTCGCGCCGGTATTTGTAAATGACACCGAAGGAAACCGGTTTCCCAGTGTTTCTACGATACTTCTCGCTCGCGATGTGTAAGCCGGTGGAAAAAACGATTTCACCACCCTAAAAGATTTACACGTTCGAGGAGAAACGAATCCTTCATTGACCAACTTCCCGACTTGAATAGTACCGAATTATACTTTTAAAATAAAAATTACTTCAACGACATCGATGTGCTTGCTACATATGCTTTTGTATATGAGTGGAAAAATTAATATATTGACAATATTCCATTAAAATGTGGTGTCAATGAATAACTATCTGTCGATGCGAGGAAAAACCCAAAAGTGGAGAAATCTTATGAATAGACTGCGAATCTTGACGCATTTCTAATAAAATTGAGTAGACGAAATTCAAAGTTATTGGAAAATTTTTTAAATTTAAGATGTCAATATATAATTTCTCCTCTACTAAAATCATTAAGCTTATAATTCGTTTGCTGAATAGGTCGGTTAGGATGGCGCTTACCATGATCAATAAGTTTGATTTTGATTAGAAGTGATGGATATTACATACGCAGCAACTTTACAGTACACACAGTATTGATTTTTCAGCGAAGTGTGATTTAGTACATAAAGAAAAACTATCAAATTTCGCTAGTATTTCAAAGGCGCGTAACCGCTTTGAGAAATTCTCTGTTCGATATCGAGAATTTGATTCTCGTCGACCGTATATCTGTGTCTCTTTGGTCGATGGTGCCGGATTTTCGGCGGATCCGTGAGACGGGATTGTCGCACGGATAATTGCGCTCCGGGCGAATTAAACTAATAATCCGCTAGCGAATTCAACTAATAAACCAGTAAATCCCATATTAGCCGTATAGGCGACGCGGTTCGGAACGGCGGCGGTGCGGCCGCCGAGTCGCGCTTGGCTTCCCGGAGCTTATCCAATACAACGAAATAATTAATTTGTTTTGCGAATCGCAGTATCGATTTGGGGGCTGTCCGGATTTCTGTTCACCAATTAGAGAAGTATCGCGCACAAATTGGCAAGATCCGTCGTTCGTCAAAGATAACATGGTGTGCGCCTTCCCCCGACGGATCTCTATTTTTGTTAATCATTTCGCGGAAGTCGCCGGGAACGCCCACCGCCGCTTTGATCAAAACCAGTCTGTTTCGCTGACACTAATCTTCTTCAGGATTATCTTCTTCTATGAAACCGTCCTGCTTTTGGCGTTGTTAACTTTGTCTCCCTCTTTAATCCACCGTTCTTGACAAATGTATTCACTTTTACGGGAGAGATCTTTGCTCGTTTTTAGAGATCGCGGTCCACAGATTTTTTTATTTATTCAATTTCGAGGATTTTCTCCCTCAACCCCTTGGGGTATGATTTTCTTCAGGATTGTTAGATGATTGCAAATGCGCATGCCTGATTTACTAAAAAATACAAGTAGGTACATTTGAAGTAATTATATGTATAGACAACACTTTCTACGATTGTTTTCTAGTGTTTTGTAGATCGTTCGAAAAAGATGTTGAGGTGTTCGAAAAAAGTTGACAAAAAATTCGTAGATCCCGGAACAAGATAAAGTACCGAGAGAAAGACCGTAGAACTGGCAGAGAAATTGTGGCTTCGAGAAAAGGATGGTGGACTTCACGACGTTGTAGGGTTTCTAAAAAAGTGATAGGGTCCATGAAAAGGTTGGTTTACAAGAACATTGTAGGCAGTACGAACGAATGGGCTTCGCAAGAAAATGTGTAGCACTGTCGAGGGAATGATGGGGTTTTGAAAAAATGTAGGATTGCCAGAGGGTTATATGGCTAAAAGAAACATTGTAGGGCTTTCGCAGAAATTGATCGTCGCTTCAACTTTCATCGTAATGTCACAATTATACGGCATCTACTACAGGATGCAAGCAATTTTTCCTTTTCGAAATGTGTATTTGTAAAAAATAATAGATGGAAAAGATAAAGTTGCTAGCGAATCCTGTGAGCCACGGTTTGAGAGAAAGATGCTGAAAGTCCCATGGGATTTTCAGTGAAATGGGAACGTCATGGAACTCGAAGTTGTGGTGAACTGCAGACGACACAAAGTTCTTTTAATTGTCATTGTTTTGACGACTTCTACTGTCACGCGGTGGCCTGGTCAACTGGGACAATAATCGAAAAACGAATAGAGATATTATCGCGAAGTTTCTTGTTGGATGATCAATAAGTTACAACCACAAGGAACTGTGGGGCCTAACTTAAACAATCTGGAGATACGAAGGGACCCTGGTTTCCTTTCGGGTTCCAAAGGTTTTCCATTCAGCACCTAGGAATTAGTAGAGTAAAGAGCTTCTTCCAGCGCCGTATAATAGAGAACAGTTATATGAATATTAAAAGTGATAGTACATTTCTTAACACCGATTTCCAATATGTATCTTATGTGTTCCGTAAAGCAGATTGAATTAATTGGATACTTATACTAAATTTTTATTCTAGATCGATGGCAAAACGTAACCCGTGTAAGGGCAGTGTCTTTTGTTGACGATACCACAATCAAATTCTGAGGTTCTAAAATCCATAAAAATTATACAATTTGTAACGAACATCGTGCAATTAACCAGCGGCATGAATTTCGGCCATGTTTTTGCGATTCGGGGCCCCCGTGTGTCGGCTCGTTACACGCGTCGCGATGAAGGAGTATGCAAATACGGGCAACAGAGTGAAACCGAGCACTCAAGCTGTCACGGCTCGATTTAGCTGGAGGTTTCATAGATCCCGACGCGAGGCGTCGCGACGCGATACCAGGGCGCCTGGGCGATGCGATGTGTACACCGGCGGTGGCTCGCGTCTCGAAACCCTCCTCTCGAATGCGGCTGTTATCGACAGACCGTGGTGCGCGAAGAAAAAATGTTTTCTCGCTCTTCCGACTCCGGGAGCCTTGCATTTCCCGTAGAACCTCTCTTTTCCATCGGCGCGACTCGATGCGAGGCGACGCTATGCGCCTCGCCACACTTTTCTTCCCCTCCCTCGAGATGCGTGCACGTTTACGCGGCTCGACACATCAAACGCAGACTTCCCTCGACCTGTGCGAGCGAACGAGTGTACTCCTGAATGTGATTTGTTGTCGTGCACCTCCCTCCCCCAAAGATCCGCCAAAAGGACACCGAACGACCCTTCGAGCCCTTGCAACACCGGGGGGATCGTTTCCGCGGCTGCTCGTGCGTAATTTACGTCGATCCTTTAACGTACCCAGCTTCAGGAACCGAGCTTGCAGTGTGTTGAGGTCTACTGCATTCAGAACCGTGAGATTGGGGATCCTGATACTGTAGCAGACGATACTGGTACGCGTTTTGAATCTGGCGGATGTGGTGTCTGACTAGATGACTTGTGGTGGGTTTAGGTGGTGATTGGTTAATTAGTCGTTGGAAGAGGACTGACTCTGGTAGACGTAGCTCTCGATACATTTTGCCTCTCCAAAATAGAGGCATTCCTAACAAACCAAGGATTTTTTGTTTCCAATCGAATCCCTTGGTTTGCCAATAATAACTTTGAAAGTCTTAAGAGGGAGTTTGTTGACCCAACATTCGGACGTGTTTTTACTTGCTTGAAGGAATGCAACTTGCGCATATAACCAGATATGCTAAAAATTACGTCTACCTGTATAGACTCCACTTGGAGTTCTGTGTCAGCTTAAATATAAATGACACCTACTCATTTTTGTCATAAATGTATAAAATCCGCAGTCTAACCATAGGGTGTCCACTGATATCCCTCGATGAAATATAATAATCATTCTCCAAGGAAAGACGTCGCCCGGGGAATCAGTCCCAGGGAACCAAAGACTTCGATAAATGACGTAGGTCTTAGTAAAAGAATCTGGAAACAGTTCACGAACGAACTGGCTCCTGCCTCTCTCTCTATCTCTCTCGCCACGTTCCTCTAAGCTTAAGAGCATCGTTAGGAGAGCTTCGCGGAGAAGTTACAACCACGCGCGTGGCCGGGAAAATACTGTTCGTTTCAATTAGGGTCCGAGACACCGTTCTAATTGTTTCGCGGCGTTGGTACACGAACGGACGGCTCCCACGGAACATACGCGCGATCGCGCTCGAGCACATATTTTGAATGATTACGCGAGAGTCCACGGGAAAGTGCTATACGTTCTCATTAAGTCCGAGGCGGCGTGATTGCCCTGCGAGGATCGTACGCGTCCGGTTTCCCTTGGATATTTCTTCCGAATTACGCGCGTTATTGTGGCTATCCATCTTCAAAAAATTGATTTTACTTGGATTTTTCTCAAGTATAAGTTTTAGAATACGTCTGCTACGTAGTTACACGCAGCAACACCCTGTATGGATAGCCGAGTCTGGTGTCGTTGCGCAGCCCGAAATTCTGCTGAATTACGAACTTCGGTTGCACACTCTCGCAAAACCGCTGGCACGGGAACCAGAACCGGGAGGAACAGGATTGGATGAAGAAAGGAAACGCGATCCAAGGGAGTCCTACATATTCAAGCGATAATTCGATTTAGCGCGGGGAGTCGGTGTTGTCCCTTCCTGTTGGCAGAGTCGTCTTTCCAAGCCGGGGGTCTAGGCATTCGGAACCTCCGCGATAAACGTTCTGCTATCTTAACCACCTTTACCGTACTGTGGCAGTCGCAAACGGGCCGCTAACAGCCTGAAACGATCAACAATCTTACGAGCCTCTAAACATTTTGTTCCCTCCCTAAAAGTATCTAATGCTTGTTAGGCCATAGGCTAAGTATTTGCTCTCTTCCTAAATTACTAAAAGATGAAAGAGTTCAACCTCCAAAGTCCCAAATGTTCCTCAGACCATATGCTTCGTATTCCAGGTATTTATCTAATACCGGAGCTTTCCCTGTCTTGGCAGTCTTTTCTGAGGAATCGAATCCAGAAATTTCGAAATGCTTCGTAGGTTCTAGGCACGGTGCCCAGAGTGCCTACTGGATAAAGCAACCTAGAAACAATTCTCTGGAAAGCGTTCTAGGGTAGCTCTCTAGCTAGGATGGAATCGATTAGGGATTCCAGCCCGACGTGCGAGTCGATCGTCCTATTTCCCTGCTTACGGGAGATGAAAGAAGGTCAAAGGGACCAGAGCAAGAGAGAAAGAGAGACAGAAAGAGGGGAGAGAGTGAGAGGGGAGGAGAGAGAGATGGTGTGGTTGGAGTCGAGTTTGCCGTAGTATATTTTTAAATGTATTTTTCATGCGGCCAATTTTGGCCCCCCGTCGAAATTTGTAATTCCTTTGAGCCCCGTCCACCTGCGAGCCGGAAACGGAAGGAGCTGCCGGGGTAGCATTATCATTTATATGAAATCCTTTGCGCGTCCTTATGCATAGTCATTATTCGGTCGCTTTTTCCTGGCAACGAGCTAAGGGTAACAACGCCGCTGCCGGTTCAATACATGCCTCTGTGCGGACCAAGGTGACAATCTTAATTAAGGAGATCTCTTCCTACCAACCCTCCCCTCCCCCTTACGGTCTCTTTCCTGCGGCGTTTTCTCTTAGCCCCTCTTCTCCCCTTTCCCCGACTGCGAAGTTTATTAGCCGTTGACCGGAGCCGGACTTCATTTGCGTTCCATTTCGCGAAGTACTTCGCTCAAGTGCGGCCATCGCGAAAGTATTTAGGGAGGAAACTTTTGCCTAAGCGTCGCCAATCAATTCCTTCGAGCCCCGGGTCCGACGAACAGCCCGGAACTCGCCAGAGAATTAATTAAAAGTGCCCCTTTAAGCTTGCATTCGCTCGACACTACCACGGAAATCGTCTTTCGGCCCTCGATGTTTGAACGCATGGCGTATGTGGTTCGATCATTCCAAAATCAATCCCCTTCTCTTCGAATCGGACTTCGATTCTTTACAAGTTACAATTTCTGATCAAATCAATTAATTTTCTCAGAGTTTATCACTCAAAAATGATGACCCCTTTTTAGTTTTTGTGCTCAACTAAGGACCAAGAATCAAGCTATTATTTTATTCTACAACAAAGATATTTTACCAAACTTATCAGACAAACATGGGGTCAGAAATAATAGAACAGTTATTTAGGTACAGTGCCACATCAATCTTTTACTGATTTATACTTGGATCAAATGTCAAACACATTTGTTTAACAAAGAATTTAGACGTCAGAGGTTCGTACAATTGACGTTTTACTATACTTAGTGTCAATTCAAGAAGAATGTGCAATCCATAATTCACGTACGGTTAGTTACCCAGGATTAATTATTTTCCCATTTCCTCAAAAATAATCGACATCCATTCGCGACTGATTTTGCAAAAAGTAGGATGCTGTCAAAATTTGCTAAAACGATTTCCGTGAGATATTTTGCGCGTTTTGCGAGCGTAAAACGTTTCGTCGGACGTTATCCCGCGGTCGTTTATTTTCGCTGGCGTGTTCGCAATAGGCGAGAGCGAGTCGCGCAATAATCCGGTCGCCATGTTCGGTTCCATCGTCTTCTTTCATCCCGGCCGGGGCCCTTAGAGCGTCGTTACATTTTTCCGGGACGAGGGACAAAGTGCCGCGGCGAAATCCGAATATCTCAAGCCACCGAGCGTAACGGCGTACTCGTCGGTCGCGGGTTATGCATATACGAGAGGAATATGCAGCGCGCTTCATCATTCTCGATCTCGTATGTAAAGCGCATGTACCGTCTGTACGAGGAATATCGTGTCTGCCACGGCACGAAAATGGCGACCACGAGACATCCGGATATCGTCGGGATGCCTCACAATTTCGTCCCGACAAATTTAAACCCTTCCTCCTAGAATCCACAATCAACGGGATCTTTATAAAAACATCAACGTGGTCAAATACTTGTATCTCGATCTTTTTACGTAAACGCATTCGGCAAAGATAATTTTTTGCAAAATATCTATAAAAGTTACTCTTTAACTCTTCTGTTTTTATTCCTTCCCGAAATATGTTGCCGAAAAAATTCATACAAAGGATTCGTTGAAGTCACAGTACTTTCTGATCTTCTTGGAAACGATCGACGAAACGGTTCACGATCGAATATTTTTAACTCTTCCAAATTTTATATCGGTTATCACTGAATTTATTTTGAAGGTTGCTGTTTTCTTTTGTTATAAGAATGTATTGAAACTCTTTACCACTCTCGGAAAAGAAGAAAGAGAATTTGTGTTTCTCGCGCCGCTACGGAGGTAACACTTAGCCACGGAACGATTAAACAATATTTATAGTAAATATAGGGGGAACCAATTGAGAATGCAGCGTTAGAGGCAAGAGAACCGATCATCTGTTTCTTCTTTCTGCGGGAACGGCTCACTTAATGGAGCTACATAGTGGTACTAGCTTTCTACAGTTCCATTTCGATCCGGCGCTCTTTGATATCTCTCTCCCCGCTCCCGCTCTCCCAAAATAGAGCTCGCCGGTAGTCGATTCACCGTCTGAGACGCCTTTTTGCAGAAATTTACCGTGTCTGCGGAATGTAATTTGTCTCCTGGCAGTTTCGAGACGGACGCATCCTGCCTGGGTATCGGCTCTCTGGATCTCGCCGAGGATAATCGAGAGGCTCGGGTGAAATCAATTGGCGGCCGCCGTGGTGGGAAATCTTTGAGAGAGGAACACGCGGGAAACTGGAGGCTGGATATGGGTAGACAGAGAGAGAAAAAAACAGAAAGAAAGGAGAGCCCGAGCGAGAGAGAATTATTCAAATCCTCGATAGAAGAGTCCTTCGGGGATACCGCGTGCCACTTTGAAACCGACGGTTCCTTTACGGCTTCCTGGCCGCTCTTGTCTTATCCGGGATTCTTGGGTACTCAAAGGAATCCGCGGTGAAAGTCGGGGAATTGAGAAAATAAAGAGAGCGAGAGAGGGCTCCTCGCAGACAAAGTGGCGGCTCGCTTTTGACGTTGATATCCCTGCCACATAGGAATATTAATTCCGGAGCTGCCGAATTCATTTCTATGATCAACGGTGTTGAGTGATTTCTGAAGTTATTACGAGCCAAACCTAAATCTTAAATTTCTTTCTTTCCACGCTAATAGAGGGATGAATTCGTTGTTAAAGCGATGTAAGACATCCTCTGTATAGCATTTCGAATAATAACCAAACGTCAGGCGCAACTGGAAATGTGCAGGTTCATTTTTAGGACATGTTTTCAGCGTGCAGGGTGGGTAGTTGTTTTGAATACCGGAATCGTGTAATACTGAGTCCCATACTGACATAGTTGCGCTAGACCATCATCTGTTGCGGCTTCGCGAGGTTTCGACATGGTACGTTGAGGCGGCATCATTTAATTATTCAGCATCTGGTGATGAATTTCACTCAAATGTTGTACAATTGAATGAAAAGGAAAGAAGAATGGATTAAGATAAGACATCCTTAAAACTGTTCAAGAAAATCGACGACCACCTGCCTGAATCGAATCCAAGATCGTCATGTGTAGAATCCTCGGAACGTTCCGTGTGTTAAAGTACCATAAGGTACGGGGCACGAACTTATGCACTGATTTAAAATTCACCTGTATGCAGAAAATTCGCGAAGCAGACGGCCAGTTAATCGCGTTTCAGGGAGACCCGAGGTCTGACTGTTAGAGCGTAGGATTGCTCCAAGAGCCGATTTCGCTCGCGATCAATGAAATCCGCGAGGTAGGCATCCGGAGATCTGCAAGCCGAAGTCATGGTGTTTTACATCAGCCGGGGCTGAGCCGGGGCCCAGACGAGACGATATGGTTACTCGTGCTCACCTCTCTCTCTCTTTCTCTCTGCGGGCTCTCGCGCGCGGCGCGGCGCAAAGAAGCTTAAGGATAAAGTCGATAATACTGGCATCGGGTCGATGCATCCGCGCCGCTGTCACGGACACTTTGCATCCCCTCGAGGATGCTTCATATCCACTTTTCAGCGGTGTGCATCCCCGGGGCTCGCGGTTTTCCCGGAGATATCCGCGGCCGAGTTCTTCGAGGGCTCTTACGCCTCGAGGAAGATTAAACGCGGTGGATTTCACGTTTACGCGAGCAACCCGACCGGTAGTAATTTATCCGTGATCCGGATGATACGCTAGACCCTCCTCTCTATTCCGCGAGTGATTATTTATCAGCTCTTCTTAAACGGCAATGCTAACTTTCCCCTCTTAAGCGCTGACCTATCGAAAGAAACGAGACAGACTCCGATGCCGTTCTTAACAGAATCTCTGCTCGAGCCTTTTAATTAAACTGCGCCGGCCACTCCCTGCTGTAAATGTTCAAGAATTTTTTCGGTGCAGTGGAATCGCTTGAATTATTTTTCGCCGCTGCTCCACCCTGTTCTCCAGCAGCCCAGAAGATTCAGCTCCTTTTGCGTGTTACTTACCGGATTTTGGAGATTCGAAATGGTTGTGATTCGCAGCTGGAAACGCTGTCCACTGGTAATTTTCTAGATCGTGCAAGATTCCATATTCAGGAACGTCGTGCAACAGTCCTTTGTTTCGAGATTATGTTCTAGATTCGAGAGGGAGAACGTGTATAAGCTTGTGCGATTATTTCGCGAGTATAGGTAGTTTCTATTTTTCTGCATTTGAATTATGAATTTGCATAATGTATCGATAGTAATCGCATCGGCCGCGATTGCGCGCGACGTAAATTTCTAGAATTCAATGAGGTGCTGTTTATCCCGTGCTCGGTCCTCGTAATAACGCGCCACGGGGCCCCATAACTTTCCGCTGGTTTTAAACGGTGCGCTACTTTCGAGTTTGCACAATTTGTATGCGGACTATAACATTATGTCACGCATTAACGAATCGGAGTACAGTAACGCGGACTCGCAAGGGATCGGATTTACGAGCGCGTTAATTCGCGCGGCATCTGTTAATCTTGCATTGTAAAATAATTCTATACATTAGAATTTATCGGAATCGTACTTACCTCTCGCTGTAAATTCGTCGAAAGATGATACGCTGCGCATTAACACTACATTTATTAACGGAGTGACTATTACACATTACTTTATGAAAACAACGTGAATGTGTTTGTACAAAGTTTTAGTCATTCTTTTTATTCTGCCGTTAGTGGTTCGACCGAAAGATTTTTCAGCTAAAATAACATGATTTAAGGAGACCTTTAACATCATTGTACCAAAATTGTTCTTTTTTTCCAGAGCGATTGAGGTTATCTACAATTTTTTGACCAGCGTCGTCCAAGTCTGTTATAAGGAATACTCAGACGAATCAGCAAGGATTGAAACAAATACTTTTTCCTGGATCTAAAACGACCAAAAAAGTGATTTCAACCATTTATGCTTGTGTATTGCTGCTAGTGGACACTGTATTTTGAGCACCGAATTAATTAAGGTAAATGATATCTTTAATGTTTCTTTAGTTTAGATGAAGAAGAAATACTTCTTACGATGCTTGCCGAATTCGTCTCAGTATGCCTTAAAAGTTGGCTGCTTCTGTTCTGCTTCCGTTCTGGAAAGAAAGGGTTGACAAAAAATTTGAATCATGTTCCTTTAACTAAATAATTTTCCGATTGAACCATCTTGTATAATACATACCCAAAAAAAATAATTCGTTGAATAATTCCTCATGCATCTGTACAATCTGAATAATCGTAAGAAAAAATATTTGAACATAAACCCAATGTTAAATGCGTAAAATGACGGGGAAGATTGAAGAGGTGTTGCGTTAGTTTCCGTTGTTTTATTCGTACAGTTCTAGATAATTTATCACAATAAGGGAATCATGAAAAATGTACAATAACGCAGACAGAAAACACATCTCCGTGAAACCGAAAAGAAAGGACCAGCCGTCTGTAACGATCCCTCGTTGTGGACTCTGTTATTCTGTAATTGACAATTGTCCTCCCCACGATTAGACGGGACGACACGGCCCACCGATATTTCCTTTCTTTACAACTTCGAGAACACAACGCTATACTTACATAGTAGACTGTAGCAACATTTAGAGTAACACTACGCAGCGACTTTACGATGCACATTAAAAGCGATGTTTTCCGATATCCCGTTCTCGTCTCGCGTCTCTTCGGAGTCTCTGCAAGTTTCGTTCTCTTCCTTGCACATTTTGTCCGGACAGATTCGCGCGACGCGTCGCAGGACGTTCCGTTCGATTTCGATTCGATGTTCGCCTTCTGTTTCTAATTCCAGAAAGTCAGTAAACTCTAGAATCTGTACACGCGCGCCAGTCGAGAAATTTCGAATAAGAACAATTTGTTGCGCGAGAGAATTCTGGAAAAATAATTCGAGCTTGTGTTTCGGTTTTGTTTTAGTTCCTTGCGGTGATAATTCTGATACGAGAAAGTTCGCGGGATGATCGACGGAACATCGCCGCCACGCGTCGCATTGAGCAGGAGGATGATGGATGAAGCGAGGAGGCTGGAGGAGGAGGAGAAGTAGAAGACGTTCGTTAGGCTGCTTGCTTGTCGATCTTTCGCATTGTATCTCGCGCTTGACGGCCATTTGTAATTACTTATGGCGCGGTTCATCTAAGCAGGTTACACCCTTGTTTATGTATATTTATTTACAGGAACACAGTGAACGTTGCCGGCCGCAAAATCGATTCATCCACTTGGGTGTTTCCTGTTCTGCTCGGTCTCGTACGCTCGCAACAACAATAATTAACAACAACGATTCCCCCGCCTCGTTGGAGGATCGATTTCGCGGCAAGCAGCCAGCGGGATTGCCTACGAGATACGAGACTTACGATGACAGAATTAATTATTGATATCCTCTTACGACTAGAGTTCCGCACGATCTCGATGCTGTCCTCGATCTTCGCTTCGATCGGCTGTTACGAGTGCGCGAGCCGAAAACGATGAAAGACGTCCGAGAATCTTGGGAGACTCGGAGTGTGGACATCTACCGAGCATCGGACATCCGATGTGTATGATAATTTCTGGCCAGTTTTGAATCACCAGAAATCCAAATGATTCGAGCAAGATTGTTCATTGTAAAGCGTTTCTTTCTGCTTGATGGAGATTAGGCTTGACCGAGTAGGGCTTTCGCAAAGTACCCTCGCTTGCGGTGTGCTATATAACAGAGACTATAAATCTATCTTTTAATTATTTAATGGTTGGTTATGCGGAAGTATAGGACCATCTACCAACGAATTTCAATGACAAAAGTTACACGTGTTCACATAGGGCTTCCGCGGGCAACTACTTTCGATTATATCAACTTATTCGAAGGTTCAGAAAAATTAAATCTTCAATTCTCTACTGTTAGTCAATTCATAATGTAGGACAACCATCGAGAAGAAATCAAGACAATATCTCTAATGTGAATAATTCAAATCTATGTAGGGCTTTCGCCAAGGAGTGGTTTTCTTTGCAGTACTTACATTCAAAGATTACGTACCAATTCTCGAATTATTTAATCTCAAATTGAGCGAATATGCAGGACAATATTTTAACGAATTGCAAACAACATGAGAAATGTAACCAGTAGCTGTATTTTCTACAGTCTCCGTTGCTCGGTAGATCCGCATTACATACATAGTCTCACGATCATTCCAGGATCCACGAATCCTCGGATCTTCTCGCAAGGTGCACGAAATTGGCCTGGTCAGGCAGGTTGCTTCGAGCCTCTGGCTCACAGCGATTAATCTAACAATTTGTCGTTGAATCGTTCGCTATTCTATCGCGTTCCGATTTGTCGAGGATTCTTGATCCCCGATATTGTTTTGTGTTCGTTGCCGCAGGGAACGGGAGCGATCACGCACACGCCTGTATATACGCGCGCGTGCGTGGGTCTCGCTTATTTGGCACTTCTTATGTGATCGACTATTTACACGATAAACGATCGTCGAACCGTCGACCTCGACGAGTCGACTCGCCCATTCCTCTTATTTATAATGTTTATACAATGAGCCCGGAAACTGAAATTTATACACTGAGCTATGTACAGTTGTCCCTCGAGCTGGCGAAGAGCCGGAAGCGTTCCCGCTCGCTGGTCGAGACACTCGCTCGCTTGCATGTTTGTTTGCTCTCGTCGAGGGACTTCCGGTCGATTAACACTAAAATTTATATAAACCTCCGTTCGCCTCCGTTGAGCACCGAAAGTGTTACTTACCTCATGCAATCCTTATGCAAACGGTCGATACGATAATTATAACGATACATTAACGTATAAGCAATAATACTTTCAACTTGTTTCGCGAGTCGCTGTTCTCTGTGTTCTTTCTTTCTCTCTTTCGTCTTTTCTCGGTGGACCAACTCGCGTTTGCGACTCGCCAGCGATCATTCCTTTGTCTAGAACGTCTCGGCCGTGTATCATCTCGCTATAGGAGCCGCATTCCCTGTGTCATCGTCGGATCACCTTACCAGGGACACGTTACAGTGATCATTTCCGGTCACGTGCAACTTCGACGCTTCCCGTCGTCAGTGAATTTCGTTGTTCGTTGACATTTTCTAATTGCTCAGTTAACCATTACAGTTAGCCGTTTCGAGGCAGAAGGGTCTGCTTCCTGCACTGGACGAGCGAGGCTTGTCCTTTCTTTATTAAAATTGTAATTTCATCTCTGTCGCGCGCAGAGAGGCACAGCATTCTTGTTGAAGAATGCTTAAGAATGGCGGAATGAAAATGGCAGTTTAACGAGGCAACGGGAAAGGACAACGTATACATTAACCTCTGGCCTCATAGACACGAACATTTAATTTTACGAAAGCAACGTTTCTTCTTTTACCCGAGATATTCACACGCTTATTTCTGAACGGATCTCTGTGCGAGTCTAATTTGTCCATGAGGAATGTCGTCGTTTAATTACTCGATTCGTGCCAATTGAATTAAACGAATTCTCTCATTGATCACTTCAACAACCTAGAAATAATACACATTTAAAAATGATGTTAATCTTCCTATACTTTCAAATTGCACCGATCCATCTTTGTCATGAGTGTATAAAATTTGCAGTGGAAAAGCATAACGAATAATGGACGTACAAGAAGTGCCTTCGGAAGTATGCTTAAAAAGATTGATAAATAAAGCTACGAAGTCTGCTGTTTGAGGGTTAATAGAACGCTATACTCTCTTTTATCTTATGGTGGTTACAAGACGCGTTTTCTTCGAATGAATTTTATTAAGTGACCAAAGAAAATAGGATCTTGCGAAAAAATCCTCAGGCCAGTGACACGGCAGGGGGTAATTACTGACCAAGCGAGAAGAAATGGACGCTGAAGGCAACGTGGCGCACGATAAGAGCTGTTAAATCCAACCTGCACGCGATTTGTCACGGATAAAAGGGACCGGATCGATGAGCGACGGCCCCTGGGATCCAGAGAAATCGCGCGGAATGATTTTGGCGATGCGGTGGGGAGAAGGTCCGCCTAAATAGGGTTGAGATTTCTGGCGCGATCGGGAGAGCACGTTTCCCGGAATTGATAAAACGCGCGTTCGAGCCAGGATCTTCGGAACTTTACTGCGAAACGTGAACGACGTTAAGGGATCTCGAGGCCTTAACGACCGACCGATCGCTCTCCCGCGTTCTCTCCGGGTCTAAATCTACGTATACCGTCGAACGGAAGTTCAGAAGTCTCGAAACATCGGAGTCGGTCGACGAGGATCCGGAAGAGCTTCCTTGGGGATCAGCGAAGGCTGATACGGCCGTGAAATAAAGTCGCGAAAGTTCGCGGGGAGAAGTTCGGAAACTGGTTCGCGTCGATGAGGTTCCCAGGAATCGATCA
Organism: Lasioglossum villosulum; assembly: GCA_963971365.1. Taxonomy (NCBI): domain Eukaryota; kingdom Metazoa; phylum Arthropoda; class Insecta; order Hymenoptera; family Halictidae; genus Lasioglossum; species Lasioglossum villosulum. The sequence goes on from OZ020498.1 coordinate 9,075,264, forward strand.
TTCCACGGTTGCATCGCGAATCGGCCAACCTCGATCCGACAGGAAGACGAAGGAGCGATCTTTTCCGCTTACATCAAACTCGCCAATTAGCCGATAGCGCAGATGCAATCCAACGGTAAAATGCGCGAGCTATGATCGACGTACCTACTTTCTTCCGTGCGATACAGACGTTGACTAATACGAATCGCTCGCCGGACCCTCGCAACGGTAAACAGAAAGGACAAGGTTTGTCTGCGAACTGTCTGTAATTTGCAGGGAAATTTTTCATCGAATAAAACGTAATAATTTTCCGAAACTGCTGAGGGAATCCTTCTTTTTGAAATGAAAACTTCTTTAGGCGCACCGCTTACGCAACTGCTGGTCAGTGAATGAGTCTGATCCGTCACGTTCCAAGGTGAAACTCTATTCGGGTGAACTCGGGAGAGCCAGCGAGAAACAGACAGGTATGCAATTGTCATAGAAGTTTCCATTTCGGTCGTGCAGTTTAATGCGCACAGTATTCATCAGTTTTTTAAAATCAAGTACTGTGATTCATAAACTGCGAATCTTTATGCGAAGTATAAATTTTCTGCATCCGTGAGAATCAGAAAATAAATGCAAGTGGATTTCTGCTATCAACAGGGTACATGGAAAATAATAGGACAATGATCTTTAGTCTCATTGCTCTTATAAATGCATACAATTTGGAATTTGTCCACGTCGATTATAAACAATCTCGCGATGTTGCTTGATTACTGCTCGCTTATCAGTTTAGCAGAGCAATTTGCTTAAGCGAAAGCAGACACTGCAAGAGTCTTCTGTAATTACGTGTCTGATTATTTCTGACTAATTCTCGGTACTGTGGCCTCTCCAATTCTAAACAAACTTCTGATATTGCTGGATTATTTCCTCCATGTTTATCAAGTATAAGTCAACATCTCAAGTTGAAGTAGCTGCCGTAAGAATGCCGAATGGTACCGCGCCTCGCAATTCTCCATTAATTCTACTTACAGGAGTTCCATCAACTCTAAACAATCTTATCATGGTCCTAGATCACTCCTTACTTATCAAACTATTCTCAAGTAGAAACTGGCTTTGTGAGAGTCGTCCGTGGCTTTGTGTCTGACAATTGCCAAGTAATTCTACTAGTTGGGTCCTTGCCAATTCTGACCAATCTCTCGATGTTCATGGATCGTTTCTTTCCTATCACTTTGTTGGAGGAATTTCCTCCAGCAGAAACAAACTTTGTAAGAATCTTCGGTGGCTTTCTGTCTGACGATTGTCGACCAATTCTACTTACAGGACTCTCGCAATTCCTTGACAATCTGCTGATGTTTGTGAATCAACCCTTTCTAAATTCGTATTCTTACTCGATCATTTCTCTCTAGCTATTAATGCGTCACTTTCTCAGATAGAAACAGGTTTCGTAAGTGGCAAGAGCCTCGTGAATTCTAAACAATCTTTTGATATTTCCGAACCATTTCGTTCCGCTGAAACCTTGTTTAAAACAAAACAGGATGTGTTAGAGCGTACTGCATCTTCGTGTCTGACAAATGCCAACCAATTCTACTTACACGTTCCGAACAACCTCTCAAACTTTCCCCAGCATTCTGTTTCTATAACTAGGTTACCGTTCCCCGTAGAAACATGAGGCAGTACACGCAACCGTCAATTTCTCCGCTTTGAGGGGCTGAATCGCGATTCGTAAGAGCAACCGCAGCGTGTTGGAAGATTATCGTTGGCAGGAAGGCGTATAAAATCCGCCATAAACCGGGGGTCGAAGAGTAATCGCGCGGGGTCAGGGGGACAAGGTGTCGGTGTTGGTGTAATTCTTAACCATCCGATATTTAATATCACCGACAGGGCCGTATTGTGTCAGGGCGAGAGCCGTTGATTTATCGCGTTGTTCCCCGATAGTTGTACGGGAAAAGCCAGTTTTGTCGCAGCAATCTGGCAATTATGAGGCGGCGTGGGAGCCAGGCGGTACCGGGAAAGTGTCGGCCCGCGTGCTTGCGACCTCGCCCTGTCGTAACTCAGGACAATAGGTGCGCCGCCGCGGACGCCCAACGCCAGAGGTGGTAAATCGGAGGTCGGACAATGTTTGGGCCGGTTACGCGGTGCTACTGCCGCGATAACCGGCAATACTTTTACGTCCGTCACCCTATTATGAATGGGCCGTGTTAAACGAGGCGGGAAAAGCTCGCAAGTACATCGCAAAGTGATGATACAGACTGTGTATAACAGGATCTCTCCACCCACGGACCTCTCTCCACGGTTTTCCTCTCAGCCTCCCCCTCACTCGTTCTCTTTCTCCCTCTCTTTCGCTCCGTTCTTCTCTCTAGCTCTCTTTTCCTCCCAGTTTCCAGAAGCCGACCGCGACATGCACGCTTTTATGAGGCTCGATGCATTTGCTCTCGCCGCCACCCCAACTCCTCTCCCCCGCAACCCTATACCGATAAAGATCGCCCACTGCCCCCGGCTAGCTTGTTTCGAGGCGTGCCTCGGATTTAAATATCCTGGAATTGCGGGGACCCGCGTTCCACCGGAAACTCCTCCGGAATCCCGCGGAAACCCGGGATTTAATACCACCCTTCTCCCCCCACTCGCAGAACATCGATCGAAATTGTTGTTGGCCTCTGTGATCGACGCGGGATTATTTGCATGCATATTAAAAAGAACGCTGCTGTTTCGGTGTTCCAGGTATCGCATAAAGGGTCGCCGGAACCAACGAGAATCGAAGATTAAAAGTCAATATTTATGGGAAAATAATGTATGTTGATCGAATCAATAATTAATTATCTCTGTGTATTCAAGGTTTTATTTACGATGACTCGCGGAACGAGCCCGGAATTGATTCCACACGATTTCTAAGTACGATACTCGATCAACGCACGATCGGTGGTTGAAACATGCCGGATGGATTTCAAAGATATTTTCCAGTCTACATTTTTTCCGTCTGAACGCCACGAGAACATTGCCAGCTGCCCGGCTCGATTTATTACAAATGAATACCGCGTAATATTCGACGAAACCACACTTAATGAACGTATCTAATAAACGTATAACTTATAAACGTATAACTTAATAAACGTATTAATCTTGTGGTAGCGTCGGTAACGTGGAATCGTTTCATCGAATAACTGGATAAAATTCTGACTCTATTTCAATTTGATTCAATTCTTTACTTCAGTTTGTTGTTCTGGTATTGTGCTAGTTTCTTATAATTCATAGTCATGAATTGATTGTGTACTAGAAGACATCGCGCTTCTGCTAACATAGTATACTGATATTTTTGGTATCATTATTTCTAAAAGTATTCAAATAATTTTTCAAAATCCAGTTTAATCTACATTTGATACAAATTGTGAAACGATTGATTCCTCTTTATATTGCGAAACGTATTCCATCAACTTTCACTTTGCGTATAGGGATGTAAAAGCATCCCAGACTAATAAAATCGTACATGAAAAGTTGGCGAGTGAAAAATTTCCGAAGATCTATCAAAAATCGAAATTATTACATTTATTTTCAAATGTTGAATCTTCTCACGTCTATCGTCATGAAAGTCAGCAAAACTTCACAAAATCTTACGCAGTCAAAATTTTTTCCTTACACTTTATACTGGAAACGTACGGTGTGTGATTACACCCTGCAAGGGTTAACGTCAGAATATATGCACGCAGAGTGAAGATTAAAACGTGCTGTTAGAAGCGGAACATAATTTACTAACTTAAAGTCTAGAAGAAAAACGGGTGAATTATAATCCGGGTCTCTTGGATGCGAGTATTCTCCAGGGGCGTTCGAGGGTTAAGGGTCGGCCGATTCGTTTGGCCGAATTGATAAGACACGGTTCGGGATATCGCACGGCGATTGAGTATATAGAACCGGATAGAAGACTGTTGCTTCGGAACTATTTATTGCCGGTGTGCTCTCGAGTCAAAGAAACGGAGTGGAGGAGAGAGAATCCGTCGAACCGGAAGGAGGTCGGGCTCTCGGGTGTGGGAAACGGACTTTGGCCGCAGGCAACGGAAGAAATCAAAGGCGGAAGCAACAGATTGGACAGTAGTTTTGCGGCCTGGCCTCGGACGCGTTAAACCGGACGAGAAAAGCTCGCGGACCGTGGCTTGGGGATTATGTACAATGGGATCTGGTTTTCTGACCATTTCGTCGGCCCGTCTGCCCCTAATCTAGCCATTTCGGATGCTCGTAGCGACAAGCCGCTTGTCCGGTTTCTCGCTGCTGCCTTTCCTCTTCTACAGAAGAGCATTATTATGCTGATTCGAATGCGGCCTCGCGAAAATCACTATCATGCAAATAAGCCTCTGAACGGTGTCGCTATTTAAATTGATCCCTTTGTTCCGCGCTCGACAGTTTTCGCAATGCGCGAAAGCTGTTTTCGGCGATGGTTCAACTGTTGGAGCATCTAATTCCAATGTTACTGTGCCGGGGAAAATTTTATCTTTCCCAATACGCTTACCTTGCGTGACCTCCAGGATAGACAATGAAATAGCCATTTAATAGACTGCCAGAAAATGCCATTTTTAGACTTTTCTAGAATCCTTTTCCCACAATCTTAACACGTTTTCAGATTCTTTAAACTTCTGTCTTAATATAAATTTATGGAACGTTATGAATAGTTCAATTTATCTTCATATATACATGCTTAATGGTACATGTTTTAATAGAGACATTTAATTGCTTAAAAGGTTGTAGTCATTTCTTCGCAATAACGTAATTTTGTAGGGTATTGCGAATTCACTCAACTGTGTAGAAAATGACCCGGTTCGAATGTGTTATAGACAAGCATTGAATCAGACTAGCTTTTGTTATTTAGCTGTAGAAAGTGTAGAGCTCTGTATAGTGATTTCCTCGCTTGTACGTGCAGTCACGGTACAATGACTTTCTTGTCCCTATTTTTAACACTCCACTTTTGTAGCAACGTCAACCTGCCACGCTTTATCCACAAACCATCCCCAAACAGTTTCCTGTCTGTTATCCAGAAAGTCCTCTCTCCGCTCCAGTTGATTTTCATGAATTATTGCCGATGGAAGCACGAGCTTTGGGAATTTTAATACGCCACCTGGCCAAGTAATGCGCGTTATTATTTTTGCGATTTCGATTCATCCGGGCCGTCCGATTTTAACAAGTTAATCAAGCCTCGTAAAATATGCAGAATTCCGGTCCCTTTATTAATATTTGATATTTACCGGGGCTAAACCCTTAACGGTTCTGCTCGAATTTTAACGTTCCGGAGGTCACGATAAATCGTGGAATCCTGCTACAGATCCGAACAGGTTCTTCTAAATACTTTGTAGGGCGCGGGAGCGGTTCTTTGCGTTTGTCGATCAAAGATAGGGCCCTTCGGTTAGTTCGCGGAGTAACAGGAAGTTTATTATCTTCCTCTTCCCGAAGACTTTCTTTCGCCTTTGAGAATACTCGGTATCGCGGCAGAGCAACGGCCAAACACTTGAAACTTTCGAACGCCCCCGGAGAGAAAATAAATTTCGCGAGAGGCTTGGGCGGCAGGAAGTTCGCCCGCGAATTTTCACTTTTGTCTCCTAACTCGAACGGCGAACGAGCAACGGGAATATTTTTTACGGGAACTCCCCTTCCTTTTACGCGGCTAATTTTGAATCCACCCGACCTCTTAGAAAGTTACGGGGCTACGCAGCCATTTTATGATCGCGGTGATCTCGTTCGAAAAGATCGAACGATCCGCGGCGGCAGTCGAGCGAACTGGTTCCAACGATCGCCCGTTTATTTCGCCGGTTTTATCAGCGTCCCTTCGACCAAGGCGAATTGTTAAATTGTATCGTTTCACGATTTGGAAACGGTCGCTTCTTCCGCGAATTTCAGCAATATTAGCTCTTTAGCCCACGGAAGCAATTGAAGGCACATCAGCGGCTCTTCTAATAAGTACTCTGCATGTATATTTAAAAGAATTTCCCGTTAAAGAAGTTTAAATGAAGTTCCACAAAGAAATTCTAATTATTGTAGCTGCGAAGAGAATAATTTGGGAGAGAGTCAGGCATTTCCGGTTGTTACGACTAAGCAGTACGACTAAGTAGTTACGATTAAGTTCTCTCTATTTCTATAATATTTAACTGCTTAAAATATTTGGAAGAGGAAACAAATTTCCATTCAGCTCCTATGCCTTGCACACTGTATATCTTTTCATGAAAATACGTTGTCCAGTTGTAATCAAAGAGGGAATTGCATTCAATTATCGATCTATTGCATTTGCCCATACGAACATGCAACTGCGGGAAAAGGCGAAACGAGTATAATAATTATAACCGCGGGATCGATGACTGGCCATACACGGAGCAGTTTTACTGATCGAGACTCAGGTCGTTGGAAATAAATATTTGACCGGAGCGTGGAGCAGCGTCCTTAGCATTCCCTGGTTGCGAAATAATAAACGTTTCAATTTACACAGTAGAGAAATGATTTGAAAATAAATTCGAGCGCCCATCGAGCATCCGAAGCGTAGAGGGAATCGCGAAATTTCCTGCGATACAATTTACCAACGACAATTCGACGGGGAGAGCGGCGCGCCTGGTAAAAAAAGGACGGCGCAGGCCGGCGTTTAATTTCCCCGGAACGTAATAAAGAGAGGAAAATTAAATGGAACACCGGGGCGTTACACGCGAGGAATTCCGTCGGGCCAGGAATTTCAATCTTGTCTTTTTTGACGCGACCCACTGTCTCGAAAACCAGGATTCACGAGCGGCCATTAGTCACGGTCCGGCTGTTGTTCGAGCCGTCAACTAGTTCTCGGCTTATTAATCGCGGCGCGTGACTTTTGAGAACTCCGATGCTCAAAAATTCCCCCGCTAAGGGACTCCAAAATTCGTAAGCTCCAATACCACATAATTCCGAAATTTGTAAGCTCCAAAACCATATAATTTCAAAATGTGCTCTGAAATTTGCAAGCTCCAAAATTCCATAACCCTGAAATTCGTGAGCTCCACGACTCGATAAGTCCGAAATTTGGAAGCTCCGAAAGTCGCAATCTTTAAAAAGTTCATAACTCTGAAATTTGAAACTCGCATGTTCCGGAGCTTGAATGCTCCACAATTCCATATTTCCGAAATTTGCAAGCTCCAAAATTCCATAACCCCGAAATTCGCAAGCTCCGCGACTCGATAATTCCGAAATTCGGAAACTCCAAAACTCGCAATCTTTAAAAAGTTCATAACTCCGAAATTTGAAAGCTCCGAAACTCGTAAGTTCCGGAGCTTGAATGCTCCACGAAATTCCATATTTCCGAAATTTGCAAGCTCCAAAATTCCATAACCCCGAAATTCGCGAGCTCCACGACTCGATAATTCCGAAATTCAGAAGCTCCGAAACTCGCAATCTTCAAAAAGTTCATAACTCTGAAATTTGAAACTCGCATGTTCCGGAGCTTGAATGCTCCACAATTCCATATTTCCGAAATTTGCAAGCTCCAATACCCCATAACCCCGAAATTTTCAAGCTCCGAAGCTCGATAACTCCGCATTCGGTAGCTCCGTAACTGAACTTGTTCAGGCAACACACCACGCTGTAGAAAGGACGTTTTTATTTGCAGTGGATGTCCGAACATTTGTGAAGAAGCTCCGAGCGCTGCAGGAGTAACGGGAGATTTAATAAAGCTGCTGGTAATTGGAAATTAAGCGGCGCCCACGAAAATTGATCCTCGAGACCCGAGGATCGAGACACGATCTACCTAAACTCGGATCCGGGTTAAGTTCGACGTGGAGACTCAATATTAACTACTTAAGGAGCAATTTACATAACCCCGATTCTTTGGCCTGTCGAGCTGCTCGGCGTCTGTAAACTCTAGCCTAGATCTAGAGGGTCTCCTGCTTAGGACAATCTGCCACTCTTCTAGCCTCGACTTCGTGAACTTTGCAGTTTTAGACAACCATTACTCTCCGCAATCTTGATCGAGGCGAGCGATTAGGCAGACACGATTGCACGAAGCAGTACAGAGGAGATTGTCTGGTTCGATGGAAGATTGAGAAAGGTGAGTTGGTTATCTAATCGACGATCCTGTCGATCAACTATTCTGTCAGAAATGAATTCTGTGGGACGTACAAATGGGTCTAAATCGAACAAAATTGGGAATCAATTTCTGGGAAAGATTCCTATTTATTGAAAATGTTATCTGTAGTCGTAGGATATTCTAGTTTAGATAGTACTTATCTTTGAATTCTTGTGAATACTGAAACAAGTAAAGTATTTAAAAATTCCTAGCATCCGAACGAGGACATAATTCAGTCTGTAATACGTTTAAAAGTAAATTGGTATCTAGGTTAAAATGGCCAAGTTATTCGGACGAGGTAGGAGGGGGTGCCCGATTCGTGGAGCGATGATCTCTTCGTAGAAGGACGCGCATCGATCGGATCAAGTATCGTCGCCGGTGTTTGAGCGCGATCGATCGATCCAATCGGTGGTGGTCGCGAATTAGGCCGTTCAGTTTTGGACATTTATTCGGGCGCGAGGTCACCGGCCAGAAATTCCGGGCGTCCGCATTCAGATTCGGACCACGGAACAGCGTTCGCGGACGAAATATCTCACGCCAATATAATTGTACGCGTTTCAGGAGGGTATCATTCCGTAATCTATGTAGTCCTGGTCGGACGGGGGATTATGTTAAGCGATGCGTGAGCGGCCACAGTCCACGGCAAGCCGAGCGTAACAGAGATACTGCTCGGTGACGTCGTTACACGCCACGGCTGTGTTCCTGCGTGCACGCGCCGATAGAATACACTATACACGGTTCTCTATTTAGATGGCCAGTCCGGATAGAGGCTTCTATCGCCTAGGCTTCCGCTGCTCCGCCTCTCCGCACCGCGCCGGTGCCATCGGGGGATTATTTTATTCACAGTGCGTTATTCTATTTCACTGGGGAACAATGGAAATTAATACGATCTATGCCGCCTCTCTGCTCTTCCATTGTCTCCGTCTCGCTGCTCGCGGCCCACACTCGCCACGAAACCCACGAAAACCGCCACACTCTCTACACATTTCTCGAAATCTACCAGTCACGCGCTTACGGGTGCGTTTACACTGTGTTTACGCATGTTTCTGGTTTCCTGCAACCCTTGGACGCCGGAACACTCTTATAAGTTGTACTGTGATTAGAACTAGCGGAGCTTTATGCAAAATAACAATCGTTTCTTTTCATTGCAACGCGGAGAATCTAAATAGGAATTTATTTCTCTCTTTAGTGGTTTTACTAAGTCGTAACTCTTTTAATCTTTTAATCACTCCGATGTTTAAAATTGTACCCACTCATTTTATGCATTTCTGATAGAAATAGATTGATCAAATACAAAACTGTATAGACTCTGGTCATCATCTTCTCGACTTACTAAAATTGTTAAAAGAGATAATGAATTTTCATTTAATTCGTGTTTCTGACAGTCAACTTTTGTTGGCAATTTTCGTTTTGCATTAAGACACCTAACAAGAGTGTCGCCAGATTATAATGTATAAAATTTGCTTTGCCAGACATGTTACCTGTTTTATAAACTCTAATAATGAGTGTGAAACAGGAACACGGTCGAAACAGTTATCGTTGTAATATTAAAATTAACAAGAAACAATGCACAGAGAACTCGCATATTAATAACATTAATTAGTTCCCAGGAGCCGAAAATTTTCCTTGTATTTCGTCGACATTTTCGAGCGGACCGACGCGACGTCTGCGCGTTGGTCGTTCCAATCTTAATTTGCAGGAAAATATTTACTTTGCAGAAAAACAAGTTTAATAAATTCGAAATTAAAAATCACCCCCACCGTTGAGTGATGAACATTTAATCAATAATTAAACTTCATCTAACCGAATGTAGCACATTTTATTAGACTTTCGTGCTGAAGTGTGTTATTGCAAATAATTTCCATTCTATTCGTTGCGATAAAATGACCCAAGAGGAGAAGCAAATAAAGAACCGGGAGAGAGAAAGAGAGAGAGTTAACGCTGTGAACGATAAATATTGTTGCATTTGTTGCGCTGAAAAGTACGAGAGCCGTCAATTGAAATTTTGGGAAGGTTTCAGATACTGCTTATGCATATGTTCGTTAAAAAATTGAATTAAGTTCCAAATCATAAATTGTTACCCAATCGATATTTTATTTTATTCAGCTATTTACTGAAATGTTCGTAATTCGCCTACTCTCGATCCTGCGCAAACGTGAAGCGACCGCCGCGGAACTTGAGGATTCGATCGACCGGGGTTTTTGCTCGATGAAGCAATTGAAGTACGAGAGCGGGTGAAATCAACGAGGGTGGGTCGATGGGAAGCTGTTTTATAATAAGCGTGTAAATAGAGACTGTTTCTTGATTAAATTGTTGGAAGTTCCAGCCATTATGCCGGTCGGAAACCGCACCGAGAATTATAATGTAGCCTGTTCGCTCTATTTCGTGGGCCGAATCCGAATGAGTTTGTCGTTCGTCTGCGTGAAACTGGAAATTCCGACGCGGTGCGACGACGATTCTCCCCAAAAGATAAATCCAAAACCGACGCTCTAATTTGCGATTTAATTTAAATGCTAATTCCGAAAATAGAAATCCTGCGAAATTCTCGGACGTGTCTCGGGACTCGTGTCGCGATCGTCGAACGTCCAATCGTTCCCGAAAGAGAGCTCGGCTTCTCGTTTTTTTCCGCGATATTCTTCCTTCGGGAAAAAAGTCCTCGGTGGAAATCTTGGAACGCTCGACCGTCGGTGGCCTTCCAAGACAGGCTGCTCGCTCGGTTTCGCCGCTAAACAGCAACTTTTCAATCTCGGCTGAGCGGGGCCGGCAGCTAACTTTCTAGCCGCGAGACTTTCCGACTGAGTGATACTTTATCGAAGCCCTGTTCGCGCACGATCGAAACTTTTCATACTGGCTTCTCTGAGCCGGTCACGCGACCAACCGGCCGAGTTCCCGCCGAATCGGACCCAGAAATGGTTTCCTCAGGCAGGAATTACACCCTCCGCTCGACCAACACTGGTTCCGCAAGCTGCGCTACCCTCCGGAACTATCTCGCCGCTCTTTGCCTCTCCGAAATTATTTCGCTCTTCCATTAACACGTTATTTCTTCACCAATGTTCGTGAATTTTCTCTGATAAACCATCGAACCGCTTCCATAAATATTCTGCACACGTATTTATCGATATTCAAAACATATGTACGTGTGGTTTTTTCAAGAAGAAATAATCGAAGTTATACATTTTTGTATAAAGTATGTTTTGGGAATCACGATTCCGATCTTTCTGGTAATGTGAAACAGAAACATGACGTTGATTATTAGTCACTGTGAATGTAATTATGGTCCGAATCAAACGAAATTGAAAATCTTCATTATTTACAACATGGCGACATTTTTAAGAGGAAATTTTCCCTTTAAGAAGGGATATTGACGTGTTGAATACTCAACCCCAATAACACACCCTCCGTGTGGAAAAACGAAATCACGTCGTGAAATTTCTTTCCGTGCGATCATAAACAAATACTTAGAAGTAAAAATACTTGGTTACATAAAAAAAACTTATAGTCTTGAAATCTGCCACGTAAACGACCTTGAAGCGAACCTCCAATCCCAGCAGTACACGGTCCGCATGAAACAACGCGGAATCACGTTTAGAAATCTCTTTCGGGCGACCATAAAGGAACATCTCGTGACAGGAATTCCGTTCCGCGAACTATGTTTGATAATCGTAATTTAAACTCAAGGTACGAATGTGTTGATGACAGGGAACGGGTCTCGCGACGTGGGTATCAGCGGCCGATGTCTCCGTTTATCTATCATAAAAGCGAAGATATGAGGCGGAGTGGCGTAAACTTTAATAGTTCAGGCTGGGGTTTTAATTTTTACGAGGTCGTAGGAATTCATGAGAACGGATCGATGTTTGTTCTGGCCTGGTGCATACTAGGATTGGTCCTCCAGTCCTTCCTGCCGCGTAAGGCTGTTGTAATTTGATCCATGGGCCGCGTGCTGTGTAATTATCGGGGGCTCGGCGAAATTGAATCGCAGTTACATTGTCGTTTATTAAACAACCGTCGGTTTTCTAGCCTCGAAAGAATCGACGGGGAAGGAGGATTCCCCTCGCTGTTACGTTTGAAGTTTCCCTGGATTCTTTCGGTAATTAATTCGGTCTCTCGATGCGTTTTAATTTCACCGGACCCCGGCGCTTTGTTTCTCGCCGAGCGTCGCCGTTGCCGAACGCGCAACACTCGATATCGCGGGATGCAATTACGCGGCCTGGGTACCGATTACACAACGATCGGTAATGGAAAGTTTCGTAATTACAGGGAACAGGATGATTAATACGTTCACGCTGCGAATCATAGTAATTTCGGTCTTTGAACGGGTACACGCACGAAGCCCACTCGTCGTCATCGACCGCTCCATCGGACCCCTTTATCGGCTCGAGAATTAAACACCATGTCCCGTTCCGGTTTCCTATAGACCTCTCCTACCGCCCCCTTGCCTGTACCGAAACTGCCTGCTCCATAAATCGTTCCACCATACTCGAGATTCGTCGCAAACCTTGCGGGAAACGCGCACAAACGACGCGCTTTGCGAATATTGCGTTTCTCTGTAACCGTTCGATCGAGAGGGAACAAATTCATTGAATTTTACACCTCCGAAAGATTAGAATTTTTCATTACAAGATACTAGAACCAAACCCGACATTTATTTCTTGCTTATCAATTTTTGTAAACTCGGAAATTCGCCAATGAAGACATTCATGTTTCCAATCGAATACAATACGAAAAAGGCAAAGACATTATTTTCCACTTTTTCTCACGATGAAAATGCTTATAAACGATCGTGCGCTCTGACGTACGTGCGTTCTGGAAACGTTGAACTTCCTTAATCGATCGGTGTGTGTAGCGTCAATATCGGAGTGAAGCATCGTAGCAGGTTGCCCTTTTAAAAAACGAGAATGAAATTTCCTTCCGTCTTTCTCCCTTCCTACGGACAGCTCTTGGTCCACGGGTTTCGATAATTGGATTTTCCGTGGCTCTTCGAGCGTCCTTTAAAAAATACCTGCGGATATCCACGTCCGCGGCTCGTGGCACCCTCATGATTCCGCGAGGACGCGAGACCGTGCGAGCACCATTTTTCACGTGCCGAAGCATTAATCAAATCCCCCTAGCCCCTAGCCCCCAAAGATCCTGTCCCCTCTCCCAGCTCCCAGCTCGCTCCCGGGAGAGTTGTCTACTTGAATGCCATTTCCTGCTCGCTCGAAAAGTCGCTGCCATGAGCTTCCATTCAAGGAAGCCTCCTGTCTACGCAGCTCACACGCGTGGCTTCTCTGGACGATACTGTATTCGTCCCGCATCGATCCTCTTCTTTCTGAAATTATTCCGCTTTTGGTCTGTCGCGAAAGTACCTTCAAACTTCATTATTTTCAGTTTTTCAGCAACGATGCTCCACGATTTTCTTAGCGAGGAGCGTAGGGCTTTCGCGAACTGACGAGGTACGTTTAGAGAGCCCTACGTCGATCCTCCAACCGCTGAGCTTTTATTTGTTAACGGTGCTCCAGAATTTTCCATTGACAGAAGTAGGGCTTTCGCGAAATGGCAACGCACATTTGGAAAGCCCAAGGTTGTATTTATGACAGCTCAGTTTGTATTCGTTAAAGATGCTACAGAATCTTTAATGATGGAAGTAGGGCTCTCGAAAGTTGCCACTCTTATCTGTATTCCTTAACGATGCTCTAGAATTTTCTGATGATGGAGTGGGGCTCTCGTGCGCTGGTACTCTTATCTAGACCATTCTACATTGGCTAGGTCTCATCTTCGAACTACTTCGTTTTAAATCCACAACTTACTGATGCAGGAAGTAGGGCTACTACGAGCTGCCACTCTCACTTCGACCACTCGAAATTGGGAGCCCTAGGTTTAATCGTCCAACTGGTCCCATCTTTCAACTAAACTTCTTAGCAGAGCACGATAGTGAATAAAATTTTAGTCGGATCTGACCCAATAGGGCTTTTGCAGAGGCTTGTAGGTGAACTTGTGTGAATAATCAAGGCAGAAATCGCAATAGATATAGCGTTTTGGTAAAGCGTGATAACATTATATTTAATGACTCTAAGGAGTGTCCACTAATTTTTAATTTTTCGAAAAATCGTCGATACTCAAATGCATACGGCGGTCCTTTTTAAGTTCGCCAAGAAGCGAAGAACCGGAGCCACGGAAGAGTAAGAGCAGTGAGAGCAAGGCTTGTGGAAGGAAGTTTGGTTGGCTGACATTTCCGATAGTGCTTCGTTCACAGGTAACTCCGCCACGCAACTATGGTTTCTCATGGCTTACAATATACTACAGTTCCAAAGTTTGCGCATCTTTCGATCTGTGTGAGCGTCTCTCACAGGCTGAGTCAGGATATTTTGAATATAGGAGTTCACAAGGTAGGTAGTTTACGACTTCCTTTAGCAAGTGATTAAGAGATCGAACTTACGTTACGGGTGAACGGGTTATAAAAGTATCAAAAAGAGTGGGCTCGGGAGTGACCAACTCACCTTATGGATTGCTTAATCTTACGTACCGAGTGATTCTTTTAACGAGATTTCCACTTCGTAAGGGAAAATCACATTTAATTAGTATTAACACTTTGCACCGGTCAACAACTCGAAAGAGACATTCGAGGGGACACGAAAAGATTGCTGACAGTTACGGTACTTACAAGGGATCTGTAATTTTTGTACCATCAAATCCTTATCGATAAAATTGCATAGCAAATCCCATTATAACAGAGCACACTCGTCTTTCAATTTACGCGGATTATCCGTTCCGCGCGGTTCTTTTTGCGACAAGAAGGAAAAGAACAAAAAGAGTCTACCAGTATGAAAAGACACTTAAGAAAAGCAGGGTAAAATTGAAACTGTTTATAGGAAGTCCATGTAAACTGGAAGACTATTTGTCGCGTAAATCGAGGGGTGAGTGTGATTATCTTTTTTAATAGTAAACGAACGCCGGTTTAAGTTGCCTGTGGACGACCCGAGGAAGATCTCCGAGTGCAAAGAGTTACTATACCTGATTCTCGGCGACTTCTGTTCATTCTAGTGATTTGACGCATTCGAAATGCAAAATGACGAGACATATTTCTGATCGGAAGCGTTTGTCAAAGTTGCACGCGACTATAGGGACTGTTGGTCGTCTTTTCCACAGAAAGGAAGACTCGACCAACGAATAGTCATTGCTCAATAGTCATTGGTCGTTTGAAAGCTAATCGCGATTAGCCGCGACAATCGCGTTGAAACATCACGCGGTAATATTACCGTTGGCGAGGGTGAGGGAGTGTGGCATCATACATCATTACTTCCCACAAATAATTCACCAAGATAATTCGCCTCACAATAAATATCTGATGCTAATTAAGCCCGTAATCCAACGGCAGCCGATCCGTAATTCAATTACCCTAATTAATGTTCGATTGCGATTAACAATCCAATTAAAGGTACGCTCTGGCTATGCTCGCCAAATTATTTCGTCTGCTACGGTGAAACGCGACCGCGGCCGACTGTCAATCTCCAAATATCATACGGAAATCGCACAGATCAATCTACTCTTCGACAATTAACCACCGGGTCTGCATAATCTTCTGCGTCTAGAACAATTACAAAATCCCTTAGCAAGCCCGAAATTTATGCGAACTTAAATTTTGTTGTCGATGTTAGATGAAATCAAAGATAAAGCAACAGAGCGTAGAATTCTATCGCATCTTTCGATTCGATTTCATTCGACGATTTTGCGAATGGTTTAGTCAGGAGTGCATAAAGTTTCACTGCACTGGTCAACATACATTTACCGGTTTCTGAAATAACATTTAATCCGAATCATATATCATTTTGATGACGGAAATTAGTCCGAATGTAGGAATATTTTCAAGATGTCAATGCAGTTTGATTGTTAGTTAATTTAATTTTTACATGTATTATGTCAATACTCTTCAATTCTGTTACAACTCTTTCAAATTCATACAATCTGCAGTCTGTTAACCCATTGTGTCATGTTGAAATATCTTCATCAGTTTTAATAAACTAATCACGTTCCAATAAATATCTGTTTAAACTAATAAACATCTCTGTGTTAGGAATTTAGCTGTACATCTTCAACTTCGTGATTAATTCATCATTAGACAGCGAATGTTTATGCAAAATAGAAATGAAATAGAAAACCCGATTTGCGACAAACTGGAGCGAAATAGAAATTTATTTTTTAGGTTGAAAATAATATAACAGTATTTTTAAATTCTTCTAATACTTTCATCGTTTTAAATTCCACCTACTCGGATTTTTTTATTAATCCATAAAAGCCGCTGTCTATTCATCATACAACGCGAATGGGTTAATTACAAAGAAAATTGTCCAATTTGTTTCTAAGAACGTCATCTCTGCAGAGATTAACGTTGACCAGTGTTACCTATCCTAGAGGTTCAGCATTTATCGAATGCATGTCCCAATCATTGTACCGAAACAACATCCCCCAAAAGATTTCGTGCGATGCACTCGGCATTTCGAAGATGCACCGGACACCGGTGCATCGTCTGTTCGAATGCGGCTCCTAGGGCACGGTGGAATGTCATGGAAAAAGGAACACGGGCCTCGACTTCCATGATCCTGCTCACCGTTGGCCTAATTGGCCGTCTGGGCCACGTATGGGGGCACGTAAGGCCCCGTGAGGATGTACTGCATCGCTACCACCATCAGCTGCGGGGCACTCCACCTGATGATGTACGCGCTTCCTGCAACAGAAATGCATTTTCCACGTTACTCCCGGATAGCTCGTCTGCATCTGCAACGCCTAAGTGCTGCGCTACTCGACGGTAAAAAGACGCAAGCCGTAGTTTTCTTTTTTATTCCAGCATCTCGGTACTTTTGTCAGTGTTTTAAGTGCTTTCAGAAAATTCAGCGTTAACAATAAGCCTACCGTGCACGAGACATGTACACTGAAACGTTTTGTAGAAGTGAGAGGATTTAATTAAATTTTCACCCTATAGTGGAAAAGGAAAAAGTTGTTCAAAATGTCGAAATCTATAACATATCCAAATTTCATCAAAATCGGAGTACAACGACCCTTTCGCAATAATTATCGAACCTTATTCTCAGGAACACTGGGTGGGTGTGTGTGGTATTGTTATGCTATGTACTCACTCTTCATCATCATATGTTTTAAAAAGTTACGCGGTACATAGATGGTTCGACGATCGTAGAGATATATGTATAGAAATTCAATGTGCAGTAGCTGCCGTTTTTCACGAATATCTCGAAAACTATTCATTTCCGCCAAAAATAACAATTACATTTCGTGTTCAGCATGTCAAAATGAATCGAATGACGTATGTCCTGTTTCGAAATGATGGGAGGAGGGGGGAAGTCCGGATTCAGCCATTTTATATTAAATTTTAGTGGAAATTTCGTCCCGTAGGTACTCATGTTTTCGCAATAAGCTCCTACAACTCGTTTATATCGGTTTGTTAGTTCTAGTCTTATGATTTAATGGAAAAAAGTGACGCTTTTTTTACGCGTCCGTAAAATCAACAATTTTAAGACATCGAAAAATCTTTTGCGATTCGTTTATAGTTCACTAAAGACTACAACATATTCAAATTTATTAAAAATCCGAAACAGTACTCTAAAAAGTGTCCGATTTCGCGTAAAATTAAAAGATGTTGTGTACATGTTTCTTCACATTCAAGGCAACGCAAGCGACAGTAGTGCGTCACATTGAACTGTAATTATAATTGCTGTAACGTAAATCACGACTCGCATCGAAAGGTTCAACAATTACATTTCTCTTGGCATTTCCAACGTGGTCGTTTTCTCTACTGTCAAATTGTACAAGAAGCTTTGGAGTTGATGCGGGGTTCCGGAGGCTTCGGATATTGAATTACTTTTTGAAAGGCCGGAAACGAGGGGATTATGGTTTCCCGGATCATCGGGAAAGTCGGTCGTCATTGGCTTACCGGTAAATCCGCGCGCATTAATGACAGAACGATTCGCGCTCGTGCGACCGTCGCGTCGTCTCTAATTCAGCGAGTGGGAAACCATAATTACATCGGATCCGTTCCGAGTATAGTTTAGACACTTTTCCGACAATCACGACCAGTCGTGGAACGTAGGCTCTTCCCGAGCACATTCTTCGGTTGTATTTCTACGGTTTTTCCGTTTGGCTGGAAGTTCGTCCCGCGCGCGGCGTTCAGAATTTAGATTAACATTTAAGAGAGCACATTTTCGAAATACTTGCCGCCCGGGCAACATACGTGGAGCGTTTGCCAGGCGAAAACTTAGCGAGGGTAAAACTCGTCTAAGCGGGAGAGAGGAGTTTCGAGCGGAACTTTTCGTCTAAAGTCCCACGGGTGTTCCCTTCCGTGCTATCTCTGATCCGAGCTCGCTCAAGCTACGTCGGGAGATCTCATTGGTTTTCCTATAAATACATCCTTGCCCGATCCGTCGCGTCGCGTCGGCCGAGTGTTTCCTGCGACGTCGACGACGACGACGCCGCCCCTAAATTTCCACGCGCTTTCTCAGGGAAGCGACGCGACGCCTTTCACGGAAAAACTCTCTCCTGTCTTCCCTGTCTTCCTGCTATCTTAGCCAACCAGCTTGCCAACTTATTCTCCATCCTCTCACGAGGGACCCCGTACGAATATTTGTAAATCTTGAATCACGCCTCCCATATCCGCGAAAATTCACGCGTTCCCACCCCTCGACGAAATCAGACCACTTCACCGGAGCCTCTTCGCGTACGAATTAAGCTCTGTTCATATTGCAACTAACTGTTACACGGTGAGTCACACTGATCGTTCAAAAATCGTTATTTTATCTCCTGATTGATTTTTTCGATCTTAATACAGCGGCATCAATCAAAATACCTCAATTCTTCTACATCCATCACGACGAATTATAAATTAATATGCGGAGGATAATGAATAATTATGCGAAGGATTACACCAGAACAAAGAAACAGCACAGCTATTCGCTTCCTCAACGTAAACGTTCCCACGGTAGAACAATGAATTCTATTTCTAAGTTTCGCTCTTATCGAAGGCTGCAAAGTAAACGCGATCGTAGTCCCACAACACGCGAGCTCGAGTGCTGCACAAAGATGAAAAACGAGAACTAATTATTCCACTCGCGACTCAGCCTAACCATTCAAATCTGCCGCGGATTATTAACAAAATTGACTGCAAACACGACTGCGTCGAAGGCTTCTCAGATTGAAGCTCCGCTGCGGAAGAACAAAATGGTTTAGGCGTCGGCTTCGTTTAAAATTAGAGAACGCTGATCTGCGCTGCTGAAAAATACCGATCGAGCGTAATCTCGAGCGTAAAGACGCTGCCGCGTCGAACGTGTCCCCTCTAGGAATTTCATTTCGCTCTCCGACGAGACAGAGCGAGTCAGAGCGAGGCAGGGCGGATGCGTTGAGCATTTAGCTTTTTTTCCCGCCCTGGCAACGTGATACGTGATTCGATTTAAAGGGGAGAACAGAGAAAACAGCGACGCGACGCGACGCGAGTCGTCGCGGCTCCGACGGGGCAACTTTTCCCTTTCCAAGTCTCGGCAGTCTCGTCGAAGGGTCACGAAATCAAAGTTGCCTGGGAGGAAGCCCCTGCCATCCGCGCCGTGAATTACCTGTCAACCTGACAGCGAGTCCCACCCGTATTTCTGTTTATATCCACGCTCTACCCCGGCTTCCTGCGAGGGGGCGACAGCCTGTACGATTCCCGACGAGAGACGCAGACTTTTCCCATCCCCGCGTCACGCACTGTGTCTCATTTGCGTCGATAAGTCGGGAAATTTGTCGGCTTCGCGAGGAAACTTTCTCTTTTCAATCGGGAGAACGGTCATTCGTCGTATCGAACCCTTGCGATCACGTTTCGATTGTTGTTGGATCAACGAGCCATTTTTAGAGATAGAAGTTGGCGGTTCTTCGCAGCTCGAGATTGCTTTGACGCTAAATGGCTCTGTCTGTATCTTGCCATTGTTATATTTTTCTGATCGTGGGGAGTATTAATGAGTGTAAATTCTCTAATCATTGATTTATCACAGTGACCACAGATTCACGATCACGGTCGTTTCTTAAACTTCGTTCAAGCCGTGATCGTAATTTTTTAATCCATAGTGCATTTGCTCACTGTCATCCTAATTTTTCATCTTTTGCTTGATTTAGTTCTTTTTATAAATACATTGTTTATCTTGCAAAGTATATCTGCATATAACGTACATTTGATCATTGAATGATAACAATAAAAAAATATTCAATTTTCTTTTCCATACTTTATTTTAGTATTTCAAGAAGTAAAATATTAATTCTTCGATTTCTTCCTCTCGATTTCTAAACTGTAATATTTATTTAAATGGTATAAGAGTGCAGATCATTTCTTTTGAGTTTATGTATGTATGTTCTATATATAAAGTCTTACAAAATACATACCAATGTATTACTTAACTCAATTATAGGAGACACAAATGATAGTTTGAGGAACGTATTTTGTTTCGATGTCGTTCGTATGAAACATACATGTCTGTGTGACTTGCCCGAAGAACAGCTATGCTCTCTGCCAACCAGAAGTGATCACGAAAATTACTGGGATTGGGAACGAACGTGATCGAATCACGAGTCTACTTGTCCGACCATGTGGATCATTTCACTTCGGAGAACTGCAGGCCGTCCCTATTCCACACGCCCGATCATTAGAATGCATTTTATGCATTTATCATCATCAGATCGGACGATTATCTGTTTGGCAGGCAGTGTCTGTTCCACTTGCCCGACTATACGCTGACCCATTTCACCATTATCCTGATACACCGTGTTCTCCGTTAACTTTTCAACGCGGTTATGACGGAGCCGAGCAAACAATACCGAGAATAAAGCTATACCTTAAACGGTCAGTGAGCTCGCCGGCACGGCGGTAAAAATGCAAATTCGATTGGAAATTCGTATCTGAATTATAACAGATCTTTAACGGGAGAGACGTATATTATATCGCGCGAGAGGAACAAACATGCTAATAAACGCGGTAACCTGGTCCACGCGCGAATGGATAGTCACGAGAATTTACCGAGGCAGTCAACGCGTTAATTTACAACGAATATTTATCCGGTATTCGTTGGACCACCGGCGGAATAGAGTTATAAATAAGCCGGGGACTTTTCGGTCGATACGGAGGGCAAGAGAGAGAGAGAGAGAGAGAGAGAGAGAGAGAAATCGAAAGAGAGACGACCTGGTACATCGAGGCAAATAACCATTGAACGGATTCATCGAGTCGTCGAGATAACCGCCGACGACGTCTCCTTGGTCCCGCGACGGAATTATAAATTGGTATCGGTTCCGATGAAAAATTTCATATTGCGATCGGCACCGCGATTCGCACAAAGGCCGTTGCCAAGATTTTTATTTACACGCTCGGGCTCTGATTTATTGTCGATCCGCGGCGTCAGGTTCCGCGAATCGCGCGCCGGCTTCACGTCTGAAAAGTATATTGCCAACTCTGTAGTGTAGAAAGGGGGCCACTTACTGGAGATTCAGCCTTGTAAAAGAGAGCAAGAAAGATAGTGAGAGGGAGGGAGAGAGAGAGAGAAAGCAAAAGAGGGGAACATACGAATAGAACAAAGGGAGCAAAGACAAAGAGAAGGAAGGAAAAGCGCAAAGAGACGAAACGAGAAAAGCATCCAGTTCGAGAGAGTAGGGCCCGGGAACAAAACGCAATACAGGAACAGAGACAAAAAGTAGCTGACGTTGAACGTGCGGGGTTGCAGGGGAAGGGCCGGACGAGAATGCTGGAAAAGCGTAGGGAAACGAGGGGACACAAGAAAATAAAGCGAAAGATGGGCCAACCGGGCTCTCTTATCGCGGACACGAGCCCGAGTTACGGATTACTCGGTATCGCGGCCAATATGTCAGCCCGTAAGAACGACGAGGAGTCAAGCGTTCCTATCGCGCAAATAAAATGGCCCACGGGCCGCGCGCGCTCTCTTTCTCGTGTCCTTTCCCGGCCGTTTGAAATATCGCTCGCCATCGGCCCGCGACAAGGTGGACAGAACTATTATTGGCACTCCGCTTCCGGCGGAATTACGTATTTTTCATGGCACCGGAACCGACGTAACAATCCACCGACGTGGACAAAGTTAACTCGACACGGAAGATGGAGACGGGACGTCGCACTCTCTCTAGATCAATGGTCGGTTACTTTCTGTGTGTCCGAACACGAATTGTCTATATTTAAACTCCATGATCGCAAGACGTTTTAGTTCTACTTGCCTGATCGTGTAGGTTATGTACATTTTACTTAATTGGAAACCAAGTCCGCTTAACTATAAGTTAATTAAAAAAGGGATAAAATCAAGTTTAATATGTACGTCAATTTCAATAACTGAATTTATTTTCATGGGTTTCGATTACTACTCTACTCTGCTACGTAATCATCTTCTATAATTTGATTTCGAACTCTAGGATGAGTAGCTGTAGGTTAAAAAATGTACTTGAAAGTGGTTTGAACCTTTGACGAGTACATAGAAAGTATTCCTCGTCTTTGACAAGGAGGGACGAACTTCCTTAGGAATTCTATTTGTCCGCCCACAGGTCGCTTCTGTGTAGAACCTGCTTATTCTACTTGTCAGACCACGTAACTTGACAAAGAGTGCCTCTCGTTGTATTTATCTATAGGATTGTTAAATAGAGCAGTAAACGAATTCACGTATAACAATGCCAACTTTCTTGTTATAAATGTTTAGAATATAAGTTATGCACATGTACAATACAAACGTTTTATGTATGAATCTACAATGAATAAATAAAGACAATGTAATCAAAAACCATATCTGCGCATATATTTATTGAACCACCAATTTTTCCCGAACGTTCGACTTGCCGTTGAGTCGTGCTACTGAAATTTCGTGCCACTTCTTTCGCTATCACATTCTCCATTGACAGAATTGAATTATCAATAATTAATTCGGTAATTGTATTAACCAAACTTAAATTTTGCCTAATTTGAAAAATTCATCGCAACAAAATTATTTGTAAATGTTATTCTAATTCTACTATCGAAAAGTTTCAAGTCTGCGAATGAAATTAACCCTTGCGTAGTCGACCAAACACCCGGGTACCCATTTGCTGCATTTAGTTCAACAACTTGTAAATGTTCTTCTAAAAATATTATACAATTTCTCTGTATGTGCATTCTTTGCTCGTGAATATATTCATTTGCAGTCTTAAAGCGAGAATTTGTGCAAATATGTGAAATACAAAGGGTTTTCAATAATTTATACATGTTCGTTGATTACATAAGTGTTAAGTGACTGTTCCGAAAGACGTCTCCGTTGTTCAACTATTTCGTCAATATGTTCCAAAAATAAGTGCTCTTTATTCGAGTTGTCTGAGCACAGGCAACTCTAATGAGCTCGTCGGGACATAAGGCGTCCTCTTTTCGGTTGTCGAACTATTATTGCCAGACGGAATCGCTATTTTTCATGGTCCTGGAACCGACGTAACAATCGAGCGACGAGAACTACGTTATCGCGACGCTCGGGATAAAGACTCTATGCGACGTCGCATCGTTGGAGAACGCTCTCTTGCTAAATCGGTGCGCGCCACGGTGAATTTTAATGCACGGGATATCGACGGGACCGCGGCGCTACGCCGGGAACCTAGACCCAATCCAGATCGACTCGAGAATCGAACGACCCAGTCGAGCGCGTTTATTGCCGCGATTATTGTCACAGGCCGATTGCCTTCGCTCGGGAAGGTGTCTGCCAGACGACGATGCGACGGCAGGCTTCTCTCACTGATTCTGCATACACTTGCGGCCTTCTCCGATTTTTACGAGGCTCGTAGTTACCGCTAACTCTGATTCCGCGCCTGGATATTATTTTCTCTCTTCTTTCCTTCGAGTATTTCTTCCAAATGCTGTCTATGCATCACCGATTATACTTCACTGATGCAGGAATTTTGTTCGTTGCACTCGGAGTTATTTTAGAACGTTCTCATTTTATATGATTTTTTTGTGGATATGAAATTGATGTAATACCTCATACTTAAATGTTAGTAATTCAATAATGTCAACAATATTTTAAATAATGGTACAGCTATATTTGGTGACGCCTCAGACTGCCACTAGGGTACCAAGAGTTAATTTTTCATATATGCTATCTTTCTTATTACCGTAGCTTTTCGAGTATTGTTTGATTAAGATCATTGTGTTCGTTGATCATTAAATGATTCTAGTAAGGCGCAGAAATAGTTAAATTCATGATTACTTTATCACTGATACACACACAGAAGGTCCGTTTTCATCACTGATCTTCACGCATACAGCAAAGTGGATGAAGTGGAAGGAGCAACTGTTACACCGTGTTCGATACTTCTGCATAACTTTTCACACAGTCCACTGTATGATTGCCAAATCGCGGAATTTCAGGTAAGTACTGTGAATAATATCGAAACCATTCTATTTACCGAACATACATCTCACATTTTGCAGTCGAATTACAGGACTACGGATTTTATACATTCCCACGAAAATGATTGGGCGAAATAAGAAACAGTGAAAGGATTAAAAGAATTGAAAGGCATCGATACGTTATCATTACACTGCATATCTTTATGTAAAAGAAAAATTGTTATTTCATTAATTAGACATCAATTTTCAAAATTCTTGAACAATTTTGAATTCCATCTACTCCATTTTACTATAAATACATACAAATTCGCAGTCTGCAAATCACTATGTCTTTGGGATGTCACGATGAATATAGAACATGGTACTGTAATATATCGTGCAGAATTTGTATTTTGAACTATATCCTTAGCTAATTATACAATAAATTGTATATGGATAATTTAAGGTTGAATTATCTATTTGTGGAAAACAATCAGACCGTATTTGGTAGAGGTTCACATATTTTTCGTCCACGATGAAAGTTGATCAGAGAGAGGAAGGACTACAAAGAGAGGACTAGCGTTTGCGATCATCGTTCTTCGAGACCCACAAGCACTCCCATTCGGATCGCAGTCTAACACGAGTACACCATTATTGCGAGAACACAGGAACCCGGTGTAACGATCGTGTTTCTCGTGCAGCGATCACCGTGTCTTCTCGTTTCCCGAGATTTGTATCCTTTGAGAAGCGATGTTCCACCGCAGAGATCGATCTCTCTTTCATCCTGTTTGCGTTAGGGTTGGTTAGGTTTGCGAGAGAGGGTGAGCGAGCGAGCGAGCGAGAGAGAGAGAGAGACGAAGCCACTATTTTCTTTGTATTTCGTCGGGGGGGAACATCGATGCATTTTGATCGCGGCACAATCGGGACTTACGTCACGTGGCGACATTACGCGGCGCCAATATTTTCAATTCCGGAGCGTAAACGTCAGATTTAATATTCTGTGCGTTGCGGGGAGATATTTTTCTACTCGGCGCAATTTCGCGCAGCGTCGCCGGAAGTTGTGCATCGGAAAAGAAAAAATAACAGCGAGAGAGAGAGAGAGAGAGAGAGAGAGAGAGAGAGAGAGAGAGAGAGAGAGAGAGAGAGAGAGAGAGAGAGAGAGAGAGAGAGAGAGGGAGTGAGGTTGAAAGGGGGAAATCGATCGAAGCTGGTCGACGCGATTTCGAGGAAGATTTCCCCGGTTAATCCGGGGAGGTACGCCGCTGAATTTTAATGTAACGACGAGATATCGACAGGTGTCGACGGGACGCGGTGATTTTTCGATGATGGTCTACCGTGTATTTGTTATTATCGCCATTGAGCCGGCCATTCTCGACTTCACGCGACCCCTGAATCGATCGCAAACACAATGTTTGCCCTTCACAACTCCGGTTAACGTTCCCCGCCGATTCGCCGAACGACAATGCACAGGGAAGCCAGAGTAATCCTGAAGAATTCCATTTACCAACCAACGCGGTCAATCTCGATGAAACTCCGACACACACACACACACACACACACACACACACAAAAGACGGGCTCTGCAAAGATATTCCGTACATTTTTAATTCTCGATCAAAGTTCCTCGACGTTCTGCAAATTCATTCTTTTCTTCAACGACTTGAGATTTTTTTACGCACGGTAAAGAGAATCGGGATCGATCGACCGGAAAATCTTACTCGGATCAGGCCGCTATCTGGCAGCCAGTTTCCCTGATCCATTAAAACGACCAGCCGAACTTCCTTATCCCTAATTTAATCAACGATAAGGAAAAGTTCGCTGCCGCCGCGCCAGTGCCAAACATTTTTATTAGACGACACCGGTTCGCTTTTTCGGCCCGTCCAACCCTCGTACTCCTTTTTCCGCCTAACGAGAACTTACGACACTCCTAATTTTACTTTCGAACTGCCATTTCGGTTTGCGAAATATACGCAGGTCTACGTCGTATTCGTCGTAACCACTCATTTGGTCATAACGAGACTGCGGATCTTTATACAATTATGGCTGCTGAAAATTTTCAAGAAATACTATGATATCAAACTCGGCAGAATTTAGTGCGATTTTAATTTATCTCGGGTTTAATGAAGGTACTACTGCGGAAAATAAGATTCTATCGGATTCGACTTTCTTAAAACTCATCTACAAAAATTGTAAATTGCATAAACATCCACAGTCTAGTCACAACTTAATCATTAAGTTGTCGTAATTCTAGTCATATAATATTGATTTACGTACTAAACTTTCCAAGTCAATTGTAAGAAGCAGGAATTAAAGTGCAATCGTGTTCTTGAATTCTACTAATATCTTCACAGTTTAATATATTACCCTTACTCAACTTTGACATAAGTGCCTAAAATCTGCAGTCTAACAATTACGAAGAAATTACATCAACCAGTCCTGTAACTTAACGTTAACCGTACCGAGCACAAAATAGGGTTAGTATACGTTTTTGTTAAAAATTACAAGATTGTATTACTTTAACTTTCTATCTGAAGCATCTTTACAATTTCAATAATCATGAAATAAAAATTTTGAAACCGATTATTTGACCGGTCCTAAAGTGTATACATAATTAAAAACCTTGTGTATTTAACATATTTACACAAATTCTCATTTTAAGACCATAAATTAATATATTAGCGAACAAAGAATGGACATTCAGAGAAATTTTGTATTACAATTGACATTTGCAGAAAGATATTCAACCTAATGGTTAGGCACAGTATCGGACATTCGTGCAGGGTGTTTGAAATAAAGACATGGTGTGGGTAGATCGATGTCGCCCGGTAGGAATGAAAGCATTGCGCCGATAAGACAGCAACGCATTTCCCTTATCACTGGTCCCCAGGTAGAAGCGTAGCAGTTCACTGTCTAGAGAAATCTATATTTAGCGGGGTACACAGCGGAGTTGTGCAGGGTTGAAGGCGTTGAGCAAGTGGAAAAGGATCGTCCCTAGCTAGCCAACGGCGCCTTCATTTT
The DNA here is from genome assembly GCA_963971365.1 of Lasioglossum villosulum. Classification (NCBI taxonomy): domain Eukaryota; kingdom Metazoa; phylum Arthropoda; class Insecta; order Hymenoptera; family Halictidae; genus Lasioglossum; species Lasioglossum villosulum. The sequence goes on from OZ020498.1 coordinate 9,102,635, forward strand.
TCTCGTAGGACGATAGTCGTCGAGCCGTCGGCTTTAAGAGACAAGACGAGGCCAGTTATAACGTTCGACGAGCTCGGGAAACGAGGTCGAAGGGAATAAGAAGGTTATCGAGTTATCGGTTATATATCGGCGCCGGATAGATGGAGAGGCTTCGGTGTGATCGCTCCGAAGACGAAGAGAGAGAGAGAGAGAGAGAGAGAGAGAGAGAGAGAGAGAGCGAAGAGGACAGAGAAGAGAACGGTGGATCTTACCAAAGTGCTCCAGCACTTGTGGCACGTGCAATTTGCGACGTCTAAAGTTACTTCTAACGTGCTGTTGTTTTAATGGCTGCAGACGCCACCGGCAGCGACTAAGTCAGCACTATTTCTCGCTGTGGGAAAATTCTCGAACGAGGAAAAAACCACGAGGGAAACGAGGACCGATCGGTGCTCTTTAACTCGCGCATTCTGTAAACAGTTTTCTCTCTCTGGAACATGTTCTGCTCTCATCCGATTGCAACTTGACAACTACTATCACGTTTGAAAGTCACGCCTAGTAGAACTTGCAATTTAGTTTTGAAACATAAATTGAAGAGAGATCTCGCTGCCGACATATAGCCAATGGAAAATATGCAAGCATACAATAAATATAGATTGAAATGATCGAACCTGGCGCCGATATCATTAACATATTTTATATTTCAATTTTCGATCGATAAGAATTATTTCCTTTAATAAATATAGACTTCATTTTTAATCTAGAAAATTACCAACGACAGTTTTAATCACTGTAATCGTAAAATAAATAGTAGTGTAACGAGTTAGTAGCTTCGATAGGTTGGAAGTGATACAACGACAGTTCTGAATTCCAGATTTTACTGCTCTCTGTTTTTCTTATCTTTGTTTGTTCTAAGCGTACAAAATTTGCAGTCTACTAATCAATCAGCATCCCTAAATTCTTTCAATCTGGCTACCGCTATAAATTGCACTAACCCGTCTCTTATTCGAAAGAAGATTTCCAACTGCTGTAGCTACCGCTCACGTTTCTCAAAGTACTGTTAGAAGAACCTACTACGAAGGTATTGCCATCGTTTTTCGAGCTACACGTGCGATGTTCGAAACTGTCGAGTTCGCGAAGGCTGGGATGTACTCGATCCTGTTCGTGCCGAGCACAGTCGAAGAAGGTTGAAAACTTGTCGGACGATGCAATATCCAGCGAGGCGATCCGGATCGGGTAGCTAAGAGGAGGAAAGCACGCGAGTCGCGCAGGTTTGCCTCGAATTCCGAGCGTCATTGCGGCGTGTCGGAATTTCTGGTTCGATCTCTGTGCGGCCGTCGCGTTGGCTCTGCGATCGAGATATATTCGTTGGATCGACCCCCGGTGGTGTCTTCCGTCTTTTCTGTTGGAGAAGGAGCCGGAGGATCCGGTATACTGGCGGGTGGGTTTCCCGCTCACGTATCAGCCACGCAATCATTTATCACCGTGGTCCCCTTTCTTGGTCCGGGGCTAAGCGTGGCATTTGTATAGGGGCTGCCATAGCCCGTCGACGTGTGTATTACGCATGTGGGCGCCCGGGATCACCTTGTGCTCCGGGTTTTCCAGTGAACCCAGGCGGCAGACTTCGTTGACCCTTTTATTCCTCGCTGGATATTACCCGCAGTTTTCCCCAGTTTTCCCTCCGTTTTTCACGCGTCTTGTTTCACCCTTACGAGCGATCTTTCTCGTCCTCGTAGTCTCCCTCCCGGAACAGATTCCCTGCGAATGGTATTAGCTTCTGCAGCCTACCCGAGACTTATCGCTCCCAAATTACGCCAGTCGCAAACGAGATTTTGTTTCACGTCCTCTCCCTAGGTCATTCCAGTTGCACATTTCTCTTCATTCGGCTGGATCAGTTTTCGGCGACGTCTTTGGATGTCGTACCAAGTTCAAATACGTTCGTCATTTAATAACAAGATATGTATACGCAAGTGGTTGTACTTGGAGATTGTTTCCTTGGATTTGACATTGCAAAGTCGTAAACTTAAGAGCTTGGACGTGAAACGATGTGCGAATGAATCACACGTTTGCTACAAAACAGTGGGGACAGAATTAATTAAACTATGTATTCCATTGAAAAGTCGTTTTTCTTCTATTCGAACAATGTCAAACGCGAAAATCATATTTCACATTCGCGTGATGAGTAATACTATTACCTCCAGTGTTCCTTGGTTTGAGTTTTAAAGATACTGAAGAATACGATTATGATTTATTTTTCATTTCAGTCATTCGATTCTAGTTTGTGACTGCCTCTGTTCGCTTATTTTGATTTACAATTAATAGCTGAGAACGGAGATCGTGATTTTGAGGTTTTAAACGAAGGCAAATAGCGAAAATTGTCGAGTCACTTTTAGACGTGGCAGATCCAATACCAATAAGTAATAAAATTCGGTAGGATGGTTGTGGGTTCGCAATGATTTTTCGAAGCGGAACGAGACTTCGGAGGTGTCTTATGTATCAAGTTGGGACGCGAAGCGATTCTAATAAATGCCTGGAGATGTCAGACGGTATCGGTCCTGGCAAGAGTGATTTTTCTCGCGATTCGCACGTCCCCTAGCAATAACTCGGAGAAGAAGGCCGACCCGGCCGGTTCGGCAACGCTAACAGCCGAAAGCTATCGGTCTTTACAGTGATACCGGTGGCGTGTTAGCGCTGTCCAAGCGGTGCATTAAGTCACGTACACAAGCGTGATAAATGAGCCCTGCTGCGATACGGCTATTAGTCTTCGTTGTCACGAATTATGTGAACAAAACTACGCGCGGCCACGCTCTCGACCGGCTGCGCGCTGTCACCAAATTGAATACAGCTTATCTCGGTTGCCACGGAATTATCGGTCTTCTTCCGAGTGCTGCGAGCTTCCGGTACAAAGAAGTCATCTCCGCTAAATTCAACCGGACGCAAACCGTCCCAAACCTGTTTGTTTTCTTCGACTTCAACCTCGTACGTGAAATAATCGTTCGTCATAGTTCACGACACCGACAACGTTTCCAAATTACAGAACTAGCAACAGTGGTAAGTGCCAACGATATATTAGACAGTTCCAACAATTTCCCTGAAGAGCCACGCGTATCCGACGCAATTCCGAAAGAGCGAACCGGAAGCGGTGATTGTTAATCATCCGGCAAACTCGTTGGAAGAAAGTTCTTCTTCCAGTATAAATATCCTGTTTGAACAGCGCTCGACGGAACGGGAGGCACGCGAATCCCCGGTCAGCGCACGGAGTAGATAATTCAGTGGTTTAATGTTGCCTGAAACGAGGCGGCGCGGCGGTAGTCGCAAGAAGCTATCGTTGTTTCCATCCGATAAAACCCAATCGAACGTGCGGCGTATGCGCATACATATGTGCCCGGTGGCATCGAGGAGAGCTTCTGCTCGATAAGAAGTCGGCTTTCGCGGCATGCGGGAAAGTGCCGAGCCTGTTTCCCCGTAGGGGAAAGGGTCTCAGGCTAGAAGAGGAGAGGCGAATCGAGAAACCGGAAGCCGTAAAATCGTCCAGAAGCCGGGCGCTGCTCTTCTCGGGGCTTGGCTCTTGATCGCCACTTCTCAGGCTCCCGGAGAAAAAGGTACGCCGAGGCGTAAGAACATTTTTCCGGCCTGTTGACGATAAACTGGATCCCCCGGGGCGTGAAGAGGGCCCCGAGGGAACGTGGACGACAAGGAGAGAGACATGGAGAGAACGGCGACAAGCGACGCGCGACCGTTTCGACGCTCGTTTCGCTCGTTTCGTTCGTTTCACTCGTTTCACCCGTTTCACGCCGTGGCTGCTCCGAAAGTAGCTCTCGTGCTGCGGCGAACGGACACACGGAGCCCCCTCACTCGACATGCGAAACACGGCCCCCTGGCCCCGTTTTACCATGAATGGGACGAGTTTCCCCTCTCCATCCTCTGTAGCCGCCTGTTTTTTCGGCCGGTCCGCGAGCTCACAGCCAACCCGAGCGAGAATTCTCGTTTCAGAGACTCGCCCGGCTGCATTTCGGTCGCTCTTCAGCCGGGCCCCCTCGATGCACTTTGGACCCCTCGCACCCCTAGCCACTCCTAATTTCAGACCTCAACCCCTGACAACTCAACCTGCACCTCGCGACACTCTTTTCTCCGACGCTTCTAACCCTTTGCCTTCCAATTTCGAGGCAGAGCAATGCACGCTTGTTAGCGGCAACTTACTCTTAACACTCGGAAGGCGAATGATTTTGAGACCATTTAGACAGCTGGCGTATGGATAACTTTAAATATGGTCTTAACAGTACGAGCCTCGCCATCCAAAAATTTTAAAAATGGTCAGGGTTGAATATGGCCACTTAATCCTCATGTCGATAATCAGAATTTTCTACGATATTTAACGACTTTGCATTTTATAGTTCCAATGTGTACTTTTACGTCTTAACAATTCTTTATTGTCAACGAAATATTACAGAAGTTTTCAAAAGAGTTCGAACGTGGGTGTCTGCGGTTATTGACATTAGAGGTAAGGCAGTAGGGATCGCTACCCGTACCACTTTTCCTTTCCATAGAACACGGTAGAATTGTTAAGAAATCAAAGACGCTCTCTTTCCACGATTTCAATCTGTAAAAATTCATCAACGTTTCTTTAGATTTCTATCCTCTTCGAAACGCCAAAAAATCGTTCAGTGATCGATCGATTCTTTCCCGATGCCGATCTGTAAAACTTCATCCGCTCTCGGATCTAAGTCAGTCAAAACGTCTCCTTTCTTCTCGCCAGATTGCAAGATTTATAGGCTTCCCTCCGTTCCCATCAAATGCAAACTAAAGTGCAGTCGTCGTAGCCGAGAGTATCGTTGGGGCTTGTATTTCATAATTCATGAAAGATTCTTATATCTTATGAATGCGGTAAGTGCTTCGGTCTTCTCGTTGGCCCAGATTTTATAGTAAATTGAATTACCGGCGGACACGATTACGCAGGCGTATGACGGGCCGCGTCTATCCGCGATTATTCGTGGAAGATGTGAATCGTAGTTGGTGATACTTGTAAAATATTGTTACGAAAACTTCGACCGGATTATTGCTACAATCTTTAATTCAATATAATTATTACTAAAATAGTATTACAATCCGGTAACCCGGATTCCGTGACCTGTGTAAGGGTTGCTTCGTTGTCCCAGTGACTCCGATTGCAGATGGTTTTCAAGCAAGTACCTGGTCTACAGTGTTTCGGGCCGGGTCGGGCCGGGTTTCGAGTTGTTTAAACATCTTCCGCGTGGCCTCTCTACCTCGATTTTTCGGGTAGAACACGCTTGACGGCCGTGGACCGGCGCGGCGCGCCCGGCTCTCTGGTACATCTACAAACAGCCTCGTTTGCTCGTCGTTACGGTCTCGTTGCTGTAACATAATTCCCGTTTGATGCGGAAAGAGGAGCCGCCGTTAGGAGAGCCGCTTAATATCGCTTCGCTGCGTCATACATTGCGCGCGTTCCTCAAATATGCACGCGCATTATGGCTGTTTATGCCGGCGCGTCGCGACCCGTTGCTCGTTGCGAAAGTAACCCGCGCGAACTTTTTCCCGAATTTCTCGCTCTCGACTAAGCTCTGCAACGCGCTTTTAATTTGTGGCCCCATTCGAAACGAATGTTAAATCTTTCAACGTCAGCCTTCAAAACAGTTTTCCAGAAAAACTCGATAGAACCCTTTCGCCTTGTGTCCCTCCGTTTTTAAACGGAAAAACGTGTGCTTCCGTTTGATTCATCACAGATGCCCTACCTCGGCGGACTAAATAGTTTCGACGCGTCTCATCGCAGCTATGAATTGGTAATGACTGGATGCTTATAATGGGATTCAGCTGGGTCAGCAGCGAGCCAGCATGAATGCAACGGTCATCACCGATGCGAACGATCGTTTCTGCAGCGTCGATCGCTGCCGCAAGCCTAATGTACCGTGATGCCGCGCTGCTAACTGAATTTATCGGATCTCGCCGCCGCACGATCGCTACGATCTCGTTCCACACAGATCTTTGAGATTTGCGAGAGACTGGTACTATGATAAAATATAGTGTCAAAATACAGGCCGTTGAATTTATTACGAATTCTACGTAGTTTCACAGTCTGACACGAATCGTTTAACGGCAAATTGATCATGTTCTACCATCAGTATCCCACAATTCTAGTCCGAACTTGGCCACCGTATAGTGCACGCAAAATTTGAAAGGCTTTGAGTCATTGCATCATTGGATTTCAATCCGTGTTCAAAATATCGAACGTCCAATTTTGTAATGCCTACGTAGTGCCTACGCATTTCTAAAAAGGTCATTCTATCGATCATTTTCTATGATCGATACCTCTCAAATCTATGTAAAACTAGTGTACAATATACAGGGTGAGGCACCTTAAAATGAATATGGTCTTCGTGCGTTCTGCCTTTTGAAGAATAATTCCTTCAAAGGTCATGTGAAGGTCAACGTATTATACATGGTTGATTTTTACACTGATCAAAATACGCCGTTTCATTTGGATAAACGACGAAAGAAGAAACGAAGAGAGAAAAGAAACTTCTCCGTCACAATATTTGAAGATATTTTCGGTAGGAGTCGCAACCCTGTAGTGTACGTAAAATTAGAGGGGGTTAAGTGATCACTTCGCAGATGTTAACCGGGTTCATGATGTGCACGATCCCAAAACGGATTTTTCGTAGCAACTACAGTTCCTAAAGCTATCATCTCCCGGTGAATTTCCCTCTGATTATCCAGCAGGTGTGTGAGCGTAGGGTTTCTCTATCCCTACTTGTCCCAGTCGTATCTTTGTCCCCCTCTGGCTTCCGGTTGCGCGTTCTCTCGCGACATCGAGCTCGGATAGCCTGCGCCGGTTTTTCCTCGGACGAGTAACAAGCTGCGTCCCGGTCCAGCCATTTCCGGCTGCGCTCTCCGGCGTGCGCTTAATGCAGTAAATTGCCATCCGGCGAACCGGTATGCTAATGTGCTTACTCGTGAACCTACCGGCTCCCAAGGGCGAGGAAAGTTCTCGAGACGGTACTGTTTACAGGGCAGACCCAGTCCCGAGTAGACTCGAGTCGTATCTATGCGTGCACAGAGCAGATATTGCAGATTGCGCCGAGCGGATTCTTCGCCGAGGAGTCCCGGACACATGTGGCGGCGAGGCGGGTTAATAGTCTCGGGCAAATTAGCCCCGTCGGTGGAACGACCCGCTTTCGTCCCGGTTTGGCCCTCCTATCGCTGCGACTCCGGGTCCCGGAGAATCGCGCCGAGAATTCGAAGCTGTTTTCTCCCTGGAGAATCTTCTTCGGCCGGACAACTCTCTCTCGAAATCACTGTCCTCGTTATCCTGGAATTCTCAAGCCCCCACCCTCTCCCTGGAGTCTCCTGCAAACGATCGAACACGTCGCGTACATCTAGTTTCTTCGAAATCTGCGTCAGCTTCCACATTATCAATTCTTGTTGTGTGATACCAAATTAAGAAGAGAATAGACTGTGTCAGATCCCTGACAATGCTATCGGATCAAATGGTTTATATGTAATCTTGTAGAGTTTGACGAGCTAATGCGAAGCATGCAAGTTTCATTCCTAGGATATCAGTGGTTTCACTGTTATGCATCTTTAAACTTGAGCGATGTTCAGCGTCTCTGATGGTTTGATGTTGGTATGGACACAGCCTCCTGCGTAGTCGTACCAATATGGTACGAATAAGATTTTGATCGTAAAATACTAATCGAATACGAAATCATTTCTTGTAATGACTCAAGACGCTCGTGCACACAAGGCCGCTTCGCGTAATACCGTGTTTGCCTCTGCTCGCAATTTGCCAGGAAAATTTCGAATACTAGAGAGCGTGATTGAAAAAGAATTAATAATAGTTTCTTCGTGTTCGAAGGCTCGCGCAAACAAACAATTTCGTGTACCACACATAGCTCGAAATCCTATCAGCGGCCGGTAAAAAGGAGAGAGTGAGATAACGTTGACAAACCTGCCCGAGATCGTGGTTGCGATCGGAATTTCAATATTTCGCGGATCGATTATCGACCACGGACTGGTCACCGGTTACACTCCGTTCGTCCGACGACGACGCAACATCGCCAGTCCCCTAAATTATACGGCATTACGGGGGCTATGCGCAGCCTTCATGAAATATTAACGTCCCGATCCTGATATACACCGGAACGATAAAATCGATGACCTATCCCGCGATCTCGGACTAATATTTTTTACTTTAAACAATCTGTCACGACGGTATTACCCCTGCAGCCTTGCCCTATTCTCCTAATTTATCCCTCGAACGGCAATTGAGAGATTACAATCGACGCTGCGAGCGCAAACGATTGTTCACTTTAATTCGTAGCTTTAGTTCGTGACTATTGGGATGTTTGTGCACGACTGTAAATAGAAATAGTGAGACACGTTGGTCGTTGTAAATTGATTTTCATTCTGATTGTTCACACAGCCAGAGATTTTATAGCGTTTTATAGCTGGGATTGCGGTATTCAAACTGCAGCATCGGTCATAATTGGTGACGGCACACATTGTTTGACTCCTGCATATATTGCGAGGTGCTGGACGCATTTAGTAATTCTATTTAATTAGTTTTAGTAGGTTAAAAGTAATGTATTCATAATGTTTAATTTTTTAACATTCCTGCTGGTTTAAATGATAAATGCTCATTTTTGTCTAGTAATTAGCATTTATCTGTGGCATAGATGAGGATTATTAATGACAAAGGAGGACACTTAACCAAATTTCATTGTGTTAATTTGATTGGAAAGGGTTATGTAACTTTTGATGGATTCAATTGAACATATTCCTATCTCAAACTAGGTAATTGCAGACAAAGAAAATACAACAGTATAGAACTACGATTCTCGGTCCAACAATAAGACAACAAATAAATCACCGTGTTTTTGCGCTTATTGTCGAAAATTTAGATCAGGCTGGTCGAAAAACGTTGGCAAAGGGTATGGCGAAGTTTTTCAGCTTTTTTCGGGACACGGCGCCGATAATCGTGGTCGAATTTGTGTGGTCGTGTTCGAGACGTCAAAGCGGAAGCGTGGCAAGAGTCGGAAAGACGTTCGGGTCTCGAGACGCAAAGGAAGAGAGCCGAGGGAGAGTCGACGTTTAAGCTTTTCACGGCTCGAAACCTCGTTATCAAGACCGGTGACACAAAACTCGGAAAAGGTATCGTTTTTTCGCCGGAGGCGGACTGCCGTTGCGCGCGTCCCGTCTCGCCAAACGAAACTTTTTCATCAAATTTATCGGGGAACGCCTTGGGCCGTGCTCCAAACCGGTCAAAGTCCCTTAGACTGCTAAAACCAGGACCACGCTCTCTGCCTGCAGCTGTTCAGCCGTGTCTCTTTGGCTCCCGTTGCGTCACTTCCGGTGAAATCTTTCTTCGAATTCATATTCTAACCGCAAACGATTTCCCACGGTTTGTAAACCGTTGCCGCGAATTAACACGAAAATTCCACAATATCAAAGTCAATATTGACATTTCAATAGGCTGTCGATCTTTATGCATTTATGGCATGTAAGAACTTGCCAAAAATAAGAAGACGATCATTGTGTTCACTCCAAGGAATCGTCTAGAATAATTTGTGAAGAAGATTCATGAAGGCGATGATCTTTAATCGAGAAATAAGAACTGCATGGCCATTTTATTCCTTCTCTCAATCATTCTAATAAGTTTATATAGTTTATGACAAAAATTGGCACGTATAATTTGAAGCAGTGGACATGTTAAAAATATTTGAGGACATCAATGTATCAGTTTCAGCTGAATACGATAATTACGACAAGAATACAATTTTTATTTGTGAAATAAAATCGTGCAGCTCCTCCAAGACTATGTCTAATTGTTAACGGTGTTGTACAACTACGAGGGGTTTTAGGGGATAGAAAAACTGTTCGATTCATAAAATTTCCGGCACAATCCAGCTCATGTCGTAGAAACGTGGAGGCTCGACCAGGCACCTCCAACTGTTTACGGATTCATGAATTCCCGTTTACACGCTGGCTGAAACGTACGCTTCTCTCGGATAGCCTTCTTAAGCATGCTCGGCGCGAGCTTAGAAGCTGAACTCGTTGTCGTTACCGTAAACAGTCATTTCACGGCGGAACGGGGCAATGGCACGCCGCGCCGTGCGCCGAAGCTGACGGAATTCGGCGGAACCAAGGATTTAGGACGGCGTTTTCTGGCCGCACGCGACGGATCGATGAAAACTGGTCCCGAGGAATTTCAATTTTCGAATACCTCACCGAGAAGCCCGCGAACGATCCCGCCCGCTCGTCAATTATGAATTTCATTTCGCCTCGGTCTTCTCATTCGGTCACGATCATTTTGTGATCGCCTCGAGCACCAATGTTCCCATTGATTGGTATTACGACCGTCTTGGCCACTGTGTCTGAGCTCTACGCAGAATTTAGGGCTTGCGAAAGCATGCTAGAACCGACGGGACTAATTTAAACGGAAGCCACTGAACGGTAGCTGGGATCCTGTAAATTTGACCTCCGAATTTTATTAGAATTCATAGTGTTTCATGCGAGTCTTGCTTATCAGAGTTATTAACAATTATTACTTGTTGGACTATCAATAATTTACAAGCATAATGTACTTATTTTTCATATTCCAAACAGAGATTACGAAGTATCGATAAAATGGTTTCAGAATCATATTCTAAATAAAGATTACGAAATTTCGAACGAGATACTTTGTTTCACGAGTCAGATTGTAGGGCCTAATCTAAACAGTCTGGACATACGAGGGGACCCTAGTTTCCGTTCGGGGTCAGCCGAAGCTATGAATTTGAAGAGTAAAGATAAATTAAATTATGAAAAGAACTGATTCAAAATTCGCGTACATGTTTAATATCTCCGCGATACATTTTCGTGTCGCAGCACACGTGTGTAAGGATTAGAGTGACCGTGACCCATGCGGATTGCAGCAGGGTACCGCGTTTAGGGGTGCGGTTTATGATTACGGTGCGGACGTGACTTCAGGCTATTTTTGAGATTTAGCGGAACTTTCTGTTTTACGATGATTTATCAGGGACTTCGTATTTTAGCTAAAAGTCTCAATAGCCGTTGACGTACCGTAAACATCTGCAGACTAATTGTAAGTACGAGATATTGAGGGCCTTAGGTAGGCAACGAGGGCTCAAGGCGAGGGTACCTCCACGAACTGGCCAGTTTCCCTCAGCTTGTCGCCTCTCGAAGGACGTGCGTTAATTTTAACAAAGTTATGATTGGTTTTCGGAAGTAACAGCCTACGATGCGGAAGCATATAAGAGCGCAGCGAATAAGCAACGTCGCTGTCGTTGCAGCGCGGACGAAAGTTTATATTGAATAAACGTTTCTTTAAAATCCGAATCCTTATTGTTTTTACGGATGTCCTTACACGTGTCAGAAAGTACATTGATATTCTCAGTGCTACTACGTTTTAAGTTCGGCGCGATCCATGTTCCAGCACAGAATCGAGGATCGGACTTGGATCAAGACTTTACTGTATTAGAAGGAACGACTGTGCTCGCAATTCGATGAAAGAGTCGAATTATACGCGTCTGTCTGCAAAGTTTTTCGGCGAACTTTCAAAGGACCCATCAGACACAGAAGTTTCGCGAAAAATTGAGGGAAACCTCTCGCCACCCCATCCGTCCAAAAACTTCCGTATTCTATTAATACGAGATCTCGTCACCTCCGGAGAATAAAGTGCCGCGTTGTCCGCATATATCGCAAAACAGCGAGCAGAAATAACCTGCCTCGGGAGTAGTTCTCCGCAAGGAAAAACGTGGAGTACACGTTACAGAACGAAAGCGGGCCGCGTCGCGACGCCTAGTATACGTCTGTATTCGTCTTCGAGGTCTTCTTTCTTGATCTGTCTCGCCGCGTCGTGGCAAACTCGGGCAAGAAGTACATACAGTGAGCCGCAAAAGTATTCTCGTTCAACTTGCGTTACGTTCTCCCGGAAAAATGATTGTATTCTTCGCCACGGAATCCCGGGAAGCATTAATCAAACTTCAACGAAAATCGTAAATATTATTTCCCAGTTCACTGTTATGAGATTAAGAGCTCGGTAGATCTAGTAATAATTATGAATAAGTTTGTACTACTGACTTTTATTCCTTTTGCATTAATCTTGCAAAAAATTGCTTAACACTGTCGAGCACAGCTCTGACATTTATCTTTACCCAAAAGGAACATTTACCGTCGTAACGAGCTTCCTTTTAATTCTCGTTTCGACCGATGAATCCCGAGGGACTGGAATCTGCATAAAGACTCCCGGTCCGCAGATAACGTTTAAATTATTCGCCGGAATCTAAGTAGTCGAACGATTCTTTCGAAATCGTGTCGAAACAGATCCGAGCATTGTTATATTTTTAATCCGAGCGTTGAATTTATATTTTTAATACATTGTGCACAACACACGTGCCAGTGGATCCATATATCTTATGCGTTTTATCCATCCTCATCTCGCAAAATCGAAGTTCTATAAATCGTGCAAATTCCGACGAAGCTGATTCGAGAATAAATGCAGTCCCTGGCCACAACTTTTGACGTCTGTCGTGTTTTTAGTGTACCTTGAATTTTATAGGAGAGCAATCAGGAACTTATTTTGTTTCAACATTTAATAAACCAAACCGTAAAAGAAGTCTCAGTTGTCAGTCTTTTTCCAATGGAACAAGTGCCTATAACATTTTCAGCTGGTTTTTATCATTGCAATTCACGTGTCAGTGCAAAAGTTCGCTTTCATAATATTCAAAAAACCTGACATAGACCTTTCCCCTAGAAATCCATCCGATTAATCAAAATTTAAATTAAGTACAGGCCTTCTAATTTTACGATTACCGCGAACAATTTGGAAACTTATAAGAGGTTCTAGCATCGTGGCCGAGGACTGCAAGTCTCACTGTAAAGGAAATGAGATTTCGGCGACATTTTGTCAGTAGACGCGATGCTGGAGAGAAGCGAGGAAAATTAGCAATCGTGGAGCGTACGAACTATTTTGCGGCGGACTGTACACGAGCCGGAGCTTCACCTGGCTCGCGCACCGCGGGCTTAACACGCCGTAAGCCGCGTACCGTGGATATATCGCGGTTTCTGGGTGCGGGGCTCTATCCGTATCCATAAAGAATGTAAGTTTCCGCGGAGACGCGGCTGCGGGGGTTGGTATCTTCCCCCGTGGCGCAATAACGGTGACTCTCGGGATCCGAAATTTTCATGCATACGATATAAAGTATAAACGACGACTTCATCATCCCGTTTCCAACGTGGGCGTCGCTCCGCTTCGTTTCGCTTCGCGTCGCGCACCGTCGCAGTCCCCGTCACCTTCATTTTCCTTTCCACCCTCTTATGCTTTGCGCGGTCGCCGCTCTTCGATGGAAAACCTTGCAAATGCATACACGTGTGTGCTCGCGCGTGTCTCTGTACGAGCGTGTAGGGGATAGTGCCAGAGGGGCGGAAACACGCGAGTCGATCTCGATTTTTCGGTTGTACCCCGGTGTTTCGACCCCACCCCCGGCTTTTTACCTTCCATTTGAATATGCAATGTAAAGGAAATACGGCGGACTCCGGCTGCGAGAAAATCGAAAGAGGAACGGATATCGGTCCGTGCCCGCGACGCAGCGAGTGAAATGCGACGGAAAAGCATACACGGAACACAGCCGGACCGGGTTATTTTCCGGTTTCCCTTAGCCGCTCGTACTCGTCAAAGGGATATTTGGCTGTGCGCGTGCGGGTATTGCCAGCTTGATTCCTACGCTGGAAATTGTTCCACTATTTCACGCCGATCAGCCACCTTGTTTTCCGGAGCCGGACGCCGCGCCGCCGCCTGTCGGGAATTTCTTTGTGCTATCGGGAACGCTAGCTGTCGAGAAAACTCGACGTGGAATCGAAGGTTTCTGGCCGAAGCTTCAGAGAGACGTTCATTTTTCGAGCACCGGACCTTTGAAGAATGGACGCGTTAAGAGATCGACGAGCGATTGGAAATGGATCTCGGTGGGCGGAGACCTCGGGCCGGTTATGGATTGGTTAATTTTTGCCGGGGATAGCTGTCCGAGAAATTTATGAACGCCGAAGATATGCTGTTACTCTGAAGATTGTTGCAGATATCCTTTACCTTGCCGGTTCTCTCTGATCCATTACGTTGGATCCAGAATTTTTCTTTTCTTCGAATTCGGTGAGAAAATAACTCTTAGAATTCAAGCGGTGATTGTGAGAGGCACTACTAAAAATTGCTGCACCATTGTTGAAAACATTGTTTACGTTATTAAATATATTGGTATCTAACCAATTACTAAACATTTCAGTGTTGTATGAGGTGTTATATCAATTTCATATCCATAAAATGAAAAAATCATATATTAGGCTTGCAAATAAGTTCTTTCCTATTTTTTCCAAATTGTCTGGTAACTCCAAATCTATTCGGCAATATTTCTTGCGTCTAGGTCGGATTGTCGTTCAGCAATTCCTCTAACTCACCGTCATCGGACTTTGTCGGTTCACGTGAACGATCGTCGTCTTCCAAATTAAAATTTCCGGCTTTAAATCTTTGGTACCACGTTTAGCATGTTCTACAAGATACAACGTTCTCTCCCAGTGCCGCACAAATCATTTTAGTAGCTTCAACAGCTGATTTCCTAAGCTGGAATACAAAGAGTAAGCAGTGACTCAAATAATGCTTCTCGCACGACATATTGCTTGAAATGTTTGCATAGGACTGGAAACTCTTAGAGCGCTCATTACGGCTCTTCTTAAACCTAAAAGAAAGCTCTTTTAGATTGTACCAAAATCGGGAAGTAATTCGAATTCAGTCAGAAGTTACGATCGTAGAAAAAAAGGGGAATTATTCTAGGTCGGAAGAAATGTTTAATTATCGAGTTAAAGTAGTTTAGACTGTAAAGAGTACTTTGTCAATTTTATTTCCGGTTCGAAAATTGCGCACATTGAAGCTAGTAAACTACTGTAGAAATTTTTTGAAGATTCGACCTTGGTCGACCTTGGAAGGTCAATGCGAATATAGGTCTTGCTTGTCTGTTGCCCAGCCGATGTATTTCCAGCGTAATTGTTCGACACACGAGTTTACTCGCCAAATAAATTCTCCGGGGGAACGAAGATGAAGACAATACGGGCTAAGCTGCGAGTCGGCTCGCCTCTGTACGACGTAATTGCATAGAAAACGAGCGTGCTATCGTTTTTGTTCGGCGCCCGACCTGTTGTGGGCTAAACACATACCATTTGGATTGGCAAACAGTCGATCTTCCTTGAAATCGCGGAAGTCACTTTTAAAATAGAATGTTTCGCTACATTTTCAAACGCATTTGGTCGCAGTTGCATCCTTTATTACTGTACTTCACGTGTATTTACGTTAATAATTGTTTGTAAAATTACCTCTCTAAAATGTGTTTCGAACGATATCTTTTATCCTCGAAAAAATGATAAAATGAGTGTTACGTGAATTCATTTTTAGTACAGCATACTTTCGTACAGCGTTTATTATCGACATGAACAATGTAGTTAATGAGCGCCGTCCTTTCAGGAGGTTTTAGTAATAGCTGCACTGTGGATTTTATGCATTTATGACGATTCGAACAAGGTGCGAGCTAAAACAGTAAAAATATTAGAAAAATTTGTTGACGACGGTTTGTTATAATTCAGTTATAAAATTTTTCTCTCGGACGGAGATCCACAATCTGGTAATGATTGTAGAGTAAGACTTGACGCATTTAGACTTTGTACAATTCGATTGTTCTCTACAAATGCAACTTCACAATTGCTGTAATAACAAAATGAAAAGTGTGAGACTAGTCATTTGTTGGGGGAGGGGGGTTTAATTTCATTCGGCTAAGAAAATTTCTATTCCGCATAATGCGCCACAGTCTGTCGGTGACGTCACTCACAGGAAAGCTTGCAGTTATCCAGAGCTGAATATTTATTTGTTAAAACTGCAGTCGTCCTTGCATGAATATAATGGGTTGCAGTTCGAATCAAGGGCAGAGAGCCCCAGCTTTTTCTGTTTCCCTTATTCTTCGGTTGGAACACGGTCGCGAGGAGAGGAGCGGAGAGTAGAGAATACCACGGAGAAAGAGATCGAGCGGAACGATAGCGATTTGTTCCGCTCGACTCTTCATAAACACGCACCTCGTCGCGTCGCAGCGGGGTCTAAAAATATTTCCGAGGGTTGGCGGATGAATTTTAATCGTTATCGATTGTTCTCGATTCGCTGGAAGAGTCGTCGCGTTTTAAAACCCTCTCCTCGATAGGTCTATCGGTGGTCAGGCGCAACAGGTGTACTCTCTGTGCTTCTTGCGCATTATAGCGTGACAGGCTGCGGTAAAAAATGTCTGATAATGGTCGGGGGTGTTTAATCGATTCGCGTGTGCAGTCTTTTCCTACGAGCCGAATCACTTCGCCGCGGATTATCCTCATTAATAAATGATCTTTGTGTGAATGCGTTCACGGTTGAACGGACTATCTCTGGCTCGCGCGGGTGTTGTTTTATCGTGATAAAGGTACTATAGTCGTGTTCACGTTCGGATTTGTACTAAGAAAACTAGCCCACGCTCAGCTATATAATATGACGTGATAATGATTAAATTTAATTCGCAATCTCCGACGTTGCGAGGCAAGGTATCGATTTTAACGCAGCAAATATTAATTTTCTCTGTCCGTTGCAGCTCGTTCAATATCCAGTCTCAACATGCAGTCGCTCTATGTATATTCGTAACCGCATCGTAACACAGGTGTCCCATTATTGACGACACGGTAAGAAATATAAGTCCAAACATGTAGAATCAAATTCTTAGTTTTGGAAATAATCAGAGTCACTTTTTCCGAAAACGAGATGTTAAAGGAAAAAGTCTATTATTCCTTTTTCTCATCCTGTTTTCGCATGTAGAATCGGTTTAGGATTGTGCCATCGGGCACCCTATATACATATGAGGTACAACAACATCGGACGCCGTTCTGGGAGCATACGTCGAGATATCTCGCTGAACATGATTCGATTACATCCCTATTAGGGGAAACGCATCGAATCGGAACCCAGTAAATTCTCGTTGGAACTCTCGAGCTGTAATTTTTCAAAGGCTGCTACACAGAGAATCGAATCGCGCGGTTCTCAGGGCGCTATGGAAAATGCATTAACCATCGATTGAATATCCGTCGCGATTAATTCTCAGCGGTTTCGCTTGATATTCATACGGCTGATACCGAGTGATACGGTGGGTAGCCCTATCCAGCAACAGGTCCCGGTTTTTCTTCTTTTCCTGGCGCGAATCTTGTTTCCCGGCCCGTCGTAACGATGATTGATGATCGATATCGAATAACCAGAGGAAATTTAATGCCGACATTATAGCCGTGGTAGCGGGTACGGTGATATTCCACGATTGAACACTGCGATCGGGGACGATAAACGAATCAATTTTCTGGCGAGCCGACGAAGCGCCCCGATCGGGCTCGCAATCGTTTTAACTTATTGCGCCTCCACTTTTTTATATCGATCACGAGCACTTCGCCGTTTAGATTTTCGTGGAAGAAAACGATCCTGATCACGGAGACTGTAACTACTACCTTCTGTCGTGTGTAAGCGTACAAAAGGAATAGAACGTTAGGAGTTCTCTGTCACTCAAAATTTTTGAAGTGAAAAATTCTTTAGGCGTACCGCGTCTAATTGCTGGGCAGTGAACGAGTCTGATCCGTCACGGTCCGAGATGAAACGTTATTCGAGAAACAGACAGGTGTGAAATCGTCATAGAAATTTTGATTTGTCTATATCATTCGTACAATGAAATTTGTACACTAGAGTTATAGATTCGTTACTTCGAGGGCGAATAATATGATATTTAAAAGAACGAGAGTGATTCTAATTGCAACGAGTACATTTTCTTCCTCGTCGAAAATTTTTCATAAATAGAAGAATGGCAAGTGATAAAACGAATAGTTGAAATATAAAATCAGAAAGGATAGAAAAATTTCTTAGGATTGACTCGGACATTTTTCATTTTCTACTATGATCCACAGACTATTAGGGATGCAAAAGGGTTAGAGTAGCTTCTAGATTGATCAATTTCAACTTGACACTTTCATTGATCACATTGTTTCGATTTCATATGAATTTTCGCGCCAGTTTAGCGGATTTTAATTGAAATCTTCGCCACGGTTGGATATTATAAGGCGAGGTCTTGGGGGCTCGTGTAATTTCCGGGGCGAGTCGAGCTCGATTTTCGAACCGGAAACAAAACGGACGCCACGCCACGAGAACCGTGTTGAACGATTTAATTTGTCACAAGCACGGTCCGTGCGTCCGTTATGGATCATTTTCACCGGGATTCGATGGGAAAATCCGTCCGCGCATCGCTCGGACGTCATCGACGAAGTTATGTGCCCGTTATAACACGTATTTGCTCGGCAAATTCGAGCGGGACCGTGTTTGCCGATCGGCGTGTGCCCGCGCTTGCATTTCCACCCAAGGAGTCCGCGCTCTGTTTTTTCACTCTCTCTCTTCCTCTTGCTTCTGAATTTTTATTTCGCGTGGTTAATTGCCCACGACAGTCCCGTCGATCGATTCATTAGCTCGCTCGTTTTGTTTAAAAGCGCGCCGGCCTGATACCCGTAGCAATTTAACCAATATGTCCGCGTCATCGACCCAAAATTTCAAATCATCGTCGATTTTCGGTATAATTGAATCTCGCGACAAATCTGCTCTCGGCTGGTCACTATAATACTTTGAATTTGATACTTTGACCTCGTTCGATACCTGTTAACGAATGCGATTCGTTGTTAAGTGATGTGAACGTTGATACTTTCACAGAATCGCTTTTTATCGTGTTATCACTGCGAGTGACGTGCATTTATCAGAAAAACGTGTAGTTAAACGTGCATTTATCGGAAAACGTGTAGTTAAACAGTAAGCACGTTAGAACAGATTATCTTGTACTGTCATGTTATTAATAATTTCAAAGTGCTAATTACAGTTAACTGATTGAACCGTAAACATGCGAATATGTTGGAACCGAACGAATTAATATGACTAGAATGTGAATCTTTATGTAAAATAAACATTATCCAAGTCAATTGTAAGAACTACAGCTTAAATTAAATTTTAATAAGCCAAATTCAATATGATCACATCATTCAATTCCGCTAGTGTCTTTACAGTCTCATATTTGACATATCCATATTAGGCGTAAATGCATAAAATCTGCAGTCTGGGCATGACAATAATAACTGGATAAAATCCGCAGTCTGCTGATGTGTACCATAAACATTGTTGGGCAACTGTTGTTTCAGTGTGGGTTCAGGGAATGTTGCTCCGACGAACTGGTAACTCCGGAGTGGCCCGATTAACTTCGCTATTTACACTCGCCGGTCCCGAGCGTCCCCCAAAAATACCAAAGGAGTTAATTGCTTTCGACACGGAGGAATGCGAGGGCGTTTCGAGCTAGCGGGCGTTAGTCGGCCGCGCTAAGTCCCCGTGATTAGCTGCTCAAGAGGCGCGAGTTTATAAGCAGCCTCGAATCCCCCGGGATGCCGGAGGATTAGCAACTTCTCTGGTCACTTGGTCGCCGCTGCCCCACGCTCCACGCTTCGATCGAAAACCGTTTAGCGCCGCGAGATCAAACAAGGGCCGTGTCTGGATCGGGGATACTCGGCAGAGGAAGTAGACGAAGACGACTCGAAGCTACAGGCTTGGTTAAGAGGTTCGGAGTCTCCTTTATTAGAAACGTGAACGGCACTTGGTCGCGCGACGAACGCTGAGCACCGTTTAGCTCGCGGAGATCAAACGGAGTGCCCTAATCTTCAGCTTAATAGTCGCGTTCTTCCCGTGCTTTAATTGACACTGAGTTACCCAGCTTCCCCGGGACCTCTCCATCCTCTTCGTTCGCTTTTTGTATTTTTCTTTCTCCGCTTCGAGGAGATGTCGAAAAGATATCTCTGTCCATCGAGAGGACACTGTGAAATTTTTGGCATCGAACCGGTCGATGGATTTTTACGAAACTTTGCAGACTTGCTGGCACATATGTGAAGTATGTCTGTGAATTTTTGTAAGTTGATATCGTTGAAACTGTAGAAGTTATTCGACGAGGAAGCATAGTTATCTTTGTCCACTTAACTTCGAGGATACGCGGATGAGGTGTTGTCCCTTGAAAAGATACAAGAATTTTTGGCAGCGAACCGGTAGACGGATCTTTACAAAACTTGGCAGACATATTGGCACATGTATAAAGCGTGTCTCTGAATTTTTGTACGTCCGTGTCGTTGAAACTCTGGTAGTTATTGCTCCAAGGGGTAGCAGACAGTGCTTCTCAAGTGGTGGACAAGGTATCTCGTGAATGAAGTAGTGTTAACATGTGTTGCTTAAAATGGTAGTCAGGAAATTGTTTGTAATGTAAATTGGCACGAAACATCCAAGTCTTTCTGCCGATTTTGTTGTTCCATTCAGCGACGGCCACCTGAGTTAGTTCGCTAACTTTGAAAAATGTTAACAAGGCTGCGAAAAATTCCGGCATCTCCATTGCGGAGCTCGCAGCTCTCGGCCGCGTGTTCCCAAGAGTTCTTAGCTGCTATCTAAAACGAGCATCGTTGCTCGCAGCTCCTTAAAGAACATCCCTTGCCGCTCTCTCGTCTGCCGTTTCCGCTGGTAGCAAGTTTCCCGGCTCGATAACCGGCTAATGCCTCCAACCAACGCTATCAGGCCGGGCTGCAGCAAGTATCGCGATACTCGTTGTTGTCTCTACTTTCTGCGTTAATTTTCCCCGGCACTGTTTGACGAACTGCCGGGGAAATAAATGCGAACGACCGCTCCATTCGTGCTGCGCGTCACTACGCTGCGCTGCATCGAGTGCATCGCTTCGCGCTCTCGAGATCGCAAGGATCGTTCGCGAATCATTCAATTCAGGGATTCGTGGTGTCTCGAGGATCCTATCAGCACAGTTGGAAGTGTTTCCAGTTGTGTGAAACAGTTTCGAATCGGAAGTATGCAATGATGTTAGAATACAATTCTGTTGTACTTTAAAGTCAGTCCAGGACTGAAATTCATTTCTGTGACAATGTAGTCTTTTACAAAATTATACTTATCTCTATGCACAGAGATGAAAGTGATCGTAAAGAGCTTTGACTCTTCGGTTCATGTTTTATTGAACATGTGTGTACGATTTCGTGTTATTCCGTTGTAATTTCATTTCGTTCGGTTGCAGATATAAATTTGTTCGGATTCGAATGATTTAAATATGACTGGTTGTAAATGTGCATAACCGTGATTGGAAAGAAGCCACTCGCAATCAGCAATTATACAATTGATTGAATATAACTCTCTGTTTTATTGATAACTAAAAAGAGATGTATAAACGAACGTATTTATGTTACGAACGAACAGTTGGAATTTGCGATATTTCTCCATTAATAGATTGTATCGATTCGACGAAGATTTAATGGTTCCGGCAGTGAACGTATCAATAATTGATCTTTACATCATTCGGCAAACTTCTGGATTTATCGAACTGTGCTGCGAATGGATGAGACTCGTAATATTTAAACTGTGGGGTTTCAGATTGCTTCGTTTAAGATTATTGAGATGGCAAAGACGCTTTTCTGCATCGTTAAAAATCGTTACAAATTTCAATGTCATTTTTTTCATTTATGAATATCAAATCGATATACCATTATTATATATTTCAAATGGAAAATGAAACATTTCTTCCGATCTAGAATATTTCCATTCCATATGATTTTTTAAATTTAATGGATCTTTGGTTTAATATCTCATACAATACAAAATGTTTAGTAATTGATTAGATACCGATATATTTAATAATGTAAACAATATTTTGAATAATGGTACAGCAATTTTTAGTGGTGTCTCAAAGGCGGCAACCGAGTGTAAAGGGTTAATAATCTAAACAATATTCTGAATAAAGGTATTAATAATGGTAGTTTCTGTTAAAAGTCCATAAATCCAGCGTTAGTAAACCGAGAGTTGCAGAAACGAACGGTAAATGTTAAAGTAAATAGTTCAGCTGTTTTTTCCGGGTATGAAAGCCGTCGTCTAAATTCGCGGTGGTCAATAAATCCGACAAAAGTGCCAAAGAGGTTGGCCGATTTTTTCCAACGGAGATCGCGTGTCGGCAGGTCGTGCAGAAACGTGAAAACATGAACAGTGATCGGTGATGCGGTTTCCTTTCCCTGCAAACAGATTTCGCGGGCTCGTGCCTCGGGTTCGAGTTGCACTGGGGCGGTTTTTATTTCCGAATTTCGCGAACGGTCCGACTGTTTCTGCGTCACCGAGCAAATTCTCATCCCACTTCGCGTCATCGGTGTAATTGTTTCGCGAATCACGTCGACCATCGCAGAAATACTTCGCAGCTATTGTTTCCCGGAAAAACGTTGAGGTTTGAACACTGGCTTAGAAACGGATTGATTGATCGTCCAGTTATCTTCGACAGTCGCTGACTTCGGTCGCAATTTGTGTGTGGTCGATCGAGTCTGGTAGCAGCGAGACATCATAACGTCAATAATCGTAAAATAAAAAAGAGACACAAATTAATTATAAATGTTTTAAAAACAACTAAGACGTTCGACTGATTTCCGACTAAGAAATGAGATGTTCGATAGTTTCTGATTATTTGGATCTAATCGATTGAGTTGTTTGACTGCCCCGACGATTTCCAGCTGAAAATTGAGTTGTTTGATCGATTCCGACGATTTCAAGCTCGCAGCTGATTTGTTCGACTCCTCCGGACCATTTTCAGCTAGACACTGAGATCGTTCGACGGATTCCGACGATTTCGAGGTAACGAGTGAGTTGTTCGACGGATTTCGACGATTTCCCGCAAGCATTCGAGTTGTTTGACAGATTCCGAGGATTGGTAGCTAAATGGCTGAAGGCAAACGGGCGCGGTAAGTTGCTCGAGGGGTTGAACGAGCCCGAACTGCTTTATTAAAGTCGGTAAGGTCGAGTCATAGAAAGGCTCGCGCGTTGAACCGCGAGGAAGCGGGCGCTGGCGCGCGCGGGTAGATTAATAAGAAAATAGAAAGACCGAGGCGGGTAGTTTGGCTCCGGTAAATATTCCTGGAGGATATCCGCGCAGGAGAGGGCAGGGTGGAGAACAGGATGAAACGGGTAACAAGAGAGAAGTCGTCTCGCTGCAGGTGTTGGGAAGAAGATACGACGGAAACGTGGCGGTCCGTTCGAGCGAGACTCGAGACTCGGCTCACCTGTGGGCTTTATCCGGCCAACCTAACCCCTTATCCTTGGAAGACGACTGCTCTGCGGGGGCTGGAACGGGAGGAATAAGCAACGGAAGACGCCTGGAAAGAGCTGCATCTGGCTCTATCGCGGCCCAGCGAGCTATTTACTGCTCGTCAGACGGAGCCGCGCCGAGGAACACCGAGCCCCGGAAATTGAGATTAAACTGCGAGCTACCTGGCTAGCAAATACCCACGGATACACGGCCGGGATTCTCGTTTGGACGAGATCGACGTCGAGCGCCGGAAATTCCGGCCGGCTCGCTAGAAACCTGCCGATTTTCCTCGCATCCGATACACCGGCGCGAAAACGAATATTCCGCTAGCGAGAGCCATTCCGATTTCTTCTTTCTTCCTTGCGGTAGATCAGAAAACAGCTTTCTCTCTCTTTTCTCTCATTCGTGAAGTCAACGAACGATTGCAATACTAATTTCATTAGGCGAGTCTAGAAATGCTAGGAACTCTCCGCCCACTTTCATAAATGCAGTATGGTGAATGTACAGCCTGTGAACCTGTAATTACGTGCGCAGGGTAACTGCAATTCGGACGTCTTTGCAAATGCGTCATCTTGCTTCGTACTTAATTAGTCTTTACTGGATACAGTGATCACGGTAGATTGGAATTTCTGCGGCTCGTTCCTGCTCTCTACGTCTTTTCTCTTTTCTCATTCTTGATGTCGACGAATGCAACACTAATTTCATTAGCAGAGTCTAGCAGAGCTATTTGGAGCTCTCTGCTAGCTCGCAGAACTCGTTGTTTGCACGCGCTGGCCCTTCGGCTCGCAATAACGCGAGTTTTCTTAGAGAACCAAGCCGAGTAGCAAGTTTATCGGGGGTCAGCCGAATGGTAACTGCCAGAAACTGAGGCAGTCGGGATTAGACTGCGTTCACTGGCTGGGACCTCTAGCTAGAATGCTTCCGAGTGTCCATGGAATTTCAAGGAATCGTTTGACTATAGCGACCATGAGCGTTAGAAACGAGCGACACAGACTAAAGGTCGCGTTACTCGAAATTGCACGGGTTAACGTCTACCTACATTGATCAATGAGAATGCACCTGGAAAATATGTTAGATGTACGAATGAATTCGTGGCTCTTGCAAATCATTTAATATTGTACGTACATACATATTGGAACGTTGCATATTGAATACACATTGGAGGTTCATCAACCTCTAAGCTTTGCACGGTGAGTACATTCGCCAGTAAAATAAATTTATTTGCTGTTTACATTGAAATATTATGCCAACTAAAAACTGTTTGGATTGATTGCAGGATATTAAAGATATATGTAGATGCAGGTCTCTTTTTAATCGTTTCATGGAGGTTACGATGATAGAATATCATTTTTTAATTTTTTAAATGCATAAATTTCGCGTTCGGTAGTTTTCAAACATTTTCAAATATTTGAAGTCAATGTAAATAAAGAAATTGCACAGCGTGACAAATTGTGAAACTTTGACGACTTGTTTTAAAAATCGCACAGCTGCACAGCTGAGAGGTAAATATTGTGTATAGGATGGATCAAATGTACATAAAACGTGATAAAGATTATTTTCGAATATATGTAATCGTTCGTAAATATAAAAAAGAGCTATGAATTAATTCGCACACCGAAATCAGACTTCTAGGGTCAATGGCAGCGGGCGGAGTCTTTAAAAGCGCAATTACGCATTCGAGGACTGAGAAAATGAGTACCGAGCAGCCATTTCACGGATGGTTCGGGTTCTCAAGGTGAGATTGAAACCGCGACGAGTTTGTCCGCGACAGCAGCGTTTAAACAAGACTCGTCTCGGTTGTGAGCGCTATCTTTCCCTCCCATTGTTTCCGATCCAAGTGGCAGAGTCCGCCTGCACTCGTGTCGGCCATTTGGTTCGTGTTTTAGACTGCGGTTCCATTCAATGCGATTTTCAATCGACTGCAACGCGTGGCCGTCGTTGTCGCTTATTTCAACGCGTTCAATTAATCTACACGGTGTCCTCACTAAATCATCCGTAAACATCATTTACTGTAGTATGAGAAAACTATTCAGAATGAAATTATGTAACACTGGAAAGAATCTTTTCTTCACGACGTTTGTTAAAGATATTACTAGATCGATCTCAATAGGTGTCTGTCCGAAAGGTATTCAAGGTTCCAGACACGAATATCTCAAAGCTGAATAGTTGGAGTGGTATGGTTATTTAGGTCGCTGAATTCATCGTTTCATGCTCTGCAATAACATGCGAGGAATTACATAATTACATGAATTTATGTAATACGTAGTCAATTTTGAAGCTCGTTTAATGTTGTTCGAAATTTGCATTTAAAATAGACTATATATTTGTTTGACATCGCACTAAAAATAGAGGCAATAAAAAGATTAACGTGATTATAAGAATTACCACCGAAAAAGTGTTTCAAAAAATCGTTAAATAACGCAGGGATGGCGTGATTGATCGGTGGTCCGAGATTAAAGAGCGGTTCTGATGAAATGTATGCCAATGCGAACATATCGGGACCAGCGGAGACGAGTAGTAGGTATGATGCTGTAGAAAATATCGTCGAATATAACCGCAGTCTTAGGAGGCCAAGATTCACGTGCATGTACGTCAAGGCGTGCACCGTTCAGTCCCGCAACAAGTTATTTAAAGTCTGCTCGCACGGAACACCGCAATTAACGTGCTCTTCTTGTTCGCGTGCGGGTCTAGTAAGCGACGTTTCGCAGTAGTGAACCGCCGATAACGTAACGTCTTCTTCGCCACGTTCACTTCCGGCTGAACCCGAGCCGTGAGTCTGTTAATTTTCTTTCTTGCTTCTTCTACCTTTTTTGCCTGGCCTACTTCCACCCGCCACTAAATCTCCATTCTACACGCTTCATCTTTCCTCGCTGCCACCCTGGAATTCATTGAAGCCCTCATCTGCAATTCTTTGTTGTCTTTCGTAGCGAGTTCTACCGCTTTATAGTCTACTTCTCTGCTCTTTAATTAACGTCCGCATTACCATTACAAACTTGCCGATCGCTTATACAGGCTAAAACTTGAACCCCGGTACCTGTGCGTCGAAATGCAGGTCCCCGCCGCGCCGCAACGCCACGTCGCGTCGCTGTGCCTTTGTTCTTGCTTTGCGTTGCATATACTTCTCTTTAACGACACTGAAAATTCTACAGATCACTATACCTTTGAAATATTACTAGGAAGACAACGGAGCCCAAGGTTTTTTTATCATTACTTCAGTTTGTATAACGTCATTTCTCGTTCGCTTCCACATTAAACGTCTGTAAGTGTTTTTAAGTTTTCTCCAAAAATATTTATAATAGATTTTTATTTTAAGGTCCATTTGTATCCACCGGAATTGATATTAAGACGCGTAGAAAATTGAAAAATGTTGAGGTCCATGTTATCTGTTTACATATCCAAAGGCCGATCCCCTATTTCCACTAGTTGTTCTAAAAACAAAAATTCTTAACAATCATTTGTTTTCACTGCCGGTAACACGAGGAGCTTGCCTTTCATACAATTGACGTGAACCATCATGTGAGGGGTTGATTCTCCCCTTCAGTCCAGGGAAAGAATGTCGCAGCGTTGGGATAGGCGCAGGTACTGCATTATTGGAAACGAACAGGTGTGGCGTAGGCCCGAAAACAGACACCAGGTGTATTACGGAGAGTAGGTCCCCCGGGAGCCTAGTTTGGACACACTACGACAGTAGAGGGGCAACCCATTGGTTGTCCCGGGAGGTGGATTGTTTTAGACTTTAACCACCTTCCTTAACAAAAAAAAAGAAAAGGCGCAGGTACTGCATATTACGAGCAGCAAACAAACGGCATCGTTTGATCAGCGGCGCATGAAACACAGCTCGTTTCCCTTTCCTATTTCTCGGCCGGCAGAAAGCAACCCGAATCTTCTCTCCCTCTCTCACTCTGCGTCTTCCTCCGTGCAAATCCTCGTCGCGTTTGCAACGACGAGCTTCCGATTCCCGGCACGCTCGCCGCCTTCAATTACATTTCGTTAGGGGTTGCGATTGCCCGTGGAAAAAGCCGCAGTTCCGCGTCTAATTAATCGACTACCGATTGCGGACTTGCGTTCACCGTGGAACCGTCGCGCGTCGCGAGAACGGTTCCGTTTTCCGAGGGAATTCTGTCGTGCGGGCATGAGGCACCATGCCCGTAGCGTCATCTGGCTCTGTCCCCTCCGCCATCCTCCACGAGATAATGCTCGAGCGAGGCGCAGTTAATATTAACGGCGCCCCACGGAGGCCGCGCGTGTTGTTCCTACGTAATTTCCTACTAAACGCACTAAGGGATGCCCATGCATATTTCAAAACACGACTACGCTACTCCGAGTGCCTGTGTTTTCGACGCCGGTCGCGTTCTCGGATACTCCTAGAGCTGTTCTTGCACTCAAATACCACTCGAACGGTCCAATTTCTTCGATGCTCTTCCGGCCAGTTGTCGAGCTTTCTTCGAATTTCTGCTGCGCGCTTCAAGATACGCGGCGCTTCCTACAAATTGTTTAAAGGGGCTTCTGGTCTAGAGTCTCGAACTTTCTCTTTTTTCGTTGTTAACAAAACGAGACACAATAAAGTGCAATTGCACCTGGTGGGTGCATCGGTGCATCCACATAAGAAATAAGGTCGCAGGAAGTTAGGACGTTCCATTTTTGTACTTAAAAAAGAGCAGTATGTCCCAGTTCTCAGAATCACCCAAAAAATTTTCTTCAACAAAAAATATGAATCACTTTGATTTTAGAAATGTTAAAATTCATTCTTGATTTCATAATGTTATAGCGGATGTTAAGACGAATTCCACGACCTATTATATTAAGACTTTGAGCAAATAAATAACGATAAAATAGTTCTCTCTGACTTTTCGGGTCAAATACCTCACTGTGCGGTGGCTTTCTGTTTGCAGTGATCGGTCGCAGTATCTTTGGAAATGGTATAGACTATGGAAGTATTTCCGTCGAAGGAGCGAGTTCGATCGCCCGTGATCGAAAGATTGCCGGTTTACGATCCGCGAGACAGACCGCGCCGAACCAAGTCGTGGGCACACGATTACAAAGTAAACGCGGTAGTTAGTGGCCGAGAATCGAGGATTTGCAACACCTAACGAGCTCGCTGAGCCCCTGCATTTGTCCGCGGAACGGATTACGCTATGAAATTCCTCGAGCCACTGATGAATCTCACTGGAAGTAATTATGCCTGATTGATCGAAGCGATTCCCAGCGCTCGTGCTTTATTATTAATTACCAGCTCGAGACCCCAGCGCCCAAAACATTGTAGGTAGATGCATCCGGTGCATTCTGTTCTGCTTCGTAAAATCGGATTCTTCCGAGATAGCCCGAATACGGATTCACGGATCGAGAGCATGTCGGCGAGCGCAACCGGAGTTCGATTCGGCCAGTTTCATCTGGAATCCAGGATGTCCCCGACTCGACATCTTTCTTTAATCCGACATCTTTCTTTGATTCGATCCGTGCGACTTGAAATTCTGGTCTCGAGCGGCTTGAGCCGATCGACGGCCTTGGGTATGGTTCTTCGAAAGAATTCCTGCGGAATCGCACACGTGTTCGCAATGGTAACGGCCGGCCGGTCGTAGACTTGTTTCACTATTTTATCAGATCAGATATTCACGAACTGGCCAGTCCTCGCCTCTGGAAGCCCGAAGGAAACGCATTAAAGCGGGACGAGCGGCCGTCGTTCCGCGACACGTAAAACCAACGGCATTGTTGTTGCGCTCCGCTACATTCCACCGGTGCATCGTTCCACCGACGAATCGCAATGGGGATCTTTCACAGCGTTTCCACCGGGCCTGAATTTTTTAACGGGCATCCATTTTTTCTAACGTTTCGCAGGTATTGTCGCCGCGCCAAGTGGATCATACTGATTTTGCGGATACGCTTTTCGGGGTATGCAGAGCGAATCACCGGCCTCGCGCCATCTTGTCGCCGATTTTTTCGGAATTCCTTGCCGATCCCATTTTTCGTTGGCCAGTTGCGACCTCGTCAGGTATTTAAATACACGATCAATCGCCGTCTCAGACGATAAGATACCTTACCCGTTTAGGTGCGACCTACATCGCTATTTTAGTATCGTTCGATATTTTATTTTTGCTGCGCTTCTGTTTCGATGCAATTTTATTGGCATCACCTGCCTGTCGAGATTATCGGTTTTCCGAGATGTGATTCTTAGAAGCTGAACCCCGTTGTTACGTCGCGACTGCCCGCCAAATTAATATTGGACAACTAGTTCAAGAAGTTCGATTGATCGCATAAGACAATGATTCGGTCTAATATAAAGAACTGCGGTAAAAGAAGCGTTTCGTCCTGGACCTGCTACAGAAGACTCGTCAGTAAGGCTAATCTAGCAGGTCCTGCCTTAGACGCTCGCAGATTTGATTGATGCTAATCCGTATTTGATCGAGACAATGAAGTGTGTCGCTCGCGGATCTAATGAAAGATGCGATTCTGTACGCGAGGGATCTCGACTAATGCGATCCCGTTTTTGACGAGTGTCCTGATCTCTGGACACCGAACTGCCGTAAGACGAGTTTACAGCTGACACGAATGACTCTAGTTTGCTTAATTCTCGAAGGAGATTCTTAATCACGAACGCGCCATAAATACTCTCCAAAGAAAAATCCACGTGTATTGTTCATGCACTCCGGAACACCCGTAGAAAAATCTTGGTCGAAGTACAGGTCCGTTGCGCTCGTAATATAAAATACATTAGGTCAGTCAGCGGTTCGAAGCTTCCAAATTCATTCAACTGTCTGTTTAGAAAAGGCTGGTTCCATTAAAAACAGGAAGGTGACTTTGATATGTCTAAAGAAATGACAAAATCAACATTTATTCTATTATCGTGTGAGCCGCATTTTACCATACAATGTTGTTCTTAAGACATTTAATGTATCTTTAAAAACAACAAAGATATTTGAGGTACAAATGTTAAGTAACACACCATGTATAGACTCAATTAGTCATATCCATTTCTTGCTGGTTTCTCCGCGAAGAGAATGTGGTACGTATTCCACAGGAATTTCCCTGGTAGCGCAGACCGTGGCGGTTCACGCGTTAGGAAGCGATTCCGGGTTGTGCGTGCGCGGACGGTCGATCTGCAGCGTAATATATCTGCGTTTACAGCCGTTTATCGAAGGTTGACCTCCTGCCAGTAGCCGGGTTAGATACGTCTCGCAATCACGCTCAGAGTACGTGCTTTCTGACTTTCAGGGAAGCTTCCGCGCTTGCACGCGACCGCAAGCTGACCCGGGACGACCGCGCTGTAAAATTTTCCCGATGCATTTTCTCGGGAGAAACGCGGCTTAAGCGCAGGACAATTGGTCACGTTCTGGGCATGGCGGCTGTCTGCCGCGCGCAGTAGAATGCGATTGCCCGAGTCAGACATATTTTCCATTACGCCACTGGAAACCGGAGCACACCTTGTTTCCCATTTCGTTGTCCGTCCGTTTCCTTCGGCCATTCAGTATCGGCTTTCCCTTTGCGTGAACCGTGTTGCGACCATCGAGATTACAGCGGCAACGTTTGCTGACCGTTTCCACTGCTGTTTTTACTATGGTGTTTCAACCTCGAGTCGGTCCCAGAAATTTTGTCCAGGTTTTGTCAGGTGTAGAAACAAATTTCGGTTTTGAAATATTAATCCTTAGCAGTCGAGAGGTGACTCAGAGTCACCACTAAAAATTGCTGTACCATTATCTCACGATATTGTTGACATTATTAAAACGGTATCTAATCAATCAACAAACATTTACGTACTGTATGAGGAGTTATATTAATTTCATACCCATAAAATGAAAAAATAATGTAGAATGGAATTAGTCTAGATCGGAGGAAATGTTTAATTTTCAAATTACAATAGCTCCGACCGCATAGGGTTAAGATGACATGGTCAAATGGTTTCAATCGTTATCCACTGCATTTTTATTAACACTTCGAGTATTGTAACAATGCCCACAAAAATAGAATAGAATAGTTTAATGATTCTTCTGACATTCTCGCAGCACGTAGATCCTGACCAAAATTGGTCTACTTAATAGATTGTAGTGAATACTGATTCTCAAGTTCTAGTGAAACAATTGTGTTGTGACTGAAAATATTGTATTAAATTAAACTAGTTCTTAGTCAGGTTTGAAATTTACATTTATCACATTTAAAATACAAGCTCGATTGGATCCCGTTCGAGTCTCGACCTCTTTTCGATCGTCACGATCTATCACTGTATTCCTCATTCGAAAGCAATATCGCACCAATTAGCGCCCTATTTTCCGTCTTCGAACTCTCCAATAAAAATTTAAATTGGTTCGAAAATGCCACAATTCTGTCTAAAAATTCCGGTCGTACTGGATTTAAAGGTCCTAACCTATAAAAGGGACATTTTATTTCTGTTTCACCGGTGGAAATAGCGAACAGTATATATAGAACCCCGCTAGCTTCAATTTCCATAAAAATCTAAATTCGAGATACCTCGAGTCGTTCATACGTCGTGTCGATCAAATATAAATCGGAGTTTCTCTCTAATTTCCTATTTGAAAGGAATTCCTTAAAAATACAATCGATTTAGGTTCTCGCGTTTCTTTCATTCAGGTAAAATTATTTTCAGCAATTTTTAAAATTGAGTTTCATAGAAATTGATTGCACAGATAAGCAAATATTCACCTTTTGGAACTTGGTGACTCGTGATGTTTCACGTAATGATTACTGTTAGGGTGAAAGTATCGTGTCAGAACGGATGTAACTGTCACAACAGTATCCTTTCGAAATAACATTGTATTTGATTTATATTTCCAGCAATCAACGCAAACATATTTCATTTTGCATAAACTGCCACAGTCAGAGAAACAATAGTGTTCTGCAATCAGTTTAATCGACGCCATTTCTACTAATATGTAGCCAGCTAATTCGGCGCATCGCTTGATAGCAGATTGAAAAGTTTCCATTCGCCGGGAGATCCACGGTTGGATAAGAGCGAAATGAATCCGGATGGCGCGCCGAGAGGCAAAGAATTCGATTGTCGGGCCAGAGAACTTGGTTCCCGTACGCTGAACGATTGCTTAAGAGCAGGAGAATTCGATGAGACGTTTATATATCTCTCGAACCTTTTAAAAGGGAATATTTTGGGAGTTCGACCACATTGGACCGATATTAACCGACGTTAAAACGAAATGGAATTCCGAGTGAGGTGCAAGTTGAATGGAGACGAATTAGATTTGATCGAATGGCGTGTGTGTGCGTCGTTGCCAATTTCTCGAGAACTCTGTCTCGACAGTCGAAATAATACGCGCACATTGTTTCGTTACTGTATCAGGCTCCATCGACGTCATCGAGACATCGGAAGCTGCACTCCAGATGGAAGTTTCGACGCCAGATTACTCGAGCCATTGACACAGAATATCGATAATCGGGAAGAAGAACGCAGTCGGAGGCATTTAGCATTCGGAATGGCCACCAGAAAGTATTCTGGAGGGTATTATCGCGCGGTGATCCGCGTCACCGTTGAAACACCTTGCCGGCTGCCCTTTCCCATTCATTTTCATTCATTAACGCTCGTTAGTGCTCCGTATTTTTCCTGGAGAAAACCATCGAGTCCGCCGGATATCTGTCAATTAGCCGCTCTCGCGGCGTCGGCCTAATTTACTGTTTTCCATACTTGTCCGTCGCACCGATTCTTCCGCTCAGATCGGTTAAATCCGACGTAGACGAACCACGGAAACCCGGAGGTATAATGGCCATCACGCGGTTCTTACTCCGTTCAGCGAACTGCACAATTGACCAGTCAGTCAAATTATTAACCTGACTTTAGTAGTTGAAGACACGCGATAAGTGAATCGGTCCGCGATGGAAATATTTCGTATTCGACCGTGGTCGGGAACGCGTGAAATCACAAATAAAATCTATCGTGACTGTGGCAAACTTATAAATGCTTCTTGTGAATTCGAATTTTCTGATAGCCTGTTTAAATGGTTACCTATTTCTACTAAGTTCAAGTAGATTTTTCTTGACCTCAAAGAAGTTGACGGATATGTAAAAGAAAATTTGTAAATGTTCGCCTTCCAAGGAAACATTAATACGTTAGAATCATGATTAAGAGATTTCTTATATATTTCATAGAAACCCCTCGGCATATTTCTAAGAATAATCTTACACGACCTACACAAATTGCGTATCTCCATAAATCGTCGATGTCTCAAAGTGGACATTCCTCTGTCGGCAACACGAAACTACCAGTGATCATAGCAGAAGATTGAGATAGGCGTTTAATTGATTCGAATTAATTGTATCAAGGGTGATTGCTCGCCTTGCAGCAGAAAGGTCGAGAACAATGGCGCCGTTCGAAACGCGGAAGCGAGTGCCGATTGATCTAATATCGAAAGTGCCTTTCAGTAGCGGGTATTCTCCTCGGGAATGATAATGGAAAGTTGAAGAGAGAATACGCGTGGAACGTAATCAGGGAACTCGTCGAAACTCGGTTGATGGCCAGATAAAAGGATGACGCGAAGCTGTGCGAGGCTTAAGAGGGTGTGCGGGGTGCGGATGCGAGAAATGAAGTCGAGTTATCGCTATCGAAACGTATCGGCCCTTTCATTGGCTATTAAGATAAATACTGTGTGCCTTACATTACTCATTAAGCAGTAAGCGTCTTATTAAGTGCCCCGGGTTCGATCGGGGGCCCGGCTTTTGGCCCGACGTTAATGGCCCCGCCGCCGTTGCGGAATGGCTTCCCCGTGCCTCCGACCGAAGGACTCGTTATCTCGTTAACGATCCATTCATCTATTCTACACGCCTTCATCAAAAAGCTCCGATCGCCGCGCAGGAAGCTAAACAAGTTACTTCGGAGGACGAGATCTTCGAGTCGGAAGAACCCTCGTCTACGGTGACGAGGCGCCAGCGAGTTTACGTCCGATCGAATTCCACTTTCAGAATACCGGCACACCCTTTCCCGGGTTTATTCGGTCTTTGAGGGCCCTTCGTTAACGCTCGAACGAAGGAAGCGCTTCCAGAATGAGTAGAATCGCTGCCATAAAGATCCGAGTCCTTCAATCTTCGAATCTCCGCCGGATTTCGAGTCGTCCGATGATTTTTTCTGAAGTAGAACGCCCTTAATCCTGGAAGTTCCGAATCTTTTCGATTTTTCCGTGTAACGCCAACCTTCCAAATCCCATCTATATTGCAACATCCGATAAATTATTACCGAAGATACTCTTTTAAACTCTTTTGATAACCGAGCGAAGGAAATCCTCAAATCATACGAATCAAAGATGTAAAGTTTCGAGCTTTCCAATCTGTGAATTTCCACGGGATTTTATGTTGCTGGATGCATTTTTTCGAAGTGAAACGCTCTCAACTCAAAAAATTCTGGATTTCTCAACGTGTACCGTGGCCTGTTACATTTGTATACGAAATGCCGCGCCCGCTAAATTATCACCGCAGATTGCTATTAATGTCCCAACTAAAGGGAATCCATCTCTAATGATCCGGATCGCAGCTGAAAAGATCTGTATGCTATAGCCTTTGAATTTCCATGGGATTTCGAGTCGCTCGATGCACTTTGGACTAAATGCAACGTTCTAAATTCCAAAAATTCTGAATCTCTCAATTTCGATAGACAACGCGGTCCGATATAATCACATACGAAATGCAACATCCTCTAAATTGTCACTGCAGCATCTCTATTAAACGACGCCGCTGTCCTCGATCTTCGAATTTTTAAAGGGTTTCTCACGGACCCATTTTTTCCCACCATATCATACTTAAATCTCGAAAACTCTGCGTGTTTCCATTTGGCTGTGTAATACTGTCCATCGCAAGTGCATGCAGAGTGCAATATCGTTCAAACTGTCACTGAAACGTCAACTGTCCGGACCTCAAATTTCATAGAATTTCCGAGCAAGCTACTGGACACTCTCTTTTTTTGAAAAATAAAACAGATTTAAATTTAACAAATTTGGAACGTGCCTATTTCAACGTATGATACAGTTTATCGTAGTCGCACGCGAAACGCGACGTCATTCGAATTTGTCACTGCTACTCAATTTTTCGATATCCACCTCGGTGAAAAAATGAAAAAAATAAATCCATCATTCCTGCAGAAAAATGTCACGGATCATGCAACGAATAGCAGAAACGCGACTTCGCATTCCGAGGCCGAATTGTCACATACTTCTAACAGGGACTCGTTTAATTAGCCTGACGTCACGGCACGAAGCAGAGAAGTTGTTCAAAATTTTGCTTCTGACCGAAGCTGTGAGATTCCCAGGAATGACCGCCGACCGACCACCGCGAAAAGATTTCCAAAATCGCGGAGAAAAAAAACGCGTAGCATCTCGTTTGCCGTTGCTCAGGTAAAAGAGGGAAACGAGAGAAAAGGGGAAAGGGACGGTCGGTGGTCAGACGAGCTTTGCCCGTATTTCGCCGGTCTTTACCGAGCTTTCCGCGTGAAAGCTCCCGGACACGCTCGCTCCTCGACCCTCGGGATACGCGGCGGAATTTTTCTGAGAACGCGATGCATAATGCAGAAATTTGAAACTCGAGAGTGATCTCGTGTTCGCAGCCGGACCCCGGAAAGACGAGATCCCGCAATAACGGTGCAAATGAGGGCTGAAGCCGCCGACCCCTATTGCATTATATACGTCCTGCACACGTTAATTGAGGAAATTAGCGTGGGTAGACCAGTTCCTATCAAAATATAGAAAACACATATTTATCAAGCTGATCTCTAAAGTCGATTTTTACTCGCAATAACTCAGATTCTTCATGCATTGTTGAAACCAATTCTGGAATCTTCAAGTGCTAGAATGTCTTATCTGACGACAGGTTTGTAATTCTTCAGATTTTGCGATTTTAACGAAACATTTTAGAGAGGGCCATTTTGCTAGCAGCTACGTAAAGTTTTTCGTACATAATTATTTTTATAAGTTTAAATGTACTTGTTTCCTGACCTCTATTCCGCCGAATATGTTTCTTTTTGTCCAAAAAGCTCTCTGTGCAGTATCCATCTTGATTTTAATATATCAAATTGTTTGCAAAACTTTTACGAGTAATGGTGCAACTTTTTATAAACAAACGTGAATGATTATTTTTTCATACTAATCGCGGTACGCTCTTCTATGGCTGCGCTCGGCGAATAAGTACCAGATAATTAACGTGGAGAAAGAATAACAGTGCACCATTTCCCTCTGTTTCAATGTGGGAGATTTTATGCCGAATTTTCACGAGTGGAAAGCAATTTTTAATAGACAAACACGAGTCAGTATTTCCAACAGCTTCTCTAACAGCATTCCGCGAACACAATATACCGCGAGAACTATTTCCCGACGGGAGTTCCTCTAAAAATTCCGCCGAGCAACGTTTTCCTTGCTATATAAAATTTCGAAAGTTCTGCGACTGAACACTTGTTAGAAGGCGACCCCGAGTCACCGCGTCGACAGGGAGCGTTTCTCGAAGCTCGAGAATTTCTCGCGTTAACTTTGGTGAAGGAAATAGTCAACAGTACGCAATAGATAGAGATATGGCAGCTTTCCACGAATAAAAATATGAGCCACGATGTCGGTGGAGACCCAGTTGTCCCTGAATCGCGTGACAGCAAAGTGTGCTCGTGGTGCATGGTGCAGAACAATAATGGCACAGTAATGCTCGATTAAATCTGACTGGAACTGTAGACGCAGGAGTTTGATTTATTCTGAATAGGGTTCGAAATTTAGCAAATTTAAGTGAGCACTACTGTGCAGCAGAGGCCGCGCGTTTCTACAAAGTGTTGTCGAAAGATCTCTTGCTCGAGAGCGCGTGCGTTTGTGCGTAATACTGGTGGTTTGTGCGAGTGTGCATTTGCGGTGGGGGTGCGATAGGCTAGGAAAAGTCGAAGAAAAACACAGAGACACGAGACACGAGAAACGAAAGAAAGAGCCGGGAGAGGGAGGGCCAGATGAGAGAATGCAAGCGCCTCACCTGTGCTCTGGCCACCACGTAGCTTCTGCTCTGGCCTGTCGACCCTCTCCTCACTCGGGGGAGGTGGCCTCTCTGTCCTTTTCGTATAGTACGGGTTGTACGAGGAGGGCCACACGGTGGTTGGCCTTTTTGCTGGTGACGGCGTGCTCGGTCGTCCTGAAAATAGATTAGGACCTTTCTCATCTAACCCAGCCATTCTCTAGCTCTCTCTCTCTTCCCGTTGCTTCCGTTTTCCCTCTCCTTCTTCCCTCTCCCTCTCTCTCTCTTTTTCCTGATCCTCCTCTTTCAAATATCTCGCTTCTTTCAACTGACGCTCTTCTCCTCTTTCTCCCTCTCTCCTTTTCTGTCTCGGTTATCCTCCCTCTCCTCTCCTCTCTCCCTCTCTCCCTTTTTCTAGCCCTAACCAAGTGAGTGATCTCGTAGAGAGGTGTAGTGTGAGACCCTCGTACTAATTACTAGACTTCGGCTATTTATGGTGGTCCGCGAATTTTTACACTCGTACTCGATCGCAAAACATTAGAGCGTTTGCTTTATTCTACGAAACAAGGAATTTATTTAGCTACCAGCTATATACTGTTTTGAATGCTACAAATACGTTGGTAAATAGATACAATGGTCTTGATAACTAGAGCTTGGGATGAAGGATCTATTTTATCGTTAGGGGTGGGACTTTGCGGTGTTTTATTTGGTAAAGAAAAATTAAAATTTTGGATGAAGAGTTCTGTTTTGTTCTCGGAGATATATCGATTTTGTTCGTGTTTCATTTGCTAGAGAATGCTGCGAATGCAAACAGATGAGAAATCGTGGCGCCTCCGAATGAAAATTTAGGATAAAGTGTTCCGTTTTAGGGGATGTGTAGAGTTTACCTAATTTGTGATTTCACTGTAATTTGTTCGCTAAGTAATACTATAAATGCAAACAGAAGAGAGAAGAAAAAAGCATAGAGTGTTCTATTTTATTCCTAAAGGTGTACCGATCTCGTTAAAAGTACTGACTCTACTATGTTCTAGTCACTAGAGAATGAAGCAACAGTCAGAACCAAGCTAAACATGTAACACGCTAGTTTACTGTTTCTTACATAATCACATTACTCACAATGCTATTTTACTGTACGGTACCAATCGAAGGAGCTATAAATGCACAAAGATTAAGTAGTCGTGTTAGCGATTCAAGAACTATAACGGTTGCTAAAGGACGCGCCTCAATCTACAGGTTGTGCACACACCGGGTAAATACGAACACAGAGGGAGATTTGGGGAAAATTGGAAGTCCATCGAATATACTTAAACCCAGAAAACCAAGAGACAGTCGCTACACCGCAGCTCAATGCGAACCCTCTGCGTTCAACGCTCGTGTTTAAAGCTATGTCCACATTCAGGCAACACCGAGCAAATCTTGCACCTCTTTATTGGGCAAAAAAAAGAAGAAAACACGAGGCAAGAAACATTTGCTCGATATTGCTTCAGTGTGAAAGTAGCTTAACATATTTAAGAAGTAGAACCGGTAGGTCATGGTCAGACACGCTCCAATCTATAGAACACGCTTTCGTCGAAATTTCAAACTGGATTTTCTCGACACCGATGCGTCAGATAAACTAAATGTAGTACTATATTCGACTTGTTTTCTCGCGTAGAACCATCCTCTCCACGATTCTATCGATACTGGAACACCTTGTGCCACCGTACTCCGAGAAAACAGTAGTGGTAACGCAATTCGAGCAGACCGAGAGTTCAACACATTCCCTACCAGCGTGACAATCTCGATTTTGTATATTATACAGGGAGGTCCGTTTAAATAAAAACACCTACATACCTCTTCAGATTATTGTGATGCAAAACATATTTGTTACGTAATGTGCATGGTGTACATGTCAATATCTGGCAAGAATATTTTTTTCCTAAAGTCATTTTTTTCGATGATATCAAGGTCATCGGTGTTTTTTGAAATGTAACTACATTTTTTTATTGGATCGTGTAACAAAGATCTGTAGTACAAAAAAATGGCTAGATAGAGTAGACACGTTCTTGTTATTTTAATGAAGTAATGCAAAATATTTATTTCTACTTTATTCGGAAAATTTATAGCGTTCTTAGAACATTATCTTTTTTATACATCACAAGGGAAATTATTGTGTTTAATGGAATACTGTAACTACGAAGGCTGTGACTGAAATAATAGTAGCTAAAGTGTTAATCGAGATTGTAATGCGTAGTCGAATGAGCCTTTTCTGAGATTCCTTTATAGAAATGTCGCACGCTATTTCTCAAGCCAACACTGCGAGGTGTCGGGGTGCTAGAAAGACAGGTGTGACGGAGATTCGTCGATCGTCGTCGACGGAACACGCTCGGGACGGTGTTTCGAGTGGACTCGGTGAAAACAGGCGGGCCGAGTTGGCGGTTTGATGAATTCCAGCAGCTTCTTTGAAAACGAGCCAACTTCTACTTGTTGCGTTCGATACCGTCGGCGGTTCCATTGAGTCGTAGTGCAAGACGGATAGAGAACTGAGAGAAGAGAAACAGAGAACGAAGAGGAAGGTAAAGACGGAGAAGTGACGTTCCGACGGGGAAAAAACCGACTACAAAGAGAGCCGCGGGGCGATCGTTTCGAATCCGACGGATTCCGAGTGCTTCACACTCGATCGGTTGCTCCTTTCTGTTTCTCACTTTCTCTCTCTGTTTCGAGAAGAAGAAGAAGAAGAAGTCGAAGAAGTCGTTGTCGAGCGGCCCGAGACGCGTTCCGCGTCTCGCGAAACTCGAATATAAATCGTCGCAGTAATACCAGCGGGCCGCGCGAGTGAATTTGAAATTCTTCTGGAACGCGGTCAGGGATCCTCGAGCCCCTGCAAGAGAGGATTCAAAGTTTCGGGAGAAATACGGTCCTCGGAAAGGGCTTCGGAACTTCCTTCCCTCCTTAGCACCGACGCGCCGCGGTTTCGAAACCTGCATGGAATTCGACCGATCCTTCGAGTTTTGGTTTCCGTTTTTTCGCCGTTTTTTCTTTCTTTTTACCGCACACGGGGAGCGAGGCCTCTTAATTCACCAACTTTGCCGATACCACTTCGACTTACTAACTACTTCCGAATCTACTTCTCACCCCCTTCACCTCTCGAGACGAGAATCTTGTAGCTATGCGAGCTACGCGTAATTACTCGAGAATGCGATTTTGTGAATGGATTTAGGAAGGTTGGAAGACCTTTCTCTGAGTTGGGAACAGTAGTGTGTCGGAACAGAATGACTTTGGTTAATTATTTGTTTCTCTAATAATTCTAATAGATGAAAAATAATATTTGACTTTTTTCTAATTTTCTCTCTCTCTCGTACAATTTGAAATTTCATAAATTTCTATAAATGCATCTTCTCATTGATATTTTATTATTTCTTAAGCTGTTATTTGTTTGAGTTAACCTTTTCAAACCACTTCAAGTTGAAGTGATATTCAGCATGACTTCATTATGAACCTAGTTTGATATTGCAGCGCGAGGAGGTCGAATTATCTCGCGATCAAATTATTGGTACAGAATTATTATAATTACTATTGTAGAAATTTCCGAAAGCATTGTCGCTGAAAGGCACGTCGGTGTTTGTCAGGTTCGAAATCCAGAAATTGACGATGATCTCGTTCCAAGAAATTTTCTTTGATTTCGAAGGGGAGAAGGGGGAAACCGATGTATAATATGATTAGGAACCATGGACGCGGTGAGCAATTTTAGCGCAAGGGCAGATTGAAACTTTGCTTAGATTGTAATTTCGCTGGGGGGGAGGGGGCTGTGCGTCAACCGCGGCTGTGCAATTCGAATTGATGCTCGACGCGGGACCCGTACGCCATTGTGTAGCGTCGTTACCCTTTATAGACAGTTGCGACCCGGTAAGATGGTTCGCCACTTATTTCTGCCGCCCATAATCGAGCGGAATAATCAACTCGGTCCCCGGTGGCCCGTACGATTGTGTAACTCCGAGAAACTTCCCGTCTAGCTAACTAACTGTTGCAAATTTTTAAGGGACGCATCTTTCTTACCCTTCTCACGCAACCAGATTCACAAGGATGTTTCAATCGCTCGTTTCAAACTCGATGCTTCGTCATTGCAGGTACTCCCTTGAATTAATTGATAATGCCTACGATATTCTAACTACTTTCCTTCTAGTTTAGCGAATTTAGACACTTGTAGGCTGCACTCTACCTTGCGTAATAAGACATTTTTGCCTTTTTCTTATATAATCTTGTAGATTTTAGCGAGAAAATGCCAATAATCAGTTTCAATCCTAGGAGATCAGTGGTTCAAAAATTATAGTGTTTAAAATTGAGCGATTTTTAACGTTTTTGACAAGTAAGGGCGCACTTTATGGTAGTGCATGGGTTGAGTCTGTGCAGTTCATAAGTTTGTACTATTTTAATGCCCTATTCGTTATCTTGCAGTTCAGTAACTTTATTGAAGAGAAAAGCAATTGTGCATGAAAGAGCTACGAGTTCTCTAAAGAAATGGATCATTTTGACCCGTGCAGTGAAGGTTATGTTAATTACAATTTAACTCTGCGTGGTCGGTAATATTTCTCAGTATAGTCCTCAACGCATTGAATGTAATCCTTTAGTGACACGAAACTGTTTACTGAGTAAGAGACATTCGAATTAAACGAATGAAGAAAGTGTAGTTTTTACTAAAAATTTGTTTGATAAAATGGTTTGAACGATGTACTTTTTACAAACGGGTTGAAACAACA
The DNA here is from genome assembly GCA_963971365.1 of Lasioglossum villosulum. Classification (NCBI taxonomy): domain Eukaryota; kingdom Metazoa; phylum Arthropoda; class Insecta; order Hymenoptera; family Halictidae; genus Lasioglossum; species Lasioglossum villosulum. The sequence continues at coordinate 9,144,483 of OZ020498.1, forward strand.
CCGGTCTCTTTTGCTTGAAACTGCTGTTTCACTCGACTGCTAGTGCTCGCAAAAATTCGTTCCACGCTAATCCGGGAAATCCAGTTTCCACCGTTGTAAGAATCGTTAACGCAATCTCACGAAGGACAACGAATTAATTGGCTGAGAGGGTGGTGTTCCGACTGGGAACATTCCCGTCTAAAAATAGCCGTCGAAACCGTTTTAAGCGGCACTCGATTAATTCTCCTCGGAGATCCCGAGTATCCTCGTCGTCCTCCCATCGCGGATATCCTTGTTCTCGAGGTTTTTTGTGGAGAGAAGTCCACCCCCTTTCCGGTTCGCAAACAAGCGCGGCCCTTTAGACTGTGTAGCAGAGCAGGGACGATGACAGCGCGCGGTACTAAAAAGTTTTCGAATAAAAGTTTAAATACGCCCGGGAAACTTTGTTTCGCAGCCTCCCTCTCCTACCGCCCTCCCCCGATTCTCCTCTCAACAATATGGCCGACCCGGTGGCATCTTTCGCGAAGAATAAGCATATTCGCGGCCTTGCACAAAGAGCTGTCGCACGGGGGTTGTTTCCTCTTCGCGGGACCGAGCAATCGCGTCTTCCCCACTCCCCTCTTACTGTCTTCTCCTTTTGTACCCCTCTCCAGAAACTTTTGTCTTGCGCTCGAAAATATAAGGGCACTAGTTTCCATCGCACGGAAATTTATATCGTCAATTTTGTTGCGGACGCCTTGCACAATCCCACCGAACACACGCCGCCATTTTCTGCCCCTCTCGGTGTCCTAGTTCACGAACTTGTAAATTTATCGAGAACTTAAAGACTGAAGATTGTTTCGCCTAGAAAGTATGCGTTGAAATTTGCTCCGAGAGACAATAGAGATCAGCCCCCTATTTTAACGTGCCCCGAATCGCCATGTTGCGACCCCCTTCGAAAATTATCCCTGGAACTTGTGGAATACTGAGGAAAATCAGGTTACGATCTCGCAAAATTTGTACTGTGAAATATGTTTGTTTGCTTTATGCAACTATCACCGTTGTCCCCCAATTCTAGTGTGCTCCACGCCGCTATTTTGCGTGTACCTTCGAAAACCACGTGCAAAGCTTCAGGAATACTTGGAGGTGCAACGAAACGCTCGCGATCGTCTTACTATTTGATCGTACCCTCAACCAGGACTTGACGTGTCCCCAACGAAAATTAAACTCGAGCCACGTGAAAAATTTAAAAGGTTCGATTCCTGCCTAGCAATTCCATTCGAAAACTTGTGTTCGTGCGTCTAGCAATCGAGTACCTGCAGTTCATCCGGTGGGGAATGAACTCTGCTCTGCTCCCTTGGTACTTTAAATGGAAAAGTTGAGGTTCTACGGTGGGAAATGACCAAGTTCCCTTTCTGTCCGCGGAGAAATGAACCCTTTGTGCCTGTCGTGTACTTATTAAACGGGTCAGCAGCCGGCAGTCAGAGAGATAGAGAAAAAGGGAGAAAGGGAGCTCGATTCGCGAAATTAATACCGTTTCCCGGCTCGCGGGCTGGATAGTGAAATCTCTGACGTTCCGGGGGTACAATGGTCGGTCATTGTGAATTGAAACGATTCGGTAAGTTCGCAAATACGATTGTCGGTCGGCAGGCAAATTGATGGTACGCGGACCGATAATTATTTAGACAATGAACACTGGGTTTTGGAGATGATGCGAAATGAGTACGATGCTTCCATTGTGCCTAATTATTAGATTGTGGATTTTTATGCGAAATAAAAATTGTCTGCTTTCGGTAGACATTGACATGCTTTCTCAATAATTCTGAATTAGTTGGAACTAATACATTTTCAAGTTCTTTAAACGTTTTTACCGTTTTGTCATCTTGATCATAAATTCATGAATTGCGCAGTCTACTAATTATCATCGTGCTTCCTATTTAAAAATATTGGTGTATTGTTTCCAACTGAATAAAACGATTAAAGAAAGAACCGTATATGTAGTTTCTGTAGATTCTGGAACATTACGAAGTTCGTCGCAAACGTGTTCTGTCCACTTCATGGTAGCGATAAAGGAACAAGGGATCTCTCGGGGAGAGATCGATCACTCGACGAGCTGCCGCAGGGGTTGACGGGACGCGGAAGGATGCGTGGTGGCCTAGGGGCTGCTGGGAGAAATAATTCGGGCCTCTTTGCTCAGCGATAATTAATTACGACCGGAAGGATCGATGGGCATCCCGTGAGGCGACTGGTGTGTAGAGGCATTATTAAATATCGTATATTCTCCAGGGGCTAATCCCAACCCTTCCGCGGCCTCCGACAACCCCCGTGTAAGGCTCGCCGGGAACGTGCCGCTCGAGATAGCATTCCGATCATAAAGCATTCGCTTTTTCCCCGGGAAAATTTACTGTAGCATTCAGCGAGTTACAAGTTCGCGTAAATAATCGCACCTGAAGATTTACACGACGGTTCCACTTTCCGTTGTAATAACAGCCTCACAAACAGTATTATATTAGGGGCATTGTGCAGGGCTTATTTATGGACCCCAGAAAATCTAACGTTTCACAAGGCTGCCCTAAGTGCTCCAACAACGCGTAGAAGCACGGCTTGTGTCTAGCTAAGCTATTTCTTGAATTCCAAAACACTTTCGTCCTCACTCGAATCCACACAGCGCCCAATTAGGGATTGTTAATATTTTCCTGGCGTAGGTTAAGCAAACGTTATTTTTGTTCAGTTATCTAATACTATGCTATGCTAAGTGTTCTATGGGCCAAGACTACCGAGCGGGATTCTGCGGTATCAAATGTACCATGGACTCTACGTAAAGCAACACGTTGGCTACCCTCGGACGATTTTAGCTCTCGCGAACCTCCTTTTGCAACAGGTTCTCCGAGAATTTATTTCACGGTTAGTTTTTTTGCGCGATCACTGCGCGATCTGATCGTTTCCGTATCTACTACTAGTCCATAGGTTACCATTGCACATTAAACAGTTAGTAATGAATTTTAGAATAAATATGAATGCGTCGCCACTGTATGAGAGCGACACAGTGAGTGTGAGTAAGGATATGGAGAGCGAATGAGGTTGATTGATGTATGACAATGTAGGACAGAGGAAGAGTAGATAAAGAGAATATTATTAATAAAGGTAACTATTAGACTGTGGATTTTTATGTAAATTATTCGCATTGGTTAAAATGAGCTGGTGCTGAACAGAAGCTTCTATTTTTCTTTCATAATTTTAATAACGTGAAACTAATACATCCACGTTCTCACATTCCTTTAATTTAGCTTAAATTGTACCTGATCATTTCTATTTTAGATGCATAAAATTCGCAAGTTGGTAATTACATTTCCATGAACAGAGCGTACTTTCCGAAAATGGCGGTTACCACCCTAGAAGTCCTACATGATTATTCAATTTTGTATACATTTAATAGGAAACGTGGGTTAGTTTGATTGAAAATTATTTTGCAGAGCGTCCGTGTGTTCGCAAACGCAGGCTCGTATGTTGGTGCAGACTGTACAATCGGAGGGAACGTGTAACATGGCAGCGAACGTGTTAAACGCATCCATTATGCAAACTGGAAGCCCGGTCAAGATCTCTCCGGCGTGGCGGCGCGGCAGGCAGATCTCTCTGTCCCACGACAACAGACGTCGCGTTGGCGCGAGCTCTAAATCGTCGATTTGCTCTCGCGGATCGGCGCCGATTCCGCTGGAAATCTATCGTGGCGAACCCGTGATCGACGCAATCTCGTCCGCATCCGTGATTCAGCCGCGCCCCGGCAACACCGGTAATTGAATTTTAAATAAGGCTAATTGGGTCACCGGCAATGTAATGCCCGCGATAGAAAATTAAAATGTTCCCGGGGTCTCGGGGCACGTCATTCGTTTCGGACCGCAAAGAACCGTTGAATCGATTTATTCCCCGTGGCCCGAGAGCCTCGAACTAACTTCAACATGGCATTAAAAACTCCGTTCAGAAGTCGATCATATTCTTAACCGGGTCATGGTTTGCTGCGCAGTGTGGTCTTGTCATGATTTAGTAAAATCTAATAACTTCGGTGATATACCAGACGTAGAATATTGTCAATGAATAGTAGAATGCCTGTTTCATTGCATCGTAATATACGAGCATGCTGGTAATGATTAGACTGTGAATCTGTGTTCAGAAAATACATTTTCTCCATCGATTGCTTGTAAAATTACTCGAGCAACTGACAGCAGACGCAAGGAAGGAGGCAGCGAAACAAATCGCACCACGGCGAGAATAGTGACACAACTAAAAAAACAACGATTTTGAAGTTGGAAAGCAAATGTCGTATTTTTATCTCCTGATCGAACCACTAGAAGGCAGCCATGTTAGTTTTCTTGTTGAGCTACAGTAAACGCCCTGTTATTGTCCGGGTTCGTGAGACGATCACTGTTTAGTGCCTACTCACTTCACTGCCTGCCAACGCCGCGCCGCATTTAATTCTGTCCTTCTCTATGTTCGGCTCTCTATTGAAGTCTCGCTGCGCGCGGTCGGTGCAGTAGAAGCAGTCATAAATCAAAAATAGTGTCCCGATACGATCACTGTCCGTGCAAAATGCGGTTGTTGGACATTAAAGGGGCTTTTACTGTAGTTCATATTTGTAGTGGCATTTTACTGTCATTTTATAGAGCATAATTGAATTCACTTTCAAAAATATTTTTCTGCAATATTAAAAATGTTTGAAATTATACAACTTTCTTAAAATTTCTTAAAATCGTTGTTTTGAGAAGACTCAACTCTTTTAGTTATGTCTCTATTCTTGCCGAGGTGGGACAAGGTGTTTAAAAGGTTGTGAAATTGCAGGAACATTCGCTTGCATTCGGCACGAGAATAATTCGGAGCAGGAACTTTTGTCGTTGTGCGTCCGAGTGCAGCATTGTTTGAACAAACTCGTGTGTAACACAGCAGATACACGTAATTCCGCGCGGCAAGATTTATTATCTGCTTTTCTATGTGCGCGCGCGGTCACCTCAGGTTTCAACGATGTCGCTGTTCCATTTAGCGAGCGTGTTCCGATATATCAAATTTCGAGGGTGTCGCTGCCATCCCGAATCTTATCTGGCCAGATAAGGGCGAAGGCGGACCCATTGGAAACTGTTCGGTGGCGCTTAACGTCCCCGCCGGTGAATTATGGCGCTTGCTGCCCGGGTCATTAATAATTCGCTAATATTAAGATTGATTTCGAGCCGGCGCCGCGCGGCGAGACGACGAACACGAGCCACCGGCTAGTTCCGCGAAACTTTCCCGGCATCCGGGTAGTCAATCATCGACCGTATTACCGCGAAACTGCAGTCGCATAAAAGCTGTACCCGACGCGACGCAGCATTATGCGACTGTCTTGCCCCTTTTTCCCGCTAATCCAATTGCAGGGACGTATACCGACACCGAGAGAGAAAATGGGTAGCCAATAATTTTGCAAACTTAATTATCAGCTTACCAAACGAGAACTTTAATGTACAGGCTGTCAAATTAAGTGTAAAATCAGCTACAGCGTGATTCTACACCTTGAGATGGACAAAGATTTGTTAAAAACAGTGTTTTGCATAAATTATCTTGACCGACTTTTTCAAGGACAATTTTATCTGTGATCGCACCCTGTTCTACTTATCGAGAGGAACAAACTTCTTAACCGTTCGTTACAACATGAGAACGTAACGAAATTTTTGCTCAAAACTTTTTTCACAGATCTTCACCGATCTTAAGGTACAGAGTCACATGCTCGGTTTTTCGATGACTGAACATTTTTTCAAAATACTGTATAGTGCAGATTGGTTTGAAAATGGTACTTGGAATACTACTTCCAGTTTATATGTCAAGATAAATATTGTATTTCTTGGAGATGAAACTGCTTCTTCAAAACAATTGTCTTGGCTATGCTTATGATATTGAACAGTCAAATTAGAAAAGTAGACTAATGAGAAAATGTTACTTGAATTTGAGCACTACGTCTACTTAAAGGTAAATACTTGATGAAACTGCCTCTTTATTTACAGAAATGGAGATCTTCGATGACTGAAGAAGTGATTGCCACGGTGATCATTTTAATATTACACAGTGCAATAATTTTTGAGTTTGCAAGAATGAGTTCACAACAGTTTCCCATTGAGTACAGGATTTTAAAAACCAGTTATCTCTTAGATGAACTCGAATACTGTGCCACAGCAGAGCGATTAAATGGTGATGGCTACAAGTTTGAAAGCCCGGGTTGTTTCCGCGGCCTAGTGCAAACGATTCATGGTACTGTAGTCGGCTTGTTCTTGGAAACGTAAGTTTCTGCGCTATTAACGCGGTACGTGATCGAGGAATGTGTACCAACCTCTATCTGTAACAGACACGCGCTCGATACACATCAGTCGATGATAATTGGCTGTCGCATGTGTAGAACGTTCCCGCTGATTCCTAATTGTAGTGCATGCAGCGCTGTTTGCTAACGCGCTTCAGCGATTCCCGAAGTGTTTGTGTGAGCAAAAGGCTGGCTAATGAGTGTCTCATCTAATACGGAATTATTAGGTTGTCGGCTAACTAACCGCCTGCTCCTATACTGATTTTGCGCACGGTGACTGTCGTTAAAAGTTCTAACTTTCCAAGTCGATTCACCTCAGTGATTTTATCTAACAGTTTTCTCAGCTCAATTTTTCTGAGCTATTTAGATCGATATAAAGTATCTCGTTCTCTCAGCTCAGTTTATTCTTTGGTAACAAATTGATGCAATCGTAAACAGTTAGCATAGCGGAGAAATGAATACTATAATAACATATTTCTAAATTACCTCATTCATTGGAACGAGATTAGATGAGATGGGGTTTATTAACCAATGTTGAAGAAAATTGTGTACCACATACTGTTTGTTAAGACGCAAAGAAAACTGTGTCAAATTGACACGTGAGATATGGATGAAAGTTAAGACGGATAAATCTTATGCAGACGCACGCTTACGAAGAATTAAACTGTGAAATTCAGAATTGAACAGCGTAAAGATTCGTGTTACAGAAGCGGCGTTCAAGGCGGTGAAAAATTAGAAAAGGAAGGTTATGCGTTGTGCGGAATTCAGGAATGAAGTGCCACAGCTAACCACATTCGAGACCGTAGCTTAGAATAGCTTTGTTTCGCGAGAACAATTACCGAGCACTTTAAAATTGCATTTATCGAACAATCGAAGTTGCCCGGAAGGTGCAGCACCAGCAAAGTTGTTTCGCAACTTTTCGGATCTTGTCCCAAGTGAAAATCCGGCCGGTCACAATTACTCGATGGAAGGTAACGTAAGAAAGAGTAAGAGAGAGAGAGAGAGAGAGAGAGAGAGAGAGAGAGAGAGAGAGAGAGAGAGATGGTGGTGCAGCGAAGGGTACGGTGTTACAATAATCCGGGCAGGTAAGGCGGTTAGGTAAAATTGCGAAGCTTAATGGTGGTAATACGGTCGCGGCCGCGCCTTGTATGACGTTAATAATGCAGCGTATTGAGATTGGTTTCGCTGCGAGAACACCGGGGCCAGAGCCACAGGGACCTGACCTAGGCATCCGCCCAACTTATTCGTGCTGCTTTAATAATACACCGGCCAATGTGCGAGCACATACCGTCGTTCGACCCCGAGTCATGTAAAGATTACGTTCCCGAGCCCCAGGATCCCCTAAAGTGCTCCTACCCTCGAGACGGATCCAGATCCAGGCGAATCGCACTGATTTTTTAGGAAAGATTCGAATACTAGACAGAATTATAGAATTTTTGGCTCTTTTGAAAATGGTTGCAGATCAGATATTAGCACTAAACATATCACCACCGATCGAATTACCGGTTACAAATTTCTTATTTCGCAATTATTGAAAATATATAGATGCTTTTGTGGTAAACGATTAAATAAATATATTCAATAGCGCAGATATTATTATATGAACCGCATGAAGCTCAAATAAATTCAATTTTGTTATTTTTATAAGGCTTCATAGTGCTAGTTAGCCTGCCAATAAGCTCTGTGGATATGTTAATTTCGAAAACGTTATTTCTCGAAAAAAATTAAGGAATTAAGAAATTATTTTAACAAAATAATCTGCGGGGATAGAAACTTTCAAAGAGCTCCGAGCACAGTCCGCCGATCATATCCAGCGAACAAACAAGAATCTTTTGAATGTTTCCGGGAATCTTTCGCGCAAAGGATAACGCCGACTGCATTTGCTAATTAATTAAATAGTGGATCAAGAGAGTTGGGCGTTCATTTCATTCGGGTCTTTAGATTTTTCGCTGTAAAGACGGGAATATACCTGACGTTCAAAACCGCTTGGAGTGACTTTTAAAGAAGGGAACAAAGTGATGTTCGAGCTCGAATTGCGGAGGTATTTAACGAATATGCGAGAGTGAGAGAGAGAGCTGTGAACGTTTGTTCTAGAGCGAAGATGTTCGGTCGTTCGGAACAGGCGCGAGATGAATCGATACGCCGAGAGAATTGTTTGCGTTGGACCGGCAAACGGGTCGATCTTTCGCAGAATTATTCCATCCCGTGTGGCGTTTAATAATCGTTCGAGGAGCGCGATAAAAGGCTGATTCATGGTCGCGAACTTTTCCATCGTTCCCTCTTCTCGAAACCGGTTCTCCCGTTGGGAAACGAACACAGCTCCGACCGTTCGTTCAGCTGTGTAATTTCCGCGTTGTTTTTCTTCGTGGCGCCTACCTGCTCTCTCTCTTTTTCTCTTCTCCAACTCTCTCTCTTTTCTATCTATCTCTTTCTCTATTTCTCTCTTTCCACTAAACCGCGCGAGCTATAGTCCATTTTTGGAAATAAAACCGTGGAGAGCCGGCGAGCTAACGAGCGTTCGTTCCGAAGAGGGAAGCGAGAGATGATCGATTTCGGGACTGGAGCTGTGCGAAATGATATTCAACGAGGCTCTCTCACCTTCTTTGTTGGCGCTGCTCTTGATCTCCGTGGCCTTCGGCGCCGCGGACGGCTTCAGAATTTCTGAAACAAAAATTATACGCTCTGAACTCTTTCCACTCTTTGAGCCTGCTCGCTACAGACTACGGACCCGCTCTGTCACGGTTGCATAATCGATAGGGAGAGATCGAACTTTAGATCAGAGACCACGATCTAGGTCCCAACCACTGTGCTAAACGATCCCTCGAACCGTGCGGATTGCTCAATTTTGCGAATCGATTGCGAATTTTTATGCACATTTTTATACATAGACATTTGTTTCGCGTAATCATTTCAGTGGATTGAAAATAGTACAGGACTTTCAAACTCCTCAGATATTTTCACCTTGTTTGTATCTGATCTATTCATTTTTATCGCAAATGAGTAAAATTCCCAGTCCATTTACCATTTTCGCGATTCTCCATTTGAAACCAGCTACAATGGATCGTTTCTATAACATAGGTAGAGATAATCCTTACACTAATGGCGACCCTAAGGCGCCATTACTAATTACCATGCCAATATTCAAACCACTATTTACGTTAATAAATTAATTTTCATTTATCCCGTAAGTGGTATAGTGTTTAGTCAGATTATAAAGTATCATGATAGGATATTCAAAAATTTTGTAGAAATTTGTTTCAGACTTCCAAGTGTATTATTTAAGACTAAATAATCCAAATATTGTAAAGAAGTTAAAAAATGTTGATGTATGCAGTTTTCGTATAATACAGTGGCAAAGCTAATGTGCAGAAATTTCGTTGCGGCCATGAGAGACCCCAGTATATCAGTTAATGGCTAACCAATTGCTAAATTACATTTCCATATGTATAAAATGAAACATCGTTTAGAATAGAAATATTCTAGATCGGAAGAAATGTCTCGATTTCGATGTTGAAATAGCTTCGAGAGTTCTTTTGAAGGTGAAATGAAACGTCACGTATTCAGGACAGCAGAGTTGCTAGAACTAGGCTCATGGAACGATATTATAAATGAATGGAAAGAGATGTTAAACAATTCGGTTGATTCCGGCGGCCAGTTAGTGAGGTATTTGCAAAGAGAAAACTGCTGAGAAACCGAGTGTAGGTAACCATGGCCGGCGATCGTTCATCATCTTACCGTACAACCTAATCGAGCCCTCGGTCTCGCCCAGCGAGTTCTTGCTGATGCAACGATAGTTCCCGAAGTCGCCAGCCTGCACGTTGTTAATGGTGAGCTTCATGTTCGTCCTGTAACTGTTCTCCGTGAAGATCGTCTTGAACTTATTGTTCGAGAGTATCATCTCCTTATCAATGTACCAGTAGCTCATCGCCCTTGGATAAGCTTCTGTCTGGCAGTCGATGGTGACGTTGGTGCCGGCTGGCGCGCCCACTAGCTGGTTCGGTACGAAGATCATCGGCGAGACTTTAACATTAATTAACCAAGGTTAGCACTTAACAACTCTCCCCAGACCCGCTCGATCGCGAGACAGGGATGCCGATTGACTGCGAATTTTTGTGCGGAAGCAAAAATTCTTTGCCTTCGGTTACAATGAACATTAATGTATTCATTTGTATTATAAATGCATACAAATCCGCAGTCTACCGATCGATCACGATCTAGACGAGCCTCGCACACCACGATCAATTTTCGAGATTGATCCGCCGTTACAAGTTCAATAGTTGCGAAACGAACATTATATGACCGGCTGCAAAAATTCGTATTTGACATGTTCCTCTCAATAAAAGTGAAACCTCTGCAATTCCGGTGGTGGCAAAACGAAAAACCCGAAACCACTCTTTGCCTTTAAAAGTCATTTCCAGACGCGAAAATTCGCGCTCGACGCCATCCCTCCGATAAAAGTCATGGCTTTACAATTTCAATAGTCGTAAAATGAAAAAATCGAAGCCGGTCTTTACAGTTCAAACTATCGTATATCTAATAGAAGTCGATTTTGTATGAAACAGAAAATCTGGAACTGGATTTTAGGATTAAAATGTTAGCGGAGTTGGGTGGAATTCTCCGGTTTTCGACGGAGTCTCCGACAGAAGTCCTAGTTCAGCCGAATTGGCATCGAGTCGAGCATCGATCAGACGAATGTCCGCGACACTTCACGGGGGCGAAACGAAACTGGAAGTTGCCGGAGGTACGCTAACGGTTGGTCGTTTAACATAATCGCGCCATCTCTGCCCGGTTCGCCGGCAAATAGAGTTGCTTCGGAACAATTTTCCGACTCGTGCGACCGGGACGGGGGGCGGGTTCATCGGTGTGCCGAACGACGACTATCAAGCAGCAGCGCCCCACGTCGAAAAACTTTCCTCCATCGGGGCTCGAAGTTTCTTTCTAACGTGAGCCACGCTGGAGCCAGTGCCACGCCACGGGGAGCTCTCTCGATGTCCTCTCGTTCGTCCGGAATTGATCAAATGTAAATACCGTGCCCGGATAGCTCGCGCCGCGGAAAATAACCATGCCCTGTCCGCAGTTTAATTCGACCGGAATAAACAGAAACTCGCCCGGAAACTTTGCCGGGCCCGAACCTCGGATTAGGCGAGCGTGCTGCAATCGTCCCGGCTGAAGTCGAATTGCATGATCTCTGGCTGATGAAAACGCGATACGACTCTCGTCCGCACTCCGCGAAAGGATTATTCCGTTAACGGATTTTTCCCGACTTCCACCTGCCGCGCGATCCCGCCACACTTCCCAAGGAAAATGATCATTCCTGTTCCGCAACGCTCAGCGGCACCAATCCAATTTTTATCCCATGGATCGTTTCGTTAACTACACTCCGGATTATCACGTGCCTATCGTGTATTGAACCAAACACAGTAAAGTAACGGGTCAAAGTGGACAGACGCTCCGTCGTTCCGGTTAGTTTTGAGGGCTTCCTGTAGACGATGACGGTGGCTATAATGTAGTTCAGGTTTTTTAATAGTGGATGAGTCATTTTCAAACATGGGCGCTTGTAAAATGTGGTACTTTTTCTTAGGATTAAAAATGGAATGCGGCAAAGAGCAGTTATTTAAATACTGGCGAAATAAAATTTCGCGTAATAATCTCTACATTAAAACTGCGTTGTTCTCTACAACCTCTGTACGATTACTAGACTGCGGATTTTTATGTAAAATACAAGCTGTCTGCATTATTTGCAAGACACAGATGCTGCAGGAAGATTTTTCGATTCAGTAAATGTTTTCACAGTTTTCACATCTAATCACTTTTGTCATCAAATTCGCATTATAATTGTATTTTCATAGTTGTATGCAGTTTTCTGACCCAAGCCGTGATGAATAGGAAAGTTTTTGCAGCTTTTCGGTCGTAGTTGGCTTCGTCGGGGGTCAAAGACCCACAATGATTCTGTGTGTACCCTACGACAGACAGTAATACCGGAACGACGCGAAAACTTTGGCGCGCGACACAGCTTATGTCGGAAAGCCTGCGTTAGATATTCCCGCAATTAATCGGGCAAAAAGTCGCAGCAAGCCTAAACACGACGAGAACGAAACCGGCTGGCAAACGCGAGGGGTTAACCGTAGACGAACAACAAGGCCCGCGGCAACCATACTCGAGCACAGCTCGCGCCGGTATGCGCCGGGCTCACCGCAAATCCACAAATTGCCTGCGCCGACCCTAATTAACGCATACTTCTCTTCATTTCCCGCCATCGACTCTATCCACGTCTCCCCGACACCGGACCTCCTTCATTCTCGGTCTCAGCGCTCCGCGAACTTATCAACGATCTCCTAACCGAGAAACAGAACGTCTGTAAACCGAATCGTTGCCGAGGTGTTCCAGTTTGAGGACTGTTGATGTGTACAAAATTTTCTTGAAGAATCTTTCGAAACATGAGTGCAAAATCCTACACCTAATTCTTAAAATTAACAAAGTTTAGACTGCAAATCTTTATGCTAAATAAAAATTGGCTAATTTACGAGAATATGAGTTCCTTTCTTTAACGCATCTAAGAAGTTGAGGACAATATGTGTTAACTAAAATCTTTTAATCTTTCTAACATTTCCAACATAACTAGTGAAGATTGTTTGAAGTATGAAAAACAGAAAATGACTGTTCCTTTGATCCTAAATACAGACGTGTTCTAGTTGTGAGAATGTCTGTGTGACTGATTACAAAATTTTCGTCATTCTTCTCGTCTTTCAGATTCCGATTGGTGTAATGAAGTGGATTCTGTTATCTGTGGTCAGACAACACGATCAAGCGCTTTTATCCCTAGTGCAACGTTCGAATATCTTGTTGTTCATTATCCCGGGAAAACATAATCCTATTACACAATGCTGTACATATTCTTTCACGTTACGCTCATTAACGCGGATGCACCAAACACGCAACGAGATTTTATTATACTTTAAACGGTTCCCACGCTCTCGACACAGGAAAACAAAATTGCTAATTCCGAAGAATCCGCATTTGATCCTCGATTAAATTATTAACACGGTAACTTGTGTTCCGTTAATTTCATCCGCGAATATTTTATTCCACGCAAACGCGTTATAGCAGTGCCCGATTACAACTCCACCCGGAAAATTTCATTTCGGTACTGTACACTGACCCGAGCAGCAAAGGATTTACGGATTTATGCAAATGCTTCAACTTTGATGGGATTTAATCCGCGAAACATTAACATAAAAAATACTGGAATAACGCTGTAGAGATTGGTGCACAAGCTGCTCGAGGACGGGCTTAAGTTCGCCGAGTGTTTTCCACCGGAGCATTTCGGACTTAATGAAAACGCGAGCGCGTTTGTCGCTGGAGCATCACTGAAGGTGCAAGACGCGTGCGAGTTAGGAGGCCTGGTTGTGCTGAACGACGTCTCATTGTCACCGCGCCGGTTTCCTATAGCGTTGATTAATTAATTCTGATTGCAATTATTCGGCTCGATTGAGAGAACGCACACCGTTCTACTCGGTGATAATTACGTTTCGGCTGCGGAAACGACGCTCTCGAAGTCAGCGGATCCTTGGAGACAGAAGAACTCCGTCACATCCGGGAACAGATAAAAATTATTCAGGGGCGTGCGAAGGGTGCTGGGAGGAGAAAAGCGGCAGGCAGATGGAACAACAAAAATGTTGGAGAGTTTCGAGGGAGCGAGTCGGGCGGCCAGTGTTTTCTTGCCGGGCTAAATAAAATATGTCTGCGCTCCTCTAAATATTCAAAGGACACTATTCGACCTGTCCCAGGGCCCACCGGTTCCTCGGCACGCACACGCCACTGTGCCAAGTGACACGAACGAATGGAACGCATAAAAGGGAAAAATGACCAGAAGCGGCGGGACGCGCGCGCGGAGCTACCGGTATTTCCCTCGGGTTTTCCTAACGGCGCATCTGCCCGCCCTTCCCCTGGCACCCGCGCATCCTCCTCTTTCCTACCCTTCGACGAATTCTACACAACCACCCAGCCACCGTCGCGCGAGTCGCGTCGCGTCCGCTGCAATTCGACGAATGAAATTTAAACAATACATCTCCACCATCCCCCCGGCCACGCCGATAATCCAGGACCCGATCACGGTTGAATCGCACTCTTCGTTTCACTCGATGTTTCCTCAGTGTTCGCGATCCACGCCTTGATGATTGTTTCATCCGTGTGGGAAAAATTACATTACCGAAATTTCCAACCGTACAAAGTGGATGCTCGATTGAAATTTAACGATATTTAATCATTTCTGCTCCCCAAATAACAATTGATTAATAAATTCTATAATCGTAGAATAATAAATCTGGAACCGGTGATTTTGATTGATGGCGGTAGGTATAGCGTTGAAGATTACAAAAGTCATCTTTTGTAAGAGTAATGCTTGAATTTGATGAATTCAATGAAGAAACCTCTCCTTGTCAGTCGGAAATCAAGCGAATAAAGTGAACCACTAAAATGAAAGTATCACTAAAATTTTCAGGTGTCGTTGCATAACTTTTGAACCTCATCGAGTTTGATTCAACAACAATATCAGCATAGTCGATGAGCAATATTGCAAATGGAAAACCGCGCGCAACGTTCGTCGTTTCGAGAACGCGCTCGCTGCACCGGTAAATTAAAAATGCAAGATATGTCGGTGTACGAGGCTCGGTGCGCACGCGGCCGAAATGATAAAGTTATCTGGAAATCCACTCACATTCGACGTCGACGGTGATCCTCTTGCTGACTGTCGGCGGCACGCCATTGGTAGCGATGCAGAGGTACGCGCCCATTTCGTTGCGCGTGATCTTCGTCAAGTTTAATTGTTCGCCATCGTACGTGGACACTGAAACCAAAAGTAGAAATTGATTCGGTCTGGTCGACCGTGCAAATACAGTGCGGCCGGTCAACTCCGCTCCGCTCGGCTCAGCTCCACTCCGCGTCGGAACAAACAAACACTCGCGTCCAACATAAACGTATAAACAGAATCCTCCGAAGAGGCGGGCCATGGCTCGCGGATTTTATCGGCGAAACTTTCTCGCTTTAAATGAAATCCTCTTTTCACCCCGGCCGGCCGGCCGCCTGAAAAAATACAGAAAAAAAGAAAAATAACGGGAAAAATCAGGCCAACGATCGAACCACTATCCTCTTCATCTGCCCGTCAAATTTCACGCTTCTCATCGCCGTCGTGCCTTTAGACTTCAGCCTTTGACGATGGAAATTTTCGGACTTGTGTCTCACATGACCTACATACGGTGGAACTTTGATTATCCGAACTGGTGTTTGTACTCTTCGTTATTCTTCTACATCAATCTGTATATTAGTTTGTCAGCTAAGTTCGTTTAAAATAGTTGGTTGGTTTAATAAATTCCTTCGCATTTTCCTGAACAGACGTATTTATTAAAATTATGCAGTTCATAAGTTTTAATCGATGCATGTCCCATTTGATTCAATAATATTTTGTCGTATGTCGAGCGATTTTTCAATTTGTTGGGGGAATAGAGAAATCAGAAGAAGGTGGTGAGTTTAGTTGCCAACCTAATAATTTTGGAGAAAACAAATTATAATCGCGTTGTTTGAATATACTGGTGCTGCTTAACGTAATTGAGAATACTTATTGGATATACTACTTTGATTCCATTTGACTTGATCGGAAAGACTGCCGTTTTCCGAAGAAAATCTGCTGAAAGCACTTACCGAAAGATACCCCAAAGGGTTTCGTATGATTTCGATTTTGAGTAAGATGTAAGACGGGAAAGGAGAGCATATCATGATCCGACTTTCTCGAAAGTAGAAGCGACTCGATGGAAGATTTACGATCGCTAACAACCTGCATCGGTGAAGCCCGAGATATTGTTGCACCCCGGCCGGAAACGATTCTCCCTTTTCTTAAGATATCGACTTCCTCCGGCGCGCTCCCATTAATTATTTTCGTGGATAAACGTCACGAGAGAACCGAAGTCGCTCGGCCTCCGGTGTAAACTCCGTGGAAAAATATTTTTCAGCGTAGGTACATGCAACCAAACACCGGATAGCACGTATCCCGACGATATTTGATGTCTCAACCGGGAAATGTACATGTTTGCTGTCGTGCAGAAAATTCGCAGTGGAAGCACCCAACCTTTGTATGATCAGACTTTTCTCTCCGCTGCATAAAAATTTCTGCCTAATATCCTGGTAATTGCCAAACAGCAGGATTTTATGCAAACTTACGGTTCTTTGGAAGTACTGAGTCGATGAAAATCGGATGAAATTTTATTCTCTGTCGGTGATAGAAAAACGTAACGAAATTCACATAGAACTCCTTGTTCCACAAGCTTTTAAATATTTTTGCGCGAAGGGGCGGTGTGGGGCGTTATTAAAATTTTTTAATAAAATTGTAAACTGTGAATGAAAATTGCAGTTAATACATAATTCGAGTTGAATATTCTCCAGCCAAACGATTGCTATTCTTCTTCCTGGTACCCCGACGAATGCAATTATCATTTCTGTCCGTTTTTAGTCTTAGATGTGGAACATTGGTCTCCGTTCAAAACGTGTAAATTCAATTTGAAGTCCCTCATCACAGTATCTTAGAAAATCATGCTCGACGATTCTTTTCACGACCTCAATATCTGCGCGATACTCGGCTTCAAATATAGATCCATCTTTATTCATCAAGTTCGATTAAAGGATCGATCTTATGCATTTATGATTAAAACAAGAATTGGTGTACAATTTAACACAGTAAAAACATTAGTAGAATTTAAAGACGTCGCGCGTTGTATTAAAATTGTCAACGAAGAAAAGAAATGTTGTTACTACTCCTTGCAATTGATAGGACAAAATGCTATAAAGATGTGCACATAAAATGCACATAAAGATATGCAGTCTAATTATAAAATAATGAAACCCAGTGACACCATCCGCAATGGTAATTCAACATTTTCTTCCGATATCGTTTATGACATCTGCGTGATTTTTATTTAAGGAAGAACTCTAGACCTGTGAAAATATTGCACGGATTTTCGCAGTGATGCACTGCAGTGGTCCAGTTTTTCAAAGCTACTTTTCAATTCTATATTTTGTACGTGCTATCCGAAGGAGCGTCTTATCGATGAATCGAGTGGCGAGGAGAGAAAGAGAGGAAAGAGTCGATGCTTTTTAAGTGGATCGATTCTCGAGAGAGGTCAACGATACGAACAGTAGCGTAAACGGGTTTTCCCGTTCCCGAGAATATTCGATGTCGCGGTTCGGGTCTGTCCTCTCTCGGAAACAATCACGAGTCCAGATGGATCCGGAGAGGACAGATGGAATCGCGTTCACGTCCCGGCAATCTTCGCTTTTCACGGGAGCATTCATAAATCTTTACGCGGGTTTATTCCGGCTTTACTCGCCTCCTAGTCTCGATTAACCCCTCGGCCATTAGACCAGTGACAGGTGGGGGAGTGGTGGGGGGGAGCAGGAACGATGTTTCTTTCACGAGACACATGCCCTGCCAAACTGCCTTTCCACGTGTACGACACGACGACACTCGCCGGAACGTTAGCGTTCGCCAAGGCAGCGGTCGATGCCCACGAATTATTGAGAGCACCGGCACGAATTTCAGGCTTCGCTCCTCTCTCTCCTACTCTCCCTCTCCCTCCACTTTTGCTCCGCCTCTTTCTCTCCTTCTCTTTTTGCGACAACATATTCGACGCTCTCGACAAAACTTTAACAACCACTTTTTTCTTAAGTGGTTCTTTGTATGAAACTTTTATCAACATATTCCTAACACTTTTCTGATTAAAATGACACCAAACACGATAGGACCAGATGTAAACTGTTTAGATAAATCAATGTTATTCGAATACAAACCAAATATACTCCAAATCGTATCGTGTTTGGTGTAATTGTAATCAGAAAAACGACACACAGACGTTGGTAAAAGATTCATTAGAAAATCATTCTAGACAAAAAGAGTTCTATAAAAATATTTCCAGCACTACATCAACTGTTATATTTAGACAACAGATTTAAAGAATTGAAGAACGTCGACATATTGTTCACATGTTAATAAGATTAATAAAGAAAGAAAGAACTTGCCCATTCTTTTCTGGAATCGATGCAGACAATTCTATATCGGTACGTCTATTAACAAATCCACTATCCGAAGGCATATTAAATATGAATTATATCTCAGCACATTATCACGAAGCCTGGAAGAGTTCGAAGAAATATTTTCAAAGTTCGCTGTCCACTTTGGAAGCTCAAACGCGAAAGGCTAGCGGTGAATACGAAAGCGATCCGATTTACGGTGGCATTGCGTCGAAATGGAGGGTGCATCGAAGGTTTGGAGAAGTTTGCGGAGGTTGGCGCCGCGCCTCCGAGCCAATAATTAATCGGTAAATCAAGTTTGAATCGGACGCATGCAGAGCGCCGTTGATTGGAAACGCGAACGAGCTTTCAGTCGAAGCGGTTCCCGGTGCAAGTGGAGGAGAACGGTGCATGGTCAGACGTGACCGAGAATCCTTCTGCGGAATCTTAAGCGTCCTCCCAACGTGGAACGAGAGCGTAGCTAAAATGAAAGGTCGTCGTTAATATTCAACGCGAATCGTCTATCAGCCAGTAAGTGAAAGAAGTGCGACTTTGGTCAGACACAAAGACAAAGTTCCGTTTTTTAAAAGCGTTATCGTTGATTTCCGGCGTGACACGGTGTTCCCACGAAACAAATAACTGCTCGGTGCGCCGGCGATCGCATTATTTCGCGAAAACCGTACAATAATAAGTCGGCTCGCGACCGGCATTCCTCTTGGTTCGCTCGCTGCCGTAGTTAATGAAGTTTTTGCCAGCGAGCGCGAACACGGCCGCCTGTTACGCGGCATAAAAATTTCACCGGGACTCTCTCCTCTCGCAACGGCTATTAGCGGCGGCCGGTTCGATGTATCGATTTGCATGTCGCGCTTTGAGCCCACCGACCAACCTGCCTAAACACTCCTGCTATCAATAGACGAATACATTAATGGGGGATGAAACGATCGCGAAATGAACTTGTACCCGTCGCCCCAATATATCGGCCTGATAAAAACATCCTCCCGATTTTGCTACGCCACTCCGATAGTTCAATAAATCTACATCAAGTAGAATACCTCGTCACCGACTCGCAACGGATATACGCTGGTTCTTTAGTGATTCGACGAGGCACGTTTCCACGTGCTTCCCGAAACGGAAAATCATCCTTTTTGATCGCACCGATCTATGCATCGAACGAACTCGATTTCCATAAATAGAACCAGCTAAGCTGTTTAGAAAATTTAATCGACTAAAACTCGAGGCGGATGTTGTCGAGTACTCAACTGATTGCTTCGATCAACTTTCTCATGCAAGAGAAGGCCTTTTGGAGACTGCATTGATCGAGCTGTCTTTTTAGCGAAACGCATTCAGAGGATTTATACTGCAACTGCAATGAATTTGTAAAACGAGATTCGTTGTTTAGAGAGCGCGATAGGTATCATTTGCTGATATCATTGAGCTTTCTACTGGTTGTGTGCTGGAGATGCATAGTGCAATCTATTTTCCGATGTGAAAACTCGTCCTTTTTGTAGATTCAATAGGTCCACGTGTGCTTTCAATGCCGCTATACGGTACAGGAGACCGAAACAAAGATTTCGTTTTACTGATCAACTTGCAATATTGTATTTAAAAAAAACCAAATTGAATATCGCTAATATTTGCCCGTTAATTTTGTATTTGCTTTGCAACACAAACGTGTGCGACATGTTCGACGCTGTCCCAATCTTGCGGAACTTGAAAATGCTCTTTACAAACAGAATTATCGTCCCCATGTATTCTGCTTGCGTTCCGATCGTCCATTAATGCATATACCCTGGCAATTTATATTTTTCTACCTTGATCCTGCCGCTTTTATACACCTACTATATTTTGAAATCGTATCATATCCGCCCATACAAACAAGCAACTAAATAAATATTCAATGGCGCACCGGACAACAAAAAACGGATCGGTTGCCATTGAAAATATGCTTCCGACAATGTTTAAATGGACAATGTCAGGAAATCGATAAAGCGCGAAGTGAACTACGAACATGTATTCGAGCCTTCGCAGTCTGTCTCGTTTTTGTGCGTGCAAGAAATTTTTGCGGGACACGGGAATCTTACGGGGTCAAAGGAAAATGCATTCTCCGCGACCCTTTGCAAAGAGCGAATGGTGAGGACACGAACGTGATCAGTAGATTGTGGATTTTATGAATTTATAAGAAAATAAATAGGTGCAATTTCTAACAGTACACAAATTATACAAATTCAACAAGGACGAGGCTCATTAAATTAATTAAAGGGAGAAAGACATTTCTGTGTGGCTCCTGTTTATTTTAATTATACAGTGGATTTAATGAATTTATGGCAACATTTATGGTAAAAACATTATTATTTTTGTAAGGATTCGAGTGACCGTGGCCCACGTGGACTGCAACAGGGCACCGGGTCTTAGAAAGGGTCGCAGTTTATGATTACGGTGCGGACGTGACTTCAGGCTATTTTTGAGATTTAGCGGTACTTTCTATTTTATGATAATTTATTAGGGATTTCACGTTTTAGCTAAAGGTCTCAATAGCCGTTGACGTACCGTAAGACATCTGTAGACCAAACGTGTAGGAATAAGGATCTTAGGTAGACAAGGGCTCAAGGCGAGGGTACCTCCAGTTTCCCTCACCTTGTCGCTTTTTAGAGGGCGGACGTTAATTTTAAGAATAGGTGATTGGCTTTCGGAGGTAACCGCCTACGATGCGGAAATATACTAAAAGACAGCGCGACCGGGCAACAGCGTTGTCTGTCGATGTAGCGCGAACGAAAGAGTAAGATTAAAATAAACGTTTATGTGCAACCCGAAACTTCGCCTTTTGTATTTTTCGGCATCCTTACATTTTCAACTTATTAAACCTGTTAGGGGAGGAAATAAACTGTTCTCTTTGTCGAGAGTTTGTTATAATTCATTAATTCGTCTATTTCATCTAATTATAGTTGATGCAAATAATTTTTATTTTGCATAAAGATCCGCAGTGATTGGACAACGAAGCTATGATTTCAATGTTGATCTTTATGCATTTACGTCTTACAAAAATTTTCAAAAAATCTGAAATTATACAATTTGATGCAATTCAGTAGGATTTCTATATGTATTTTGGATCTACAAGTGCAATTTCTACTGAACATAAGATTTCACGTAATTCCACTTTCTTCAAAGTCTACAAAAATTGAAAATTGCATAGACATCTTCAATCTCGTGACAATGTAAGAACTGATGTTCTAATACAGATACGCTTAGAATACAGGTGCAGTCTTCGGAGTGTTTTGCGACCAAGAAAAACTGGGTCCAGAGCGGAAGTTTGTAAAGAGTCGAGCCGGAGGCGATGCAACAAGAAGGTGATCTGGTTTATTGTTTTTCGAGATCGATATTTTATGGTGTCCCGCGAGGGCGTCGCGTCGCGTCGAAGCATCCGGTGGCCCGGTTCACTTACACCGGCCCGATTTCGCGTCGTTTGCGAAACTTTTAACGATCGTGTAAAGTTCGCGATACAGGAAACTACATCCCGTGTTCTCTCCTGTCGAACGATATTAGGTGTTGGACGACACCGCTCGTTATGTATCGGGGACTGGAATCTCCATGTCAGCGGCCGTCGACTGGGTTCAAACTATAGAAACCGGCACTTTCCGAGCCATGGCGACGCGTCGTTCAAAAGTCCAAGTTTCAAGTGCAGCTCAAAACGACTAATGGTTCCGCGGAAATTAAATTCGATTCGGAACACGTTCCCGTCACCTCTTGCTCGCGGGTCGATCAATCGAACTCTATGTTTGTCCGCGCCGGTTTCTCTCCGACTTATCGTTTGTTCTTATACTTCTGTTTCCCTGAACTGTAATCGATCACACGGGTGGCTCCAGTTTGTTTCATTTCAATTCAGGTGAACTTTTCACTTAGGTTGTAAATAATATAGAAGCTCGATTAAACCGTGGTAGGCCGGCACCTCTGGAAATTTTCCACGTGCCATCTAAATACTGTGGTGCCCCAATAAAAAAACTGTAGGTCCCGCTCTCTTTCAAAGCTGAAATAGGCTGAAATTAGGCGATACGGTGAAGTTGAAAGAAGGGGAGATAGTAAATGGATTTGAAATCCTAAGGGGACCAAATTATTACTATTAAAAAAAAACCGTGGTGAATTACTCGTGACTTAATTCTTTTTTCGATATACATAATGATTTATACTGTAGCGTTTAAATACGCGCTCGGTTCCCGCAAAAACAGATTCATTCCCAAAATTGATCGGGAACCGCGATTAACGTCTGCCTGCATTATGTATAAAATCAACCACGGCGTAATTATAAGCGAGACCGATGTGTTTACGGAATGTAAACGTATGATACGTGCAATGTTTATCCATTCTCGTCGATTACTGTAAACTAGCGAGAGCCCCACGTTGTCCGTGGTGAACGACGGAAATCGCTAAAATTTCGGCGGGGTGGGGTGAGCGAGGACCAGAAGCAGATGCATTTAAAAAATGAAGAGAACGCCGCGTCGCGCCGTGCCGGCAGGCGTGTAAACACGCGAACGGGATTAATCCGGGCGCGGGCAATATCTATAATACTTCATTCTATTTATTGCGCGACGCTCGTATTTGCGCATAAATACCGATGCCGCTGGTGCGTTCCGATCGTGTCAATATTGCTCTCGGCGAGGAGAGCGGGGCGTCGCGACGCGTGTCGCAATATCGCGGCATCCACGGCCGGGCTTAATTAAATGTCGCAGTTCCGTAATGATGGACGAAAAGCTCGTGCGCGAAAATCGCCGATGCCACGCGGCGGGTCAGAAATTGAGAAAACTTTGGCGTGAAAAAGGACGAGGAACGCGAGGCGAATCCGAGCCGATTCAAGACGAGGACAATTCGTTCGCTAATTCCCGATGGCCTCGCGTCCAATTAGCCGTTCAGCCAATCTGCGAGAGCTCTCCAGGACACGTTGGTGTCGAAAATTGTGGATGCTCTAGATCAATCGAGATCGTGGGATCACAACGACGAAAATATTTAAACGACAGTTTGACACATGCTTGACTGCAGACGTCGACTGGCGTCTTCTATTTTTCTAACCTGGAGATGTCAACTGGTGTTCTTCGTTGTTTGAATACCAATCATCTTTTATAACCACAATGATTGCTGCTCCTTTATCCAACATTCTTCTTTGCAGAAATAGCGTTCGCGACTTTGTTAAGGAGTTATTAACGAAAAATACTGTTGAATAATATAAAAATGTGTTAGCACAGTCGGCCAATTGACAGTTGGTGTACCGAGCCAACCGTGCCAACTCGCGTCTAGGTTGCGCTATGATTGGTTCGTATTTTTTGTTAATCCGCGAACGCTATTTTTGCATTTCTCCCATTCAACATTCACATGTTGAAGGAATTTTGGAACACCCTGTAGAATTTCACAGAAGAGAAGCGAAAATATATTTACATTTATTGTATACCTGCATTTACTTTCATGCTTAAATATTGATCAGAACATATTTCAATTTCATCACAATCCGAGAGGAGATAACGTTCCAACAAGTTTTTCAATCTTTGTGATGTACCAAATGGAATGATAAAAATCATTTCATTTGCTCTTTAGTGACCTTCACAATTGAACTACTTTACCAAAATGTGAATAAAAGACCAAAAAATTCCATTCAAATAAACATTACTGTTCGCAAGATTTTAGAAAATGTGATCTTGATATAAATAATAAATAAATAATTTTAGATGACGCAGGACCACATCGTTCTTGCACGCGTCGATATCGAGGCCAATCCGCTTTCGCCGCGAGAAAACGGCCCGGCCCGGAAAAATTGTGATTGTTATTCGCCCGCCTGATAGTTAATAGTCGAACCAATCAATATTTGTAGACGCGGCCAACATTACCTCTCTCTGTAGACGCTTATGATGTTTACGTCGTGTGTACATACGATGTCGGTCGGCGAACGCGAACGTGCCCAAGCGCGCGCGCGCCCCGCAGATATTCGATTGCTCTTTCGTCCCGTTGTTTATTTAATTCTCCGCTATAAATTCACTTTGTTCGATTTCCACGGCGCTGTTTACGGGCCCGACCGCGGACGGAAGCGGTCTGTCACGGTTTCAGGAGACCCGTTTGTCACGCTTGTTACGCGGAATCACTTTGAATCGCGAAACTGCTGCTGCCGGAACGTTTATTAGGATTTATCGCGCTGGTTTGCTGTCAGGAAACGCCGACTTCCGAGTGTTTGCTATTTTTCATTTCTTTTCCAGAACGGTGCTCTCGTCTTGTTGGCTGTAATCATGAATTGAAGAATGTAAAATGTCGCATTGTTGAATTATGGACCACCCTGTATGTGTCCGATTCATTTAGGGCTAGCATGATTAAATGTCGGGAGAACGAGTCTTATGGATTGCACACTCTTGAGAAACACGTGGAAGCAGTTCCTGTGAAAATCAGTAGAAAAGTAGATGATATCCGCAACGCATTCCTATTCAAATATGTTTTTAATATAATAGATGATTTGTTACATGTACGTAGATTAGCCTACTTTTAGCTGAAGTAGAACTTGTATTGTGAATATTTATACATGCACTTTCCTACCGAGTCTAATAGACTCGATGATGAATATTCCATCCATATAATATATCATACCATTTAAGGACATCGAAACGTAGATCCGTCAAACAGGCACAAATTCCGAAAAATTGTCTGGTCTGACAAGCCTAAGCGGACTGCAAGCTTTCGGGGCATTCAGGACAGCATAAACAAGATCCTCCAAACAGCCAGTTGAAGCGTACCGTTTCAAGGCTCAGTCTCTATTGACAGTTTGGTAAACGGATCGCGCGGGATCAGCAAATGAAACGAACATTCACGGCCGGTCATTAACGATAATTGGCAGAATTCAGGTTAATCGTCCAAATAGGGAGGAATTTTCGCTGGGTGTCTGGGAATTAGCGTGCGAGCTAAGGGTCCCGGTCAAAGGACGCCGGCATTCGCCCGGCATAATCTCGTCGAATAAGAGAAGGACGGTCAATTGACGGTAAGCTCGATAATTAATAAAGTGGTTCGCGGCTCCGGGCTCGAGAGCTAATGGGGCTTTGACTATACCGAAACGAGCCTGGTCTCCATACGCTCGATTATTTCAAATGTTGTGACACGTCATGCTACGCCAGTGCCACGACGGTGAATAATTACCGAGTTATCTTACATTTGCGCCAGTGGACGTTCTCGAAACTTGCGCGACCGATGAATTAAGGAAATGAAAGAACTTTTGTTTGTGTTTAGCGGGGCCACGGGTAAGCGTCGTGTTGCCAGCAGATCGCATTAATTACTTCCTCTGGGACGAGGACTAACGTGGACCAAGTCGGAATTCAATCTTCATCGGCCACTTTATAAATTCCTGACGACTCGCAGTGTTTAAGTTTCATCTCGAAACCGAATCGAGATGAAGAGTGCTGTAACACTTTGCGCATTAGTCTTTCGAAAATCTGAGGCAAACGCCAGGAACGATAGCCACGCAATTGTGCTCGAAACTACAGCGTTTGTTAACCTTCTCGTTTAGAATTTTAGCTGGTCATTTTGCTCATGAATGCACCGCTTCCACAGTCGGCAATTAACTAATGATTTCAACTGACTACAAGATTACAATTTAGATGGTATGTTTGTAATTCCGAATGGAAATAGATCGTAATTAGAGATTAACAATCGCGAGGAGGTTAAAAATCTTCGGCCAAGGTGGGCTTGTCCCGATGTTGGCACTTGTCGTGACAATAGGATCTCGATCTGGTTCGCGAAGAAGTCCTGGGACAATGGGGATCCATCGGAAGAAACCCGAAGCGTGCTGGGGCTTCAGCAGAGGCTCGAGGAAAACCTTGAGGCGAATGCTGCAGGACGAGTGGCTATTCAAGTCGAAGGAACAAAGGACTCGATTGTCCGCGTGTATCTCGATTGGCGCGATCAATCGAAAATGTGACTTTTCTATTTGAAATTAACCCCTGGACGCGACACCTATACCCTGTGCTGACTGAGGAATACTTAAAAATTGATTACAGAACCGACTATTACAAAGTACATTTATGTACGCTTTCTGGAATTTAAAGGTAGCTAGGAAAGATAATAGGGATGTTCTTCCGTTTACCTTCCGCCTCAGAATTCGATGAAATTTTGAAAATAAGTTCCTTTTTGACTAAAATGACGATTGCCAGAAGGATTTTTTGCGAGTCGAAAAAAAATTGTTTATCCTTTTAATGTCGCACTCTACCTTACCGACTTACTGACTTACCAACTTTCTAACTTTATGTTCGTGTTGTGCTCATGCGTCAATTAGAATGAGTTGTGGTTAGGTCGGGGTGGGGCAGAGAGGGCCACGGAAGTTTCGCCGATAATAGAGAGCCTAAATCGTCAGGATATTATTCTAACATCTGTAACATGTAATGTCAACTATTCAGAAGCAAATTGACAATCCACCGTTGGGCCCGGAGGGTTAAACAAAAGCTGCTTCTCAGGGTCTATAGATCTAGGACTTTTTGAAGGGAAATCAGAAGTTGTAGAAGCGGATCACCTTTCCGCGAAGCGTGCGCGAACGAGAAGACCCTCCGCTTTCTCGTCTTCTGCTAATTTCTGCTAATTAAAGCGAGCCGCTTCCGCAAAGCGCACGGAGGAAAAGCGTAAATACGCGGAGAATGGGTCGGAGGGTGGGGCAGGGGGACAGAGAGACACGTCGCGAAAGAAATTTAAAATCGTCTGGCGTGTTTGCCAGTGAGCTTTTTTCAACCGGGGTACCGTCAAAGCTCTCCGGCGCGGCGCGACGGCCGGGACGACGACGCGATGAATGAAGACACAGCTCTCTCTCCCTTTCCCTTTCTCTCCTTCTGCCAAATCGTTCTATCGACTGGGAACCCTTTCAACTTTGTCCGCTAGCTGGTAAACCTGCCTTTGCCCGGCGGAAGCTTCGCCGCGTCGGCCGCTGTCAACAGATTTACCTCGAACCGGGCTCAAAAGCTCCCGCTGAAAGCTCGCTCCCGTGAAAAAGCGCCGCGGGGACTGCGCCCGTTATGCTACCCCACAACTTCCGACATCGAACAACTCGCCACTGCCATGAGGGCCCCAATTACCCTGTGATCATCCGCGATTCCATAGAACTCATTTGCATCCATTCGATACTTGGTCAAAAATAGCGGAAATATTCATTCCCATTTCTCGATCAATTCTCTCCGGATCTCCGAAGCGTAGTGAACAAGATTTTCTGGCCCAAACATTTATTTTTTCGACCGAGACAATTTGTTACGATAGACTATTCCTGGTTCGGGTAGGTAGAAGAGCGCTCATGAGTACTGGCATTTCTCGAGAAAATTGGATACACATCGTAGATGTCGAAGATGTATACTCTGTAACGGAACTCGAAACCAAGAAAAGTCTAAAGGTGGGATCTCCTAAGCGCGCGTGGACGCAGCTTTCTGTGATCCTTGGACCGCTTGTACGGCGAAGATACATTTGCAAATTGGCCGCGTTATTTTATTTCGTTAACCTTTTAACCTTCGTAATAGTGAGCATGTAATTATATCACGATTCCGAACTATAACTACACTTTTAACAAATTATTCAACTTTATACACTATTAATTTTTATCTCAATGGAAATGTGAAATCGTAAACTATACGAAACGCTAAAAGCAGTTTTGACAAATTATGAGATTTCGTCATGGCTGTCGTGAGCGACCGCCGCACAGTGGTGTTAATAAAAACTGATGATCACCTAAATGTTTTAAATGCCATTAAGTATTTTTTATTCCGTATTACTGTAGTTAACGTCAAGACGAGTCCAATTACCTACTTTACTATGGCATTGAATCTTAAAATAATGCTGAAACAGTTTAACCTGCTAGATTCGCATTTTCGCCGTGAAATCGCGAGAGTAGGCCAATTAGTTAAAAGAAGAGTGAACCGTCGATTGACGGCTAGAATTTCGAGTCTGTTGTCGTCGGGGCTGTCTTTCGGATGGCAGAGGATGGTACACGCGATGAAAAAGGAATCGAGACAGCGTATCCGGACGACGACGACGACGACGACGTTGGGGAAAAAGCTCGTAACTTGCGTTGGCAGGGTGGGCTCTCTCGGATTATCGGAAATTCAACGCCATCCTGTTTCGTGCAAGTAAACACCGTTGAACTGAATCGTCCATCTGGAAGATTACGTGGGATCGGGATCCGATCGTTGCCGGAATTCGAAGCGAAACGTGGAGATCCCACAGCCGCCGCCGCCGTCGCCGGAACCTTCGCTGACTCCGGGACCTCTTTCCAGATAATACAGGAAGCTGTATCTCCCCGTCGTCGTTCGAGGAATCGGCGACCGCCATCCCGTGGAATTAACCGAATCAGATGGACCACGCGAGAGAGCAACGCGCGTCTCTTCTGCCCCCAGGATTTTCGGCCGAGCCATAAACAGGAAGGGGACTCCGAATGTTTTATCGGCCTCGCTCGAATGACCGTCGTTTATTTCCGTACGAGGAACCGGCCGTTTCCCGGAGAAAGCTACTTCTGATGATGGCCGACGGAACCTGTACGGAAACCGCTCAGCTTTCCTGTGGTCCAAGAAACTCTATGCGACGCGACAGTGAGATACATATGCTTCCTCTTCACTGACGATGACATTAACCCATTTTCATGTTAACGAAGACTGTTCCTCTTACGGCCAATCCTTTTTATTTGCCTGAAGTAGAAGAAGTTTGAAACGTTAGACAATTTGTAGGGAAGTTTCGTATGAAATAATAAATATTAGTAGACTTCGGATTTTTATGCAAAATAAGCATTGTCTGCAATAATCGCAAGACACAGGAACTCCGTAAACATTTATTTCGATTTCCAATCGATTTAACGACGTCAACACGGTAACATTTTTGCATTCTTCAAGTATTTTTACAGTTTTGTATTTCATCTAGGTATTATTAATAGATTTTAATAATTTGTTGATTCTGAGGGGAAAGCAGAACTAGATCAGATATTAGGATCGTTTATGCAACTATTTCTGAGTAAAGGGTGAAGGTTAAATAATATTTTATTTATCCTTTGTATATAAGAAAATATTTCTCGTGGAAAACATACAGACTGTTGTTTAATCTTACTATTAAAAAAGTATTACTTATTATTGAAGGAAGAGATTAATCGGCAAATACATATATGTATAAAGCAGAGGTCATTCCTCGAAATGGAGTAACGTATGAAACAGGATCCTTCTTGGTGATTTTCCAAGTGAAATGTCGCGTCGATTCGTTCGATTTTGAAAAATTTTGAATGGCAGCCGCCTGCCCTGGGCGGCTCTCGGTTTTCGTTCGATCTTTCTGTCGGAATAAAAGTGATTACCGGTGGTGCAGTAAAACAAAAAATAAAAAACCGTGTTTACCACCATCACGGATTATTCGTCGAGCTTGTATTTTCCAATGGGAATAATAAAAATGGCTATTCGGGATTTTACGTGGCCGGTCATCAGTTTTTCTCTATAAAAAGGGAAATACTGGAGGTTTTCGCGGGCTCACATGCCTACGAGAGAGCCGATCGGTAGGAGTTGTCCAGGAATAGCTGAACTTCCGCGTTATAATAGGATTGCGAATTCAACGTTGAACGAGCATCTATCGACGAATGCTGCAGGGGTTGGAGAACGTCACTGAGCTTTTAGGCTTGCGCTTGTCATGGAAAAAAGTACAGTTTAGGTTTGGAATTATACAGGATGTTTCCTTGATCTCGGAGAGTCGAAATTTCTCGTAATTAATTAATCAAAATATTTGTAGATAAGTTAAATCGTGAGGAAATCGTCTGAATAAAGCGTTCCTTTTCTACTTGAATAAGAAGAGCCTTTCACTGTACTGCGTCTGGACAATAATTTCAAAATATACCATAACTAAAAAAATATTGTAGCCGTCCAAACAACTGTAGTCGAAATATCGATCGCGCTGTCAGTATAAAATGTTCCTTCTCTGTTTCGATAGAAGAGACTTTCTAGCGCATTTAGACTGTTTGCACGGGACTGTCGCGTCGGGCCGTCGGCTGCGAAAACCACAGCAGCTCCGTCATCCTAACGGTGCGGCGGTCGGTTCACGTGCACGTTGCCAACGTTAGCGAGCTAATGTCCGTGCCACCTGGGACATCCTGACATCCGAATGCTCCGATGTCCGGACACCAGGACGTCCGACCGGTTCCCCGTGGGACCGTCCGATCTGTACCGTCGACCGGTTTTAATCCATCTAGTTTTATGATGACACAGAGTCCTCGAGGACTCTCGAAAGTCGGGCAACTTGGCCCGCGGAATTACTGCTAGGGCTACGGACGTCGCGCCGGGCGCGCACCCTTTGGGGCACATTAAACTTTTAAGTAGATTACGCCGGACATTTAGAACATTGTAAAAAAGTTCGACGAGCTCTCCGTTCCGCGAAACATCGGGCTTTTTGATGCACATTGCCGAAGTTTCGTCGCTCGGAGCCATCGGCTCTCTGTCTTCTCCCTTCGTCCCATCGATCACAAGATTCCATTTTTACTTTCTGACCTATCCGTTCTATTTTTAGAAACCAATCTCGACAGGCTGATTACAAATGCATCGACACTTTAGCCAAGGTCGTGTTTACCAAGACCTTATCGTGAACTAGTTGAGGATCCTTATGATGCAGCACCTTTGACGTATGTCGAGAATGTATGTGTTTATAGAGATGCGTCAGATTTTGTTTTTCCACGGCGATTTTACTCTTACATTTGCTCAATCGATTCTTCCGATGATTTCTTTGGGTACTATTCTTCCAATGAATATTTCTAACGCTTGCGTTAGTAGACACGATTTTTTTCGGCACTCGATGACAAAGTAGAAATGCGTACCGATTTCTCCATTTTTCAACAAGAACCTACAAAAGTTTCCAAAAAGATATTGAGAGTCTGTACCCGATAGGAAAAGTATTAACACTAGATCCACCTAGTAATAAATGCGAATGTATACTGGTGTTTAATAATGATATCAGACATTACACAATTTTTATTGTTGTATTTGCTTCCATACAGAAGTTCATTCGAAAATGTCTCCTGAAAACATTTTTATAATTCAGTAAATCTAGAACAATGTTATTTCGAATGGTTCTGAATAATTGGAAGCTAGTGAGAATCGTTATGATGGTGGGACGTACAGGTACGCACGGAATTCTAATTTTCATCGAGCAGATTATTTCAGTCGTGAAAAATAGCCGGTTTCGTGCTTAAAACAGCTGCGAGGGAGCCTGTTTGGGAGACGGCGTGTAATCTCATCAGAGAATCGCGGATCCTCAGAGTCCCGTGAATATTTCATGGCCGTCATGTGTACGCATAATTCTCGTGCCTCCGCCACTGGTCCGCTCTAGGCTCCGCCTACCAATTGCCCCCACCACAAGCCCTCCGGACCACTGACAGTCCGCCACGTTTCACGAGTAGCGCGCCAGCCGTTCCCGAGTAGATTAATCTCTACAATATTTAAGAAGCAGATAGCTCGAGTAAAAAGCTCTTGGACGTCGCTTCCTTTGAATCGTTTTCTTCGCGGAAATCTGACTCGGCTAATCCACTTTGCGCCTCTCTCTTTCCCTCTCCCTCTCTAGCACCCTCTGCACGAAGAACTGGGAATTATCGTTGTATATTTGATCGTTCGACTCGATCATTTTCAATTTTCGGAGCAGCGTTTCTTCCTTCGGATGTAATTACTGCGCAGCTATTTACTCTCCCCAGGTTATTAACCTTATTCATTAGAGCACTGGCCTGACGATAAAATTGTTGATTACTCTACTAACATTTGAGCTCAACGGCGGAATGTTTATCCAGGAAACCATCGATCACCGCGTTCTCTAATTGTTCTTCCGTCATTTTTAACCTTCATGTTACACAATAGATCCTCGAACGATACCGTGTCCATTTAGCTGCACGCTCTAATCCAAATGGATTCAGGAATGTTCTTCCTTTACTTTATTCTATTCTTTTGTTATCAATACGAATGTTTTATTCTTGAAACGTTCAACCATTTGTTGAAGTGTCACCTGCATACCAAATTTTGAACTACAACCCAGATAGCATCCGGACGTCCGATGTAAGACCAATGGACGTCCGAGCTACCTGGGAAGTACTTCAGAATTTTTTAATTTTATCAAAGAGTCCAAACAACAAGATATCGCTACTTGATAAATACTGACGATTGGATAAATACAAAGTACTGCCAGGCAAATGTCAAACTTCCGGTGTTCAGGAGCAGAAGGCGAACGTTCGTCTTCGTCGTAGAAGAAAGCGCACGTTGCGGGTATATCCGTTCCGTCGCACGATTGCATTGTTCATTCGGCGAAATGCATCGCGCACATTCAACAGTCACGTTCGTGCGAACGCGCAATTGCATTAATAACACGGCAACGAAAGGATGATAGCGATAGAGCGAAAAGGTGGGGACGTAGATGTATATGCGAAACCCGGTATAGTTTATCGCGGTTTATTGCATTAGCTCGCGGGCGCGAGCCCATCGGGAATTTTCTCACGGTTCGTGTGCAATTCCGACCCCGAGCCATAGGGACTCGAACACCGACGTGTAAAGTCGACAACCACGCGGATCATGAGATAACACGGGTCCAGAATCCCTAACTTACCCACAGATTTACGTTGAGACCTCGCGGCTGCTTGCCGGCGAGCGAACACTCGCAGATTTTCCGTGCGAAGCTGCCTCGACACGCGGAAAATCAGAGACTCTCGCCTGAAAAGGTGAGTCCGTAGAACGAACGACGATGCACGAAGGAAAGAAAGAGATGTAACGGGTGTATGTAAAACTGTGACAGTTATAAGTTCGCCAAAAATAATGGACTCGTCATGTGTATAGGCCGAAGCTCCTCGTTGCGTTTCTCTTCCGCCGCTTGAAGAGACTCTGAAGTATCTGGTTCGATAACATGGTTCTACTGTCCAGTTCCGATCTTGAATTAGTGCATTGCAAACCTTTCTACGAAAAAACTGTTCCAAAAGTCGATCGCGAGAAACAGAAGTGAACTCTTTTAATGCATTTACAGTTTTAATTACACAAGAATACTAGAGGTGTGCGAGAATATTCGAGAATTCGAGTTCGACTGTGAGCCAAGATATCTGTCAAACATATTTAAGTTTTGGGGGAGTTTCAACGAAATGCCAGAAAAATAACGGGAACGCGCGAACGGGACGATAAACTGTTCTATATCGTTGAAAATAAATACGATTCGGGAACTCCGTCGGGAAGTAATTTAAAATTTCAATTAAAGAGAAATTGATACGATCCCAGTCAAGTTATTTTTATCTGTTGGCCCTCCCGTGGATCGCGAGAATCGAACAGACAGAAAGAGAGAGAGAGAGAGGGTGGGAGAGAGAGAGGGGGGAGGAAGGGGGAGAGGAACGTCGAGAGATAGAAGTGGATCTTCGTGAAATGGTAATAGGGAAAATCGAGGGGGAGAATGGCTAATTGCATTCCTAATAATGCGTCGGCGTGGGGAGAGACTTATACAGTTTATCGTGCTTTATTACCGAGCCATCTGGAACCGTCGGCCAATTTTCCGACCGGTCTCATGCAGTTCGCACTCTGTCCTACAGCGATCGAAGTTTATCGTTGAGTCGATGGGAACGTTAAACACATCCTGCGGGTTCTTTGCATTTCATTTCAGTCCGGCGGGGAATCGAAATATGCTACGATTCTCTCACCTGGAAAATCCCATTATACAGGATTTATACAGACGCCAGAATTTTTTCTCCCTCGTTCAGAGCGTCCTGCGTTCATCGAGCGCGGCTGTTGTTAGTTATTCAATTTCTGTGGATCTAGAGGGTAAAGCAATCGCGACTCAGAGGACCTCTCTACGAACGACTACAGTTTCGTCAATAATGCATATTTCTTAATAAAAAAAATTATGAACAATGTTCGAAGATATCCTCTTTCAGACGTACGAAACATTATTATGGGACCTTTGCAAATTTTGAGTGGAAAAATTCCTGAACACCACGCTCTTCTACCCTTGGAAAGGACTTTCATAGAAGCGACTACACCTTCATTAATAATTCCCATTTTCGAATTCACAAAAATAAACAAAAATTGGGTAACGCGTTGTTCCGTATCTAAAGATTCTAGTTTATGCGAATATCTCGAAAACTAAAATCGAGCGGCGGTAACATGTATAGGAAAAAGTTGTCCAAAACGTAGAAGTCTATAACATATTTAAATTTCATCAAAACGTGAGAGGAGGCCCAACTTCTGAATAATTATCAAAATTGATTTGAAAAATTCACATTCCCGTCTGATTGTTCGAGGAAAATAAAGGTGGAAATGCAACTGTGCTGCCCCTTCATGCATCGACTCGGAGAGCCACTCTGCCGTCGATGTGGACACGGTTTCTAGCAGCTGGGAGTTACACTTTAACGTAGATATATATTTGGGAGATTCGAGTGGTAGGGAACGCGAGAGGAGAGTAGGGCTAGAGCTCGGGCTCATTAAGCAGGATCAGTCCTCGGGGCCAGATTAAGGGGGTCCTTTCAATCGAGATTATACGAACAATTCCGTGACACGCTTAGCCAGATTAGAATCTTTTTTCTGCGGTAAGAGGCCTTGGACGATTCTTGCGGAATTATGCGACCGAGGAATTCGTTGTACTCGATGTGAAACGCGATGGGCACGAAGAGGTTGCGCCATGCGAACGAGTAATTACTGCATTACTAATAACACATCGGCCGGAATGGATTTACGTATTCCACTGCATTAGAGAAATTACCGGAAATAGTGTCGCGTTTATTGTTTGACTCGCCGCATCGATCGCGGACGGAACACAGGAACGCAAGGACGTCCGGTGATGTTAGCGGAATTATTTCCAGCGGCCAACCATATGTTTCTTTACGCGCAATCTGTTCGATCCGGCGCGGCAATCTATTCGTTACACCTCGATTTGATCCGAGCCTCCGATATCCGAAGTCTTTATTATCCCAACACACATAACTTGATTTAAGGTGATTCGTATGCAACGCCATTCATTGTAAAAATTCATGATTGGATCTAGCACTGTAACTGTTCTAGTGCTCGAACATCCATGGTTTAGTTCAGGCAATCGAGATTCTACCGAATCTACTGCGAGTCTTTGTGAAGAATTACATTTCCGTGGATACGTGCACTACAATATTTAGTCAAAATATGTAAAAGGGAATTCTATTTATGTGTCGTCGAAATCAGACCATTAAAAATCAAACTGCGAGATATTAAAGAAACACGGATCGCGGATATTGTTTTTGTAACAATGGGAAACTTTATTGGATCTAACAGTGAGACAATGGAGCGAATGAAAATTTGGAATAGCATTGAATTAATCATGTTCATTATCTCGTATCGAATATCGGCCGATTCTTTGAGGCTCTGTATGGTCGAGTGTTTCATGTGCGTATTTCAATAAGCTGTTCTACCTTTTTAGGTCCGATGAAAACCCCTTTATCAATGAGCATCGGACAGGAATCACGATTTTCAGGATATTTTGCAACATGGAATTTCCTCGCGGTTTTATTAGTCCGTCCAAAAATTAATTAACGAGATTCTCGGACGTCTGATCGCCGAGGATCGATACACTCGTTCGGTATTGAAGTGTTCGTTACTGTTATTAACATCCATGATCCTTCGTATTCTATACGGGGACGGGAACATTCGCGACGATCCCCTAATGAGGACGCAGCCGTGCGAATTTTATAAAATGTTACGCGATGCACAGAACGGTGCATTCGCGCGGGTCTGTCACCGGCGTCTCGTTCGATTTTTGCTAATTGGAAAAATTGACCGATGGCCAGCCAGCTGAAACGCAGGGAGTTATAAAGGGAACGAAGTATTAATTGACGTGTATCGTTATTATCCAGAATCTTAACAGGGACTACATTTTTTTCACGGTTGTTCAAAACAAGCGGTTCTGCAGAAAACTTCTTTCCTTAAGTATGACGATTTGATTTAAAAAAATCAAGTAGGCTAAACTATACTATTGTTGGCATTGCAGTAGTTATTGGCACTTTTGATTTAAACGGCAAATATTAAGAATTCCTGGTATCGAAAATCTTCGTCACGACTATGTATTACTTTATAAATTAACTTCGAACTGTACTAAGTGCGTATATGTTTAATTATAAAACAAATAGCCTGATTAACGTTTACTCCTCACTGTGCCAATGACTGTACGATTGTCTTATGATTGTTATGCACTGAATATATTTTATAATGAAAGATTTATGAGTTGTAAAATTGTTTGATCTGCTGAATAATCTTTAGTAGTGTATAATAATAGCAAATTAAGGTGCTTATACATTAAAAAAATATATTAAAAGATTTTTACCACGACTTTGGCTTAGGGTGCCAATTGTATAGTTTACCGTACGAAAAGAGTACTGGTTAAACGCAAAACCAAAGAAAGTGTGAAAATTTAGCCGATTCCAAGCGCCACTTATGGAATTTTTGCTAGTGCTTATAAATTGCGAAAGTAAACCGGATACTCGTCTAACCCGATCGCGTGTTTTTACGAAGAGCGGTGAGGGATGATGAATAGGCGTTCGATTAAAACCGAGTTTTCGCGGTTGATCCGGCCGCACGTCGACTGTAAAAGCAGGAACAATCGGAACTCACCTTTCTGCTGTCGATTGATGCTTATACCCTGGCCATCCTCCCGTTTCCACATTAATTTCGGTGTCGGATATCCGTCCGCTTTGCACGTCAGAGTGATGTTCTGATTCTCCCGGACCGCCACCGAGCTCTCAGTAGACAGCGAGTCCAATATGTTCGGCGGCACTTGAAACAGAACAACGAGAACGTGGATACTGTGCCGTCGAAATTGAAAACCGTTTCATAAACCGTCTAGAACGTGACGAAAATCGACGTGGAAAGTACGCGCGAACAGCTTTCAAGACCGTAAGGGGAACGTGCTCGCTTCGTAAAACCGCGCGTCAAATATTTTGGCAAGAACTACTTTCCCAAGCGGAGTTTCGAGACTATACAAAAATCCGCTTTCAATCGACGAGCGTCGTACTCTTTTGTTTCCGATGTTAACCACGCGACGTTCTGTCGCTTTACGATAGCTTCGTCCGAATATAAAAATCAATGCACGATGTGTTGACACTTTTAATACATATCTAATTAAATGTCTTATTTTTGTGTCTTGCAATGAATAAAATTGAACAAATGTTTTTTTGAGAATTTTATTAATGGATCGTTTTATTTAAGATCGCTTTAAAAG
Organism: Lasioglossum villosulum; assembly: GCA_963971365.1. Taxonomy (NCBI): domain Eukaryota; kingdom Metazoa; phylum Arthropoda; class Insecta; order Hymenoptera; family Halictidae; genus Lasioglossum; species Lasioglossum villosulum. The sequence goes on from OZ020498.1 coordinate 9,182,002, forward strand.
TCGCAGTTATGTTTAATCCGCATAATCCATAAAGATTAATCAAAGATGATGTCGTAATTTATTAAACAATGTGTGAGAAAGAAAAAAAAACTAAGAAAAGAAAAAATGCCTCTTCGATATCTGTTAAAGTAGCTACTGATTATAGTGTATACGTATGTAGTCGCATTGTATTGTAATATAAGATTGATTAAATATAATATTAATTAATACCGGATCCATTTAAATGAAAACGATGACAATTGTCTGCGTATCGAACTACACGTGAAACATCAAATATTATAAATGAATTCAAATAATAAAGCCATTTGTGGGAAAATTCTTCGAATTGATTAATTACGTGACACGTGAAAAACAAAGGCAAACATGTGAATACGAAAATGAACAATGGCAGAATTGAATTTAAATGATGAATAGATTTTTCTGGAGTCATGACAAGCTTTTGGTGAAATACAAAACAGTAAAAGACTGGAGGAACCTAAGAATATTTCAATATAACTAAACGATTAACTCTTGAGTCTTGTATGAAGACCCGTAATCTAATGACGAATTAAGAAACTCGCTCGAAGAGATAGTTTGACGAGATGATTTCAGTAATGAAATGTCGAAGGAAGATTCGACTGTTAGACGTCGAGCAAGTTTCTTAGGTACCGCTCCTTTTAAGGTGGATTTACGTTAAGGCACTTAACGTTCTCTCGCCGCGCGCGAAGTTTAATAATTGGCTGCGCGGTTGGTTGGGCTTAAGCCGTCGAAACAAGATTAAATATGCTTACCGACGACTTGAAGGAAGCCGACCTGGCTTATCATGGGCACCGTGTTCACTTGACACATGTAGTAACCCCGGTCGTCTTGCTGCACGCTGCTTATGTGGAGCAGCCAGGTCTTCTGGTTGTCGTGGGACACCTTAAACCGTGGTATCTTCACGACCACGTGCGTGTGAATGGTGAGCAACAACTGTCGGCCCACGTGCACCCACGCCACCTGCGAACACGAGGAATTTCACTTGCAGTTTCACGCACACCTTGGCTATTTCGCGAGTGGCCTGCGAATGCAGAGGATTTAACCCTTTGCAGTCGGAGCTATTACAGTTTAACTTGATAATTAAACATTTCTTTCGACGTAGAATAATTCCATTCGATATCACTCTTTTCCATTTTATGGACATGAAATTGATATAATACCTCATACAACACGATACCTAAATGTGTAAACAATATCGTGAATAAAATAATACAGCAATTTTTAGTGGTGACTCTCTAAATCACCGTTCGACTGCTAAGGATACGAAGATCAACTCTGTTTTTGTTTTTAATGAAATGGTATGATCTTCTATTTACATTCTGATAGTGTGATTCAAGGTGAATTCAGGGACTTATTATGAAGGTCATACAACGTTACTCCAGGTTAACTGCAATAGAAAATAAATTCTCTCACTGTACCAGATTGTACATAAAGAACAATAACGTTGGATTAAAAAAATAAAGGTTTGACCTTCGTATCTTCTTGACGTCTTCATCTATAACGAAATTAGAATCATCAGATTATGAGAGTCTCGATACCAAGTAAGTTTGTTTTGATGTATTTTCTTATATCATCAAAAGCAAGTGGGTTATTTAGGTGAACTAATTATAACGCCTCATCCGGTATACACATAGCGCGCATCAATCCGATCAAGTTTCGCTAATATCGAACGAAAATTTCTGAAGCATTGTGTTTTGACGGACGAAGACTCGCCTCTCCGGGCGAGTTTTCGTAATTGCCGCGCTCGCCGAACTGAGAACGATCCCGACTCCCATAGAAAATCTGGACAGAGGGAAGCTCCGTGAAGCGAGGGATCGGTACAGAGAACGATGCGGCTGTATCCGCAACCAAGGATTAACCGAGAGTTCGACCACGGTTTAATCTCCTCGGATATGACGTTCCTTCGAGCGTCTGCCAACCAGTTTGTCTGCCGGCTCTTTGATCCTTTCGACAAATTAAATCAACGAATCAGGTCATCTCACGATGAATCCTGACCATTCCCCTCTTCCTCGACTTCACAGAGAATCGATGGACCGTGTCGAAACAATCGCAGCGAGTGGCTGCCACGTTGTTATTCACCACTCTACATCGCTATCCGCCCCGCCGCGCCATGTATCCGTGATCGACTACAAATCGGGGTAAGGAAACATTTGATCAACCAGTTTACTTTGCAACACCGACCAAATATTTTCCGACAAACACACAACTGGCTCCGATATACCATACAATTTTTGGTATATCATTTTATCAGCATACAGTGAATCAAAGAACGACATATACAAAATTGAATTCGATTCGTTCACCATTAATGGACTGCGGATTTTTATGCAAAATAGAAATTTCCTTCACTCGTTGCAGCACACAAGGACGCAGTTAAAATGTTGGGTATTATAACGTTACAAATTAGTGAGTCGAAAACGATACATAAAACTGCAATCGATCCGTTAACTAAAGCTGAACGAGTTCCAGGAGTGTAATAACAACGAGACCCCGGTCGGTTAACCGAGGCTACAAGAAGACGACCGAAGGGTGAGCGAAAAATTTTCGAAAAAGCGCAGCTCTTGTCGAAACTTCGCGGCACCGACGAACTTCGCCGCAGATGCGCTCCGTGGTTAACGCACGCTCGGAAACCGAGAAACGTAACCAGTCCTGGTGTGTATTCTCAACCCTCTTTTTTTTCAGTCCGGTGAACGAACAAGCGGAAAACTTACAGCGTTAATTCGGTCGGCCGTGTACTTGTTAGTTTTTCTTTTGGAGAACACGGCTGCGACATCCAACAGTTGCTTTGAACCGACGAAAGCGAGGAAGGCTCTTCAATGTTCCTTATACCATCGTGTTTCATTAAAAAGGGAATAAGCGCATCGAGTAGCGTTTCCTGAAAAATTCTCGAATCCTACCGACAAGGTCGAATTTATTAAAAAATGCTTTTAAAAATACAACAGAAAGAATTAACTTCATTAACCCTTACGTGGGTACTACTATCGGTCAAATTGTGTGGATAACTGTGGTGTAAATAAAAAAGAAACATAATGTGTGTGAGGTATAAATGTATAAAGTGAAGTAGATAGTGTGAAATAAAGAAATGAGTGTGCACGAAGGAGCGTTCGTTTGAACATTTGGCAGTTGTTGATTGAACATCGTTTGAGTTACATGTAATTTCATTCTTGAATTTCCGAAATCACTTTATTGTTTTAAATTTCTCGTTTTTCTTATAAATGTATGAAATCCAGTATGCAGAATGCGGTGTATGAAGTGTTAAAAGGAGGTTCGTCTGCGCTTCGACAAATAATCCTCGAGCTCTGCGAACCCAAAGCGAAGAAGGAAAGAGCGAAGAGGGTTGAGGCCGTAATTCATTGCTCGGCTTCGAGGAGAAAAAGAAAGAACGAGAGAGATAGAGCGGTTGTTATTGCGTTACTTCGGTAGAGAAGTAAAAATGAGGAAAAGTGGCGCTTTCGCGCAACGGAGCGTTCTCGAGCGTTGCCAAGGAAATGAAAAAGAAGAAGTGCTGGGGCGCAGGGTTCAACCCCGACTCGCCCGTAGAAAGAGACCGGGCGGCAGTTTAACCTAGAAATCCTCGAAACTGCATAAGCTTTGTCGTGGAATGAGCTTAGTTAGGGGAACGTTAGCCCGGCGGAGCGTAAAATACGGTCATAATAATGTTTGTTCATAGCATTTCTGATGCGGCTCGGGGTTGCACCCAGCCGTCCCGTTCTCGTCGCACTCGTCCCGCTTCCCACCCACCGCGTTTCTTTCTCATTCTCCATCGTATTGTGCTCTAACCGCCATGCCACTTGTGGAGCCTCCCGATGACTCACGGTCCATCGACCACAGGAATCCGACGCGGATGCTTCCTCGAGGTCGACCATAAACGCGATCCTGAACGATCTACGCGACGCCTCGCAATTTCTACTTCATTTGTTAACCCTTCGGTGCACTTTTCTTACATAATTCTCTCGTCGCTGCATTGTGTAATGCTGCTCCTAGTGAAGCAAGAATTTATTCCAAGATAATTTGAAGGATATTGCCAGAGATTTTTTCTTTAAAAAAGTCCATGGCTAAGTTTTTTTTGTTGATCTTTGGGTAACAATATTAATCGCGAAACAAGAATTTACCCTCGGTAACATGATCTAATAATTTCATTTGGGGGTTGTTATGTAAAGAAGTGTTTTTAACACTAATCGTACTGCAACCGGTTTCTTATTTATTATTTTGTAATTATTGAAATTAAGAACACATTTGCTTTAGGAATTACTAACTAAATTTATTAATTCCAACACACAAAATCTAAATAAATTGAGTCCTGTAAATTTAATAAAAGGACGTATACCAGTTACTTTTATGTTTGGTACGATTATCGTTAGGCTTGCTCTCAGTGCAGCAAAATTTTTGAGAATCCTATTAACAGGCTTCCGGTAGGTGCAGTATACTAAAATAAGGTCGTTCGCGAAGTAAATAAACAAAGCGAAGCGTGGAGGATAAAACTGGTTCAGAATCGGTGGGAAATTTGTCATATGGGGGCGATGAACGGCTGAGGGTTAAAGTTATCCTGAACCAACGACCTGGATTAATGTCTCTGTGCATGGAGGAGGAATCGATAATAATTTTGAGTTTCTATTATTCCATTAGCAAAGTTTGAAAGTTCAAACCGATTTTTGAAAACCAATTGAACATTTGATGAGAATTACCCGCGAAACACACGGACGACGCATCGGTCAGGAGAAATAATTAATAGAAATGGCACCGCTCGTAACGGTCAATTATTTTCAATTCGTATCGCTCATTGGGATCTCGAAACGAGTGCTGTACTCTCAACCCTCGATAGAATATTTCCGATGCCGATTCCGATTCCCGATTCTCGATTTCAAACAGCCAGCAGCTGTCATTGATACTGGATCAATTCATGATTCTCCGTTCCGATAGAATCTTCTCCGGGATGAACTTCCTGGCCCGATTAATTAGCTTCTCAGACCAGGAATTGTCGACGCGAGTGGCTCGATGAAGTGGACGATGGATCCGATACAATTTTTAATGTTCGTTCATTCTGGAATTTCCAGTGATCGAATTGAAACGTCAACATCATCGGTGGATCGATCTTCATCGGATTCAATCAATTCATCTTGTTACTTAAAAAAGGAAATGGGCATCTTATCGTAAGCGATTTTTGTAAAACAAAGGAAAATTATGAAGACAGACTTTAGACCTCCGCAGAAAGGAGTGTGCACATTGACAAGAACTAATACCATTTCTATTTCACGTTTCAACATTTATCAACTTCGTCCTTTCATGAAACGAAGGAATATAGCAGTAAAATCACAGTATTTAAGTGAAGATTGACTTGGAAATTCTCCGGGGCGAAGTGGGTACAAATAATGTTTTCAAAGCACTAAATCTTCTGATTTATCGAAGAATTATCCTGTTCCAATTTTTATGAAAGGAAGGAATATTTTAGTCAAATCGAAGATCCACAATGTGCTCTACCGTAAGAACAAGTTTGGTTCTTCTACACTGCCAGAATTTCTAGCGTATTTCGAATCAGCACCAAACCTACGGGTACCATCATAGGTGTCAGTAGATTGCATAAAAAGTCATGGCGTTGACGCATAGTGATTTGTCACGAGATAAAGATGAGGCTGAGTAAGTTGAAAATATGAAGCCTTTTCGCTGGATAGCGCGCAGGCGGTTTCATAGTTATTAGATCGGAGCAGTTGGCAGAAGACTCGAGGATGCTCGCGAGAAAATAAATCGAGCATGATCACGGGGGGTGAGGTTCGGGAGTGACGGGGCCAGAGCAGCAAACGGTGGCTATATTGGCCTTTAAACGGTCCGGGGGAAAAACTCGAGCCGCTTGCGGCCTCAATTGAAATCCCTGGCACCGGTACAAAGTCAGGCTTAACTGCTGCCGCCTAGCAGCTTTTATACCGGCCAGGGTAAAAACTCGGCATTCCGCTGCCGGGCATTTTCTCGCGATGAAGAACAGCCCGACGAACCCTTCTGCCACCGTTTCCATTCATCTGCAAGCTGGTCTCTATTTATTTATAATTTATTTTAATCCAGTCGCTGCAAGCACGTCCACGTGTATTAGAAGTGGACTCATTAATAAATTTACAGAAGGAAACGACACATCCAACGTAACCGTGTTCGTTTCGATAATGAAGGCCATTTTGGTACCTCTCCATCATTTGATACTAAATCATGAAATTCAGTTCGTGTGCCATTGATCCAATTACATAAATTTATGATGAGTTCTTTCACTTACGTTTCTATTTGCGATGAACTAGTTTGGAAATTTTCATTTGAGGATGTTAAGTTATCGTCCTCGATTCATGCTCCCAACGAACGGCAATGAACACAATCGCGTGACGCGATTAACATTTCATTATACTTGTACAATACTAACCGAAGACTTCAAAGGAAAGCTTCCATTTATTGTAGTCGCTACACGGTACATGTAAAATACAAAACTAAGAAACTCTGCGGGAGTTTTGTTAAAGTCGCGGTGCGTGCTGGAATTGACTTACCGAGAATAATAATATTGTTAATATACGATATATATGTTCCGCCGACTGTATTGATATTCCGCTTGCGGAATTAAAACCTGTTCGCTTCGACTAGCGATTCTTCTTCCCTTCGCGCCGTCGCCATAACAATGGAAGAACGATTCTCAAGCGAGAATTCTGGCCCTTTGTTCGGGACGGATTGAAACTCAACAGGCATTGTTAGGCGTTCAAACACGTTCAAGCGGAATCGCTCGTCGTTCTTAAAAAGTGTTTGATCGCCTGACCGGTGGACAATTAACGTGTTTATCCCGTAAGCTGAACGGGAAACGAATGGCCGCTTGTGGTTACGAGAAATAGCCGAAGAATCGACTAATAGCGACGCAATAATACACTCCCGGACAACCCTGTTTGAGCCCCTCTCCCGTTCAAAATTCCTCTGATTCTTCCTCCCCTGTTTTGACTACGTTCATCGTTTCGTCATATACCTCCTTTACCCTTTCGATTAGCCCCTTTCTTACCCCGCGCTTCTTCATAGTTTCCCACATATATCCTCTTTTTGCCGTATCGAAGGCTGCTTTAAGATCTACAAACATGGCGTAAACCTTACCTTTCCTCTCTTTAAATTCTCTCTCTACTACGTGCTGTAGGATGTATGCATTGTGGACCCTGGTTTCCTTTCGAGATTCTAACAGTTTTCCTTTCAGCGTCAGTCGAAACTAACATTTCGTTTAGTAAAGAGCTTGCTCTCACGGCGTGAAATAAAGAAAAGTTTTACTTCAAAAATACCAGTGTGAATTCATTAACATCCATATGCTTATGTGTTTCTTAAATCACAATTACTGGAATTGTCATTACTCTTCTGCACATAATAATAATTACAAGACAAGGCATACCAATTATATAATCGGTACAGTAAACGTTGACTCTGCAGTTCTGGTATCGTCAAATAACAATTCTTTGATTTTGTAGGACTCCTCAGGGTGCTGGTCCAATTCGGACCCGGATCTTGCACAGGTGTGAAACGAGACCAAAGTAAGTGCAATATAGTTAACAGTGTATTCAGTGGAAAAGTTATTTAGTCGATTCAGTGGAAAACGGTGCAACAGTGAGTCTTGTTGAATGAACAGGTTCGAGAAATTCGTTGACAGCTTCGAAGACAGTTCGAAAGTGTCGAGAACGCGGGTAACGATTTAATTAAAGGACTGCTGGCCATCGCATCGACAGTTTTGCGGATGATTCAATGCAATCTAGATCCATCGCACTGCTCGATTACTTTCGCGTTCGGGCCACGTGTGCCGGCGACTGTCAAACAGATCGAGTTTTTTTCCTTTTTTATACAAATGATTGGCGCGCACAAAATCGTTGAAAGAGAGAAAGAGAGAGAGAGAGAGGAGAGGAGGAAACAAGACTAAAATACGAGTAAATAAAACAAAACAGCCAGGATGGGAACTAAAATAGTGGGAAATCGGAAGAACTCGCGAAACCGAAAACACCGTGTCGAAATCTCTTCGTGCGAGTTTTGAATAGAACCACAATTCTCTATGGTGAAGGGCCGGACGTTTTAATTGCGACCAGGCAAGTTCAAATCTCGTTAACGGAGGGCCGTCTTGCGTCATAATTTCTAATTCTGACCGGAAGCACGAATCGGCCCGGACGTCCCGGATGAGCGACAGTAATTATCCAACGATGGCCTTACGTGTGAAGTACACGGTGCGCGACGTCTTAACGCCACAAACTCGCTGCGGGATTTGCATTCCCGTTTAAATACGTGCTCGAGGTACCGGCCCGTCGCCGTCAAAATCTGCAACGACGCGACGTTCCATTCCACGTTGAAACGCTTCCAGATCTTGCAAATGAGACCCCTCTGCGTCGCTGCCGTGAGTCGATTGTCAACGTCTCTGCGAAACACGCTCGCCAGCTACCGGAAGAACCAGAGCGTTTTCTTGGCGAGAGGACCCTCTCTTCATTAGAGAACCACTCTTACCGTGAAGCTGTCGGAGAAAGCGTGAAAATGGCGCGGAAACACTCCTCTACCAATTATGATAATCTTATCCCGAGCCTTTTATGCGGAACAAATCGGAATGTATTTCTTCCAATCAGTACGATGAGTCAAGAATCATGTAACAACAATCTCATTCATGTCTTCACAGTTTTGTTCTTCACTTATCTATTCCTGCCATAAATGCATTAAAATTCGCGGTCTACTTAATTTTTTTGCCGATAAATTGAACTTGGTCTTCATCTTAGTTTTCATAAAACCAGCTGTGATATTTGGAATTTCCACGATGATCTGCAATCTGGGCTGTTCTTCCGTTTACCGTCCACCTCAGAATTCGATAACATTTCGAAAATAGGTTCTTTTTTTACTAAAATGACGATTGCCAGAAGAATTTTTGGCGAGTCGAACGAAAACGTTTTATCGGTTAAATGTCGCGCTCTACCTTACCGTGTTTCTATTTTATATAGAATATCTTCAATTAATTGTAACTTTTGTCTAAAACATTTCTTCCTATCTCAAAAAGTTCAGAAGTTATTCAGGGAGCTTGTCTGTTGCTCGTATGTATGCCGCCAGCGAATACTTCGCTTGATAGAGGTTCTATCGCATCGGGAACGAAGAAGAAATTTCGATTGGACCTGGTTGCGATCTCCCAAGTGGCATCTAGTCGATGGCAATACTAATTAACGTAGACCGCGAAGGTAAGGGAAATTAATAAAAGGCCCGGTTGTCCAGCTGTCGGCGCAGCCGTAAAAACGGCCCGGTATGGCACAGAATGGTACAGCACAGAGACGGTAAAGCTAAACACCGTGGAGAAATATAAGAGCGACCTTGTGGGAAATCAGGCTCGGCCTAATGACCGAGCGCCGGCAAACGCCGGGGATATTTTTGCAAAGTTGATTAAAACGGGCTACCCTCGGCCGACACTAAACGGGCCGCGTCCTCTCGGCCAGTTTCCCTTCTCTCTCTCTCTCTCTCTCTCTCTCTCTCTCTCTCTCTCTTTCTCTTTCTCTCCGTCTCTTTTTCTGTTTCTCTCGCTTCCATTACCTTCTACGCTGTGTTATGTTCCCCAGCACTCTGTTACCTTTTCCCGGCCTCCACTTTCCCTGTCCAGGGACGGCCTCATGCGCGAGAGTTAATTAAATTGTGGACCGGTCGATCGTGCCAGGGGCTCGCCATTTTCAAACCCTGACCGCCATGTTCTTGGCCCCCTAAGATTTCGGTCGGCCAGGATTCGTAACGCTCCTGAAAAATTCAGTATCTTTCCATGGTTTCGTTGTGTTGGTTCGCGATCGGATCTGGAATTTCAACCCTTGCTCTACCCAAGTGTTTTTTCAAATGTAAAGTAGCAGTGAGAGGAGACTTTTTGTCTTTATTTACTTATTTAGCTTAACCCTTTTGCATCCTGCAGCTTTTCTCGAATGTATCGCGAAGAACATTAATTTTTAAAGTATCTTTCAAATTTTACATGGATTTTCCTCAGAATTTTCATTTGACATATGAGATAGTATAGCGCGAAGTTGCGAGCGTTCGAAAATAGGCGAACAAAATGTTCCCGTTGTAATCCAGTGTCCTTTTAATTTTTCGGAGAGGTGTATTAATTGTTGAACGGTCTCCAAGCGATGGGACAGAAGCGATTGTCTTTCCCGGTGATCCAGAATGATTCATGCACTTTCAGGGCGGAGTTGTAGCCGGGAAAAATTAATCATTCGGAGCGTTAATCGACGGACGTTATCGGAGCGATTATGTTCGACGTTTTCCTAGGGCCGCGCGCCGCGCCGGGGAAAATAAATTCCGACACGCGCGGTGGCAATCGTCGGATCTCGAGCACGAGAGCTAACTCGACGATTTATCGACTGGGTAATTAAAAATAATTTCAGGGATCGCGAGAAATTCCGTGTCGACGGTTTGTGCATCGAGCGCCGCGTTATCCATCGCGATGGCGGCGCGGCGCCGATGCTTGACGCACTCTCGCGCAGCTCGCGCCGTAATCCGGTTAGCAAATTAATTATTAAATTCGTTTCCTAATTAGGTAATTACCGAGAGCACTCGAGCATGCCGCCTCAACTTTTACTCCCGGAAGAGCCCGCTGCCAGCCGCGTTTCCGCTAAGCGCTCTCGCTCCGCGCGAATAATGGACGAACACTCCAAAACTTCTTTCCGCAGACGAAGCTCGATTACATTTTGCAACATCTTGGCCTAACTGCTTCGAGCCTCAGACCTCATACTGCAGAATCTCTTTTTTGTTTCGTGTACCTAAACCCAAAGATTCCGACCGACTGTTGCGCCGTTTCAATAATGTACCGGCGCAAGATCGAATTTCGATAATATTTCATGATGCGCGCATAAAATGATGTTATATACAAATAGCGGAACGCCCATTCCATCGGGAAATACCAATGTTATTCTACCAAACAGCCTGTAATGATTTACTGACAGAATCTAACAGCGTGTAGTTCGTAGAGCACATTGTGTGGTTCAGGTTCTTTAAAATGGCATTGTATTATAATTGACGTTTAATTAGATCTGCTGATGTGAATCGTTTGCTGAGTACTGTTTATTGTGTGTCTGTGAGATTTAATAACTCCAATTCTCTGATTAAACCATCGTTTAATATATGAACATTGTATCAGCGATGATGAGATACAATTCGAGAAGGAACGATAGCATGTTTCGTTAGATTGAAAATAATGGCGATATTTGGCGTATACATGTTTCAGTAAGCTTGTCCCAGTCAAAATTTCACGTATTTCGATGAGAAAGTCAAGTTGTCCGATTTTCGTATCGGTCATCGTTGGTTTTCTTTCTATTCTCTGCGGAACACGATCGGATAATTTCGTCGCAAAGACACTTGCGTTTCACTTCACGTCTCGAACTTTTCCTCGGAACGTGCAGCATGTTATTCGACTTGTTCTTCAGGTGCTACTTTCGTTCAAACACGTTCGTTCTCTTTCCACTTTGTCAGCCACTGCTATCGAATGCAAACAGAGGCGTCGATGGAAACGCGGTACGCGCGCGATAATGAACACCGAAACGTTAGTCAATTTTTCATCGATGGCAGGCTCGTTTCCAGATAATTATCGAGTACTCGCGCGAGAAAACGATGCACGGGGAATATCACCGAATAACGATGAGCCGATGAAAAAAGGGCAGTAAAAGAGCGGATAGTTCAATGAAATTTATTATACGATATAACAATGGCTGTTTTCCTTCCAACGATTCGACTACCGTACAGGCGGTGATCGTCTTGCAGTAAGATAGATTGAAATTTTCAATGAATAATTAGATAACGAATAACAATGAGCGTAGCAACTGAGTGAAAACGTGTACATTGAATCGGTTGTTTGTGTTCGTTCGATTGATGAAATACAGGGTTCTGGAGCCCGACGGTCAGCGTATCGTTCTGTTATGGTGTAGACAAGCGTCGTTAGATGAGGGGAAGAAGCACGAATTCAGGAAAAAATTACCCTTTATCTGCCAGTACTAGACACATTCACGACAGAGACGAAGCACGAAGTCATAAAAGGGGAACGTAGAGTGGAGACACAAGTCACACGAGTCTTGATCTAGTGACACTCGTTAAAGCGATGTTCTTCGCGTGTTCGGTCATCTCCTACTGTCCACCAATCAACCAATCCGAGCTACCTGAATCGCACTACCTGCAGGTCATACTGCAGCTAGGTGTTTAATCTCATAAATGTTTGCACTGCTAATTAGGACCGGTGAATTTCTATTGGGTAGGTCTCTGTTACGCGACAGAACAATAGCGACGATAAATTAAATGCGATTGATTTACGATTGGCTGGCCTTTGATTTATCCGGAACGCTTTAGGAACATTAATTGAGCATCAGCGCTGCCATGGTGGAACACGAACGATGGCGTTGCGTTTCGCCGCCGTATCACCTCGCTTCGAAATTAAATGCAAATATTCCCAAAAATTGCTCGAGCTTTTCCCCTTTAACGCTCCCGGATGCTTCATTACCGAAATCCCGACCGGTTTACAGGGAAACCAGCTCACTGCCTACTCCGCTCGCAGATATTTTTAATCCGAGTAAACAATAACACGAAACGACGTTCTCCCTTCCGCTCGCTCAACCGAAAGAAAAGCACGCGTAAGCCGGCCATTCTGTTCAACATTTTCGGATGAAAGGAATTAATGTATATATACACACATATACACATATGTAGAGATTTATATATATATATTTTAAATAAATGGAATTTTGTATATAAATTTAAAATTAATATAAAGTATATATATATATATACACATATATATATTATATTAATTTTATATATTTTTATATATTTTATAATTTTATATATAAAGAGAGAGGGAGAGAGAGAGAGAGATAGAGATATCAATACGCGATAGAATGTGTCGATCGGTACAAGATATTTTCACGAGTATGATTTTATCCTATTCAAATATTCCGAATTATGTAATACTCCATCATATGTAAAACACGGTGAAAATAAAAACCGTCATGAAAGAACATGAAGCATCTAATAATGCACCAAACATGTTTTCACACGCACTGTGTAATTACTCGACGAATACAATAGCAATCAATAAGCGACTATTATGTTGCTGCAAAAGTGAACATTCCAATTTGTTCGACGTAGGGTTCATTTCGAGGATAGATAACCATTTGTCCCAATTCGTAATATTAAACACTGCTTTTACGAAGTCGCAACGCATCGTTCACGAGAAGAGCCAAACCGTTGTCAAAAGAATTCGTCTAGCTATCTCTCGGACCACCATTACTCAACCCGTGGATTCGTCGGGAACGATGGCTTTTGATCGCGAAGAGGAGAGAGTTTGTCTTCTCGCAGTCAATTTTTTAGCTCGTCCAGCACGATTGGAACAGGCCGAATCGAGGCGAGACCCACGTCCCAATCTCCGAGGCGCTGTCGTTGTTTTTTGTCGGTGTTTCGTGGGAGACAATCGGGGGTGGCTCGTCGCACAGATGGAGGGAGGGGGGGCATTGCGAATGATTTTTTTCCACGGATTCGGAACACGTACCGCCGCGACTCGAGTATCTGCCAGTCTCATTAGACTCGACGCTCCGTGAATACGGCTGTCCCAGGTGGCCGAAGTCGCTCGGCGGGCGGTAGGCTCTTTGATCAAAACGCCAGAAAATTCTATTTACGGGGGCGCCAAAGCCACCCCCAAACCCTTGCAACGAAACCTTTCCCGCGTCTCGGGCCAACCCGTTCAGCTAGATTCTCCGATTCCTGGCCGACAACAAAGAAACCGTACTAGTGTCTCTGTCAATTCTCTCGGATTTAATTATGCCGGAAAGCCGTCATTGTTCCATTGTTACGGAACTTTTTATAAGGACTCGACCTCTCTGACGTATCCCGAGAAAAAATGACGAAAATTGCGCCCGGGCTCAGTCCGCGAATTAGGAAAAAAGTGAGCATGAGTTAGGTCCGTCAGGACTGCTGAAACAGGTTTCGGAAGCCCGACGAATTTAGATTGCCCAGATGAAAATGGAAATAGGAAATGTTTGTCCGATATCGGGCACAAAGTTCATTTGAGTTTCTGTATTCTAAATAGAAAATATGTGTGTCGTAGGAGATGAATGTACGAAGACTAGGATGGCTTTTATTTACGATGTTTGAATTTCTTTTACGGCTCCGCCCAATTAAGTAAATGCTCGTAAAATCGTTTTTCTCGAATATCTCGGGTAAAACATGTACATCTGAACAGGTTTCGTCATATGTATGACGTATTACCTTTTTCGTAAAACAAACGGTTCTCGAAAAATTGTGAAGTGTGTTTTCGTTATCTTTTATCAATAAACATTAACGAAAAATGTGTATTTCTTTTTGAACTTGCCGAACTTACTTTTTCAAAATTGGATACTATTTTGCAGGAAATTGCATGTATTTCTTTTATTAAGAATCAAAAAAATTTGATAAATATTTACTTTAGGGAGGCATCCCCGATGACTTTGACCTTGGCATATGTTGTGAAGATTAACCGAAGTTGTTAGAGTTTTATAGAGAAAAATTGTTCAGAATGTTGTCCTTAACAATATATATCAAGGTCAAGTTTATCGGAGATGCCTCCCCAAAAGAAACCTTTACTAAAAATTTGTTTGGTTCCAGTTTAATTAATTGATTATTTTAATGTCTAACAGCCTTAGGGCACGTTTCCCTCTTATCCGATCGAACTTAACGACTTTTTTTATTAATTGCAGCAATCCTGGTGGGTGGCGTAAAATAAATTTCGTCAAGAGTATATAAGAGTACCCTAATGTACTCTAATGAAGACGTTATGATTAGTTGCAAGGAAGATAATGCTGCGAAGAGGGGAAATAGAGAGATCGAATCGATGGAATTGAGCGGAACGAAAAAAGCTGGGAAGTACCAAGCGCATGCAAACGTGTTCGCTGGCAGTCCACAATAATCGCGACGAATTTCGCGCAATCACGCGCTTCGCGGTGATTGGCCACCCCGGGGATAAATGGGTGCGGCACGTGTTCTTGGTGTCGGTTCGACGGTTCGCCCCGTGTTTCTGTCTAGTGTCTGCGTGCTCGACTGACTCCACGCACGTGCACCTGACTGCACGGAAACAGGAAGACGCTCCCCGGATAGACGAAGGCGTTTATTAGTCCGAGCCAATTACTTCGAAAGCCGTTAAGTCCCCGGACGCCAACGTGCACTCGGAAAATTACTGATCGATTTTCGCATGCCCAAGACATCGGAGGATATCGTGTCGCATTTACCCGCCTTTATTCTATTACAATCGTCCAAGCGGCACGAGACTATCGCGCCCGAGCTATGTTCACTACGCGAACGTGTTAAATAATCTCCGGAACTTATACGAGCTCGATCATTCGGCTCGGGTGATCACAAGCGAAGCGTGTAGACTCGACTGGCATTGTTTATCGGTCAGATTAAAATATTTTCTAAGGGAGAGTTCAGAGGACTGATTTGACGATCCTTTAACGCGTTTTCAGTGTGCTTATTGTGAAGTGAATCTGTAATCTGTACAATTGATCTGTACAAAACGGTAAGTAAGATAAAATTTGGTATAAACATCAAGGTTCGCCGTAACGTATGGGCAGCCCTAACACTTAATTTTTCTGGAGATATCGTATATGGTAGGTAGTGTGGAAGAGATAGTATTGGGTATCCGTGAGTGCGAATCCGTTCGTTCGGTCTTAGCCGTAGGGCAAGGGTTCTTCAATGGGGCAACTGATGCGTTTCCAATACCGATCGCCGTTCGCATAACAGTGGTCCGGGGGCACGGACGGATCGTCGCCGATAACGCCGAAGAATCTCCCACGGCGAATTCTTCGTCCCGGGAAGAAGAAAAGGCCCGGGAGAAATTACCGGCACGCCATATCGCGATGCCTTTCCACGGAATCGCGGTAATGCTAATAACGTCGGCACGATGGAACGATGGTAATTGAACGGGGAGAATCAACGGGGAGGGAGGTCGAGCTACGGCATCTCCAGCTTCCGATTACCGTCCCCCTTTCACGCTCCTCTCTCTCTCTCCCTCTGTTCTTCTATATCGTCCCTCTATCCGTGACCCGTTCTGTTCTCGCTACTTCCCTTCGCTGCTGCACCCGGTTTAATGATTAACGACCACCAACACATAAATGCTCGAGTAATGTGGAGCACGCGTTGCGCTTCGCCGGGTATTATCGCGGTCCTGCGTTTTGTTCACCAGTAACCTGTTTTCCTTTTCGTCCTAATCGACGTCTACGTTTGTCGATGAGACTCTGATTTTCCCAGGTCGAAGTCCCACTTCTCGGTTTACTTTTTCTTTTCGTAACTTAGAATGGAACAGATATAGTAGTTCTCGTTCCTTGAACGAGTCAAAGGAGGTGTAAAATCGAGGTGGAATCAAATAAGATCTAATTTCCAATGGTAATAGCGTCTGTGGATCCAAAATAAATCAAAATCCTATTAAATTCAATCGAATTATGTAGTCTAGCATTTTTCGAAAATTATTATTACCCATAAATGCATAAAAATCCACAGTTCACTAATAATGATTAATTGTTTTGTCTCGCGCTATTTTTCCATGGGACAATTCATGTAATGCGCGTACTGTATGGAATAAAAGAAAATCGATCGAGGTAGATTTAGTTAGAGAGACATCGCTGCAATTGCAAACCCTGAGGATCACGAAAGTAGCAGTGCAAAAGGGTGCCGCGCCGTTGCGATGCATTGTAGTCTTCGAATTTACGCACAACCGCACACCTTTACCCGGTCAGGTGTCTCCGGCGTGGCGCGATGCACTGCAGCGAAATGCAGTATGCAGGCAGGGGTTGCCGCTTACGTAAGCCGCGCGTCCAAGACTCCGTTATCACGCGACGTGCTCGGCTAAATAATAAATGCAGACGCATTGTAACATCGTGGGCAGGGCTGCTGCAGTACGTTTTCAAGTATTCACGGTTCCTGATGCATCGATATTTCGAGGCACGATGGAACAATCCACCGCTGCGCTGCGAGAACCGAGCCGAGTGGTCAGGACAATGAACGACAAACCCTTCAACTCCTCAAAGAAACAACGTTTCTTTACCTAGTCCTGTTCTCGCAGGTACTGAATTTTTTTCGGAGGATAATTACGGTGCACACACTCAACCCTCACAGACTGACACAGAGCTAAACTGGTTTAACAATCTCTTTCAGTTTCATTTCTGTACATTCTGCTAATTCTGTTTACGATCCGAATTTTTTTCCTGAGCTATCTCTACGACATACTGAGGCAGAGCTATACTGTTCTACTTGCATTCTTCTTTTCTGCAATTTGGTCTTTATAGGTTTTACAATTTTTTCGGAAACCCTTATTTACAACCCTGTTTATGTTCGAAAATAATTTCTCAACCCATCCCCTGCAACGTGTCTTACAGATAGGCTACTACACTATTCTACCAGCATTCTTCCTTTCGTTAGTTTCGTCAAATTTTACGACTTCTTTGTAGACCCCGGACAATATCTACCTACTAGACTCGCTGTTAGCCCCAATTTTTCCATATCGTTAAAAATTGTCCGAGTTGCCATCTTTCTCGTTTAACCTTATTTCTGCGGGTTATATTTTTAACCTTATTTCTGCTTATATTTTTTTCCATCGACCCTGGTCGTTCTAAAATTCGAGCTACCCTTGTTAGTCCCTCTGCTGTACTAGTAGATTAAATTATCTCAGAAACATTTTTACTTTTATCTCTACTACCATAAACTCGTCGAACACTCTTCTTTCAACTCTACCCTGCCACTTCTTTACTTACCAATTTTATTGCTATTATTATTTCTTTTAGTTTCATTGTTGCGAATTCTATCCCGAGACTTCTCCTGTTTTATTTTCGTTAATCTCACAATCCGTGCTTACCGGGTAAGAACTGAGACAACGAAAATGAATTAAACCTGCGCGTCGTCAGCACCAGCGGACAGCGAAGAAATAGACCGGCGTGCATTATCGAAGCGACAGAATATCGAAAGGGTAATGACATTTTGAAATGAACGTTAATAAATAATGCGTCGATCTATATGGTTTCCACCGACGCTGTATCAACAGCAGCGAGCTATTAGCGAAAAAAGACAATGGCGGATTCTGAAAATATGAAATGCAAACACGCGGATTTAGAAACAATGAAGACGACCGCTTTGAAAGTTTCGTGATGATAATTCTACCGGCCTATTAATCGAGAACAATACGAAAGTAGACGCGGGAAGAAAGGAACGTGCTCATCCCGAGTATTCTATAACAGAGCGGTGTCGAGGTTTGCGTCCGAGTAAATCTATGGTAGTAATGAATAGATTGCGAATCTTTGTGCAACAGACACATAATATCTTCGAAGTGAACTGTGAGAAACGGAAATTAAATGCATCTCTTCTTATTATCTCAATATGTCGGCGGCGATGGAACAATATTCCCGAATACTTTCAGTGTCCTCAGAATTTCTTGTTTCGCTTATTCATTTTTCTTATTAGTGCACAACATCTGCAGTCGCATGGGAGTTAACGATTTATACGGCGATACAATTTTTAATAACGATCCTTTCACATTAACATTTCGCTATATGAAATCTTCCAATGCTTGGACTTCTCCAATAATGATTAAAAAAAATTTTTTTAACAATGATATCAAACGTTGCTGATTGCTAATGAACTCAAAAATCATCCATCGTTATCGCACGTCCACGTTTACTCCAACAGACAAACATTCGAATCCATTAGCCAATGATCTAGCCAGTAATTATGCCGCATCAAATATTGACATTCCACCGTAGTTGGTGGTCGATTTCGTGAAACTAACGAGGTTTGCTTTGTGCCCAGCTGTACAGTGTGCATATTTTCAACACTGCTTCTACCATAGGCATCGAGAGACAGCTTCTAGTATTCTAAATAAAAATTGATCGAAACTGTGAAGATGGATTCAAGGGAAATTATTTAATAAAAAGTTTTCCTCGAATATACGATATTGCTCCATAAAGAGGGTAATTTTACATATAAAAAAACGTTCTCGATAAAATTTTAGTCTTAGATAAAAAATTTGCATTTACAATGGAAGGATTTAATAAAAACTTTTTAATTCTAAATTGAGGTGGAGGTACATTTTAGATTTAGTTGAAATAAGTATATACAAAACCGTGGTAGAAATAGACACGACAGATTAACCGGGAATTTTTACTTTCTATACTTGGTCCGACCCAGCCAGACTTGGCCCGACCCGACCCGACAGACGACTGGATTTAATTACCTTGTAATCACCGAGGTTTTCGACGACACAGGGCAGCTTGACATCTCTCCCCAGTGGCACAGTTACGTTCGGTATTGGCTCGGCAAACATCGGCTGATCCGACAGCGCTGCACAGAGAAATCAAATGAAATTTTGTTAGCTCCTGATTTTTAACATTGATTATGATTTGTATTAATATTCCTGACAATTGTAGTCGGTGATTAATATTGTAGAAATCAAGGAGGGGAGAATAGCGAGGCGATTATCACATGTAAAAATCTTAGAAAATCTATAGAGAGCTGTTTATTAAATACTTAATAAATACAATTATCACATCGACTCGCGCACAAATCTTAAAACGCGTCTCGTGTTATCGCTTAAAAAACCTTCGTCTGCGTTTAAATTTCTCCGAAGACTCCGCGTCTGACCTACCTCGTCCAATATACATATACAGGGTGTCCCAAAACTAGTGTAGGAGCGGAAAATGGGAGGTTCCTTGGGTCATTTGAAGCGACATTTTCCTTTACAAAAACGGCGTCGGCGGCTTTGTATAGGAGTTATTAACGAAAAACACGGAACAATCAGAACGCGATCTAGACGCGAGTTAGCACAGTCGGATCGACGCGTCAATTGGCCGAACGTGCCATCGCATGTTTAGGTTGCGCTCTGATTGGTCGGTGTTTTCACAGAAAGTTAATAAAAAGCAAGAGAATTAAAGAATTCAGAAAACTGTATTTATTTTAATCAGAAAAAATGGTTAAAACGTGATAATAAAGATATCGCACAGAAATAGTAAAAAACAAAATAATATAAACACATAATAATTGTTATAACTAATAATACAAGACAGTTTTGAGGCAAAGGTATAGTACAGATCGCGATAATGTGAAATTTTCCGCAAATACCGTACTTACACACCTCCGTCATATGGATCGTAGCATTACTGCACTTACTATCTGAAAAATTCACATCGTCGACGTAAATAGAAGAAGAAAAAGAAGACGAATAAGCGGACTGGAGCACAGTGACAGGCGGTGTACAAGCTTCCAAAGAAGAGACGGAGGAAGAGGAAAAGGAAGTGGAAGAGGGTCACCGCGAGTCACACCAGTCAAGGATCCTTTGGGAAAAGTTTCAGGGCCGGTCAAGAGTGAAGTAAGAGGGCAGTTGGTTGATCGCTCAACTGGAAGAGGGAAACCGTCGATTCCATTTCACGACTGTATTTACCGGAAGTGCACGCGACGAGATGCGCAGGTCGCAGGAAACCACGCGACGCATCGTCATTTCGCGATAAGTCATCGCGATGGCAGAAGTCGGGATCTCGAGTGGAAATGGGATAAACGATGAAACACTTTGACACGCATTTAATGTAATGCAAACAGTGATGCAATTTTTTGTGATCGATGTATCTTTGTACAAAATCGAAATTGCCTAGATCGTTTTGCTGTTGTAAATGACAGCTACTGACTTTTATCATAAATTTATAAAATCGGCAGTCGTAACGAAAGTTGACCAGGTCTTAAACCCGCATGGAAACAAGATAAGAAAATACAGCATACGGGAATTGCGATATGCTGCATAATCCATGGTAGAAAAATAAAAACCATGAAGTATGCCGTCTTAAATTCAAGACGTGTGATATGAATTTTGTATCCATAAAATGAAAAAGGTCAAGGGGTTAAAATAGTTTCGAGTTCGAAAGATAAAGTCGTACTACATTGAACCCGAATATATATCGTGTTACAACAGAATCGTCGCGATTTTTGTACTGTCTTCTATCCGAGGCATGTTCTAAGACTGCCGTGTTCCGATAGGATTGAGTGTCTGTGAATCCTGTGGCAACGACGATAAATTCGACAGCGAGCGACGAGCGCTCGCGGCTCCTTAAATTCCGATTATGATTGATACTGCGCCGCTTAGAGTGCCGCCGCGGTGGCAGAACAAGTTCGCAGATAGCGGCTCGATGACGTACAGAAGCGTGATTAATGGGAAGAATTAATCATGGGGGCGGTATCGGAGCGAAATAACCGGCGATTCGCCGGGGATGTCGGTCGGTTTTCGAGACCGTCTCGCAGACGATCGTTAGCCGGCGGATTTAGCCACGAGGAATCCCCGGAGGAACCTGCTCGGGCAGATCGCGGAGGCCGCAAGGAGGTTAAACTCGCCCGGTTTCGAATTATTATTTAGTGTACGAAGACGAATCGCCGAGCTTTAGCCGGGTACAAGCGTCTCGAATTCTCTCTCTCTCTCTCTGTCTTTCTCTCTTCGCTCTTCATCTAGCTGTTTCGTGCGGAGAATAGATTAGAGGGTCGCCGGGTAACATCGAAAAGTCCGTGGCGAATTAAGCTCCCGACGGATCCCCTTTTGTTCCATTATTTTAATAAAACACGCCGCCTTCGATCGGGCTGAATGCCGGGTTTCAAGCGACAGCGCAGCATCGCATCGCGCGTGTGCGATTGCTTTCCAAATGAAATTCCTCAAGTCGATAGTCAACGATTACAGTTAGATACACAATAGTGTTTATCCGTCAGATGATAGTTACGTAAAAAATACAGTCTCACTTCATCCAGGCTTCCCTACCATCGCACGCACTATCGCTAGTGGTCGAAGACGAAGACGATGACGAAGAGCGATAGCGACCCATACCGAGACATCGAGTGCATTAGTATAATTTCACAGCGTAACCTCTCAGGCCTGTGACGTCGTCATTTCACTCTGACTCGATATGACTGCTAGCGTTCTTCGTTTTGGCAGACGGACTGGCAACTAGCTATCATTCGGTGGACAGACAGTAGATAGTCCAGAAGAAGAAGGCACAGAGAAAGTTGTAAACATCTATCACTACATGACATCTCGGACCTCAATAGAAACTTAGAGGTTCGCGAATAGTGAATCACAGTAATATTCGGACACTTTTAAAAGGACGATATTCTTTTTTTGAGAAGCTACTGCAATTAGTTTAATACAAGACAAGAAGAAACAAATTCTAGAAAAAATTGCAGTTGGTTGGAATTAATTCACTGTAAGTAGATATATTATTTTCAAACCTCAAAAGATAAAATAAGTTTCATTCAAGTTCAGTCTCGTGCGACAGCATAGACAATTTTTTGCGTAAACATTCGTTGTCGAACAATAACATTGTACAAGCGCATTTTCAAAATACTGCAAGATTGATTTTTTACTATCTACGTACCCCGGACATTCCCCAGCCTCGAAATAGGAGGGGGCACGTGGCGGCCGCGCATGCATAATATTAAACCGATCCGTCTTGGTTTCCGGACAGTTGTGTAGACAGGAACGGGCAATGCTCCCCTATGCGTCACCAAGAATCAGCGACAGCCCCCAGGCAAACGCGATCGTTCGTGCACCTGCGAGCTCCAACTTGTTCCCAGTGAAACGGTTCTAGTTCCAACTGTACTGTTTACTTGGTACTTTGACCCTTTTCACAGTCTGAACTTGATCCCGTTTGAACGCATACGCGGTCAAATAGTCACTCGTTTTCGCAACATTCTTTTTACGATTGCTGTAACACGCTTTGAAGTCGCGAGTTTGTTGATGTACGAGCCAATTGTTTTCCAAATCGAATGACCCCGTGCTCAACCCTTTTAAGTGAGTATAAGTAAGTGGTAAGTGGTACGATTTGTACTCATTGTCAGTTTACAAAGTATCATACTAAGACATATCTAAAATGATCAATTTTCTCAAATACCTTCAAGCATGTAATTTGTGAGTGAATAATCCAAATGTTCTAAATAAGTTAACGAAACTTGGTACTTGCAATTATTGTAGTATACAGTAGCGAATGTGTGCAGAAATTTTGGTGTTAAAAATAGAGAAAATACGTGAAGCGGTTTACGCTGATACGTTTTAATCTTTCTTTCGTGAAATAATCAAAATAATGAATTTTTTATGTTTTCGGTTGAAAGGTTAATCATAAGAATGTGGTAGTGTAAGGCTATCTGCTATCTCGTAGCCCACTTTGTCCAAGCTATGGACCGTCGTTTGTAGGAAACAACGAGGCCGTAGATGAATATCAGTACCGTTCGATCAATCCGGGCGATAAATTGGGGAAAAGGGAGCCATTTGGTGGTCAGGGAAACCGCAAGGTTATCATGGCGCATGATGACGCATGTTGTTCGCGATTTAATCGCTCTGAAACCGCCGAGCTTCTATCCCGCAAGCTAGAAGAGGTTCCGGG
This sequence comes from Lasioglossum villosulum, assembly GCA_963971365.1. Lineage (NCBI taxonomy): Eukaryota > Metazoa > Arthropoda > Insecta > Hymenoptera > Halictidae > Lasioglossum > Lasioglossum villosulum. The sequence continues at coordinate 9,205,413 of OZ020498.1, forward strand.
TAACGTTAGAAAATATTACAGCCTCCGTTTCCACGATTAGAGTCTCTGAAAATAGCTTGGAACTCGAAACCATCTCGCTACTATTGAGGCAAGTGGCAGGTGGGAAATCGGAGCAAAGAACATATATTTTAAATCTTTAATAGCAAAAACAAAAATGTTGCATAAATTGACCAAGCCTCTAACCAAGTACAATTCTTTCATTAAGATCAGTAGCACAGCTTCAAGACGTTGCAACGATCGATGCCGAGACGGAAAGAAACGAAAACAAGTAACGGATTTAACATGAGGAAGATTTCAAGGATGGCCTACGCAGTAAACCCGAAGCTCGAAACATTGGTCGGCGGCCACGGTATTGATGTTGTGGCTGCAGAGCTCGACAGCTGATTTCGACAATGAAGATGGAAAACTCCAAACTCAACGTTGTTCTTATGGGGCACAATATTGTGCAGAACTGGATAAAAATATTTCGATTAAGAAATATGTATTACAAATATTTGCAAATACTGTTTCTCACAATTGAAACATATTTCAACGTCTTCACAGTTGTGAGAAATAGTATTTGCAAATATTTGTATTTCTTAGTTAAAATATTTTTTACACAGATCTGTTATTGTGCCTTCAACGCGGCCTGAAATGCAAAACCTGGCCACGAGCACGCGAATTGATTACCTTATTGAATTTGAATAGGATTAGACTTAATCCGTCAGATTCTAGGTATGATGAACGAGATTTTTAACACCGACGAAAATAAATAATATAGGACTGGTCAATCTGACTGGTGCTGGTAGGTTCTGTGTTAAAGGTGTACGGAGATGTTTCTGACGAATTGTGCAAGTTGATTTTTCTCTGGGAGAAAATTAGAAACAGCAAGTTCTAATCATTGATGGTATGAAGGCAATTGCAGTCCAAGGGGTTGAGCATAGTGGCTTAAACGACCGTGTAACTTTCTTCTCGAAACTTGCTACTTTCGAATAGAGGTCGATCGTCTTCGGCAGATTTATCCGTGTTCGATATCGCGATTATAAATTTATGGGAGCGTCATATCTCTCCGAATTAAGAATTGGACGAACGCTCGTTTTTCTCGTCTTTGCGTTGCGGTGTCTATGCATCGCTGCTCGGGCAACGTGCGCCAACAATCTGCACGCGATGCGCTTCAGCATGCGAGACCGGAGATTCGCGGAACATATTCCCTAGGCTTTCTGCGCACGATAATTATTCTGTGCTCCCGATGACATTTTCCACGTGGAAGCAGCCTCTTTGAAAATATGTAACGACGTCTAACATATATGTAGTTCAAAATATGAATTAACGAGGCATGAAAATATTATCAACTTAGTAACTGCCAAAAAAATTAAAAAAACAATTATCCCATATTTTTATTCATAGATCACAGGTACTGTATCAAAATTGATGAACAATTTGTAAGGAAAATTGGAAAAAATTCTAACTTTTAATAGTGCCATTTGTAATCTGTTTTCGCAGATCTATTCCTCATAAATAGACTCAAAACTCTAAAAATAGTGTTATGTTGTCTTCAGGTGTAAAAACTATTAGGGAATGAAATAAATTTGTACCTAACTCATGCTGCCCACAATCGCTACTGAACATGTTTAAATTACATAAAGATTCACAGTCTACTCATAAAAGAATACATAACTTTGTTCTAGCTCTAATAGTGTCCTAGATATTCGATAAAATATGTTTCTAACCCCCAAGTTTTCACCCCTTTAGTGTGGACGATGGCGTTTAAAAAAATTGTCTATTCGTCCAAGAACGCGTGAAAGTTCCATTAAAATCGGTTCGTGTAATTTGGAGTATGTTTGCTCGTGAGTTTTCCCCGGGCACGCGAACCAATCCCGCCGATGCTCTCCGATTCGATGCTCGTCGCCCGTGAAAACCGGTCTCTTGCCGAGCGTTTCGTGACTGTTCCACGCCGATGGCCGCGTGCGGCAGTGGGAAACGGGGTTGGCTCGCGATGGGCACGGTCCGCGCGTTTCGAACCAGTCGGCAGTCGGCCTGCGACAGCGCAGCCAGCTGGTCGTCGCGAAACACCGATACCGATTCGCCAAACTAGGCTCGCGATTGGCAATGCAACAAGTGAACTTCGAAAATCGGACTGAGACGGTGAATGAACAATAGATGACCGATTTTCTGCGCGGAAGACAATGCGGCCTCGTAGAGAGATCGGCCCGTGATCGGCCGATCGCGATCTCGCTCACACATCGATCACGAAGATCACGCTCGGTCTTCGAGGACGCGGACACGGTTCAGGTGGGATCTCCCAACTGCGTACCGATCGGCCAACACAATTAATAACAATCGAAACCACTGTTATAATTAAACTGCGGATTACATGCATTTATAAGAAAAATCAACAAATTAAATCTAAAACAGTCTAAATATAATCGATACAAAATAAAAATCCGCCGTCTGATTATAATACACCAAAATTATCGTAATTCGTATGCTAGTTCCATAATTGTCTAGAAAATGGTCTAATTAATTTGATATACTAATTTAAAGTTATACTACACAGCACAATATTCCGAGACTCTACGATTTTGTCATGTTGAATCGTTTTGATGTTTCTTAGGGAAATGCGTTGCATTTAATAAACCACTTGAATGCAGAAAGTAGAAACGACATTAATGTTAATAACAACGTGTCGTTCAAATGAACGATATCTATTCGACTCAAAAAAAGTGAAAAGCAGGTATAAAATTTTTTCATTGGACATCTCATTTTAGTGAGAATGATGGAATAGGAAGTAGAATTGGTTGGTCATGATTATACGCGTCAGACGATTCATAACTACACACGTATTTACTGCACTTTCAAATTTGAGTTTCACGAAAATATGGCTTCAAACGATAAAATGTTATTGATTTGTTTCGACTTATTTTTGCATGTAGAATCATCCCCTGCAGGTTGTACCACCCGTCCGGCCACACCATGTGCATTTGAAACTGAACAATCCTGTGAACACAAGTTCGCGTTTGATCGCGATTTCGCGTTCTCTTTTGCGAAGTTCGTGTTCGTGATTTCCTGTTTACAATCGATAATGGTTGTGTTTTATCCGTCGTTACCTCAGTTCGGCCTTGATTGATTATGAGTCTGAGTGTGTTCTGGTTTGTCATAAGGAGTGGGATGGCTTGAAGTCTTGCGCGTTTGGATGGTGATATTCGGATAGTTGTAACCGGTTTGGCCGAGCACGCCACCCGATCATCTGTTGATACCTAGCCTGAACAATTGCGTTTGACTCATCCGTGTCAGGCCCACCGTTCGCTTTCACAGTCCACACGTGTACGTAATTGCTTTTACCACCGCGGCTGTGAAAGTGTCTATGGAATTCAGTTTTCCTATGACAAGGACGAAACGCTAACGCTCGTTTGTATCGCATGGACGCGCGTGTTTGCATCGGTGCACTCGTTGCACTATAATGAAAGGTTTGACAGGGATTCCGGGACAAAAAACTTAGTCGATGTCGATTTCTACCGATCAAAGATACTCTGCCTACTTATGTGTCAATTGACTGTCGATTGACTTTTAAATCTAACCGCGAACCGGCCCACTTACAGCTCTGTTAATTTACGATCCTCCATTAAACGTCTCGAGAACTTTACCGGCAGACAAACAAATTTGTTCTTGCTTTGAGGTTTTGAGGTAAAGACGCTGATGTTTATGGTAGAAGTTATAGCAGCGACGATTAATCCGTTTAGAACTTGGCAAAATGATATACTGCCGCATTAACCCTTACTGCAATACAGGGTGTGTCAAAAATGTTATTGTTCCTTGAAAGGTTCCTGATGTTATTTGAAGCAACTTGACATGGAATGTTTTTCGAGTTCCAAATAGTTGCGCATTTTTTCAAATTGGAATATTTTCAGTATGCTCTTCCTTGTATGATGCTGCAGAAATCATCTCCACCTTCGTCCGTCGTTCTTCTTTGTCATTTAGGAAAGCCTTTGAAGGATCTCGTTAATAAACCATTTACTCTAATCTCATTAGATTCGTCACAGATCGCAATCCGCTCAGCGATTGAATTAATTCACACGTGTCACGTGACAGTTGCATGCAAAAACTGGCAATGAAGATGTCGAAAAGTGACAAGGCTCTCTCTCCGTTTCGTTTAGTCTGGAGACAGCGCGAGAAGGAAGAGAGGATCGTTTGATTTTTAACGAACCTCGAACAGAGTCGAGTGCCGAGCTAATTAAAAATTTCGATCGTTACGCGAGCCACGGATTAAAGCGCCGGATAAGAGGCGGAAGAGAGTGTCGTTTCCGCGCTCGTTCCTGCCGAACGAGTAACTTTTAATCGAACGGAACACGACGAGCCCGTGGCCCGTTTACTCTCTCCATCGACGCGTTGCGTAATTTCTTCCTTTACCGGCGACAAGGTCTACGAATAACTACGTCGAGAAATGCTGGAGACATTCCGCTCGGGCAAACTGGCTTTCCCGAGGATTCGTGAATTACCGCTGACAATCACCGTCTGTCGCCGCGTCATAGCAGTCGCGTCTTCAGCTACCTGCTTGTCCGCCAAAGACTTCGCGAAGGTTCAACCTTCAATTTTGGAGGAAATGATCATTTATCTCAAAGTTTGCACAAAGCATCACCTGATTATATATTATTATATTTTGAATCCATCGCAACTATCAATGGAGTGAGCGAAGTTTTCTCCAAATCTTCACCAAATTAATTTCAGGGTCAAAAGGTCAACAACATTGTTTTACTTATATTTCTACTTATATTTAATAAATGATTTTCATTATCGAACTGACTTTATTTGCATTACATTTTCCATATATTTCGCGCGCAAAGAAATAATTTCTAAATTATTTAAAAATATGATATAAACAAAACAATTTGATAACGAAGAAACTTTACCATAATTTTTTAAGAGAATGACAGAGTTTTTACCGATGGAATAAAAATATGGTTCAACTTTTGACCTTGAAATTTCTTGTCGTGACATATAATTACCATACACCCTGCACATTGTCAATGTTTTTAACTTTGGCACTTGGCCAACTAATTTTTATTGCACACAACACCGATGAACGAAATTTCAGAATATCTTTGCAATTTTCCTCAATTCATCAAATTGATTCAACGTACATTCTTATTCAACGTCAGCTGCTTTCGATCGATGTAGTAAAGTTGCCGTTTGCATAAAGATCCACAGTCAATTACGTTGTCGCCGTTAAAGCGACATTCTAAACATGAATTTGAACGAGGCGCAGGAACTTGATAGACGTTTCGCTATTATGTACGTACCTAGCAATTATGTGACATGTCGTATTTCGCAAATGGTACCTAAAGACGTCGTGAACTAGCGTTTAGTCGATCGTTCGCACACCTCAGATACACAGCATTTGCTTATCTGCCGTGTGTATTCCAAGTTGAATTAGGAAAGTTTTTTCTCACTACTTACAGTAAACCTATGTAAAATTTTGTTTGCGTGGGTTCTCGAAGGCAGAAGCGGGACGCTTCCGACGACACAATTTATTTTTGTATTTTCCCAATTTTATTCCACTCAGTCATAAACAACTTCCGTCGTCTACAGTGCAGATAACTTAACGGATTGCCATTGGCGACAATAATGACAGTGGTAGGATAACAATCGTTACGTCTTACAAAAGTTAATTATGCACTTGACACGCTAAGTGCCCCGTTGTTCGCGTATAGACGACATTTATCTTCGACCAAGATAGCAAACGTATTCCAACTTCACGTTCCCCTTTGTCCGAATCTACCTCAGCTAGCAATTTCAAATTTTTCGAGCGTCTAGCAGCATGCTATACATTCATTTTAGATAAAGGGCGTCTCGGAATACCGAACAGAAACAATTTCACAACCCTGTCAACGTGTGCACTGTCGTGCACTCATTGTTACCTTCAACCTAAACGAATTTCGAAAGAACCGACGGTTACCGAGAAAAAGAAGCACGATGTCCGTAAAGTATCTACCAAAGTAAGTGGTACCGCTGTGATCAAATTTAGGTAAGAAAAGCTTGTTTGAGACACGGCCCATTATGATCCCGGGTTATTTGACAATCGTGGAAGACACGTGGGCCTCTGTGTTTACCGTTGGTTAATAACGAGATCGTTCGTCTGACAGGTTATTTGTAGGAACAATTGTTAGTTGTACCCACCGTCGATGTAGTATGAGATAAGATAACGTCATTTTGTAGATATCGCGGAACTGTTCGAAAGTGAACAATTGATTCAGACCAGGCAGTCTGCACCGATCGCGGGCCGGTGACGCATTCCTTTCGGCAAACAGTTCAGGAATCGTAGATCATTGGAAAGAGCTCTCACTCGGGCATCAGGATCATCGGCATCGAGATCGAACGCGAACGTCGACTATCTGAGTGTCGTATAGCGATCGAAGTTATCTTAGAGTTCATTGGCTTGCTCGAGCAGTGTATTGACCTGTCTAGTTGACCCAGTGGAGTCCCATGCTGCCTATTAAGTTATAAGAGTGAATTTGAAAGTAGCTATTCCGAGGATTCGACGGTTAACAGAGAACGTTTAATATTGGCGTTCGTTGAACGCTGAACGGTTGGTTGCAGTTGCCGGGCGATCCAGAGGACTCGTCGACATGAGATCATGGATCCTCAGCAGGAACGTGTTGATCGTGGTCTCGGCGTTCCTCTGTTCCGTCTACCTGCTCGCGTTCTACTTCAACGTGGAGATCTACGGTTCGATGACTCTGAGGAAGATCATCGCGGCGGATCGTTCGGTCACCAACAACACCAAGAAAATACTCTATTGGAACACGATGTTCGGCGACGAGACGTTCTATCTGGGCAACGATTTCCGCGACTGTCCGGTCAGCGATTGCTATGCTACCCACGACAGGTATTACGCGGATGTTAACGATTTCGATGCGGTGCTGTTTCACGCGAACGAAATGCAGCTCGCGGACCTGCCGGCCGACAGGAACCCCCGGCAGTGGTACGTTTTCGTGAATCTGGAGAGCCCGGCCAATCGGCCACTGCTCGACTACTATTACGAGGATTACTTTAATCTGACGATGACGTATAGATTGGACAGCGACGTAGTCTGGACCTACGGCAACGTCGAGGAGATAGCCACCGGTCGAGTCGTTGCGCCGCTGCCCAACACCACCTGGACCGAATTTTATAATCGTACAGGTAACCATCGAATGATGTTATCCAGTTTGTTCTTTTGCACAGGGGGCCGTTTCTATAAAATTGGTGGATTTCATTTAAATTTCGTGTCGTGGAATAGATTAGAGCTGGGTTGTTTCGTAAGCTAATACTTCATTGCGATAAACGGGAAGGCCATATATATAGACTTATATATCATACAATTTGTTAAATAACCAATAGTCAAGTTCAAGTCTCACCGATCAGTCCTCATCGCGTCTCGAATGACGTCCTCAGCAAGTATTTTATTGCTAGACTGCGAATGTTTATGCAAATTATAATTATTGTAAGCTCGTTGTTGGACATCGTCTTTTAATCATTTTAATGGATTGAAAACAGTGTAACGCTACTCTTAGATGCTTCGAATGATTGCATGGTTGCAAATATGCAATTTGTATTGCATATATTGTATATTAAATGAATTTTGTTGCTGCGATGCCTCGTTTCCAAGATATTCGCAACTGATCATGGCTGGCCATTTCCACTTGTTCAGACGCTTGAGATCGATTCTCTCGTAAATAAAGGCTCGTATGGAAAAGTTCGATTTCAAAAACACTACTGATTTTTTTATAGAATATCATCTCATATCGAATAACACATGAAACTATAATGTGATAATCATATTACGTTTTTCAAAGGAAATTATATAATTTCCCCATTAGCGTCGAGCTGTAAGCAAAAAGTTCCACTTAGAGAGATTTACACGCGTCAGAGTGTTTGCGCAAGAAAAGCGTGAATTAAGGAACCCGTTAGGAACACCTCTGTTACAGTAGACTCGGAACAATATCGCGTTCAACGTCCGCGCTTAGCTTTTTACTAATATAAAATACAAAGAAAAGTTTCAAACTGCACAGATTGGTTTTTAAAAATTCGTTCGTAATTAAAATAAAAATTACCTAGATTAGCTGCAAGACTCACGATTGAATTTGTATGTCTACTACATTAACCTCTTATGTTACAATTTACTTTACGGTTGTAGTGACTAGAACTTTTTTGTAAATCTTTATTTTTACTAAATTTAAATTTGCTAAAAAAGGAGAATATTGATATAGATTGCATGCATATATGTTCCCCAATAGCTTTATATTAACAAGAACAAAATAGAATTTTATTACGGTTTAATCGAAATAATTAACATACATATTTATCAGAATGTGTTCAGAATCTTCATCACGTATCAGACACGATATTGTAACGCGAGGGGTTATCACGAGTAGCAGAGATATTGTGAGTACGGGTGTGAGGAAGAGAAAATACATGGAAATGATTGTCGCCCGTTTTGTGGAAATCACAGGCGAACCGAACTGAAACACCCGGTACGGCGAGCGACTGCCACCGAAGCTGTCGAAACGCTCAAGAACGCGAACTTCCAAGTGGTTCTCAGAGTTTGGAATTAAACGAACGTTCGTCACGAAGTATCCAGAAGCGGCCGTTCCCTCCGCGCGCATTGATTATTCAAGATGTTTGCTTTTCGCTCTTCACCTTTCGCCGGGGCGCGCGAAAACCACTCTCTTTCTGCATCCGCAACGCAGCGCTCCCGCCTCGAGAGTATGCACTGTGTGCATCGTGCGCACCGTGCTCCGTCTCGCACACTTCATAATCGACCTACCGTGTAATTAATCCCGTTCCGCCTTACGCACACGCTACAAGCGCGATTAAAGCCGCCCCGCGCGACCGTAAACTTGAGGCACACGTTTATTGTCCTCGACAAGCACGAGCCTTCGTCGGGGCAGAATTTTTTCGACAATGCGCGGAATTTTCTCGTATACACGTTTTGCCAATCGTGGTTGCAATATTTTGTATTAAGGTAATTCGAGAGGACCGAATATATTCAATTATATATGTAAATATATATTTCCAACAATGACAATTAAAATACAATTAAATATTTTCAACAAGTTAACTGATTTGATGTAATTAAAATAATACACTGTTGGAAAATATGACTAAATCAACAACAAGTGGGAACCATTTAGAAACACAACTATTATTGCTTTCGTACGCATTTTCAATATAAACAGAAATTTTTAAAAAAGTAGAACTTGTAAAAGCAGATCAAAGAACGTATACTGCAAACTAATAAAGCAAGGTTCAGCTACAATTTTAGCCATTGCCGTACCTTCCCTACCTTCCTGATACCGATACCACTTCACGTCCTACATAACATCGCGCCACGGTTGATTATTAACAAATACCTACATATCCGCATGAATATTCATACACAATTTCCAATAAAACGTCCATTAATAATCTTTATAATGCGTCTGCATTAAAACGCATTGAACCGCGAGAATTTTCCATCAGTAGGAAGGTAATTGCGTTAGGGTCCTTACGATAATTTTGAAGTATTAAGTAGTGAGGTATTTAAAGAACTTCTCTCGACCGAGCAAAAGCCGCGCGTAGAAAGGCATGTACGCGCCATGCCAGACCACACAGTGCCGTCGGAAAATGGCAGCAGGTTGCGAGAACATTTTTGCGTAATCGCGTTATGCAACGCTAGAAGCATCCGTGGAAACGTCATAATTAAACCGTCGTCGCCAGCTACGTTAACTGTTGCTGACGTTAACGCTCACTTTCTCCCTCGGACGCGTCTACCGGTTTTGTCGCGTTTCTGAAATGTTCTACTTGTTGGAGGCTTCTGAATCGCAGCGAAAATTGCCTCGCGATTTTTACCTGACGGAACAGCCGATTCCTAGTTGCCTCATTCCGTTATGCAGACAAATTCTCACGGGAAATTCTGTCGCAATGTCCTGCAATCGAATATTTCAGATTTCCGAGACTTTTGAATGAATATTTAACAATTCCAGATATCTATTAAACCCTTTCCATTGGGATTTTGCATTGTATATTTCTTGGTATTTCCAGTATATGCGTCTAATTTTAATTGTGAGTAAAAATAATCAAAAGTGTACAAGATATCAGAGCCAGGGTTGGTTTCTTAGGTCATTTGCATTAACTTTCTCCTTAGCGAAAATATCCGCATCGGCCTCGTTGCGGAGTTATTAACGGGAAGCACGGCCAATCAGAGTTATTAATGGAAAGCATGGACCAATCTGTTGGCACAGCCAGTTCCTCCGCTGTAGCTGCCCTCTGACTGGTCCCTGTTCTTCGTTAATAATTCCTCAACAAAACCGATGCGGAAAATTCTCGCTAAGGGTAAGTCTCTTTAAACGACTTAAGGAAGAACCTCTTTCAAGGTTTTGGGACACCCTGCATATTGCTTTATAGAGAATGTTTTCACAGCTATAAAAGTACACGAATCCTACGAATGCAAACGAACTTACGCACATATTCTACAGCACTGGTACTTAAATGAAGTGCAAAAGAAAGTCGATCTTTTCAAAATGAAGAACCAGAAAAGAATAAAGAATTGGACTGATTCGTGTTCGCAGGTGATCGGAAGTCGCTCAAGACGTCGACATCGTTGCTGGAGCGAATCGAAGGCAAGACGAAGCCGATCGCGTGGTTCGTGAGCAACTGCCACGCGAAGTCCGGTCGGGAAAAGTACATCCTCGAGCTGGCGAAATACGTGGCCGTGGACGTCTACGGGAAATGCGGGGATCGCGAGTGTCCCCATAGCCAGGACTGTTTCGGCGAGGTCGTCGAGCCGAACTACTTTTTCTACCTGTCGTTCGAGAATTCTCTCTGCCAGGATTACGTAACGGAGAAGCTGTACAACGCACTCAGGTAACAATGGCTCCAGCTGTGGGACGATTTCGCCGATAAAATTGTCAGTCGCAAGCCCGCAATTCGCCGATCCCAAACGACAACTCATTTCGGGCCGCCTGTAAACGATCCGTTCCGCGAATCCTGGAATTGTTTCGACACGTGCCCGCGCTGCGAATGAATCCCTCTGACAATTTACCTCCGCCCCTCCCACCCCTCTGGCCCTCTTTTTCTCTTTACTCGTTTCGCGCGTGTGTTTTTGTCACGTTTCGCAAGGCTACCGTCAATGACATTTTCTGACGAGTACGTCGGATAGAATAAATTAATTGTCCAACGAATTATGGTATGGGATACGTATCGTACTACAGTACTCGTTTAATGAGAGGTTTCTCGTTGTTTGTTCCTTGGAGGTCGCATGAATTCGTCGGAACTCATTGACCGTGTGAAGCAGGAACAGTCTTTGTTAATCGTTTGCGTCCCGAACATTGCAATACACACCCACGGTAGCCGCAGCCTTAGTTGTTATAATCTCTCTCCTTCTCTCTCCCAGACGTCAATTAACATTCCAGAGATAGAAAGAACCATTCTTTGCGGTTATGGCAACCGTTAGAACCATTCGCTTCGAGTTGTTCAAACCTCGAAACTCGTTTCTATTAGAAACCTGACATCCGGGGAACCTAAACAGTCCGAGAAAAAGTTGCCACGGATCGCTGTACTCGTCGATCACGTTTCTACGAGCAGTCTGTGGATTTTTCTACGAAATTCCATTTCCTAAGAATCGGCAAATCGAGGTGCACTGCGCCACTACACAAGATTGGATCATTAGCTTGTACACCTGAAATTCCGACACGCTGACTGGCTTACATACAAATGCATATCTGCATGGCCGGATCGAAGGAAAATTTGTACACTTTTCAGGTGTAACCTTGTACATTTTTTTCAATATTTTACGATCATCTTTCCTATTTGCATTTGATAACATCAACATCAAATGCCTGATTCTTCGGGCACAAATATCTCGAGATCGAATGATCGGATCAGTATAGTGATTGTAGTTATTGGATTCGTATTTAGCAACACATTTTAATTAACAAATTACTCCGAGAAGGTGTCCTTCGTCACATAACTGTCTCCCGAGAAGTGTTCGACGCATGATCATTCTGTCCCGGATGAGCGGAGTTGTGAGTTTAGATCTTCCGGTTTTGGATTTCAGGTACGACCTGGTACCTGTCGTTTACGGTGGCGCGAACTATAGCATTTTCGCGCCGCCCGGCTCCTACATCGACGCTCTGGACTTCGACTCGCCGGAAGAGCTGGCCAAATACTTGAAGGTGTTGATGAAGAACCAAGACGAGTACGCCAAGTTCTTCGAGTGGAAGAAGTATTACAGGATCGGGAAAACAACACGCCGCGCCGCTTGCAACCTATGCGAGTTCCTTCACAAACAGCCGGGACCACAGCGAACCTACAAATTCCTTTCCCTCTGGTACAGTCGGTTCAAGTGTCCGCTGCAGGCGCTGATGGCTACCGAGAGGTACGCCACCGGCGCCATGCTGAGGAGCGAGAGCTGACCAAGTGTTCTGCATCGTGTCCTCTTCGGAAACACGTCGCCCGTTCATAGAATATCGTGACCACGAACACTGCTACCGTGGGACGAAAACTGCTACCGCGGGACGAACACTGGTTGCAGACAATGTACAAAAGTCCGAATTTAACAGGTTCTTCTATTAGAACCAACAATATACGATTATGTGCACGAGCTTTGTTACTTAGGTCCGCAGAGACCAACGCGAGATGTTCGTTATATCGAGGTTATTTTGTTATACGATAAAGGAACCACGGTGCTTTCGTCTACGGTTATTGACAAAAACAAGACGGTCCATGGTGCTTGCTAACTCTTGTGTCGATGCCTACTTTCGCACAATCAGCTGTTGCGCGGGCAGAGAATTCGGTTCCTTGGGCATAAGCGACTTGACGGGCGAACCACATCTCCTAAGGCAACGTTACACGTGTTCACCACATGTATTGTAGTTATTGGTCGACGGCAGTGAAGACCAGGACCGTGTTAAGCCCAGTAACGGGAGTACCAAATGCTACGGGCCCCGCGATTGTAGCAGAAAATGTTTACCTTGTAAAATTGTTATAGCCCTGGCTGCATTCATAGATATTTTTGTAATTTTAATAGACATTATACAATATTATCATGCAAAACATAGGGCCTCCTGGTAACATGTGCTACGGGCCTCGCGCTGGCTTAATCCGGCCCTGGTGAGGGCGATGACACGGTACGTGAGACAAGACTTAAGAGGCCTATTCACGATCATACTGCATAACAATTATTGTGCAGCATGATCTCCATTCAAATTTATATTGCATTCATTAGTCGAACACCACCATTCACCGTCAATAATGTTGCGCAATAGGCACTGTTGCGCAATATGCTTGACCGTGAATGGACTCCTTTAGGCTGTCCAATGATAATATTTTTCTCGCCGACGTCACAGTGTCCTCAGTTATGCCTCCGGGCAAGGATGACCGCCGCAAGCTAGCTGAACGGAACTAACGAGTTCATCGGTGCTCTCCAACTCTTCCAATCAGTATCGAGTAAGTAAAATCATTGGTCTAATTGTCACGTCTATATTTCCAGCCTAAGAATGCTAACTGACTTAGCTTAACGATGTGGTTGAATGTTGTAGCAAATGTTGGGTGTCGACACAAGGGTTGAAATTGTTGCGAAGATTATTGATCGTCGCGTATCTAATAAGTGTATGAAATCTAGTCTAGAGCCTTCGAGCGAGACTGTACTAGGAAAAATCCTTGTCACTTTGCGCAAAGTATTAAACTACGGTACAAAGAGTACGTTTCCAAAGATGTCAGCAAAGAAATGACTAGAATCACTCGATGCGTGGTTAACCTCACGCGGACCGCATTTAATCGCAGTGGATTCGCATGGTCGTGTTCGTCGAGTATGCCGAGTTTGTTCGTATTAAAATGAATTTATTTATATGTAAAGTTGTTCGTCGCTGCGCGTCAGCGGAATGAGAAAAGTTTAAGCGCGGCTACCAAGTCGAATAAAACTCGACCGTACATGTTCGTCTAGTTTTCCTTAATCGCTCGATGTATCGCGACCGTCTGAATGCCTTCGACAAATTAACGCTTTGTCCATTGAAAGCTTATTAAATAGCAGTTTTCCTATCAATGTCAACCGTAAGTATTCATATGTGTGCATTGGACGCGGAAAATGTTTTCATTATCACTAGCGTGTGAAGTGCCTCCGTAAAACGGTAAATGAAGTTGTCACTGCAACATGACCTTCAATTATGATAGTATCAGTAATATTTTATACGCAATTATCGAAGGTGACCTGCAAGGGGTATTTTTTGCTAAGTTAATTTTTTTCGATGTCTTCGAACGTTCGTGTATATTTCTAAATGAAAGTTTTAGCTTCATTGAATTGTTAGTATTTTTAGGAAGCACTGATGTGTGCAAATTACCAACATACGGTAAGCTACATGGTTGACAATTTTGTTAAAAATATTGAATATTTTAATTAAAGAAGTTATTCCTCTTATTTGAACAGCTTTATCCACTACAGAGTGAACTTCCTGTCCAATAAATTGGGTAGAATATATTCTCCATATCACTGCAACTGAAAAATATATTTATGTGGTTACCATTAGGTGGATCGGTCTACACAGGGTGATTTCTGAGGTAATTGTAAATAACTTTTTCCTTTGCGAAAATGTTTTCCGCGGTTTGGTTAACCCGTTCGTTACAGCCGTTGCATACGTGTGGCATATCGGTTTGTTATCAGAGCCTGTCGCCACATACATGTGACAGATGTTTTTTGGTCGAATTATGAAGACATATTGAAACGCGTTGTGTTTTGAACAGAACTATCAAGTTCTAAAACGGCGAAATATTATTGTTTATTGTTCCAATTTAAAAGAATGTGTATTTTGCTTTTTTAGAATGTTCTAAATATTAATACGTAAAATCTATTCCAATTGGTGTCATATAATCCCGAATAAAATCATAGGCCACAGTGGACGTTTTTCCCATGAAACCCTGGTAGCGAACGAGTTAAGGAGTTGTGAACGAAAAACGTGGACCAATCAGAGCGTTCTTACAGTAAACGTATTCCGGCTCGACCAATGCCAACGTAATGCCAGGGACATGCCGTCAAGCCGGAATCCGTTTGCAGTAGCCGTGCTCTGATTATTCCGTGTTTTTCGTTAATAACTCTAACGAAGTCGCGGAGAAAATTTTCGTAGACGAAAAAGTTATACCATATAACCTGAGGAGTTACGCTTCTCAAGGTAGTGCAACATTTCTGGGACACCCTATATAAGAAAAATTGTTTATAAATATCATTTTTACAAAGCGACGAATGCCATTTTTGCAGAGCAGCGCCTGTCGCTTTCACTGCTCGATGAAATGCTGAAACGCCAAATTAAAAGCGAATGTGACGAAGCAAGAGGAAATAGAAAAATTGGATCTCCTCGGCGCTCGCCGGTGAGCGTTCGTGTCCAGGTGAGGACAAACGCGACCTTAAAGTGTGCTACCTGTACAATGGCCTAATAATCTTAGAGTTAATTCTATAGGTGAGTCATCGGTAGCCTATTTTGCGACTCAACACCCACCGGTTGCGTCATCCTCGTGACGAAATGCTCAAGGTGATCAACGCATGGCGTTTCGCGAGTTGTAAATCGCTCCGACTACAATTAACGCTAGCCGAATGTATATCATTACCTTCTGTTCGTAACTAGACGCGAAACTGAGAGCAGGAACGTTGTGAAACGTTCGGAACTCTTTCGTTTTGAGCATGCGCGACGATCGAGCGTTTTGTCAGGTACGGGAGAGGGAATATTTTTTATTCTATGAAAACAAAAGTGGAAAATGTTCGAAATAACTTTTGCATTCTCCTGGGAGCTTTCGACTCCGCGCTGGCGACTATAAAATGGTTTCTGGTGTACCTTTTGCCGCGTCGGATTGTAAAAAACTATTAAAAAAAAATAGGCTACAACAAATTGTCGTGGCGGTCGTGTTTGCATCGCATTTTTTTCAAAGGTGGTGCAATTTTAATGGGCGCCTGCCGTGTATTCTGCTATGTTTGTTGATTTGGTGTCTCTGTGTATCTCTAGAAAATGAAGGAATGAATTGAGAAATTACCTTTTGCTGATTGATAGGTTCCTTATGGGAAGAATAATGATATGCTTCTTCGTTTCAATCGAAACGTATACTATACAAGGTGGAGCGTAAATGCAGATCACCTGAATAACACGTTTACTTTTGAAGTCAATGCGATATGGATGTTAACTCGGGTCTTTAAATGTAGTGGTACTTTAAATGGTGTGTCAAGACGAATACAATGACGTATTATGAAAATGATTCAAGGTATTTTCTTCTATCTTCAAAAGCAAGCGAGTAATTTATGTGACGTGTTCATAACGCACCACACTGTATAATTGTCTGCCATTTAATAATTTTAGGCGATTAGCAAAGGCGGTAATACTTGGTGACTCGAATCCAGTTTTGAGTTTTTGGTAGAAAACGGAAACTTGCCGACAAAAAGGAGTCGTTGTTCACCGAACTGATTCGAGGGACAGCGTCGGCAGCTCGCGGAAAGAAACGCTCGCGGCGCCAAAGTATGGCGTTTAGGCTAGGCGAGTGTTCATTCAACAACGGAGACTCCAAGTTTTCTGAGGAATTGTGTGAGTTTCAATGGAGTCGCATGTCTCGCCAAGTCCCTGTCGCCCTGGTAAACATTGTTACCTGCGTTAAAAGATGCTTTCGCGTGAGCCGAACGAGAGACGGCTGCATTCTTCGAAAACTCCTCGTACTCTAAAGAAATTATCCAGTCGGAGGAACCGCCTTTCGAAATGTTGAAAAGGCTCGTCGCGATCGCGTCTCCAAGCAGCAAATTCCTGTGGGCACGGACAATTCGAAGATTCCGCGGAAATCGTTCGGAAGATTTCTCATGGACGGACAAGTCTGTGCGACTTTTCCTGACATTCAAAATTCCATTCGATTATCCTCGTTGGTCATTTAGGATAAACTGAAAAAGTGATGGACCAGAAGCTTCTCCCTACTTATTAAGCAGAGAATGAGAGGTAATTTGAGCGAGGATTTAGAGATAGAAGAGGGGATACAAGTTCCCCTGGATTAAGACTTGTGTCCCCACTCCACCTTCCTCTTTTACGACGCTATTCTGTACGCTTTCGCCGCGGTCCAATCACGTGACGTGTTTTGTCTCACCGTTTCTTTTTTAGCATCATTTATAACTTTTTTTATTAGAGACCGTAATACAAATCAAAAATACGCGGTTTGAAGATGTGTGTTAGTTATACTATACATGCTGAAAATTTCATCGAAATCGGTTGACGCAGAGAAAAACGTATCGAAAGAAGTAAGAATCTGTGGATTTTAAGCACAAAATGACCAAAAGTCGCGAGATCCTACGATTATCAGCACATTTAACCATTTGTAGCGCTTGGGTATATTAGTCGAATGTGATGAAATTTTCAGCGTGTGTATGAGTAACATAGATCTACAAAACATATATTTTAAATTTTCATTAAGAGCCCAAATAAAAAAGTTTTATAAAATGTTTTCTCTATTTTTACATGCAACCTTGTAAATTGTGATATTTGGAAAATTTTTTGTGTAGATCGTTTAGGAAACCAATGCTTCTAATTGCTTACAAAGCGTCAGGACCTTTAGTACAATTATAAAAAAAGTTGTACAGTTTCAAAGTGCGTTCAAATACTTTCGTGATTCACTGTATGTCTCGGTATTAATTTTCCAAGATTATCTTCAACTTCTTTCTGTATATTGACAGAATTTGTTGTCTATAAGTTAGTAGATATCAAAGCGAATTCAACATGATAAGCAAGCATATTTGTTATGTAGTCTTCTAATTTTTTTAAAAATTTAAACTTCTAATTTTTAATATTAATTTTTTTGAAGTAGTACAACAGTATGTCAATAATATTACCCTTCAGTAAATAACGTGGTCTCATTTGGATCAATACTCTGTATCAATAGGAATTTCAAAATTCTTTCGATGCTTCTACCATTTGACAGCGATTCGAAGTTGACACGTTGCAAGCGCCAGGCATTGAAGTCCCCGAGGAACGAGCGAATAGTGACGATGAGATTCGCGTTGCTGTGCATAGGAGAGCTGAAGATGAAAAGACGTTCTTAACAAGCGTGATCATGTGCAAAAGAAATCTGGCGACATGCTGTAATTGGAATGGTAGTGGCACATCGGTGGGCGCGTTACGAGCCATGCGACAACCATGAGTGCTCCTGTGACGAAGAGTGCTTCAGGGACGTCCTTGAGGGCGATTAGATCTTTTACTCACGGTCGAGAACGCTCTTTGCCAGCATTTTATCACCGAACAGCTGTGCGACGCTCTCAGTAAAAATATCCGAGGGAGGAGCCCAGCGATCAGACGTGATTACACATTATTATTCAATCACTGGATACCAAATAAGTACGGTAAGCCAGATAGCAGAATCAATTCTGAGGAATGACGTTATTCGATAAGGCTTCGAATATTGTACAGACATAGTAAAAGCCAGAGAGCTCTATGAAGATGTAAAAGGGGATGTAAAATGTTTCTCACGATTCAACAAGTGTCTATCCAATGATCTGACAATGATAAATGAATTTTAGGAATAACGTTGATGCCGGTGGTTCAAGCAAGAACGAACTCTATTTTTCATACTGAAGGAAGAATTACTTGTCCTGTATCTTCTTGCACCAACGTTGAATCATTGTCGGTAAACGTTTTTCCCACATTTCCTTGGTAGAACAGTTTGTTATAAAAATAATCGAAGACTGGAATTCGAGAAGGGTGTAAGTGCCAAAATGTAAATTCCCAGGAAAATCCATGTAATCCTTGTAAGATCGTCTTGTAACTAGCCTTGTAATCAACTCAAAACGTGTAACTAAACGTCAGGGTCTAAACTTTCAGTCTCATTTCATTGCATTGGCGTTGGAGCTTACATCCTTTTTGCGGGAAAAACAGTTTTTGAAAAAATGGCACTTTCAGCTTCTATTAACACATATTTTTACGATGACGATTATTTCCTTGAATTGTAAAAGACTCAATCCTCTAATTAATGCGGTTTCTATATTGAATATTCTTTCGTTACTCCTTGCCTGTATCTATTCTATACACAAATCTGGACAAACATCCAAGACAAATATAAAACTGTTGCAAACATCAAACTTTCGTCAGACATCGCTTAAGATAAGCGTGATTAATTAACACGTGTAGTCTTAAAATAGAAGCGGATCACAAATATTCCTCGTTGTTGTTTCAAGGTAAACACAGGTTAACCTTTGTGTAACTAACCCGGTACCCGGCCCATTTACTGCATATCTTTCAGCAACTTGTTAATGTTCCTCTAAAAATATTACAAAATTTCTCTGAATGTCCATTCTTTGCTCATATATTAATTTACGTATAGCCTTAAAATGAGAATTTGATTAAATATCTTAAATACAAAAGATTTTAAGTAATTTATATATTTTGGGTGGCTACATAAGCTACATAAGTTGGCCACATGCATAGATCAAGCCGTGGAAGTAGAATTTTTTCTACATCAAATATATCACGCCAATCACAAACGAAAAGAAACACATCACGGTGGGAGCACGAACGAGGGGCCAACAAAACATGTGTGTTCCTTTCCGGATGAAAATATTGACTCGAATAATTTCCGCGAGTCGATCGTGTTAGTTAACAGGTTTTCTAATGGACTGGAGGTTCGATTGGGGGTCAAACACAGGGAAATATCGTTGGTCGGGTTTCCGTTTGGCCGATCAAAGCCAGTCGATCTGTGATCCGCGGAGACCGGTATGGCATGCCGAGGACGAGAGAGAGAGACAGAAAAAAAGAACGCAACAACGCTGGAAAAATAGGTTGAGCGTTTGCGGAATTCAAAGGGGACCGCGCGTGCGGCCACAGCCCGCCGCTGGGTTTTTATTTTAAAATATCACGAGAACCCGGCCCCGTGTCCTCCACCAATTTGTCGATTCGACACGCAGAACTTTTCCGCCATTGTGTGATACGGACCAGCTATCCGGTTCGTGAAATAAAATCCCGGGTGTACGTTTTCGGGCCGGCTGACGCTGTCGAACGCAGACTCGAATTTGTAACATCAGCGTGGCTCATTGTACGAGTCGCGAATCACGGTTGTCGCCTTGAGAAATGACGGTTGACCGGAACACACTCCCCATCACTTTGGATCCGCTTGATTCGCCACGGTTCTTACGAGACAGCGAAACAAGAGATATAAACTTGGCGACATGTCGTCGGCTCTAGTTAAGTGGAAAAAGATTACGTCTCAACATATCGAATGTGAATCTCGAATACGGGTCTATGTTGCATTTTGGTCGAAATTCAGTTAACACTAAACCTACCGGGCTTTAGAAGCGATTAAAATGTGTTGGGTTAACCTTCGCAAGGTAATGTGAGATCTCAGAGACCCTAGTTTCAGATTTTTGGAAAGAATTTTTATATGGATAAAATTAAATCTGTTTGTTCACTTTTTATCCTGTGTTATTCTTAATTCCAATTTTATTAAAAATGAAGCTATCATTAGCATACCAACCTTACTATTTATATGTTATTAGATATTACCTTGCGTGGTTAGAAAAAGAGAAGGCTCTATTTATTTAGATTTTGTGCAATATTGATTGCAACATGTGCTTAGACAAAAAAATTTATCGAATCAATCTCCATGTAAGTAACTTTAGTGATAAGTTTTTGTTGACAGCATAACGTGGCTCTATACATTATCTGTATATTGCATAATAATTAAAATACATATATTTTTCATGAAAGATTGTCCTTAATTATTTTGTTTCATTGTAACAAATATTGAAATAACGGTGGTTTCTAGCTGTAATGTTTGTTTTTTCAATAAAATAATTCCTGTCGACCTATCAAGTACAATCTAAACAGGTGTAACAGAGTCACCAGATGAGGAGAATTGACTCGAATCGAGAGGAAAAAGTCATTCTCCCTCTGCCAGTACGAATTAGTTATGTAATCGGGTCGTAGTAGAAGAGTGGGGAAGAGTGCCGGAGAAAGGGAAGGTAGAGTGGGGACACAAGTCTTAATTTAGCGACTCTGAGTATATCTTTAAACCGCGTGATCTCGGAAAGTTGAAAATATAATATAGACTTTTTTGATTCGAGATTTACATTCAATTGAATCGTAATATCTTCACATCAAGCACTAAAGCAACTCTATAAAAATTAACTCATTGCACTTGAAGCTATTTTAACTCGAAAATCAAACATTTCAGGTAATTGACAGTGTACAAGAATTTAGGTGATCATCAAATTTTGAATTAAATTGCGTAGTAGAACATTAAAGTGTAGATTAGTCTACTACTCTCCTCTGTCGATTCGGATGAAGATAATGGCTGGCGAATTTGGAAATTGAATGTGGGTTGCATTGTTTCATTTCTGTTTGCTACTGTTGCTTCGCCAGTTGATTATTACAGGTGGCCATTATCAGCGCTCGAAGCAAATGTTATTCATTCTAATTTGCATGAAATAGGGAAAACATATGGAACGTTTTTAAAACATGCTGAAATTGTACAGTGAATTGCGACTCTGCCAGATTAATTTGAATGAGGTGGCTATTATAGAAGAAGTACCCGAGTTCTTAATTTGAAACCTTCGAACTTCTCAATGTAGCTAATTGTAGATATTGTAGAATAGATTTTCAATATTTCATGAAGATGTCTGGAAGGCTTGCAAGAAATTAATTTTTGCATAAAATAGGAGATACCGTCTGAATCAAAATTTAGAAATTCAAGCGAATTATCGATATCTCCTAGAACAATCTAAGTTTTCTCCCTCTGAGACCCCAGAACTCCATGGTGTAATTGATTTAGGATTCTCAAATAAATGATCAAATTTATCTAAAGGGATTAACTTAAGAAGTTGGAAACCAAATGGAGAAGTATCTCGTGACTGAATCGAGCAGAGCAGTAGTCGGACGGGTTCCAAAAAATGATTCCGCTGCCTCAAAGGGAATCCGAGTCTCTATTTAGCCGGTGGGTGGAGAGATAACCGTGTTACGGTTACGCGAAGCTTAAACACTGGCGAGTTGATAAGCAAACGAACGCGTAATGTTGTGCTATCGCGTGACCGAGCTGCAAGCTGATGTATCGTGTCGGATCAACGGGTTCACGGGCTGATTTCGGCCACGCGGCTTGCGAATATTTAGCGTAGAACACACCTGAAGATGCAAGATGAAGACCGAGAGGGTCGAACAACTTTATCGTTGACGGAACAGCTGAGGATACACCGCGCGATTAATATTCAATTCGAAATGGGGCAGGGATGGCCGGGATCTCCAAACAGCGACGATGTTGTCTCGATTAACACTCGGTAAACTGAATAATTCTTTGTCCGAGTTTCGCCTCGGGAATTATTTCGCGCGATCCGTACATTAATACCGGTTTAATTTACGATCGAAGATTAGAACGCCTTGTCAGTTTCATGGACTAACCGTTACATGTACAATGTCAAGACTGGTGTTCGATAGTGCCGTAGTTCATAGTTTGCAGGTCAACGTAAACGTGGATTAAAAAGATCACTTTTTGTAATCCCAGCACCGACGGATAGCTGCGATTCTTCCGTTTAAAATGAGTCCAAACACGACGTACGTCGGACTAACTTTGCCGATAAATTTTATAAAGCAACTACCATCTTAAGTAACATCGCGTAGATTTACGTCATGCTTGAACTCATTTCAACCGGAAGGACCTCGGCTATTCTTTGCCATTACAATCATGTATATAATTTTCTTCATAGCATTGCTTTCAATCGTGGAATCTCTCTGAACTGCCGAGTTTCGATTATCGCTCCATGTAAAACAATGTCTATCGTTGTTGAGAGACGTGTTCGAGTAATTTCCTGAAAAAGGCGTCGCGTACGCAAGAATTTAACTGCTGGCTAGAGAACCGTCTCGTAAATTTAACCGCGGAGTTCTATATTGTCTGTTTAGGCGCAATAGTTGTCACCGCCGCGGCGGGACGAGGATTTCGATTCTTCTTCCGTCATCGTGGAAACTTCCAGGACTTCGCCGACTAGTTGGGAGGGCTGAGAGGCACCGGGAAGTTGTCTCGCGTCGTAGAAAGAACAGGACGAATCCCCGTGGAGTAATCTGTCAGGCGCAGGCCGCGCGTTAAGAACCGCAAACGGCCGCAGACCGAGCCGAACCGGAGCCACCGACTTTAAGTTCCCGTTAACGAACGAAACTTCGACTCGAGTCGAGCCGATTCGTATCTGCCCCGACGATAGGCAATCGAATCACGATAAACTGGACTCGGGACTACTGATAGACGATCGGCGATGGAGAGTCGAGCAGGATATAATAGATATTCGACCGGGACGACCATACTCCCGGCCATTCTACCGGTCTGCGCAAAACATGCGTCCTCTTCTGTGTCATCCTCCTTCTGTGAGCAACATGCGACTCCTTTTTTAAATTTTTACGTTCGGAAACGTTCCCAAACATAATTGAATTCCAATTTTTCCATCTGGAATATCGTCAAATTATTTTTATTACTTAACTAACCCTCATATCGAAATGTCTGATTTTAGAATGCAAATGTTAGAACGCGAAGTTCTCGAGCGTCTCAAGTAGGATGACGACAAATCTGAAGAATTTGCATGTTTGCAAATTTTTGAATTCGGCCACGATTTTTTGGCGGCGCTGTAGAGATGAGCGCAGGTCACGCTGTAAAAGTGCTTAGGCGCGATGCAGTGACTCTTGCCGCCATTCCAACGGCTTCGAACAATCCGGAAGTTGTTCGAAACCGGTCGTAAAGTCGATCGCGACCGCCCGCAGCGGAATTTTCGGGCGACGAAACGGTAACTGCTCCGCATAAGATTTCATTGGCCAGAAAAAGAGGGAGGGAGAGAGTCAGAGAGTAAAGGGGGTGGTCGTTCGATCTAGCTCGCCAGTTAAAAAAGTCCTCGGTGCAAATGAGTTTTATTTACCCTCCGGGAGCACTCCTGGACCGGTTTTCCTCTCCTAGACGAGCTCGAAAAATTTCGAGCGTGAAAAACTTCTCGGATAGAGCTTTCTTCCCTGCACAAGGTATTAGGCAGGATTCATTCGAACCACCACCAACGAACCTTGCGAGGTTGTTACCTGGGGCTAAAAACCTGTCCCCAAATTTACTCAGCGTTTCTTGGGGCTACCGGAAATGCAACAATGCGATTTAGAACGCAAATGCAATTCTAAAGACCACCTACATCGCACTATGTGATAAACTCTTGTCGAAAAATTGAACAAGTCTGACGGTTAGTTCAGATAAAAATCAATGCATTTCTAGGAGTCTCTTTGAGTCAATTTTAGAACGTATTCTCGTTAGAATTTTATAACAATTAGGGTCTTACAATAATAATACTTACATTAAAGTTTTAAGAGTTAAGAGGAAATATTGTCGGAAAATCGATCAGACTCCCCGCGTTAATGTAAAATGTATACCGCTGAAATATTTTAATGTTTCAGAGATTTAATTAAAGGTAAAAGATGTTACTTCATGTCGAATTCACTGGTTAAAAAATAAACAGGGAACAATGTTTTCTCCAGAATTCATAAAACAAATGTGTCCGTCAAGTGACAGTGTGCACGTCGAATTAAGTGAAAAAGTTGTAACACGCCAGAAGCGGGTGCGGAAACTAATCGGTGAGTAAGTGTTTCGTAATCACGTTTAATACGGGAGCAGTTGTTGCCGATTGCGGCGCGTCGCCAATTTAATTAATATTAATGCACTTTATGATGCCGACGACGCTGCTGCTTACTAAAAATTTCAAACGAGCTCTGGTTTGCGTGACGATGCGTCCTCTAGTTGCGCCATATGAAAACTAATCTACGGTTCGGCGTGAAACGACTCGACCAACAACGTTCCATTTATAATTCGATCGCGCATAATCCCTTGCGAGCGCTGAAAACAGGTAATCGAGAATCAATGACGGCCGGGGTATCGTCGGCTGGCTTCGTTTATTGGATGCAGCCCCTATTTAACCACCGTAATATAACTTTAGATCGCTGTTTTCAAGTTCTCGGTGACTAATCGTTCACAAACCCGCCCAGTCATTTCGCGTGACTCGAAACAGCGAACACGCGAGATCCCTGTGTGTGCTCACCCCCTCGTCACAGTATTTATGTCGGGAGTTATAAACGCGGCATTAATAATTGCCCCGCAAAGTGTGCACGGCCCTCGTCATCAATGCTGTAACAGAATTCGTGAAATCATGTCATCGACACGCCTGGCTGAGCCCTATTATTACCGAAACAGCGTCGGGTATATTCAGCTAGTGAGTTCAAAAAATCAACGGTAAATTATACTACGCTGTTCCACTTCGCTGTTGACCTAATTACCGCTGAAAACAGAAACGGACGCTGGAAGAAAGTTAATCTAATTTTTATTCGTACGATCTTTTATTCTTAGACAACGTTTCTTAGAGACGCATAATGTAGATGCATATTATGCAATTTTCCAGTCCTAGAAAATTCTTCCACGATGCGATTGCATATGCAGTAGAACTGAACGCATGGGTTAATATGCTGATTAAAATTATAATATTACGTGGATTAACATCTGTGTTCATTCAGTACACGTGAAATAGGGATCTTTAATGCTTACACTCTTGTAGTCCGCAGGCTTGAAGTAGAATTCTATTCCCCCACCTTACCGATTGATATACGCTAATGACTGAGACGTGTGGAATTCTACGATATTTTGGACCTTTTAGTTTTGGTCAACTGGACATTGTACAGAGTGTGCCGAGCGATTGCGGTCATCTAAATCACAGAATCATTTGTTGTTGAATGAACAGAAATTTCTCATAGCAACGATACACTATCTCACAGAGTACCGTGGTATTTTGAAAAGATGTTTTTGTATATAATTTATTTGTGTCTTTTATGTTTACTTATGTTTTTCTTCAATATTATACATGCAACAGAGCTCGAACATACGAATGCAACGTAACGAGCTCAATGACCATACAACTTCTCGATCATTTTGTCGAATAAAATTCTTTATTTTAACAACGCTAAATAGATTGTCATAAGCGGATCTTGCAACTTGATCGAAAATTTCCTGAGTCACACTGTACATTGGGTTGCAGATTCGAATGCAACGCGATGAAGTTGATTCACGATACGACGTTAATGAGTTATCGTCGTTAGTAATGCGCCTCTACGGACCATAACTGTATATCGGTATCGAATCATTAGCGCAGCGGTTCTCAATTGGAATTCCGTGACTAAACTAATTTCTCTTGAATGCAGGAATCGCGCGTGGATCGATCAAGTTTTATTCGAAACGAATCTTCGTCGTTGCCGCAATTAAACACATCGTCGATGTGTCGTTAAAAATAATGTCGACGCGGCGTTTCTCGAACAATTCAACTCGTCAACGCTCGCGAAAGACCCGCAAAAGTGTTGAATGTCGTTTCTCGAACCTCGACTAACCTGGCGCACTGTTCGCGAAATTCGAACGTTTCTATTCTTTCTCGCTAATGAATTGTACATTCAATTTTGTGGAAACTACACATTGTAGCGTAATGTTCCTGTACGATGTTTCATAGTCGGTAAAAACATTGTATCAGTTTAGTAGCAGGTTCAAGCGAATTACGAAACCATGTATGCTATCAGGAGAGTAACATACCCATGAGCGATCTTCAAGTTCATATTTCCGAGAAGCGTTCGCATAAAAATTCGCAACATTAACTCCGTTTTCGGGCAGCACTCGCAGAACTGTCAGAACTGTCGGCGCGTGTTTCGCGAACCAGACCACAGAATGTAATCCGTCACGTCGTCGAATGTAACGTTAGCAGGGCAAACGTGGCAGGCAACCGTGTGTTGTAATAAGCGAGGCTTGTAATAAGCAATTGTAGCAACACGGCTTTTCTAGAAGCCATGCCGAGGAGAGGAATGTGCACCGTGTTTTCGAGCTCGTTATCGAATTATCGTGCGGAATAACGAATCGTCTCGCTAGAATTTCCTCGCGAGGTTTCGAAATCGGCCGCTCGTGACCGAATTCCCGAAGAGCCCTGAAATATTCAGGGGACGTCTGCAAAAAACGGACCCGACGCGCAACGGGGAGAGAGAGAGAGAGACCGGCAATTAGTGAAAAATTCAAAGTGTAATCAATCGGTCGATGGATAGGTTCGTTCGTTTAGCTCGACGGCAGCTGCCACTCGTGCAAATGGCTGTTCGTCGATCAGCTCGCTTGCTCTCGCGTTACAGTTTTTCTGTTTGAAGAGAACCGGCTGTAACGACTCACGTTTCGCTGGGAGGGGGTTTTAAGATCTCTTCCTGGGAAAACGGGAGCGAAGAAAATGACGCACGGAACAATTCGATGAAACGGGGACTCGCTTTGATCGTAGAAAATCGGCTTGGTTTCGGATCGGAAACCAGCCTTTGTGTTACCATCGCTGGACACAGTGTCCTTTTGACGGAGATTTCGGCGTGGGACGGGTTGTTCGATCGGTAGGAATGATATAGACGTTCTATTGGTTCGACTAGGCTATGTTTCTTTAACTCTTGCCAACCCGGAAGTGGACCTTCTGTTCGTCGTCGTTCTTCTTGCTGGAACGTGTAAGTATGACGCATTACACTTAGCTGTGTTGTATCTGTCGTGTAGTAGTAGTATACATAAACGGGGTGTCTCGGTATTGATGGTACAATCGTGGAAAGCATGATTCTACACGCGAAAATAATTCGATAATATGGGATGAGTTTTTTTTACACCTTGTATACGAAAAAATTAAGTTTAAAAATTCGCCGCACATGCGGGTTATTGGATAGGATTTGTCTCACGCGTCTGGCATGACTTACTGATTCTACTTCTTGACAGATCTTCAAAGTTGATTTCCTCGAGCACAAAACCCCAAACGAAACAGTATATTCCTTTTTTCGATTTAAGTTCTAAGGTAAATTCACCGCCTCCGCGGCTGTACCATCAATACCTAGACACCCTGTATGTTTAAATTTCAACTCCATAGATGGGACTTGGTTTACATTGTTAAGCTTACATCGTTCATTCTTCCATATCGTACATCGTTTCCTAATCCAATTGAGGAATTGACTATTGACCCAAAAATCAATGTCGAGTCCGACTGCAAATAACAGCGGAGGAGGTCTGAGGGTTGGAGAAGGGGCGGTTCGATGATTAGGGTAAAAACAGTGACGACGCGTCGGTGCGGGGTGGAATAATTTGCAAGTATCCGGAGACCTAGTGGCCGGCGCCACCCCCGCAAAGGAAGCTCGAGCGCATCTGGAAGGGACACCTGTAAATCAGGTTACAAGGGCGTAGCACGGGGTGGAATCGGGAAACAAGTCCGTAGAGCTGGCTGATGCCGTACGGGAAAAAAGCAAGAGCCCGGCGAACGCGGATATAATGGGAAGCGGGGGTGGTGACGGGTGTGGGAAGGAAGAGGAAAGAAAAACATCGGGAGGATCCAAGTGCGTCTGAGAAGCCGGTAATTTCTTTTTATATCCGTCGGCCGCGATTCGAGCCGTACTTTCACAGGATCCGCACCCCAATCCGTAGTTATCGCTTGCGGCCTTAACCTTGCGAATGAAATTCCACGCGAGGAATTCTTTCTGCGGCCGCTTCACTCTGAAATATTTTAAATGGCATTCAACGTGCCTCGATGAATCTGCTCTGACACAAAATCTACATGGTGTCCCAAAATAAGTGTAACTCCCGGAAATGGGAGGTTCCTTCTGTCATTTGAAGCAACATTTTCCTTAACAAAAATGGTGTCCGCGGGTTTATTTAGGAGTTATTATCGAAAAACACTGACCAATCAGAGTTCGGCTATAGCGAACGGAGTCCGGCTCAGCGACAGGTCCCGCTTAACGTGGTGTCGCTATTGGCCGAACCAGAATCAATCCGCTGTAGCCGCGCTCTGATTGGTCCGTGTTTTTCGTTAATAACTCCTGAACAAAGCCGCGGACGCCATTTTTGTAAAGGAAAATGTCGCTTCAAATGACCCAAGGAACCTCTCATTTCCGAGTGTTACACTTATTTTGGGACACCCTGTATAGTCCATGTATCCCCTTACACTATAACATCGAGTCAGACTGGTATCTTATTAATAGATTGCGGATGTATTAACGACAAAAATGAGTAAGTGCGATTTAAAACAGTAGACTGATTAGAAGATTTTGACAGTATTAATATACTACTTTTGAAATTAGTTATATCACGTTATGTCTAGCTAATAAGTGGTCTCCTTCCAGAATTGCAATTAAGGAGTTATATTTTATACGATGTCAATTAATGTAGATATTAGACGAGTCCATTTAGCCGACACCGTGTACATTTCTCCCTTGTATATTGTATCCGACACATTAACCCGTGGATGGCGGGAGTCGGGTCAATTTTGACCCAGTCTTGTAAACGCCCCACCTAAACGTCAATGGGTATTAATTATCAGTGAAGTGATCGTAGTGACCTATAAGGCGTTTCTGAGAGTGAATTTTGTAGGCGAAGCTCGATGTCGGCGAAGTTGTATCGTGAAGTACGGCGTCGATGAAATGATTGTCGCAAGTATCGAAGTAAGACCCCGAGGAGGAGGGCTGCATTTTTACTGCCACTCGACACGATATCCTCGAGGAATGACGGCGTTTAGGGTTCTCGGTGGCAAGCGGAGCGATAACGACGTCTTTACCGCAAGTAACAGCGCCAAGCGAGAAACCGCGTAAACGGCTAATGAATTTTTTTTACTCTTATCCTCGCTCGACGGATCGATCGCAACGAGGGTATATCGTTAACAGCATCGCGAGATTAACACGTTCGCGGATCGACATACACGGGTGACATTATTTTTAAGCCCGGCCTTCAAGTTAACGTATATCGCGATATACTCGAGTGTACCGAGCTTCATTAGGTCTTCGAGTTGAGACGCTTCGAGATCAGCATTTTTTCCATGATAAAACCGCAGAAATATTTTTCTGCGATTAGAAAGAAATTAACCATTGAATGATGCATTTGCAGTTAATTTCAGAAGGTTTCTCGAACGCAGTCCTCTTTATAAGACCTTAACCCTTGATAAAGTGAAAAAGATAATTTTTATCTTGCACAAAGATCCACTGTCTACTATTCAAATAAACTTGCATTTTCAAGATTCAGAAAAAGTACGAAACACTGAACAAATCCTAGACAAGTAAGTCCAACAGCCACATACAGCCACATACACGGAGATCAACGTGTTAAAACTTTTATGCGATTTAGGTACTCGAGTCCATCGAGGGGAAGCTTCTTATTGGAAAGATAATTATCTTAGATGCTGGGACGTGTGAAGCAGCCTGTGGACTACGAAAAGAGGCGATTCTTGAGCAGCAATTAACCTTATTCAACCGGAGCACGCGGGTTTCCGGTTTCATTCAGCAGGCTGCACGGGTGGTGCGACCGCGCGAAATCGGCGGGGGCGTTAATTAGAGAAATAAACTGGCCGCGATACCGGATAGAGAGAGGCACGAGCTCGGGACCGTAATCGGTTCGGTCACGCGTGTGCTCGCGCGGAATAGAGCCGACACCAGGGCTCTCCGATAGCGGGAATGATATTCGACGGGCGGATCGATGAAATCCGAAGCCGGCGACGATGCCCCCTTTCTGCCGAATGGACAAGCGTGACAGTCGGTTAATGGGATTGGCCGAATGACGCCCCAGCCCCAACACACGGCATATCTCTGGCAATTAATTAAATTATTTGGTCGCGTGCGGTACGCCCAACTGTTTTCGCGAGAACCTTTTTCGATCGGTGACACTGGCTGTTCGGCCGCTGCGCCGGATCACGTGTCCGCGACAGCTTGTTTCACACATAGTTTGTTGATTTTTAAATATGCGTTCCCTCCACCTACCCTCGCTTTTTATTTTGTGTGCGGCGAGGTTTGTGTTTCATTATCGTGTTATTCTCTTCACAGATACAGCGATTACAATTGACTTGTTCTTGCACTGCAATTTATTTGAAGATCAGAATGGTTAGAGCTTCGTTGTTGTTTGTCATGTCTTAA
The DNA here is from genome assembly GCA_963971365.1 of Lasioglossum villosulum. NCBI lineage: Eukaryota > Metazoa > Arthropoda > Insecta > Hymenoptera > Halictidae > Lasioglossum > Lasioglossum villosulum. The sequence goes on from OZ020498.1 coordinate 9,236,333, forward strand.
GAATGTCAATGGGTTAATCATATCTAAACCTGGATTACTAACGTATGAATTTTATGATAACGTATGAATTTTTGATTAAGTTGATATCAAATACAACTTTTCAATTCCAATTATCCTGTTTCATTATAAGGTAGAATTTTATATTACTCGTTACATGGAAGGCATTCAATTATATTCACGTTTTTAATACATTTACGTTATTGGCGTACGTACAGGATGGTTTCGTATTTTGGTTTTACAATCGTTATAGACGTGAAAATATTCATGCAGGAATACGACCAATTAGATCGTGTCTTTTAGAAATATACAGCGGGAAGTACCGATTGAAATCTCAACGAATGTATTTCCAAAGCTTTTACTTCATCTTTAATTTCGTTTCAGTGGAACGTGGATGAGAATTCTGTGTGCGGCCGAGGATCACGATCGAGTTCCGCAAGTGCGGTTTGCGGATGGTACGGGAGGGATTGATATTTATAAGGTTGGTTTCGCGTGCTGAATTTTTTTTGGAGCCGTTTCTCTTGAATGCGATCAGGCACGGTTCCAGCGATTTTTCTCGTCCGCATAATTCCGCGGAAAGTCGAGGTGTCGAATAATGGGAGCTGGAAAGGGATCGCGAAACAGGGGCAGGCTGGATATGCGAAGTGGTAGTTGCAGAAGGTTGCAGGGGGCTGCAGAGAAGAGGGTGGGGGCAGGAACGGAAGACAGGGGGCTCGAGAAGAGTGACAGTAAGCTGTTCGTGGAACGTCTGCTCGCACTCGCGAAATTGCCAGCAGCAGAAGCTTTCGAGGATGCGACGTGTCTGCATCCAGACGACGTGCGCATCGTGCCAGTTGCATCCGCAACAGATAGAAGACACTTTAGCCGATACGCTGCGCCAAGTCGTTGACGTTCCCCTGCGGATCGATCCGGCCGACGATAATTCTTTGCGACGTATTGGCACGACGACGAAAACGACGAACGAGACGACGAGGACGAAGACGAGGACGACGGCGGCGGCTGGCTGTATTATTTACTTTTCGGAGAAATCTCTGAATATGAATTTACCTCAGCCCGGAAACGCGCAATTTAATTTCGAGCGAGAACATTCTCCGACCATCGCGAAGGAATCGCCTGCAAGCGACAGTCTCAGAAAACTCTTTCAAAGCGAATACTTTTTGACGTATTCTATCGCGTTTATTCTCGGAGGTGTGCTCGCTTTCGATCTGTTTCTCGATGATCGATGCTCGTACATGGTGTACGTCATACCAGAGCTGGTTTGCCTTTTTCAGAAAATCTTAATCTTACGATACAGAGTATCCGAAAATTCCTTCGCTTGCCTGAAATGGGAGGTTTCAGAGATCATTCGAAGTAATATTTTTTTTCAAATATGTCTGCTTCGGCTTCGTTTACGAGTTATCAAGGAAAAACACAGACCAATCAGAGCGCGACTTAGATGCATGTTGGCAAAGACGGCCCGGTGCGTCAGCAGGCTCTACCGACTCAAGCGATGGTGATGCGCCGCGACGACGCAACGAACAAGGGAAGGAGCAGAAACTGATTGATTTGAAAACTCAGCTTTCAAAATATGTCACTTTATGCTGCATTGGATGAAAAGAATAAAAATTAATATGCCAATTTTTTTCCTGTTTTAATTATGCTAACGTCAAGGAAATTTCAGCTGAATTCTTTTTCAATTTCATAAGCAGTCTTTCATGAAAACTATTAAAAGTGTGCAACAATCAGGAAATTGGAGAATGCGTACTGTTCTGTAGGAAATCGTTTTCAATGGGAACTCTTTGGGAATTCAAATTTGGTGAGATCAAAAAAGGATTGCCATTCCTCGGGTGAAGCAGTGGGGGGGGGGGGGCAGGCCAGAAAACTGGGTCCTCGGAGTTAATTTTTGTGGAGCATTGAATCGCGATACACAGTTCGCATCATTTAACGCTGTAGAACGTTGGCAGGTGTACACGGTCGGATCTTTGTAGCGCGGTTGCCCGTTCATTCATCCATCCATCCGTCCATCCAACAGTACGTATCCCAAGATACACGGACTCTTGAAAATGCAACGAGCCGCGTCGCTATTAATAAGCCGGCAACCATCGAACGCGCGCCCTTACAAATGCACCCCGTGAAACTGGAACGCGGCCGGCTCACGGCTCAGGGCTCACGCTGCAAGCTGCAAACTGGGAAACGGGAACCGAAGGAACCGTGTGTGTCCAGGTTTTTCGATTAGAGAAACGGGAAGGGAGAGAATTTCGCCGGAGGTCGGAAATATAATTGCGTGCCAATCCTCGACAACGTATCGATAATTATTATATAACGGACGTCTCGACGAATGTAAACAGCCGCGTTATCCAATCAGAAATTCGATCACCGAACCGAGGTTTCGATAGGATTTCTCGCGAAACGTAAATCTTGTTACACGTTATTAAAGTCTTTTCCGAAAGCAGAACGCGGCAAATAAGTTATTCCATTGGCACGGTATCAATAAATAATCAGGTCAGCTTGGTATACCAAAAACGAACACATTCGGTTAACTTATTCATTTCGCCTTAACCAGTTGATAGTAAATTTAAATCTGATTTATTCGTTTGGGGATCGCTCGAGATTCGGCATCTATTACGCTATCGTATTTCCAATTGATTTATACCTTCTGTCGATAATACTTTTAATACATTACCAAAAATGATTTAGCGATTTTCTTTAAAATTTATGTGACCGCATGAGCTATTCTGTTTTCGCATTAAAATTCGAACAAAAGTTTGACGGATTTCAATAAAAAAGTGCATAGAAAGTGAGGGTCATTGTTACTTGTGTAAACGACGGCATGCATTTCTGATAACCCAATGCACGGGTTCCTAAAAATTCGAAATTTTCCCATTTAGTTGAACCATTCCAGTTGGTAATTATATTAAAGCAATACGGTAGCATGTTATTACGGTCTATCAGTGAAATGATCCGAAATTTTACAAACTGATAATGACTGTCAGTGTGAAATCGAAACCAGAGTGGGAGATTGAACATTCTCGACGATGCAATTTATGATGGAGACTAATTTTTGACGCGCCCTGTATACATTTGCGAAATTAACCATTGTTTCTTTGCTTCCACCCCCGCGATCTGGTATTCGTTCCGCGAGACATTAGCTCGCAATCCGAAGCGGCTCTTCTCGACGTTATCTTTTCCCGGTCGTTTCTTTCATTCGTTAATAAACGTAATGCGCCCGTTAAAGACGCTATTATCATAATTAGCTCTCGCTTCGCGCTTTAATATCGGCGTGAGATCAAAGAGATCCATCTCCGAGTTGATTCGCCGACTCTTTAAAGCGGGTTTCCAGTCGTTGTAAAATAGAACTCGCGTTTAATCCTCGATTATCTTCGGAATCCGGAGCCAATCTATGCTAACCTGAAGGGCCGGTGGTCTCGGGTGGCGTAGAGCTGTATTTTTACAATGTTCACCTATTCTTTAGTTTCGAATATTTTCTTCTTTATTCATGGTAGTTACGTTAATGGCATTTTCGTTGAAAGTAAATCGACGTAGAGGTACTTTTTATTTTTCTCACAAAAAACACTTCCCGGACCACTTGGCCCAGTTAGCACAATTTTTCAAACGTTTCCGATGATCCGGTAAAAAACGGTTCCAACAAAAGTTAACGAGTATTCGCTTCCCTACATAAAAACGTACGAAAATTTTTTCTCTAGAAAATGGAGATCACCTCGATTTTTGAAACGATTGTATATACTTCTGAGTTCATAATACTTTAGCTGATGTCCAGACGAACTCAACGAACTACTGCAATACAACCCCAAACCTTGAAACAACTCTAAAATAATTTCGACCAAAAAAAAAGAAATGGGTTTCCAGCCCACAGTGGTCGCGAAACAATGAAAGCATTCGGGTCTGGGGACACGAATTGCCCACGGGAGATGGCACAATGCTCTTCCGGAACGTATGCCCGGTTGCTATCAGCAATAACTTCGGTCCTTTCATATCTTGCCAATAATTCCTGGCCGGTGGGTCGGTCTCGGAGTCGGGGCTAGCACGGCACAGACACAGAGACACGAAGGAGGAAGAGAGGATGCCTGCGCTCGGCGTGGGCGGCTGAAGAGGGCCAGGGAAATTTATCCGCCGGATAAAAATGTCTGTTCGAGTTTATATAGGGAACGCGGTGAGATTTCAATAAAACTCTCGATTGTAAAGTACAGATAGAGGAGGCTGTACGGACGTTACACGGGTCAGTGGAGCTCAAAGTCGAGTCGCCCCCTTTATCGTTCCCCTTCGTCGATGGGAGGGTCGCTCACTATTTCTCTCCTTCTCTCTCTTTCCGTTTCTCTCTTCTCGTAGCCACTCGAAACTGCATTCACGAAATAGAGAGAGAGAGAGAGACATAGAAACGCCCTCTGTGACTGTGCAGAGTCGCGTTATTGATACGTGCACTTCTTCCGAGGGAGAAATCGTTTCTTGGACGAGTTAAGGGCAAGTCCCGAGGTAACGTCTGAAACGTTTGTTCTTTGGGATGATCGAGGGAGGGGGCAAATGGTTTGCTTTCCGATTGTTCTTTGTGTTTGCCGATGATAAGAAGGTATACAACAACGGCTCTCCTGGTAGAGTAGCGGGGAATTTCACTCGGGGTACGTTCCCGCCAGCTTCCATTGGACTTCTCGCAGGCTACCTGCGAGAACGACTTTTGTCCTGCGTCCGTTGCCAATCGTCGGCATTTCGAACCTCGGACACGAAGATTTCATTCTCAAAGCATAGTCACACAGTGATATTTGACTCAAAAAGTCGAAGAAAAATCAATTTTAACATTTTGCGTACGTATAATGTTTGTTGTACGACGTAGTTAAAGAGCTGAAGAATAAGGTTTCAGTATTCTTTTTTTTTATTTTGAACACCCGTCAAGTACTCTACTTCATCGAAAGTCGAAAGCTTTTGTACACAGTGTGTGCGTTCTCAAAGAGTCTCTTAAACAGCGTTCATTCGTTAGCGATTTCCAAGTGTTTTAAGGAAATTGTGTTTTCAAGTGGTTATACAGAGCACTTTCACAAAGATTTCATTTCGTTATCATCTAAATTAGTATAGTTATTAATATTTGGACATAATTAAGAATTAGCATACAATAATATAAAAATAGATAAATGTGGTGGTCGTAGAACAACGATTGGTCAAGAAAGTCGCCGGGAAGCAGACACAAACGAATTGTTCCGCGAGAATTTCGAGGAAATTGAAAACTGAAGAATGATTGTAGAACGTCAATCGGGTGATCCAGTGTCGCTAATGCGAGGGGTCGAGCATCGGAGTACGATGCGCAGGGAAAGTTGTCGAGTTATTATCACGGCGAAGGGACGAGAGAAGGGCAATTGTGTCCGGATCCACTGGAGTCTGCTTTCTCCGGTTTGTTCGGGAATCAATAAGCAGTAAAGAATCGGTCGGGTGCCGATAACTCTCCAGGTAACGTTCGAGGCGTCCTGGAACACGTGGTTCCACGGCCGAGCCTTGAATCAATCCCATCGCACTATCAATCCTCCTCGCGGCGTCTGCTTTAAGACCAGCCATAAAGTCTGAATCGGCCGATTTAACCAAGCACACCTCGGCCCCGTTCTTCTTCCCGGCAGACGTGGACGAGAAAGATCGACCTTCTTTCGAGCAATGAAAAACAGGAAATTAGCAAAGGCGCGGAAACTTTCTCTAACAAGTGCATCTCGAACAAGAGGGAGGGAGTTACTACCGCTACAGTTACTGTAGTGACACGACAAGAAGGTTACCGAGGCAAGACACGTGACCCTACTCTACCTTCCCCTTCTACGACGCAATCCTCCACACTTCCACCGCGACCCGGTCACACGACACAGTTCGTTTCTGCCGTGCAAACATCCGGTACTGGCAGAGAGAGGATAACTTTTCCCCTCAACTTGTACTCCCTCCCCTCACCAGGCGACACTGCGTTCAGGGACCTTCTTGTCATCTGACCACAATACTCGCCCGTTGCACGAGAACGGGACAAGGTTTTCGTGATCATCAAGGTGTCCAATCAATCGCAAATGATTTTGCACTTGTAACTCCCCTGTTATCGAATCAAAGCTGCGATTAATGTGCACGTGTAACAACATGAAGAACTTAAAATCACAAAATTGCTATCAGCAAAAACCTACGGTACTATTGCTTGAGCTTCGATCCTATGACCTACCTAACCTTTTCACCAATAATTGGTCTAGCAGACGGCAACCGTGGCCATTCGAAAACAATACGAAAAATGACTATCAGCAAAATTCCACAATTTTGAATAGATCCTCCAACTTTAGAAAAGGATTTTTAAGCTTCCATTTGGTATAATATAATTATCAATGAGCTTATTAATAGGCTTCCGGTAGATGAAGAGTTAATAATTCATACTTATTTAATTGACGTGTCGCACTAATTAATCGATTTGGCAAATTTAGACAAGTGCTTTAAATTAAATTGCTAATATTCTAAAAGCTGCGTCAATAATGCACGGGTCTGTGCGTAATATTCTCTGTACCTAACCAAAGAATTAATTGCAGAAGCGAAAAGAGGATTGAAAGATTGACTATAACGCATCGCGACTATCCAGTTTAAGTGAAAAAGTTTATTCAACTTTCTGATTCTGAGGAAACCTCGATTAACTTAAAAAAGAAATGCAAACCACTTTGCTGTACTAGTTACATTAATTGTGCTTGCAATCAGTTGAATTCTAGAATAATCTTTCCGCGCAAAAATCACGGAGTATTTAAGGACTACGCAAAGTCCGTTGCGTCCCGACGCGACGTACACTTTTAACAGTATCATCGAGACACCTATTAATTGTGTTTGTAGTGGAGGTCTAATTGCGATTAATTGTAGAGGAATTAGGATTAATTGTGGCGGCCCGGTTTAGAAATTGCATGCCGGAGCATTCGAAAAACAGTGACAGTCCCGATCGCGGATGATCATCTCTGTTAGCTGGATTCTATCAGTGGCGGATCAGTGGCGGCCACGTCTGCTTCGATGGCGCGGCGCGGTCGCGCGAGAAGTGGATAATTAGTACGTTCCGGCCGCGTGCTCTCGCGCAGGATTAATTACGCGGGTTGCGATGTACGCGCGGAACCACATACACGCACCTGAACACATAAATATTACACGCGCACGCGTATATCCCCACTCCCTGGTGTCCATGCAAACAGCTATAGACACACGGGAACATGTTAATTTGTGGACGTGCGTGGCTCTGTGCATACACCCACAGGCATACGTGGCCAGATAAACTTTGCGCAACTGCGTGTCCTATCATAGACCCAGTTTACAATGCAATTTCCGGCGAAAAGATTCATCTGAGATGCTACAATTAACCGCTAAGTCGATTACCAAGGTGTTCGAAACGTTGGCTTGACATTTTCTTTGATTTCGTTCAATTTCCTCTGAGTGGACCTCTTGGAAAATCATGGAAAATCATAAACAAGTCCTATTAGCCAAGTCAATTACCAGGGTATAGAACAACCTAAGTTTGAAATCCTCTTTACTACTACCCCATAGAAGAATCACTGGATTATTTGGACTTCTTTGAGCTTCCATAATAATCGATTCATCAGCATCGTTATCGAAGCAATGTTTCCATGAGATCGAAAACAACGCACTATTTTCCTAATTGTACAGCGCGGCGTTTTCGGTGTGACGGAAAAAACGGAGATGAAACCTTGCTAGAAATTCCGTCGATTGTTCTGCAGTGTGTTCGGTGGAACAGCAATTTTCCAGGCGGTGGTGGGGCCATATTTATAAGCGGGGCAGGAAGAGTTCGCAGCGAGCGGTTGCTCAGTCGCGTGTTGGTTTAATGCTCTATAAATCGTGCCGCAAAGTGCTGGTCCGGCCAGCGCATCCTGGATGTTGCGCGCCACGCCACCGTGAATGGTTCGCCTAAGGAAAACGCGTGTACAACACACCACGAGCCCCGATTCGCCACGGTACGACCGTGTGTGGCCGAACGGTGGTTCGTTTTTGCTCCGCACACCTGCCCGTCTTTTCCTCCGAGCCTGTAAAACCCTGTAAAACTCACACACGCCCGCGACCACTCCGGCCCCCATTTGATGTATACGCGATGGCGAATGCATCTCACGTCGGTGAAGATATTCCGGCGAAACTTATAGTTTTTCGGCCGGGGGAAATTTAACGCTAGCCGGGCCCTACGAGAGGGTTGCTCCACGATTTAAGGGGCTTGTAAATCTTCAGCTACGGCTCTACACCGCTTGCAACCGGTCCACCGCGGTTTTCGGATTGCTGCAGGCTAATTTGCGATTAATTATTCGCTGAAAGCTATTCGGTAGGTTTGGAGAACCGTCCAGAATTTATTTCATATTTTCCATAGAGAAGCAAACGTGTCTCGAGGCCAATGGGCGTTTGTGATTGTAGAGGTTGCCGGAGAACCATTTCACTTCCTCGCTAGTAAATCTTGTAACTTAGACCAGCTCGGGTTCGGGTTAGGTTATTTTACACTTCTAGGTCAGCTGGGAACTTTGTTGTGTGGCGAACTGCCGAGCTATATTTTGTATAATGTAGTTGTGAAAGTACACAAGGAATAATTCTCGTCCGCAAAGGATTGAAGTGGCTCCTTCAATTTATCGCTTTTATCACGGTGGAGCTCAATCTCCTCTCTGGCAAGAAGTTTATGGGCGTCTTCAGGGGACGCGGATCTATTTCGAATAAGAAACTGGCGGGCTCTCCTTTTACTTTCTTTTTATTCGGCCGCACGCTCCCCATTCGGCAGTCATCGAACCAGCATATAAGCGAGTCCGCACGATAACCGAGCCTTCGACGTACCTACACTTATTCCTCTCGATCCTTATCGATTTGGCCCGCGTGTCTGCTTTATGACCGTCTCGTAAGGCTCTTTCCATTTCTCGTATCGTCGCCGACGATCGTTACGAGACCGACCACTTCGCGATAGATTACAATTTTATTCGTCACGAATGGGAAATCGATTGTCAAAGGAGCTGCGCCGAATATATCCGAGCGGCGTGTGCACGCCGAGAACGAACCAGCTCTCCGACGACGTTATGCTAGTTTTCGATGAAGTTCTGTTCAATGTACAGAGTCGATGAAATTTTCATTCAACCCCATCGCTGTACGATTTTGTTTACAGCCGATAATCAGAATTTTGTTGTGCTTGTTAAATGGAATTACCGAGCCCTAAGCAAGACTGGTGTAGTATATTTACTTATAGTAATAACAGGATTGGATTTATTCAGATTTCATAAGATTTCTACGGCAACATGTACTGTGGTAAAATGACAAAAAGGTACCCGGTACAAGACTTGTGTCCCTATTGCCGCGTTTCATTTCTGTCGTGCAGGTGCCCGGTACTGACAGAGAGAGAAGGCAACTTTTCTCTTCAACTCGTGCTCCCTCTTCTCATCTGGCGACACTGCTGTCAGATGACTTCTTGCCATCTACAGGCAATACTTGTAAAAGGAACTATAAAAGAAAAAATCCGAAATCCTTCGAAATCGTCATTTTCGCGGACTCAGTAGTACAAGTGTTAAATATTGACAACATAAGAATAGGAATTGATTCCGATTTAAAGGACAGAATAGTGTTCAAGTTTAATAGCTTGCAATCCTAATCACTGCGGATTCTATACGATGAAAGAGACTTCTATACGGTTACCGTTTCACGCAACAGATGCAATCAATATATGTCATAAATTCTACCCGCATTGCAGTAAGCTGGAGTAAAATAGAAAATTATTTACATCTTTAACGTCTTCAATAAGTTGAAAATAATAGAATATTTTCAAATTGTTCTAATATCCTTAATTCTCTCTAATTTAACTGGTTCTTATCGATTTAAGTGACATCTACTCAGTTTTCCCATAAATGCATAAAATCTAACTCGATATTAAACAGCGAAGAGTACCCACCAACGCACGGCGCGTTTGATAACAAACAACGTCCGCTCTATCCCCTATTAGACCGCGATCGGTCAAAGCTTTTAAAAGCACTAAAAGGGCTCGCAAAACGAGATCGCTGTCGAAACTAAGTGCGATATTTCGCTCGGTCTTGCTGGGTAGCTCGCGCGCTTAAAATTTCCAAATTCCCGTATGTGTTTGCTCTGTCCCGCTCGTCGTTTTCCAAGAGGTAGAGGACCTGGCTGGCAAACGGTTTTCACGCGGTTCGTCCACTTTTCGAACGGGGAGAGGATTAAACAACAACAACAAAAAAGAGAGAGGGAGGGGGAGCAGAGAAATGTTTGGTGCCGTCGGAAAAACCGTGTGTTATTCTTGCTCTGCCTCGAGGTAAACTCGTTACCGCGGGACGCGCATCGGGTACGGTCCCGGGGACGTCGCGCCGTCCCTCTCGTTTTTCGTTCGCCGCTGGTTGATATAGCAATTACGATGAAGTAAACACGCGATAAAACTCTTGGGCGAAGTTTTATTTTCCGCGGGTCGGGCGCAGAGGGTCGTACAACGACGAGAGGACCTGTACAAGGGATGCAGCACACGGTATCACACAGCTCTCTCTTCTCTCTTTCTCTTTCTCTCTAGAAGGGAGCGGTGTTTGCACTCGACCGGATGCCCCCGCTCCGCGCCAAATAGAATTTCAATCTGGGATGTAATCGCTGAAACTTCCGAGATCCCGCCGGGGCTGAATCGTGCCGATAGAAGTTTCATGCGACGCCCTGGAAACGAAATTTTCCGGCGGATCGACCTTCACGAGAATAACCGGCCGTCGATTACGATTTATGAACCGCTTGATCAAATTTTGATGCGACCTCCTTCGGGTACCGACCGAATAAAATCGAACTGCCGTCGAGCCGCCTCTCCCCCCAGCGCACCGCGTCGCGGCGGGCTGCTTCGTGCTCTCCGCCTGCCAGCAACTTCTTTCGGTGCTGTTTTATTAGTTCCAACCCCGGCCCGGGAATTCCGTGTAGCCGTCGCGCCGCCGCCGCGTGCTCTGCAGATCGCTTTATTCGGCTCGACTGTTTCGAAATAACTTCCCCCTTTTCCGAACCGGATCGTCGATCAATCCTCTGCGGCCTTGCTGCAATCCGTTTTTCTAATAAAGGTACAAGTCAAAACTGCCATCACTATTTTCTTGGTAACCCTCCCGTTCCTTGTCTTCAACTTGACTTGGCATTCGAAGAATGAAGGAACGAAACAAAGCTCAGGAAACAATGAAATTTTAACAAAACGCTGCTCACATTGGGGCGATCGAATAAATATTAACCTGGCTGAACTCTCTCATTCCGAAACAATTTTGTGGACGACACGCGATCGGATCGCAGTACGTAAATGATCCTGAGTAGAAAGTTAGCACCGTCTGAACTGCAATAAAATTTAGGATCATGCTCGGGAACAGCTCGTCGCCGATCGGAACGACGGCGCGAGTCCGAGACCGGTAGACGTCCCACTAAACTTGATCGCAGCGCGTCTCCACAGCCATACTCGTCGTACTATCAAGTAGACCCTGTAAATCTAGCAAGGCCGCAACTTCTACGGTTAAGATTGCGCGAGGCGTATTTACGACTGGCGGTTCCGAAGATAGTCCCACCTGATTCGAAACTTCGCTAGTCGGTAGTTACGTGAGAACCCGGCAGTCTACGGGGATCTCACGGCCCCATAGATCGAGTCACCGGGGCACGGTCTCTGCACGGTGTGCGCGGTGTGTGCACGCGGGCTTTACTCGAATTCTATAGAAATAAATTCGTGGGACGCGATAATTCCCGAGTTTTGCGCGGCAGGACGTCGAACCCTTTCCGAGGTTTCTTTCCTTCGCGAACTTGGACCATTACCAGCACCTGCCTTTCACCCTCTAGAAACCCCGGGCGTCTGTGCTCTCCTCGAAGCAGCACGAAAGTCCTGTCGATAATTCTCGGATCCGACGTAATTTCGTGGCGAGCGAACGAGCGAGACCGAAAGAGAGAGAGAAAGAGGACCTGTGGTCCCAGTGTCTGCGAATCTATTTCGCTACGAACACGTACCCACATGCTGCAAGCGATTTTGTTGCCGTGTACGTGACGTAGCCAACGAGCATCGACCATGATCAACCTTGTTCGAGCCCTTCGCTGGTTTTTCTTCTCGGACACTGTCTATTGGTGAGCAAACTGCCATTCGGCTGGCCACTTCGGAAATAACATTTTCAACCCCTTCCGTTTCCAGTAGCTAGCTGAGCGCGAGTTTGTGCTTGTTTGAGCGGTTCAACGTTGAATGCTGGCTGTGTATTCATCCTCTGACTAGCGAAGAATATAAACTGAGGATTATACTGTAAAGTGCTATTAAGAATACAATTTGAACACTCCATGAGTAACTGTCTAAACATCCTAAGTGTCTGTACAATCATAAAAGTTGCCACTTCTTCGAATACCAAATTGCTTACACGTTAATTAGCCGATTTGAAGTTGGGGGACTTCGTGAAGTTTCAAACAACGCCAAAGTAGATTGTCGGAACAAACACGACAGAGGACCCTCTCTATTTTTTCAACGGAGGTATTCATTCGCAGTATTCATTCGCAGTTGCCCGGCAATACGTGGTCCGAGGTAACAGGATTGAATTAATCCAAGGAAGCGGTTTCGGTGCAGCGTGGACGAGAATTAAATTCTTGAGCCGGGTGTATTCCCCAAACAGTCCGGCGCAGAAAAACGTCCGGCTGCCAGGAATACCAATCAAGAGCCGTGAGATCTAGACGATAGGTCGCGGAGTCGCATGGAAGCTGCCCGTTTCCGGGAGCCCGGTCGTCTGGAATCCCGAAAATAGGGAACAGGGGAGACCGAAGAAAATAGGACGATCTCTCCCCGTGTATATTTCCTCCTTATGGGGGGTGGGGGCAGGAGCGGTAGATGAACAGCAGCAGGCTGCTAGAAGGAATACGATGGGCGCGAACATTCGCCCGAAATATGGAGGGTGTGTAGGGACCAGCCGGTATTCCCATCCCAATTCAAGTAATGGAGTCTGAAACACATACACCCGGCCCTCGAGTTCTCTCGCATACCCAGGACCCCCTTTTCGTCCTCGGAGATGCGTTCTCCAGTCGCGCCGGACATCTTGTCCCTTGGAAATCCGCCTCGTGCAAACCCGTACCTCGTCTCGGGTAACTTAAACGCAGAGTCGAGCCGAGGCGAGAGAGCCGGCCACTTCAATTTCTGCGGAACATTTCCCGGCTACAGACGCGATCGCCGAATGGCCTAGGATCGTTGAATGTCTCGAGGAGGGTCGCATCGATCCCTAACTGCAACGCAGGGATCGTTGCGCAAATTGCTACCGGCCTGACCAAAGCTACATTAGACGCTGCTTGGATCTGACTTGGTCTGGTAAACGCCAGAGCATTGCGATCAGCTGCATATACAAAATAAGTTCATCGCCAAAACAAACCAACAGAAACCATTTAGTTCCGCAAACCATTATCCCTTTTTATCTAGGATATTTTTGCATGATGAAAGTGTAGAAACGTTAATAAAATTTTTGTGAATGAATCTACAATATGGATATGAAGATTGAGCTTACAATTTCAAACGACACCCTGAAACTTGATCTACGATTTCTTTGGCTGTTTTACGGAACAAAATAGGATTTATGGAACAATTCAACGGAAAAGATTAGGTGACTACAATTAGTAGAAATCGTGCACAGACATTTAGCAATTTCACAGCAAACCTGAGGAAATGTTGCAACTACTGATCCCGTAGAACTTCCAAAAATCGTGAAACAGTCGAGCTCCGGATAGTTATCCATCGAGGATCGCTAAATAATTTTGTGAGCCGGGCGAAACAACTGGAAAGCAATCAGTGATACAATCCACGCAAGCGTTGGAGCCGTTTTGCCAGGCACAGGTCCGAGTATCCATTATCAACGTCATCAAAGTTTGTCAATCGAGGGCGTGTAACGAGCAGAGATTGCAAAAGCATCGGCGACAGGAGTGTCCCTATTCTGGATAGTGGAATTACATAAGGTTCGGGCAGGGTCGTACTGGGTCGGCATTAAAACCGATTTCTCCCCACTCTTTCGAGGTTTCGGGGTCGTGGGCCAACCGAGCGCCTCAGGGCCGACATTAAAACCAATTAATACGCGGATCGTTTTCATTACGATTCTATCGGGCGCGGTAGCTCGGTCCCATCGGGTCGTTTGATGTCATTATTATCTAGAAACTGTACCGTCGTAATCTGTTCGTCGTATTACGCTTTTACCTCCTATCTTCCCTGCCCCGGACTCCTCCATCTTGTCCTGGTGTTTATGCTGTATTTTATGTTATGTTTTTCTACGATATTCGCATTTTCACAGTCTATTTAATCGTAGTCAAATTAATTTTAAAGTCAAAAAAATACATAACATAATGTTAGAAACTCTTCGATGTTCTTCTGCAAAATTGTTTCAATGTTACACGAAAGAGGTAACTTGCACCCAGTGAAACGTTTGAACAATAAAGAGAAGCAGCAAAACAAATGTTCGTAACGAACGTGTTGAGACTATTTCTCGCATTCTTCGATCTCGGAATCCGCAGGCTAATCCAAAAGTGTCTACTTTAATTTTAAATTCACATTCTGACTCGACCTGTACTAACTCATTCATTTATGTCTAGTTGAATTTTTTGTTATTAGATCTGTCTAAGACATAAAATGCAATAGATCATACACAAACCTGAGAAGATATTAGAAGAATTTTAAAATATTGTTATATTATTGTGGACCTCTTAGATGATAAAAGAAGAAAATACATTTTCATTTAAATGTGATTTCTTATAATTGATTGGGACAATTTTCATTTAGTGTTCTATTAGGTTGACGGGAAAAGTTATAACATATGGAAAATACGTCATGATTTTTTCGACAACCCAATATGTACTATTTACTCTTGTGTGGTGCTGTCTTGAATGCAGGGATGCTGGTTGAGAATCGCTTTTAGGCTGTCGGTACGCCAAGATCGCCATCCAAGAGGCTATTGCTCGAAAACTTAGGGCGCAAATGAAATAGCGTTCAGAATCGTCTCGAGGACGAGTACAGGTGTGCGTTCGTGTGACGGCACACCTGCATCCTCGCCGGACCGAAGGGAAAACGGCTTCCGTTTTCTGCGTTTGAGGTCCTTCGGGTTCTCGGGTTTAAGGAGAACGGTATATCGGTTCGCGAGCAGCCCCGAGAAAGAAACCAAGATGCCGGGGAAACGGAATCGATTTGCTCGTCAAACGATCTGCTTTCGAGCTAGCTCTCGAAACGATGGAGAAGGCGATAGATATACGTACACATATATAAGCATGTATATTTTGGTAGCGAGCTATCGCAGACTTTTTCCTGCTGTTCCAAAGGTGTTCGATGTAAGCTTTCGTTCTGGAGATTTATCATTCTTCTCGTTGTTAGCGTTCTCTGTTATATCAATTTTCGTACACACACCTGTTTTTCTAAGCTACCTTCTTCATTGTTATAATGATTTATCAAATGCAACGTACCTTCTTTATGAAACATTCGAACGATTTAGCAGGATAAAGTTGTGGATCGTCTAAATATTGTGCCGCACACTATGAGTTGCAACAATACAGTCTAGATCTACAACTAGAGTTAGAACTACACATTTTGCTGTTCTAAACTCTACATCTACTAATTTACATGATCGTACGCGCTATTTTTCGATAGATGTCAGTTAGTCAATAATATGTATGTACGTAACACTAATAACGTAATCAATATACATATGTATAATATTAATGAAGAGACTGCAGAATTTTATGCAAAATAAAAATTCTCTTGAAATTAGAAAAAAGAAACACTAGACGACAGACCGCAGTCGAAATTCGAAGACGCTCGCCCAGTTTATACATTTTTCTGTATTCTTTGTTCCCGGAAGATAATCGATTGGGCAAATGAGAGGGGTTGAAGTATCGAGATGAAATTGGACAGCAGGTGCGAGGGAAAAGCGCGCGCGCTAGACGGAGGACGCGTCTGCAGACGAGTGCCTCACAGACAGACAGTCAGACAACCATCGAGACAGACAGTTGGACAGATAGACGGAGGTGAGACGGGCAGGCAGAAAGACAGACAGACGTCAATGGAAGAACCATCTGGCTGTTCGTCGAGGTGGCTGCCTGCCTTGGTGGTATACGACGCACGTACACGTTTCGGGGGCTCTTTGTCAGCGTGGCCTGCGAGAGAGAGAGGGAGAGAGAAAGAGAGAAAGAGAGAAAGTGTGTGTGTGTAACAGCTGCGCTGAATGGATGGAAGGCGCTTCGATAGGCCCCGACGACGTTATCGCGACGAGAGAAGAGGGCGTCGTCCCTCTCACGGAGGATTCATTGGAATTACCGGGGAGAATAGAGCCGCGGGAGTGTAAAGATTCAATCCCAAAATGCCGTAGACTTCCTGGAATTATAAGCTTGGCCTTTCGAAACGCGGATCGGGTCTTAAGAAGCGAGCACTCCCCGGGAAAATATTGTGCCTTCTATTGGAAACGGTTTTCTTCCTCTATCTCTTCCTCAATCTCTGTCTCTTTCTGTCCGCTTGTCGCGAGCAACCAGTATAATCGGCTGCGAAATACCGTAAATAACAGGTCCCGCGCAGGATCATTTCGCGAATCATGTCGCCCGGCTTTCAAAAGCCGAGATTGGATCCTCTTCAATGAACCGTCCTGACTGAGAACGCGATGCTCATGTTTGCGCATCCTCCCCTGCCAGCTATGTATTATACTTTTCAACGGTCGTCGAGACCATTTTTCGTAGTCCTCCCTCCCTAGCCAATTTGTATTGATTCTTCATCGATTACAGATGCTGTTTCGGTTTTGAAAATTTGTACAACGAGCCGATACCATGATCGAACTGGTGATAACTTGTGTTACATTCGTTGGTATCGTATTTAGCATATCTCATTAGCCCATGAAACACCATTCACAGTTGAGAATTTCTCAAAAAATCATTTGCATTCCCCTGACAGTAGAATTGGCTGGCCGTGATCAGACGCATCAGTATATTCATTAGCAAAATTATGTAACGCGTAATGTCAGCACCACATACGTGTGACGATTTTATGTATCACAGGAAGAAAGTCAAATTAATGCTGTGCATGTCGTGATTTATAATTCTACCAACTTGTTACTTTTCTGTGAAAATATATTTTCTCATATTTCTGTGGTTGTAAGGAAGAACGCCGTAGGTGAGAAACATTCACATTCGAGATATTGCCGTTTAATTTTTTGATCACTTTGTACTAGTGATCGGTTGAATTGCATTATTTTTTTAAGCCTTTCGAGTTTGTTCACGATTTTTTTCTGGTAAACACGGAAAACCTATACTCAAATGCTCTAATTAATGAAACATACTCAAATTGTTTGAAATAGTGACGTGCGGTGCTTTTCTTTACAATCACAGATTTAACAAGATTGTATACATTTAATAAATTATTGTAACTACGAAGGGCATTTCTCAAATAAATGACACCGCCGTCCATCCAGCGAGTTTGCCGTTGCCCTTGTGCGTTGTTTGTACGACAAACTTAATCCCTTGTTAAATTCCGAGCGAAATGAACATCTCGTATTTAATCTCCCGACCTATTCCGAGATCAAAAGGCACAGGATTAGTCCGCACACAGTTTCGCATTAGTCCGCGGAGGTACCGTAATCCCGATCGCGTTAAAGAATAAGGTACGCGTTACAAGGAATCATATGGTCCGCAAATAAAACTTCATTATGCAAAATGCAGCCGCGATTTCGTTGTCCTGGCAGATACGGCAGAGCCTGCTGCAATCTTGTTAAAAGGGGTACACACGGCTGCAGCTAAATAATCAAGGACCATGCTCTCAGGCTTCCAGAGAAATAACGATGACGAATTCTTCTTGTTCTTTGTCTCTCCGCCTCTCCTCCTGTCTCTTTTTCACTCTTTTCTCTGGTGCGATCTTCGCAGCTTGCATTATGACGCCGCTGAGAAATATACTAATTTTATTTAGACGAGATTCACGGTATGGGCGCGACTGCTTTGCTAGTTTTCAGAGAATGTTTTCGGCAGACAGTCTCTATGTCGCCGTTCAAGTTTTTTTATTATTTCGATAAAAGATTGGCAACAGGCTTCATCGACAAACTACGGATTTTTATATGAAATAAAAATTGCGTTCGTTGTAAGAAACTAGAGTTAAATCAAATTGTTGTGTAACCATTTCAAGAAGGTAAGAAGGACACATCTTCATTTTTGAAAACTCGAAATCTTTTTGCTCCTTTTAGTACTCATCTTTGTTATAAGCGTATGGTGTCGGATCTAGTGATTATTAATTATTGTATTATAATTATAATTTGATTATAGTTTCGAATAACGGTTATATTATTTATACTTTGCTGCAATTTGTCGCAATTCGAGAGCATTTTTCTCCACGCGCTGCCTGTAAATAATAATTTAAGAATTTTTGTATATTCTTGTCCATCCCTAATGAAATAGTTAAACAAGAAAGAAATTTCTATCCAGCCTATTTGTCCCAATCGCCCAAGAAAATGTTCGCTTACCGTCATAGCTATCAAGATCCTCTGGAATCGCATCATCTCCGATGGAATTTCGCGTCATTTATGATGCAATTGTGATCGGCCCGGTATCGCAGATGATCGAGATTGCTCTCGATCGGCGTTTTCGAAATGATTAAGGCAAGCTAAGCAGTCTCTGCCGCCGTATCGGAAGTTATCACGGCCGGCATTAATAATAAAGCTGTTCGGTGACTTTGTTGACTCTCTCTTGCCTCGATGTTCAAGCGTTTAATGGTATACTAATTTCGCGTGGCGCGATATCCGCCGATATCCGTCGCAGCTCCGGGGATAATTAATTGCGCGAGCCTCGGATCGCACGTATCTAACTGTGTTGCAGCTCGCTTATTGTTATTCCCGCGGATATGGCGCGGCGCCGCGAAATTAAATCCAGCCGCGGAAACGGTAATCCCTGTCGCACAAAGCGTCGTCTGTCTTGCACGCGGAAATTACTTTTCGCTTTTTACGAACAAATCCCATTCGGGATTAGGTAGACGTGTCCGCGCGAGCGTCGAACCCGCGACTGCAAAATTCGGTCTCCTCGACGAACAAATTCGATCCCTCCGCCAGATGAATACTAATATCCCGATCTCCGCTCGATCCTTAATAATCTACGATTTTTCAATCATTTCATTTTTGAACGTTTACAAGTACAAATTTCTGTCTGTTGCAATACTTGTCCGCTCCCTTCGATTCTCTTCTTTAATCATTACCAAACTACGGAACTCTATACAGAAGTAAAATTAAATGACATTTACTCTATTTATAATTTTGACACTAACCATACCGGGTACAAAATCTGTTGGATATGCATTAGTTTACAAAAATTACAAGACTGGACTTATTTCGATGATTTTTACAATAATACGTTCTCGAATAAAGAAATCAATTGGATAAGTTTTAACGGAAGCATATCCTTATAATTTTAACAATTAAAAACTGCAAAATGTGAAACCGGTCAGTTGGCAGACCTTATCTTAATGTCGAATATAATGTTCCAGGTTCGAGCTCGAATATTATACAGCAACCATACCAATCGGTTTTCTTCGGAAGTTGCGCGTCCCTCGGCTCGTCCCACGACTTGTAATTGAAATCCAATCCGGCTAGTGAGCTAATTAGCCGGGCAGGATGCGATGTTAGCGTGCAGCGGGTCTCTCTCAATTGCTTGGAGATACTTTGCAACTCTTTTTGCATATCTTAAACGGTTGGTTCCGTTCGGTCCGTCGCTTCGCCGCGCCCGAGACGAGCAAACGGCGGGTCGCAATCTTGGTTGTCGAAGAGCAACGAAGCTTGAAAGTAGATAGGATACTCCTATAGTCAGACAATGGGCAATGGCGTCCCAATTTCCTCTCGTGGGTTCCACTCTGTTGCGACCTCGAGTCACGATCAGGCGAATGTATCAAGCGTTCCGGTTAAATCGCGTCCGTTCGATCGCTTGATACTTTGAAAATAACGCCGCCGAGGAAACAGGAATGTTGCTGCGCGATCCACTTGGCTACTAACGTGCATTAACGTGTAGAAACGTGCGAGAATTCGATCGTTGGGACGAGCCGGGCTTCGATCATTTCGGGGTACCTGCCACTTAAAACACTTTATCAGAAATCGTCCTCTCCAATGATTCAATCGCAAAGATGCAAGAGATCCAGGAATTTTACAAATTCTACTCAAAACAATTTTCTTCTCTAGCACGTGGCTGGTCCACTAGTAGGCAGATCTAGATTTCGAATTAATCGGTATTCCTCGAACCCTTCGAATTCCTAGTCTGACTTTGCGGACTAGACAAGTTACAGTCAACTATCAAGTCATTCTTTTCGGTTTAAAAATTGCTGGTCACGGTGACATTGAATAATGTTCGAATGAACTGAAAGTGATCTTATAGAATTTTAGACTCGTAAAGGTACCTAGGGAGTTTGCAGGTTCCTTTAGAAAAATTTGTTTCCCGGGCGAATCGATGATCCAATGACAGGAAGACCTACTAGACCTCAAATTAATCGATGATCGTCGATCCCTTTGAAACTCGTAGCTGACTGGAGGTGCTCCAGCAGACGTCGAACAATAATCCGCGGCGTGACGTTCGCCCTGGCTCCTTTGATCCTTCAATTTGTCGTCGTCCGTCTCATCCAAGATTCAATGCGTCCCCGTGAACTGTTGGCAGACTTTCGTCTTATTTGTTCCTCCGCGACGCATCCGGAAGCTTCTCTCTTGCCATTTCCGAGCGACGCGCGTTCCTTTACAATGCTATTCTAGCAAAGCAAAAATAAAAGAATCAACAACACTTTTAAACAATTTACCGAGGAATCTCAAAAGTTCCTTTCTGCTGGTAAAAAGACAGAAAATGTTCTTCAATTCTCATTTTATTTTAATAAATAGGTTCTTACAATAAATGTTAAAATAACAGTTTTCATAATTAATTTTCAGTCACCATCATTTTACACAATTGTCTCACAAAGTCTCATAAGCTGGTGAAGTTCTTTTTTGTAGAAATTGTGTGGCGTTCTACAAGCAAGAATTTGATTTTATTGAACGTTGGATGTTGATAGTTCCGCGCTCGAAGTGTTAACGGTGAATCCAGCGATCGAATTGGTCCTCGAGATCTTCGAACGAAATAACCAGTTGAAAAATCTGCGCAGCGGAATCCGGTGGATTGGCGCGCCTCGAAGAATCCATTGTTCGAGACCGAGGCGAATGAACCGGAAGAATTCGAGTAATCCTTTGGCCGTTGGCGGCGCCGGTTTATCGGAATCGAGAGCGGCATTCCGGTAATCAAACCGAGGAGCGGGCTTCGACTGCTGAATCGATATGAACGAGTTCCTCGCGAGTGTACGCCCGCCGTTTTTCGCGGGAGCAACCCGGCTGCCCGCTTTCCGCTTTCCGCATTCCTGGCGAGTCTACGGGCCGCGCCACAGCGCTTTCCAGCGTTCTACTCTTCGATCAACTATCCGGCCGATTTTTCTTTCGCGAGACGTTTCTCTCGCTACGAGATCTCGTGAAAATCCACTTTGAAGTTGTCTTTCTTCACTGGTACAAAATTTATAAGTAGACTGGCGCATCTCTATGCGGGACAAGAACCGTTTGCGTCGACTCCAAAACATTGTTGAATAGTTTTAATAACTTGTAAGTAACGTATACGTATACATGGTGAGTCATCTATCGTTTATACCTGAAATATCTTTGCGAGTTATTCAGGTGAATTGTTTATAACGTCCCACCCTGTACATATTCTACAAATTCTTTTATTTCAGCTACCGTCAGAAATTTTCCCATTTTCTGGGTGAAGTCTAATTATAGGAATTTTCTAATGAACAAAAGATGATTAAGAACACAGAGCTAATGGAAGATCGGGTTAAAGATTCGCAATCGCAGTGTTGCCGATATCGTGGGGTATCGTTTAACTTCGTGCGGAGAATAAAAAACGTCGGAAAGCTACGGGAAGAAACTCATCCCCGAACGGGCTGATGGTTTACGTTAAAAGCCGTGCATCGGTAACTTCATTATTTCCGGAGGTATTCTAAATTCGAGAGCACGCCGGCACTCGCTACTTTAATCCCGCGGCATCGCTCGGGAAAGTTTCCCGCAGGGGGAATTATTCTCACCTAAATTCCAAGTTGGCCGTCAGAGGCCGCAGCTTTCGAGCATCGTTTCCCGATATCCGGTTTTAATATTCTCCTCGAACCGCGGCGCAAAAATATTCCCGTCGTGATTGCAGGTAGCTCTGCACCGTACAGAAAGAAAGAGAGAGGGAGTTAGAGACAGAAGGGGAAGAGCAACCGCGACGTCCGAAAAGAGCGGATCGCGTCCCTTACGATTTCATAACCGTTGCTCTCTCGACGGCGATTTGCATTTTCCGGGGCTCGCGCCTCTGCCGGCGGCTTGGAGCTGCCTGCACCGGGCTCGAGGGTGTAACGCGCTGCACCGGCGCGTCGGATGCGCCGGCAGGACTCGGTGGAAGCATGCACCGAGGATGCAAGGGGAGGTTCGAGCGGCTTATCCGCGCAGAAACCGCGACGAGGCGGGCTCCGTGGGCCGCACGATGGTCGGGTATGATGTTTGAGCGCATTTGAATATCAGGAAATGAAGCCTCTTGTCCCAGGGGCGTCTCAGCTGCGTGGAATCGGCCAGAACGAGAGACACTGAGAGTGAACGGGAGAGGTAGACTGATGGAGAAGGAGCGAGAGGTCGCCGGAAAAAGATATCGAATCGCGAGAGCGACCGGGAACTAGGAGAAAAAGTGGGAAAAAGGCACGAGCTCGAGAGCAAGAGAGAAACGAGAGAGAGAGAGAAATGGTTAAGAGTAAGTGGCAAGTGGTGGGAGGTGGAGCGAGGGAACAAGAAAGAGCAATAAGGGACAGGAAGAGGGCGAACTGAGACAGCCAGGGGAAAGGAAGCCTGCCATTTGAATAATACTTTGCATTTAAATGCGAGCACCGATAAAAGAAACGGTCCTGCCACTCGAAATATCCTATTACGGGCTATCATCTCCCGGCTGGACGCCACGCCAGTCACCCTCGATTCGACGAACGCATTTCTCGACGTCGCGTCGAAGACGGAATCTGCGACCGTTTCTACAGTTCCTTGGCCCTCGAAGCTTCCCCGCCGAGGGTTACTTCAGGAATCGTCGATCTTCGACCCAGGAACACGCCCTCTCCGATCATGAACGCTTGCAGAAAGCTTCGATTAATCCCACGTAAAATTCGGAACGGGGAAAGCATCCTTCATAATTATTTTTTAAATTTTCACTAATTTACCCCCTTGCACTATGATTTATTTTATTCTTTGTAGTTCATCATTGATTAGAAAAAAATGTAACAATAAAATGGAATTTTATTTCTATTTAAGGGGAATTATTTAAGAAAAATATATATATACGTATTTGACAGATTTTCTTCGAAGTCTTCGTCAAGAGTCTAACTCGATATTATGGTACAAGGGGTTAACCAGTCAAAGTAGACTAGTTCCCTTTTCTTTCTCAATTACTGAAAGTACGGAGACGTTTTTGTCAGAACTACTTCATCGGATCACATATTACCGCTGAGAAAAATCGCTAAAAATCGGACAACAACAACCTAATACTTACGTCGTTACGTGTTTCCGTCGCGTCGGAGATTCGTCTCGATCAACGTCGGTAAAATTCACGTTCAGTCGAATTCCCGTTGCGTGGGTGACGTGAATGCCAGCTCGCCGAATTCTTCAGGATCAGATACCCGTGAACAATCCTTTTATCTTCGAAGCAGGGGCGGGTGGGTAGACAGGGTCCGCGTTTTCGCGCCGTTCGTCAGTTTTCACGGGAGGGATTTATGGGACGCTTGAAAAAGAGAGGGAGTCACAGCGAAAGAGAGAAAGAGGTGAAGAGTGTTGGCTGCGTTTTTTCCAAGGTACACGGCGTGCGCGCTCTCGAAACGGCATTAAAATGTAAATTCCGCCGGGACATCTACATACTCCTCGAGGAGGAGCGGTCCTCGTAATAAATGCGAAGCAGATGATCGTCGCCGGGGTTCCTCGGGATTGTAAACGCGGCCGAACGAACGGCCGACAGAATTTATGTAACCTTCTGAGAAACTGTTTTTAATTAAGTCGAGGGAAGCAGTTTCGAACAGAAGAAAAGAGAAGGACGTAGTTCCGCGCGGTCTCCGGTATTATTCCCGACGTTTCTAGGGCCAGCTCTTAAAATATTGGCTAAATCTTTCCGATCCGCTCGGCACTCTGGGCAAATCGAACGGAAAGAATTGTTTCTTCCAGTTTCTTGCGGGCTCTCGGCCCGATGCTAACTCGATTCCCCCTCCGCGCCGCGCCGATGTCCGTTTCCATGTCCCGGTAATAGTTATTTCAAGGGAAACCTCTACAGAAAGTACGTGGCTGTGGATTTCTTAATTCCCGCGGCCCGAATCGATACACCTGGCCGCAGCTTTTCTGCAAGTTGCGTTCCACCATGGTCACTGCCTCGGAGCTCGGACCGATTCGAACCGAAAGCCAACCAAAAGCAGAATTCCGCGATAACGAAAACTGATACTTTCCCGGTTAAACGGAAACAAACTTGCTGGAGGAATGAGTTTCGCCAGTTAGTGAAACCAATTATTCATTTCTTTAATTCTTCGACCTCTCCCCCCTCTCTTTAGCGATAATTTACAATTCTGTAAACAGAACGATGCACAACCGGCGTTTCGCTTTGTACAACGACAAACTTTAGGACGGAAATGTTTGTCGCGGAAGCGAAGCCGGGACTTAATACGAGCTACTTTCGCCTCGGTTTTGAATCGGATTGCAAGTTTTAATGAAATATCTGTTGGGGACGAGTCCGATGGAACGTTAAGTAGTTGGTTTCGGAAAATCGGAAAGTGTGCCATCGTGTCTCGGAGCGGCTTTGATCTCTCCTGGCTGGCAGCGCGGCGGAAATTTAAGTCCTCCGAATGGGTTAATTGCGAGACGTCTCCTACGAAAATGTTAATTACCTCGTGGGCGCACCGCGTTCCCATCGAATCGATAGCTTTTGTGCTCTCCAGCAGCTCACCCCGCGCCGGCTTGAGATCTTCCGAAAACGTCTACCACCAGATTTCATTCACGCCGGGGCGTCTGAATCGCAGACGCCCAACGAAATTCGACGTGGACATCGCACCTAAATGGAACGCGGATGCCAAACCAAAGAATCCGAGCACTCTACCCTCTACTGGAACTCTGAAATGCTGTCGAGAAAAATTCGAAAAGAGTCTCGGTAAGTGTTGAGAGAATATTGAATTAGATTCTTTGTTCGCAGAGAATTAGACTGTTGTTCTCCTGTTTTAACATGTATTAGGAATACATGTATTTGCATACACGTGCTATAGTGCATTTGCTACATTTTAAGTACATAGGTACACGTGTATTTAAATACATGTGTATTCATGCGTCCTTATTTCAATTTACATAACTTTTAGAACATTGATATTAATTTATGTAATTGATGTCATTTGTGATCATATTTTGTTGTCGAGATATGCCTGCTGCATCTCACATTTTTTTCTAGAGGGAACTGTTTACATTTATTTAAATGGGAGTGGCTTTAAAATTAATTTTGGTATGAATTTTATGTACCCATATTCTGCTTTCGAAAATTAGTATCCGTATCCTAAAAATTGATGCGAATTAAAATGCGGATACATTAATACACGTGTAACCGTGTACTTTGAATGACACGTACTGAAGTACGTGTACGTAAAAAAGGGATCTCTTTCTTTTTAGTTGGAACTGTAAAGCTTCACTTGGAGAAATGGGTATACAAGAACTCTGTTGTACTATAATGATGAGGCATGAAGTATGATACCTCTATCATTGATATCGTACAGAGATCGTACGGACGTTGACGAACGCGTACGAATCGGCACATCTTTGATCCTCTTTCCGAGGATCACTCGGCGGGACTTCAGACTTGGCACAAACACGAGTAAGCATATGTTTGCAGCGAGAATTATTTACGCTTCGCTCGATCTCTACTCGATTGAGTATCGGCAAGCTAGCGCGATATCTCGGAAGCGAAACAAAGGGACAAGAGATTCGTCGAGAAGTGCGTCTCCCTCCTTTTCCTCTCGGGCCGATAATATCAGTCGTTGATTAGAGAAGAGCGTACCGGTAGTTAAAGCAAATTTCAATTTCCAATCGTTCCGAGGAAATACCGACGCATTGGTGCCGTCGACTCGTTGGAGAGGAGAGGGGGAACAAATCGAAAGCAATCCATTAGCTTTCGATTATCAATTTGTATCATCCGGCGGCGGATGCCGGGCGCTCGAATAACCCGATATCGGTTTATCAGTCATGCGAATTTCCGTCGGAGTTCCGAGCAATGACAATCCAACCGGGGGGAAGCGTCTTGTGCATTAGTTTCGTTTCCGACGACGATCCTCCGGAATCTCTCTTCTCCCTCCCTCTCTCTAGATCCTCTCTATCCTTCTATCCCGACCGTACTAGTTCCCCGGTCTCTGTCTGGCTTTTGTCCCGGTTCAATCCTCTCGGCGTGCAGCCGCGGCGCGTCTACTTTCGAAACGTGCTCGCATTGTGCCCGCTCCCAGATACGAATTAGGATCGGTAAACCAGCCTCCGATAATCCCGGACAAAAATGGCGCGGTGCACCTGGATCGATGGAACTGTGGGCAAAACGACCACCATCAGCCGCGGTATTACGCAGCATTCACGGCTGCCCCGCCGTAATCGTGTACATTTTCCCTTTATTTCGCCACGAGAGATGGCTTCCCCCTATTTTATAGATCGACGCATCGCTGAAACCCGCGAAAGGCCATCCCATCCCGTCCCTCCCACAGATTGTACACGCTTCAACCCCGTCTCTCGTTTCAAAAATCGAACGATCGATTCACACCGAAACGCCGACGCCTTTGTCATCTTTCAGCCTATTTAACTTGGTTATTCTTTCACCTTCGATAATCCTCCGGCGAACAATGCGCGCCAACGTTTTCGAGAGGCTTCTCCTCTAGCCGCGCCCCTTTGTTAGGCAATGTCTGCTAAATATACTGCGATAATCGATCGATGGATCGCCGGACGCTTAGAATCCCCTGAAAATCGACTATTGTGTTGGTGTACAGTTTGATTTCTTGACAGCTGGTGGTTGAATGTGATCGATGGACGCTCGGTCTCGTGTACTCATCGTAGAAATGAGTCGAATGTGCATACAGTGGTTGAAAGGTTAGAAAAATTGAAAGATTCTATTCTGTCTGATCTATTAGGATTAATGGAAGAAGTTTCTATTTGGCATAAAGATCCGCAGTCTGAAGATCATTAGTGACGAGTTATGTCTTTATTTATTTTACGATGGTATCCAAGTTGGAGTTCTGCCAAGCGTCCTGTGAAAGTTCCTTAATCCCCAATCGTTCACTTTAGACTCTTTGCTTGCCAATTGTTGTGTAGGTATCTGTGTAGCATTTGGTAACTAAACGATTCAGTCTGTGTTCCATAATTCTTGGAATTTAGCTCTTCGTTCCTTATATACGTTTCTCAGGAGTTGTTATCCCAAATCGCTCTAGCAGCCACCGGTGATTATTCCTTATATTTAGGTAATTGCTACTCGCATTTTCTATCGATTATTTAACTGAATTGCAACGAAGAGGAGAACGGCTTTGTTTCAGTCAAAAATTTGTCCGATCGGTGCACAAGGCTTAAGAATAATTGCTTTCCGAGTTACGGGAGATAAGCCAAGTCGGGGTATTATTTGGGGAGCGACCTGATTGCATTCCTATCCTCGACAGCATCGAACTTCCCTTACTTCAGTAAGACTTCGGGACTCCAGGAAGTTTGAATTGTTGAAAGAAGCACGGAATCCATCCGCGCGTTCTTTCCGTAATCATGACCAACCTTTGAACAGAGGAATCTTATTAACCCCTCTGTGTTGTCAGTCATCAACGCAATTAATAAGCGCTCGTAAATGTTTTATTTGTTTCGAATAAAAAAAAATTTTGCAATTTCTGACACTTCTAATTAACGCTTCGACTGCGAATTCAGCAGGCTCGACAATTTTCATTCACGAAGTACGACTTGAAAAGTGAAGATACATGACGCCGAGTACGCTTTCCGCCTTTCTCCTCGTTTTCTGAAGACCGAATTCAATGAACAGCTGTTACATTAAGAACAATAGAAAGGCTAATATGCCTACATGAAACGTACAGTCGTCGTTCGTACGAAAGGTTAATTATTTATCAGGGTTAATGCAGTCTCCCGAGCAGTTTCCGGTAAAAATTTCATTCAATATTCATCTGTGGCAAAGTTCGGAGCTCATTCGGGCGGCCGCATCGCGTTGTGAGTCTGCTTTTCATAGAAACGCGGTTCTCGAAGGCCTCGTCAGCGTTGATGAAAAAAACCCGGGCCGAAAGATCGCGCACGAGAAAATGGAAGATAAAGTCCACGGCCAACGGGAAACGGCATGAACGTGGAATTTCCAGCTGACCTTATTAACCCGTTCTAAACGATACCTGCGGATTCCCGGAGCCGTTCCGCTTTTTATCGTCCACGACCTCTGATTCCCTTCGATCCCCTGCACCCTCGCTAACCACGTAATCTAGAAGAAGCTAGAAAAAGTCTCCGGCAGGGGCTCTTCTACCTGAACCGAATGTATACACGCGACCTTCTTCCACCAGCAGCGCCTCTCTTATTAAATTCTTACATGTTTGCAACAAGATTTACCACACGGAGTTCGCTAAACAATTTTTCCTGATGAAATCTTTCCGCGGAACTTCAGCTGCAGCATCTTCAACATTTTCTTATTTTGTTTTTTCATTCTTCCTTGTGGTATTTGAAGGTAACTGGACAACACTCGATCAATCGAAGAGATCACTTCGTCGATACTCGTCAGAGTCTCAGTTTTGAAGTCTTCTTTAGCTATCGAGTTTCACAGTTCGTCGAGGACCACGCTCTTTACCGATAAACCGCGGATCTTTATGCAAGATTAAAGCATCCTACCTCGATCACGCTGAACAACAGTCGAGTAGTTTATTTACATTCTCCACAGTTTGTCTGTCAATCCAGCGAACCTAAAAGTTTCGTGAAGGCAAAGTGATTTGATATCGAGTACTCTCCAGGTACCGAGCACTCTTCCAATACGCTTGCTACCAGCATTTGTTTCGTCGCTTATCTCCGGAACGCATCTTCTTTCGAAAATATTCAAACGATTAAGTAGAAGAACGTCGTTCTAGATATTATGCTGCGTATTATGTCTTGTTTTTTGTCAAATATATTCAAAATTATATGAATGCATTTTTTGAAGACCAATAGTTTACGGTAAATTCGAATTTTGCTTATGACCCTCGCTTTCATCGTTCAAATACACTCATCCATTTTCGCTATGAATGCATAAAATGCGCTAATTATAACTTCAAAGAACAAAGTGTACAACATTAATTTGCCTATCTTTAAGTATGTAAACTCTAAAATTGTGAATATCATATATCCGTGACGGTGGTAGCTAACGCGTTAATATCCTAACATTTCGCAGATCCCAGTTTCTGCACGAATGTATATGCGTATGTATGTAATAAGCCGTTTGCGCAAAGTGTGCGCGTCCGACAGGCACGGGGCGTTCGAACGGAGCTGGTCGCCGGTTTTTACCAGCGTTTTAATTAAATCGCATAACGCCGGCTCGCGGAAGACTATTCCACGGAAATTTATTGCTCAACAACTTACCAACGATCCCGAGACTTTCTCGCGACGCGAACTCCGCCCCCGCGTCGGGATCAACGGCGTGGAAAAGGGTTAACGAGAGGGTGCAAGGGATGGCCTGAGAGGAAACACAAGGCAGAAGAGCAAAAAGAAGAAGAGAGGCGAATATTCTCTGTTGCAAGAATATCGCGACGTCGTTATTCAGGCCGGCGGTGGGCGGCGCATTAATTAATTATTCGCGTTCCGTGTCCGGTTCACTCGTATTATCCGCGACTGCAAACAATTACTTTAATGCCTTAATACTTCGAGGATGCAGTTTGTCCAGCGTTATGAATTTGGTTTAAAGCTAGTGCGAATATTGCGCGGCAATTTGCGTAAAAGCGTGCCACACCGGCCCGGCCCGGCCCGGCCCGCCTTGGCTGTTGGTCCGTGTGCGAATTCGCCGGCGTCCTAGTATTTGTGCTCCTGTTTGCGATTATGCTTGTGCCTGTGCCTGTGTTCATGCTTGTACTCATACTGATGTTTTTGCTTGTGCGTGTACCTGTGCCTATGTCTATGCCTGTGCCTGCGCCTGCGACTGCGTCTCTGCCTGCGTCTGTGCCTGCGACTGTACCTACACTTGTGCTTGTGCGTGAGTGTGTGGAGGACGAACGACCGGGTGACACTCGCCCCGTGTTTTCTGGGACCCCTCCATTATGTCCGTGCCGAGAATAGCTCGATGTTACCATTGTGCCGCGTCTCGACGTAACGCGCGCACATTCAGGATTATTAATTACGTCTTGCGAGGAAAAACTTTTGTCCCACCAGGCCCCGCGAGATCATCCTTCTCGCGACGATCTACTACTTCTCTCTCACTCGCTCCCAACTGCCCCCCTCACTCTTTTTCTCTCTTGCCGTTAAATATCGCTTATTTTCTGGAAAGCCGTCAACGTGGTTTTGCCTCTGCAAATACCGCCGTTCGAACGTCGGTCTCTAATTAATAGATTTTTGACTGTATCTGTTTCGAACAGAAATTAGTTCTAGGAGTATCAGATTAACCCAAAAATTTATTTCTCAATGTGTTAGATTCGTAATACTGTTAAATAACAAGAGCATAAACGCAGAGCGTGATCATGGGTTCGTTGTCATTCCATTACTTCCCTAATTTCCTTTCACATAGCCATGCAATTTGCTTACTTGGATGAACAGTAGTTAAAATAGCAAATACGACAGAAAAATTTAGAACATTGATCTTCCTATCGGTCGTAAGCAAATAATGTTCAACGATTAGAACAAGCTGCTAAATGGTTTAAACGTTGGTAGAATGTTTACGACTCTGATCAAAGCGATAAACGGCACATCTTCTCACCATTTAAACTCCGACTCGCCCTTTGAATGCCGAATCTTGTTTCGCGGAACGAACGAGCACATTCCGTCCATCGAGAAATACGATAAAAGCGTTCTCGTCCGCAAAGGGTTAATTATTCATTCTTTATTCAAATGAATTCAAATGAAAGTTTCTTCGAACAATGCCCGACAATGGTCCTCGCCGACGAGATGTTTCCGCGAACGATAACCATCGCGAACCGCGCGTTTCGAGATCAGTTCCCACGGGGAATTAGGAGTTGGGGGTACGGTAGACAGACAGAGAGTGAGAGAGAGAGAGAAAGAAGGCAAAGAATGAAAAGCGCGATATCCTGGCGCGACGCGATCTCCGGGCCTCGGACGAGATAACGCAAAATGGAGAAAGCCGGACGAGTCTGTTAGCGATGAAAATAATAGTGGCGAGGGTGTCGGGGGTTGGGGGTGAACCGGGTTTGTCCGAAGAGAGTGAGAATGGGAGGACCAATGGCCAAAAGAGAGAAAAAGAGAGGGACGCTTCGGTGTCGAGAAAAGTGCAAGAACGAGAGACTCTTTCGAAGTGCGAAAAGACCGGTCGGGTGGCAGGGGGTGACAGGGGGTGGATCGGCCCGCTGGCTCGTTGAAAACCGAGGAATAAGTTGGGGTGATAGATCGGCGAGTCTCGCGAAAAGCGAGAACACCACTGCTGTACGTGTACGAGACGAGACGAGGACCGACACCCTACCGAGAGTTGTGGGGGTGAAGACGGGGGTGAGAAAGGGGAGGAGAAAGGGTCTCCTCTGTGCTGAACACGAGAACGGTTACCGCCGAAAGAACCTAGGACCGGCATCGACGGAATGCGAGCCTTTTCCGGTCAACGTCTTCACATTCTCACCATCCAACCCCTCACACACAGGCAGGGGTGAGTAATAAATTCGTTCGGGTAACCGTATTTACGTCTCGTTTCAAATAGAAAACTGCTGGTAGAAAAGCACTTCTCATCATTGGAACGTTGTTTCCTCTGGTAGAGGACCAGTAAACTTTTGTTTGAAATATTGTTTATTTATCAATGTCGCATTGTTACGAAACACAAATTATTTCTCTCTAAAACCATTTTCGTACATTGGAAATAATATATAGACATTCTTAACTCTTAAGTGGAGTTTCGAAAGGTTTTTTGAAATGTAATGTTTCAATATGTTGAATATTCATTTCTATCAAAATGAAAGACAATTAAAATTCATCTAAATCCACAAATAGTTAGACATTAAATAATTATGTGTATTTTATGTGGAGCTGAGTGGGTCTCAATATAGAATCATTCAGTAGTCAAATTCATTTAATTCTCTCACTGCATTAAATTTGATTCTTCCATTTCTGTCATGCATGCATAAAGTCGAGAGTTAGGTTGTATTAATTCGTAACTGTTGCTTCTGGAATTTGTGAATTATTTACAACGTAGAGAACGATCTCGATCACTTTCTGTCCGTTTACATATACCACCGAAGATGTATCGATTGTATATTATTCTTGTCTGGTGGGTATGAGCGACGTTTGTGTATCAGATGGAGTCAAACATAAACTCCCTCGTGTACAAGACGGTCACTTATGCAGTTTAAACGTGCAGTCGGTATTGACAGAGGAGCTATCCGGCTCCGAGCCTATTAATGATTAATAGCGACTTCCGTCTTGGCAAAGTATTTCGCAAATGGAGTCGTGAAACACACCCCCTGACCGGGGTGAAGTCTCCAGGGAGAAGCCCAAGGGTTCGGAATCGTACTTTACGGCCCCCAACGGCGCCGAAACTTCCAAAAAATGCAAATTAATGTAATGTATTTAGGGTTTGCCGAGAGTGAACATGGTTTATCTTGTACGCGTTTCTCAGGTCGTTTGTTCCTGCCCTGGGAACTGATGGAATCGTGGCGCCCGACCCTCGAAACTCCAAAAATTCACATTAACCAGTCCAAAATGTATACTTTTATCTAAATATTAGACAACTGATTCTTAAATTCGTTTCTAAATTCACGAACCTATAGAATTTTGATTAATAGTAAAATTGATAACTTGATAACTAAAGGGTCAGAAATACAATGAGCGGAAAGAAGAGAATTCTATCCTGCGTCGATAGAAAGGAAATTTGATTTGAAGTAGATTTATTGAAATTTTGAAGTTGGTAGCGAGATACCTGTGACTTTCCAGGCCGGGTTCTCGTTGCTCGTTAAAAAATAGTTAAAATCCAAAGGCTCGAGCAAACCGTGGAGGTGTGGAAAGCAAACAAGGTTGTCTTCCAGAGGTCGGCACCACTTAACGGCTCGCCTGGCCGCGCTAATTAACCATGAATATTTGAGGATCGTTTGCCGACCGACTCTAGTCGGTCTTCTCTCGGCTCGCGATTCTTTCGAATCGAAAGTTCGCCAATATTTTAAGGGAGCCTTACCCCCTTCTGAAGCTTCGTTATTTCTGACCAGTCGACGAGACGCATTCTCTCCTCTCTTCCGAGTCTCTTGATATTTCGTGTCGACAAGTAGGTCGACCCGGGAAGCATATTCCTTTGGTACTAACCTGCAACAGAATAATTAATTGTTTGTCAGGGGAGAGTCGGCTTCATTTGATGCTATTAGGTTCAATCGTAACTAGACTGCGGATGTTTGCGCGCAGGCTTGCAAACCGGCGCCATAAGCGGACGTTTAGCTTATTTACTCCGCGCCCGGATCATGCATGTATTTCCGAAAATAACAACGCAATGCTACCGTGACATGCTCGGTTCAAAATGTTGCCGAAAATCTTCCTATCTTTTGAACTCGAGTGGAAGCACATTAGTTATAATAATATGTAATTTATTATCAGCCTCACGGACAAGAAATTGAACTTGGTTTACGTAAACCTAATCAGAGCAATTCTATTCTAATCTTGCATGCTTCTATACGCCCTTTCATCACACATATTTCAATTTTTTGTTTCCCCTTTCTTCTAAGTATACTAATTATCTGCATAATTGCTTATTGCCCCGAAAACAGTTTAATCGATATGCATATAGATCGAACCTAACACAGCCAGGTTCCAAGAACACGCTGATATCATCAAATTCAGTATTGCAAATGGATCTTTGAGATTGAATCGATCCTATAAGGGTGTCCCAGTATTGGTGGTACAATAAAGGAGGTATATATAAGAAAATAAGTCGAAAATATAGAATATAATTTTTTGAATCGAAACTTCGTTCACGAGAAAATCGACTTTGAAAATGCAGTGAATACACATGTCTGATTATGACCGAACCATTCTATTTCGTGCATACACTAAACACACGAACCCGATGGATCTTTAAACTCGATTTTCTGGATTGAATGAAAAAAATGTATTCCGTATTTTTTGATCCTATCTTAACCGTATTAACGTACACATTTCATTGATTCGGATAATCGGTGTTCCACTAGAGTCGGTTCCACAATCTCTTCTTCGGACGTTAGATAAACGCGCATTGGAAACGAGGTCGCGTATTTTCCCGCAGGCATGCTGAACGGGAACTGGAGCCGAGTTCCGAGGTTCGGTAACGAGTGAAACGATTAGATTACGGGGTCGGAATATTTGTTAATTGGTGAAAAGGTCGCAGTAAATATGGCGGCGCTGCGGGGCACCACGGCTTCGGGGCCTCGGTTCTGCACCCGAAGTTATCGGGCGAGGATAAAATTAATTAGCTTAATTAGCGTCTTTGGGGCGCAGCATAATTCTCCTTCATTAACGGAGTAAACTATAATGCCCCGGACGGTATATATTCAGGAATTACATGCTGGGGGCTGCGAAACGGCCCGGCTGCCACTGGAGGCCAGAAATACGAGACATTTTTCCTCTGGAATAATTTTTACAAAGACCAGACTCGACCAGACCAGACCGGAGCGTTGCAGAGCGGTGCAGAACGGTGCAGAACGGGTGTAGTGCATCCCCGGGTACATGTGCAGCGCGCTATCTACCTTTCCGCGCAGTTTCTGCGGTCTGTGCCGGTGCACGCGCGCTTCTCATCAGCACGAAATACGAGACCTCAAAAACCGTGCCATCGGCTCCGCACCGGAGCTGAAAAATCCACGGAAAAATCGCGGGGGATATTCAAATTTCGACGTTGCCCTCGCACGTATCATCCCACCCTTTCTCTCTATCTATTCTCTGTCTTCCTCTCGCTCTCTCTCTCTTCGTTGTGTTTCATATCTCACTATACACAACCCCGAATCTTCCTCATGTGAAAATCTACATTAACTTCCACGGAAGGTCGTCCGCCACGCGACCGCGATCATTATCTGGATCTCGCGCACGCGAATTGCCGTCGAATTTGTTGCGAACCATCATAGTCTCTCAGATCCCAGATTTTCTCTATTTTACTACCATCCCGACCTCCACAAGAGAAGTCAGGCTTCGTCGCGAAAGGAAAATGTCGATTCTGAAACGATTTTACGAAGTGATAGTCACAGTGCTAGTTGTCAGCCAATAGTATAGCATAAAGAAACAAAAGGAAATAGTTTCGACAAGACCACCTGGTAGGCATACTCCACAAGATGCAAAAGATTGCATTTCTACAAACGCTTGGATCCTTAATGGTAATCGTACCGAGCATAAAATGTGACTGGTTTTTGCTGTTTTATTGAATTAACAAGACTAAACTTCTTTAGATTTTGCTTAATTTTTATAACACGTGTTTGAATGAAGAACATTAGTTAATAATTCATAATGGAAGCATCTTCGTAATTTCGATAATTATAACAAAACAAATGTGAAATCAGTCAGTTGACCGTGGTGCTATTAGTGTTAAAAATATATAGTCCGATTTAGAAAATACTTTCCAGTTTGAGAATGAACAAAATTCGTCATTTCAAAGTTTCAATTTGTGTCATCCATGGCGGCCATCCATTGATGTACCGACACAACCCCGGAAACAGCTAACTCTGCCATTTATTGCATTTCGTTGTGAAAAAATTCGAAAATAAAGTTACAAGTTGTGTCAAAATCGGTGTTAAAGGTCGTAATCTTTTTCACTGACTATTATCCGGAAAAATGTTCGAAAACAGCGCTATTTTTATCTATCACTCGTATTAGTAGATACAGTCGGCGATAAGTCGTCTTCAGCGACAACAGCACTGCTAAGACCGTCGGAAATGATCTCGATCACGCGATGATCAATCAGCCGTTGGTGGCAAATGTAGCAGGAATTCGCGGCGAGACTCGGACCAGCGAGCGTGGCTAATAATTTTGATGAAATTTCGGAGCGGAATGTCGTCGAATTCGTGCAGCTAGGTGAAAAAAATCGGAATTTTGGGGTCTGTCCGTGGACAGGTAGGCGGGCAGGTGAGCATCGATTTATATCGAACGCTCGAAAAATCACGCGGTTCGACACCAGCGATGATCGCAGCATAAAAATCGTGCCTCGCGACCGACGATGGACAGATGAAAAAGCGAGCAAGGAAAGACAAAACGATATCGCGCGTCGAGCGGAACGAGCGAGCGGCCAGGTGGCTATGGTGACGGAACAGGGGGGTTTCAGGGGGTGCAACGGAAAATGTTTGACGAATGTCGACGAGGGTTGCATAGTCGAATTACGAGGCCGCGCCGCGGTGCAATCGTGGCCTGAG
This sequence comes from Lasioglossum villosulum, assembly GCA_963971365.1. NCBI lineage: Eukaryota > Metazoa > Arthropoda > Insecta > Hymenoptera > Halictidae > Lasioglossum > Lasioglossum villosulum. Next base: position 9,272,838 of record OZ020498.1, read on the forward strand.
TGGATTTTTCTCACGTACGGCTGCGCGCATATGCGTGTTGTCTCGATTTCGGAAGATTTATACGCGCGGATTGGAAATGCCGGCGCCGCACCGCGACGCGGGGAACGGCGAGCGAGCGATTTTCATCGTGGCCCCGATTCCCGCTAATATTATTTCCGAGTCGCAAACTATAATAAAATTGCATGGAAGCCTCGCGGGAGAAATACACTGTCTCGGATATCTTAACCCCGTGAACAGCCGCGCGAAACTTTACGGATTCGCGCTGATCCTTCGATTCATACGAACGGGATGATATCGTTTCATCAACTCTATCTTTGATTCTCCTGTATACTCTGTTCCCTCTCGATCCTCCCCAAAGTGAGAAACGAAGCTCTGTTTTAACCCCCTTGCACTGCAGTATCGCGACTGGCGCCGGAGTGTGCACGTCATTTATTTTCCGCTCAATAATTCTTCGACTCGAGCAATTTATTCTCTCTCCTCGCATATGAATTCCCAGTCTTGCATTCAGTTCCTGTAGACACAGTAAACTGTTAGTCTTCCTCTTGATCGCGTTATAAATCGAGATACTCGACGAAAACATTAACAGTTTATCTACGAGGAAACCCGAGAAAGACAGATTGCAGATTTGGGTGGAACTGTGAGCAACCACCGAGTATCTTAATCGATTATGACAAATGAAAGGCGCTGCTACTGAGACGGAAATGCAAGAAGACTCTCTGCACGTTGGAAAGTTGACGGACAGAGGATCTGGTAAAAAGTTGTGGGCGTTAAGGGTTTAATTACCCTGGACGGTGCAGGGAGCGATCTGAAAACTTGGCCCGAATTAAGGGCGAAAAAAGGGAACTGGCAAAGTAAAGTAAACCGGCGAAATTGCCACTCTGTTAAGCGACAAAGAGCAGTTTAAGGGAAACAAGAATTCCTCGTTTCAAAGGTTCTCATCGTGTCGGCGACGGAATCTCTCGTCGCTTGACGCAGTGCCGTCGCGTCGCGTCGTCGACGCGAAAAGACTGTCGTTGCAGCAAGGCGGGTCCGCAGGGGGCAAAATAAAGAAAAGTATGAAGTGGATAATATGCATATGCATGCGAGAAAAGAGGGAAATAAGGAAATGAAAGAGAAACAAGGGCCGGGCTGACAGCCGGCCGAGAAACGACGAGGAAGCTGTGAAAAATGCTCAGCGAGCGGCGACGAGGGGAGGCGTATTTGAATTATGAGATTTAAATGCGCCACAGACGTGGTTAGCATGGAGGAAGGTGTGGAAGAGAGAGTTGCTCGGCTTCGTGGCACCGAATCCGAGTCCACTGCCTACGCCCGGCTCTCAATTTCGCTACATTTTCTGAAAAACCGATTAAAAACGAAGAATACGAGCGAGCGAGCACGTTTCGACGGCCAAAGGACAAGCACCGCACTGTAAAAAGGGGCCGAGAATCCCGTTTCGCGAGCTGTGGACCGTTCTAGACACTTGCTTGAACCGTGCGCGTCCTTCCGGAGCCGTAAGTCAATTTTTCGGCTTGCTCTTGCCCGATTGCTGTCTATTTCTGGCTTGCTGTCTCTCGTACAAATTCTCTTGCATGTGCAAGAAACACAATAGACTTTCGAATTTGACCTCGATGATGACACTTATTGGGACCTTTCGAACCCAGAATTACAAACGATTCTTTGAAAGTTTAGTTATCTAATACTTACTTTAATAAGTAGATTAAGGTTTGGTCATATGTTCAAGAATTACATCTTACGAGTATTAAAAAGTTGTAAGTAGATTGTGGATTTATATGATATATGTATGCTAAGCTTTGTTGCCAATCCCTAGGCATTTTCAGTAGTGTAATTGAAAAATCTCAGAAGTTCTTGCGACGCAAAGAAAGTAAAGGTTACCTTAACTTTTTTAAATGGCACCATACATCACAGGATTATTACTGACGTCGAGACGAAATCAAGAGTGTATTACACTATACGACCCTAAACTCGTAAATTTTGTGCAAACGCAATTTTAATGACAAATTATTTCTCATAGTTTATAAAATAATGGTTGTCGGCATTGATTGCTAAATACAAGAGATAAGGGTGCAGGTTTATTTAATTTCTTAAAATTTTGCTTTGCAGAAGAACAGTTGAGGACCTCTCCTTAATCGCGAGTCGAATAAATTCGTCGACAAAATAAATTACGCGAAATTGAAACGATGAATTGTTTCGTCAAAGAAATTCGTGTCCAGTACGTCGGCGAGCCGGCTTCCACAATTCTCGCGAGAGATAACAGATCGGCCCCCTTTTGACTGAGCGTTGCCGTCGGTACAAGACAAGGGGGTTGGAAGTGGAAATGTTTGTTAGAACATTCCTTAAATAATTCGCAGAATTTTCGTCGGTCTTTTCCGAGGAGAGAAACGTCTGCGGCCGCGAATACTTCCGGAGTTGGTGAATGCGCGTTGAAATACTTGTTTCCAGCTTTTCAAAAATTTCATTAAACGAAAAGGGTTCTTCAGGGGAAACGAGGTCGTGCGTGCAAAACACCGTGCATCGCCTCTATCATTTTCGCCGGGCCGCGAAAATTTCTGCGAGAACGTTGCGGAATCACGCTGGTTCGCGAAAGTTTTTGTAGTCGCGGATCCATACGGGGTGGTTACAACAATAATAGCGGGTGAAAATCAGTATTCGATTGCCGGCAAATATATGGCCTTTTCGAGCACACCGAAATTACTATCAAACGCCCCTTCGTGGCATAATTCGCCGGAATTATACAGTTTGCGAGCGATTGTTCGATCCCCGGGCCGCCACGTGTTGCGGAATTCGAGCGATTACGGGCCGCGCGAAAAATTGTTGCGGCATCCGGAACTCTCGCGGAATTGTAGAATCGCGAGACCGTAACATCTCTCATTTTTCGGTGGACGTAGTAATTGGAGCAGATAAAAATACGAATATTGAATTCTTCCGGGTCTTCATATCGCTCGAATATACATACACGCACCCGCTACCGATATTACTTATGCAGCATTTTCATTACGGTACCGGCGCAAAATTCTCCGCGCATTGTCATTCCGACTGATATGATATTAATTCAGCCCGGAATTTCCAATCTGTTCATTATTAAAAACATTTCCGTTAAACGCGCTCGTCACAGGCGCTGCTCAGCGATCATACTGCAAATAGCGCTGTCTCTCCCTCTCACTCTCCTCGATGAAAATGTAAAATACGCTTTTGTTTTTCTTGCGCGCACACGATACAGACCTAGCCTCGGCGCGACGCGACGCTCCACTCAAGGTATGTTTATTCGTGTACGGATCGGTGGTCGCGATAAAATTTTCGCAAACTAAAATCGATTCGTAGCAGCGGTCAACGGTTGTTGTTCCGGGAGAGCGTGCATTGGAAACTCTTGCTTTTAAATTCCCTAGAGCAACAGTCCAAACTTTGTAATGCCAACGTGTTCCCGGAGCTACGCCGAAAATTGCCACGAAATCCCAATTCGGACGTTGCGACGGCAGACTGCAACGCGCTTGCGATGCTCAAATTCTGCGATGACCGATTATGAGCACATTGTACAGAGTGTATAAAAAGTAATGGTCAGTCGTTCTAGGGATGGATAGATAAAAAAATCTTAATGCGATTTAAATCCACCTGTATCCAATTACGAAAAAAACCAACTCCACACAATCAAATTGTCCAGGAACTTTAACAACTTATATCTCAATACCTATTTGTTTGCGAGGTATGATTCCTCTCAAACTTTTTCTCTTGTCGATGAGTAGGTGTTGATGTAAACAAACTTTAACAACAATTTTCTTTGTTCTAAACAATTTTCCGGCAAGATTTTTTAATACATGTAATACCGCCTCAGAGGTGTAGATTCACATCGTGTTAGTGCGATATCATTGCCGCAACATCGAGTCTATGGTCTCTGTACGAAGAAAGTCGTTCACCAGACCCACGTTCGTATACGCCTCGTATATTCGTGAACACTTTAATATTTTATCATTCGAAACTGTTTCGGGAACCTTCGACCGCTCCTTCTAGAATTTCCGCGAATTTACGTCTCATAGGAAGCTACTCCCAACAAGCTGTGAAATGGAAATGGTTTCCGATAGCGCGTACGATTAATTTTATGTACCCCGCGTGGACATTGGGTCGTTACTTCTGCATGGGACCAACGTGGAACGCATAAAGTAACGACGATGCACGTGAAATAAAGCGGTCTAATTTACTGGAACTAAAAATGCAATTTGCAGTTTTGCACATTATAAATATACGAACCAAATTGTCGACTAATCGGAACATACATTACTTCGGTGACAAGATCGTATTTATTCGCACAATATCTATCGTGGTATGTATTTCATTAACATTTTTATAATTGTTGAGAGGTAATATGAAATAGATACGTTTGAAGAACGGTAGACGAAATATATTCGTATACAAGATGTGATCGAAGGCGTCGACAAGGCGGGCGCTCAATTAGAACCACTTCATACGTGAAGAAAGACGACATGATATAAACGAGTCGGGGAAAGGGAATCAGGTATTTCCCAATATCTCTAAGATGTGAGGTTCTCCACAAAGTACAGCAAACCTAATGTTTTACTTTAGCAGTGATTTCATTAATTATAAATTCTCAAGTCATATCGAGCAGTTCGATAATTCGTCGAGTATTTCTGTAATGGAAACATTGACTAACACAATCCTGAGAAAGGAATCTTTTGTACCACAACAATCGGAAGTGGTTCGCCGAAGCGGCGGTTCCTTCCTTTTTCAACATATTTTCTCGAATCGCTCGGAACAACGGGGACGTATCAGGTGAAAATGTTAGGCTACTCGGGCCGGGCGGAGTATACAGCGCACGATAAGCCGAGACAAACGGGTAGATGGTGACGTTAACGATTCCGATAGAGTGTGAGATTGAAAAAGAGCGTCGTTCCGACCGGGTCCATTAAGCCGGTCAAGTTTCCGAAGCGGTTGCGGCCCCTCGAATCTTCCGACAGCGAGTAAATTGAAAGTATAAATTACGGATAAGGGATGCCTTGGCTTGGGCCGAGGGTGGTCGCGGGACGATGGTCTTCAAGATGGGAATGGATCGAGGAGTCAGTCGGTTATGCCTCGAGCGTGATACTTGTACCAATCAAACGGGACTCTCGCAGACCTAACCCAGAACCCCTGCTCATACATCCAGATATCCCCTGCGGAACAGCTCCTTTCTAGACTTGCACGCCTATATTCCTAGCAGAACCGACTCCCGGTGTATGCTGGGCACGATGCTTTCGACGTAAGTGGAAATATTTCAGACCGAGTTGCCCTCTCCCCCACCCCTCTCTCCCGCGGAAAACCATCCCCACCATTTTTGTCGGCTAACAGAGCTAAATTAGGAGATCCGCTCGCGATCGACCCATTTGGCTCCTGTCTCGAAATTTTTAGGTGCGAGTGAACCTTCAGCTAGAGGCCAGCACGAGTTCTGAGATCGACAGGTTAAAAGTAGATTCGACACAGATTATGTCGGAGTAGAGAATGCACTTTGCAGGCTTGCAAATGATCAGTAAACTCTTCTCTCTTCCTGAAGAAAAGGCTATGAAAACTCTGAATTATAGATTGCACCTAATAGAAAAATTTCGATCTTCTACAACTCTGTGCTACAAAACATTTAGAACAATTTCTGTGCAGTAGAATAAAAGTAGAATAAAAGTCTTTAAATAACTGATTTTCCCTCGATTCCAATTTCAACGAATCAATCCACGCATCAAATTCTATATTCACACAAAGCCTCTAGTCTCTATGCAACCGGTACCTTTATTAAAATTTTCTACCCGGAGGTAAAAACTGATGGGCAGATATCCAACTAATCATAGCTACTCTATGTCCTTAAGGTCTGAAAAATAAAAAATGACATACGAGTGGCATAGATGAGAGTCTCTGTTGATTAACCCTGATGAAACGTTCGCCGACAGGGAGTATCTTTTTAAAAAATATTTCGCTCACGGTTGTAGCATGATCTGTGGGGATTTTTGAGAGGATATTCGGTCCAGAAGGTGTACCGATATTACAACGCGGTGAAGCTCTCTCTCTCTCTCTTTCTCTCGGCCTTGAGCACGGCAGGGCGTTTATTAGGAACTGTTTAAATATATCTGGGGTTAAACGGGAGCCGCGCTTTCGGCCGCGAGCAATTTGCACGGTGTTACACGTCGCCGGCGTTTTATCTGGATGTAACGAATACAGCCAGGCATTTACATGCGTGGCGTGCAGTTCCGCGCAGCGGAGCGCTTGTTCTGCATGTGGCCACGATTTTGCCAGTTTCGAAGGTGCTCCGACGCACCAGCCACGCCCCCGTTACCGTTCTAATAATAATCAAATTGTAAACACTGCGTGCGAACCTCGAATCTCTTCCGAATACTGCATAGCGGAGTTTTTGCCACGAATGATTGACCAAACTACGATTTTTTAAATCTTGCGTAAGATTAAAAATTTTTGTTATCTGCGCTACAACAATACTATATAAAGTGTCTCAAAATTCCTTCAACATCCGGAAGTAGGAGGTTCCTGAGTCCACTCGAAGCGACATGTTCCTTTGCTAAGATGTCGTCCGCGGCTTTGTTTATGCGTTAATGAAAAACATTAAGCGGGACCTGTCGCCGACTCGGACTCCGTTCGCTGTAGCTGCGCTCTGATTCGTCCGTGTTTTTCGTTAATAACTCTTTAACAAAGCCGCTGACGCCATTTTTGTAAACGCAAATGTCGCTTCAAATTATTTCAGGAACCTCCCATTTCCGGATGTTGAAGGAATTTTGAGACACCCTGTATATGAACACTACAGTACGCATGCAGGACCTAAAATAATGCTAAAATAGTTTTGGCCTTTCCGAGGCGAATACTCCACTATGCGCCGTAGAATCGCGAGAAAAACTCGATAGACTTTCAACACGAACAAAGTCACTCTTGACAATTTCAAAAAAGTCATTGCCGATCGTAAACTCGAACAATTTCGGTCAGTTTTAATTCATCGACTCCGATAAAGTTCACACGGTTATGCTCACGTTGGAAGGGTCTCGCACGTTCGCCTTACGTATGTTAATTACACGTAATTGGTCATCCGGCGCGAGGACCAACGGGAAGAGGGTGTTTTTACGAGGGAACTTTCTTCCGCACTGTTTTTTTTACGAGACAAGTTTCCAGTTTCATCGAGACAGTTTCGCCTACCTCAACCGGGTTCCAGCCACGCCTGCGGATGGTAACCTAATTATTATTTTTGCGTTAACGATGCCGGGGACCGATTCCAAGAATATTTTACGTCGATCGCTAGGGCAGACTTCGTTTACTTTTGGCGAAAAAATGTTCTAGTATTGCGACACTGATTAAAAAAATAATCTATGTAAAATTTTAGATTTTTATTTAAAAATTTTAGAGCTTGAAAATGTTTTATTTTTGAAATTTTGATTTCCCCCATTATGGTACCAACATCATAAATATACATTTCTATATGTCGTTGAATTTCTCTTTCTATGCTCTATAGATATATACAAATAAAATACAAGATCTGTTCGGCTTCGATCGATGGTCGGAAATGCCGAAGTGCCAGGATCGCCCAGATTTGAGCGCGCGAGAAAATCGAACACCCAGGACGGAGAGAACATTAAACTCGCGGAAAAGCTGCGTGATGTAGCTTATTCGCATGTCACTTTATTGATAATCAGTTTTATTGCGAGAGTGCGCAATGTATAGAAATAGTTCGTCTCCGGATGAGCGAACTATAACGAGAACAGTTTAAAGAAAGTGAGAAATAGAGCGATGTAAGCGCGAATCTGCTTAATAGTAATCCGCTCCGACGAAGAAGGGTCTATAAATGGGTGAACGCAGTGTTACGCGATTGGCGCAGATCGCTCGCAAAGTTGATTGTTCCGTGATTTGTTCCTCACACGACTCGAAACATACAAAAAATCCATATCAAGCCGCTTTTGTCCGTGTACCGCAACGACCGGCAAACTCCTCGATTTGAATCCCGAACAAGGTCATCATAAAAAAATTCACAAATTTAAAATTTCGAAATCGGCCTAACGCAAACCAATCGCGATCTAAATATAGCCATCCTATAGCCACGTTTCGGCCAAGGATCCCCAGATCTCGGTAAAAAATGACGGAGAGTTCGAGGCGGTTGCTCGGTTCGTTTGCCCGATCGCGCAATCTGGAACCGAGTTCCATCGTTTTCATCGGGTTGATCAACAGCTGCGCGTAACAGCCGCTTACGCGGAGTGTTAGGATATTTCCAAGGGTGGAAACACGGTGGCTACGGGGGCGAATTCGAACGCGCCCCCAATTATAAAGTCTGATAAGCCGGAACGGGCGCGCGCGGCTTATCGTAATCGTTGTTCTTCCTCAATTTTCGCGAGACCGTGATTACTTGCGCAACCGAAAACGAGGGCTGGTGGTGTGGCGAGGTGGAAAACCAGTGAGACGAACAAAAAAGAGAGAGAGGAGAAAAGAAAGAAGAAGAAGAAGAAAAAGAAAGGGGACGGTGACGGAAGAGCCCGGCGCGGCTCGGGCTTGCAAAAGCGATAAGAAAAATTCAGTTAAGTGAAATTCGTTCCTTCGTCGCGTCGCGCCGGCCGTGCTCGAACCAACGCGGGGCCACTTTAGCGAAAGATAATTGCTCCGTCGACTAGAACAACCTTGTAACTGACGTCGCGGTGAAAAGTGAGGAAGCCCGCGCACCTCCGATTATTCCGTCTCTTTTGCAGACGAGGAACACGCCATCTCCTCGTCGCTCCTCTTCGACGGGACCTCGTTCTCTCTCCTCATAAAGAACGTTCACCCTTAATGAGCACACCGACATCTCCAAACCGTCCCTTTCGAGAACAATTCCTCCTAGGTAGACGCGAAAATCGCGTCACCGAGTCGCAGAAATAACAATTCGATTGTCGTCATCGACTATTAGGTGTGCAAGAAAGTGCCTCTTTATTCGATCGCAATTTTAGTTTAAATTATACTTTCTTTCCGCTCTTGATGGCGTTTTAAAGAGTCGATCTGCAGCTTCGAAAATGTCCTGTTACGTGTAATCGATATCTCTTCATCTTAGAAAGTTATGTAGAATTCAGAAGCTTGGTCATTGGGTCCCCATGAACTGAGTGAGAAATCAAAAGTCATTTCCTTGATAACGCATCTATGCCCTACCAACTAAATAGGAAAATGTACTGATCGTCCATTAGGAGATGGCAGCGATTTCGGCAGTGGGGCACAGGGAGATCTGCGGGATACTTAGGTTCTGGTGGCAAGCGATTCGGCCAATAGGGAAAGATGTGTAGCGCGGAATAGATATCACGTGGCCCCTACAAGATTCTCACAGCAGTCTTCCGATGGACGATCGATACCACAAAATTGTCGTGAATACTTCGCATTCGTTTGAATACGTCGTAAATACCACTAGATAAAGTGCTCCGAATTAATTTGCATAGCTAATATAAACGGTTTTTATTTGGTCATTGGCAACGAGGCACAAGCAGTTCGAATTAACATTTGCACGTGAGCGACTTTTTGTTACAACTCGATATATACATATATTCTTAAAATGTTCTAGAACCAGTTACGTCTACGAGAAACATTACTTTTGTGAGACTAGCGCCGGGAAATATCGTAACACTCACTGTAAGCGGCTGTTACGCGCAGCTGTTGATCAAACGGACGGAGAACGATGAGTCCGAGTTCGATCTCGCGCGATGAGTCAAAGAGAAGAACGAACCAACTTCCGGAACTCTGCATTTTTAGTTCGATTTGGTCTGGAATTGCGGCGGACCTTCGCAATTGCTCGATTAAAATGCAACTGCGGATTACGCTGCGTTTGAGCAATTTTCCGTAACGATCGAGTTTTCTCGAATTGCAAACGACGTAGCATATTCAGAAAATAATTTACAAAATTATTTTTACCTTATTCCAGACTCTATATCTTGATGTCGTATCAACGATTTGATATCGAGAGAAGAAAAAGAAAAATTGAAATTTGATAGTTGGAAAGAAATCGTCTAATGATGCACGATGTTCAATGCAAATATTATACAATGCAACTGTAATTGTAGAATAAAACGAATCTCGGTACACGTTTCGTGTTCAAACATACACAAGCTAGAAGCTTACAAAATTAAGACTTGAAAATTGAAAAAATGTAAACAATTTATATATGCAGTTGTAACTTCATGTCTGATATCTGTAAATCCTCCAAAAGGGGTTCCGAAAGTCTTAATAAGTTAAAATGAGGAGAGTTGTTAATCGATTCGAGCATGGACGGCTGAGCATTAATTCGACGGGCTAGTTAACCCCCTCCCGCAGCCACCCCCAGCTCGAGCTCGGTTTAATTAGGCGATTTCGGGCCGTGTTCGACTGTCGCTAAATTACTCGGTAATCGAATGACCGCAAGGCGAATGATCATTTAACGAGAAATCTGGCGAGCCGGCGCGGCGCGTGCCTTATTTTATCTTGTCGCGCGGATAACGTTATTTACATTACGATGGACGCGTTTACAACCCCTCCGTCATCCTCTCCCCCTCTCTTTCTGTTTCTCTCGCCAGCATTATTTCCAGCGAATTACTACACGCGATGTACCGATGTACGAATATAATCCGGCGTAATCCAAGCGTGTATTTGATCCCGCTTCGCACAGAGCCGCGGAACAACGCAACATTTCAGCGACGCGCTCAGCTGCGCTCGCAAGATAGCGACCTCCCTAATTAGCTTATACATTATGGTTCGCGGCGGCCGTGTCGATAATTTCCGCACCGCATTTTCTGCACCGCGGGCTATCACAATTTTTCGAGATCCGCCTCGACGATGTTTCACGCGGAGAGATTTGCGAATGTTCAGTGCTTAAAACAGTGACTGACGAGTCCAATAGCTTCAGATTTCAGTCGTTAAACTACCGGCATTAAACATTTTCAATGCACTATGCGTTTACAACAGAACTCGGTACGCGTATTCTAGAACAACAGGAAGCTTCGATGAACTTCGGAACATTGGTGTATATTGTGCTCAATTTATTCAAATTATTCACCTCTTGTTCTGTAATAACTCGACTGCGGATATTTATGTAAATTTCAATTTTTGTGGACAAAATTTAAAAGACTGGTATTAAAGAACATTTGTAAAAGAAATTCCAGAAATCATTTTTCATTTAACAATCTGAAACGAAATAATTCGATTACTTCACTGAGGGTGAGTTATTGGTTCGTGATTGTGTAAAATTTTTGAGAAATGGTTTTCCCAGATTAACGGGAAAATCGTCAGTAGGTGATGCATTAAGCATCACAACATAGACCAGTATACCGAATGAAATTATTAACGGTAGAGAAATTTGACTAATTATTACACTCCTAGACAAAAGGGGAATCAAAGGAGGAGTTTGACTTTTGCACACAGATTGCACGGGGAGACAGAATTATGGTACTCGTAGACAAACTCTCACTGCAAATGATCAAAGGGAAGTCAAAGGAGTAGGTTGTCTTTCTCGCGAAGATCCACAGTCTACTAATTGCAGAGGTAGACAGAAAATCTCCGTCTAAACCGACCAAATGCAATCCGTAAAATTTCTGATAGTAAGCTTCTCAGGTGCGATGGGGTGGTTCGGCGAAATCGTGGGCCGATAAGGTGGGTGTGCGACGCATGGCGGGAACGCGTTAAAAATGAACAAGGTGTAGAGGGTGCAGGGTATCTCGGTGGCGGAAAGCGCTAAATGGTCGTTGCTGATACGGAATGTGAAAATTTGATCGGGCAGCCGGCAGCCGGCAGGCGGTCGTAAAATGCACGCGACGATCGTTCCGGTGGCTGTAAGAGCTCTTGGGTACGGCGGGGTGGTTTCGAGGTTTGGATGGAGGCAAGGCGAAATTGCGTCGATTCCGGCGATGCAACAATTTACCGAAAACCACCGAACTCCGATAACGGGTCTGGGCACAAACGCAGATACGAGCTCTCTCGGACGCGGGCAGAATACGAAAAAGATTTGCGGGGTCTGTTCTCTCCCGGGCCACGTCCGCCCGTGGGAAGAAGACGCGAGCGAGCGAGCGGTTCTCCGCTGTTTCTTCCGCTCGCTCTGGTTGGTGGGCTCCTGTTCGCGTGAAATTTATACGCAGCCCGAGTAGAAAACCGCTATCTTTTAATTTATGCGCCGTCCTGGGAATTTAATATTCTCGGGGCGTCCGGGGCGCGTGCCGCAGCCGCACCGACATCGTGTCGTTTCCCTACGAACGCGACAAGAAAGAGGTACCCGGCAAGATCTACCGGCCGAAAGAAGTCGCCGGGGAGCAAGTAGAAAGCTGGGGAGCAAGAAGAGCTAACGGTAACGGAGCAAGATAGATCTCAGAAGGGGGGACGTCTCGAGGGCCCTGTTTCGCTGGGCCCCGGCTGTGCATACCGAGGAGGATTAACGCAGCGAATTAGGCGCATCACAGCCCTTCTTTCTCGTCCTTCCGGCTTCCTCGGCCATAGCGATCTCGTCGACCATAAAGACTCCGGCATCCTTTGACACCAACCAGGCGACGTTGTCGACGCGTTGATGAAATTCCGGGATTCTTTTCGATCGCGAAAAGAACGCGTGCCAGTCGCTAATTGCACGTTACGGCACTTTCCTACTCTTTGCGGTCCTATGTCGAGCCAGACTCGATACTGACACTTTTGTTCAATAATTTGTTATTTCATTGATTCTTATCAGGTCTATTAATAATAATTATACGGTACATAAGTAAATCTACGCTGTTCCATACTTGTTCTAGAATATAAATGGACTTTATTCAACAAAAGAGAGGAAACACGTCGGACCGCAAACGGTTAATCTGCTTAGCGTTCGGATGACATGAAATTTGACGTGACCAAAGGTATCAAATATCGAATATTCGGAGGCGCTCAAAGATATCGGCAGTAAAAGTGCGGGTAACGGTTCGACAGCGGCGGGGTGTGGAAGCGAAAACGGTTCGACAGGGCGGGCGAGAGAGGAATCTGAAAATTGCACGGGAAATTAACATCGGTCGAACGGTTAAAATTACCGCGTGAAAGCGGGTCCACGGGCATTGTCGGCTTCGCATTCTACGGCAGGCTCCGCGGGCAGGGACACGACAATGCAGCCGCGCGACAATGACTGTTATCGGCGCCATTATACGCAATTATTACCGCATGTAACGCGGCAATGCCGTTTCATCGGAAATCACCGAGTCGCGAGCGTTGTCCCGGCTGCTCGTGCAACAATTCGGATTAGCGGCAGACGTCAAAGTGCCGCTCTATTAAAGGGAAGACGCCGCCAGCCCGAGAGATTGTTCTGCGCCTGACAAGCGCTACAGAATCGCTCTCCTCTCTTCTCTCTCTCTATCTTTCTGTCTCTCGGTGTGTCTTTCTGTCTCTGTATTAGTACGGATGTGGATGAGAACGCGCGAACACCGAACGCGTCGACACCGAATGAGCTGAAACTGAAACTACCTTGAAACTCGTGTCGAACGATCCGCTGCTATCCTCGAACAACTGCGCCACCGAGCCTCTCAGCCTCAAAGAGGATCTGATGCTCTACTAATTGCACCCGAAAACGAAATCCTTTGAGCGCCGGCTAATTGACCGCGCCGTGCCGCTGCAATCGAACACGCTCTCGCGATCTTGCGAACGTGAATTGATTCGTCGTTTCTTTCCTTCTGCATCCGAAACCTGGACCTCGGTTTCACTGTTACATCTTGGACCATGGATATGATACATTCATGGCTAATACAGGTATGTAATAATTAAATGTGACTGGTATAGCTTGTTTCATTACAAGACTAAATTATAATTTAGTTTTTCCTTGATTTTTATAAGAATACGTGTTTGAATGAATTAGTTTAGTTAAGTATCTTCGTAATTTCAATAATTATGAGATAAAAAATATGGAATCAGACAGTTGACAAATCGTGGTGCGATTGGTGTTAGGATTACAATTCTGTTTTCAGCTTACCGCAGTTACTAATGAATGAAAGGAAAGGGACCAATTCCTTGGAAATGATGTTTCCGTATAAACTATTGAATGGGGTCATTATTTTATTGGCTTCCAGTTTCGTAAATTTATATCCAAACATTTTCATTTATAGTCTAAACAGTTTCTATGTGTTTTCTAAAAGTCAGCGATTTTTGCGCATGATACGGAGAATCTTCCTATACGATTTTTGTAAAATTTCTTGTGCTGAGAAGCGATTACCAAGGCCGGTCCAATTTCAGCCTATTACGTAGCCGAAATGCGGCTAGTATCGGTATTTACGAGGAAACAACGTGGACCCCCAGTTTTTCGCGGCTCCGACCTGCCAGCCTGTCACCATAAATTCAGCCGCCCTTCCATAGATCGCGAGCTACGAGCAATATTTCCTTCTTCTCCTTGACATTGTGTCTGTGAGGGTAAGCACTGGCCGAGAATATCTAGTTTGACTCACCGGGATCGATGGATCCGACTTTATGACTGAGAGAAGTCCGACTGCATCCTCCCTCCTCGAATTCCGAGTCCATTTAAGTCCGCATCAAGTAAATCGTCTCTCCGATTACGCTTCGATTCCATAATAACCATAATTTTTTTCAAACTTGACATATTAAAAATATTTCTTATTGCACACTAGATTATAGTATTGGAAGAAAAGAAAAATATTCACTAATACATTGCTATTTAAATAATTGATCCTTTCGACAAGAAATCGCAGTTCAATTTTATAGGAGTAAGAGAAGACTACTCTTTAAAAATTTATATTAAAAAATTATTTAGACTGTGTAGACTCAATTTGTAAAATACACATTTACGAGAAAGAGTGTTTCTTCTAATAAAAAGGGACTTCGAACATCTTCCACAAAATGAACACAGGCAGAATAATTAAAACAATTTTCACACAAAATTATAGTAGTCCAAAAGTCCTCGATTTCTCGGTTTTAATCCACGCATCTTTTAAACATGTGGGATAATATGTTTGCAGGAACCCTAGCTACGCCAGAGAACTGTGCGATGACTATCGGTGGATAGAATGCATTCCTCTGTATCACAATCGAGAGAACGAGAACTTACTCTCGCAGACGAGATACATCCTAAAAATATAAACTGCGTAGTGCGGTGGCCAGGTCTGATCTCACAGAAGCTTCATTCTCGGATTACTTTAGCTCCACGATAGTAATGGTGGTTTTCCAACTCCGGACGAATCTAATTTCCCAGCCGGGGGCTGATGACGCGCTCTGAATATTTTATCAGCGCGGAAACTTGTCCCCGCAGCGCCGATTTCGATCGAACCGTGATCCGATAATGCACAATACCGGGTCTGCGCGTCGAGATTTTCCCTCTAGCGGAATGATGGAGATCGAATTGATGCTCCGTGGTTGTCACCGGTGACGAAGGAACCCTCCAAGTCTCTATTCGGGGCCTGTTACTCTTCCCGAGTCGTTATGTCACTTGTTTCGAGTCTATTTCCACGCGATCCTCAATCGAACACGTCGCGAATGCCTTTGTAGGGATTTTAGCACGCGGATGAATCCTTTAATCTTTCGACTTCGCTGCTCTCTAGCGTGAAATCGTAATCGTTTCTCCGTGCAGTATTCGCAATTAACACTGAACCTACCATGTCTTAAAAGTAACTGGTATATGTTCCCTTATAAAAATGACAAGAATGATTTCGTTTAGACTTTGTTATCAAATCATTTTTATTATTTGAATGCAAAATAAAAAATCTGATCGGTGCGGTGGTGGTAGGTTTAATGTTAAACGATTGCTGCAGCACTGTGGTGAGATGACAATAAGATCTCCGAGGGAAGACTTGTGCCCCCCCTAACTTTACCTACCCCTTCTATGACGCTATCCCCCACCCTTCCGCCACGGTCTGGTCACGTGTCATGTTTCGTCTCACAAAGAGAGAGTTACTTTTCCCCTCAATTATGCTTCCTCTTCTGAACTGGCGACACTGCTGCCATGGATTTCCTTGTCGCCTCACCACAATATTGTATTTTTTTAATGAATAACCAACTGGGTCCCCGCACAATTTCTCACGCGCATACTTCATTGTACGTTCAACCATTACGACGGAGATATTTGTGGTACTATCTTAAATATGTCGCAAGAAAATTTAATTTGTAAGCTTCCGTCTTCCCGCAGAAGGAATCGGGCGACCCGCCTGCGCAATTCAAGATTTCGCGAATGGAAGACTCTCGGAGGCAGGAAATATGGCGAGATTAATCAAAGACTCGTAATCTGTCCTCCAAAAATTTTTCACTCGGGGGTAGCAGCCCTTTATCTTCTCACCCGAGCGCAACAACGGCCGCTCCGAGTCGCGTTCCCCCTTTTAGAACGGATTAAAGTAATTTAACTGCGGCCGTGCATCATCTCGAGAGCTTTCCATAATGTTTATTAGACGAATATAGTTGCCGCGTCTCGTCGCGGAGCTCCGCGGTCTATGGGGGGTGGGAATGGGGTGAGAGAAAACCGAACGTCTGGAAGACGCCCGCGATCATAAATTACCGAGGATGAATTACTAAAATGTGTCGCCGAATTTCGGCGCGGTGAAATTGATAGAGCATGCGGGACGCGTTTGATAAACGGCTGAAAAATGGACCGCGATATACTGGGGACAATCGTCCACCATTTATGCAGTAAGACAAATAAAAAACAGGGTGAATACGAAATCATTTCAAACGTACGAGAATTATATATGGATATAGTCAATAAAGGATTTGCAACCACTATCGCATAATCACAAATCAGCATACTATCGGAAGATATGTCACTTGAAGGTCACCTGTGAGGCTGCCATTTTTGCAAATGAAAATGACATTTCAAATGACCTCAGAAAACGTCCCTTTCAAGGTTGAACGACATTTTAGGTTCGCCCTGAATATTATATTTTCTAGATATATTGTAATGAAAATTGTTTTTTTTTTAATTCGATAAAAGGATAGTACCAGTGTCAGACAACCGAGTACCGAAATGTTAAATAAACTAGTCATTTCGCTAAGTAGCAAGTAAAGTATAGCGTTATAGATTCATATGCCCCGTTAGAAAAATAGCCATTAGCTCGCTGCAGTCGGCTTTGAAGGAATTTATTTGTAACGCTCGCGCGCCGTTACTCTCGTTCGTTATATTTATTGCGAAAGATCTCGTGCTAATGCTCCTTTGTGCACGGTGTGTACCGAGCGGTTTATAAAGAATGAAGCAGCCCC
This sequence comes from Lasioglossum villosulum, assembly GCA_963971365.1. NCBI lineage: Eukaryota > Metazoa > Arthropoda > Insecta > Hymenoptera > Halictidae > Lasioglossum > Lasioglossum villosulum. Next base: position 9,289,974 of record OZ020498.1, read on the forward strand.
GGGATCTTTGTGCCGAATCCCCATTGTGTTTCCTTTAAATCTCTCCCGAAGATAGAGGGAACAGTCTCGGTGTATAGAGCGAGAGTCCTCCCTCAAAGTCATAATGGAAGAATTAATTAAAATACACTTGCAACGGTATAGCTATCATAGAGAATTGCGTAATACCCGTCCGCGATTCTCCCCTCCTGCTTTCGAGAGCAGAGAACGGGATGCGATAGCAAGATGGCGGTATATGCCAATTGTCAAAAACAGAAATCATGTTCTGTGCTACTATACGTCTCTTCGGGAAAAAACTGTGTTGCATTGATGCAGCTCGTACGAACCTAATTCACGAACAAGAATTTGAATAGAAAATACATTGTAATAGATGTTTCGTAGATCAACTTCTGGGTTTGAACATATTGAAACTAATGTAGAAAAATATGCTCAAGAGATTTTTATTAGAAATTTGATGAAAAATGAAGTTTAAATGTCTAGAAACATTTCAGTGCTCCGAACAATGCGATTATCACTGTCACTACGGTGTGCGATGAAATATTCTGCAGTTACCAGGTTATCGAGGGTCGGAATAAATAGTTTAGTTACTGTTCCTTGCAGTTGACGCGAAGAAAATGTTTACTTTCCAAAAGTAGGTCAATTGCGGAAAAATTTCCCCGACACAATTTAATTTTTTAATCCCGGCTACGTCGTACATGCTGCCTTAATTTTCTGGAATTTTTCTGACAGTAAACATGTTGGAAGACGCGAAAACAAGAGAGTGTTCTTTCAATTTTAAAAAAGGTATAACAATTGTACGCGGAGATAATGAACTGCTCGATTTTAAAGTAAATTTTCGTCGACGTTTCGAGATTTTGAAGAATAGTGGTTTACTACTTTCGATTTTTGAAAAAGCGAATAGAGCTGAATGGGAGAGCGTAGCCATTCGATTTTGAAGATAGATATCATCGTAATAAAAGCTTGATACATTAAAGAGAGAACAGAGCGGATCGTTTAGGAAGCCGGATCCCGCTGAGTTTCTCGTTGTTTCGTGTTCCCGAAACAACGGTCGGTCTCGAAACGTATTCGATGAAAAGCCGTGGGAACCGGAAGCCGAGCGACGCCTCCGGAAATTTCGAATGCAACACTGGAAAAGCTGCGATACACAACTGCGGGAACGCTTCTTCCCTTCTCTCCGTTTGTCGAAACTTATCGTGTTTATTTATCGCTCGGTCGTTTAACCGGTATTTAATTACAAAGGCAACGCGCGCAACTTAGTATCGCTCCGCCGGAAGCGACGGGTTTCCTTGGCATATTTCGGAAAACAAGGCAACTAATTTCTCCGCAGCCATCGATCCCCGAAAACGCTTGTCAGCCGAGAAACAGAGGGAGAGAGGGGGAGCCACGGCGATTTCGAACGCGTTTACAGACGATGCAATTGAAAACTGCTATAAATCAAGATTAAGATCTGCTCGACTTTAATTAAACTTACTTCGTTAAGGAGAGTGAGAGCAAGGAAGAGAGGAAAAATGTATTTTTCACGCGGCACGGAAAGCCTCGGTCCATCAACCCTCGAGGTGGCGGAGTATTCGCAGAACGGGGCTTGGGCCAATTAAATTCTAATTGAAAACCCGCCGAATTATAATTTATAATCTCCGGCGATCTAAATATTCGACCGACGAGAGACCTACCCTGCGATTATTCACCCCAAATTTTTACATTCTTCGTATACTTTCAAGTTAAAACAGTCGAATTAGTCTGAACTGTCGCCAATTTTGGAAATTATTGCTACCAATTTATAGGTCGGAAATTAAGTTTTTCAATTTTACCGGATGCTCGCCTAGAAAAAAGTACTTTGATTATTCAACTCCAAAGAGCGTGATTGCCATTCTTGGATCTTTCAAAAGATATTTGATAAAAATTTCATTTTATTATATGAGTATATGAGAGTCTCTTTTCGTTGAAAACATCAATCAATTACGTCATTTAATTACTCCATTTCTGGCAACGAGTCTGACTCGTTAATATGTCAGAATCTTTCAAAAGATTTGATAAAAATGTTATTTTATATGTAAATACAGTAGAGTCTGTTTTCGTTCAGTGTAACAATTAATTACGTCATCCAATTACTCCATTTCTGGTAACGAGTCGGACTCGTTAATTTGCAAAAAGGGGTTGATACACATTTATTGGTACATATTTTTCAGAATTCATTTAAATTTCATGCAATTTTTAAAATAAAAAATGTAAAACCGGTCATGGTACGGTTACTGTTAAAGTCCATCTAGATAACTATAGTAAGTAAGGTTTCATCACAGACGCGTCCCATCATCGACTAAAATTAATTCCGCCTATTTAAACATTCAAAAGCTCTCAAAAAATCGTCAAATCTCCTCGACGAGCCAAAATCGTTAAATCGTGTATCGAGCTGAACGATGCTTGAGAGTGTGTGCTAATAGAAAGCTGGTAAAGGAAGTATCGCGGCACGCGGCTATAAATGGATCGAATAAGTTTCGAGTGCTATTAAAGTTGAAATTTGATATAGCAGGTACCGTCGTCGATTACCGCTGACTTTTGCATGCCTGGTTGCTACGACTGGGATAAGTAAATCGACGAACTTCGGCTCAGCGAGAATCTCTTCTGCTGGAGAAAATTCGTTGTGAAGAAGAGAGAGAAGAGGGAGGCTGACACCATGGATAATTCGGTCGCGACAATACGTTTGTAAATTTCCCGAGGACCCGGGCGAAGAAACGACACGCAGACGTATACGTAGAACGAGGAACGGAAGAACGGGGAGCTAGCACGAACCAACTCGAATGTAATCAACCCTGTAATATTTGGTTACGTGCGCTGGGACGATTCCTGTTTACAAGAGTCCACGGGTTCTTGGGAATGCCGCGGGCTGCCGGGACATTCGGCTTAATCAACATCGCGTACCCTATTGCACGGCAAACGTGACCCTCCGTAAAGTACCGGGGAAGAATTGCGTGGACGGATCCGCACACGTTTTTGCCGACGAATAACAAACCGTCGACCGAGTTTTCGGACTGTTCCACCCGTGCACCCGGATTATTCACCTCTCGAGGGACGGACTTTATAGAAAGACACTCCACCAGATGCACCCGGAGAGCTTCTCCCTTCGCGTGACAGTGTGTCGAACCACGGATCGTGGGTAATTTACTGATCTGTGTTTTCGACCAGGTTAAAATTGATCGCATTCATTTAATCCCTTTGCTGCCAGTGGACCCTTCTATCCGATGAATTCGATTCCTATGTAATAATTGCGAATTTTATTTATTTAAGTAGGAAATTGCAGGAAAAAATCCATAGAAAACTTGTAAGATCGTCTTGGCTACATAAAGGGTTATATCCAGTCTTCAATTTAGAACCATCGATTTTCAAACTTTCACGATCATCGAAGAAAGAAAGAACTTCGCTTCTAGTGTTAGCATATAGATTCACAGTCTAGATTGTGGTAGGTCTTACTTGTCCCACCCATTCGAGGCTGCCAGCGGGAGGGTTGAGAATCGATCGAAGATAGCTGGAGAAGTATCGATACAACAGTTTCTGATTAACCATTGTAATCACTGTAATTCTGATTAACCCTCCGTGAAAAATTTCTATCCTTCCGATATTCGTGTTTCCCAATTAACAGAAAAAATATTTTGAAAGCCTGTAATAAAAATTAGTCGTGAACTTAAACGACCCAGTATGCACCAATAAAAATAATGTTCCAGTTGAGAATACATGTTATTTTGTAGCTTTAGCAACGTACTCGCCGTTCATAAAAGATGGAATCGCGACGGGAATTATGCTCAGTAACGAGAGCGTACCTTTCGAGAAAGTAAAAAGTATGGGTACAGAGTGCAGCTTTCGCGAAAGCAAAAAAATGAGGTACCGATGACATAATTTCGCAGTACATATATGGCAACGAGTTCGATTCCGTAACGGGTATTATCCCCAATTTACGATGACTCCACGGAGGATAATTCCAAGCTAATAGTCGCGCGCCCTAAACGATTTACTCGAGTTAGTAGAACGAATGCCAGATGAAATACGTTCGAGATGGGAGCTGCGAATAACGAGCGAGATTTTGCTGCAGAGGCAGGGAGTCGTGTAAGTCGGATCGGCTTAGAAAGCACCGAGAGGTTCAAGTGCTTCTGGAGATACACATTGTGATTCGACGCGAGTAAACATTACATTCCATTTTCAAGCTCGTTTGCTTCTCACTCGTGAAACGAATTAAAGTTACTACCGGCAACCCGATTGTCTCCAGCCGCGTTAACGTCGGGGATTTCGTTTCGGAATGAAGCACACGCGATGCACTATGAAGCAAAATTATGCCCCTGTGCGTTTCGTTAGATTCGAATTTTTTTTATCTCCGGATACGGACCTACGAAGTTTGCGATTTTCTACGGGATGAACAAACTCATTAACACTCGTAACACACCAGTGTCGCCATATCAAGACTTGTGTCCCTAGTGTGCCTTCCCCTTCTACGATCATACTATTCCCCAACCGGGAAATACTGGCGGCACTTTGACGCACTTTATGTGAAGATAGTGAAAAGTTTTCACTTTTATAGATATCTAGGAAAGAAAGTTAGCTTTTTTATTTTTGTCCATTGTCAACGCACTGTGGGGCGCAGACACAGTTCCTAATCGAGGCTCCCGGTACCTAGGAACTTGCAAAAGTAAATAGTAGACAGGAATATTACGGGACGCTTACTTCGGGAAGCTTTCCTCTGAAGTTGGCGACCAACCGTTGCGGTGGGCCCGTGAATAGCAAATGCTGCGAAGGCTACGCGTATGCGAGAAATAAATGGCCGCGTCGGTTCCCGTAGCTCTGCCGAGTTTATGCTCCTCCTGTGGAATTTTTCGAGGGTTTAGACGGGATCTGGAAGACCGTCACGTACAAGGAATTTTCGGATCTCTTCGCCGACCACCTCGTCGAAACCGCGAACTCCACGAACTTCAGAAACTCTCACAAAGAACGGCATCATCGATTCAACTCTCTCGTTTCTGAATCTCCCGGACCGCAGGTAAGTATCGTATCAAAAAATGATCCGCTTTTCGGAGGGTCATCGCGTAACAAATTTATCGCTGATTCGATTCCCGCCCGATCTATCGGCCGGACGTGACAGATCTCGACCGGTTGCGCCCCTAAAAGATTCACGAACCCGACGTGCCCTTACGGTGACCATGGGATCTGCGCGGAATCCCCTCAATTCCTGGCTGGATATTTACGGGAATTCTACTTGCTGAATTCTTTCGATGCTTGTTCCTGCGCATATCTATTTTTCCGGGGAATTTTCAGTTAAATTGATATAAGGGGCATTATTAGACTATGGATCTTATAGGAAATAAAGAATTTCTTCATCAATTGCAACAAACAGAATCCGACTAGAAAATTCGATCTTTCGTTAATACTCTCTCTAACGTACCGAACTACATATGTTTAAAAATAATAGGCACATGTTGCCCTATAAAAATGACAAGATTTAATTTATTTAGACTTTGCGCGGTTCTTATTGTAATACGTGCTTTAATAAAAATATTTATTAAGTCGTTTCTTATGGAAGCAAATTTATAATTTCATGCGCAGTATGCGAAAAATAATTTCACATGCATAATTTATAAAACATCATATAAAATGTTCTAGATCAAATGTCTTGATTTTGCACTTGAAGTGTGAGAATTCCGCGCATACCAGAAATACGGTCCACCTTTGCTCTTGTAGCAGACACCTTCTTCGAATTTGATCTACGGATTTCGCGAGCATGTAGCGCGATTATTCATTTTACCGTGGAGTGCCGCGAGGATCGATGGGAGTCGCATCCCTGTGGATTATCCGCGATCGAACGCGTCGAGTAGGTTCCGCGATAATCATCAAGAGCGCGATAAATCACGTACGTTTACGCGCAAAACGCGCGATTCCAGCGGGGCCGTTCGCAAAGAGTGATGGAAGAGAGGGAGAGGGGGGAATCTCTCTCGCGAATTTACGACGGGTCGCCTCGGCTTCCATAAAGTACACGGTGGAAAAAATTCCGCATTAATTCGTAACGTATCATCCGGAATGTTTACGGGCCGTAACCCGACACGCGCTGAATAAGACAATTAAACAATGCGAACGACAAGCCGGAACAGCGGTCCCGGATAATTATCCTTTGTCTGCGGATAAATGTTTTGCGCCGGTAAAAGGATCTCGCGACTTCTCTCGCTGCGGGAGGTTTTCGAGGAAAGCCAGCGTTGAACGGGGCGTGCGAAACGGAAAATCGTGTGGCACAATGGGAAAAGGGAAAATGGAGATCGAATTGACGCAACGTGGAAACGTGCCGAGACAGAGAGAGAGAGAGAAAAAGAACTCGGTCGAGCCTGGAGCGTAGAAACGCGTAAATGGAAGCGCAGCCAAAAAATTAGGAAAATCGTCAGGGCGTCTCGATTAAACAAATTCCCGAATATCGTAATCTGGGGATCGGCCGTTTTCCGAAAGGGCCGATCGGGACTGTGGGTCGCGTGGATGGGGTGGGGGTGGTGCGATTGACGATACCTCGATCCCAGTTCTATTTTCAGAAGCAACACCGGATCCCGGTCCCCGGATGGTTATCGAAGCTATCCGAGCAGGGGAATACGGTCGTTCTCGCGTCGCTCAATTAAAAAGCACGATCGCCGGCGGGTTGGTGGCGGGGGAACAAAGTGTTGAAGCGTTTTCGATTCGTACTGCCGCCGATGAGAGAACGAGGGCTGGAACGAATGGGAGCTGGGAGTGGAGTGGTTGCCACGTGAAAAAGCAAGAGGAAGGTATCCGGTTGTCGCGGATCACGGGCCGGATAACGAGATGCGCTCTCGTTCCAACGGCGCGGCGAGAGCGAGCTGTTTGGCCAGCAGCGCGCCCGTAACAATTATTTGAACTGTGTCGGGGAGCCGGGGGATTGGAAAAACAGGGAGAACCTGGGGCGGCGAAGGAAACCGGATGGAAATCCAAGCAGACCGTTAGGCGAACGAGCGGGACAATAAGAGCAGCCGCGGCGCTCCCCGGCGCTTGAGCGGAGCTGAGTGCCCCGCGCCGATGCTCTTCTCGACGCTCCGGAGCGCTCACCCGGCACGGCCCACTCGCTACGCTCCGCCCCTCCCCCCTCCGCCCCGGAGCGAAATGCCTCTCCGAAGGAATCTCAAAGGCGCGAAAGTTCCCTGGAACGACCGTAATGATTCTTCGAATAGTTCTCCCCGAGTTTGTTCACCCTGCAGGAGTGTTTCGGCTGTAACGATAACTTGATTCTTCGTGGAACCGCCGTCGTACTGCACCGTTGCAAAATCGATAGAGAGCCGACAAAATTCCGCTAGCTTCTCGCGGCCTCGATTGCACGACGATTTTAAAGCGATTAGGACCGGTTTAACCGGGGCTGACGACTCGCTACAGACGTCTGAATCAGCCGATGGCCTATTCGACCGACTCCAATCGGGCTCAGTTAGTTTTGCTATTACGTCCCTCAGCACTATTCAGGATTTTTCGCAGTCATTTCCCACTAATACCCGCCACCGGTCATCCGGATTCGAGATTTAAATCGGTCGGCACTGCCGGGCGTGAATACATATACTAGCTCTGGCCGCCACGCCATACTGTGCGCCGCTCGGCTCGCGTTAGCGTATGGAAATTGCCGGTGTTTATGGAAATATACTGATTTTGCAGCGGGATATATTTGTCCTGTGATTAAACAAATCGCTATGCGATTGTTCAACTGCCTTCTCGCAGCTGTACAATTTACTATAACATTCGAAATCGGGGCGCGAGTGAATCGGCCACTGTTTTCTGTCGCTTTTCGAAAATTTAGTACTGTTTTAACGCTCGGAACCTAGAGCTATTCGAATATCCATATAAACATTTATTTAGGGCCATGAAGAACTGGAAGACGTTAGCGGTCTATTGGTGAACAGTTTCTGTCGACAATTAAAAAATTTGTTACAAAACTCGAAGGACACAACAGAGTTCAAATGTATCGGTGTTTTCCATTAGGCTGTTTTATAGATCCTAGCAATATTCCTATCGCGATCTAAGTCGCGAACTGGCAACAAATATGTTGAATTGCAAGCGACCGATTGTTTATTTAGCGTCGGTCGCGCAGTCGGCGTTGCCACAATGTCCTGCTCGTTTAGTCGACGCATTTCGCCGGGTCTAACCCGTTCGGACATCGGAAAAGAGCGAAACAACCCGTTGTGCAGCATTCGCGAGGGAACCGACGCGACGGAAGACAAGCGGCAGAAGACAGAAGACAAAAGACAGAGGGGTGGCAGACGAGCAAAAACCGAACATCGCTTTACATGCCACTTTTTCGACCCTCGGTTCCGCCCGCAAAAAGGACAAAAGAGGAGAAACGAGGCTTGAGGGTGAAAAACCGGATGAGAATCCGGTTCGAGCGTGCCACGAACGAGAAGAAGAACAATAAGAGCGGCCGGAGTCGGCGTTTTCCCCTTAACCGCGTCGAGCGATGGCACAGAGATCGCGAAAATCGTGTTCCGGCTCGCGCACCATCCAAACGGGCTCGTTTCTTCCTTTTTTTCTGTCTCTCCCTTTTCCGAGCGAGCTGTGCGCATTGACACGAACCGCGATCGTTGGAAATCGCTCGCGAACTGCCGTTCGCTCTTCCAGGCTGAAGGATTTCCCACTTTGACATTGACGGCGTCGTCCACGAGCCCCGTGGCTCTAAGCGCTATTGGGGAACATATGGGTATAAAAATGTAGATCGTTGGATTCATTTGACATCGGCTACAATATTATGACCTCAAAAATATAGTTCGTGTTTATGGTTGTGTTCTTTAGTATTTAAGCGCTGACCCAATTGACCGGAATTCACTGTATTTGCAGTTTGAAGAATATCCGAAGATGACAGCGACGTCCCAAGGATCCGTGATTCTCACCCCGGAGATCTAACGGGGATCCATGATTCGAAACCATGGATCATCCATCCCCCTTGAGGGCGAAAATGCAATTTGGCGACTCAAGCGGACAAAGCCTTGGCGCGATAAAGCGTGCAATTAATTAACTTTATTGGGGAAATGATATTTTAGAGTTCGCAAAGCTTCCAGCACGGTATGTCGCGTCGGCCGAACTTTTATCGCCACGTTAATGCAATTCCTCGGCCCGGAGGAACTTTGCTCCCGTAGCAGTTCTACATTTGCATCGGTTGAGCGAATCTCGCAGCGCTTCTGCGCTTCTTATAGCGAATTAATAAATCCCTTATACATCTTGTCAATTATAGTGTGACAAAGCAGCCTCGCACATATACCTAAGCGTCACGTAGGTCGAAAACGAAAATCGAAGTTGCTCTTTCCAAGGGGATGGCGGTTACCTTCTCGCAATTCCCGGGCCGAGGGAAACGAGATTTTATGGGAAGAATTTGATACATCCTGGCCCGGTTGGATCCAAACCAGAATTAATATCGATAGCCATTAATTTTCGGCGGCCTGAGCAAGAAGCCGTTTCTTATTGGGAGAGAAGAATCTTCGAGAGATTAAGAACCCCCGACCCTTCCAGCTGATTGATTTAAAGACGAGTGGCGCGAACTTCGAGGGTGGAAACCGGGCTGCAAGTCACATAACACTCGCCATTTCCTGCGTAGAATGCGTTCGTTTCAAAATCTTCTTTCACTATTCTCGGGCTTGAGCTTGCCACTGTTTCAGCACTCTCGCTACCAATATTTGTTTTAATATGTACTAATTGTCCATCAGGAGATGGCTATGATTTGCAGTGTACAACGTCGCGAGTCTTCTCTTATATTAAACTACACAATTTACGTGTGTCCTTTTTTGGCGTAACCCAAACCTCAACATAAGCGACTACCGTGAAGCAATTTTCTCATCCGCGGTGTTACCGGTGGTACGGACGTCGAGACGTCCTTAGCGCCCGGATATCCGACTCGAGGCTTGTTCCGCCGGACGTCATCGGTGTTTCGTAATATCGTTCCCGTGGATCGTCACGACGCGACGTTAATTAGCGCATCCGGGCGACGACGCGACGGCGTGTTACGTTCTCTTTCAATTGTGTTTCTTGTCGCGGGTTTTCGTCCGATCGTTGCATTACTCGCTCGGACCGGAGACAATCGTCACCGTCCGTCGCTGGAGGAATGTTGTCGAATACAATGGCAGAGGGGGAGGGAAAAAAAGGCGATCAAAGAACGAGCGGGGACAAGAACGAAAAGCAATTACGGGCAAAAGAGGTTGATTCTCTTTCAGACTTTGTACCCCGCTTCGAACTCAGTTTCCGAATCCGTCCGGAGTCGGCAAATAGACGTCGCAGACAGCACTCCAACAAAAGTAATTCCCCACCCGAAATGGAAAAACGTTCGGTGGTTCGTTCGCCAGACCGGGTTAAAGGGGGGAAGGAAACCAACGAATCCGCGGGTTTGCGCCGCGAATGATAAGAAGTTCGCGCGAAGTCAATCTCGCGAATACGGACGCGGCATACTTTTCTCGTGAGGACAAGTCGGCGCGGCAGCGTCTCCGCGCGAAACATCCTCTTTCCCGATGCTTCGTTCCGACCTCCTCGCGAATTAACACAGCTTTGATTGCCGACTCGACAGCTGCTTCAAAATTCCATATACGTGACATTAGTGGCCGTTAATATCGATTTAGTCGTTCGTAGTAGCGGTCTCAACAAAATGATAGCTCCTCACCAACAATGTTCCAGCATGGAACCGAGAATTGAACTTAGTAGATCAAGACTTTACTGTACTTCGTAATCTGCTTAAACACTACTTAAGGGTTAACGACTAATGTTCGCAGAGCTCACGTTTCACTAAATGAAACCGTATTCCTCGAAATGGCTAACAGATACATCGAACATCGTCCGCCACAATAGACTGTACAGTGTCCTATAACCTAACAGCGTGTGGTTGCAAAATGATCTACAGCAGTCTCAGTCTCAGCGCCGAGTGACAGTAGATTAGAGTATTCCGCCGGGTGTCGCGTCGCACAATGAAAGCGGTCCGGGAGCGGGCGAGCCATCTGGCCACAGTAAATCCACGATTCGCGATACAATTCTTAAACGATAATTGGATCGCCGTGTCGGCAATCTGTTACCCGGAGAAATTTATCTGGCCGTGTTGTGCGTGCACCCATTGTTCCGAGGGCCGCGATGCTGCGTGAGCTGCATAAATCCCGGTCCCGTCCACGCTGCGGAACAACTGAGCAGAGGAGGATGAGAACGTATCTCGGGATATCGACGTTTCCTTCCTCCTGAATCTCCGCTTTCTCTGTTACTTCCTCTATCTCTTCTCCTCTTCCTGATGTTCCTCTATGTCTGTCTTCATCTCTGCCTCCCCTCTCTGTTCATCCCGCGCCGGCACGTTATCCCGACACATCGGTAGTTAAAATCTCATCTCCTTTCGCCGCTTTATCCGCGCCGCTCGTTAATATCCTGGCGATGACGTATTGGACGTAAATCGGGCCACTTGGCAGGGTCGACCACTCCATAAGACGGATCGCCGCCTAGCTTTTTACAAGTTACCGTCGACATTGAATACGGGATGAACCCTCAACCCCCATGGGGACCCCTATAAATATAGATGGAGTCGTTTTCACTGAATGTTGCTTGAATATTAACGAGCAGCCTGCATATTCGATGCACTTATAATGTGGACGATTGCCTCCGAGTTTCCCCGATCCCGCCGAGCCCCGGAGATTTAATAAAGTTTATCGATGCACTTCGTCGAAGCCGTCAATACGTGAGTCGTTCGTTGATTCGCCGGTTTTTATAAATTGTTTATCCGGGCTCGAAAGGAGAGGAATGGTATACTGGTCACGAGAGTGAAATTACCGTGCGAAAATCGACAATTGCTGAACTACCGTACGCAGTCAGGACAGTTGAATCTCGCATTAGGCGAAACGCATAGTTGAAGCTGCGGAATGCGCCTCGCGCGTCGGGGGATGTTCGAGTTTCTTCGGTGTAGTTGTTGCGAGAGAACCTTGGTGAAGTGCCGGGGATTATCGCGTCATTGTAGACACTTGTCGGGTGGTCTCGAACTTTCGAATTTCACCCCCTGCGAATTCGCTGACCGATCCCGTCGATGCAGATCCCGTGCTCTCTGTGAGTTTCGAAGTGCTGGTACGCTATTTTTGACTTTTTTTCGGACTGTTAAGGAAGAAAGTTAATCGTACAGTTCTTGCTGGATAAATCTCTGGAGAAAAATCCTGTTGGTTTTTAATGAGATGAGAAAATGTAGTGGAAAGATATCTACTAATTTCATATAATTCATACTAGAATTAAACGAGTAAATATGCTGATGACAAATGGCACAATCGCTGTGTATATTTAACTTTCAAATGATTCGATATCGATCCGCAATTCCAGCGTGACAAGGACATCAGATTTATTGGCCATCGTGTATGGAAGAATGGCTATTGTTATACGCGTCCCCGTATATTACCTCTCGAGGGAGGAATATGTAAAAAAATAATTACTCTCCATTTTTCAACAGCGTTTATTTGAAATATGTTCACGAATATTAACAAATATTTGAAAATATTTTCGGTCTGGTTTCATATAATAATGAACGTTGCTGCGAATTATTAATTGAATGTTGATAAATTCCCACAAACTTTAAACATTCCCGGAACAGAATGAACAGAACATGCTAATGAAATCAGGTCTACTTCTCATTATTAACTCGCTGTCATAGATTTTCTGACCATTTCTAGCGAGGCTTGATCTTGTGAGTATCACCTGCTATCCTTTTTTAGAGTTGTTTCTGCTCGCAGTGGGTTTTACTTCGCGGAATGCTGAGAAATTAGATTTCCAGCTGCTAAAATTCTGGCAAAGACATCATGAAATTTCATGAGAGAGAGAGAGAGAGAGAGAGAGAGGGAGAGAGATACAAACACTTTTTAAAAAAATGTTTATTCCATAAAAAATCCAGATGAAATATTTTTGACTTGATAATATTGTAGTTGACGTCAAAACAAATCCAACGACTTATATTGTCATACCTTGAAACTTTCAAATAGTGCTAAAATTTTCGTGAATTGTTAGATCGGCTTCTCCGACCACTGTCAGACGCTATAAAAAATAAAAGTTTGGGTGCGTCTACGTCGAGGGACAAGTCAGACAGGTCAGTAGTGTCCACGTAGGGCGGGATCCTGTTTCCTTTCGGCGGGAACAGCAGAGGCTTTTGAATGTAAAACAGGCTGGTTGAACGACGACGAGCCAGCAAATGGCTAGCAACAGAGAAGAAGGGAAAGGAGGACTCTGTGGTGGATAGGTAGAGAAGGAAGGAACGGTTTACCACTCTCATCTTGCAGCGTTCTCCATTTTCCACCATAGACCGACTCCCTTGCTCTCTTCAGTTCTCTGTACCACGTCCGCGCAGCGCAAACGAGAAAATGGAAAACACGGCCGTTGTCTGCCGGGATGCTTTATGAAATTTAATAAATACGAAATGAATCTATCTCGCAGCCGGTTCGCGGGCTGAAACCAGCAGAGGGGAAACCTAGGTCGGTGTGGAACGAGCAAGAGATCGGGTGAGAAGCCTTGTTGACGAGCTAGCTAGCACGGTATGTATTCCTCTTCCTTGCGTTACGAATTTCGATACCTGAAACGTTTGGTTACCCTCGTGGTAGATTTCTTTGGCGAAAAAAGAAGAAATTCCGAGTAGCCGATCCTCTAAATGGTTCAATTTGATGTCGTTGATGTGCAACAGCTCGGTTACTCAACAATTAATGTAAAATTAAAAACAACATTATTAATATTAACCTTATAGTAAAATTAATAATATTTAACCTTATAGTAGAATTAAAAGCCAGATTGTTATGTCGAACCTGTAAACAATTTTGAGAGAGCTATAGAATCTGGCTGAGCAGGTGGTGGAGTATCTGAAAGGTTTGATTGTGCACGGGTGGCTCTATTAGCCAAGACCATCCCCTCGTTGTTCGAAGGCAAGGGCGATCGAACGAGGAGTCAGTGTGCAGAGCATATAAAATGGAGTAGAACGCGTAAACGATGAAAAAGGAAAAGGTGCGCGGGCGCGATAAGGGGTCCATTAAAAGGCTCGTGAATCTTTTCCAATTTCAATATCGGCGTGACCGCCGCGAAATATAGACGTCTGGGCGCTCGCAACTGACCCAGAACGATGCCGGGTCTACTCCAATAAGATTTCAGCCAATAATAGCAGTACCGGAACGTCATTGGTCAATATCTCGTACACGTGCCACCGTAATGTATCGGCGTTTCGCAGCTCCATATTGAACACTTCCAATATAGGAGGGCCGAAGAGCCGCTTCGCCTCGTTTTCTCCGGCTAACTTCGTTTATCGTTATTACGTTCACCGTTGGAAAAATAGCTTATGTATCGCGAACATTTCGTTTCTTTTTCTACCTTTTTCCTCCTCCCTCTCCATATTCCCTCGTTCCCACCCTGTGCCCTTCGCCAGGATTATCTTGACTCTATTGTCACCCGAGACCTCGTTCGATTCGTCGTTTATTCCCAAACGCGATGCTGTGGAGTCCGTGGTCATGCTGGCTTCACGAATCCTCGTAAAATCTATCAGCAGATCAATTGTTGTCGGAATCCTGCTCAACTATTGTTTATTCTTTGAACACTTCGAATTTCAGTCATGTATGACCGATGAAATTGCTTCATCAAACTTGAAAATCAATTTTTACTGCATTCTTTCAAGTAGATTAGATTTGATTAGGATCTGTGAGGCGTGATAAAGATACAAACAACATTAACGTGTTAATGTTACCAACAGGCATCATTGGCTGGGAATCTTTCAGTTTCAGAAGTGTCTTGTATTTTATTGCAGGACTTACGACTGTAATTCTTGAATGTCTTGAATTACTTTCTTTCAAATGGCGTTACTAATCTATCGGATGCTCGTCAGAGTTCATACGACCCTATGCATAACATTTTCATTGATCATTTATATAACCTCCCAACGTTTCCCGAGTTGGTTCCCTTTAAAAAATTGTGTGCTTTTTCTTAGAACGTATAGTCTTGAACAGGAAAAAACATTAACAAATTAGGCTCCAAATAAACCGAGCACGCATACAATACGAAGGTGAAAGAAGAATATTCGTGGATTGACAAGCAGCTTATGGTGAGCGAGGTTCAATTTCGCGATGAAATTCTGTGTACTCTGCTCCATCAGAAGTCCGTTTCGGAATCTCGTTGCCGGACACGAAATTCCGGTGCTCGGTCGTTGATATTCAGCAGTTCCGGGGCAGAAAACAATCCAGACCAGCCAATTGGACCGCGATCCTCGAAATCTCAGTTCGCATCACTGGGAATCCCCCAAGAAATCTGTCCGGAGGACTACTGAAAGCATCGAGGAGAGTGAGAGGAGAGGAGAGGAAGGTGGCTGCATCCTGGGGTATCCCGGTACAAATACGTCCGGGGAATCCCCGAGTTAAATTACGCGAACCCATTAAGGTGCTCGAGATCCATAGCTACTTAAAACAATCATAGCTAAGCTGGTCGAGGAGTCGGGCCCCGTAGACGCGGACAGAATGGGAACGAGAACGGTTCCGGATAGCGACGACGCGACGGCTAGATTTAATTAAAATTTAATTCGTGAACGCTGGGAGGACTGAGTGTGTAAGAGGCCATGGCAGAGAAAGAGAGAAAGATGGGATAGGAAGGGGGTAATCCACAAGTTTCAGCGGTGGCAAGCCGTGCATGTGTCCGCAGAACCTGCCAGAGCGAGATCCAGCGTTGAGCGCAGTCGGACCGGGACTGTTCCCTCGGACTGAAGTCGTCGTCGACGTACTCTTCCTCGCGAGGGGTTCAACAGTGATTCGGGGATTGCTCGAGGGTTACTGAGACGCCGGATGGGAACCTCGCAGAGGGCGAAGCATGAGGGGACAGGGGATTACTGCTAAAAGCGTACAAATCCTTCCCTGAACGTCGCATGAAGAAGAGGGAAGCGGAGGGACGACTGCGCTTTTGACCGGGTTCGCCTTGCAGAGGGGTGAACAGCCCGTGCGAGAAGGGGTGACGAACTGGGAGCTGGAAGTGAGTTGCTAGTTTAGGTCGTCGTCGCAAGCCGCGAGAACTTTGCGACGATCCACGGGACCGGCGAAACTCCTGCGGGCTTCTCCTACCAGCCCCCGTTTTCGTCCTCCTTTTCCATCCCTCTTTTCGTCCCCTTTTCGCCCACGCTTGGTCCCCCTTGTACAGTACCCCGCGTTTCGTTCTCCGCCCCGTTTCCGGGGTGCCGCGAGTTCCCTGTTCGTTATTCAACCGCTCGTAAATAATCAGCCGGCTGCACCATGTCTGCCGGCTCCTGCTTCTGCTTCGCCTTTTTGATGCGCTCCCGCCTTAGCTGCTACTCTTGCGAGCTCTGTGCTCTACCTCCGCCACCGGGTTTTCGAATTCAGAGCTACTCGGTAACACGGCACACGAACAAGTTTCGCGTTCATCTCATTCTGCAATCCAGCCGAGCGACATTTTTGCACAGAACTCGTTCCTCTGAGCGTAACTGCATGGCGATTCTTCGATTGCTATGAATCTTGCGTGCGACGTCGATGTCGAACTAAGGGCACAATATTCGATAAGTGGTATAATATAATAGCATAATATAATATTACTCTTTGGTAATGGGTGTTCACGATTGATGTATGGAAATGCAACCTTAACACATTTAGTCTTCAATTGCTGGTTTCGCATATTCCATCTATCCGAATCTGGTAGTCAGAGGGTAGACGTACAGTGCTCCCTCTCATAACAATTTGACCTGGTTTGTGCTCAATCTGAGTTTCTTATAACGCTGTACGAATTAATCGTGTTATAAAAGGTTTCACTGTACAATAGACTCTTGGACAACGTGATTGAAAAATTGTTTGGAAAATATTTACAATTCCTACAATATTTGACGGTTATAGCTTCTATGAAAAATCTCACGTGGATTTATACAAATACTAGACCGAACGTACATCAATTACTAATGAATGACCAGAGCTAAAATCGCAATCGCTAGAATAGATTATCTCCGTGAACAAACCGTTATAATTTGTCTTCCTACAGATGGAACTGTTCGCACAATGCATTTCACAGTATTTACAACCTTGAGCAGCCGCTCGGAAGTTTTCCACTGCAAATGAGAGACCCGGGAAGGTGGCCCTGATTAATTTGATTTTTTACTCGTTGGAATTGCTCTCTGGTCCAGCGTGCGACGTCGAAAACGACGACCAGGAGCTGTAATTTACACCGCGAGTCGCAAATGTCGCGTTTCCATTTCATTCCAAAAGTACCTTCGTTTTCTTATTTTGCACCTTTCCGAACGCAAGACTCTTCCGTAGTAAATTCTCGCAGAGTTCGTAGCAGAAACTCGACGTAACTCCGAACGAACAAATCAAGTATTCCTCTATTCTGATTCGTGTCGAGAACCTGCTAAAACAAACAGAAAACTCCTTTAGCAATATAGTCAAAGAAATTGCTGTTCTCTCGCCAAGAGCAGCTTTCCATAAACACAAACGCGGTTCGTGAAACCTGCCTCCATCTTTGTAAGCGATCACCAAATCCGGTACCAAAAAATAAGAGAGGACCGTGCAGCTTTTCCTTTGGCCCTATAATATTTGAACAACGAGCGGAGAGGTGGATAAAAACAGGTCGGTCCAGTTTGTTTGAAAACCACTAACGTTGGGTCAGGTAACCACTGTTTTCGATCCGGGATCGAAGTCATTACAGCGTTCCTCTTTTTCGAAGCGGCCTCAGTAATGGCTGACACTTGTTAAAGGGAGCGCTGCAGAGAAAGGGGTTGGCAAATGATCTTGCCGCCATTAATCGCGCCGTTGATCCCGGAAACGCTGTCGATGCCTACCGGCACGTAGCTCTCTCTCTTTCTTTCTCTTGTGGACATCGCTCGCTGTTCCGTTGATCTCTCACTCTCTCCTTCTTCTCTCGTTTTCGCGTCGGTTTCCAACGCGAGCGACCGCGCACCCTTTCTCGGTCAGCCGGTGGAAGGGAAAAACGCGCATTGTGGGCCGGACCGATGCTCCTTGATGAGCGGTATCCGCTTCCGACCCGTCAAACAAAGCTTCGTTCTCATCGGAAACGACGCAACATCGTTATCGCGGCTGCGATTCTTCTCCGACTGTTTTCCACAGAAATATCGGAGCGCCAAGTCGCGTACGCGCTACTCACACCCTCTCTTTTACAGGATAGAGGGGAGGGATAATTTCTCGTAATTAGCGTCTACCTTCGATTCCCGACGCGTTCCACGTATTAATGTTGACACGTCTAATGAGCGACCCTTCGTGACTGCAATGCCCGATCGGGTCCGGCTTCTTGCACCTCAGATGCCTCGCCAAAGAAACCGTGTCTAATTAGGCTAGCCATGCAGAAAAAGTGTGGCAGGTTAGGATGGCTCTTGATTACTTATGTTAAAAATTATTGTCAAAATTTCTTTTACGGTAGTCCTCAGATTTGTCTGACATATTTTTTGATGCTGTAAATAATTTACAAGATACATGTACGAAAAATATTAATTATTTTAATATTTAAAACCTTGGTAATCGAGCACCTCGTCAATGTCGTAAGAGTTGTTCCTCAGTGCTTTTTAAATTCTCCGAGCAGGAGTATCAAATTTTCGAAATTCCGTGTGAATCGGAAGCTTTTGCGATTGCTTTAAAGGGGTTACTGGGTCCGCGTAAATTTCACTGCGCTGCGTTCCTGGACGTTTTCGTTATTTTTCGCTTATGGTCGTTTCTACACAGCGCAGCGCGGCCCGTGAGTGAAATTATCACAAAGCAACCCTTCCAATTACAGCGGCAATTAATTTCATTCCGCGGCCGGACGGCGCTGCAAAGCGCGGCGGGGGTTCGGTACCCGGTCGTCTGAAAAGTTTCGGGAGCACGTGATTTTGCAAATAATTATTAGAACGGCGCGGCGCGGTGGCCAGGATGGGTGGCGCGACTTATTACGTCGCGTCGCTCGGCGACGCTCGCGGAAAGTTCGCGAAATTTATACCCGGCGGTATCGCGTGAACGTGATTATCATTTTTACGCGGTGGGGGAGGAGGGATGGCGGTCGGGATTGCGGATTATTCAAAATGGCGCGCGCGCCCGCGGAAATTCCGCGGAGCCTGACGCAAATTGCGATCCCTGGTCAGTCGTTCGGCGCCGTCATTCAGAATTCACGATCCATGATCCCGCGATACAAGGATACCGCATCGCGGCATACGTTCGCGAGCATTATGCCCGAGTGAATTTTCGTTCCACTATTATCGTCGATTTTTTAGGAACGAGGATCGCTGGCAGCCGCGGTCTGCCATCGGCCGCAAACTTGATCCCCTTACCTCAGGTTTGGGAATTAAATGCTCGATCCGAGGCATTTTCGAAGGCTACTCACCCTTGATATCTCATCACGGTACATGTTAAATATTGTAATTTTTTGGTAAGAAATAAAGAATATGTATTGGTTAGAACAGTTAATGCTCCAACTAACAACAATTTTGGATAGAGAACAATTTCTGAAATTTGACAAAAATTAGATTTTGCATTAGAATCATACTTTCATACAAAAGAGGTGGCAGGAAAAATTGGTGCTTCTTCTTTTGTGTTTCGTATCCTCTTAGTAGAAAGCCGAAAATGTTCAAAAATCTCGGAATATTGGTGGAGGAGGTACGAAAATTCAGTAGAACAACTCAATGGCAAGCCAGTCAGTCGAATACTGAGTAGTACAACTTAACGATAAGTCGGACGTTCGCGAGAAATTGGTGATCCGATAAATTAATATATACGCAGATACGTTTTTTTACTACATCGTCTTTATTTATGAAGAAGCAAGACTAGATCTGGTGACACAGTGTGCCAGGCAAACCTTACCTTATTATTCGACTGCGGATATTTATATAAAACCAAAGTTGCTTCTGTCAATTGCAATTTACAAGAACCAATCAGGACAGGCAACCTGCTAACAAGTTGCAAGTAACGCCACGAAATACTAAAATTCCTTAACCCTCCAACGCCTGTGCTTGGGTCTATTTTGACCCGGAACATCAAAATTATCATTGAAGCACTCAATTTGTGGGAACTAAACTAAATGAATAGCTGTTGCATTAGGGATATCAGAAAGACGTGTAATGTGTCTACACGAAATGTCACCAAAAGTAATTTTTTAAAATTATTAATTAGAGCTGTTAACGGTCCTTATTGTCCATTATATAGCTATAAACATTTTTACTGTCCGAGGGTTAAATCGGTCTACTACTTGAAGTTACGTCTCTCTATTTTTGTGATAAACACATGAAATCCGCAGTCTACTTATTATATCGAATGAGACTTGTGGTAAAGTTTTTTAACGTACTCCATTAACAATTTTAGATTCTTGCGATTGCAAGTCTTTCATTTCGGAACTCGCTACAGTTTAAATTCACTGAAATAAAATCGTTCGCCGACCGAACATTGTTGGTTTACAGGGCCGAATAATTGAAGATACAGGACTATCTTGCGAATTCCAGAGTTCCTAACAACGATCGAAAGTACCGAGGGGCCAACAAAGGAGAACGAAGCGAAAGACGGCCGGAGATCGTTCGGTCCCTTTTTCATCGGAATTAATCTCGGTCCACAGACTCGATAAATTCAAAGGTTCCTAGCAGACCTCGGCGGTCTTCGTAGCCGGAGCCGGCTGCGCGGAATCCGCGGAGCAACTTCTTATTTATGCCAGTTAAATGCACATTACTTTCCACGGACAGGCTCGAGAGAAGTTTCTCGGGAAGTTTACAGAGGGCGTAATGGCGCGTACAGGGACCCCCGGCATCTCCTCGTCAAATATTTACTCTTAAAACTCCGGCATTTTGTTTGAACTTAATGGATTATACATTTCATTGTGCCGTCCTGGGGTTACTTACCTTTGTTAACAACTTTGCGCGCCGGGGAACTGCTGCGCGAGCAGAGCGAGCTTGAGCTGGGCGATTGCGTTGCCACGGCCGCGTCTCTCGTCGCGTACCTATGAAATCTACGCTAATGAACCGTGAAATTTAAAACCCCGGCTGTTATAAAACCCCGGGCCCCCTCTCAAGTTTTATGAGAAAATTATTTTCATTACATTTAACCAGTTAACTGGGCAACTTTCCGAGTGACGCGACGCGTCCAGCGCAACGTAATTAGTGTGGAATAAAAACGATTCAGACTCGTTTCACTACCCGGGAGAAACGAAATAATGCCCGCTGCCGCGCCGCTCAAATCAAGTTTATGAATTTCTGCATGGTTGACGGCGATCATTCAAAATTATAGCGTCTCGCCCCTCCGGGGTTCCTCTAGATTAGCTTATATCCTTCGTTCCTTCATCCATTCAAACGGGAACGATAAAGAGAAACGCGAATGTAATTAGACAGTGTCTATCGTCTCTTCCGATTTTTCACGTTCATGGCTCCTGTACCGGCCACGACGATTTTTCAAATTATAAATTGTCTACGCTCGGAGAGCATCTTTGAAGCCACCGGACACCTATTAGCCGCTCTCAAGAAAGGCTCAAAAAATTCGAAGAAAGTGGTTGGGTACAACATTAAAGACGAACAAGGTCTGCCAGAATATTGCGAAATCATGAAAAATTATAGAGCGTCCAGGAAGCCTTTTAAAAGCAACAGGAATGAATATTTCTTGAAAATTTTAACAACAGCGCAGTGTGGCGTTTTCAGTAAAATTACAAACTCCGTACTCGGAGAGGATATGAATTTATTTTTTTGGATATTTTGTATATCTCCTTCATGCAAGAGTTGAACCAACGCAGTACGAAACTGCGCAGGAATAGTCGGAACGTGATTGGGAGTTCCAAGGTGGAAAAGATTATTTTGTTGGAAAGCATCCATCGATATTAGACCAGCGGTACCTGAGTATTCATTCGCTGTGAACGACTCGTACATTAAAGACGTTAGTTACACGTCTCTTTTGAAATAAACTAAACGTTACACAGGATGGGGCGTTATAAACAAGTCACTTGAATAACTAGCTTGCTTCTGAAGATAAAAGAAAATGCATGGGACCAAACGTACTTGGTATCGAGGCGCTAGTAATGATGTTACTAATTTTTTTATAGGTGGTGCCATCAAAGAGATAGAAAGGTAACTCAGTTTTTTTTTAATAAAACGTATGGTTATTTATTTACACTCTGATTGTGTGTTTCAAGACGAACATAATGATTTATTCTGAAGGTCATTCAAGGTCAAAGTCAACTGTAACAAAAAATAAATCGTCTCAAAGCACTCTTGAAGTAGTTTTGTATCTCCTCTGGTTGTTGGCATACCATTATTGTAATTATTTATAAGGGTCAAGAACATAAACAAACAATCAATCACATTCTACACTCATCTGTATCCACAAATGTTATTAGTAGGTTGACTACCGATTAGAGTACGGTTTTGTAATATTTTTATACCTTCTTGACGTCTTCACCTATAAAAAAGAATTTAGTAAGTTTGGTCGGATGCATTTGCTTCCATCTTCAGGAGTAAGCGAGTTATTCAGGTCGCTTGTTCCTAACGCCCTACCCTGTATACAAAACGGTGCAAATATTTACAAATCCAGGACCATAAAGTCAATAATAATTTTACGAAAAGTGGATGGACAAGGAGCAGGACTTTATCCACGGCGGTTTGCGGGAACTGGAGGACGTGGTTTTGATCAGGCGAGTTCTGCGAATCGGTTACATCCTCGTGGAAGAACACGGGCAAGACAGTGTCCGCGCGAAATAAGGAAACGTGGTCGTTCGTGCGCGAATACTGGGGGTCTCTTCTCTGCTCAAAGGGAGGGGGAGGCTGTTAACGGTCCGTTGATTCCAACGGAGGCGAAACTTGCCACTTTGCGGTTTACCGGCGATGAACTTAGAATTTCTAATGGCGGTGGACACGTCAGCGACGCAGCCCGCGGGCTCTGCCGGTCCCCGAGCACTCGTCCGAATGACTTTTTAAACTTCGGATAAATATGTTAGCGAAACGCCGCGTTGGACGCGACCCGCGGGCACTCTGCTCCTAACAATTTCTCGCAATCAAGTCCCCTTTGACATGGAAATTAATCATGGAGAAAAAGAAGAAGCGTCTCGCCGCGGAAGGTGGTTGAAAAAGTCTGCGAACGAATGCGTCGCCGACAATATGATAATTATACCGTTTTAATTGTTTGCCAATTAACTCCTCTGCTGGACGTTTCATCGTTAACGTTCAATGTTCAATCATTTATTCATTCGATGCACAATCTCGTCGATCAGAGTTTGCATTTCGTTGATCAGGCTTCACTCCCGGTTCCTTTGGCTAATTAATTATTCAATTTTATATAATTTGTCTTCAAGGACCGCGGTTTCCTTGTTTTTCTCCTGTCAAGCTCTCGGTTCTTACTCCGCGGAACACATCGTTATGATTTTATCCGATGTTCGTGCTTGTGGAGGACCAGCTATAAGAACTCTAATTCCAGCGTTACGTCACGAGGAGCTTAACAATTTCTTTCATGTCGAAAGTTCGAGGGAAATTGTTGAACCATGTTGCTAGAAAAATAGTTTCTAGAGTTACCACGAAAATTGCGTGACGAGTCGGTACTGAACAATTTATTAAAAAATGAAAAACTAATTTAATATTTCCGCGTCAGTGATTGCGAGGAGGGAAGCCAGCTGATCTAAAATTGCAGTCGTCGTTACCGAACAATTAATCAGAAAATTCTTGATGCCGCACCATTTATTTTTGAAAGACTATAACTGGTTCTCTATAGGACCGGTACCGCGGAAGTTTCCAGAGGCGAAGAAGCCGAGTTAATGATAACTCTCTACCAATTTGCATGACCGTATCGAGCAGCTTCGGGCAAAGTGGGGCGGCCCCGACTTATTGTTAATTTATGCCGGAGACAACGGGGTGTTTTAAATCACATGGAGGGGTGTAGGAGTTGAAAAGGGAAGCCCCAGGGGCAACGAAACATTTTCGTGTGGGCACCAGTCACCGGGTATCACGGCCGGTACCGTTTCCTTGGCTGGCACGACGCTTTCCTGTTGTCTTTTGCAACGGGATCACGTCGTTAGGCATTAACCGTGCCCTGTAGCCTGCTCGTCCGTGCGTCCGCCCGTTTCCTTGCTAATGGTGTCGTTAAGGCGTAGAAAAGACGGTGGATTTATGGTACGAATGGCTGCTGTCTGGTTCGCATAATGCTGGAGTCCCCACGTTCGGTTTCGGGAACCGTTCGGACACAGTAATTTCTCCGGGTAGCGTTGATCGAACGGGACAAAGAGTAAATCAAACAGCAACAGAAACGTCGTCGTCGTCGTCGAGGGCTGTTATCAGTCGTCACGCGAGTCGTTCGCGACAGGAAAATGCGCCGGATGTTCCCTGTAAAACGCTAATTTCGTTTCTGAGTTTACCACGCGGTTCTAGGAACCTTCGGCAATGAGACACGGCGACGAAGTCATTTTCGAAATTTACGACGGGAAATTCGACGGTGTCGACAGCCGGATGCCAGCGGGACCTTTGGCACGTTCGCGACGCTAAACTGCATTGTTAACCCTCGTCCGTTCCGCATTCCTCCAGCTCAGAGCTGGGGAACTGGTGACCATGGGTTGCACACTGCTTCCTTCCCCTGTTCTCAGTGTCTAGCTTCCCCCACCCTTGGACTGGTAGCGTATGAAAGAAATAGCGTGCAGCCCGCGGGCCAGTTCCCGGATTTTGGGAACAAAGTCAAGCTAGGACTGGTGCTGAAATGCGGGAGACCAGAAAATTATCCTTAATTTTCGAGGGGTGATTCACAGTCGCCACCAGAAATTGCTGTACCATTATTGATAATGGGTCCCATGGAAATCACCGACACAAATTTCCCCGACACGGTTTTTGAATAAATTAATTAATATAATACCTCGTATAATAATTAAATGAGTAGTAATTGATTAGATGCAATTTAATGTCAAAATTTTCGTCGATCAAAGTCGTTATCGGTTAAACATGTTGTCGGCCAAATCTGAAGTAGCTGAAATGTAGTTGGTGAAAACCGTGTCGGGGAAATTTGTGTTAGTGATTTCCATGGGACCCATTGACAATATTATTTACATCATTAAATATGTTGGACAACTAAGTATTGGATGAGGTATTGTATTAATTAATTTATTATAAAACATATAATATAAATATTATTTATTACAAAATAAAATGGAAAAAATTATATACAATAGAATTATTCTAGGTCAGAAGAATTGTTTAATTTTAATTATATTTTCTATTTTCAAGTTAACGAGCTATAGCTTAACACTTTATCTGCCGGCAATTTTCTAATATAGTCCTTTCGAAGTCAATGATCAACAATGATTGAATTTCAGTAGACATGATTGAGTTTGCGGAAGATACAGCTCAGTTATTATAAAGTCTGTTAATATACTTCTGGTGGATAAAATGTTAATGGATCCCTTCATACCTGTATAACTTTAAAAACTTTGGAAATTCCTTCCTCGAAGGAAATATAATTACCCGCGTCGCTCGTGACTAACGAAACGATATACAGAGTACTATTCATTCGATGTTCATGGAAACTGTGTCAAATTGGCGCGAATAACGCGGATGAGAGTGTAAATATTTGATCGAATGCCTAGAACCGCATTTTATGAAATGTGAGAACAATTTATCCACAATGTCAATTCGAACACTAGTTCGACTTAAATCGCGAACGACATGCAACGTTCGTAACGACGTGTTAAACGTGTCGAATCATATTAAGTTATCCTATTTTCCAGTCCTTACCGTCCGGTTCACCTCTTTTGTTATATGAAGCCATTGCAACGAAGAGTTCATCGTTCGTTGATCGACTATCGAGAACTGCTTCGTCTTCTGCGAGGTAAAAATTGGTAAAAACTGTTTGTCGAGCGTCGGTCTAGCAAGCGAGCCGTGGAACGAGAAATGAAATTGTAGTTCCAGTGTGAGCTGTTTCCCGTCGAATCAATTAACACTTCGTATCTCGGCTCGAAATTCCGCGTCGGTCCCACGGGAGTGCAGATTAACTTTGTTTGCGTAACGGCAAACGGCGCAGAAAAGAACCTGCTCAGCAGCTCGTCCATGGAAAACCAATATCCATACTGCGTCGTCCACCCTCCCTCCCACCCCTAGGCTTGCTTGACCTTTGTTTGCCCACATTTTTCCCTTCCCCGCACCCTTTATCTCCGTTGCGCCTTTCATGGTGCAGCTGAGAGCCGCCTCGCCACACTCCCGGCCTCCTCCGCGTCAGTTTGTTAGCTTTCATCTTTGGGAACCGGGGTGGGGACTCTATTACTCTTGCCGAAATGAAAAGTTGAGAACCTTTGACCGTTCAGCCAGTTTATTGGCACACGATTGTGGCAGGGGGAGGTCGGTGGCAGGTGGGGCAGGCAGGGGCACGGGGGCAGAAACACGAAGCGCCGCCGCCTGGCACAAAACCACTTCGACGGAAAACAGTTGGGCTTGGCACGACAGCATTCGCCCGTTCCTCTCGTTCGACCGCTTTCTTCCGGTTTATTGCCGGCTATACGAGAACCAGGAGTCTCGTGGCCCGCCGGCAAAGTCGATCCTGACTTCGACAACTCATAACTGCCCCACGATTGCGGCCTGACACTCTCGCTTTGCTTCTTTATTTCCAAGGATCGATCCCTTCCAATGTACGTCATCGACGAAAAACACCGTTCACGCGTCATTTTCACCACTGTGAAGAACCGAACGCTCCGCCTCCAGTCACGCCCCTGTCCTTACGCAGCCCCATTCGTTAACTGCTCGTGAACGCGCAGCACGTTTCGAGGAAGTTAATGATTGGAATCGCCTCTCGGAAGACACTGTATAGAGATGACAGATTGAGTAGGAGATAGCTGCTCTGATACATTTATAATTATCTCATACCTTCTGAGAGCTGAATGCTTCGCTCACTGCCACGAACCTACTGTTGCGTCAGGTACAAAAACGAGCTTACCATCTCATGTACAGTGCTCAAAATGGACCAAGCAAAAGAAACTATCATCAACGTTTCCAATCGCTCCGGAATCCACTAACTCCGCTCTAGTCCAGCCCTCTCCTGTCTTCGAGCGAAGGATTCCATATACAAACATCAAAGTTGAGAAAAATGAAATTTTCGTTACGCAAGGCAACGTCACGTCGCGTTGCCTCGCAAACGAGCCGATCTGCAAGCAGCAGCAGCGCTAATCATAAGTTCTCGAGGACAATAAAAAGAATAACGGTTCCGGGGATATTATTCGCGCGACGCTGGAGAACTCCGATGTAAGTGACGTAATTAAAAGTTGTGTAACTTAATTAGCCGCGCAATTTTTCACGGTGGAGCCCGGCCGAGTTGCCGGAGATGAAGAAGGAAAAGAAGGAGGAGGAGAAAGAAGAGGAAGGAAGTGGGAGCGGGGGTTGATTGTTAAAACGGTCGAATGAAATTTCCACTTGGGGGAGGGGGTGAGGGGTGAGGGAGAGGCGGTAGCGTCTTTCAATTAGATACAATCGCCTCGTTCTCGCGTTAGCTTCGTTTCGAGTTGTTTAAAATCCTTCGTTTCGCCCGGCGAAGAAATTGCGAAGCGTGGGTGGACGGGTAACGGCGCGGCGCCGACTTTGACGGTAGCAAAAGGTAGGGAGAACCGACGAACGGTAGCAGAGGCGTCGGTGAATGACGCGGGCGGGGGACGAGAAAAGGGATAGGAAAGACCGGGCGAAGATCCCTTGAATTGTTATCCATCGCCTCGCTGGAATGTTTCGAATTGTGCCAGGTGCAGTTGCACTTTGCCTCGAGTTACCACCGCAATTGTGAGTACTTAGGGAGGAAAACGAAACTTTCTCGAGTCGGCGCGGCGTGGGGACTGCATTCATTCCGCGCCGCGCCACGCCGAGCCGCCTGCAACTTCGCTCGTTAAGCAGCGATTCATTGATCGGCAAAAGTCGAGGCCTGCTCCCTCGATCAGGATCCTGTGATTGCGCATTTGCCAGTCCGAAAATATCCGTTTCCCCGCAAACGAGATCGCGACCTAACTGTGCGGCCTAATCGGTCTATACAGATCAACTAAGTCCGTCTTTCACGTCGCTTAGTTATTCCTAACAATTTAAGCGATTGCCTCAATAATGATAAGAGCGTCACTCAAGTTTTTCTCATAATTTACATACAGCTATGACTATTTTTCAGGTTTGGATTTTGTATTCGCATGTAGAAGTTCTAGTGGTCGCTGCGACCTTCCTGTTGATGCGTATTCTTACAGTCGTCGTTCGTAAAAGTAGTACCGAACTGATACTAAGAATTGTAACAATTGAAGTGAAACAGAAATTGATTTTACCTAGAAACGTAGCGTGATGGAACGGAATCCGTTGTAAGACGTCGATTAATTAATTAATTGGAGCTCAAGCGAGCGTGGCCGGTCGGGCCAGGGCCCCGTGATGTGCGGAAAAAGAGTCTAGCTGGTCTGAAAGACGCGTTCGCAATACGTTGCACGCAGATCACGAACACAGGCCATGTTTCCTTTAATTGCGGCATAAAGTTTCGTTTCCGAGAATGCAGCCTGAAAAGTCAGTCAAGTGCGCGTGACGTGATTAACAAACAGCCTCGTGTCCGATTAGGGGCACGCGAGACTGTGGTAGCGTGACAACGAGCCTAACAAATACTCGAACGTGTTCCTTAATTAGAGAATTGCCGGCGATGTAACGTGAGCATGGCACGCCTGGCCATGAACTATTGATCTTAAACGTATCCTTGCGGATGCGATACTCGATTCTTTCAAACTGTTGCGCTTGCACTTCGCGGGACCAATCAGAATTTTCTTTGTGGCGCTTTTTCTAAAGCTATGTCCACACTGAAGTAACGTAGACGCAACATTTTGTTGCCTTCTTCTTACGTTGCTGTAAAACACAAAAGAAGGCAACGAGAACGATAAGAAGTTGCTGCTTGTGTGAGCATAGCCGAAAAATGCCGTTGCGCACTATCGAAATTTGTCGAGTTTTTGAACGAGAGGATAAACGAAGAGACAAAGCTCGATACTTTGCGGCAAGCATTTGCTTAGACCGCAAAGAATCGTACGGTTGACGAACCCGTGTAGTTGTAGGTCGCGGGGAACCTCGTGCAGCACAGCGGCGCGACCACGAACCGTGCATCCTGCAATTTCTCGAGTGCAGCCTCTCGCGAGCGCTTGAGTAATTTAGCGGTACTTTGGCGTGACGTATTTTCGCTCGGCGGAGCGCGTGATCAATCGGCGCGAACCGGTACGTAGAAATTCGGGGCTCTCATCTTTACCGCGAGAGTTGCTCGCGGATGCGCAATTAACCCTACCTCTTGTTTCGATTACCACAGCTCCTTCTAATCGGCTGCAAAAATTCGCTACGGCTCCAGAAATTCCCGAAAGCTGGCCTCTGCTTCTGCACACTATGGAGGGCTTCTAATCGACTCTACTTCGTTCCATAGCGTTAACGAACGATGAAGGTACGATGCTCGACAAAGTAAGACACTTGATATATTTCCGCATCTCGTAGATTTAAAGGTGGAAAATACTTTATGTAAGTAGAAAGTAGTTAAATAATTCCAGGTAAATTCGAATAAACTAACGATACAGTAATTTTTTTCTTCGATGCAGTTCTATCACCATTTTCGCAAAAGCCTGTGTGTGTATTTACAGCTTCAATGAGCTAATCAAGTCAAACAGTGACTAATCTAATTATAAATTGCTTGGATTGAAATCGATCGGTTAATTTCAGTTGTGATGAATTTTGCAGAGACGGGGAAAACCACTGCGTCCGAATGGCAACGTTCCCAACTGAATATAGTATTTGGTAATAGACAGACACCGCGGTAAAAATACAAGCTGGAATAAATCAAGATAAACATCTCCGAATGTAAAAATATTAGTTGTCACTCAAAAACTCTTCATTTAAAAATACGTGGTTTTGTATCGTCTGACAGAATGTTCGCAGACAATTCGACGATTGCAGACAGATTTGTAGGGATTGTAAAAATTTGGACGGTCAGGAGAGAAGAGTGGCTCAGCGATCGGAAGAGGAGAAGAATCGGCGTAATAAACAGGAGTCTAACGAGGGAAGTTTGCCGTTCGTCGCGAAAGATTTTCTCGTGTTGGAAAACGGAGTTCTGCCGCATCGTCGAAACGAATAATCCTCGATCGATCGATCCAGGTCGATAACGCTGACAGCTCTTTCGCTTCTCTCTCCATTTTTTCCTGTCTCTCTCGACTGTGCATAAATTTCCAATAACTCGCAAGAAATAACAAGGCGATTCGCGACTCGGGACGAGCAACGCGAGCGCCTTAAGCCGCTTACCGAGCGGAGAGCGTGTTCGACGCAGGCGGGAAATCAGTGAGAGCACGGATCTGCAATTTCTTAGGTCCGCTTCTTGTAACGATGTAACACAAAGTACTCGACAGATTTTAAAACAATGTACCTAGTCCTCTATTTGCATCGTGCCCGTCACGCGATCCGGTTTCACATCCGAACGACGTCAACCCGAAAGAAATCCGATAGGATCGAGTGCTCGAAATAAAAGAGAGCTGCTCAGTGACGACACAACGCGGACTACGACGCGACAGCACAACGCTGAATTCTGCCGTGTTATTCGATTTGACTGATTGTTTCGAAATGTTTCTTTTATCGATGCCGCGCAGAGCTGCTCGCCACTTACAGTCTGGCAGAAACGGTGCACCCTTTGAAACGAAAGAACTCTTCGCAGAATTAGCTCAACGACTCGAGCTCTTTATGGACTCCTGAACGACCAGTTTACTGGATTTGTGTAAAATACTCCGGGAATAGGTATATGGCATTTGTTTGTCGGAATCGCCAGGAAATGAGTGATGGTGCTGCTTGCATATCTTCGAGATTCTAGGAGACAGTTCACGGAAATGAATTCGGAATTGTTCGAGTACCTTCGATTTTACAGTGACATGTCGGGAAAATGCATCTCACATTTTTTACAACTTTTCTGTTCTCGTTGACTCGGAACGAGTATTTTCAATGGAAATATGCACGTCGAACAATTCGGTGAAACAAGCGACGAGGATGTAAGTTTTAATTGCAGGTTGAACGTTAGAAAGAACTGTTATTTTGTTATTTTCAACAATGGTTTCGAACGGATTGCAATGTTGCTTGATTTCAACGAATTTTTCAGCATATATGCAACTGACATAAATGTACAAAATATATTTTTGAGTTCAGTTATCGTCCGGATGAAAAACCTGTGAAATTAACAAAGAGAACATCGTCGACTGACACTGTAGCTCTAAAATGCTTGTCATGGAATCAATGTCACCGAATGTGAATTGATGGTACTGTACGTGATTAGATTATAGCGCGAGGTAATTTTGATATCATATTGCTAATAATTGCCATTGATAACGTTGATCGCTTTTATGAACGATGTGAGTGAAACTTTTATTATATTACTATTAAATGTGAGTGGCAGTCAACGTGGTATTTTGTAATTCCTGACAAGTGTTAACAGGTACCCAAGTTTATTTTTTACCTTCCTCTTTCCGTCGTCACTTTGTAATAACACATAAATAAACTGCAGATATGTATTGTTGGTGTTTAAAATAGGATGGTTCCATTCTAAAATACTAAAAATTGTTTTGGTATCGTGTGTGACCCATTTTACCAACTTTGTTCTCAAGACATTTAATGTATCTTTGATAACAACAAAGATAATTGAGGTGCAAACGTTACGTAACTCTCCCTGTATAAAACGAAGGTTTGAATGGATGGTGGATCATGATGGACGATCGACGTTGTCCTGAAGATGCGAGCGGTTCAGCGTCAGCTCTATTCCCACTGTTTTCTGGTTGTGACTTGCCGCTCTACACCGTGCACCTTTTTCGAGCCACGTTGCACGAGCGAAAGTTTCAATCAAGTTACTGGTTTACCCACGACAAAGATCCTCTTCCGAAGTAACAGACGTCGCAAATTCGGCATAGAAGACCAACGGAGAAGAAGAAACAGACAATGAGGCAAACCGGAGGACAGGCACAAACCGTTGGGCAAAACGTCCGGAAGTATTTCCGAACCGGTTTATTCGGCCGTGTGCAGATCGAACGCAAACAGAGTGGGTATTAAAAGCAATCGCTAGGGCGCGCATTGGATATCGTCGCGGATCTTGGGTGTTCGATCAATTTTGCCATCGATGTTTCCGTGCTATCGGCTACAACGTTCGAAGTTTCTCTATCGGCACGATCGACGAACCGGTCGCACCCCGGCCCGGTCCGAAAAAATTAAAATTCAGATGATATCAAACCGGGAAACTGAAAATTCGTGGCGCTTTTCCCCTTTGGCGATTCGAAACTGTTACCTGATCGCTTCGCGTTTCAGCGGACCGGAAAAATGATGGACGGTCGCATATCAAATTTTTGGCTAGCCAGAGAACTCGCCAATATTTAATCGATCCCCCGACTTCGCGTACAATGCCGCCAATCCTGTATTATTACCGATCGCTAGCGGAAACAACGGGAAAAAAATGTTGGTATGCATTATAGAGCGTCGAGCTTCCGATTGGCGACCGATCGCGATTACATTTTAACGCTGCGGCTGCGATAAAAATGCCGCAGCAAGTCGACGAAGCTAACTCGACGCAACCAAACACCGAACGATAGAATGTCATCATAGGAATCGCGGATTTGATGTACACTGTGGTCCAAGCCCGTAGATATTAATCTTTGAATCGAACAAATTAGTTGTGCGAGCACACACGCCTGGTCCGATCGAGGGTTAAGTAATTCCATGAGCTCGGAAATGTTATCCGACGGATGATCGTGACAGGTTAACCAGCGAAAAAATGCCGGAAGGTCACGGAACCGTAAAGAATTTACGAGGAGGAACGGATAGCCGGGCCCCGGAGAGGTAAGACAACGCGTTTTCGCTAGGTTCGTTCACGGACGAGCAAACCCGGCTGTTATTGCGAATCGTGACACGGGAACCAACACACGCTCGCGTGTGGACAAACTCTCGTAAAGAGCCAGCGCTGCTTTGTATGCGCCAAGCCAAGGGAACGCTCCACGGCTCGATCGAGAATTTAGCAGCTCCCGGACCACCCGACCGATCAACTCCGGAATCGAGGGCCGCGAAATGAATATTTCAGTGCCGATCTCGTCACCGAATAGAAAATAATGCATCAAAATCTCGAGACTCGTTCTCTGCGCAACGCTGCTTTTGGGAAACTTCACTGTAAATGAACACTGTGAAAAGATCAGATGCGATCATTTCATCTGTTATAGATTCAAATACTATTCCTTCTGGGTCTTCCATAAATTTTTGTGATGTTCTAATACACGATAGACTGGTATGTTTAGGCTGATATCATTTTTTCCTCTTGATAAAATGGCTACGGCTGACTTAGATCCATCATTTCGTATCGGTTCTCGCTTAGCTTTATCACTTTTAGCGAGATCATATTAGAGTCGAATCGAGCTTGAGCTATTTTGAGGCAGATGTCCTGGCATGTTGAATACTAACACTAGCGATGGGATCCACGCCCTTAATATAAAAAGCGTATCGTTGAAAAATAGTCATCATTAGACTGCGGATCTTTATATAAAATAAAAAATATTAACGTTTATTGCAAGACACAGGAGCTAAATAAAAAATTTTGACTTCTCTTAATTATATTGTTAAACTGAAACTAATACACTTATGTTCTTAAACCTTTTAATATGACCTTCGGTTTAAATTATGCGTACCGACGTTTATCATAAATGCATAAAATCCGCAGTCTAGTCATCATACATCTGCAACTTGAATTCGTCTCTCCATATTTTCATCGTTCCAGTGAAATCGTGTTAAAATCGAATTAAACGTGACATTATAAGGCACTCTAGCAAATTTGAAGGTAACGCCACATTTCCCTTGACATGAAATGCCGACAGTTGAAAGTCCTCTACGTACCGACCAGTTGATTAGCGACGCGCCCGATAAATTTCATCTGGCCACCTTTAATCGCATAATTTCGACCGGGGGTCGATTAATCAGCGCCGAGTTATTTTTGACGGGGTGTAAATTAGCCGATCGCTTGATTACATCACTGGAAACGGTTCTCTGTGGCGGCTCTCGACAAAGCTGTGTACGGTTTCACGTGGATCGCGTCAAAGGCGTGTGCGCGTACGTACACTTTTTTGCGCTCGGAATAAACAAAAGGGAGCGTATTTCCGTGATGCTCGAACCTCCACTCTCTGGTAACCGATACGCGTTAAGTGCTTGCTGGTACACGCACTGGTCTGCCTCGCAGAGGATGTAAAACGAGTTCGTCGCACAGCCTTCGAAAAGCCTTTTGTGTCTGTCTCGGCTGCTTCAGTTTCGAGGCTTCGTGTTTTCCATCCCCCGTACACCGTTCTCTCCTTTCGACTCTCGTTGGTCATCCCTCTTCATCTCGTTCTCTCTCTTTCTCTATATGTCTCCTTCGCTTTCTCTCCGTTTGCCAGGGAGACAGTGTTGGTCGAACAGGAAGACACGGCTCGGATGCAACGATATCGCTCGAGATTAATCACATCCGCATTGTCGCTTCCCCTTTTGTCGGTCCCGGTGACATTCTACCGCGATGCAACCGCGATTAGTACCTCCGGCCCACTAAACTGCTTGACGAAGTTATCTGCTGTTTGAGAGGATTCCTGCCCCGTGGATGACAGCGCCGACTCGCTTTCGGCCGATTAGCGATTGCGCTGCTGGAGCAGTTCCAGCGTGTTGGCACCGCAGAAATGATCGTCGACATCTTCCGAATCTACTCGTAACACGCTCTGAACAGTTCGATGATGGATGATCGCGGACGACAGTTACTTTAACCCTCGCCAGTCGTCCCTCGATTCTGATCCACTCCGTTGGATTGACAGAATACTATATAATCTACAAACTCTTGTCTTCGATCCAACCAATCAAATGCTTGGAAAGACCGACCAGAATAGTAAGGAATCTAGGAACAGGTTGGGGATATCTTGGGGAGAGAAAGTGAAGGTAGGAAGGGGATGTGGGAATAGGAAAAGGATGTCTCTCAGACTCTAACACGGTCAGAAGTCTAAACCTAAGGTAGGGAAGGATCTAGGGAATTGGATAAAGAGATCTAGGAAAAGGTTGGGGAGATGTGGGGGAGGTAAAGGTTAGAAGGAGTCGTAAGAAAACGTGTACCAGAGTTCACCAAGGTTCACCAGGGTCAATCAGCGACCCACATACGTCCCCCTGAAGCTGCCGAAGGACGGTACCAGGGTCTCCTCAGAGCTTCCGGAGGAGCTCCAGGAGAGAGATCCGTTGCCCGCAGCAACTCGCGAGAGACTGACAATTTTGTACAATGACCTTATAGACTTGTCACACGATTCGAAGCTACGTCAAGTACTAATAGCCAGCTAATAGGAAGACATTCGTATAAAATGACTTCCACAGTCAAATGATATCCCGGCACACTCGGTATGCGTGTAAGACCATCTCGCTTAACTTTATCAGGACCAACAATCTTGGAGCTCGTAGTTCGTTCATAATGTATCCCGTTCGTTGCCGATTCCCTTTCAGTCGGGTTCTTGTCCTTTCCTTCAGCGATCCTCTTTGAGCCACCGTTAACTCCCCTGGTTGTTCGTTCTTTTTCACCGCATTTCCTACCGTTACTGTCAATCTGCTCGCATTTTACAGTGTCCATTCTCGCTTTCTCGCTGCAGCGATTCTATCTTGTTTTGCAATTCCCTTCCCTTTCATCTCTTTATTTTTCCTCTGCAAGCAGGGAGTCTCTTCAGATCCTCATTCTATCTCCCTGTCTCATTCTTTCGTTTCCCCTCGCCACGGTGCTTTCTCTTTCACTCTGCGTTCGTTTTCTTGGCTTCAACGGTCTACATTCTCTTGCTTCCTCGCACTTACCACCGACGGGATGCAACGCGACGCGACGGTACTCAATTCCTGAATCCTTTTGTCGCTTCAAACCTCTCGTTGCCGATCTCGTGAACATTCCGAGCACGTGCGGGACATTTTGAAATGCTCCGCAGGGGAAAGGAGACAGATATAGAAAGGGAGGAAAAAAAGGAATCCTCTGACACGTTCCATGCAGATACGCACGGCTGCGTGCATCGCGCGCGTTTATTGTCGGCCGGAAGGGACACTCGGTGCGCGAAAAGCCCTTCGAAAATCGCCAGGATGAAACGGATAGCGACGGGTACCTGGTGGATAGCGACATTCACGTTTTCACAATTTCTGCACCGGGAAAAATTTCACTTTGATCGAACCCACTGTCCAAGAAAATCAACGGGACTCCCCCGAGCGTAATAAAATGCTAGAAAATAACCAATTCGTGCAAAAATATTCCCATTTGCGATCGATCCTCGCAATCGCCGACGATTTTATCGTCTCGACAGTCTTAGATCACCCCGATGTTGATCGTATAAGTAGATGCACGTTTGAGAACTAGTCTAACCGGATAGCAGTGATGCCGGACGCTTTAACAAATATCCGACGAGTGTATTAATGATTGAAATGTGCAAGGATAAATGTGTCTAACGAGTCCCACGGAATAAGCGAAATAGAACCAATGAAACAAACGAAGCCTTTAAAAATTATTTGAAATTAAACAATTACACCAAACGTTGCTATCACTACTTTAGGTTTCATCTTTCACATTGTGAATGATTCCTCAGCGACGTACATACCTCCAAAGCGATGAAGCATAAAGTCGTCTTAACCTTGTTGCGTCAGGCGAATTGTGCACAAGTAAACCAAATTGTTCCATAGAGACTCTAGTTCCTAAATCTGGGAAACTACTTAAAATGACCCTCTCATGAATCGGGAAAAGCGGTAGGTCTTGTATCGCGAAATAAATCTGACAACTTTGATGCGTTCTGCGTCGATTCGATGGGCTCTTTGAAGGATCTAAAATTGGAGACGCGTGCCGATGGCGGGGCTTTCAGAAATCCCCTCGGTCGAACGGCTGAATCAAATGGAACAACGGAGCCGAATGGAGCAGATAAGAATAAACACAATTGACAGAGATTTGATGGACGTATTGGACGTCTCCGCAGTTTATTCCAGATATCCTTAGAGGGAATCGATAACATCGGAGCTGATTGGGAACGCGAGAGGGACAAATTCTGTCTCGGAGTGCGAACGATTTCGCGGAGATCTGTCTGCAACGGATTGCGAATTCCACGGAATTCAAGGGATCTACGAATGTCTGAGGGAGCCTACGACATTTTGCTGGAGGCTGCAGGCTGTCTTTTATGTTTAGGAATTTTTTTCAACAGAACTGCTTATTTTGTTCATGTGTATGCTGTCAAAATTACACGAGTTATACTGCGTGGGCGTTATAAACAGGTCACCCGAATAACTCGCTTGTTTTTGAATATACATAGAATAAAATGCATTATACCAAACTCACTTGGTGTCGTTCATAATATGATACTACTAATTTTTTCATAGGTGGAGTTTTTTATTTACATTCTGTTAGCATGTTTCCAGACGAATACAATAACTTATTATGAAGGTTAATCAAGGTCAACCTGAGTCAACTGCAACACAAAATGAACTGTGTTCGGTTGCCCCACCCTGTATATTTTTTATAGAGTTTTGGGAAACATGTGTTGACTGTTGTCATGATTCTGGTTCTTCTGAAATCTACAACTACGTCACTTCGAATAAATTCCATAACACTTAAAGAACATACATACAAAGAAAAATCGACGTTCTGAAAATGAATTACCAGAATCACCTCTTGACGCAACAAGATAGAATTCGACTTAGAATCGGGAAACAGGTGGAAAATGGCACGTGTCCCGCGCGCCCGGGTCAGCTTGCAATTTTTAACAGGCCAGAAATTCATACTTCTTCGTTACAATGCGTGACTTGCGGAACGTAACAGAGATGGTAATAAAACCGCAACGACGTAATTCCAGCGTGAGCTCGATATTCGTACACCGACGTACTCTGAAAATAATAGTTGCTCAGAGAAACTTCAACCTCCATGTGTTTATCGTTGTGCCCAGGACTGTGACTGTCTTCCTTCAATTCAGATTTTGTTCGGTCGGTGCTTATGATATTATGGAAGCTACCCAATTTGCGGGAATGTTAGTTGCCACGCAGTGTAATCATGTTTGTTTGAAACTTTAAACGTTGGGAGCATATGCAGGCGAAGGGATATAACGTTTTGAAATATTTAGTGATGCTTATTGTTGAGTGTTAATTCCCTTACTGTACTATTTTCATCATAGGTACAATCACTAGAGAGTCTTCCTCCTTGTTGATTCCACAGAGGAGAAAAGAAATTTTTAAATAAATACATTTCATTAAATTACAAACTCCAATCCACCATAGAAATAGATAAAATCGGTGCGGCTGCGGTACTTTGTTTCAAACGACATTCTACACAGAATCCAACGAACGACATATTCGTTTCCGCATTCGAAAAGTGCACGAGGAAAACCAGCGAGTAGGTGTAAAGTATCGGCACCCTCCGCAGGATTTTACCGAGCAGTAAATTCGAACGCGTGCCGCAAATGTGCGAAATCGGTTCGACAGTGGTACTAAATTCGCTCAGTATTAAACGCGATACAAGTTGGACTGTAAACGCTTGCTAACCGAATGCGGACAGGTTCCGAAACGGACCGTAAAATCAAAAGCATCGGGGACAGGTTGGAGCAACAGCCTTCGCTGAGAACGGCACTCGCGCGTGGACATTTTCGCTCTATAGCATCCAAGAAAGTATCCGCATGAGAGCTGGTATTATTATAGTACATAGATCTACGACGCGGTTGTTGAGAGATAAACATTTTTATTATACCTAACATAGAAAATCAAAGAAACATACAACCTGATTATGCATTTATACAGCAATAAGTGTAACCAATCTTGTAACCAACTCAAAACTTGTAACCAATCGTCAGGAAAATTTCAGCCTCACTTGCGGAAACAATAATTTAAAAAATGGCACTTGCAGTCTTTTTTAATTCCAGTCTTCGTTTTTATTTTGTATAAGTGTCCGTCATATTAAAATTGCTAATGAGAAAAAACAATTTCTATTTGGCTCCTGCCTTACAATTTTTGTGCCGCATAAAGAACCGCAGTTTAATTACAAGCTTGCAACGATGCAGAACCATTATGCAGGATGTGCCAAGTGCAATGTGAAGTATCAAATTTACTTACTTGCAAGGTATATTTAGCAACCTATTCTGTAAAGTTTAACGAAATTCACTGTTTCGTAACTGTTTCTCAGTAATCGCAATTAAGGTACTATCTGTAGGCCAATGGTGCACAGGTGGGAGCTAGATTTGGAAAGTGTCTGGCTCGGATCCCTCGATTTGGCGACGCCGAATCGGAATTAGAGTGGATACGGCGCGCGATGGAAACGAAAGGATTTCAAGGACCGGACCGGATGGGATTGCGAGGGATACGAGCAGCTCGGCAATCGCGAAAAACTACCGTGTACTCGTGGGCGTCGCGTTACCATTCTCCCAGATATCTGAATATCGAGCAGCCAACGCGCCGTGGCATATCGAAAGGAGAATTCGATTGCTCTCGAGTCAATAAAAATCCTGCGATTCCTCCGCGCTAGATCCCCAGGATCAGCGCAGCTCGAACAGAGCCGGCTCTCTCGCGGAAAGTTTAAATACGAATCGCGCGGGTTGACGCGACGTTATGGAAGTTATGGGCAAACTTCGGGCCACCCACGCCTCGGCTAAGAATCCCTGAACCTCGTCGAAGGGCGTCGTGGAAATTCAATTTGGAATCGTTATCCTTCGGGTACCAGCGATTAGAGGACTTTCGTCGGAAGTATTTAAGTAACGTACACGACTAACCTGTTCCTGGCTGATTTGCCGAAAGTTCCGAGAGTCAAGCACCGGTTTCGGAGGTAGAGGCACCATTATGACATCGACGGTCTCCACTGGCTACAAATAATCGCGACTTTTCGACGCCTGCGATCGCCGAATGGAGCATGGAAGGAGAAAACGTCTAGCAGATATTTTACAATTTTACGGTCTTTCGTAAAGAAGAATGACTTTGTTAGCATTACGTTGAATTCGTCTGACACCGCACTATCAGATTATCTAAACAAATCAGTATAACATATGAAAGAATTGAATTGATTTTTGTTGAGTGTAAAGGTACATTTATATAAAATTGGGGCCGACATATATTGTAGCGTTGGGAAGTAGTCGACAGGCACGTAAAAATGGTACTTAAGAAATTCACAACATCCAGATTGTAATATCATTACCTTGAGTTACCGATCTTGAAATGATCTCACATGCTACACTACACCACACTAGTTCCTCCTCCATGTCAAACAACTTTTGTTCAAACGCTTTCTGAGTGTCGCATCGAGTTAAATCGGACGCCCTGTATGTGTACTGTAGCGAGGGCAACCTCGACTGCCGAATTAAGTGGTGAAAGGTTAAGAGGGTAACGTTCAGGGGAAAGATCGAGTCCATCAGCCCGGGGGGAGGGGGGTGAGCAGAAATCGTGTTCGAAGGCACTTGTTGTGGAACCACGGAACGAGCTCGGAAGAAATTTCCTTTCTAGATCGTAGACCAGGCGTTACGTGGAAGAAACGGTTTCGATAGGGCGTCTATAGTCGACGGAGAAGCATTTTCCTAGCGAGAAGCCTTTCACGCGAGCTCCCGCGCGTTAGCGGCTGGAACTACTTCCTCCGGCCTGGAAAAGCATCCTGCCGGAGGATCGGGGCGGCTTGCATTCTCAATTTATGACTAGGTACTTGGGTAAATTTATGGCCCGCCCATTCTTCCGGCGAGATGCTGCGCCCTGGTATCGCGGGACGGCCGCATGTACATATTGTTCCAATGATTCTTGCCACTTCAGCCTAAGGGTCCCGCCGCCGCTCTTGCCGTTCAACATAGAGTGCTCTGATGTTTTTTAATGATTTCCCTGAAATACGCGAATATGCACGGAACCTCATACCAAAATGTCTTCTTAAAATTATGCGTGCATCGCACAGTCGGACTCTTGCGTAGAAGAAAATACAGGGTGTCCCAGTATTGATGGTACAACCGTGGATGGGGTGATTCTACATGAGAAAATAAGTCTTTTGTTTGAGGCTTTGTTTTCGAGAAAAATCGAGTTTAATGATCCATCGCGTTCTAACGAATAACATGCGTGTTCGCTGCATTTTGAAACTCGAATTTTCTCGAAAGAGATCCTTTGGGTGGAAAAATTTTATTCTATATTTTTTATCTATTTTCTTATGTAGTAATCACACCTTCCACGGTTGTACCATCAACACTGCTTCGATAAAGTCTGAATTAAAAAGAAAATGAATACGTCCCGCGGAAGGTTTAATTGTTTGTAATTGAAACAAATAACAGTTGGAATTTTCGACAATTGTTCTGAAATCGGAAAAGTTATAAAGTTTTAATTCTCGCTTTCTCAAGCTGAGACCTATCGTGCGTTTTCTCAAAATAATATGCAGTCGGATTTAGGTAAGATGAACATGGTGGAATCGACAGTGACACCGAGCAAAACTACGATTTACTCTAGAATGAAACACACGGCTCCAGGATGCGCGACGCACGCTACTTGACGAAGTTTCAATTAATTCGGGCCCATAGTTCCCCGTTTGTTTACACGCCGGCCACCGGGTTCCCCGCGCAGTTGCAAAATAGCCACTCCATGATCGCGTCACGATCCGACGAGTTTCTGCTGGAATTGCAAACCTGTCGCGTTCGATTTGCCAACAAACAATTGGACCACCACGGAATCCCCAGTCTACAGTTCCCCTGATCGGACTTCATTTATGACGATACAAAACCTTTCGCCTGCGGGGAATCATCAAGAATGCTTTCGACCATTTTCCTCGGTAACAGCGTTCCGGCAATAATTAACGCGGTCATTGGCCGACCGGCCACTACAAAACTACCACAGAATCGGAGCAATTTGTTTCGCCTCCTTGCAGCTATCAGACTTTGATTAAATATCGCACGGACACTACATTGACGCAGTGCATTACATGTATGGATTTAACCCTTTCAGGAGCATTTTCTCTTAATTGTGTATGTACTACTTAATTGTCATGTATCGTAAGACCTTGATACAGGAAATCTATCAAATCTTTAATATTTTAACCGTTTCCCTGCTTTTGTGTATTGATGGTATTCGACATTATACTAATGCGTTTTTTCTTCAATTGAAAATTCTGAAAAAACGTCAGGCATATTATACCTACTAGCAGTTAAGAAAATAAAGAAAATTTTGGAATGCCGATATCTAATAGAGGTTAGGCAATACTAAATTTATATGTTAACAGTTTCAGCATCTCGTTATGGTTGTTAATCATACAAGTTTTTCATATTTTTCCAAGACATAAAATTCTAGTTTAAATTACGTCCAACAAGAAGGTCAACGTCGATTTCAAAGAAACAGATTCGAAAACAAGTGAACAGGAATTGAGGCACGAGAATTAGAATAAATCTCTAAATTGCGAGGTTTAAAATACAGGAATGAAGTAGAATTTCGCGAGATAGACCTCCGCGTGGGAATAATCGAGAAAACGAATCTCAATGGTGCTGATCTCGCAAATTCTTTGTTTGCGACAGGAACTGTGGCAGTTTCGAGTCGTCTGAAAGGCATTATAAAGCCTGGAGCTCTCTCCCCGGGATGGAACTAAAGGCAAATGCGTTCGTTTCTGCTCAGGTGCTTCTAAAAAATTCCATCAGCGATGCATGAAGAATACTGCGACTGCAGCAATCGCAACAATGCTCCTCCGGCGAACGTTTCGAGGGCGAAATTCGAAAGTGGACGCACGAGGCTCGGGCACCGAAACAGCCAAATTAATTTTTCAACGAACTGCCATCTTTATTACGCGGAACAGAGTCATTAAACCCGGGAATGCACGTGTCGCGAATTTTACCTCGCTAGAGGGATGTAGGGGCGATATGGATGATTGAATGAAATTTGTATTGCGTCTAGTACTCATCTTAACAATGTACACATATATTAAATTATATATTATTAGGTTTGTACTATTCCAGAACTGCAAAGTGCTCCTCTAGATTAATTCGGATCGAAATGCCTTCTGATAACCTTAGAGGTTATATCGACTTACTGTCAGAGGGCGTACGAAAATGACCGGTTTTTTATTTCTTTTAATTTTTACTCTCACTTCGAAAATCTGAAAAATTATATAATAACAACCACAAGAGATCCTAAAACTGTACAATATAAACTTAATATTTTTAAAAAATTCATATGGATGTGTATTCTAACAGCTAAAATATGCCTCATTTTTTCAGAATTTTCAATTGAAAAGGATATGAGAATATACAGATATGGTTTTCTTTGTCATCCCATTACTACCCCATGTCGACGTATTCGATTGAAAATTGGTACGTATTTTCGTTGGCTAAGTTATCGAATGGCCTATTGGAAAATCAAGTAGGGACACCTTTGAACTCCTTATCCGGCTACAACCTTTACGTTGAAGAAAATACTATAACTCAAACAAATTGATATGTTCTTACCTGGAAGCTAATTAAAGTATAGAATTCTATTTGAAAAATGAAAATATCTAGTGACCATTGTGAGGCATTCTCGTTGACACAGAGCAAGTTTTATTTGATACACTTTGTCGTTGCGACAAATTCTGAATCTACATACGAATCTACTCTACAATTCTGTATCTAAATTTAAGTAAACTTTAGTAGGTA
The DNA here is from genome assembly GCA_963971365.1 of Lasioglossum villosulum. Classification (NCBI taxonomy): domain Eukaryota; kingdom Metazoa; phylum Arthropoda; class Insecta; order Hymenoptera; family Halictidae; genus Lasioglossum; species Lasioglossum villosulum. The sequence continues at coordinate 9,333,495 of OZ020498.1, forward strand.
GAATTAGCCTCAAGGTAAATCCTGCCTCGAGTCTGTACAAGCTTTTCTCATCGTTTTCTGAGTATTCGGCGGATGCACAAGGACTGTCGCGTAGTTACATTAAATCAGCTCAACGGGGATACGTTTTTCACTGGAGCACGTGATAATTGCTTTCAGAAGCCAGACACAATTCTTAACAATTTGATTACACAGACTGATAAGTGGACGCGTCGACGACGCAAAGAAAAAAAACCAGAAACAGACGCAGCAACGTTTCTTCAACAAGCTCGTATTAATTTTTAAATCTCCGCTGACCGTATGTGCAAGTGTACGCGCATGAGCTGACACGAGCGTTTCGTGCAGTAGTTTTTGCACGAGTTAACGAGAGTGAAACGAGTTTTAGACCGTGTTGAAGAAAGTTTCGGAGACCTTTGCCGACTCGTCACATCCGTGGAGGGCGAAATTAATTCGAGACGTGCTTGCGAAAGGGTCAGATCCGAACGTCAGATATAATAGTTGTGAGTAACTCCTTTCCAATAGGTCCAGCACCGTTTCGTTCCGCTCCCCTCGTAAAGGCGACTGGGAGTTGTATTTATACAATTTATGGATACCGTAAAATGTTCCGTTTTCAACTAACGTGGAGCATGGAATTACGCGCTAACGCGAGCTTGTTTACTCTCTTCACGATGCTGTTTTTAGCCGGCGAGTACCGGTCGGACATTACGTGGCCACTTTCCCACGGACGTTCACATGTTTTTCTTCATCCATTACGCGGCCACCGGCAAAGTGTACTCAAAACTGTCGACCGTCGTCATATCTCCGTTCGAACGGCGACGTTCGCATTCCGATGAGCCTCTTTTCGCTAGAAAAATAGAAAATGGCTCGGGAGACCGTCGAATTTAAAGAACGAGTGACTTGTTTCTACACCGCGTACTCCAACCGTTTTGTACATGATCTGTTCCATCGCGAATTTGTCGGTCTAAATATGTTTTAGTGTTTCAAGGTCGTTTGAAGTTTTTTGTTGCTGCTCGAACCAATCAGAACGCGACTGCAGCGGATGGAGAACATTGCCTGATGAATCCCTCTATCAAGAACATTCTGAATAAGGGACATACGTCGAGGTCATTTTAGGGACACTCTGTATAAAACGAGCTACAACTTGGAGAGTGATCGCATACAGAGTTTGAAAAGAGGCACCCCGTATATGGGACCCGGTGGTTCGATCGGGGCTCAGGGTTGAAAAACTAAATAGAAAGTCCGAGGCGGTTTCGTCCGAGGAAAATCGAACGTAGGGTGCGTTGTAATGAAATGAATAGCAGCGTTTGGATCGTCGTTATCGGGCTCGAATCGGATTGCTTTTCCCGAGCGAGCTTTCAGGCCGAGGCGCTGCATCGTCGTGGAGAGAGGGTCTGGCGACCGGAAACCGCGGAAAAGTTCCCATTCCCGTTCCCGAGGAATGGAGCCCGAGTAGGAGAGCCAGGAGAGAGCGAGCGTCGAGCAGGGACCGAGGCTTTAAAAGACGAATATTTCAAAAACGCTGACGGAACTTTATCTTTCCGATTCCCCGGGACCGTATACCTATCCCAGGCGAAAAGCACCGAGGGGAGGATCGGGAAAATGATCGGTTGAGGCACTGAGCGCGGGGGTGTAAGGTTCTGGGGGTTTGTGGGTGGACGTGTGCGGGACAGTTTCGAACGGGAAAGGGACGCTCTCATATCAGGGTCCCTTCGAGTGTAATGGCCCTCGGCCGTTACTCATATCTCGCGTTATTGGAATTTAAGCTATGTCACTGGGTTGCTCTTCGGCTCCCCCGACGTTCGACCTTGAATCGACGACGGCTTTCTCGAAGCCAGCCCTTCCTCCTCCGCACGATAACGACGAGACGGAAGGGATCCGAGGGCTTGGGGACGCGATCCTCGCAGGACTCGCGTCCCTTTCAACCCTCGAATACCTTTCCACCCATTCAACTGTCTCTCAAAGACTCTTCCAGCCGATTCGCTGGCTAGCAGGCGCGTCACGCATCGAAATAGAATGTCAAACTCAGAGACGACTGGACCGAATCGATACCTTTCCTCAGCACCAAGGAAAAAATTACTTCAACCGTCTTCGAATTCTTTGCTACTCTAACTTCTACGCTGTCCCGGTTAATCCACTTTTGTCCCTAGATCTGCCGACTCAATTGGATCCTTACAAACTGACAATGAAGCGTTCTGGCTATCACTGGCGACCATAGTCGATTGCCACAAAATCTTCCTCGCATATCATGGACGACTAAAGTCAAGATGACTTAGCACAGTTAAGAGCACTAATTATTTTTCCGCTTTAAACTCCGCTAAAAAATTAACCTGTAAATTGCATTCGTATTTCTCCACAGCCTAGAGAAGGAGAAATACAGCGACTCGGTTCGGATGAAAAATTTTAGCAGAACCTTCTAACGAAGCAAATCATTTGTTGATATTTGCAGCACCGTTCACGACAAAGGGGCAGTATTTACCACTAGAAATTTAGACACGGTAGGCCAAGCGGTTCGAGTATTATCTTGCAGGGCCTGTGACATTGCAGAAATCTAGGAAGCTAGTTTCGCGAGCATGTATGGCCACGCGCTCGATACGTTCCACTTCCGAAATGGAAAACTCGCCGGATATATGAACCGCGAATTTCCATTACGAAATCGTTTGTTTTCCCGGGCCAGGTCGGGCGCGAAGAGGGGGGTGGGCGGTTAACGATACGACGCGACGGGGCCGGTTGTGTGCGAATCGAATGTAAACCGTTCTTATGCATATATGCGTGGCTCTCTCGCTTCATAATCCGACAGATTTAATTTGCTAGGCGCCGACCGCCGCGAGGCGCGCGTTTAAACGGAAAAAGCCTGGCCTTCCGGTATTCTGCTTCGATCAAAGTAAACCGAACGATATGGTCGAGGGGCTGGCCCTGGTATTTATTCGGTTATTTAGACGCAGGGGCCGGATTACTCAAGCGATCTGTCAATTGTGGAACGCGCGCGTCCCTGTGGTTAATTAGGCAGTTATTAATCGCAATTCTATGGCGCAGTCGGCCGGCCGCAGGAGCTTACACTCCCAATACTTGTTTATCCGATTGCACATTTTAATAATAGGGATTACGCACTCGCCCTTATCCGGTTAACGTTCCCTCGACTACAGCACAGAAATACTGGCCTGTCGGTATCGATGTGTCGTTTCTATAAAATGGGTAAAGTTTAATTAAAAAATTTTCATGTGGTAGGTTAATGTCGCGCGAATTTCAACGAGAGCTGCCGTTCATTTAATTTCTATTTTTCGCAGTATCGTTTCACAAAGTCCGCGCATGTTGCATAAACATCTCCCCGTCTCGTTTTCGAGTTGGTCGTTTTCCACGAATGTCAGCATTACCCCGTTGCAAACAGCATATGTCACAAGAGCGTGTCGACGATATTTCTGTAAATACTCATATATTTGTAAAAAAATGTTATATGAGTCGAATCTATACATCCAGCATTAATACGCTCCTACTTAGTAAGGGGTCCAATCTCCTCCATTAGCATTTATAGCTTGACATCGTCTCGGCATACTTTCAACTAATTTCTCAGCATACGATGAAGATAGCGACCTCCATATCTTCCGAATATGGTGTACAAGAGTTATTATTATGGTCACATGCTTCCCTCTTAGCTTGCCCTTCGTTATGGACCACACATTTTCTATAGGGTTTCCATCAGGGGATTGGGATGGTCAAGGTAGTACGGTGATGGCGTTTTCCGCTTTCCATTTGGTACCAAATTGATGGTTTAAAGACATCTGCGTTTGATTATCTGATATTATATTTAACACCCCCTCATTGGATGACAGGTTTCAAAGATATCGCCGACACATTCTTGTGGGACAGACTGTATGTGTATAGTAATGCCTCGTTTTTGCGTACTCCATGCACAGCGATAGCTGAGACAATATCCTTTTAGCATGCACCGCTCCCGATAAATCGAACACGCGGAAAAAAGCATGGTTCGCGAACAAGTCGCACATTATGTTCTCGAAATATTTCCATCGCTGCGTGGTTGTTTCTATGACGATGCAACGCGCCGCTACGTTTTCAGGATGCAGCGGCCTCGACGATCCGCGCGTGCATTCTATATGGTTGTGATTCGCGTCGCGTCACAATTGAGATACTTTTTCCAATGATTTAGTTTCTTGCCGATAACGCGCTTCCTGCGGAATAAATACACGCGTTCTGCCTTCGTTGCCGCAGGAATGAAGAACTCTGTTCGCCTGACCTACTCATCGCACATTCCTCCACACAAAGAACGAACTAAAAATATGAACTGCGGCGAAACACGGATTTTGCTGTGTCCGGGGAACAGTTAATGCAAGCTGTTTTTTGGTTATCAATTTCGAGTGTAACATATAAAACCTAAATAGAAGTCTGAACACGGATTTTATGCTTTTATGATAAAAATGAGTAAACAGAACCTGAAAAAGTAGAAAGGTTAAAATGATTTCTTTATTTTCAGCTAGTAAAAATTATTACAGTGAGAATTAAATGCTTATTTGGCTCCACTCTTTTTCAGCTGACGCATGCAATTTTTTTGAAATGTATCTTTTCAAATATATTCGACATCTTTCATACATCAGATGGTGGCATCTCAGATGAAAAATATTATTCTTCTAGACTTAAACACTATCATATTAGCTTACATACCAATTTTTAGATTTTTCGCTCCACCTAAAATATGTTTGATCCGGAGAAGGTTAAGGTATTTCCCACGATTTCCGTAACCCTATCCTAACTTGACCACCACGAGAGTCGGGACTCGATAGGGAGAATAAGTTTATGTACTTCGAACAACTACTCCCTTTCACGTCGCAGCGGATACCAACGAAGTTCCATCTGAATGAATTCCGATGTCCCAAGTCGCGAGGAAATGTTGAAAAGCAGAGGTTGCATAACGCCGAGCATCGGTTTCTCGTGGAAAACGAATACCTGGTCTGATATAGATGTTGGGGGAGGTACGTGGGACGTACGTAAGGTCGTAACGCTTCGGAAACTGGAGCGAGAAGAGCCTTAAACTCCTCCGCAATATTTTTCGAACGCAGTTTGCGTCTGGGCCGGTAGCAGTGTCGCGTATGTCTTTGTTAGCTTGCTTGAGCAGTCTACCGTGGAGATTAGAGTAGGATGGGGGTACAGAAGAGGGCGGTGTGCACGGAGAAGGACGCAACGATAATGCAAAAGTATCGTTAGAAAGTTTCGGCGTAAACTGCCGGTCTGATCAGCTGGTCCCCCGAACCTTTCTCGCTCGTTTCCGCTCGTTTCCGCTGCTTTTCGCGAACGAAACGGCCTTTGTCGGCTCTCCCGGGAGAACGAGCGCACTCCTCCTTATCGAGTGTCTGAAGAAAATCGAAATTACAACCTGCCCCCTAACGACCCGGCAAACCGACCTCCATTTCCCGTCGTCTCAGTCCCCTCTCGATCACGTATGTATCGTATCAGGATGATCGTCCTAGGTCCGCGGCCCAAGTAGACCGCCGCGTATAGAGATGTCATCGCGATGATTGAGTGTCTCATCGACGAACGATTAATTGCTACCGCGATGCCCGCTGGGAAACACCATCCCTTGCACCCTCAACAGAAACGCTAGCCATAATCATGCAACATTACAACTCGCGAAGAAGGATATTCTGGTTGTATAGGGTGTCAAGATATTATATGCAGAAAACCATTATAACCATTATAACCATTATAAACCATGATTTCTACTACAGCTAAGGTCGGCGATGATCTGTTAAGAAAGTTTTGAGTAAAACTGACCTATTGGTCTACTGTACATATTGTACCCATGGTTTCATTGTTTTCCCATGGTTCTTTTGAGAAGTTCCTTCCTATCGATAGGTAAAACATCGCACAATTGTTTAAAAATTGACCTTGAAAAGTTGCTCAAGGTCATTTTTGCAGAAAATTATTTTAACAAATTCTCGCCGATCGTAAAGTGTAGCCGTAGAAGCTGATGTGTAGACTGCGGATTTTATGCGGAGAAATCGGATTATGTTACGTTCATGTCCTCTCCGAACGTGAACAAAAATGATTAAATAGGTTCACAACGTTACAGAGATGAAGAACAACAATGCTTTCTTGCTGGAAAATGATACCAAAAATTGTCACTTTGAAATGTATACGCTCGAGAATTCAATTAAATGTACATTGAATTTTATTTTCATCGTTCTCGAAAGCGATGGAAATTTAGAAAGCAATATAAATTCAATAAAAGTTTATTTGCTAAATCAATCAACTTCGCAAATTAAACGGAGACAAAATTGATGAAATAGTACAGGTTTACTTTCCAAGTGAAATTTCCAGCCATTTACGCTCAACAATTATTTCAATGTTTACCGTTTAGTGGTTTTGTTAAGCCGAACTCTAAAACAGATGAATTTTAAGTTAAAAAGATTGAAGCTTCGCATAAAAATTTGGAAGGTGATTAATCTGCGAGCTCTGGTTCAAATATTGATTCGTTTTAATAGACCGATTTATAGTGAACGGAATTCCCGGAACAAGCGAGTGAAAGTAAGCTGTGAAAAAATAACTATGCCAATTACGATACCTATCGCGGTTTGTACACGTGTGCAAACACTGTAAATATGGTACGGAGAATTGTGTGGTGTGTGACGCGCGATATGTAACAGCGCGTCGCGATGCAAGCCGCTGCGAGTCGTCGTTGCAGCCAGACGCGTCTCTGGGGAGGAGATTAAGTTTACAGGAACTGGATTGTGAGTTCAAGTAGAAACTCTCTTCTACGTGGAGCTACGATTATCAAAATTTGTTTGTGGAATACACACCTTTGTCTAAGTTCGCTGCTGCGCCAATAAAATTCTAGCTCAGCCAAGTTTTCAAGGAAAAGGACAAGTAGAATATGCAAAGACGTATCTTTGTGAATTGTAATTATTATTTTCCAGCTGAACGGTGATCCACGTTTAATCGATCATACAGGGTGTCACAAAAGTGTTGTAATTCCTTGATTGGTGCGACTCCAAGGTCCATTGAAGTAATTTCTCCTTTCGCGAAAATCTTCTCTGAGGTTTTGTCAGAAGCCATTAATGAAAAACACGAACTCAGCTGAACTCGTACTCTGATTGGTCCGTGACTTTCGTTAGTAACACCAAAACGGCGCGGGGAATATTTTCGCAAAGGAGTGTATCTAAAACGTATTTAAATATCGTTTAACTAGATGTAATTAAGTTCACTACGGATTTTTATGCAAGATAGATATGTTTTAATGTCTGCATAGTCTTGTATTTCACCTATTCATTTGTGCCAGAAATGCGTAGAATGTGAGGTTTACTTACAACATTATCTAACAGGAAACGTAGCACCACATAAAGATTTAATCCATTTAGACTTACGAATCATATACAGTACAGTCCATTGAATACGAAATTAAATTGCCATGCTTTAACTTTTGAATATGCATGACCCTACTGTACCATATACAGGATGGATAGTTCCCAGCAACAGTTTTATGAATTTATTTTTACAAACGTTTTTACCCCTTGTCTTACCGTGTCATTCCAGTTTCAGATTAAAATATACTTTTCATTTCGTATGTACGTTTCATTGGAAAATGAAATGATTTATATTGCTTCGAGATCACTGTAAAATGGTTAGGTGGCTACTGAATATGTTAATTTATGATGAAAAGTTGAATTTAATCAAATACCCCGTACGAAATCCACGAATTTCATGGGACGTCATTTTTACAGGTTCATTACATTCATAACGAAAATTCCATAAAATTGTATGCAAGATATTTTTGAATCTAAATGGTTCAAGACTTCTATAGCATAGACCGAATTCTCAATTTCCCTTTAACTTCACTCTTTCAGGAGAGAAGATCACGAAAGACTGACATGAATTCATATTGAAGGAGGCCGAATTCTGACAAGAATAAATTGTTTTTCTACTCTTCAAGGTAGACGTAAACATTTCGAAAAAATCAACGACATAATGCGAACCCGAACTTTCTACTGGCTTTTGGATTCGTTGAAATATCTGAAGCAACGATCGAGGAACAAGCGTGCAAAGTTAAAGACTTTTCGGAACCGACGGATCAAGGCGAATGAGTCTGCCTGTGGTCGGACGAACAACAATTTTCAATAGATTTCACGTTCTCGGCGATTCTTCTAGATTCTGATACGTAGAATACAAACATAGGAATCATTTTTCTCCATCAACTTCAAATTCTGATAAATTCAAATTTCAAGAACAAACATTTATTTGAATATTTTCCTCTGTTTTAAATATGAAAGCACCGCGAGTGTTCGATGCATTAAAATGTGGATTGTACGGTGTGATTAATCGTATAAAACATAGCATTTCGGTGTGCAAGGATTTGACACGGCTGCGGAGACGTGTCTCGGCGGCTGCTGATTTACTGCTGGCCCGTACCGTACATATCTCCGATATCTCTAGAATCTTGGCCCGGACCCGGGAGAAAAAGCTGAATGCGCACGATACAACTACACAACCTGCAGGAGAAGCTCACGTGCTTACGGCACGTTAAACTTTCAATGGCTCGGCTACTTTAATGCCATGTGGATGGTCGTGGCCTGGCTCTCGTGTGCCGCAGGCAGTTCGAGGCCTGCGCGGCATTTCTTCACTTCCTCTTTTGTGCGCCTGTCTTCGTCCACACACGTGTGCATATGTGTCACTCGGTTATCCAGCTTTCCTCTTTGCCAGAATTCCCGCAACAACTTTTTCAGTAATTTTTCTTATTGTTCCATACTTCCTAATAAACACGGATGACTCACGACTCCTCCAAATCAATATCAAACTCAAGCTCTCTTACCACGAAACTTGTTCGTCGCGAACATCATTGACAATATTTTTCTTTCTACTGTTCATGGCTGTAAAGACGACAGCGCTGGAACAACGGGAGACCTCTTCAAATTCGAATAGGTGACATTATCACCCGACCTATGGGTACCATCGTCTGCTAAGAAGAGACTCGATATATTATCCGCCGAGTATATTATAGCTACTATAGTATTACTTACTTATTATGTCGTCGTGAGTTTTGGAGGTGAACACCTACCAATCAAATATCGTAGTCTATGTCCACCTGAGCCACTTCTAGAGGCCACGTTCTAGCTATACCAGTCGCTCAAGATTCAGAAAAGATTGCATTCGGTGGCTTTCAGCATCGAGCAAACGATGCGCAGGGTTATCCGGAGCTAATTCCCGGACCTCGCTGGTCAGACCACTTCCAGAACATTTTCTGGATTGCAAAAGGAAAGTGTCCTCTCCCTCAAAGAGCGTTTCTCAAAATCCGCGTGGCCGATCGGTTCGGCACGGTGTCGGGAGTTTTCCGTCGCCTGAGCGACGTTAAACCGGATGGAACATCGGGTGAAGGTGTTTTCGTAGGTGGCGAGGCAGTCGGGACCTGGTAAGCTCGCTCATCCTCTTTCATCCTGGGGCTGGAGGCCGGGAAAAACGGGAGACGTCGGCAGCCGATCTCCAATTCCAGATATTAGGTTCTAAAATCCCTTGCCATAACCAGTCTCCGATCGAAATAGTGTTGGAGAGACGGCAGAGGACGAGGGAAAACGGCGTACGGCAGGGCTGATGGCGTGGGCAGAGGACGCGGGGGCTGGACCGAGGACGATGAAACGATTCGAGCACGGCGTCCAACGTCTTTTTCAGTCTCACCTTACCCGACCGGCAGGTAGCTTGTCTGACGAAACTCGGACCGCTTCCCGGAGTTTGCCCGTTCAATCTGATTCTCAGGAATTGGATACAATGTCTGGCCCTCGCCACGAGCTGCCTAGAGAGCGCAGAAAGGTCTCCGGCGCACTATCGACTTCCCCCCTTCCCCTTCACTTCGACCCGTTTGCATCCTCGGCGACTCTTTTCGAGGATATCCTCGACGGGCCGGGCCCTCGTCGCTTTTGGAATCTATGGGGAACCGGCTCCGGCAATTTGAAAACGTTCCAATGGAAATTGATCGCCCACGCTGCTCCCTTCGGACGGGAGCTACTCTTGGCGATGGATTCCGGGATTTATTGATCGGTAGTCGCGCTAAATCGCACCCACAGAATATGATAACGACGCCCAAGGAGTATCTGATATGCGATCAACCGATGGTTAACCTCCAGTGAATACACTGGGTACTTGAAAGAGATGCGTCTGATTTCAAATTTTGTTAGAACGATTGGCACATTGACTGCCACGTCGCCGGCATGTATGGGTGATATCACCGTTCTTCTAGCCTGTGCCGTTAAATGAAGTGTACGTTATGAAAAAAGTACGTGAGAATTGTGTAGCGAGTACGATGAAGAACATTTTTATTTGATTCCGTTACATCACATCTAGTGGCTGTTTAGCGTCGTTAACGATCGTCGAACACAAAACCGATACCAATAAACGACGACAAGCAGGAAGAGCACGATACGAACGAAAATTTTAGCGGCAATCGACGCAGCTTTATGCAGATTCGCATTTTTATCAGTGATTTGGCGGCGCAACGGCGGCGAATAAAATTTTATGCGTTTCGATGCGAGTAGTTTTTGAAAATTCGAAATTGAAACGATTCTCGCGAGTGTCCGCGGGCAATAGACGTGTAAAGATGCGCAGTCTGTCGATCGCTGATTACGGATTACTGCGCTGCGCTGCGATGGTGCAATCTACTCGGGTCGAGAAAGCGAATGCGCACGTTTTGATCATGCGATGATTGTTCAGTCGGGAAACGTGAATTTTCGATTTTCCCCGGAGCTGACCGTCTGAAAACTGTTCTGGACGAATTCCCACCGAGGATCTATTTGCTCTGACATCGTGATCTCGTGTCCACGAAGTGAACACACATGAACGATCATTCGTCAAGAGACATTTTACGATTGAGTTCGTCAGCAAAACTTTACACAAAGGGTGGAGGACGACGAGGAATCCAGAACACGGGGTCGGCCTAAAGTTGATTGTTCTCAAAAGTATCGCTTTTAAAGTTATCTAATGGAAATGTATCTTATATTCTACCGTGTCAGGTACGTTCATTAAATACGTAAACAAATTCATTAAGCAAATGTTACGACGTACTCGTTCGCGCTGCATTTCATTTTAATTTTACAAAATTCTGACTGACAACGGATGCAAGATGTGTGTACCGAACAAAATAATTGAAATGCCACATTGTTCAACAAGTTTCACATATTTATCTGCATTCATAATGAGTAAGCTGCTGATTTTATGCAAAATTGCAAAACAGATGCAGCTTACAATCGTACGAAAATTAAAATAATTTCAGGTAACAATTCAAAGTTAATCCGATGCGAACGCAGCCAACTACTAACCAACTACTGCAGATTACACACCAGACCGGTGCTATGGCAATTTGTTTCCAGTTTACAACGAATCCTTACATCCGTTAAATCGGCTCAGATAGATTTTTAATCGCGTTTTTCCCGAAAACAAAGCCGCCAACGCAATTATCACAGTATCTCTTTCACCTCGCTTCTGCGATTTGATTTTGCGCCGCCTGTACTGGCTGTTGTTATGAAACGGTTTATAATGTTAGCGCAGAGATTCCAATTTCGCGACTCCTTGCGAAGGAAACCTTCGCGGCGGACATCTACCAATATTTGAGCGGGTAGATATTTTTCGAAGCAACAGAAGCGCTCGCTGGGATTGATAAAGCGGGATCGTTCATTTATATCGTGGCCCACGGCCACGAGTTATCCGGGGCGAGGAAAAATCAAGATACCGTCGGACGTGTATTCCCAACGCGTCTAACAAACGGCGGCCTGCCCCATTATCGGGAAATTACCATTATTTGCCCGACGCCTCGCCGCGGGTGCCTGAAAATTGCTCGTTGAAAGGCAACGCGCGACGTGGAGCGGCATCCCGACCAGTTTATCCGGGAAATTCGCATCCGTCGACCGCGTAATTCGTTCGTTTGACGTATGCTGTCACGCGATCCGACCGCACCCGTACGCACGTGCACGTGCAACGCGTGCACATTCGTTCTTCAACCGTACCCGCGAAATCCACGTGAAATATTATACGCCCGGCCTTTTAATGATATCCTTTCAGCACCGATAAAACTGCTGGAACGCGGCCACCATTCATCCGGGTTTTTCGCCGCGTTTCCCGGCTGATTGAAACGGGACACACGCCGAAAACCCCCGATGATAGACTAAACACGCGGGAGCCAGCCGGCCCAACGAAAATTGGCAAAATTCGAACCGCTTCATTTTCCGGGAAATTTCACGGCAAGCACGCGTTCTCGCGTGTACAAACCCTTTCCAAGCTAGCGCCTTTTTTAATAATAAACGTAACGTATCGATCCGCTTGCCAGTAGGTGAATGGTGCCGTGTTTCGCCGGTCTGCTGCAAAGGCGAATTTACGCTGCTTCGCTTTGGATATACAGTAGAGCCTCGCTCGTGGCACGAAACGCCACCGAAATAGGTAACCAATTACGCGATTTGTTTTTCCGCTTTTCCCACTCTATATTGGCTCAACGTAGCCACCACGATCCCCACCACGAGTTGTTAGAAGTCCTAACAACTCGCTAGTATGCAAAGAACGAGGATTCAGTTCAATGAACGAAGTTGCAGCTAGCTGGGATCTATGCATCATCCACAGTGAATGTGAAAGGTGAAAACTGGAATATTTATATCCGTTCTATATTTACCTGCGATTCACTCAGAGTCGACAAATTCATAGTGCGGTCCCCTCTCGGATTGTTCGGATACTCGCGAGTGGCGCGCGGATGAATGGTTGTAAGGCTTCAGCCCTGTCTTAGACCGCGGACGCGTCGGCTCGCATGTATCAGTTGATGCAGTGCCCGCCAAATTAATATTGGGTAGCCATGTAATGATCTAGTGGAACAAAGACAATGTTCGGTACAATTAACAGAAGTCTCGTTAAAAAAAGCGTTTCGTCCCGGACCTGCTAGGGGACTCGTCAGTACGGCTAATCAGCAGGTCCTGCCTTAGACGCTAGCGAACGCGAGGGATCTCGACTGGTGCGATCCCGTTTCCCTCAGTTTGTCCTTTTCGTGGAACAAGAATGTATCGGCATAAAAAACTAGCAATTCGTAAAAATGATTGACAAGACACGGCTCGTGCGTTGTGCTTGTCTACCCGAGGACTGGAGAGTGTCGCGGCGATCCAGCGTAAAACTAAACTGCGTGAACTCGATGTCCAGTCCTAACGCGATGTCCGTTGGGCATTTCTATGAAGAAATAAAGATGCACTGATTGGTTCCTCCGGTAGTTGCATTTCTCAATCAGCACATCTTTGAGTGCTAGGTTCTCTTTCCCGTAGCTCTGAATGAGGCCTCGGGAAGGAGGAGTGTGGCGATACCTGACTCGGTTGACAATCGTTTCCGCGACGAAAACTGCCGTAGAAAATGACTAGTATGGATCAATGAAACATTTGACATGAACCGTTTCCATTAGCAACACTTTGGTGGTAAACGACAAGGCTGGATAGTCGAGAATTCGGATTCCTGTTTCGTTTTCGGCTGATCCGAGGTCGTGTGTCATAAAGTGCGTTTATAGAGCCGCCATAAAACGGGCTGGGAAACGAGTGCACGCAACTTCCACGATAACACTCCACAATCCTGTCCTGATTTAATTCCCGGCGAGTTCCGGGCACGTTCGACAACCGCGACAGAGTCTCTTAACGAGTCCTCGAAGCCTCTAGATTACTTGCATACTACTTTCTAACTTCTCGGTAGCATACTAGCTGAAGACATGATTACCATCATTCAGAGTTACTTGCCACTATTCGCGTTATATTGTTTCACACAGAGACATCTTACTGGCGGCCAGAGTTGTCAGAAAAAAGTTTTTCTGGTCTTACTGGCATCCTATGAAAGTTCGCCGGCTCTTGATATGGAGTCAAACTATTAGTGGTGCTGAAGAGTGGAAGACTAGAAAATGAATGGTGGGGGTCGCGCAGCGCCGGTGGGGAAGAAGACCCCCGGCTAGCATGTATCAGCAGGGATAGTGGGGATAATGTGACCCTAGAGGAGATTCGAGCTACATTTAGTGGTAAGGAGGAAAGTATTTATTGGGGAATACACATCCTCAGGTAACCCTGAACATTGGTAACCCTGGAACGTAGCGATTCTCAATGTTTTCGAACGCTAACATCGTCCGACCACGTGTGACATAAAAATGGACTAGAAACTATTGAGAATCGGAGCGTTCTAGAAAGAAATGGCGGTTTACTTCGGCCAAATATCTCGTTTCAGTTGTCCCGCGCATGTGTTCGCGTCTCAACCGTTGCGAGCAGGCTCGTATCTTTTCTCGTACGAGTCGTAAAGGGGGAAAGGCGAACGAACGAGGGCGAGCGTGAGTAGGGAGAGGGAAAACGCGGCCCGGAAAGATGAGGTAGCAAGACGTTAGGGCGGGGGGAGTGGTCGGGGACACTGCATGCTCGTCACGTCGAAATTTCGCCCACGTACCACTTTCCCGAAGTCTGGGACCGGGAAAAGGGAGAATGGCGGAGGAGAGCGGAACTGTCGAAGTTCGGTTTTATAAGGAGTGCTGCGTCTACGGAGCGCGGCGCGGCGTCGCGTCGCCTCGCTTTGCCTCGCCATGCCTCGCGTCACGGCGGGTGTGGTGCGGGTGCAGCCGGGGCGGCCGAGGCCAGATGCCTCTTGAATATCTGTATTCCACGATGCAGATGGAAAATATTCAGGTGCCGGTTCCATCGAGGTGGGTTTCATTTACATTATGCACTGTCCCTCCGCTCTGTCTCTCTGTTTGCGTTTTATCGACCGCACCGGCTTCCTCTCTCACTACACCCGCCAGAGGACATTCCCTTTTTATCCGTTTCCCACCGTCACGCGTTCTTTGCCCGCTTATCACACGCATAGCTCTCTTAAAAGCACTATGTGATTTATTACGGAATGTCGCGAGTACTTTCGTGAGGTGTTTCTCTTTAATTGATACAAAATGACTGTTACTGTAGCACCCGTTTGGAACATTCTATTACTTCGTGGTCTGCGGCAATTGCGAGGGCTAGTAAGCCACCACGCCCACGCGCGGACCTCTAGACCATGACAGAAGAATGTAGAAAAAGAATCAATAATTGTGCGGTTAGGAAATAGGTCAATGAAAGAGTTGTCATGCTATTCATGGTTTCATACGTGATACGCAGTCTATCCTCCTAGCACCGGGAGCTTTAAATTTGGGACAACGAAGCCACGCCTTCTAGAAGGGCTTCATTTAGAGAATTCATCACAGTTTTTATAGGATTTGATGTTTCTCTGCCATTCCTGGCCCTGGAGAGTAACTGATGAATCGTCTCAAGGAAAGAAAATTCGGGATCGTGAGAGTGGGGAAGACGGTTGCATTTAAAAGCGATGGAAGGAGGCGTCATAAGTAAACCAGCGGCTGCTACCGTATGCAAATGAGCGTCGCCTGCAACGCTCGCCGAAGAAACGCGTGCAACGGAGCCGTGACGAATATTCAGCAATGGCGGAAGCGTGGCGAATGTCCCAGGTCTCTTTCGTGTTTACAATTTTAGAACGTTTTCAATTTACTTTACGATCGTGTCGATAAATGCGAACGAATCGGGGTAAAGTGGACGCTGGAACGACGCGTGCGGGAAGGTGTCGTCGAGCGTCCGAGGCTCGTAGAATCGGAACGAAATAGTGCTGACCGACATACGACGCACACAAAAGGCCATCGCGGCCCTCTCTCAGTCCTGTTTCATGGTAAAAGGAGTTCCGCGTGAAAAAAAGAATCGGTAGCCGGCAAAGGATGAGAAAAAGAAGGACAAAAAGCGAGAGCGGGTGCTGTCTAACCGTCGAAGCGGTTCCGCGCTCTCTCCGCGGCGGGATTTCGCACCGGTCATCGTTTTAACCATCGTTTTACGCCCTGGAACGCTCGAATAGGCGCCGAGATTGCCGAAGTGGTCGACAGCCGGGCTTCTGAATCGAAGATTAATTGCGCGATTCACCGGTCCCTGCAATGGCCCAGAGATCCCGTGGCTTAAGCAGACACGATCAAACACTTTCGTAGACGCTGCAACGCGACGACTGCGCCGCGCCGCATCGCCGCCCCCGGGATTTCTCAAGCCAAATAGCTATCATTTCGGAGCGCATGGTTATGTTAATTATAGGACCGGCTACGAGCCCTGATTGCCCATTTACGACCCGTTACCGACGACAATGGGATTACGCCCTCGCGAGGCAACAAAGAACGCGACGATAGCGGCCGCAGACTTCGGAGAAAGAACAGTGCCCGCGCTCTACCACTCCTTGATTTCTCCTGATCGCACAACACGAAAATCGTACACAAAGTCGAGTCAATAGTCAATAGTCAAGATTTCATTAGTCAATAGTCTATAGCCTGATGTTAAGAATCCTCTTGTAGCTATTTTCTGAGGATTGTTATAGGCAGGATTAAACGAGCTAAATTCATTACAAAGTAGCACCAAACCCCATGATACGTTCCACTTCTTCTTTTTAAGAAACACACAAACATGCAAACTGACCAAAATACACTTCTTTTTGCCAGATACAAAAAGACATCATTTTTTCCGTTCAATAACTTCGTCTCTATAATAAACTGATAATAATATATTCTTAGGTTCTTTCGAGTCCTTCAATGTCCCAAGTCCCATGCGCTCATTCTTGTCATAAGTGCCTTAAATCCGCAGCCTAGTTATACGCCGATCGGAATCGAGGAGATTTCATGCGATCCATTTTCCTGTATCAAATCGTCGATAGCACGCGAGATATCGGGTGACCCGTTTTAAATGCTGCGGCCTGAAATTTAGGGAATACATCAGCAAACGAATAACAATTTATAGCGCGATGCTGTAGCGGCAGCGGCTGCGACATTTTGATTTGATTGCATAAACACGCTGGCATATGCTAACACAGCTCGGCCCCCGATACTACTTGTATCAATAACTCGCTGGTTTTGCAAATAGTAAACGCGGCCAGTGTAAACAGGTTAGATAAAGATTACCAGCCTGTTCTAGCAGCGAGCCCAGTCTTGTTTGTCTTGCGTGGAACTTTCTAATGAAGCATGCTCGCTGCTGCCGTGTTTGCGTAACGCCTTTTCTTCCGTCGCGATGCTGCAGTTTGCTCGTACGCGCGGCAAAACTCCTACTAGCTTGTTTTGCCGAACGGAAGCATCAACAAAGTGTTTCGGCCTCGCCTGGTTTTTTTGGAAACGCAACGGCGCGACGTGGCGGCCCATATAGGCAATGGATTTGCGCGTTGCGACGATTTTACAACAAATTATAATGAAACGTGTTTATGAAAATTCGACGACGTTTATAGGTCCTAGTCCACAATATGGAACGCTCGTGGATTTATCTTAACCTTTAAACTGCGTATAGGAGTGTAATCGCACCCCAGGCTAATAAAAATTTCTCGTAAGAATGCTATCTGTGACGTATATCACACATTCAAAAAATAGAAATGATTAAATCTATTATTTTTATTTATAGAGAAGTTTTATTATATGCAATTAAATTTTTTAATTTTCATACCTACCGTCATGAAAATTAATAAAATTTCATTGCATTTTGCACTGAAAACGTGCACGAGGTGAAATTACACTCAACTATCGGGTTAACATTAGAATATATGTACGCAGAGTGAAGGTAAATCGGTATCAAGAGATCTTGATTTTTTGTGAAAAGAATTTTTTCCCGAAATTTTATACAATGAAATATGTAAATGTCTGAATACTGAGTTCCGTTAGAAACACTTTTCCGTTACATTTTTTAACGTGGCTGAAAATCCTAGTGCAGGTGTTTGCTCCCAAACGCATAAAAATGATGTTTGTTTTTAGTGAACTCATAAATTTTTAATTTTTTATGGTTGCAGCATTTATAACCATATGGGTGTATATAATCTGAATTATAATTCGTAGCGGACACGCCCTGTATAAATACATGCGTAAAGCGTTTCATTGTTTCGTCCAGAGGTGCATAAGAGGGTGAGAGTTGGAAATAATCGACAGTGGCACAGCATGTTCGAATTCAGCGAGGATATACGACCAGCTAAGACTGGTTGGAGGGTTTGGTTGGCTGAGAGAACGTTCGGAGACTTTTCGGCGTGCGACATGAATTACTTGCGCGGAAAGGGCCGCTCGATAAATTTCCACGGTAAGTATCAAAGTTCGCGAAAGAAAACGCAACACCTGTTAGCTACGTGCTGCTGCTTACGGTATTAAGAACTTACTTTAAAATGCTATGCATAGAGAAGCCAATCCCATGGCGCGTTCGCAGCGCATCTTGTTGCCGTTCTCTCCCCCCTGTCTTTCTCTCTCTCAGTCTTTCTGTTCATCGCTTTCCTCATTTCACTGGCAGCCCCGCATTCTCGGGCCGTATAACGCGGCAGTTTGCCATCTCGCGACCGATATTGCGAGCATGGCAGAAAACGCAGGCGTTAACAGGAACGCTAACACGCGCTCTTCTCGCCCACAATGCTAGCTCTGATATCTCTCCACCGTGTGGGAAATCGTCTTCGATGGAGATTGTAAGATGCTCGCCATATTTCTCCGTTTCCCGAAGAGTTCAACTTTTACCGCGCCCGCGCGGAGAAAACCCGAGGGCCTATAAAACAGCGAAGTAATTTCGCATTTAAGTGCACGCGGGCACGTGTGAAATTGATCCTGAAACATTGCGAAAAGTTTGACACATCCGGCAGCGCAGCGCGGCACGGCGTGCCTCTCCTTTATCGAAGGTTCAATTTCTGTTGCGAAGCCGGGGCGAACTCAACCGAAGAAATTCAACGAGAACTTTGTTGCCGCGCGAAATAAGTTTGCGTTTAAGTGCATGCATACCGTGGAATTTAATCCAGAAACAGTGTGCGAAAACTTTGCCTCGGGGAAAGTTTTCGGGATGAACTAGCGAAGCAATAAGAGAAACGCTTCCGAAAATTCGGATTCGAAATTGATATTCGATTTTGTCGGAGGGGTATTAGCGGCCGTGATGCTTCGCGGCGAACGCAGTGATCCGTAGTTCGGATAGCAGGTGGAGTTAAGAGCTGGGAGTTGGGTGGACAAGCAAATCGAGTCTCAGATACAAAGCGGCGGGTCTGATATCGGGTCGGCAACGCTGGCGGAGATAGAGGCCATGGAGAACGATGGAGCGAGGCACTGAAACTTTATGTCAATGTAGGGGAAATATAGTGCGCCGTAAAAGTCGCGCGACACCAATCTCGGTTTATTATGTCGTACATTATCGGCTGTATCGAGAACCACGCGTCTATTAACTCGGTGACAACGCTCGCGTGCTGTGCGTCCACGCTTGCCGTGATATTAACAGGGACAGTCGATTACAGCCCACCATAAATCTCCTCCTCGGTGCGCGGCTGCAGCTCGGAAACCACGCGATAGCAACGAACCAAGAATCTTGTGTGTCTTAAAACTGTAAGAGTTGGACTAACCGTGCGTTGACCGGTTCGGTTCAAGCAGGACGCTGCACAAAGAGAAAGCCTGCAAGCTTGTTCCATGCTGCAGCGACAGTAAACATCGGCACCAATTTAAGCTGAAATCCCTGTAATCAAGGGATCTGGTCGCGCACTCAGCTTCCGACACCGATGAAAAGGGAATTGGAAAGTTCCACCTGCCTGAGAACACCGAACCACCGGCTACCAAGCCCGAAGAAGTTAACGAGTCGTTCCGGTGCCGGTTTCCAGTCGACATTAATCGATCAGAAACGGCATATGATGACTATTTAAACTGCTGTTCGATCGATGTTACCGCTGATATCTGTTGCTTTCTCCGTGGCACGCTGATGTTGGGCTTGAACCGTGATCAGAGAAGTTCAGAGATCATCGAATCAACAATAGACCCGAGAAGCCTTCAGAAAAAACCCAAAGTATTCTGAGTCGAAATCGGACGAATTTGAAAAATTTCAAAGGTTCCTGACTGTCCTCAACATTTCTGAGGATGCCGAGAAACCTTGCGAACACTCGAAAGTATCCAAGGAAAGTCAAAGACGATCGCAAAAGATCCCGAGAGGCAATCGGAAGATCCCTGTAATTTTTATTATGAGAAGCTCGAACAAGAAAATTGAATCCACGCTTTCATTATTGGGGATTACAAGAATCGATATTTGATGGTGGGAAGTCTCATGTTAAACTCGAACGAAAGAACGTTTCGTCAATGTTCGTTCCTTTTCAATATTCTAACAACGAAGGATACAGTCGAACAAAGGATCCAAGAACTGAAGATGCCTCTGGAAACGTAGAACTCGGAATGACGTGAAACAGGTACATGACAAAAGTTTGTTTTCAAGATAAAGTTGCCTGTGAAACACTAGCAACCGAAGTTATGCATCAACCGAAAATGTGTTTCCACCCTAGGGCCATTCGTTACTCGCCGCAACGCCGATGTAACGCTTCATAACTTGTAATGGCATCGCCTTGGAACTCGCGAATGATGTACAGTGGGCTCTGGGTGAAATTGATCAGCTGAACAAAAATTTCTCTTTTGAGTCACCGTAGTCTTTTTAGTCGGAGATCCGGAGCTTAATTGCCAAATTAATTATTTGGAATTGTCCTCCAGTCTCTGATAAAGTCAGCTGTAATGCTTTCCTCACACTGAAAAATAATTGCAAAAGGAAACCGTAGACGGGTACCCGAAATTTCGCGTTTGGATGAGATCGGTACCCGAATGCCACAGATTTTTGGGTTCCTGAACCGACCCGACTATCACGAATTTTCGGGTACCGACCCGACCCGAGTCACCGAAATCCGAACCCGAGCTCGGGTACCCGCTCGGCCATACTATTTAGCTCCGTTAAACTGCACAGTTAAAAGAATACTGTCAAAACAAGATGTAGATACGCGAAAAAAATGAATTTTTATCGCTGGTCGAAAATCAAATTTCTTGTAGTATTAAGATAAATTGCTATCAATCCCAGGGAAGACGTTGGAATCCTAGTTTCGACCGAAGATTAAAGATGATTAGCAAACATCAAAGAGGTTTGCGGAGATAAGTTTACATTACCGAGAGACCAGTTTTTTGTCGTTGATGAATCGTAGTCGGGTAAAGGGACGATTCTTTCAAAAAAGTTGGTAACGAACGGTAGCGAGGCGGTCAACAAATATATTCGAAGAATTATAAGACTTGTCGGAGTATAAATTGCGAGAGCGCCTTGAGCCATTGCGGGATCGCCGAGTCGAGAAATGTAGAAAGGTGGAAGTAGAATGGGGCAGCAGCTGCATTAAGGCAAACTCGAGGAATTGCAAGACGTTCGCGCGTGTTTCCCTGGCCGATGATCCCGCCGCTTTTTCCCGAAAATATGTGGGAACGCGGGTGGAAGTTGGTAACGAGGCTGGTTACTTTTAAATTCACCAGGGAATGCACTCGCTGGGAAGCTTCTCCGTTTCTTTATCTCTCTCTCTTTCTCTTCCCTCGGCCGGAAGTATGCAAAACAAGAGTCCTTCGAGTGGCATGGAGCTTGTTAAGAATTCTCCGTTGTTGCATCTTTCGACGGGAACATACTGCTCGCCGCGCCACGCCGCTGCGAAAACGATATTCGCGAGCCTTCGATCGCGAACCGGTTCTCCCTCTGTCGCGGAATCTCGCTGTTCCGGTCACCGAGTTGCTCGTCCAAACTTTCCGAAAGGGGAATTACGGGAATGGCTATTCGAAAACCCTTCGTGTGCTTTTCATAAAGAGAACTTCCGATCGGAGATCGACGCTCCTCCCGAGAGTACCAGCAACTTTTATCCAAGTTCCAAGCAGACAGAGAAAAGAAGCTCTCTCGTTTTACAAGGATCCCTGAACCGCTCGATAGGACCGTGTTTAAAGAGCACGCGTCCCACGCCCATGGTCGTGATATCTTTCCCCGGTTTCCTGTTTGTTCTCTTTTCTAGAGAGGGACTTCTCTAGTCGTACAAAATATGTCTCCGAAAGGATTCTTTGACGTTTGTAGGTGTGACGAGGTTATGGATGTTGGAGGACCGTGAAAGTATTACAAACAATACTTCAAACCTCATCTTTGCTCAGCTACATCACATGTTCCGGCAGTGGCGCATCCCAAACCAACCATAATCCTATCAGAACGCGATCAACACGATTGAAACCATCGAGAGTAGGAATTGACCGAAGGTGTCCCATTATGAGCATCGTCTTGCAGCGAGCAAAGCGAAATCGGCGTATAGGAATTGACGGAAGGGATTGCAAAGAGGGTTGCGTAGAGCGACAAGGTAGCAGCGTGGTGGAATCAGGATTGCCACAGACGTTGGGTCATAGATCAAGCGAGTTAGTTCACCGGGAACCATCGAATCCGCGCTTATTTCACGGTGTAACCGGTGTTCCGTGGGCCGCGGCGCCCCCACCGTAGGCCGCACCCTTATAAATACGTCAGCGATAAATCTCGCTATTTGCCGCCGCTACTTCTACCATGGCTACGGTGAATCGATACGTCAGAGCGTCCTGTTCTCTTGAGCCGGCTGCGAGGAGCGTGTGGCTGTGTATAGTCCGATACCGGTCGCATTCCGTGGCAACATAAATAACCATTATACAGAGGGGCTCCGCCATTACGATTTCCGTGCACGTGCGCGATCCTCGATCCCGTCAACCTTCCTCGGGGCAAGAACAGACAGAGAGAAGGTAATCCAACGGACCGGATGTCTCGTCGGGATCGACGACGTTTAACGCGCTGCAAGGAATTCCCTGTTGTCCGAGCGACGTTCCTGAACGATTTATATTATTATATTTTGTTGCTGGCGCAGACCCTTCGACCAGCACGTACGTACCGCTTTCTGCTACGTGATAAACTGCGCGACCGACTTCTGCCCGATCATTCGATGTCGGGAACAATTTATTCTTCTCCATACCGAAACTTCATTTCGAACGTTATCAACCTGCTGCTTGTCCCGCAAACGCACAAACTCAATGGAATGCAATGCAATTATTAAGAAAAGAAGCGCGGTGACTGTTTTGTTACGTGGTGGGACTTCTGGGAATGCGACTGTTCCTCCGCGAGGACGCTGATCTGCTTTCTTCAGCAATCCCTCGTGATCGTGCAGCAATTAGCTGCATTCAAGTTAGTAAGGACGTTGTTCAGTTTAGCTCCAGCTCCGGGAAATATCCAAATTTTCAAAGGTCGATCACACCCTCTTACAGTGAATATGGTATGCAAAAAGTCGCGTGATACTTCAAATCTCACTATTCTTTCAATTTCCGTGTTAGCGATTTCCCCGTGATTGCCTACATCAGAGTGTTTCAACGTGTGACTCGCGAGCCACACGCGGTTCTTTCCCCGCTTAAGTATTCCCTCCACTCTTAGTATTAATATATAAGCCTTACTAACTAATAAGACTTACTGACTAATGGTGGGGACCTTGCGGTTCTCAAAGCGGAACAAATTGGTGTAGCTCCTGGAGATGTTTAACAATTAACGAAGTGAGTCTCCTACAAAATATTGAAGACCTCTTAAAGAACGATGATCAATTGCGATTCTACAGTGTTACTTCCCATCCAAAAATAAAGTATCATTATTCACATCACAATTGTAACTCGCCAAGAACACCAAGACAAACCCGCCGCGCCACGTCGTCGGATTTCATCACACAGTTTCAAGAAAGTTTTGCGCTGCGCGCTGTCGTGCAGAAAAAGTAACTGCCAAAAGAAACGCAGTCGGATAGAAACAGGACGTCGAGCTGAAGAGTACATAGACTCTCTGGAAACGTTGTTCGCGTTTCACAAAGACACGACAACGGAAACAAAACACCGAGGTCCCGAGAGAGAAACGGCGAGAGGAGGGAGAGAATTACATTTAATAAAACATCAACCGGGAAAGCTTGCGAGCTTGGGGGCGAGTACCATATCGATAAAGCATCGAGGATAGCACTATCGAGAGCGAGGAAGGGTTGCGCGTCGCCGCGATTCTTAGCCCATTTTTCTTCCGGGATCTTTGAAACGTAAAGCCACGCGCGGATACCGGAATGAATTGCCGGGTCAGTTAGCAGAGCGTCCCGATCGGAACGTAACCCCGTGAATAGATAACAACTGGCCGCGGGAATAAAGCGGATAAAGAAAGAGAGAGAACTGGAGGAACAAGGCGGTGGTGAACGAACGAGCGAGAGCGAGCGACAAGATCGGACGATAAAGCGCATAGAAAAGTTAGTGAAAGAGGTTCGAGGATCGCGTTCACCTACTCCGCTCTGGCCGGCCACCTTCGACCCCTCGAAAGGAAAGCCTTTTACCCCACTCGGAATCGTTAGCGCGTCTCTGATAGCGAGCGAAGAATAAAAGTTGTCTGAAAGTCGGAGCTCTTAGCCCCCCCTCTCCTTCTCATTCTCTACAGGGTGTATTTTTTACAACGCTATCTTGCCGAGGATAGAACAGCCTGCAGCGTCTGAGCAAACCTGGCGAATCGCTGGAAAAACTCCCGAAGAACAACCACCGGTGATTAAGTTACCGAGTGCGAGCACTCGGCCGAGAACCTGTTAAACGCGCGAGGATATCGTATCGAACCAACCCCTGCTCGTAACTCGCCCCCTATCTGCCAGGAAATACACCCTTGCCAGCATCCCCCCTCACCCTCGTGAATTAGACTGACCATAATCGCCGCTTCTTTTTCATTTTCTCGGATGATTCGTTGGCCGCGTGCACATTTTTATGCCAACCTCTTTGCCGTATATCACCGCCGGCCGGACAATTACATTCAATATCGTTACTGGTTCAACGCTGATAACGCTCGAATCTTTGGTCCCAAAAATAAACCTCTGGATAACTTCGGACGCTCTAAATTGCGTAAATGCTTTATTGTGCTCGAACTCTACATTTTGAACACGAAATGTCGATCGAAGAATCGTCGATCTTCGAACCGCTGTAGCTTCGTGAAAAATAACTGTACAAGAGTTTACCTCGGCTCATACTTTCATAGTCGTGAACCTCATTTTTCCGAAGTCGCGAGACGTTCAGTCATAAATAGTAACAACGTGAGAAAATTGAAATGAAACGAGAACAGACGGTTGAGGAGAGTTTAAAGAAGCAGCACAGATTGTTTCTCCCTGTTTGGATAATTTTCGTGTGTTTGGGGCAACAGGATCAGGTGTATTTACCTGCAACCCGGTATACCCGGTGCGCCCGTACGGTGGGGAATAGCTCTGTGACGACATTTCGATCGTATTAATTTTAATTCGGCTCCCGTATTTACAGAATTCGTCCACTCGACGCATCAGAAAGCGCGCGCGTTCATTAATATTTCATGCTCACGGTCGATACTCGTCCGGCCGGCAGTATTTCATCGCTGGGAAATCGAAGTTTCCGGCACTTTGACGCGATACTGATGATTCGCGTCGCCCGGAAAAGGGGATGATTAAAGCTGTGCACACTGCATCGATCGCCATAATGCACACCGCGAACGCATTTCGACAGAAATTACAGAACTCGTCGATGTAAACCGGATCACAAAGCTCTATCAATGTCGTTTCGAACGAGTCCGTCGCGTTTCAAATCTAATTCAAAATAGGCACGCTTATTCGATACTTTGAACGCTTCGTTTGGAACTTCATTTATTTTAAACATCATGTTATCTGTGAACAGTAAAATACATATTTCCAGATAAAATCGCAAATGCTTATGAACATTTTAGCAAACAACCATGTGCGACCAGAAACGATGATAGATCCGCGAGGTTGTAGGTCAGTGGAAAGACATGTATCGAACAAATTAGATAAATTTCACTCGTACTGGTGCAGGTTCCGGGCAATAGAGTCTCCGGGACGGTCCACGTGTCCGAAGCATGTTCCGAACGCGACAGAACATTAATTTCCCCTGTGCACGATGCCTCACCTGGCCGGTCGCGTTCCCTGTTTCACCTACAGCTAGGCGTGTCCTCTCTCTTTCTCTCTCTCTCTCTCTCTCTCTCTCGGTCTAAAGCTGTTTGGCGCGCGTGATAAATCATCGCGTTTTCTTTTCGAGCCAACTGAACCTGGGGAAGAAGAATATCTCTAACCCAAGACGCGCGAACAAAGACGACAAAACGTGTTACCTCGGCCCTCCCGCTCTCGGCCGGCAGTCAATGAATTCGTAATTAAAGCCGAGGGGAAGTCACGCGCAGAGATTTACAATTCGCGGTGTATATTGCCGACCCGTAAATTACTGTTTAAACTTTCACCGGGCCGATTATGACACCGGCGTGGCGCGGAAATTGGCTGTCGCGCGCGGCTCGGTGCGGAATCCAAAGGAACGCCAGCGCGGGCTTTCCGCTTTGTAATTTACGGGTTGTCTATTACAACGATTCTCTTCGCGCGCGCGAACTTGGGCCCGGTTCTTCACAGGGTAATTGATGAGCATCTCCGAAACTTGCCGACTAATTGCGTTATGTTTATTAGGTCGAGGCCCACTTCGATGCCACGAGTCTTCGAATATTAACCGAGGCGCGTCGAAACGCGTCGCTTCAAACCCCCTCTTCCACCCCCCAACCCCCGAATGACCAGCGAGCGTCGTTTGACTTAATTATCGACGTGTTTCCATGTATAATTACGCGAATCGTGTGTCAATTCCCATGAGCCGCGTCTCCGTGTACCCAGACCTGTGTCAGGTGTGCGACAACAACCCCCTCCCCCCGCCAACACCTAAACGGCATTATGCGAGTGTGTCAGCCGGACAGACCGCGATCTAGCTTGTGCTCCCTTGTCGTTGCACCAATATGCTGCGAAACGTCGCATCGTGCTACACACACGACACCTGCGGGCATTCGCATAAATTTCCAATCGAGAGTCATCCTCTTATCTAGGGCTTTAACTTTTACCCGAGTATGTGAGATACCCGGGTACCCGAGTATCGCATGCGGTCTCACAACCGGTTACAAGAGCTATTATTACATGAACCACCGTGCTACATGCTTCATTTGATTAAGTTAGTTCATATTTGAGTATAAAAATTAAACGTTACTTTAATTTTTGTTTACCCGGGTATCTCATAAGTCACAGCTCTTATCTACGCCTCTCCCGGAGACTGCAAACTTTCGATTTTTCCTTGGAGCTTCTAAATTTTTAGAAGCTGATGATCAGAGGCGTTCAGGATGCTTAATCGTCATTAGGATTACTTGCTTTCTTGTCTGTCTGTTTGTCTGTTCGGTACAAATTTTGCAATTGATTTTAAACTAACTTCCTGATGAGCTAGAGATTTGAAACTTTAAACGTAGCTCAGAACTGGATGACAATGCAATATTAACTCTATTTCAACATTGTTGAAATAATTTGAATAAATACGTTCCTGTTGTTTGAGTTTAGATCTAGTGTCAACATCTGGATATTAGAATTTTAAAACACGATCTCTCACTTTATGAAAGATATTATAGTTGAAGATGATCGAAAATAAATACTCTTATGGTAAATATTAACTCAATGCTCGAATAAATATTTATTAAATATTAAATCAGAGAACCGGCAAAATGTCAATACGTTTAAATGTACGAGCGAACGAACAACTACGTATAACCAATCGATAACAAATGCTGAACGAAAATGCCGCAGAGCAAATTATGTGAGACATATTTTAATATCAATATTCATCGATAAAGAGGCAAAAGTTCGCTTCTATCTTCTCGAAACTCGTTATGAAAACAGATAAAATTTTTAATTTATGTATGTCGATTTTTGTGGCTTTGAAAGAAAATTATACAAGAGGTCCCGCTGCGGCAATTTCTTATGTCAACTGGATATGAATATGTTAATACGCTTTATAAGGTCTAACATAATAATACTATGACGTAAACCCTATACTATCCTTGGATAACAATATTTTAGAATTTCCCAAGACATAAAGCTTATAAGCCGCTACATCAAAGTGGATTTTTATAAATTTTAAAGAAACACAGCTGAGCTAAGTGCACGAATATAATACAGATATTAACAAACTTCAAACATCGTAAAATAAAGATCAAAGGTCAGAGTGAAGCGATAAAACCGCGGATCAGAGAAAGAAAATTTTAACACAGATTTAATATTGCTGATCATTAAAAATTGATATACCTTGTTTATTAAAAAATGTATACAGAATCTCACAGAAACCTCATCCACCGAAATTTAAAAGACCAAAAATCGTACATATTGTTTCGTTCATTCACATCGTATTCCAACAAAAAGAAACTTCAATTTAATTTTTGAAAATATCAGTGAACTATAACGCTCTCCATTAAAAATGTCTTTATTGTAAGAAGATAAATGACAAAGGAGGCACATTACCGCCTCTTCTGCTGTTCGCTGACTAATACATAAGTCGTCCGAATAAAAACTCGTGTTCGAGAAACGATCTGACACGGAGTCAGGTATTGGCCGGGTCGTATCGTCCTGGAATTATTGCTCGATCCCGAAAGCGGTGACGGTATGATTAAACTTAAATATTGAATCAAGTCGGGAACGGGATGGGATTTACTTTCCATCGTGCGGATTAATTAATAAAAATAACCGAAGCAATCGGATTAATTTGCATGTCGAGAGCGGAACCGCGCTTTCGGAAATATATATATGTGTGTGTATATATATATTATATATATAACCGAAGGGATGCGGAGGATTCGAGGCACGATGGGGCATGGCACATGAGAGTGAGAGGGAATCGTAGGAGGGTGCTCTCTCGGTTTTAGCGCACGCACTGTCACGTAATTTCGAAACCATCAGCCGACACACGCTCTCGCCATTATCCCGATTGTTGCGCTGCGCCGTGCCGAGCCGGTTCTCGAATCGTGGGAAAGAAACCCGGCAAATAGGGGTGATTTCTCGCTAAAACGAGCTGAATCTGCGATTTCGAGCTTCCATCGCCCGGGATACAGAAGCCTCTCGATTCACTGAAATTTCAAATATTAATACAATTCTCCCGCTTTGTCCAGTGTACACTCTGTTCTTGAGAGAAAAGCCCCCTGGTTCATGCTAATCAGAATATTCTTTGAGTTAAACGCTTTTTGATATTAATCAACAGAAATTGGTCCATGGTGAAATCTTTCTATAGCAATCGAGCTTATTATGCTTCGTTTATTTGTGCTACAGGGTCACGTTCATTTGTTGGTTAGGGAAGCATCGATGATTAAAATTATTTCGACGTACCAGCATGAACACCACCCCTTAGAATCTTCAGAAAATATATTGTATTTAAATATGGCTAATAAATTGCTCCCTCGAAATGTTTGCTTATAGCACTTGAATATGCTGCGTTTATTTGCGTGAAGTATCAAATCCATTTGTCGGCACAAGGGAGGGCGGTAATTAAACTATTTTCGACTTGCGAGCTCGAGAACCAGCCTTCTGCAACGTCAAAGCAGAATCTGTACTTTATAATCATCGAAACGCTTATTAGTCTCTCGAATTCGCTTTTCCCGATGTATTGTAAATAGACTGTGGATTTTTATGCGACATGCAAAATTGTTCGAATGTTTCGAAACAAATATTGTGATGTTATTATAAAAGAGATTGAATTGTTCGTTACAGCAAAATATTCTGTAGACTTCCCAGTATCCAATGATATCCATTATTAATACGTTATGATTATTTATCATTCTCTAAAGTTTCTCAAAAAACTCTATAAGATCCACCCAACAGTTATATGGAAATATTTTTGGTGTTGAAAAGTGTTTTTATTTCTAGTCTTACGATTTAATGAAAAAAGTTGACACTTTTTTTTCACGTTTGTAAAATCAACAATTTTTAATATATTGAAACATCTTTTGAGATTCGTCCTTAGGTCGCTGTACAGACTACAACATATTCAAATTTGAACAAAGTCCAAAACAGTACTCCAAAAAGTGTCCGATTTCACGTGGAATGACCTCAGACGTTGAAACACCCTGTTTGCACGTCCCCGAATACGAAGTTCGAGTTCGGCTGCCTCGCGCTCGAGTTGGGAATCCCTGGTCGCGTATTTTCGTTCGAGAACTGAACGTTTAAATCTCTGGCGGCACGTAGGCTAGTTTTCGCACGTAGAAACGTATAATCTACAGATAAGGGGCTCCCGACCGTGTAGAAATGTGGAAATTAGCAGAAGCTAATGTGCGGAGCAACGACGCGGCGCGGCGCGGCGTGGCGTAGCAGGGGCGTGATAACGGGGAACGGCGATGCATCACCCGACGAGTTTTCGTTCGTATTCTATTACGCGATCGCATGTACAGCGACGGTCAGCCGGACTATAGAGTATCATTATTTGGGAAATACCCCACGGACGGAACGAGATAGGTCTGAACTAGCTAATGAACAGAACTAATGAAGCAGCGCGCAAAACGGCAGAGGGAACTGACTAATAATGTTAGGGAACACGTATGTGACCGCACACTGGGGGGACTCGCCTTCTCTCTCTCTCTCTCTCTCTCTCGGGTCTTTGCGTCGAACGTAAGAACACATGGCCCTCTGCACCGAAGTGAATTTCTGTGTCGCAATTTCCTCCGTCAAAGGAAGATGCCGCCGTAAATTTCCTAATTCGCGCTGGGCAAATCGTGGATGGCCTATAACAACTACTCGGCCGTTCCGTTCGTCGACACAGTCCTCTAATCAAACTCCCACGAAAATTCGGAAATTTACCTCTTAAAGGTGCTAACACAATGGCGAGTAACTTGTGACAATTTTTGCGAGAGTAAGATGATTATTCGCTATCCATCGGTATTCCACAGGGCGATTTCCTCTAATCAAACTCCCACGAAAATTCGGAAATTTGCCATTAAAGGTGCTAACACAATGGCGAGTAACTTGTAACAGTTTTTGCGAGAGTAAAGTGATTATTCGCTTTCCATCGGTATTCCACGGGACGATTTCCGTCGGGGGAGCAACAATTGAGATTCTTCGGGTTGAATAATTTGGCGAAAGGTTCGGAAGAAAGGGGAGTCTCTGGTCCGAGCGAGATGACTCCCTAAATTTCGTTTTTCGCCGCAAGATCCTGTACAGTAGAGCGATATTGAGGGGATAGCTGAAGGGTGCGGGGTTGTAACGGAGGGTTGCGGCAACGGCAGCGGCAGGGCGAGAGATAAGAGGGCGGGACGAGGGGAGGGCAGATGAGATAGAGAACAGTCGGTTATACGTGACTACGGTGAGGTTGGTATGTCTATGGAAGGCTGGTGCACCGCACCTAGGCGTCGCTACTCGGAAAGTACAGTGGCAGTAATGGTCTACTAAATCACATTATATTGTTTCTTGAAGGGCGAGAGAGGGTGGCTGCCGAGAAACAGAGAGAAAGAGATCGGGAGAGAGAGGAACAGAGAGAGAGAGAGACAGAAGTGAAAGGCCTCTTTTGCCTCGTGTTGTCTGAGAGCTCCGCTAGAAAACAACCACCTCCGCCAGCCACCCGAGCCCCCGCAAACCACCGCTGCCCGCAGAGATTGCGGAATATATGTTTGTACACACGGCCGTTATCTACGGGCCACGCACGCAGATACGGACAAGCTGGTTCGAAAACCGTTCATTTCCGGTACGCGGGTCTGGCTTCCGGCCGACGTGTTTAAAAACCGAAACCAGCTTTTTCGAAATACAGCTTGGCAGGCAGATCGGTTACAAAACTAAACCTGAACACGCTCGAAGCACGAACGCGTACACTACACGGCAAAAGGTAACATGCGTTATGATTTACGTGGTTTCTATTTATCCCCACGTTCCCATTGGCATCTGTTTCTATACGAGGTGTGTTTAGTAACGTACACGAATTAAATCAAATTGGATTTCGACAGTTTTCACGTAGAAATTCAAGAATTACGCCATTGATATTGTTTTGGGATGCTGCGCACGCCCTCGTGGCTACCGGGCCTGAATTTTTTTAGTCCACCGTTATCCGTCACCTCCGTTACTTTGACACATTTCTCATTGATCCTGAGAAAGTGGTGGGTCTTTTACGTCGATATATTCTCCGTGAACGATGCACGAAACCTTATTTTGTCTCGTCTCACAAAGGCGTTTCGTTTCCAACGAAAAAATTTACGAAGTTCATCGTTTATATGTTGTTTCCCTACAATTTTTTACGGTTTCATCGATTAGAACTTCTTCGTAGTTCGTAATTACCTAAGAAAGGAGGAAATTTATATCCGTTTGTTCCCCGGCAACTGTACATTAACAAAATCAAAATAGAATTCCTTTTCGGTTTAAGAGAAATTAATAACATACATGTTCATCTCGAGTCTGACAAAATATTATAGAGTAATGGGTTAAATGGGCGAAAACGTTTGCAGGGAAAGTGTGAAGAGTAAGTTCGAGCAGTGCCGGGGCAAGTCTGCGAAATTCCGGCAAGCCGTGACGAAAGCGAGAGCTTTCCTTGGAATTGGCGCGAAGACAAATAATCGTCGATAGACGGTGATCGGATCGATCCGAGCGCCGTCTAATCCTGGTCTGGATGTTGCCTTTTAACGGCACTTTCGTGAAGCGACTTTGACCGCAGCCGTGAGCATCGATAAAGTCAAAGGAGAATTTATCGTGGTTCTCGCGCCTGCAACGTGTCGGGTCCTCCTAATCTCACCCCTAATCTCAGCCGGCAGGTTCGACGAGGGGCAAGGGACTAGGATACGAGGGAAGAGCTGAAGGGCTGGCTGGCAGGCGAGCAGGAAGGAAGGAAGGAAGGAAGGAAGGAAGGAAGAAAGGAAGGAAGATCGTAGTCGACCGACCGGATATATCCACGTCGGGGTTAAGAATTCGTCTTTCGAATTTATCGCGCGTTGATTTAATTAAATCCCCGCGTCGACGCCGTGCCGCCTTCCTTCGCCTCCAAGCCCGCAACAGCTCGTCCCTTTTTCTTAATTAACTGCCACAACCACACCGAAACCGCGACGCCTTGCTCGCTACAGTGTAAAAAGATGGACAACGAAGGCGCTCGGTCCTACCAACTGCATTTATGCAATTGGTGCATTTATGCAACTCGTGCATCCTCTATCGAGGAATTTCTCCATTTCTTTCCCTAGTTTCACTTGACCCTCCAATTACCGGACCAATTATAGTATCCATTTTTGCGTTGATATTCCTACTGCAAGAAATTAAAGTTTTTTTACGTGATGTTATTGTTGCTTTGTTGCAGAGAACTGCACTTAATGTAACAAGAAGAGAAGTTTGAGGACAATTCAAATAGTGCAAGTTCAATTCATGGATATCTCACAAATCCAGAAAACGATTCCAGAAGAAACCCAGAAGTAGGTTCCAGAAAGGACTGGGGTGAAGATTTCAGAAGGGTCAAGTAGGACCCAGAAGGACCCAGAAACAACAATGCAAATTCAAATCGTGAATCCTTCAGATCAAATTTCGGCTTAATTTCGCGTCGTATCTGTAGGATGAGTTGCAACGCGTGGGAAGTATAGCTACCGATTTAGACCTGTAAAACAAGGAAATGAAGAAGTTCTATTCTTGTTATCCACTCTTCTATTTGAATGTTCTAATAATTTGTGAAAGAGGATTCTATTCCCGTTGCATCTACCATGTATATCTGGTACACTTTCTTAATTGAACGAAGTAATTCTGCCATTCTAAATTTTGAGTAACAGAAACGTTGATTTCGTTACACTTCAATTACCATTTATATACCCTCTAGCCCCTGTGCTTCAATGTTTAAATGGCCCATGAAAATAAAGATCACGATTTAGTTTCTATTTCTATTCCATCAGCACTATAATTTTAACCCATTGCACTCGGCTGTACCTACTGAGGCACCACTAAAAATTGATGTACCATTATTCAAAATATTGTTTAAATTATTAAATATATCTGTATCTAAACATTTAAGTATTTTATGAGGCCTTATACCAATTTCATATCCATAAAATTTCGAACATCATAGGGAACGGAAATATTCTAGATCGGAAGAAATGCTTAATTTTCCCGTTAAAATGGCTTCGAGTGCATAGGGTTAAGAAGACTTTTCAATGCTGGAAGGGAGCTTCCTGTTGAGTTTAATATTCTTGTAATGCATGCAATGAAAATTCCATAAAGCTTGCATTTTGATGTTCTTCTTTGTTTCTTTGTTTTTTGTTTGTTGGAATCGTTGAAAAGGGAATTGGTAAACAACGAATAAACAATCAATGTTTTACGGAGCTTGTTTAACTCAGGAAAATGCAAAAAAATCGTAATAAATGCAGACCCTTCGAATCGCAGAACTGTGTAAAATTATTTGAAAAGTTCCATTGACTACTATAATATTGTTTGAATAAGTTACAACTGTATTCAAAGGAGCCGTATCGATTCTGTTGAATTCACTTGAAAAATGCAGCTTTCTCCACCCCACTTCTATCTCCCGGGGCACTGTGGGACGTTTCACGACAAGGAACCGATACCGATGTCCCGGAAGTAGTCAAAGTTCGATTCACAATCGTAGTTACCTCGCACATTAGACAGCGCCGGAACTTTCCACTTAGAGTGACACGAAATGCCAGGGGATCAATGACATTGACATCAACGAGCCGATTAATCCTACGAACATCTGAAACTAGATCGAGAGTCCGAGGCTTCTTGATCGCGTTAGAAAAATGAGAGAGGAATCTAGAGCAGGATATCGTCCACGGAGACCGCAGACCGTTTGCGGACGTCGCGTGATGTCTGGAGCTGTGACTGGGATTAAAAATCGTGTCGGAAGTCGAAACTGTGTCGGGATCGTACGACCAAGTCGGGTCACGCGGATCTAATGCTATTATCGGAATGAATGTTTCAGTGTGGCAGCAAAAACTTATCTAAACGATCTCGATTCGACATCGCTACGTCGCTATAGCTCACGCTGTGGTTAATTAGAAGAATCTCTAAATTACTTTGGTGAAAGTTTCATAAAAAGATCATTAAACATGACAATTGTTGAATGAATATGAACGTCCGACTGCTTCGAATTAGACTGCGAATCTTCATGCAAAATAAAAATCGTCTACGTCGATAACAAGGAACGGAAATTCATTAATAATTTTAGTATGATGAAAATAATGTGGCGGTATCTATACATTCTCCAAATTCTTTAACTGTTTTGTATTTCGTCGAATCATTTTTTCAAGAGTCTGGCCGTTCGACTAAGGTGGATGAAAATTTGAGACGTGGTTCTCCATGCGCTGAAATTGAACAATTGGAAAGTTGTGATTTAGGCTTCAGTTATTAAGTACTAACAACTAAAGATCCACCTGAAATGACAGTGGTGTACGTTACGCAGCAGGTCCATAACCTATCTAACTTACACCTCTGTTGGTCGGGTTGCAGTATTTTCGGAGGATTTTTCATTGCTAATAACTAATAACTAAAAAACGAAGTCGAAATCGCAATTTTTCATGCTTCATTTTCGTCTTATATTGTTATGGAGGACCCCCATAAATTGTCTACCATCTGTAGTCGAACACCCTGTATAGTACTCAGTTCCTTCACGCGTATCGAGCCAGTGCTGTAACGCGGCTTGAAAGTTAGGGGAGCTATGGAGGGCCCTATCGCTGCCTAGCTCTGCCAGTTGACCCAGAATAGCTGCCGGTCGGGAGACCCGCTCTTCGAGGTAGTTAAATTTGTAATTTAAATCAATGTTAATCTCAAAGCCGCGGCCCAACACACTCGCGTTCGGAATTCATGGCCGAGTTTCGTCGAAAAGGCGATTATCAACCGGATCCCCGGGCGGAATCTTAAGCGATTTTTCCCGGCACGGCGCGGAGCTGTGACAGTTAGCCGGCATTGTTAGCGGCCCGGTTTTACGATCGTGTTGCACATTTACCGAAACATCCGGCGATTTGCGCGCTCCTTCACCATCGCCATTCCAATTCAACTAATTCAACGGGAAGCCTCGCGAAGAGCTTCTGCCGCTAACGAGTCCGCGAATTATAATGCTGGACTCGGCTGAGAAAAAGAGACCAACTAATTCGGACCAATTGCAAATAATTAACAAACCGTGGATTTTTAAAACAAAAATTGTCTATATAAATTGCAAAATATAGGAGTTACATGAAATAATAGCATACATAATATTTCATAGACGTTTTTCATGATCTATAAAATGGAGAACGGATCTAATATGAAACTTTTTGAAAATGTTTCACAGGACTAACGTTTAAAGTTCCACATATTTTCATGCGACAGTAACAATACAACACGGGGTATCTAATCCAGTTAAAATCGTACGCTTGAAATACTGTTCAGGTTAGGGGTGTGTATGGGCTGCAATGTCTACATAGAACTTAAAACTATATTCAATAGACCGGGAGCTTAACGAAGGATATAAACGTATGAATGGTTAAACGATCTCTGAGAACATAAAGAGGGGAATAATGGCGTGTATAATATTCCACCGACGCTATAAACGTTTCCTGCACTCCGTAAAACGACGAATCCAAATAGGAGAAAACATTTCTAAAATTTCTTCGGAGGATCAGTCTAACAGTAGCTGTACATTCGAAATTCTGTTGAGCATAGAGGAAAAAATGCATCACCAACGATACTCTTTCATTTCTATGAAATGCAAAACCATATTAAATAGACGGTCAGCTCGATTAAAGAGTAAACTCGTGAACGGTCAAACCGCTGCAGCGAACGTGCCCCAACGCCCTATAAAAGTGCAAAAATTGACGAATTCAACCAGCAAGAACGTTTTGCAGCCACGCAATGACTAGGCAGAAGGGGAGGTTAGGTGTCACGGTGAAATTATACGTAAGCATTCGCTGCGTCGAGTCGAGATCTCGGGGTTCGATCTGGCCGAGTGATCGAGTATCGTTTCTTGCAAATTCATCGACTTTAATGCCCCTCGGTTGCCCTTAAGCTCGGCCCGTTGCGCCGCGGGGGTGGAGGTTAAATCTTCCCAGGGGATATTCAGCGGTGCGTAAATTAGCCGTGGGGCAATAACATTTTTATCTGGGCAGGAACGACGGTCCTAATGAATCGCGTCGCGACGCTTCTTTATCTGCGACATTCGCCCTTTACGGGCTACTCGTTTGCACACGTTGCACCCAACGTGTTCCGCGAAAAATCCGCAATAGTGCACGCTTAAGGGTGTAGATCCGCTCTCTAGTGTGCATGACTCACACAGCGTAGATCCATATACATGCACGAGGATTGCAAGGGTCCGGCAAATTACAAACTATGCCCTTTTACTGCATATTTGCGACCCGTACGACGTCACAATCGTTAGATGAAAGATGAGTCTAGCGCGCTATGAAGCTACAATTTTGAAATTATGCGCTATAGAGGCGTAATCGACTTTATTAGACAGCAAACAGCTGAGCATCGAGTTGAGAGGCATGCAATATGGCGGTACTACGACTCCCTACGAACGCTTATGTCTATTTCAGCTAAGTCAGTCCCCAACGAGCCGAGTTGTCGGGGTTGTATCGGTAAAACAGAGGGAGGCTCTGCGAAGAGGCCCGACTAGCCGTCCCACGATGCGCTCGCACGGGGCGAATGAGAGGTTCGGTATTTGAGAAAACACAAGTTTGCTATGCACATTTCGGTGCTCTGCGTAGTCGCTATCGCTAAATGAAGGATCAATCTAGCGCGCTATGTCCCTACAATTTCGAAATTATGCGTTGTAGAGGCGTAATCGACTTTATTCGACAGCACTTTCGGGAGGCTCTCGTTCCGGGGCGCTCTCGCACACGAGTAACCTCGGTCGGAGCGTCCGTGTGCCTGAGCGTGCGAGGGAGGTTCGGTATTTGCGAAAATACAAATCTGCCGTGCACATTACGATGCTCTGCGTGGTCGCGATCGCTAGATGAAGGATCCATCTAGCGCGCTATGTCCCTACAATTTCGATATTATGCTTTACAGAACGGCAATCGACGATATTGGACAGCATTTTCGGGAGGCTCCGCAAGCAGGCTCGACTGACCGTCTTGAGGCACACAGACGCGCAAGTCCCGAAAATCCTTTCGAATATCGTCGATTGCCGTTCTGTAAAGCATAATATCGAAATTGTAGGGACATAGCGCGCTAGATTGATCCTTCATTTAGCGATAGCGACTACGCAGAGCACCGAAATGTGCATAGCAAACTTGTGTTTTCTCAAATACCGAACCTCTCATTCGCCCCGTGCGAGCGCATCGTGGGACGGCTAGTCGGGCCTCTTCGCAGAGCCTCCCTCTGTTTTACCGATACAACCCCGACAACTCGGCTCGTTGGGGACTGACTTAGCTGAAATAGACATAAGCGTTCGTAGGGAGTCGTAGTACCGCCATATTGCATGCCTCTCAACTCGATGCTCAGCTGTTTGCTGTCTAATAAAGTCGATTACGCCTCTATAGCGCATAATTTCAAAATTGTAGCTTCATAGCGCGCTAGACTCATCTTTCATCTAACGATTGTGACGTCGTAC
Organism: Lasioglossum villosulum; assembly: GCA_963971365.1. Classification (NCBI taxonomy): domain Eukaryota; kingdom Metazoa; phylum Arthropoda; class Insecta; order Hymenoptera; family Halictidae; genus Lasioglossum; species Lasioglossum villosulum. Next base: position 9,371,659 of record OZ020498.1, read on the forward strand.
GGGTCGCAAATATGCAGTAAAAGGGCATAGTTTGTAATTTGCCGGACCCTTGCAATCCTCGTGCATGTATATGGATCTACGCTGTGTGAGTCATGCACACTAGAGAGCGGATCTACACCCTTAAGCCTCACACACATTGGCCATTCTTGGCCACTCTACCTTCCCCTTCTACGACGATTACGTGACGCGTTCCGTCTCTGCCGTGCATGTGTCTGGTACTGGCAGAGAGAGGGTAACCTTTTCTCCTCGATTCGTTCTCCCTCCCATCTTTTAGCGACTCTGCTTGAATGGTGCTACAACCTCGAAACAAATTCCTTCTTTATATGCAAAAATCGCTATGCTATGTATATGCTTTATTAAAGTATAAATTATTTCATTAATTTTGTTATAAAAAATTACATTTGGGGAGGATTTGGATAATTCAATATGGAATTTAATATGGGATACTTGATTTTACTATTCCCAAGTATATATTCCAGTATACCATTCCCAACCAGTGATGCCAGAAAGAGGAACCTGGAGGAACTTGCCCCTCCGGCTGGGCCTCCCACTCTTACTTCTACTAGTTCAACTGCGCACGCGCCACACACAACGTACTTCTGAACGTGACTCACCCGGGCAGAGTAGAGGTACGTTCGTGTGTAGCGCGTGCGCAGTAGAACTAATGGAAATAAGAGTGGGGATCTAGCCGGAGGGGTAAGTTTCTCCTTCTGGCATCACTGTTCCCAACTGAATCTCACCGTTGCATTCGCAAAGAAACGGTCTTGCAAAACCGACGTTCGCTTGTTCATTATTCGTTTGTCATTTGTTCATTCATCGTTCGCATGCTGTTTCGTTCGTACGATGTTTCGCTAGTACAATGTAAATGTACAGACATACACTTTATTTATATAGCGTTAAAGGTGCATTAGCGACCCGAAATTTCGCCATAAACCGAAACAAATGGAAAAATACAACGAAACGCGGTCGCATTGGTCAATGTGTTTACAGAGTGGGAAGGACGTTTGCCACCGGAATCGATTCATCGAAATATTTACTTAAACCACAAAACAATACAAGCCTCGGCGAACAAAAGAAAAATATGATCGCGAATATCGATCAGGCATGAAACAAAATCAAATCACCACGATTCCCTGTACTGTCAGCGATAAAAATTTCTTCTTTTTCGAGGAACCGCGACGCGCAACCATCGACAGACTATAAATCGTGAGCTTATGAATGCACTAAAATTGGGGGTAGTCGGGTGATAGTTCGCGAAAGTTGGCGTGCCCGAACCTTGCCAAAAATCGACGTCGGATAACACTGCGAATGGGCACTGTATCTCTATCGGGCCAACATTTCGCGTAGGCGCTTGGAATACCTAATTTCCCAACGATTTCGCCAGTGAATAAGGTCTATCGCGAATCTTAACATCACAGTGCCTTCCTCGTAAAGTTTCTTCGATTCGATCTAATTCGGGGGGCTGTTGGGTTGCTGGTCAACGTGTTGATTCGCTAAATTGTGTGTGTGTGCTTCCATCACACTATTAACATTAGACTGTGGATCTTTATAGGAAAGAATACTTGTCGAAATCGATTCGAAGAAATCGAAGTTAACCAGCATTAAACTTTACCTTGCATAACCAGAAATGTTTGCTTTTTCCACGTGTAATCCAGTAGATTTTGGCGGGAAATTGCAAAAATCCACGTTTCACTTCTAGGAGATCTGTGGTTCAAAAGTTATGAGTGTTTGAAGTTGAGAGATATTCAGTGTTTTTGACAGAGGGAAGAGGTCCGCCATGTTGGTATACAGTAACTATCGGGCGCCACTTACCAACCGAAATCTCTAGATAGCAGCATAAGTACGCGGTGATGTCCATATCGTAGATTCGCAAACCTAGTCGGGCCGGTCTAACGGTTAACCCTCTCCATCCCCCACACGAACCTAACGCTGACCAGGCTTCTCGAGACTCCGCTCATTGAACGATGTCTGAGCACATACCAATCAATGTGGCGGCACCCTTACCTCTCAAAAAAGCTCGATTAATGATAATTAAAATTTAAACGTTCATAACTTTTGAACCACTGATGTCTTAAGATTGAAACTTGGATTTTTGGAAAAAGACAAGAATTTCTGTTTACACAAGGTAAAATGAAGACAAGGGGCATTCTCCACGAATTTGGTTCTAACAAAATTCATTGAAATCATTTTTCTTTTATAAATTGCTAGACTTTCCTCTATCATAGAGCAGGACGGGACGGAGAGTACAACACGGCGTGTTGCTGTTATTCCTTCGGGGAGTACCGGGATATCGGGAAACGATTAACATTTCAGCCCCATAGCCCAGTCGCACGCATTATTTTCCGGTCTGTCGTTCATTACAGGCCACGCGTAACTTCGATTTTAATCCCCGACACCACGGTCAAAATTGTTGAGCGCCTACCGTTTACATAATAGTTTAATATACATAGATACAATAGAGTTCCGACTCCCGTTTGTTCCCGTAATATAGGTCACATAATCTGCAAGCTTCCCCGGAATAGGCCGGAATTGTAGTTTACGTTCCGCGACGAACAATACGGCCAATTTTTGGGGCTGCGCGTTTCGAAAACGAACATGCGCGGAACTTCGTTTAACTTTTTACGGTCCGCGAAATTGCTCTCCCCGGGCTGCGTTCCGTCGACCACCAGAGAGAAGCTCTTATGCGAACAGTCGAAACGATTCGCCACACTGCAGCGTATTATTGCTGGATCTATTTTCCTGGCCGATTTTCCAACCGTTCGGAATCCGCGAGAATCTCTTCGGGTCCTCGATTCTACCATTACCAAACTTTTAAACCGTTCAAACTGAACTTAAATTAGAATATCTCCGAAACTACTAATGTTTCGATATGCAGATTCTATTACTTTTTTTATAGAGATTAATAAATTGCTTCGATTTGTAGATGAAACATATTAAGTTCTATTTAGAAAATCCATCAACTCCAGTGTGTGTACAAAAAAGTATAATAATAAATATATAAATTGTATTGTACTCTATAATTAATGTACATGTATGTACATTAACCCTGTGTGGCGTGTAATTACACCCCACTCATGTTTTCAATGCAGAATGTGAAAAGACCGTTTGACTGCGTAAGTATTTGTGAGATTTTATTAATTTTCATGACGGTAGGTATGAGAAGATTAAAAAATTTAATCGAATATATAAAAATTGTCTATAAATAAAAAGAATAAATTTAATAAATTCCATTTTTTAAATCATGTGTGAATTAAGTCACAGATAGCATTCCTACGAGAACTTTGGAAATTTTTCATTTGGCAACTTTTCATGTATGTTTTTGTTAGTCTGCGATGCGTTTGCACCCGTATACGCAGATTAAATGTTAATCAAAACATTTCTCGCTGCGAATAATAGTAATCTGATGCGACACCCTGTTGAACAGAAATAGTTTAGGTTGGAAGAAATGTTTGGTTATCAAGTTGAAATAGTTCCGAGTAGGTACAAAGGGATAATTGTCTTTCCTAGCAAACGACCGTGGTCGGAGTGGTTCGAATTCGCAAACCGGTTCGGAGAGACTCGACAGGATCAGCGCACGTGGATACGCTCGGCCATCGGTATCGGTTATTCGTCGCGATTTCCCATGAGGTGTCGACGGACGTGGAAAAAAGAGAGGGGAAGAAGGAGGGAAGATCGATTCGTCCCGCGGATTTAGTGGTTTCATCGCTGGGGATATGCAAAGCAGCAAGGAGATATAGGGTCAATCCCTAATCCGGACGCCTCCGTGCGTCCCTATCTGCTTGTTTTCCCTCTCCCCAGTGTCGACGGACCCGCAAACGGCGCGCGGCGTACCTACACCACCGACGGCAATTTTTGTGGTGGAAAACCGCCGCTTCAGCCCCCGGAGTACCTGAATTGCGGCTCCCGCGAGAGCCACCCAAGGTTGTCAGACCCTCCGCCACCTTTCCACCCCCGCACAAACCGGCTGACAACGACCTGGCTGGATTCGTCGCTTTGGAGACCTCGTGGACCGCATCCTAAGTTGCGTCCCTTCGATTTCGACCCCAAACGATCTCTATTTGCTACTCTGCTCGTTGCTGACTCTCTTTGTTAGTCGAGACTGTTCGGAAAAATCGTCGATAATCTAGTTTATTTTACTCAGCTGCAGGTTTGTTTGCAAAATAAAAATAGTCTGCGTTAATTGGAAAATACGAAAGAACAGCAGGACAATCTCGAGTCGGTATTCTTAAAGAATAGATAAATATTAAAACAGGTGAAGGATTGTTAGTATTTTTTCACGAACGCATAGAGTCCACAAACTACTTGTGGTTTCCGCATGAAGCTTCCCTTACAGTTTAGAATTCACGCGTAAAATCCACCGTTTAACGTTCACGATAGCGACTCGTTTATCAATGTTCGTCCATAAAAGTCGTTGTTCGCCGAAACGTGTATAAACGACGACCATATCCGCGGGTAATAATCAAACATAATAGCAGAACATCGTACATATTCGATCCCATTATCCTTCGGCGTCCTGATTCTACGGAGATAATCAGTTTTCAGCGTCGGCGGACAGGGATTGGATCGAAAAAGCAATAAAACGATTCTTGATTAGCGCGACAGATTTTTAGCCAGCTTGTTTATTTCCCAGGATATTGGAATTTTATCCGTGCTTCGGCCCTTTTCAGCCTCTATTGTAGTGGTTCGGGCTTTTTTACTGTGCGAACGCTACAGTGTAAACCGAGTTACGCGAGACTCTGTTCATCGGAGCGCCGTGACGCGCGACGCCCCGGCGTCGGCCTGCAATATCCTTTTCACTAGGCCATTCTGACACACGAATGTCGTAGCGTCATACTTGCGGAAGCGAAATGACAATTTTCGTGCTGCGCGATTCCGCCATAGTAGATCAAGAAGACGCGACAATGATCACGGACCGATTGCCTACGAACGGCACTGGCCCACCCAATTGCGTTTTGGCGCACGCTTTCACATAATGTAAAAAGATTCATAGCATGCTATTTAAAAAATTGAAGGTTACCTCCAAATTACCAGACAAATTAAAATTGAAACCAGACGAATGAGAGACTCACGGAGATGAAGAAACTATTTTATTTCTCAAACTGTACTGTCTTCTTGATCGAGAAGTGAGACATCCTAAAGCCTTGCCACAATCGGAGTTTAACAGAGCCGTTCAATGATGGCCTGGGCATTAAAAAATTGCGTAACAACGCGAGGAATGTTGATAAAGCGAGCGAATTCATTTTGCGAGTCCGAAACTGTTGAATACCTAGCGTTAATAACTACATTCCGGCCGTATCTTGCCGTGGCAACGCGCGGTCTACCGTGTCAGCGAGCAAGTGAGCTCTGCAACCGCGTTCCTAAAATTGCGGACACTTCACCTGGCCCTCGTCACGATAACGCGCAACTTTCTCTGTCCCTCCCTCTCTCTTTCTGTATGCCCGTTGACGTAGCCGTTGAAAAACAACGCTTGCCAGACACGGGTGGACATTTTCTTGCTCCCGACGCAACGGTCTAATCAAAAGTCAAGGGTCATTACTTCCGTACAATTGAGAGCGGCATCCAAACGCATTAGGAGTGCAACGGAGCCGCGGCTTTTTAAACCTTCTTACGAGCCCGTGGAAAACTAAAACTGCGTCCGAGGCGGCTGCACCGAATGGCGCCTCGTTCCCGCTCGCTAAGGACGATGTAAATGCGAACGATTATTTAAATGGACGCGCTCTTACAGATTTAATCCCATTACCTCGTTAATACACCGTCGTATAATAACGGGACAAATTTTCTCGACAGTGTTTACGATGCCGCTGCTCCTACTGTTGCCGCCGCCTACCAAGATTAAACTCCGTCTTTTCCCGGAAGATTAGGATCCAAGAGGAGAAAGAATAAACGCGGGATAAAAGCCTCGCGGACAGTTTGGTAGGTGAGGGACGCGGCCCTCGGCAGGCTATTCGTTACGACAGGATTACCAAAATTGTGACAAAGTAGCCACAATTTTCGCCGCGCCACACCGTCCCGGATGAAACAAGACGTTACGGCGCACAAGGCCGTTCCGCGGAATGCCCGCCGCTTAATTTCATGAGAACGTATCGTTCGCGCGGTTACGCGGGCGCAGTTTGTTTAGAAAACCCGACCCGGGCTTAACGAGCACGGCCAGCGAAAAAATAACCCGCCGCGCGATCGAAGGAATCATGGACAATTAGCGCCGGGACCACGACAAAACCGCCGGGGCTCTCTATTCTCCAAAGAGATTTCATTTATTTATTTGTACTGTTAAGGAGAGCATAACCACGCTCAGGAACGGGCACGAGCAAATATTTGATTGGACCGCTTCAAGCACTATTTTATGCTAGAAATAAACTGTCAGGTTTTATACTGTTTTAGAGTTCCGTTTGTAAGCTACCGTGTTTCATAACATTTTTTAATTTGATTCGGAACGGTGGAACAAATATTGGACCTATTCATTCATCATTCTGATGTTGTATAAACTTGTCCTCTACGTGGTCCCACTACTATTTGTTTCGTTGCATACTTTAAGTCTTTTAACCAATTCAATGCACCGCATTCACGAAATATTACAACAATTTAACTGACGGTAGTCGCGCGGACAAATGACCGGTTTCGTAATTTTTATTTTCTAGTTATACAAATTATAAAAAGATGCTTCCATTAGAGATAATCAGACCTATTGCAATTTTTGAAAACATTTCTCTTCGCATCGTGTAATAAACTATTGCAATTGCTCTAAATTCTCACAAAAGATTCAAATCGTATAGTTCAATATTTAAAAAGTTATCATTTCTTTTAGAGTGTTCGAATATTAATGGGTTGATTGAAGAGAGAGCATCGTCAGGAAAAAGCGCGCGCTCATCATGAGAATGATCTCGTCAGAGGAGGATCGCTAACTGCGTATCAAGGAATTACGTCGGTAACTCGCTCGGAGTTTGCCAGATCCTTGCAATTGACGTTGCCAGAGTAATCGTCCATCCGGAAAAAAAATAATTGGCCACAGGGAAGACTTACCGGGGAAAGCGAGTAAGAGAACACCCAGAGAGAGACCTGTATAGCATCATTGACTGACCTGCAAAAGAAAACATTGTTATGGAACGCTAAGGAAGCATCCGTTGCTCGTAGTCGAGAAAAAAGAGAAGGAGCGCATTGTTCGAAGCGGGAAGAAACTCGGAGGGGTTCGGACGTGAACCGATGAGAGATAAAGGAGAAGGGTGAACGGTGCGGCGCGGTGGGTAGACAGACGGGTAAAATACATTGGAGCGGGTCGCGCGGCAGCAGCACTTCTGCCGGCTGGCGTGGACGTGAAGAGGACGACGATTCCTTAATGCAACTAGCAATCGTAACGTTTACCGGGTTGAGGGCGTACATCCCGTTCTTAGCGGCCGGCCATTCTGCCATCCGCCATTGAAAAGTGGCGAGCAGATTGCGACGAAAGGGGACATTATACCTGCGAGTGGAGCCATTGACAGAGATAGCAGTAAAGAAAAGACGGCTGGCTGTGGGTGGAGGGGGTGAGTCGAGGGTGAAAACCCGAGGGTGGCTGGGAGAGGGGGAAAAAAGGAAGGAAAACGTGTCTGAAAGGAGCCGGAGATAAGAAGCTGGTAGAAGGAAAATGTCTAGGACGCAGCGCGCCGGTGGGAACGGATAGAAGGAGGTGTAGAGGAAAGTGGAAGGTGCTGGTCGGTCAGGGAAAAAAGGAGGAAAAGATGGCGCACGCTCTCGCACAACCGTCCGAGAAGGGAGAGGCTGTCTTGGGAGAAAGAAAGAGAGAGAAGGAGGGCAACAACGAATGCCGCGATATTTTCGTCGGGTTTCTGGTCTTATTTCATAGGGAAGGAAAATACGGGAAGCATTATCTCGATATCGTTCCCCGAGAGGCGAGGACGGGGGTCTGGAAAGGACGCGAGGCGTCTTTGAGGTTCCCCTTTCTTCCTTTATTTGACCGAGTCAAATGGAAAGGAGGAGATGATTTCTCTGTGCGAACAACGACCGTAAACGTTTGCCAGGCGTTCATTGTAGGCATCGTCTTAAGGGAGCTCTCTCTCTCTCTCTCTCTTTCTTCTGTCTCTTGCTCGTTCCTCACTGGCCGAAGAGTGCTTAGCAGGCCACAAAGGAGGGAAATGCGAGAAAAGCTGTGAACACGGCTCGGCGCGTCCACCAGCGCCCATCCGCTCACCTCGGCTCGCGAGCAAGAAGAATAACCGAGCGTGAAGAACGGACAAGACGCGGTCCGGATGAGCGCAAACGGGAAATGAATGGGATTAAAGCGATAAAGACGTTCCTCGCTCGGTCTTATATTTAAAAAGAGGATCGCCAGTTTAAACATTTCGTTCGAGACGCCGCGCCGGAAAACGATTCTTCGGGTAAACTAATTCTTACGGCTCTCCTGTTCGAAACAATCTTGGCTTAGTTTAAACCACTCCAACTCCGCGAGAAAAAATAGTACAGTACTCCAAGTTCATTTTAAAGCTTGAAGCGTCTACTTTCACACAAACAAGTTACTTCTTTCTGGATATTTTTTTTACTAGCGAACAGACGGAGAAAACGAATGTAGGTTTAGCTTGAAATTGTTCAAGATGCTAGACTTTGGGTTCGTTTCTCTTATTGCAACTCCGTGAAAAACATGGTATTGTGGTCTACCTGATTTCGAAGCTTCAAGCCTCTGCTGTCAGATTCTAATCTGTTTCTAAAGAAATTTTTTAACTATAAGTCAGCAGAAAAAGAAAGGTTCGTCGATCCTACAGTTGTCACTAACAAGTTTCTTCCATCTCTATAAAGTTAAAAAAAATCATTTTCAATATTCAAATCACCATGGTTGATTGAGATTCACTCTTTGCAATAAGTTTGAAAAGTTTGACGATTTTTGTTTGGCACTTTATCGTACTCCGAATACGAAACATTCCATTGAGAAATTGAGATTTGACGTTGCTAGCCGAATTTCTGCTTTCTAGATCGCGAAAGGTTATTGTGCAAGGTGTGCAAGATACAATGAATGCGACACCTCGCGTGTTTGCGAAACTGTGAACGTCTTGGTGACCGCGAACGCGCGTTTAGCCGCCGCTAGAATGCCTGGAACTCGAGAGAACGATTCCGGCGTTCCTTCGAAACTCGAATGGACACGGGTGGAAACCGACTTGCGACAACAAGAATTCCGTCAACGCTAACTGGGTCTACTTATCCGCACTTCCGTGAGTTCGCAAACTTTCCCCCTGCTGCCGAAAACCAGAGGTACTGCAGCCCCGATGTGTTTAGATTCTAGACTGCACGCTTGAGACCGAGAATTTCGGTGCCACTCGAAAATATTTCGTTTAACACTACTGCCTTGGCAGTCAATATAGAATTTTATTATTCTTCGTGATAACTAATACAGTATCGCTTCCAATTACTACAACGGTTGAGATACGAATTCAAATCATCAGTGCAACTCGGTTTTCATTTTTAGTTTAATGCAGTCTTATTATATCCGAATTAGAATTCAGAAAGCAATTAAGAGAATTTGTTTGATCGAGCAGCGAGCGAGAAGTTTACGAAATGTTGTTCTAGCCGAAGCAATAACAGAAAGATAGTAGATAATTCGAGCGTGAAGTTTTATCGAGAATTCAGAACGAAAGTTTTTCACGGGCAGCCTCTTCCAGAAGGAAAATCGATTGTGAATGCACGTCGGTAGGCGCGGTTAATGCGTCTGACCATTACTGGCTGTTTCTACTTGTTGGGGACGAGAGCGACGTTATCTGTCGCGACTGATCGTTGTGAACCAATAGACGACAATCGGAATGCTATAGTGTGCTACATAAGTACAATGTATTAGAATGTATTGCAATACAGGGTGTCCCAAAAATGTTCGAGTTCCTTGCAATGGACGCAGGCGGTTCTCGACGTCATTTGAAACGTATTCATTTGCAAAAACTACACTAGAGCATTCTGTGATATACTAGAATATATCAGAATATACTGGAATACACTGGAATATACTAGCAAATCTCTGCGAACGCACCTACGCCAGTTGAAATTGGCAATGTGGTGTCCTCAACAGAAGAAAATGCATCTCGGAGACAGTTTTCGCGCGGAAGCCAATGCCAACGATGCGAATTGTGGCGAACGGCCGGTCGTTCTAACGAAGTTATGCTGGGGAAGGGTGTTTCACGCGTGCGGAGAGAGGTCGTCGAACGAAATCGAAGCCGAAGATAAGGGATATCGTCATGACAGAAAGAGAGAGAGAGAGTGCGGGGAGAGGAAGAAGCGGGAACGTCTGTGCCCGACGACGTGTGTCGCGAATAAAATGGAAGACTGGCAAGTGTTCGTCGTCCGACTCATCGACTGAACGCGACACACGTCCCGTCCCCGATATATCAGAACGCGGCTGCTTTATTTGAACAGGAGCATGATCAACGTGTTCCGAGGCGAGAACAGACAAACACGCGAGAACAATCTGCGAAACTTTCTCGATCATCGACTGGCCCGCTTGGGAGTCGTTCGTTCGCGATTTACGATGAGAGAACGGAACCAGAGAGAGAGAGAGAGAGAACGAGAAAGGGAGATAGTGGTGCAGAGGGAGAGAGAGAGAAGAGAGGAAACAGAGAGAAAAAAGAGAGCGCGAGGGGGACTTGGATCGATCGGCTCCTTTGTCGGCAATCGTACCGTGACTGAACGACAGGTACTGGAATAATCCGTACTAAAATCCTTGGAGACTGTACTGCGACAGACGATCCTATTGAATCGAACGTCACATAACGTCTATTTTTCTGCCTTGCTCACTCTCGCCATGCTTTGTGCGATATTGCTTTTTACGATACCCGTTCAGCTTCGCTTAATGATCACGATACCGATACTAGCTGATACGTTATTTAACCGAGCGCTTTTCCTCGAAATATTTTTTATTCACCCCGTAATCGTTATCGAATCTCAGCGACGTTTGTGTACCAGCTGTTGGAATTATAGTCGCGTCGATTCCCAATACTGTTGTATGTGCTTCGTCATGGGAAAATACCGCTAGTCGGTCTCTAGAAACTCGATCGTCTTTTAATGGCGAGACATCTGGCTCGTTAACCTAGTCGGTTAATTATCTTATTCACGCAAAGCAATGCTTCGAATTTTCTAATCCCGTGACGACCAATTAAGATTCGATATAATCTTATTTTCTGTGGCTGTTATGGATGTTTATCATGAAAATATAAAAATTTTCCTTAAAGAAATTATCATTGACAAAGAAGGATTCGGGATGTAAATAAAGTCGTAGTGCAATAAGTCATTTATTAGGCGATTCATTGTAGAAAGAGGAAGCTACACATTTTATTACGTTCCAATAATAATATTAATGTTCTTTTAAACGCTACCAATAACACCGTAAATATTACTCATTACCAAGGTATACAAATGGAATCCAACTGCTGGTTTTAATTAAGTTATTCCGTCTTAACCAGCAAGTTAGAACCTCTTTGAAAACCGAGTTGCAAAAAGAAACGTTCACAGGAACAAGAGAAAAGATCATTTCACAGAGACCGAACGGAGAAAAAATTAATTTCGCGGACCGAAAAGTTCCTTAGAGCCAATCTAACTTCGGTAATAATACATTAACAGCCGTGTCCGCGGGATTCTTTGTCCAGACTTCGAAATCAGATTGACTGCGCCGCTCACGATTTGCTTTAGAAGTTCGAGAGAGCGAATCCCGATCTGAGATCTGAGAGTCTCCGTGTTAGGAAAATGAAATGGCAACATTACCAGTCGTTGTAGTAACGAATTCGAGTTTGCCAGGACCCGCAGTGACTGTGGCTTTAAAGATTAATCCTAGTTAACGCGCGTGTTCCCGAACGTATAAAGAGCCTGCGTCCGCTGATTACTCGCGGGATAATCGAACGTGTGCCGGATAAGCGTGTATGGGGGTGTAGTATTTCACCGGATTTTGAGTGTTTATCGGTGTGTTTGTTAAAGTTTCGCCGGCGCCTTCCGAGTAAATACAGAAATATCGTCCTCAGGGTCCAGTCATCTTGCATAATCCAACAATTTGCAGCTAGACCGGCGTTAGTGGACGTCGAACGTGTCGTCTAGGCTCGGTTGGATCGCCTAAATAGTTGTTTTATTTATCGTTTTATGTGGAAACTTTTCAGAAGTCTGTCTCATGGATAGGATTTTTCTTCGTAAAAGTGTTACTGATTTACTTCCGAGAGAACCCCCGATTTCTATCCCTGATTCTGACGAAAAAGGTGTTCTCCACAAAAGTGCTACTATTTTCTCAACGAGAGAACCACCGACTACTTTCCTTAATTTCTTGAGTTTTATTGACAAGAAAAGTTTTCTCCGCGAAAAAGCAACTATTTTCGCCGTTAGAGAACCACTTCTCTTCCCGAGGAGATTTCGCGTAGGACGAGCAGAACGAGAGGCGTAGGTATTCTTCTAGTCGCGTGTAAATATGCAGGCAGGTTTCTAACAGTCGGCTATCCTGTCTCAGGGGAATGGGTTTGCATTGGATCAGACTGTGGTGCGGCTTATATGTAGGTCAGCCTCGACTGCGACACTACGTGCTCCGTAAGCCGAGCCAGCCAGGTGTGCTCGCTTCTTGAACACTCCCTTTCCCTTTTTAACCTCGTTAACCCCTTCGAGCATCTTTATAAATTAAAAATCCAGCGCGCCTTTACTTCTAAAAATAAGAATTTACAGCGCGTTCCGCCATTTGAACCTTTACAATATATTTCTAAAGCCCACGCCGCGTCGTACAGATAATATCCTCAATAAAAAATAAAAGTAAAACTTCACTACCGGCTATGTTGTAAAGTAAAATCCAGCATTGCTTCACTTCTAAAAATGTCAATTTAGGTGCGCACTGCTGCGCATTTAAATTTCTACATTATATTTAAAAACCTTCCGAACAGTTAATATTCCTTTCAATGAAGCATAAAAGTGAAACTTCGTTTCCACCATTTCTATAAATTCAAGTTATTAAATATAGATTAAGTAAAGAGAATCACGTTTACAAGAACTCATTATAATTATAATAAAGATAATAAATATACTAACAGACATAAATAGAACAAACCGAATGAAGTGATTTCTACAAATAAAAATAGAAATCCTCAAACGGCAATATTTTTCCATAAAGAATAAATGCGTTAGTTTGAGTTACTACCTGTTCGCAGGACAAATATATTTCAGATCTTATTCTACGTTAGTGTTTCAATGATCCGTGTTGGAAAATTCAAGATTGGTCGATTTATTCGGTGGAACGGGATCGTTCGGATTAAGAGATTCGACGCGACGTGTTCCTTGAAATTTTCTGGGACACTGGCCGAGCAATTCACGCTTTCGTCGGAAATGGTAAACAAACGAAAGGGAAACGGCTGTTTCGCGGTGGCGAAACGAGAGCGGCTCCGGGAATCAGCGCTCAAACGACATTGTCGGGTAACGTGATAGCGGGACCCGGCAGATTCGCGCACGTTGGCGAATTCCCTCGAAGGTTTCATTTTCTGAAGCCCCCCGCAATAACACGTCGATGTTTCGGCGTCGTTTAGCCCGAGCTTCGCAAATCGTCCACGGGATCGCATAATCGAGTTTTTCCCAGAAGAAATTTCCGCGGGAGCGTCCGATTGCAATTTCTTCGATACAATTCCGAATGATTAGAATGGGACGGTGGCGTATCGCGTGCCCGGAAGATCTTGATGCGATTTAGCAGACGGGGAACCCAATTCCACCCACCCACACACACTCGCGCGCCCACACACACACACTCTTTGTCATCGCAGAAAATTGGCTGAGGAACGGGCCCATACCGCAGAATGCGCATTTAATGACGTTATCAAAGGTATGCTGGCCGCGATCGTACAGCTATTTCGGTAAATTATGTTGCGCTGCACGCTGTTGCGGGGCTTTAGCTTCAGGAATCCCTCAGAATACCAATAGCCGCGGCTCTAATTACGGTCGTATAGTTAACAGTGACCAATATTGCTATTAAGCTGTCCCCTGTGCGTTTCCTACTCATCCGTCAAGCTTGCGCTGATTGTTCTCAGGCGCGTCTTTGTTCTCGGTTAACCGCGGCACGGCGTTCCGCCATCTTTTTTCAAGAAACACCCTGCTCTCTCCCTTTCTCCTCACAGGGGAGCTACTCGTTGTCTTCGTGAGGGAGATACTCTCTTTTTCTCTGTGTACATATTTGCCATTAGTAATTTTAATACTCCAATTCGTTTTGGAAGCGTTACCTTTAATATGCGTAAGTAAAAATCAGCTGCAACCGAGCTGTCTACGTCGATTTTTATTGTTAATGACTATTGGTCGTCACCAGTAGGTCCTTAAAATTAATTGTTCATACAAAAATCTCATAGAAAAAAGCACTTTCATTTTTCCAGGCAACTTTTCCAATTTTTCCCTAAAAACCTTATTCGGACTATCACGAACATTTTTTTTTTAAATTAGTCAAATCAGTCCATTCTCAAGTGAAGCGCTTACCAACAAACAGCATTCAATTTTTATTTATATAGATAGAAGAAGGCAGATAGATAGATTTCAGGATATTGTAGCTGACGTTGAGACGAATTCATATATCACGGACTCGACCCTGTAAATAACGTTAGAATAGATCTTACCAGTTTTTAGGGCTACATACCACGTTGCAGCTCGGAACCGATAATTACATATGAGAATCATGGTATCGGTTGGACGATAATCGCGAGGTTGGCCATTTCCAATGGGCGAAACGATCCGTCAACTATCCGCGAAACGTCCAGGAATCCTCGGAATGCCTCGGCGTCGCCGGTTTCCGATCGAAAATGCAGGTGCGCGGCTGCGGGTCAGAAAATTTCGTGCTTCTTCGTTCGAGTGATTTGCGTTGCGGCGCGCGTATCGGAAACCGCCGGGCTAAATACCGTCGCGTGAACTCGCGGAATGCGACAGGATTTTTTCAGCAGAATACCTGGGATCGCACACGCGCGGGCGGATTTTCCGGCTCGCGAATGTCATAACCGGTTCACCATGGGACAGGTTGCACATTCAGCATCGAGGGTCATGATTTAGCATCGAGTGGTCTGGAATTGCGAGCCATCGACCGCGGGACTGCACTCTAACCAACCCGAGTCATCGGAAGCGTTAAATAATTTTTGTCGTCCTTCCGTTTCAAAATAGCTCAGGACTCCCGATCGGTTTTCGCGGCCGATTAGAATGATCACTGTCGACGCGCTGTATAACGCACGAGGGTAAGGCATCGCGGATGATAATTAGGCCGTAGAATTTTATACATTCTACAGAAAATGAAAATTTTAATGGAATCGGACGCCACTGCATTTTATTTTCCATTTACCGGGACCGCTCTCGCGAAGAAAATGGAATTTCATTTTGTTCCGGACTCCCTTCGGCTCTCCCGCAAAAGTATGAATCTGCATACAACGCCGCGGTCTAACGACCGGGGTGTATGTATATTATATTGATCCAGACGCGAACCGGGGAACGGGGAACGTTTGTATTATGATGATGCTGATGAAAAATATGGATTCCTGTGCCACCGCGGGACCGCGAAACGATCGAGACGCGTTTCCGAGGAAGGAATCGTGCATTTCCGAATACGTAGCGTGTCAATACAAAATTTGCTATCGCCACGCTTCCCTCGCGGCGCCGCTGACGAAATTACGAAGCGAGGAAATGGAAGCAATAAATGGTCAGCCGCGAGGGCCGAGCTTGCGCAACGGTAAATAGAATGCGGTGGCTTTGTCGGTGTTTCATAAAGAGTGTAGAATCGCCGAGGCTAGGATCGAAAATGTTTCGCGCGCCTCGCTGCGCAGCGTCGAGCCGAGCCGAGCCGATCTGAAACCGCATTTACCCGTCGAAAATGCATCTCCATAATGAATTTCGCTGCGCCGCGCCGGTCTATCCGTTTCTTCCCCGAATCTCGTGCCTGTTGAAGCGGATTTACACTGATTCGTTTGAAATGCTCGAGTTGATTCTACACCTTAAGGGAGTAGACTTCTTTTTCCAGGATCGCAAAACTGCGAGATGCGCGTTCTCATTTCTCGATAATACAAAAATGGGGGTTTCACTAGTCAAAACGCTTGATAAAAAATCGATGTAGGCCGCTATCGCCCTGAAAAGTTTTATTATTTCGTTTTAGTCGCTTTTAATGCTCTAGGTTTAGTATTAAATTCGAACCCTGCGAATGGACAGCGTCCGTTTGTTTAGACTCGTCACTGTGGTTTCACTGTTTCATTTTGGGTGAACCATGCCATCACGTTATTGAAAGTAAAAACGCTACATTGTTTTCTAATCACTTCGGATGAAACACGGATGAAAGCGATCTTGATTTCTGTCATTGTGGATGAATCATCGGGAACAAGGGTGCAAAATGGAAAAGCCAAATTCGCCTTTAATCAACGGTATGGCTGACGGATTTTTAATTAAAAGTCTCGGGGTAATACACGTCGCGGGACAAAACGTCGAAGATTATGACTCCCACGGAGGAGGAGGAAGGTGGGGAACATCAAGCCACTGAGTGAAAGATCAAAGCGAGTATCATACGTTTGAGGATAAACGAGAGAACACTTGAACGGTGCGTTTCATTAGCCCCGACGGAAAGACTGACAAATCTGCTTGTTCCGATGTTTGAAAATTTGATTGAAATAAATGTCCGAACAGTCGAGCCCCGCTCAAATCCGAAGCCGATTAAACCGGATGCTGGGTTCATTTCGAGACTGCTCCAAAACATTTTGCTGTGTTGGTACACGTCGACGTTATCATCCGTTCCTCAATATTCTACGCTTTCCTCGATATTCGTCGATATTCCTTAATCCTAGGTAATTGCTCTGTCGTATATAATATATATTTAAATTTATATAATATATTAAATATCAAATAACAGCTACCCACGTATGCGTTATACAGAATTAAACTGTATCATAATGATCAATTAATTAACAAGCCAGAAATATCGAACTATAGTTGCGCTACATACGCACATTGTCGGGATAATGGCGTTGTAACATCCAGAGTCACCAGATAAGATGTGACTCTCCACTCTACCTTCCCCTTCCAAGACGCTATTTAACCTTTTTTTTATTAAAGGGACGTGGGAGATTGACAACTCCTACGCCCCAGGACGGTAGATGTTGAGCGTCCCTCTTCTCCTCTGTCTGCTCGAGCTGTTATTAGATCGGGGCCCCGTTGTTCACATTTCTCCCGACCTCAGCTGGAGCTCTATCAACTCCTGTTCTTGGCTCTTAAGACGCTATTTTACCTACGTTTCCGCCACGGCCCAGTCTCGTAGCGCGCTTTGTCTCTATCTCGTGACTAATCCGTACTAGCAGAGAAAGCGAGAGACAAACTCTTCTCCCTATTCTGTATTTCCTTCCTTTTCGTTAAAATTTGCTGAAGACTCGGTCGATTCGTTCGCACCTTCGACAAACACAGCGGCGCAATTCTGCTTTTGTCCGGGCTACAGCGCGAATAATTCCTCCGTCAATTACACCGACAATTTTGATAGGATACGTTGAGCCGGGGTTACTGTACCGCGTATACATTGTTTTGCACCCAAATGGATTTACGTTCGATTAATTTACACGCGGGACAGCGATCACCGGTTCCAGTTACAGAGAATTTATCGGAAGAGATTGCTCGGCGCGGGTTCGGGCCGGGCCGGAGCACAAATGAGAGAGAAAGAGAGAGAATGGGAGGTGGGAGGGAGACAAACGAGCCGTTGCGAGTTCACACACGCGAAACGGGTCACTATAAAGGGACAGTCTTAACTCGAAAGCTATGGTGGACCGGAGGTCTCGGTGCTGCAGTAGGTTTCGCTTCGTTAAGGCCGCCGCTACAAACTTGCCAAAGTGTTCTCAGTGTCCACAAGTCGGCGATCACACGCCTGCTGGGAGCTCGTAAGAGCGTAACCTCGGAATTCCCGAGGAGACACTGCGGGTAACTGCGGTAGTTGCGGTGCGGGCAACCTCATTTTAATTCCAGGTAACCGGCAAGGCGCCGCGTCCCGACGCTTATCCCATGGAACAATGCGAAAGAACGCTTTCTCGCCGTTACTCTCGAAGGAACGCAATGTTTGGTCCCTGTTTTTTCCGCCTTCGCATCATTGTCGTGTGAAGGGCATGTTCAGAAAAGTCTCGAATTAATTGTTCATTTCTAGTCCCACTTTTTCTTCAATATTTCGCTGTAAAAATGGCTTGGTTTCATATGTTACTAGCTGCGGAGGGCGTGCCACAGTAACGGGTTGACCCCGCCCACTGGTGGTATACCTGAAAAGTTTGTTATAGCATACAAAAAACGCGCACGGATCAGTTTCGAACCAGCCGATTATTTACATCCACCGCGCTTCGACAAATTCAACCACGACAGATGGACAACACGTGCGACAGACTCACTGAATCAGATCGCTGGGATCATACATACAGACACACATATTTTGTTCCATCGCGCAGGAACAGGACACCTGGGTTTCTTTCGAACACACGTTGTTCAGAATGATGATCTCGACACCCATAAAAATGGGTGGTGTATCCGTTTCTGTATAATAACACTGTTATGAACTACATTTGCCAGATTTGGCGTTTCCTGTATTTGGGATTTACCAATGAAGGTGCGTAATTGTGAAGAAAAACAATTGTGAGTGCTATAAAATGGACAATAGCCGAGTAATTAAAACAAGTAAGAAAAGATAAATTCCTCAAAGCTTTGTAGTGGCTAGAAATCGATCAATGAGATTAATCAACAAAATCTAATTTCTTATCGAGCTGGTTTCGAAACTTTTTGAACAGATTGTGTACTGCAACGAAAATATTTGCAACATTCAGCACAGCGCTTTACCTTCCAACATAAATATTTTCATCGTTGAACAGAGATCAACTATTTTTTGCACGGATAAGGCACGATTTGAAAAATACATGCTGCATCAAACAAACCACGCGCGTATTCGATGCCAAACGCAGGATGGAATCGAAACATTTTGTGTCCCGCTCGAAAACGCATTTCACCCATAGCTCTTTCACACTTCGAATCAATCGCTGCGAATGACTAGCTTTCATGTGTACGATCATTTCTGAAAACCCTATAAATGGCGACCTTGTCCCTCGAAAATCACGCAAATCTGCCGGAAATTTGGGAATCGACGTTTTGATTCGAGGAGAGAAAATTGGAAATGTTTGCGGATTGTTCGAATCCCTTTGTTGGTTTGCTGTATTGTAATGTGATTGTCAATCACTTATTGAACATAATGGAGCTATTATTAGAAGACAGCGGCATGGAAATAAGAATGTGACAAATAACTCTGTATTATGTAATCAAACATTTATAAACAGATATATAACCATTTGAAACTTCAAGCTAGTCGATCAACTAGTCAAGTCACCATGTACGAACTAGTCTCTCAAGTATCGCGATTGGTATTCATGAACGAACATATTCTATATTCGGCTGCTTTCCTCTGCCATTAAGCAGTGGATTAGTGTCGTCGGGGCAGGGGTGGAAGAGTGTAAAAGGTTAACAATTATGTTTAATATGATACAGGTACGACGAGCGAGAAAAGCCAGGGCGTTGCGGGAAATCGCGAGAGGACCGGTGTAGGGGTTGAAGAGCGCAGAATGGTAAAAGAGGGATAGAGAGAAAGAGGCGCTGGAGGGAGGGAGGGAGAGAAGGGGCGTCATAAGCCGTAGATACCCCAGGCACTCATACTAGTTTGAAACTCACACTCTCGTGTCTCGGCCGCGACCACCAACCCTAGGTGAAATCTACCCCCTTTTGCAGCCTCATTCCCTTCCTGTACTCTCGCTACCTAGCCTATCCTCGTTCCTGCAAAGCTATGCGGCGGAGTCTAATCAAATTTAATAACTTTTGTGCTACCCGCGCACTCTCTCCCTGTCTCTACCTCTCTCGCTCGCTCTCTTTCTCTCTCTGCCCCTCTCTGGCTCGCTGCTGCTCGCTCCTCTCGCTCGTACGTTCGCGAGCTGTCTCCGCGACTCCCCTGGTCTCCGTCACGTTATAAACTTCTGCCCCCCTCGCCAGCCAAGCTACTCACTGCCGCAGATTTATGACGGGAACATGTCAGACTCGCTGAAACCAGCTCGATCTGCCCGTGACTCCATTCCGCAAAAGGTTTCGCGGGTTCATCGTCTACGGACCAGTTTTCCTCTTCCTCCCCTTCATCTTTTTCTTCTTGTTCTCCTCACGTTTTTTCTACCCTGCGTGTACCCTGTCGCTGCCACCCTTTGTGTAATTTCACGGTAATAAGAGTCTCGTGGAAGAGGAGAGCATTTTTGACGGGAAAAGAAAAGTTGAAGTGGATAGGCTAGCACTTCATCTAGCGTTGTTGCGATACGGGGCGCACCTGCCACTTCGGATTACACGGAGGGAGCCTTCACTGCACCAACGAAACGATTCAAACAAATCACAGGCATAGGCACCAGGGTGAACAGGTTCTGCAAGATTTCGTAGGATTCATCTTTAGGAGCAGTTTCTCTCATAAACATTTTCATAGAATCCGCAGTTTGGCGTGCAATCGCGATTACGCTACGGCCACAGAAGTATTCGCGGGATCTACTCGCCTATACCTTAAGGAAGAATGCACGCACCGAGATTCCCGGGCGCGAGCATAAATACTTCTCCAGCCTGTTCAGGATGCAAATGGTGGACAGGGTGTGCGACGGTGTGTGCCTTCATGTACAACCGTGTCGCAAACTTGTACGAACAAGCTGGAGATTCGTGCGACTATGCTCCGGGATCGAGGCAGGAACGCCGGATGTCCATTTCTTGTCGCGTGACCGTTCGCTGTATTACCCGAGATCGGCAAAATTGATGAAACGCTCGGAAGACGAGGGCTGATCGCGAGAACCGCGTGTATGACATACTTGAGACACCTGGACGAGAGTGCAGCTTGTTCTGGAATTAGCGATTTGGGATCTACTATCTGGAATTAATACAAGGTATTGAAAACAATGGTCATCATTTCGAACATTAATCGCAAATTATTCGTAAATTAATCACTAATAATACCTGTAATGCTTTCTGAATTTTTTATACCCAAGGTCACGCGAAGGGGTCTTCACCCCTACTACTACATCGCAAAAAAATATATAGTTCCATTTAAAGAAAATTAATGACCTTGATACCTAGAAAAAATGACCTTGATACAAGATTTTTCCCAATCATTATTACCTCTTCGGTTAGATTAATATTGTCCTATAACGTTTTTCCTATTACTAACAAACGAGATATTCAAGGTGGTCAAGTTAGCTGGGACACCTTGTATAAAGATGACTGATATAGAATCTGAATATTAAAGAAAACGTGCATAGACAGATATAGAAGATAATATGGAAGATCATCTCAAGATCGAGAGAAAAGTCGATCGTAGATAAATCTCCAGAAAGGAACATCGAGAGAGCGCTTCAAGGATTTTTACAACTCCGTACGTTCCGCTCTAAAAAATAGAGCGACAAAGCCCCATAAAAGACTCGGCACTACGTCAGCAACCTTTGGCTCGAATCATAAAGTATGTAGCACTACGTCCGCAGCCGGGGATGCATTAACACCTTGCCGGTAACTACCGCAGGGAAGTATGTTTTCAGCTGGCAAAGAAGAAAAGCTCTGCATCCGGAGCTTACGAATCTGTGTTTTCTGGTAGAAGCTTTTTGATTCGGATTTATGTGTGCTTCCGTGGTCCTGTTTCTACCTATCTTTTTGCTTTACGTCGTCTAGCTTTCGGCGGGTGCATTAACATATGCAGTGCTGTTAAAATTTGGTTCCCCGAATTACTAGAATCTAATTTTATTTCATTTCTACAGTTTCAACGCCTGATTCCTTTGTCTAAACAATTTGAAAATCAGGAACATTAAACGAACATTTCAAACTGTTCACCTCCTCAAAATTACTCATCAGTTCGCCACAGATTAATAATATTACACATGTGTACAGGATTAAATCGGAGTATAGTCTTGTTTTGTCGTGAGGGGTGACTTTTGTTCATGAAGGCAATTAGAAGAGAGGAAAAGTTTCAAACAGCCCAGCAACAAAATAAATCGCAGGATAGGGGATTGAATCGTTTAAGGAATAAACCATAGTCTCCACGCCGACGAATTGTCACTCGGTGGATCACCGAAACCGATCGAGTCGCTTCGAAATCGTGGGCAATGAATCATGGGGAAACGGCATTGATTCGCTCCTCGTAAATTAATATCGAATAGGCTCGCGGGCGTAGATCGCGGAGAACGGTCGCGGGGAGGGGATGGTCCGGGGCATTAAACTCGAAAGCAGAATAGCCGTATCCGGATTTCATACGCGACCGCACGCCTATTTTGTAGCAGTTAGAACGGTGGTCAATTCTCGTCCCGGCGTGCCCCGCGGTTCCCCGTTGCACCCCCGATGCCCCGATGCACCGGTGCACCATCCAGCCTCGTTCAGCCACCCTCTGCGCAGAGCCGATGTTTTCCCCCGACCCCATCGAATCCGGGACTGCGCGACTCTGTCACGGATTTACCGATAATGTTGCGAGTCCCGCGTACACCTAACCGCGTGCACGCACACGCTGCCAACGTTGGGAGTTGGGGGTGAAGCGGGGGTGCCACAAGCCGAGGTATATCGACCGGCCAGTAACTACAGATTAGTGTTATCAGAGCGTAACAACGCGAAAGCGTGGTTTACCTTGACACTGGTGAAACGCAAGATCGATGGCGGAACGGGGGTATCGTGAAAGTCGCCGATAAATTGCTCGGTTTATTTCGTGAACCCTCGCTCGATACCCGGTCCGATTGATAGTCTGCGTATCCGCCACGAACCGCTAAAATCGTCCACCGCTTCTGCCAGTCGTGTGCGAGGCTGCCACGTGGAATCCGGGAAAACCGGCTGCGCCAACAACCAGCAAGATTGCTACCCCTGAGCACAGGAGACGACCCTTGACAAGACGGGTACCTCCTAGCATTCTCCGCGTTTCTACCAGCCTCTCAACATTCTGCGAACCGTCGACGATCAAGTCTGGAGGGTTATACTTGCACTCGAACGTCGTACTTTGCGTAGAGATCGATTGCTAATCGTGAAAGACAACGTCAAACGTTATCGATATTGCGAGAGAGTTTTTACGCGATTAAAGAATCTTCAGGAATGGATTACTGTCGTCGAGCACCTTGGTAGTTTAGCGATCTTGTGGTCTCTGTGGTTTCTGCTGTTTGCGTTGGACGAACTCGTGGGGAGATAGTAGCTTGTACTACAGTGTATGTTACTTGCTATTAGTTTTCTTATGCCCTTCTCGAATATGGAACCATGGTTGCAAAAATATAATAGTACCTTCACACAAATATATTTTTCATATAATTCATTAATTCCCGTAAGCATCGTTGTAATCAACATATTCGACGAATTACAAATTTCCTGATTGTATCACAGTGGAAATTGAATTTTTCAGTCGTTCGTTTTTCGATATGGAGAAAATTACATTTTGAAAAAAAAAGTTGCAGGTGTTCAGTTGTACCGTGATTCTGCTTTCTGAATAAAATTGAAAATTGGTTTGGCTGCATCCAGAATTGATAAAACTGTTCGCCTGAAATTGTAACCGGTTCTGTTTGCGCGCATGTGACCCGAGGAAAAAGACGGATTGAGAGAGCCGCGATAGATTAACTTGAAACTGTGCTCGAACATCATCGAAGACAGGTCTCGAGGAACATCATTCGAGCACGTACCCGTTTGACGTCAGCTACCGGGGACGGTATTCCCGTCGCATCTGGTAGTTGATCGATGGACCATTCGCGCCGCGGATATTTTAAAACTATTAAGCCCGCAATTTACAGTAATGACCGTTATCGTGCACCGAAGTAACTCGCATAGGCAAATGTCCGTCCATTACGCGTAGCATAGTAATTAAGCGGCGGTGTCCCGCAGCAATCCGCGTCTCCCCGAAACCGTGTAAAACCTACGCGCCACCCATGCACAGCCGACGTGTTTACAACGGAGCACTTCAACGATTCGGCGAAACTGTAGGTCTTTCTGCAAAATAAAAATCGCACGCGTCGCTAGCAATAAAAAAATATACTAAAAATACAAGAATATACTGTAATATACCAGGTGATACTAGAATATACCAGAATATTCCGGAATATACTAGAATATACCAGGACACGCCAGAATATACTACAATATCTTAGAATATACTAGAATGTGCTTGAATATACTACAATAAACATGAAGAAACTGTAGATTTTCTGCAAAATAAAATTCGCGCGCATCGCTAGCAGGAAAAGGAAGTTTAATAGAAATGTATAATAGTCTCAACTATTTGAGAGAATAGCGGATATAATCTTCTAACATTCACTTTCATCGATCGAAGACGTAAAACAAGAAACTCTACCATTTGCTCGAACGAAATACGTACCCGAGCTATTATCAAATTGTGAAGCAAATATACTCCATAGACGTCTTCTCCCTTTCACTTGAAACACCGCGATCAAACATTTTAGCGATCCCAAACGGAACACTGGTCTTCCCGCTTGATAGATTATGCACGTGGTTTCCGTGATCCTATCATCGTATCATGAATTTTCTTCGCAGCTCCAGTTCGCTATTGAATCTGCGCCGGATTATTAACCATTTAGCGATTCCTCGTGTTCACGCCTCAACATTCCGCGCCCCGCCGGTCCCGGATTTGTATTTGGAAGATTAGCCGTGGAGCTCAAATCGCGATATCTAATCAGGAAACTGCGCAGACTGACTGACTGTGCGCGTTATATATGGCCGTCTAATGAATTTACAGCGCTCATCTCGGATGCTATCAACGATTAGCCGGCACAGATTTATCGCTTTCCCTCTCAAACACGCTTCGACGATTGACTTCGAAGAGCAATTCTTCATAAATCGACTAGCGATGAAATCCCCCTCTTCCACATTACACCTTCGAATAAACCTCAGATATTCTTATTTCATTCCATTTCGCAGCAGTCCAAGATATTAATCAAGAAATACGTTTAATATTTTATTTAACAATCTTTCACTGCTCTGACATGGACAAACCGTTTTGCCTTACTTATTACTAGATTTTCACGATACCCCAGTCAGTCCCATAATTGAAGACTGGAATTAACCAAGGCTGTAAGTGCCAAATGAAAATTTCGAGGAGAATCCTTACATAGCCTGATAGAATGCAATTTATTTCAGTGACACATGAAACAATTACAATTTGCAGTTTATACAACTTGAAAACAATATATGACTTGTTTATATTAAGTTATAAGTCCGCTTGTCGTTTTCTCGAAAAAGGAACAACAAACTAACCAATCGTCAGGGAACTTGCACCCTTATTTCATTTTATTGGCGGCGGATGTTACTCGGAGACAATAAATGACAGAAGCATTCTTCGAAGCAGTGCAGCTACGCGTAAAAATCTAGGTAAATGTAAGAAAATACCCAGGCTCGTTTTTCCACTTGCCAACTGATCCCGGAACGGATCTTGTCAGCGATGTTCGCAAGAAGAACGAATGATATTTTAATTGCGCTTATCGTCGCATAAATCGGCCAGTTGTTCTCATTCAGAAACAGTTCGCCGGAGTAAGTTGCTTGATTAACAGGTTAAGAGGTCGTTTAAAGCGCGAGAGGCTGTGCTCGGCAGTTTCTCCATAGGAGGGAAAAAATTCCCGTGCTCGTTCCTCCCATTTGCAGAAGCAGCTTAAATAGTTTCCATTCGATGGGTCCCGTATTCTCGGCGTATCACGAGCCCGCGCCATTACACAAGAACGAATAGCAACAAACGGGACGCGAACGATATCGACGTTGATGTTACATGCGCGCTCTTTTCACCGTTACCCGATATCCCGCGGGAAACGACGCGAAAACAACTTCGAACTGCGTGTTCTACAGTGCCCCTCCTCTTTTTATAGAGTCTACCGTGGAGAATCATATATTTCGTAACGTCGACCATGTGTTTTCTGAGACAATAGAGATACCTCTGCCGTCTGTTCTCAGCTCGATGTGCCCGGTATTCCGCGAGCGTTCCAACACTTCTGCATCTTCGCTATTATAACATTTACTCTCTGTCGTGATTACATCGCGAATTGTAGGACAGAATCGCTATCGATTCTATTATCCTTCCGTCTTCGCGATTTCATTTATTCCTTGTTTTGTTTTTCAGTTATTATTTTCCGATGCAGCTCAATTTCCTTCGTAAAATGGGTCGTGGAAGATGTTAGGTATGTACACACATACATTAATCTAGAATTTGTTTACTTTCTTTTAGTAGCGACCCATATACTAAATTTCTTTTCATAATTTGTTAATGTTCTTCTAAAAATATTACAAAATCTCTTGGAATGTCTATTCGTTGCTAGTTTATATATTAATGTAGAGTCTTAAAATGAGAATTTGTGCAAACATATTAAAGACAAAAGATGTTAAATAATTTGTACAGTTTGGTTGGCTACCCAAGGCTTAAGAAACGATTTGTCCAAAAGAAAGATGGGCCCAGGCAGAGGCATAAGGACAGGACCGTCGTCAGTCCTGTATAATCAGCTAGTCTGCTTGTCGTTTATTAGGGCCTGTTACGCACAACAGACATTTCCAGCAGTCTTTATAAAACTACCCTTGTAGGGAGTGTTTCGAGCTAAGCAACTGAAACTTCGCCGGTTGATTTCGAATGTTCTTGTTGGTGGATTGATTCTGTATACTCGTCATGAAGATCCGCTGTCCGAGAGTTGAACAATGGACATTCAACTCGGAGATGAGAGCGCTCTTTCACGGAGCATCTCGAGGGATAATGAAGAGACCGCCCGGCGATGTTAAACGTAAAAGTCTGCTGGATCGAAAGCGTAAGAGAGAAAGAGAGGGGAGAGGGAGAGAAGTAGCTCTCGCGGTCGATTGAAACCCCGGTTCGGTGCGCGCTCTTTGCCGCTAATCCGAGGCGCGCGGTAAATCCCACGGGGTGGCCATTGCGAATTAACGGGGCGCGTCACGGTATCGGGAAGGCGTTAAAAAGCTCGTCGGCTGTAACTCGTGATCGCGGCTCGGTCACCGGGGCGATCTAACGATAACGATCTCCGCGCGGGTGTCCGGGATTGTGGACGGTTGTAGATCGGCGGGATATCCGCGGGATTTCGATGGGAATGAAAAAAAGGCGTCATAAGCCGGTGTCGGCCGGGAGCCAATGGCATCTCCGTTGAACGTAACAGATTCTAATGGTAATGTTCATGGTTACTGCCGGCTGGGAGGACGGGCAACCGTGGTTAGGGGAGAGGGGCGGTAGGGGATGGACGGCCTTGTCTCTAATTACTTCGGAATATCTGGCTCGTTAAGGATACTGCCGCGAGCCACTTACACGCTACTTATTAAGGGGCACGGTTCCTCTTTTTTCCTCTTTCTTGCTCTCTCTCTTTCTCTCTCGATAGCTCGTTTCCGTCCGCCCACCCCCGCCTTGGATTTCGGAATTAACGACAGACGTTAAATAAATGGCCCGACGCCGCCGCGACCTATAATTTCGCGGACGCCATCGACCGTCCCGGGGAACCCCGACGCATCCCCCTGTAATGGAATATTTAATCCCTTTTTGACCGGACCATTTAAATTTCCCCGGCTCATGCATCAACAATGACGTCATGCGCACGCGCGTCGTAGTCTCCCCGAGATAATTGGATCTGTCTTCGTTTAAACGACGCCGCGATACTAATCCGATGTTAGCCAGACGACGAGGCCTTGTCTCGGTCGGCGTAGTTATTGCATCAAACCGAATTTCCAAGCGGCCCTCGTCACACGGACTCGCCTTTGAGATCTGCGGCACGACCGATGCCGGATTAACATTGATTTAAACAGAATGTGGTGATGAGGTGGCATGACTTGATTCTGAATGGAAAACTGTGTGAGAAGAAACGAGTAACATTTTTGTGCTCGATGTTTCGGCTCTGAGAAAATTCAGCTGATGCGTCTGAGCATTACCGTCTGATTCTACTTCCTGTGAATGCTAGGACACTATGTATTGTCCGTTCGGGATGGTGCAGTTCGGAAGTGTATGGTTGCGAGTCTGATTTCCGCATGTTGGCCGAAAACTTTAAAATCTCTCTAGTCTCGAAAATGAAACATGTCATCCGACCTAGAATAATACAATTTTGTATGATTTTGTTCATTTTATGCATATGAAATTTGTATTAATTGATTAGATATCACCATATTTAATAGTATAAACATATTGTAAATAATGGTACAGCGATTTTTAGTGGTGACTCTGAGTCACCCCTCGAAGTACAAGTTCCAGAAGAATTGTAGCATGTCGGATCATGTCGGTAAAATCTACGACTGTAGAAGCAATTATCTGTCCGTATCAGCAACGCAAATCTCGTTCTAAGTTTTCCGAACGGTGGATTCGTAGGTAGGTAGGTGTTGAGCGGCAAGTTTCCCGGAGGATGTCCACATGTCGCCACGTTGATTCCTAGTTAAACAGAAGACGGGACAAAGCGTCCGTGCGGGGGAAGGCCGTTCGTTTACGTGTCGTCCGAAACAAGTGCTCGCAACTTAAATAATAAATATGTATAGCGAGCGAGAGAGAGAGAGAGAGAAAACGCACGTGAGAGAGAGAGAGAGAGGGAGTTTGATATAGTGTAATTTCACGAAGTTTATACCGCGGGATGTATCTCGTAGCCCCAAAACTTTGCTTCGGAAGTTGAATTACCACGTGCACTTGCCCTGTCTCCGTCGGCTCTGCTCTTTGCTCCACGCTCCTCGCTCCACGCTCCGTGCTCTTCGCTCCGCTCCGCTCTGTTCTGCTCGGCTCGACGTTGCTCCGCCGCGGCGCTGACGGTGCTGGACCGGTTACGTGACTGAATGTTTAATATGCTTGGACGCACCGCCATTATCGCGGCAGCCTTTGAATATTTTATAGCCGGCGTCATTTGCGCACCGATGCACACCAGGCTCCGCTTACCTATGGCCAGACGGACGCACGCGGTCGTTCGCGCGTCGACCAACAGTCGTAACTTTAATCCTTAATTTTGCGTACGGGAAATTGTGCTCGGCTGTGGTCCGCTTCGCTCTACTTCGCTCTGCTCTCCGCTTCTTTCGGCGATTCCACGAGTCGGCCACCTGCGAGTCGAGACGCTCGAACGAAATGCCCTGCACTTCGTTGCTTCATAGCTCCTCGATTCCGCTCCTCGGGCTCCAAGAACAACGCGACCAGTTTCCGTGCGGTTTACGCACGATCGTTTCGTTTCGTGCACGGCGAAGCCAAATTCCTCGCTGATACGAGCAATAGCAAATATTGTGTCCCCCTCCCCTCCACGGAGAATAGTCTCCGAGCACTTAACCGGGGCGGTGATTATTTGAGGTGGAACGGGATTGTGGCTCTTGAGTGGGGTCAATGTTGCTCCGGGGTCGAAGTCCAAAGAGTTGACAACGCTGGAGACAGATGCGATTATCCTTTTTGATATATTCGCAGCATTGCGAGAGGCGTGGTTTGGTTGCTCACGATTTTGAGCCAGAGCAGTGCCCCATGGGGCAATCTTAGTCCTTGATAGGTCTAGACTATCTATCAGCCAAGAACAGGATTGTAGATTCGCGCACATAAAAACGCTAACCTTTGAATACGGAAAGCGGGCCAAGGGGGACGCGTGTGCTTGGGAGGTGGAGAGGGTCTCGGGAGAGACCTGGGCGGTGGGGGTTTAGTCAGTATGGTGTTTAGAGCTTATAAGCCTCATAATTCCCCCAAATAACATCTTAGGGGGAACCGAGTCTGACACTACCCGCCAAACTTCATCTGCGGCCGTTGTGCATAAGCAGCATTCCCCCACCGCCCTTAAACAAAAAAAGGTCTAGACTATCTAATACGAAGAATGCTTTCACTGCTCACTATGCAGAGAGAATTACAATGGTGATTCTTTGGTACAGTGCGAGGAGCCTTCCGGAGCCAACTCTGGAAAATACAGAGCAGGTCTAAACGTAGGAATTAATTCAGAATCTACCCTATGAATTCTAGCGAATGCAACATTACTGAACGACATAAAACGTATTCTATAGTGACATAAGAGTGAAATTCTACCGAGAAGTCCGTCGGAGAGCTAGACTCCGCAATAATTCCCAGCGTAGAAGGGAGAGAAATGAGGGCTGAGACATAATTCGGGGGCGTTTGATCCGGCGTCGTTAATTAAGCATCGCCGGCCGGTTACGGAGCCGGTTTATGATCCTGGCGGTAAATTCGTCCAACGAGTTTTCCCGTGTAGCTCCTCGAGGAACTCTCCTCGCGTCCGAGAAAAAGATTTAAGCCGAAAGTTAAGGGGCGGGTCCCGCTTGCACGAAGGGTGTGCAACACCGAAAGAGGACAAAGTAATAAAGTTGATGGGGCTAGGAGTGAGAGAGTGAGAGAGAGCGAAGTGGCCAGCAGTGGGATCGAGGTAGAAAGAAGCGGGCCGGCGTAATGAAATGGAAAAGTTTCTGGCCGGGACTTCTCTAGCCGGTAATGACTGCTAAGCGAATTAAAGAACCGGCTATCTAACTCCGCGAAGCAGCGTCAACCTTGACGGAAACGACACGTTCCTTTATTGAACAAAATACAAGGCTTGTTGTCTTCGAGTTACACACGGCTGTGCTTGGAGTTGGTAGTACGTTGGTAGTCGAAACAGTACTAGTCTTGTCTTGTGTGACTTGTGTGGTCTTGAAAAATTGTATATGATTGGTTGGAGGGCTTGTTTGAAAGGTAGTGGAAGTAGTGAAAAATTAGGAACAGTAAGAGTATGCAATAGATACATTCGGTTACAGACGGCTACAACTATAAAACTACAAATCTTGGTACGCCAACGGTTAAAATGGTTCAGCATGTGTTCGTCAGCTACGTGCCCTTCGGTTTTTTGAATATTCTAAATATGATAGACTCGCTATTTTTTTTACCGTGTCTGTCATCCCTGTCAGTTGTAGTATAGCTGACTTTCACGGTCGCGCTCTTGTCCCTTCACAGAGGGGTTTACGACGGAACAGAGGGGGTGATTCTACATGGGAAAATAAGTCGAAAATATGGAATAAATTTGTTTCGTTTGACGCCTCGGTTTAGGGTATGAATACTAAAGGAATACTTCCCTCTCCCCACCAAATCCATTTGACTAGCAAAAACTTTTGGACTCATTTTTCCATATAGGTTCACATCGACCTTGAGGAGAACGTGGTTCGGAACTGATACGAACGTCAAATCTAGAGGTTCTGCCTCCTGCAGGAAATATTACGAAGATTACTCGACCGTGCGCCTATCAAGCCGGAAAACGTTGGTTAATTATTCAGCCAGATTTGCATATATCGCCGGCAGCAGATCGCGGTCCAAGGATTATCCTGGCAGTCTTAATACACGACACCCCTATTTATATAGACGGGGCCAGACTCTGCCTCGCGTCAAAACTACTAAATCGATTATCGATACACCGGACCGGGCTGCACTTTGTATGTATATGTTCATGTATATGTGTGTGCTAAAACCGACCGGACGCGAAACAATTAATCTCCCTGGCGGGTACCCGTTATCTAGCTTTTTTATCGGTGGAAAAATCCCCGTGTTCTCGGCCCGATCCCCTGTCCTGTAAAGGCGGCCTGTAACTCGATCGAATCGGCCCCGGCCCGCCTGTCTTTCTCTGTTTACACCGTGTACCGCTGTCAACCGCTTCCGTTATCATTTCTTCGATTTGTTCCCGATCCGCTATTTTTATTAATCCTCGCGCTGCCGTCTGCGCCGCCTGCGGAAATCGGCTCTTTCCGTCACCGCGGCAATTAACTATTAACAGCTCTGCGACATGCCAGTGGAGGTTCCTCAGTCGGGATTTTTTCGTTCGGCAATTTTCCAGATGGAGAAAGGTGTTACAATCCAGCCGTAGTGTACAAATTCGTTGGTTTGATCCTGTTTGAAGTTCCGATTGAACACGCTCACTGCCGAACGATTGCCGAAAAATATAACAACCCGACCGTATTGTACACTGGGATTGTCCAAGCTAGATAAAAATACACCGAAAAATAACTGTTGATATTTCATCGATCTTTTACCACTGCGTCCATTTGAGGGACAGATTCAGTTCATAAAGTGAACGGATGAGGGTTAAGCAAAGTCATGTGATGGTACTTCTCTCTAATCAATCGCCCACTGCTCTAATTAATCTACATAAACTTCCACGGACCAACAGGCTGCCACTTTTGTATACTCGTACCATGAATGAAGCGTCCATTTCCCCGATCAATGTAGGATTGAACGAGGCAAAAATTAGCAGAGTTAATTGGATGAAAGAAGCGAGTCAGCTCCGTCGGAAGTAGCAAAGTCTGGGTACGAGTGGCGAAGTGGTGAGGCGTGGAGCAACGCCACTATACAAGCTGCTAACGATTAACTGTCCGTGCTCGCGATACCAGATAAAGGATAATAGCACGTCCGGATTCCACTTTAGTTATCTGACGCACAGATTCAGGTTGAAATGAGATTTCAGTGCGGCAGCGTCAAATAAATTTAACGTCGGTGTGTACACGCAGCGAGAGGGTGTACATGAACTACGTAAGACAGCTTTAGAGCCAGTCGTCGTCCTTCAACGCCGGGTATCGTGTACATTAAAATTCCGACCGAAAAACCAGCCCCCGGGCAGTTTCGTCGACAGTCTGTATTTGAAGACTCTGGTAAGTTAGTGTCTTATCAGTACTCAAATACGATTATCGAGCCGCTGTAAAACACACCTCATGGAGAGGTACTGAAAGAATTAAGGGAATAGTAGAATTTTCGGAGAACAATAATTAGAATAAAACGAGTGAGCAACGGTATACAAACTATAGACTTGATTAACTGAGATTCTAATTTGCGACTGACCTTCCTTCGAAGGTCCATAAATAAGGAAACCGCGTGGGGGTGAAAATTCCCTGCACCAATAATTGAAAAGTAGGACCTTAGCCAATAGCAGAGTAGGTTTTTTAATAAGGAGAACGCCCACAAACGAAATTACAGAAACACCAGATATAAACCCAGATAGACTTAGGGAGACAGGCTCTTGGCGCTATGATTGGGCCCACGCTACGTCAAGTGTCACAGAGAGCGGTACGGTCAGGCCACACACTAAGAACGTTTCAACGGTTAGTATGTCTGATACGAAATTCTGATAGCAATTGTCACGTGAACTACCACATCCGTAAGAATAGCATTCTTGCTGGAAGAAGGTAGCGCTTCGTCAAGAGTTAGGCTGGCTCGTTGCGAACGCATCGCAGTTGGTTCTTCCGGCCTTCCAGGAGACTTTGAAGCTCGCCACTCAAGCATAACCGCGTAATGCGTTAAGTGGAGGACCCGCAACTTTCCACTTCTGGAGCAGCTTGAGTATCCGAGCGCAAGTTACACAGGGTCGGGCCCGTGTTCCGCGCTAATCGAATACAGCAAGTTCGTCAAATTCGTTGCTCCCCGAGTAGTTATCGCCCGCGGGTGTCTGCCAGCAACAGTAGCAGCAACGGCAACGCATCGGCCAAATGAGATGCATTTAGCTTCGTTGCTCGAACGTGGGGCCCATCCGGTCCGCTTCTCAGACAATCGATCCCTGCCCCCGACCCACACCCCTTCGTACCTTCGGTAACTTTGATTCCCGAACAGCCACCTCCTCGTTAGCTCGCATATTCATGCCAAAACTGCACTAACCTAATCGGTTTTTCGACCTGTTTCCAAACACGTACGACGACCACCATAACTGATCGAGTACTCTGCAAATCAGAGTAACTTTCGCAGCCCGTGCGTCGTCCACGGAACAGTGTTCGCGTACACAGCCGGCCTTGTTTCCTACCTTACTCGCTGAACATGATTTAATATACATTTTAAAGGTAAAACAATCTTCATTTTAAAACAATTTTTGTATAATACTAAATAGGTTCGTCAAGGTTCAGAAAAGAAGATTTGTATGTTTTTCATAGAAAATCATATCCATAAAATGTTCATTTTTAAATGCTTGTTCCAATAATATAATTTTTATATAATTTCATTATTCTCGACATTTTCGTCATTGCTAAACATTTAGAAAGTATTGTGGATGCCTTAAATGCCGATATGAGACAAGTCATTTCTTACCAAATGATCTGCTAGATCGGCCGCACGGATCACAAAACCACGTGCCGAATATTTATCTCAAAAGTAACGCCCCCAGAAAGTTCATTAAAATCGATTAGTGTAACTTGAATACGTTCCCTCATCAGTCTGTCTGCGAGTAAATTCCGGATCGGTTGTCCTAATTGTTTCCAACGTTCCGATTGGCTGACAACCGTATCCGATCCGGAACGGCTTGGATCGTTAAGGTGGCAAACGCAAGGAACGGTGTGTAATTCGATTCCGCCGTTGAAAACCGAAACACTGGGACCGTTAGCGTTCTACACGTGGTCTCGCGGCTCGACTCGGCGCGACGCGGTGAGAGTCGGTATATCCCAATAATTAATTAATTATTCGACGCCGCGGAAGCGTGCAATTTCGCCTGGACAGAAACCAGAATCCCTGGGACGTTGGCCAGACGCCAAATTAGCTTATTAAATTAACACTTGGCACGGGAGCTTTTCCGCCGCGGAAGCCGGCACACCGCGCGCCGCGCCGGGTACGAGACATCTTCGGCTCTCGTGCGCGGGACAAACGTTTCAATTCCGCGGAAAGCAAGGGAGATTTACGCGGAGAACCGATTTATCGAGAGCTAGCTCAACTAGGTAGAATCGCGGACAAACGAGAATGACCGCGTCGTAAATTAAAAGTACAGAGGACAGGGGCGAAGCGAGTGCTAAAAATGGAGCGGAACGTCGAGCTTGACAGGAACGGTCGTCTAACAAATTTCCATCGCGATCGTATCGAACGATCGGCGAATTTATTAGCTCGAAGGGCGCCGATGACCAATTACTCGGAACCTGGCCGACACACAAAAATCAAACCAACGCGCGGTGATCATTGCCGCTTCGACGACCGACTTTCCGAATCGGGCGCGATCAATTTGCGAGCGAGCCCCACGGCTGAAGCGTCCCGTTCACCGTGATACGATACGAATACGGGATCGAACATGGCTCGTAACAATCGGTAACGTGGTCCCGAACCGGCACTCGCGATATTTCAAACAGAGTTTTGATTTCCACGCGATTGGCCCAGACCGGTGCCACAGCGGCGCAGCCGCGCGTCCGCTATAATCCGAAATGAAACGGCCGCGGCCGGGAACGTTTCATTTGCTAAATATTGCGTGGATTTCGCCAGTATTGTGTTCGACGGTCCATGGAGCCGATCGAAAAATGTACTATCCGGGACGCGAATGGCTTGGAAGAACGATTGCTTAAAAGCTAACGACCCGGGAAGCCCCAATTTCCCATCGCGACAGTGTGCCGTTTCTACGGAATCGCTGGAACATTGACCAATCTTCGAGTTATAGTTGAAAACTAGGTGTCTTTTCAAAATACAGGGTGAGTCACTTAAGACAAGCCACCAGTAAAATGAGAATTGTGGGATGGTGGAGGCTGGTTCTACCGTTTCGTTGAAAAGAACTCCTTTTTCTTTGACAGAGCTCTTGTTCTTTCACAAGAAAAATTCAAACGAATCTCCACAACGTAAACGAAGAAGATCCATAAAATCTCCGACCCGAAATAATTGATAAAACGCTGATTTCGTTCTGAATACGGACGATCGACAACAGATCTTGCTGTTAATTAATACCTCGCGTTCCTGATTTCGCTCGGTAAAGTGAACATTGCAGAGTCGTCGAGCCTCGTTCAACCCCTTCGTTCCTACGAGCCCCTTTTCTGGTTAGCAGGGCTCTGGTTCTTTCAGGAGAAAAATGGAAACGCTACATTCTCGGTAGCTCGAAAAATCCGAGGGTACCGTGGACTCCAAAAAACTGGCGCGGCGTCTTTTGTGGCTCAGGGGCAGCCCAATTAGTCCGTGCGCACCTGTACAATCGGAAGGGGCTTTGAAAAGAGCAAAGATCCGCATTCAGGGATCCTCGGGGCGGCCGAGGGTCCCTTGAAAAGCGGCGAGGAGATAACGTTATCCGTTCCCCGAGTCGGCTCATCATGTTGCAACGATAAATTGCGGCCGTGTAATTGCGAAAAGTCGCGGGAGGGTACAGCAAGCGGAAGCGGGTCAAGCTGCAACCCCCCAACAAAATGTTTAATTGCACGGCCACGGCTGTTGGTCTTTTCTCGATCGCATCGCGCCGCTGATGTATTTATCATCTTCGACGACAAGTTGCGTCTCGGCGCGTGCGAAACTGCTTCGCGACGACAACGACCGCTCGCGCAATTATATCTGGCAGAAATTACTCGCGTAACTACGGTCCCGACCGGCCACCAGCGTTTTCGAACTTTTGCTCGTCGAATTTTCCGTAACAACTTTTACCGCGGTGATTAAGAGGGGCGACCTGTGCAGCTTTCGAGGGCTTTCGTACGGACGCCGCCCCGGTGTTCTAAGGCTGTACGCCGCCGCGGTTTCCGGTGGACTTCGTTAGCCCAATCACGCGAATGTTAATTCGCGCCCACCGTCGCGTCGCCACCGAAATTTATTTTCCTCCGTGGACACGCGTGAGCAAAAATCCCACGCGCATACATGCCCACCAACTGAATTTTTCCTGCATGTTTGGGTCCACCGTGTTCAACACACCTGGCGAGAACTTTGTGCCATTCTCTACGTTAATTTTATCGGTTCTTACAGTCGTCTTCCCAATGTACTCGTGACGACGAGCTTCCCAACGAAACGTTGCGCCAAGATCAGATTTTCTTATCGAACTCATTTCGCTGGTTGGTTAAGCTACGTTCACGCCGAAGCAACATTCTTCCTCTTGTAAAGCTGAACGAATTCACCGTTGTCACAATATTGCATTTGGCCACATAATTGAATACAACACCTACAGTGAATCATAATAATATTCGAACACTTTTAAAAGACGATAACTTTAACAATGTAAGATCATACGAGTTTTTTCGAGAAGGTAGAACAATTAGTTTACCACACGACAAGGAAAAGAAATGTTGAAAAAATCTCAATTGCTCGGGCTTACAATGAAAATACTAAAAGTTGTTGTTTAAAATCTTTTATGTGGACCTACATTGAAAATACATTTTGTAAATCTGTGTGAATTAAACATATTCTGAATGTTTAATCTAGTATATTTTCTGAAATTCCGATCAATAACAATTTTTAAAAAAATTTTTTTTCGATGTTAAAAAAGTTATCGTGCAGTTAAAAGTGTCCGAACGTAACTGTGGTTCACTGTATGCAGAGTTGGCCAACATTTTAATTAAATAAAAATTCGAATTAAGAGAGTTTAAAACCCACTAGGAAAAAATACACTTGATTCGAACTTTTTATTAATTTAAAATTATGCCCAACTCTGACTGTAATACCTACAATTTCCAAGCACCATAGTTGAACTCAGCCACGGAAGTCCTCAATCATTATACAAACAATTCGGAAACAATCAAAGTCTTTCGCTCTCGATTGTTTCAAGTACGACACATTCGTCGCATTCAGCACGGCACAGAGGCGACAGTATAAGGAAGTCACTTCGAGAATCATTTTAGCCGTGTGCCGGAAATTCTCGCTCGAGTAAATAAAACCGGCTATAAAACGGACGGATCCGAGTCGATAACGAAAGCTCTGACAAATGTGTTTCTTGCGCCGATCGTTCCGTTCGCATTGCGCTTTTTACGATTGCGTGATCCCCGGCTGCGTCGCGTCGAACGGCCGATATCCCGATGGTAAATCGCGACAACGAGTGCGCGCGCGCGGGTACGTTGTACTACGAGTACGCGTTAACGCGGTGGTCGGTTTTTATAGTTGTAACGATGGTCTGACGCTTTTTTACGAGCGTCGGTGTTCAGTTTTCAACCGACAGGGAAAGAGAGGAGTGAAACGATTTTGATGAAATTGCAGGTTTATAATGAAACGCGCGAGACCGTGATTACGCGCGCCGGGAAGGGGGAACGGGCTCCGCGAACTTTTAATTATGACGACCCGCGCGCCGAAAATTGTTAAGGACCGTAAATGGGACTAATTGGACCCAATGAATGCGAGTAATTGCTGTTTAATATAAACGACGCAACGACTCGCGGGGAATTTTTTTCGAAAATCGCGTGACCGTTACAGAAACACCAACGTGGTTAAAGGGACGATTAACGGTAAGTGCGTTTAAATTGCAAAATGTCTCCGGCTAAAAGGCTTCCGTCGCGCGGAGGGTTCAGCGACGGGCTCGAGACGAGAGGAAGGATCACTTGGTCGACTGGACAGAGACCAGACGAGACGAGACGAGACGCGACGACCGGCGACGTATCCGTCATAAATTATGCATCACGGCTGGTATTAAAAGTAACGTAGCTTCAATTAAAATTCGCCCCTAACTGGATCACCGCAATGCGGCGCATCTCCACAGTCCGATTCGCTTCGACTCTGTATCGGCTTCAGTATTTCCGTTCGACCACGCGGGAGCAAAACAGAAACTACCTTTTCGATATCCTCGGAATGTCCGTGCACGATATTCGTCGTCCCTGCTACTCGTTATTAACACGTTAATCATTTTTACGTCATTTCATACAGTTGAGCGGTAAACGGAAAGGCACAGATTTCCAATGTTTAGTGGAGGTGTACAGGGTATACAGCCGGATGAGTAGGTCATAAGTGATCCTAAACCAAATTCCATATGTCGACATGGGGGGGGGGGATAATGTGACAGAAAATTAGGTTTTTCCGTAATTTAGCTATTAGAATACACATCCATGAATTTTTTCAAAACTTTTAGCTCCGAAACGGAATTTTAAGAGATAAAAAGAATGTTGACATGTCGATTTCTTATAGAAGTTTACATTTTTACAGTTTTAGCATCTTGTAATGGTCGTCAACATACAATATTTCCAGATTTTTTCATGACAGTCAAAAATTTCTCAGAGCAGTGCCGCGCCGGTTCGAGACAGTCCGGATGCACTATTGCGCAGCCCAGCTGCAAGATCGAGCGCGGTTTTGAGGCAGCGAGGACGCTCGCGCGTTTAGCGTGCGAAGATTGATAGTGGACGTTATTAAAGCCGCTCTGCCAGTGGCTGTCACGCGGAAACGATCGGTTCCCGGTCGTTGGCCGGACGTTTTATCAAAGTCTCGGATTTTTGCTTCTTCCGGTGGACGGGGCTCGCGTGGCCAGGTGTCCCGGAGATCGATGCCCGTTTCGGTTTAATAAACCAAGGGCGAGTGGAAGCCACAGGTGTGACCGTGCGCGCGAGCGCGAGCGGTTTTTATCGCGCGGGACCGATCCACGGGTTCGGAACGGGCGTAATCGTTTTATAAACAAAGCGCCGGGGCCGGATTACGCGATCGGTTTACTGGTCGTGGGACGCGTTCCGCTACCCGGCCAAATTTGATCCCGCTAATTTCCGATTCTCCGGCGGACACGCGGCAAAATTGCGCACCGAAATACGCGCGCGCGCGTGCTCTTGATAGCGTACCGGTTGAAGAATCGCAACGCTGGTGGAATCATCGACGCTGAGGCTGTCGTTACACTCGTTACAAATTGTGGATCTGATGCGGGGGCCATTCGCGGCCGCGGCCGAAGCAACGATACTTCAACGTGGACGCTAAGCCGGCTTAGCGGACCGACGCCGACGCCGACACCACAAGCAACGATACCCGGCTCGGACGTCCACCTTTGCCGTTATGCTAACCGATACCCCTACCTAGGCTACTTTGCATTAATCGTTTTCCAGAAGTTGCCCCCTGCACACGGGGCATTGCCCTCGAACCATGCTTGAACCACCGTAAGCGAACGTATTCGCTTCGAGACGGTTTTACGACTCCATGACGCTCGCAATTGTTATTGCTGCTTAGTTTGCCTTTTGTTTGGAGAATTAGGCGAACCTCGAAACCTGACACGGTTGGACCTCTTGCTATATTCTTGATACGTTTGCACTAAGTGTGTAAATAAATTAGGCGAATTTTTTATTACTTATATACAATTATTGAAATTATAACAATGCTGACATACGGAATGCGCAAAGTCGAAATAAATTCAATCTTGTCATTTATATAAGCCAACATGTACCTGTTACCTACATAACTCGGTACGTTTAGGGTTCGAATGATAAGTAGATTTTATTAATAAAAAAAGTATACAACGAGATTGCGTTGCGGAGTTTTTCCTGGCAATGACGTCATTGATCCATTTACTCACGATAACATCGTAAATATTAACTAACGTCCCTCTTTCACACCGACTCGATCGTCATTCGTTCAGGTTTCGGAATATAGAGTGCTTCCAAAAGGTACGTGAAAGAGTCGTACTACGCTGCAGAAGAAAATTCGTGAGAAGTCCCGTGGAATGAAGACGAATGAAGGAGATAGAAGAAAATAGAAGAAAACGAACCGCGCGAAGTCGAAGAGACTCGCAGAGTAAATAAACCAGCCGAGCCGGATCACCGTTTCTCGAAGAAGTAAATCTTCTGCGAGCATCGTGCACGCGTCTGGCCAGATTCCATGGGGGAGTCAATGGAAAGATGCATGGCAATAGTGGACGTTGGCTGGCGTCCACAGGACATGACGACCGACATCCTTTATACAATTATAGTTTTCGAAAGAGAGAACGAGAGAAAGGAAAGCCGTCACTGCCAGGAAGAAGAGGGACAGAGGCTGAGGGTAGATAATAGCCAGGATAGAATTGTTCCGAGAGCAAAAAACCAATCCATCCCGACGTGTTATCGGATGGTGGAGATGCTCGTGGGTCAAGTGCCCTCTCACGCCCACCCTCTTCGAACGCGGACACCTCTCTCCGTCGGCCTGGAATGGTTTCATTCGGCTCGACTCCGAAATACAAGGCCTCCGACAAACCTACAATTCCAGTTACTATAATGCATGCCGGGCGGACACCATGGATCCACCGACAGGTGACCCTGGATTTTATTTGGAACGGATCAGTACCTTTTATAATACTTGCGTATGGCGTTTGGTAATGAGACTAGATCTTTATGAAAAATAAAAATGTCCTGCATTAATTGTGGGAAGCAGGAGTAAAATAAAAATTGATCTCGTCCATTAATAATTTTGTCGTATTACAAACAGCATTACAATATTTCATACTTTTCTTATCTTCTACCGTTTTAGATATCATCCAGCTAATTTCTTCATAAATGCATATAAACCCGCGATGTCTAGTAATGCTCCTTCAATCATTTACCTAACGACGAAAAGTTGAAATTTCAGAATATCAGTGGTCTAGCTACACGTTCATTAGCGGATCACTTTCAATCTTTACGAATTCATTTTAATCCCCGAGGTTCTTTTTCATCCCCGTAAATGATTAAGGGAAGAATCAAACGTTTATTCGGTTCCAGTACCTTGTAATTCACACGGAACGATATAAATTCGCATAAACGTTCGCAGTCTATCTATCACAAGTAAATAAAAATTCAATACCGAGGTAAATCAAATGCTTCATTCGGTGTGTGGAAACACGGAAGGGTGAAACGAAAGCTAATCATTTCAATCTCCGGAGCTCGGGAAAATTCGTTTGCTCGCTCGCTCGTCTAATCAAGAGACGACCAAAACGTTGGCAATTTGTGTTTCACCGTGGGGACTATGTTTCATAGTTCGGCTGAGAGAGCGTGCTCGTTAACGAAAGCAAGCGAGCGAGCAAGCAGCGTGGCGACCGGTAAATAATTCGGTTTTTTCGTTGCGGATTCGCGTTGCCGCGGTAAGAACGTTAGGGGAGCCACGCAACTGCTGCAACCTGGGATGTCTGGGGTCTTAGATTAATTTAGGGGTGTGCTGGTGGTGCTGTTTCCGAGCTAAAGTTTTCCCAGTCGAAGCGCGGGCCAAACCTGGAACTCTCTCGACAGGCGGAAGAGGGAGAGAATACTTGTCCAATACTCGCATAAGTATAGTCGGCAGGCGGCGGGGGAGGAGTAGTGGGGGCAGACCGGACTAAATGAATATAAATGACGTCCTCGGCACGTCCTCCGGTGACCAGGACGAACGTGTACCGAGGATTTTCGGTGTCTGCCGGGTTCTCGCAGCATCCTTCCATCTCTATGAAGTCCTCGCATCACTTAGCGGCGGGATAATGTATGTACATGGACCGGCTGCAATGCAAACTAGCCGCCGACGTCGCTGCCGCCGCCGCCGCCGCTATGGACATTCCACGGACCATGGAATTACGTCCGTTCATTTTTCAAAAGATTGCGGTCCCGGCTTTGAGGCCTCCCCGCCAAGCAGACACTTCAATTTTCTCCTCCGTGTCGTTCATTTATTTTAGTCGCGACTTCTTGAAAAATTTCGTTGAGCGCGGCGCCATCACCGCTTCTGTTACGAACAGGCTTGTCGAACTCGCTCCTCGCCAAAGAACAGCGCAATAAAAAATTAACTCGCAGAGCGTCGAGTGACGACCGCAAAAATCCCCGTAAAAGCAGGCTAATTTCGCTAGTAATGAAGCTGAAACTGGACGCCAGAATTTATTATAACAAATGCTAATTCCTCACATGCGAAACTTATCGCAATCGAAAGAAACTTCTTGGTCCAAACCAATTTTTAGAATTTACTACGCCAATCATTAAACTTAGAATCTATATGCAAAATAAAAGTAATCTATATCGATTGTAAGAAGCAG
Organism: Lasioglossum villosulum; assembly: GCA_963971365.1. NCBI lineage: Eukaryota > Metazoa > Arthropoda > Insecta > Hymenoptera > Halictidae > Lasioglossum > Lasioglossum villosulum. Next base: position 9,414,162 of record OZ020498.1, read on the forward strand.
TGACTAAATTAAAATGTCTTTCCTTTCAAAAATTTCGAAAAATAGGAAAATTTAAGAATCATTTTAGAAGACACGCATAAAAAAATCACATAACAAACTACGGACGTGCACGCAAACTACGATAATGGAACGGCTCAATTCCCGTTGCGACGATATTTATACGTCGTCCGTTTATTATAACCTGCATTACGTCGAATCGCTCGTAAATAACGTCAACAAGATCACATCGGTAAAATAAACAACAATTATATATCATAATATATTACGTACTCGTCATGGTTTGCACCGACTCGGTTGGCATTCATCGAGCAGATCAATTACAATTTGCTAAACGGACATTATTCGCGGCTCGAACAAACAGGAACCGAGTTCAGGGAATCAGGTTAATTTTTTATTTCGCACGATACATTGAGTACGGTAAAAATGCGACGCGGTTCCCCGCGCATTTGCAGAAACGTGTCATGCACTCGGGGAATTATACGATGGTACGTAGAGAGAGGCTTTAATCGATCTTGGTTCGCGCAAAGAGTTTTTAGCAGATTGCACGCGGCCGCCCCCTGTAGAACGGCAATTAATTTCACGACGGCGCAGCGGCGCGCGGTGTATTGGTATTCATCGGGGATTTCCATTGGCGTGACAGTTTCTGAAATAAGTAGACGGCCTGTATAATAGGCGCCGGGGAATAATCTCGCGCCGTTGTGGTTATGATAAACAGGTTTCCTACATTAAAGTACTTTAACGGGGTTAAGACTACTTTAGCCTGCTTAAGTAGATCCGACACGCTCCATTCAACGACTTAGCAGACTAGCGCCCCGGCAACGCCGGAACCGGTCCGTGTCGAACACTAATTTTACCTCTTGTCCTTTCGCTCTACACCTCCGGGAAACAGAATACCTTCTCATGAACATTCTCTGTTTTTCGTACAAGCCTGCTTCTACGTCGAGAGAACTGGCTCTTCGATGCCTTTCGCTTACAATAATCATAGTTCTTACCTCTCAACGAAGAACAGAATTACAATGGATCTATTATAAAATCGTCAGCTATGACTAGCTTCTATTTAACCACGTATATTTGCAACGAGCCACAATTAAACGGTTGAAAGTAGAATAAATATTTCGGTCAATAATGGTCTGTTAAAAAACAAATTCGACAGGGAGCTTTTGCACACCACTGTACATTCGTTACGTTCGCATAAGTCGTTACATCGAATGATTACACCGGAGAACCATTCCGGTCGAAAGTAATCAAAGTAATTCCCGTTTTAATTACCCCGACCTCGACGTCGCAAAATTCGCGTCTCAGAAATGTCCCTCCATTTCCCTTTGTTTTCGCGAGCACACGATACCACCAAAATCGAGTTTTATTCTCCCTTTCGTATTCCAATTACAACGATAGACGAGTAATTTGTCTCGCGACAGTGTGCAAGCTGGAAGTAATTGTTCGCTTAAGAGAACGCTCGGTTACCGATTAAATTCTCGATGTGCCTCGGGGATCCGAAGATCCATAGGGACGAAATAAATCGGCGAAACGTTTAGGTCAGTTCGACAACGATTTTTTTCCGAGTGTCGTCGATCGACTCGACCCAGGGCGGGCAGGGCCGAGCCAGGCTCGCAGATATATTTTCGAATTATCGACAGCCGGCCACGGGACAAATTGTGCTCGAGAGCAGCCTTCTCCTGTCGATCGACGACAAGTTTAATAGGTTGTGAAATCATTCTGAAAAATAGGATCGTACCCCGCGGGACCGTGTGCGTGTATGCACACTCGTAGATACTTGATCCGGAGCCGTTCGAACGGAGGATGGGAAAATGCGGACGACAATGATACACGTTCTATCAATGCGCTGCTGGCCGCGAAAGAATCAATATATAATAGCGACACGATGCGAGTACAACGGAACTCCATTTATCAAGCAGCGGCGCGGTTCAGATAACCGAGAGACGCTCGCATAATACCGATCGTCACGATACGGTCACTTCGTGATTCCCATTGTTTCTACTTGGACAAGATGTAGGCCGACCGGCAAGAATTGGCACCAAGGCGTACTCCGATCGCCGTAAACGTTCGCCAATCCAAAATCTAAATGCCACTTAACTGGGTTGTATACGAAGGTAGCAGCTATGGGAAACGATATTAAATTCTCTGAATTAGTTAACTCACGCAAAAATCGGCTTTACTACATTATTCCGTTTAGTTCGATGAAAAATTAACACTGAACCTATCGAGTCTTGAAAGCAGCTGGTATTGTGGTGAGGTGACAAGAAGGTATCTGGCTACAGTGTCGCACGACGAGAAGAGGAAGCACAAATTCAGGGGAAAAGTTAGCCTCTCTCTCCTTCTGCCAATATCGGACACATGCACGGCAAAGGTAAAACGTGTCACGTGACCGGGCCACGGTGAAAGCGTAGGGAATAGTGTCGTAAAAGGGAAAGGTTCGGTAGGAACACAAGTCTTGTCCCGGATATTCTCTTGTCATCTCACCACAGTTCATATTGCCTTATAAAAATGGCATGAATTAATTTATTTAGACTTTGTGCGGTTCTTATTGTAACATGCGTTCTACTAAATATATGTATTCCTTTGTTTTTTCGATATATCTCAATAATTGTAAAATCAAAATTTGGAACCGGTCACTGTGACCAGTGTTGGAAGATTTAGTGTTAAAAGTGTGTGGAGTTTTGTGTAAAGTGCACCACATAATCTGGGACTATTTTTATAGCCTTCGAAAAAATGGCTGCCACGTCCTTTTGGTTCGGGATATTTAGCTGAAGTGTTCAGCAAGCACTCGTTAAATATTAAATATGCGACAAGATTTACGAAACACCATTTTGCATATAAAAAAATGTGTTGATGGATACAAAGAAATTGAGAGTAGTCGGTGAAGAATTATAATTAGGAGAACATACAACGGAGACCGAACCTAATCGTCTTTACAGTGGCGCAGCCGGCGATACTTAACACTGTCCACGATTATACCATGAACGTGGGTCGGTCTGTGTGTCCTCTGCCAATAGAATACCACGGGGTGGCGAACTTCGAGGCTTGCGAATCGAAAGACAAGCAATACCGAGCTCGTAACTACTGACTAATTCACCGAAACGCTCCGGCGCGGCGGAGCAACATCTGCGATACTCGCAGACGTCGATCACCGGACTTCGTATTTAACTTGGTCCCTGGCCTCTCTCTGCCAGCCTCTGCCGACCACGAATTATTTAAGAAGTATTCTTTATGGAGCCCTAGCGTTAGCCGTGGCCGACGTTACAACCTTTTCGCCCGGGTCGCATTGTTTCACCGGCGCGTCCATGAAAATTGCAAACTTTGCTCGATTAGTCCCTATCCTTCCCCCGGGTGCTGCTCTCTCTCTCTTTCTCTCTCTCTCACCCTCCCTTTTTCTTGCTTGCTCTCGTGCCAGAACACCCCCTTATTTTACATTGCTAATATAGTGGAAAATTAAGGACGACCTCGCAAACTTCCACAACGAAATTAAGCCGCCGCGCAAACGGTCAATTTAATTACTCTTCCCGTTTTTATTCTCCGGCGACTTTTACTCGCCGATTCGCTGATTGTGGTCACACGATTTTCGACTTCACAATGCTTGAGATGCATCAGTTTTTTTTATACTAGAATGAGATGTTGATGATGTTTGCTTTAATTACTTCGTACCGACAAATATTGTAAATCGGGTTGTACATATCTCTAGCATTAACCCTCTATTGCATGAATTTTTATGACGAGTTGAAAAAAATATATATATTGAAAATATATACATGTATATATATATATATTTTTTTTTATATTCAATACATATATTGAGAAAAATATATATGGCTTAATGAGTGTGGTCATGAAATAAATAATTAAATTTTATTAGAAAATCTTATTTATTGCATTATGACTGTTTCTCTATGGGAACTTTATACATATGCGGTTTTATTAATAAGCGCAACGTTCCCGCTTGGAACCAACATGCTAAGAGTCTGCAGTATTGTGTACTTAAGTTACTATAGAACATTTAAGTCCTCAATTTGGAACGCAATGCAATAGAGGGTTAACGATGAACATTCTCGAAGTGATCAAGTTATGTTCATCTTGTATATCAGCCCCGGGCAACGTCTTACCCGCTGTCGTTTTACGACTCCCACTGTCAGTGAATCAGTCCCCCACTATCAACTAATGCGTATTGTTCGTACCGTACTTTACCTCGCATACCTGCGAGGATACGACCTCTTATGCACGTTTAATCTCCCTAAGATCCTCCTGCACTCCACAGGAGTTTGGTGTGAAGGACTCAGGAGTAGTGAAAGAAGTGGCTCGCTAGCAAGATGCCTAGACCTATTGTACAGCTAGGGAAAAAAGCTTCAAAGCATGACGTTGTACGCTTCTTCAATGAATACAAGCTAAATGTGACTGAAAGAAGTACCGAATTTATTTTCACAACTAATATATTCAAGAGCGTTTCCATTTATCTCCCAGAAGTTTTTTAAGTAACGGAAGGGTACGAGCGTCAGTTCCATGCAATTTTCATTTTACCGAGTGCAAATTGGGAACGCGAGATATTAATTAACAGGCGCAATCTGTCGATCGTCGGTTGCCGGAACGAAATCCGCGTTTGATTTGCGAGCGGCTGACTGCCTCGCGATTGCAGGCGAAGAAATCCACCTTGGAAATAGTTTTGAGATGTCGGGAATACTTCGCGTGGCAGCATCCGGCCCGGAGATATTGCATTTCAACCAGCGAGCAGGCTGAAAAGCCGGAATTAGAGTGGCGCCGCGCATTAAGGCGCTTCCTGCCTCGTCGTCGTCGTGATTTTGGTCTTCGTCTTCGTCCGAAGCATCCGCAATCGGCGATTACTGTACCCGGGAATCAAGAATTCTCCGTTGCCTCGCTGTGGACCCGTATCGACTGTAGCGCGGTTTATATTATTTTTTGCGGAGCGCGCACGTTCGCATAAAACAAATCGGAATAATAATTGGAAGAGCCCGGCAAACGCTGCCCGAAAAGTATCGCGTTTCGTGCTCCGTGGCTCTCACAATTATTTTTCGGTGAAATGTTCGCGAGCCCCTGCAAATTAAACGAATCCTCGCGATTAAAACTGCCTGGCGATTGAAAATACAAAGTGTCGCACGGCAGTCGTGCGTCGCGTCGCGTCGCGTCAGCCGGAGGAAATTCAATCATAATGCATTAGAGGGTTGGTACGTGCGCTGTGCCGCTGAAATCCGTACGCGGTTCATGTTTCGGAATTTTTCTGAGGAGAAATTTGCCGATCTGTCTGTTTCCAATATAGCGAGCCGGTTCATGTACGCCGCGAGAATACGCGAGAAATTTTTTCTAAATGGAAACATTGTCTCGGCACGGAACTATAGCAATTTCACCACCGACGCTGTGTGTCAAAAAAAGGATCGGAATAGTTCCAAAGGATACCAGCGCGTGATTCCGCATGATCCTGGTGAAAGTTAGCTATGAGTTGCAAAAACCGTATTAAAAATACTGTGTCCTCTATAAAAGGCAGTTACAATTTTAAAAGAGCGAAAACGTTCGTTTCACTAAAAAAAAATAGTCTGTGTTTTTGTAAACATCAATCTAGTTTCCCGACGTAAACTATAAATGGGTATTTGCCAGCTATGTTTGCGTTGCTGATAGCAACAAAATTGGTTGGTTGTCGAAACACCAGTCGGTTACAAAAATATTGAAAATACACAGAACCTATACAGCAACAAACACCGGGTGCAATATTCATCGTTGCTGCGAGTTCTTTAATCGACGACCTAATTTTTGCGTGAGAGTTTCGTTAGACTGCAGAAACGGAAATATCTTCATAAAGATCCGACGGGGTCCGGCAATAAAGTATACGACGACCGCCGCGTTTCCGTCGCCGATTGTTCGAACCCGCGCGGAACGGCTGGGCGTTATATTTTCGGAGCATAAAACAGTTAGAAAATGCAAAAATAAGGTTCCCGTTAAAACCGTTGCGCTGCAAGGCCGACAAGTTTCGAAGTGCAACTGCGCTCCGAGAGGGTTTCACCTCCGCCTTTCAGCGAATTAAACCGGTTCGTTGCAGCAGCGCCGTTTCAGCTCGCGGGCGAATAAAACGGCGAAGCGAATGGCATAAGTCCCCAGCCGCACCCCGCGGTCGTCTCTATAAAACGTAGTCCCGCGGGGATAAAAATTTTAGAGATTTCTCACCGGTGTAAAACGCGTTTGGTGCCACCGATGCGCAACGGAAGCGGCGGGAGCGTTAAGGCGACGGCCGGCATTGACGGCTGTAAAATCGTGTAACAAGGCTTGATAACGCTCCGAACGAGCCGCTTTACGATTCACAGTGGCTAACGCATCGATTCGTCGCAAAGCCGCGGGTTGGAAGCAAACAAGAACTTCTCCAACGAGCATCGAACGCGGTCGATCCGATCTGTGGATATTAATCCCTTCGCGTTGTAAAAAACGCACTATCTTTGAATGTGATAAATAGACTGCAGATATTTGTGTAAAATAAAAATTGTCTACTTTTATTGCAAGACACAGCAGATAAATATTTGATTCTTACTTTAATCATTCTTACCAGTTGATAATAATATATCGATAGTCTTAAATCGTTTCAATCTCTCGGGTTAAATCCGCAGTCTAGTAATAAGTCATTCATAACTGACGTTCCGACAAGTGAAATGGAGTCGCAGTATAAATGGAGTCCAACAAGTAGACCGAGTTCGATGTATGATCAGACAAATGGGAATGGAATATTCAAACGTAGCGGAGTAGAATAGAGAACCGCATACGATTGGACAAGTAGAATAAGGTATTTATAGCCAAACAAGTGAAACAGTGGTAATATAAGTTGCTGTGACTGTACAGATGAAATAGAGGATAAAGAATTGACTAACAATTGGTTACACAGGACCACTTGTAATCCAGCAACTGGAATAACTATAGCAGGAACGGTTTACAAAGAGATAACTGAATTTGACGAATTATTGTAGACGTACCAGTAGAATAAAGAACAACCCGTGACTGCAAAATTAAAATATCTGTAGTCTACAGTGAAACAAGAAAAGTAAGTCCGAAGTGTGGTCAGACAAAGGAGAAACCGATCAGTCATAGGCTGACAATTAGAATAGAGAACACTGCGCGATCAAACAGGTACAGTGAGTCCAGCTGCATAAGCACTCTAGAATCTATTAAGTAGAATAGGGACAGTGGTCTCTCACGAGGAACAAAGATAGCTCGCACGGGCAGACTAACTAACCCTTCCCAGGACAATATTTACAATGACATAAGAGACAACGAAAAAAGTACTAAGGGTGAACATACCGAGAGAAAGATAAGGGTTTTGCAGGTCAGATGCCCGCGAAGGGGTTGCGAGGACACCGCGGACAGCATGCGGCAGCTGTCGCGAAACGGATTCGTATTTGCGCTGTTGCTCGTAAATATTTGCCCGCCTTGCAGCCAGTTTCTTGTTCTAAGTTCGTTTGATGCGGTGGAGGTGCGAGGGCGCATTTATTACGTTACTTCGTAAGCCGGCCGCCGCTTTCCCTTTTACATTGAGCGCGCGTATCCGCCTTGGCCGCAAACGTAATTCCCGAGCGGAATGCTCGCTTTATTCAGAATTCCGCTGTTCGGCCAGCAAACACGAACTCGCGTCGCTGTACTTTTTACCCGTTATGTCGCGACGCCCGGCTGATCGTTCTCGAGATACAGTTAATGTTTAACCACGAGCGGGTCTCCACGAATATATTTGCACTGGCGATAGCGGGCCGACGAATGCCTGCGCCGCCACTGTTATTTAAATTTTTATCGCGACCGGTAATAGGACAGAAAAGACGAACGAGGCCGGTTGGTTTGTCTTTGGGACTCGTTTGTCCGTCAATCGATCGCCTATGGCAATTTCATTTCTGTCCGTGACAGTTTTGCCAGCAAAATTTGCAATCGTACATATCTTCTATTGGAAACTGCGGACCTCTCGTAACTGCATTAATCACAGTAAGAATCTTCGCAGAAGGAACCTTCTCTATCACAAAAGTGAAATCACGGCTGTAAGCTACACCGCGGGGAAAGGAAATTCGTTGCGAAACAGACTCGGAGCGTTTTAACAGTTGCCGTTAAATCTAACCTAAATCCTCGTAAACAAACTTCTCGGTTGTAAAAGGAAGCTGTAACGACAACCTACTATATTAACTTATTACCTGAGAAATGAAACGAGCCTCGAATGAGGTGAGACACAAGTGATAAAGCCTGCGTACCTGACCAGCGGTCAGACCTTGATTGGCTGTGAACTTTTTCTCCTCAACCCTTTCCACGTTCACTTTTGCACAAATCTTTTGCTTCTTTCACCGATTATCATTTTGTTCAATCGTTCTTTTACCCACTGTCTTAAACCGAAAGTTTCTCTATAACAATGTGTGACGAAAATGAAAAATGAAAAAGTAGCAATTTCTGCGTCATTTTCTAGTTATTACCAATGAAAAATCGGCCTAAAGTACCGCAACCCGACCAATAGACGTGTACGTTGTACAGCGGATTTATGATCTACTCAACGTACACCTCCGTTAGTCGGGTTGCAGCACTTTAGGTGAATTTTTAATTGTTAATGACTAAGAAACAATCGTTTTGTTCTTCATTTTCGTCTTAAATTGCCATGGAGAACCACGTCTGAAATCTTCTTTCACTTGTTGTCTAACACCCTGTATATGAAAAAGTAATTGAGTCGTACGTCTAGCACATTCTGGAATAAAAAAAAGCATTTCAGACCGTAAACGGTTAATACTTGTTAACGTACGCGTTTTCTCGTAAACTCGACGGTTTACGGATGTCATGGATCGTAAAGACTCGCAGTCTAGTGGAATAAGTCGGCCAACGGTCGAACAAGCGGAACGAGGCGCGCGGAGGTGGTCGAGGAATAAACGATTCTGTCAAAGACTCGTCAATCAAAAATATCTAGAACGATTTAAACCAACCCAAGAAATAAGGTAATTCAAATTCCAACTAAAATGAACGGCATTAATCCAGATCACAATGTCAGAGTGACACTCATGACGTATCCTTCCTAAATTGGTCGAGCGGTTATCGAGATACTGCTGGTGGATCTGTCTGTGAAATATGCAGTCTTCGGCGGAGTTCGAAAGAACGGCCGGCTAGTTTGATCGGTGTTTCGAAAGTGGGCCAGCGTGGTGCGGCGCCGACAAAGAAAACGCTGCGAACACGCGACTTCCTCTCCTGAAATTTCATATTTCTCTTTTCCAGGGACGGAACGGCACGGAAATGCCATTAAACGGGCCGCGAGAAGCCCTCGCCTCTCTCTCTCTCTTTTTCTCTCTCTCTCTCTCTCTCGTCAAATCGAGTTTGCGAAGGCACACGCGTCCCGAATGCCGGCTGCGAGCTACACCGGTCCATCGAGTATGCATGCATGTCCACGTACACGCGACTCCGTGTGCGCGATTCTCGCTGCGAAAATCAATTGTCATGCGACCGAACGCGCCGCCGAAAATACCCGTCGGGTCCCGCCGGGTCCTATCGCACAGTGGTTCGGGTGACCGATCTAGCAGGTCATTAAAATTTTAGCACTACATGTTCGGAAATTTAAGAGTATAGCAATGTAGGTCGCTGAATTCGTTTTTACATCAGCTACAATATTACGTAGTCAAAAATATTTATTGATCTTTCAAAATTAAGGGTGATATTCATTTTTTATAGAACAAACATTTTTTTAACTTTTGCCTGAAACATTTTTTTGTCTCATTAACGGAAATACCTAAAAAATTGTGTTCTGTTTCGAAATAAATAATAATCCACATAATGGAATTCATAATATGTTGATTTTTAGATGCTTGTAATTTTTAATAACTCATATTAATTTCATCGATTTTTAAGGTTATTGACGTTTAGGAAGCAATGTATGTTCACATCAGTCTCCACCGAAGTATCTGTGACACTTCAAATAGTAATTCCTGAAGAAGAAAGAAGGTGGAAATGATTCTTGCGGCATTATGCAAGGAAAAGTATCCCGAAAATGTTCCAATTTGAGAAAATGCGGAACCACTTTGAGCTCGGAAGATATTTCATGTCGAAGGGAAGTAACCTCAAAAAGTTTCAATAGTCGATTAAGAATTATGTATTTAAAATATGACGAACTGTCATTCTAAATTTAAGGTGTGCATTTTGAAGGAAGAAGAATGCTATTCATTTTTTTTTTAATTTAGAAATATTAAATAGGTTCGGTATGGTTCACAAAAGAAAATCTTTTCAATCGAAAATCATATTTACAAAATGTTAATTTTTAAATGATTGTTCTAATTAGATAATTTTTATTAAATTTCATTGATATCGACATTGTCAGCGTTGCTAAACATTTTGGAAGTAATGTACATGCATTAAATATTGATATGTGACAAGTGATTTTTTACCAAACGAACTGCATAAGTCGGCCGCCCGGACCACTGTGCGTCATCCAGACAATACTCTCCGAGGCTTTAGCAGGCGATCCTACGAAATTATTCTTCGTTTTGACTCTGATTTCGCGGCTCGAAACCGATGCTCCCCCGGCATCGATAAGGACAAACTCTGCTAAAGCAGACGAACGACTATCGGTTCGGGAGAGCGGGGTAATTAAAGCCGCAGACTCCGGGCAAAGATGGAAATGCATTCTGATCTCGTAGTCACGCGGGTTAATGGTTTCAACCCAGTTTCCCCGTAGTCCTCGCGAGAAGAATCGATCTTTCGGAGATAATTCGGGCGAGTCGCCTGACTCGAGAATTGAGGAAGATCGTATGGTCCATATAGTTGTATAAATGTATAATTGTTGCATATAAAATGTATTGAAGTAATTTGGTTTAAAAATACTATTGTACCCCGTAGGTTATTATATACCCATTCTAATTCATCTTCGTTTTGTATTTAGATATATCCAATTATACTTATCATGTACGATGAATAATCGCGGATTTTATGCATTTACAATAAAAATAAGTAAGCTGCAGTTACTAGCTATCAGTTTCAGCTTATTAAAATTTCTGTAAGAATATCAAAATTTCTATTTGGTTTCGTTTACTTGACGCAAATGATTTTTATTTTGCATACAGATCCGTTGTCTTGTTATGAGTTTCGGGATACTTACCCCACAACTATCGCATACTTAACATGCGTGTCCCTTCGACCAGAGGGTTTCAAGATGACTAGGTTCGCGAAAGCGGAATTGACCGGAATAGGAGCGAATTGGCGGACGAATGAGCATGATGCGGAACAGGTGCGAGCCGTGGTCGGAAAAGCGGAACGGGGCGAGAAGAATCTTCCGGAGGACAGTTCGGACGACTTCCGTGAAATGGAGGCTTCGCAGTGGCACGGGGACAGACAAAATTGCTTCGCTGCTGGCCTCTGGCCGCGACGTTTCCCGTAATTACGTTGTCCGTCGAGTCAATGAGAGGCGAAGGCTCCGCAGAAAGCAAAGCTCCGCACAGAGGAACGCGCGACCGCCTGTAATGCGAGACGATCGGACAGATTCTATTTGTTGCGCGCGACGAGCCGACAAAACACCTCATTCGATAAACTACGATGGTTTATCAGAAGCTAAATAGGATTGCTTTGCGGTGCGCACTCCGTTCTAGAGTCCCGCGTCGCGCCGCCCGATTGCACGGGCAACGAACCTAACGACCCACCATATTTTTCCTTTGTTTGTTCAAAGGATCAGCCGGGTTTTACCGGGGGCCACCGTCGTCGATCCGTCACGCTAAAAAGGCACAGGCTCGTTAGCGGTCTTGTGCAATCGTCGAAAGAACGATCGTCGTACGTGGTCGTTCCCGAAGAAAACTCCGATGAACGTTCCAACCTGACGTCCCCGCCCGGTAGTTCCGCGTCTACCTTTTTCCACGGGGTTTGTTTCGGTCTCTAATCGGTGGTAGAACGTCCACACAGAGCGCCGCGGAACCTCGGTAGCTGCGAAATTCGGGTGCAAGTCTGTAGAAATATTTGTGAACGTTACAACCAGACCGAAACCATTCCGTACATTTCGCGTGAATTATTCCGTCGTCGGTAAAACGACAAGAATCTCTTTATCCGCTACCACACCGATCAAAGAGAACTTCAAGCGGGTTATAGGATATTTTTTATCGGCAGACCTATGATGTTTCACGTATGCTTTGTTATGAATATTGATGCGTATTTGGTAAGTGTCAAGGACTGGTGTGAAAAGTTGCAGGTTTGTGTGTGCGAGAATTCAAAGTATTTATGTCTTTTTGAAGCCACCATATGTGATTTTAGACTTTTCATAAGGCGCTCCTCTAAATTCGACAACGCTCCTCCATTTCCTTTCTTGTCTCTTGTCTGACGTCCATCAGAAAGATGTTCCGTGATTGCGTCATCGTTAACGATTCATATATCATCTTCCAAAGCAACGAAAATAAACTCGCATTACTTATAGGTCGACCTAATGTTAGCGCCTGTATTTTTCCAGGCCAATTGGCGGACGATTTTTGAACGCACTTTTAAATAGGATGGACCAGTACGAATGGAAGTTCCTACATTTCGTAAAGAATGTTTTCCACTCGTTTCAGTGGCCGTACCGCAACATTGATTACTAGACCGCGAATTGTGTGCATCTATGATAAAAATGGGTAGGCGTAATTTAAAAGATCTGCAGTCTACTGATTACCGTTATGGTAGATGCATCGTTATGGTAATTAGGAATAGTAGGGAAGATTAAAAAGATCGATCGGATTTGCTCGAGTTTTTGTTGGCGTCGCGTCGAAACGCGACGAGTGTATCGAGGGATCTCCATTCGGACGGCACCTGTCCATTGACGTTTCGAGGACGAGAGAGCGCATCTAGCGGCTCGCGTAATGACTGGTGAATATGACCGCTCCATATTGTATAAAAATCAATCCGAGTGCCGATGTAACGGTAGATGCGTCGGCGTTGGGCGTCGGGCGCTGTTAATAGAGTGTGCGGGCATCGAGCGCGATCGAAAGCCGGCTAGCATGATAAATAGGCGGCGCAAAACGGCCATTCTAACGAGTGGCTTTTTTTCGCACGAGTGTGCCTCTCGACGCTCGATGATATTCGTCCGCTTTCACGGTTATGAAAGCCGCTACCCGTCATTTATGCGGCCGTCAAACCCGTCCCGCGGATCACTTTATATTTTCTGCGTCGTCTGGCGGCACTTTTGCCGTCGCATAATGCGCGTTTCTCGCCTCCGCCTCGTTTCTGCTCGTTTCTACTCGCTTCTGGTCGTTTCTGCTTGACGCGTCGGTCGTCGCGGCGACGATCGACGCGAATCCAGGACGACGGAGACGATCGAGCACGTGTGAACGTCATTCACCGGCACGCGACCCGCTTCTCTGTGTAAACTCGTCGCCGGAGCCTGGAATTCGAAGCGGCTGGCACAATCAGCGGCCCAGAATACACTGATACCGGCACGTACTCTGATCAATAGACTGCTGCGGATACCGGCGTATTCCCGGCCTGTAAAACTCCGCAAAACTGACAACACTCTTGTTTCTGCTTTGACGACTGCGTTACACCAAACAACTAACGATTCGATTCAATTTGGCGTAACTCCTTATGCTGTAATATCAAGTCAGACTCGTGACGAAGACTGTGAACAGAAGCTACTGAATATGCATGTTATTAACAGACTGCGAATACATTTATAGTATGCGCGCACTTTTTGAATTCATGACAACCTGAATAGTAACAAATGTTAACGACATCTCTACTATAAGAAATTTTCGAATTGGTAAATTGATTTTCTTCTCGATTTTCATAAAATTTACCATAATATTTAGAATATCCATAAAGATCCGCAGTCTACTACTAATAATAAATTAGGATAACCGTTTATCTGTAGGTACTTTTTCGGTACCGCCATCACGAAGTCGTAAAAATAAAATGCTCGTCACTGGCAGGATTCAAGGGCATGCGCATCCTCGGCGCATTGTTCGCTCGCTATAAGGGGTTGCTGAAGGTGAAGGAAGAATAGGTTAGGGGGGTCGAGCTCGTGAGACGTCATGCAGAACGCGAAAGCGTGTTAAGTGTCGCACAGGCCGGAGCAATGACACTAATGTACATTTAATGTCTCAAGTTTGAATACGGTTGGCCTCGGCCAGGGATAAGATCTTAAATATGTTTTTGCAGTTGAACATGGAAGAGAGGAACGTGACCGTAGCCGAGGGGGAGAGAGAGAAAGTTTTTAAACGAGAGAACGAGGGTTGTCGCGAGCCAAGCAGCCGCTGCCACCACCACATCGGCACAGGTGAGGTGTTCTTTTTCCAAAGGATTTCTTCGCGCGTTTCCCTCCCGCCGTTTCTCTTTTCGCCGGGCACAAAGGCTACATCAAGAATCTACGATCCCGCTGCCTGCCTGCTAGCTTGCCTGCCTGCCGACCAGGGGAATACCAGAAGTTTTTCCATTCGCTGGAACGACGCCGGGAAAGACGTAACCACGGCCTGTGTGCCCCTATTTCGCTCCTGCCACGGAATTCTCTCTCCGTCTCTTGCTTTTTCTCCTCTTTTCTCGTCGCAGCCGAGCGACAATGCTCCGGCGAAATCGAGCAAAATGCCGAGGATCCAGACGATCCATGGTATACACAGAAATCGTCGGAGAACGTTCTCTGATCGACGCCGCCTCGTAATGGTGACGCAACAAGGAATCGTTCGTCCCCGCGAACCGAACGCGTCGACTTCGACACGGAACGACGTCGATGCAACGTACAAATTGACGGCGAAATCCCTCGATCTCTCCGGAAGCTGTAACGAGTCCACTAACAAAGCGAAGAGCATTTTTCATGGATCATCGAGAGGAATAATTCGACGCGCTCATTATAGAACCAGCTTCCTTCGATCGCTTTCCTTCTTTCTTTCCTTCTTACTTCGAGAGAGAGAGGAACTTCGGAATGTCTCTGTTCGGTAGAGGCAAGTTTTTTCAATTAGGAACCGTTCCTCTTGGGCAAGATGCAAATGGTAGACCAAGTCATAAGTACTATAGATGTTAAAGTTTGTACAGGGTGGTCGATTACAGGTGGCAGAAAATTTAAAGGGTGGTTCTCCGTGACAATATAAGGTGAAAATGAAGAATTTAAAAAGTGCGATTTCGACCTCTGTTTGGTAAGGATCGAATGACCGGGGCCCATGCGGATTGCAGCAAGCCACCGTGTTTTAGAAAGGGGTGCAGTTTATGATTACGGTGCGGACGTGACTTCAGGCTATTTTTGAGATTTAGCGGAACTTTCTGTTTTATGGTAATTTGTTAGGGACTTCATATTTTAGCTAATGGTCTCAATAGCCGTTGACGTACCGTAAAATATCTGCAGACCGAGTGCGAGACATTAAGGGCCTTAGGTAGGCAACAAGGGCTCAAGGCGAGGGTAGGATACAACAAACTGGCCAGTATCCCTCATCTTGTCGCCTCTTGGAGGGCGTGCGTTAATTTTAACTAGATACGATTGATTTTCTGAAGTAACCGCCTACGATGCAGAAACATCTATAAGAATACAGCGAAGAAGCAACGGGGTTGTCGTCGTTGTAGCGCAAACGAAAGTTGCTGTAAATTAAACGTTTCCTTTAAAACCCGACACTTTTATATTTTTTTTGGACATCCTTACAGTTCTTAGTTAATAACAATTCAAGAGCTGCCTAAAATGCTGTAACCCGAGCGACAGTGGTGTACATTACATATCTGTCTCTTGATGCCGGACTGTGGCGCGCGTCTGACGTACTTGTGCACTTCTGTTGGACGAATTGCCGCATTTCAGGGATATTTTTAATTGCTAGTAACTGATAAACGAAATAGAAATTGACCGATCGATCTTCTTTATTGCAAGACTGTTTCTCTTGAAGATAGCATGAGATAAATCCGTAAAGATTATAGACATTGAAGCTAACACACAATAAAAACCATGACTCAGTTATTAAATTATTCATAAGATGCTCGAA
Source organism: Lasioglossum villosulum (assembly GCA_963971365.1). NCBI lineage: Eukaryota > Metazoa > Arthropoda > Insecta > Hymenoptera > Halictidae > Lasioglossum > Lasioglossum villosulum. Next base: position 9,430,070 of record OZ020498.1, read on the forward strand.
AGAATTTCCGAACAAAGGGAAGCGCATTTTTCCCGGATCATCGAGGGGAATAATCCCATGTGCTCGTTATAAGACGAGTTTCCTTCGATCGTTTTCTCTTCCGACTACTGAAACGAAAGAGAAGAATCCAGGATCATCCTGTGATTCGAGAAGAGGTTGACAAAAATCTTTTCACGGATAATCACCGTTTATTAGCTATACAATTCCGCACACTGGTCCGAGAGTTCTATGATAAAAATACAAGTACAGAACCGTGAAAACGTAAGAAAAATTTCAGAATTCTTTTCTACCCTCAATCCATCGCAATTACTACGACAAGAGAGGAATTTCTATTCGTGTTTTTTGCAATATACCATGTTTTCATTACCTCAGAAAGTAAGCACCGAGTTTGTATTTTTATTGGAACTTGGATCCGACGAAAAGATCGTACTTTGATCGACAAGGTTGTCATTCTAATTACTTTAAAAGCATTTGTATCGTTTTACCGATAAAGACGCTGATTTGATTTTTCCGTTCTCGAGCACCGGGGAAAGCTTGGCGGTATTTTTTTCGTAGAAACAATGCGATTGTTCTAGCCGTTTCGTTTCGGTCGCGGAGAATGATTTCTCTGGACCACTATGAAATCGACAAATCCTACGCCTGACGATTCGGTCGAAAAAAGGTATAGGTGGAAAAAAGGCCATGAAAGAACCGGGATCCATTGAGATTCTACGGTTGACCGACCGAGTCCACGGTCTCGTGCACGGCACTTCGCAGGCGAACCGATACAGAGGGTATATTGGAACGGGAAACAGTGTGTATCGTCGAATTCGAGAATGCTTTATTCTGGCACATTCGCTGCCGATTCTGCATTCACGAGCGACGACGCACAGTCTGGGGGTTTTCATATGCGATCGGTGCGGTGGTTTTTAGACCTTCCTATTATACGCGCCGAAATTTTCTGTTTGAACTTCTGGTCCGCGGAAACGACGTGCATCACCTCGAATAACCTGAAATAGCATGAAATAACGTCCTCTGATCGAACATCCGGCCACGATTAAAGAATTATGCGACCGAAATCACTTTCCCGAGCTGCGATCGGATCTACTAATGCAAATTGTCTGACCACAGGTGTTCATTGATCGGATTATATACTACTATCGCACTACTATTCCACTGTAACAGCTTCTGCAAAATTAATTGCAAGGTCAAAAGGTCAACAATAATGTTGTATTGCATCTTATACTACTCATCACAAATTTATTTATGTTCATGACATTTAATCAATGGTTCCTTTCGCACATCTTATCCTTGTAATAAATAGAATACGATGTCAAAGTTAATTTTTTAACACCTTTCTTACATGCATGTCCACCAAACTGAGGGTGCAGAATCTCGCTATTCATTTCTGCACACCCTGTATAATGTATACATAAAATTCGAATAAAAGTGTCGTTTATTCAACTCGTGATCAGATTTAAATAATTTTATTCGTCGAGAATTTATACGAAGACGAATTTATTCTTATCTATTATTCGAAGGCTTCGAATAATTTCTGCTAACTCGAGGCTCGAACAACGTAGATCTATATTCTGGCACTGTGTATATTAGGTGTGCAAATGAATTTGTAGAATTCATTAAAATTTAGAAAAATTAGAAATAGATTCTACTCTCTAAATTAATTCCAACGCTTCCTTATACATTTACTCTTACAATTAATTATACTTGGGACGAGTTCATTCGTTCACCTTGCACCTGACACTTGCTTGAACCTGTTCGACATTTTCGACCATAGAACGTCTCTATCCACTTTCCTCAACGTAGACTGTCCCTGTTCTACGTGTCCACCTTCAGAGCATTACTTCTCTATTTCTCGTTATCCCACTTCTCGGGTCAACAGAGTTATCTTCGGTCAAATCGCTTGTCCAACAACGTTTGAACCCCGGTCTAGTTGTTTGACCATGGACATCACCCGCTATACTTGCCCGACTACATATATGGTCTCTTTTCTACCTACTCTATTCTATCCTATTCCCCCCGTCCGGCAATAGACCATAGACCAGACCTCGGAATTAATGGCTCGCGATGGCCGATTTTCGAAGGCTACGCCCTCTTGACACGGCCGTGCGTCTCGCTCCCCGTGACAGTCATAGTGCTCGGACCTCTTCAGGCGCGTTCCATACGAGCTATTCGTGACGCATTAGGGTGACACTCGTATCAATAGATTTCCACATAAAAACAATAGATCCCCAGCAAGCACCGTAGAAAATATATTCAGAAGATAAATTTTTGGAAATCGTTTTTAATTTTATCGTCAATCTTTTATTCACATCTGGGGTAATTAGGTCGCGACTGAGTGGGTCATACGTCTAACCTTCGCGTAGATCATACCAATTTTGCCAATCACGTCTAAACGTGTGCAAAAATTTAGTTATCCCAGATGTGAATAAAATGTTGAGAACACAATTAAAAACTATTTTCAAAATTGATCTTCTACATTTATTTTCTACATGTGTAGTCCGAAATTATCGTGCGACATAATGAAATGGAATACCACTGACAAAAAAGCGCGGCCGGGTCAAAGGATCGCAGCCATGGAAAATCGGCCGTCGCGAGCCATTAATTCCGGAGACTGCCATAGACGAGCCACAGTATCCGTTTGATTCGTTGCCAGTCTTGGAAGACGCGGTGCCATTTTGAGGATTAATTAGGGTGCTCGGTGACCCATTAACCCAGATAAAAACAGACGAGGCGAGGCGCGCAGCCCCGATTCGCTTTAAGGCACTAATTTAAATACATATTAATACAACGCGTATGCAATATCCGTCGTTGAGTCAGGTGGAAGGAGATGCGCGGAAGCACGCAGACAGGAAGACAGGCAGGCTTGCTTGGCTGGCAGGCAGCAAGGCAGCAAGGCAGCGTGTGTATCAGACCGCAGACTTTGTCGGTGCCGGCGGGAACCGACTTTGCGTGCCAGCCAATCAACATACCCGGCTATGCATACGAACGAACCCGTCGACGGCTCCCAACCCGAACAAATTTCCGTCGAATGAGTCGCGAGCAGCTCGACTGGATTCGACTCGACTCAACGACGACGGCACATCGCCGGACGGGATCGCGTGGCAGTCGGCGACCCTCATTGATTCCACCGCCGCTGCCAGGCAAATTGTTTCACAACGGATCTCTGATCGGTCGTACGGATTCCCGTGAAAACCGGCTCGATAGCACCGGGCTGTTCCAGCTCGGTTGCGAGCTGTCTCCGGGGCTGCGATTTTTCACCGAGGCTTTCGACTCAGATTACTTCAACGCGTTCCTACGGGTCTCATTGCTCTGGCTTTCGCGTGCCAGTCGAGACCTTTTGCAATTCTTTTCTGGCACGGACTCGTGCTGACTTTCGACCCCTGATGAAGCTAGCAGAAAAAAATAGACTCAACAGTGAGATGTGTACCAGGGTGTGAAAGTATCAGATCTCTTGCTTAACACGTTCACTTAAAAGAAGAGCCTTTATATTTTTGAGAAACGACACATATTCTGGGCGGGGTATCTCGATCGTGGCAAGTAGAATACGTATGGCTAGTCTATATCTAAGTAAGCCACAATATCAAACAGAGCGGAAATGATTACGAGCAGAATGCGACTGGTTGAAAGTAGATAATTATAATTATTTACATTATCAGATAATCATAATTATCTACTTTGAACCAGTCGCATTCTGCTCGTTATCATTTCCACTCTGTTTGATATTGTAGCTGATATAATCGATTAACAGAGAGCTGGAAGCCATTCGTTAAAACTTGATAGAACAGCGATCAGCAGCGGCTGGGGGTGTCCGCGGAGCTTAATATATTTTGTTCACAGGGTGATAGGGGAGGTGGTTTCTTATTTGAAGATAATTACGACCGTCTCTAGCGATCTTAAGACCTCCTTGCATCGGCTTCTCCCCATTCAACGGAGAGTCGGGTCTCGATTCCACGGTGAAGATATTGCACGTTGAATGGAAAATTGATTAACGCCCACCGCCACTAACACAATATGTTTTATCAGCGGCCGCTGATAACCCGTGGTTCTTCATCGGTCTACTTATACACACCGATCCCTCCCGGTAAACCGTCGGTTACGACGTCGGTGGTGGCCTGCTGTGCCTGATGTTTATTCGCCCCGGGATTTCCATGGCCCTTAGAAACGCTGCACGATAAGTCGGGTCTAGTATCAAGGGGTGGCAGCTGGAGAAATTGGATGATTGATGTGGCTCCTCTCCTATTCATAGACCCAGCTCGGAAAAAAGGAATCGACAGGTCCTCGTTGAACGCGTCGAATCCCTGGAATTACTCAAAAGGAACCGATACGCTAACATTCCACAATTTTCGAGGAAAAAGAACCCAAGATCCAAACGTTCTACATCCCGACTCACTCTCCAAGATGAAATCTCGAAGCTAGGACAACTCGTCGACGATTCAACTCCGATCAACTGATCAATCGCGAATTGAACTTTGGCGAAGCTGTTAGTTTTCATGAATAGAATATGCACCGATGGTCATTGCATTCTTCTATTTCTAGTAACAATCGAGATGATTTTAATCCAATTAGCACGTGCGTCGAAATTTCAACGACGGAAAAGACTGAAATACATAGCGACCTCGATTTCACTGCGGAACGGGACTTTTTCTTGATCCAGGAGTCTCGCGACCTCAGATATCGAAATAGATTCCCTCGAAAGGTCGGCACGAAGAGTTAACGATCTCCTGGTCGAAGAGGCGATGCAAAATACAGTCGGGGAGCAGCGGCGATGTCGCGCGCACTACGGGTCTCGTTCTTCGAGAGGCATTTAAGCTGCTTTACATTTAACGAGCGCGACTGGCTGAGTAGCTAAACCGAAACGCGCGATAAGACGGATTCGTTCTTTTCGCGGTGAGTAAACGCGAGCAGTCCTCCCCCGCGGCACACGGTGTGTTTGCACGGTGAAACACGAGCCTCCCCGTGTTCGCAATTAACGGGAAATCTGGGTGTCAACCTGCATGATAGATAATGGCCGGAGCGTGCCAGAAACTGCGCCCCCGCGAGCCAAAAACTCCTCGCCGCCGATGGAACTACCCGGCCCGACACGCAACTTTGTTTGCGTGGCGGCAAATCAACTTGCAGTGACATTTTCTGCATTACTGTTATTAATTATTCCCCTAACCTGACCGGGGGATTGCATAAAAAGGGGAATACCCTAGCGGAACGTTCCGTTTCGTGTCTCGAGATGATGACCTCGCTAAGAACGATTTAAACGTTAGTTGCGGTCTTCGATTACATTCTACGTTTATTATTTACACTTTTCGAAAATCTAAGACCATGTTTAAACATTTCGGCATGTCGAACACTGTCAGTTTCTGTTTTCCAAAAGACGTAACATACATCATCGAAGTTTTAACCCTGCAATGGTATCCTAGCACCCGTCTTTCATGCCCCCTACATAGTTCCTGTACACTAATCTTCGCTATTGTACTGCAGTAAGATAATTGAAGACAAATTAAGAATGGATGTAAACGCAAAAATGTTTTTTTTCGCGAAGAAGGATGTGCGTTCCAACGCCAATGCAATTAAATTAAGCTGATAGTTCCCTGACGATTGACAACAACTTTTGAGTTGGTTACGAGATTGCTTACGGGATCATCTTACAAGTTGTACATGAATTTTCTTCGGAATTTTCATTTTGGCAATTAAAGCTTTTTTTAATTCCGGTCTTCAATTACAAACGTGAGGTTTCTTTCACTTCTCTGAAACATCTGAAGTTTTTAATCCTGAAAACTATCTTAGTAAACTTTTATAGATGAGGAAATTATGAAGAATGACGTAAGGTAACCATTAAAAGAATGTTCCATTAAGTCGCAATGGACGAGAGGGGACCACAGGATATCAGATTACGATGTTCAAGATTTCCAAGGAAAAAATTGTTCGGTTGATTCGCAAAGGAGAAACTAAGCGCATGGAATATCAGGCTATGAAAATTCGAGTGACATTGTTTGATGTCTAGGTGCTTTTAGGGTCAGCGTAGGTGTTAAAAGATAAGAGTACCACGGAGTGTCGAGGAGCAATGAACAAGCGGTTGAAATAATGATGGCAACAGTGTGAAGAAAGTATAATGGAAGTCGCCGGGAAACTGCGTCCGCGGTAGGTGAAACGGCAATAATTCCGAGCGGCTGTTACGCGCAACGTCTCGTTAAGGTATGCAATTGTCTTTACGACTTGATAGGAAGATTCGTACGTCGCGGAGAGGCGGTCTGTTTCTTCTGATGACGGAATAATAGTTTCCGAGAAGGAACTGTTTTTTCGCGGTGGCCGAGGCCGGAATAGTTCGCGTGCCCGGACGTTCTAGCTGGCTTGCATTCCATTCCAGAGCTCTTCGCCGAATCTAATCGGAATATAATACTAATTCACTTGATATAAACCTTCGTCCCACCTTCCACCCGCTCCCGGCGTAATTGTAATTATTTACCGAGCCATTCGTAGTTGCTACACGTTTCCTTTATAATTACGTGAATTCCATTAGCGGCGCGGCGCCTCCGCGATAGACGTAACGCGTATTACACCGAAATACGTTTCTTTTACGCGAGCCCTTAAATGAAAATAGATTCCGCCCGTTCCCACCCGGGGAATTAAAACGTAAATTACAATGTGCCGCTTATCTGCCGCGGTTTATGCGAGTGGCTGCATAAAGGAGACCCGGCCAAACCTAAACGCCGCGATCTCGGACCAAGATTCATTACGGATCTCTCCACGAAGAGAATTAACCCTTCGGGGACGACGATGGAGTACCAGCTCGCTTCTCTGCGATAGACATTAAATCATTTCACAAATGTTACACGATATTTCCCCGAGTTATCTTCGCTATGATCTACTTTAATCAATTCTGGCATATTCGACTTGGCATAGACGTCGTCCCTGAGGAGTCCACGATTTCAGAATTCTTACAGTTGGCCAATCGTACGGTAACTTGCCTTGACACATGATGGTGATGATGTGCAGTATGCTGATGGTCAGGTAGCGTCTTCTTCGCAGGTTGTCCGCCATTTTTAGCCGTTCCGGTCTCAGTCCTCGAAGCTTATCTGCAATCATCGAGAGAATTGTGAAATTATAAGCTCCATTAAAATCGATATTCTTATCTGCAGGAGTGGAATATTTTATGGTATCTATCCGTTTATATGAGAGATAGCAAGACGACAATAACCATACGGCAAAAGACAAGTACATTTATAATTCGCACAGAATATACTTAAATTCTAATCCGTAATCCGTGCTCGTACTCCGTGTTAGTAAGCCGTTTGTCGTAACCGTAATCGTATCGTATCGTATTCGTGTCGTAACGTTGAAACTTGACGAATCCGATCGCGGCGCGGGCGCGTCCTACACAGTAGACCGCATCGCCACTTGATCAACAGTTTATCTAATTTTCTACCCCCTCCACTGTCATACTATCCTTCTCTATGTACGACGCGCAGTCGGCGAGGTAGAGGCAGAAAATAGTGTCCAGATACGATCACTGTCCGTGCAGAACACAGATGCTGCACAGTAAAGGAGCTTTTACTGTAGTTTCAATTTTCAATGAGAACGCGCACACTTTACCGGCAGCGGCACAACGCGTCTCCGCATTGCCTCGACAGAAGGGATATTCTCGGCGACAATGTCTTGCCGGTTGCTGGATGTGTAAGGTATACGAGAGACGATCGTAACAATTCGTAGAAACGACTAAAATGAGCACCGCAAAAAATAGAATTAGTTCGTCAATTTCATATATTAATCAATAAATGACAATATTAATTTTAGTAATTTTTAAGTTTTATATATTTGTAAAAGAAATTATATTCACATAACTTAAACGTACTGCCAGTTTTGAGATAGTTGTTATCCAGACACCATAACAATAGTTTTATTTTAATTTAATAAAAAAAATCATTTGTGGAAAGTTGATTTTATCACAAGAAAAGCAGTAATCGTTGAAACATGCACGAAGGAGTGTTCGTCTCCTACATATTCGTCAATAGTTTCTTAAAATTGTAAATTTGAGAATGCACACACTACAAACTGAACAGCACAAAAAATCTAGCCACTATCTAATTACCTCCAGACTGCTCCGTCTACTAGATTCTTTATAATAATACAGTTCGTATCATCGTCTACTCGATCGTATATTGATACAGCTTGTAATTGCTAAGCAACTTACAAAGAATATAAACTACAGTCCCGTCGCGATGTCAAATTGAAGGCAGCAATGTTTGTGAGGGATCTACCTGACCATTTTTTATAGGATTAAGCGCAACAGCAACTTTTATTTTTACGCTTTTGACACCCGTGTATTTTCTGCCTGAATTTACTTCGCGCCATCTGTTCGAGGCAATGTAAAGTCTGCGTTTCTATTTTCCAAACTTTGGAAATTGTACGGAGTACGTTCGTTTCGTTTTTGATTGATGAACACAGTACACATTCAGAAGTATAAGGAGACAAATGAAAGGAAGCTCGAGAAAGAATGAAACATTAATGAATAAATGATTACGTTATTTCTGTATGCAGGAATTTTCTAACGATATTAACCCTTAGCACACGGGTAGTGTCTCAGGGTCACCACTAAAAATTGCTATTACCATTGTTCAAAACGTTGTCTACATTATCAAATATGTTGGTATTTAATCAATTACTATACATTTAGGTATTGCATGAGGTATTGTATCAATTTCATCTTCATAAAATGAAAAAAATCATATGCTATGGAATTATTCTTAAGCTTTCAGAAATGTTTACTTTTCAAGGTAAAGTAACTTCGACTGCAAACGGCTAAACTTTTAGGACAATCTAATTTCATTAACGGAAACACGAATTCCGTCCAGCTTTCGCGGTTCCGCCACACCGTGCATTAAAATAGAATTCCGTCGATAGGAAGCCGGGAGACCTCAAAACTAGGAACGACAAAATTCCAATAATTGCGTGGCGGTCCGTTTTTACCAGGGTTCCGCAAGGATCGGGAAGACTCGAAGAAGAGGCATAAATAATCACAGAGCGCGCAGCGAATGAAAAGGTCGTGGCTGGCAATTAACAGGTGAGTCGGTTGCGCCACACCACCGAGCATGACAGGAATATGTAAATACGCGTGCATTCGGCGTAGGTCGCAACAGTCGAATGCATATTGGGATGCGGCAACGTATCGTTGATTCGTCGATACGCTGGGAAAGCCCGCGGGACCGTGAAATCATTAACGCACGGCTAAGTCGAGGTAATAGAGGGGACCCGTAATTAACGAACGCCCAATGTTAATCAGGTTTATTGGCCTGTAACGCGGGAATACGGCCACTTGAGAAGATATACCGAATACCTTATTCGCGGAGCCGCAGCCCGCCGTAATTCCGGGTACCCTCGATGAATACTGCGCTCGAGAAAAATGCGAATGTACCGATCGCGAAGACGCCGATCCCGATACCGGCCCCCGGAAATTGAAAAGAGCTGCAGAGAGACAAAAGTGGTCGCGTGATTCACATCAACCTTCTCTCTCGGATTAATCCCAGCTCAGATACCGGAGCTCTCTCGCGACAAGCAAATTGGCAGCGTCAAGTATCAAACACGCTCCCATCCGCCCCTGCGGCACGCTTAATTACCACCCGCTTCGTCACCGTCGCTAATAAATACCGAATAAAGTATTTCAATATAAATACAACTAATTATCGGGAAAAGCCCGAAAACTGAATCAAATTGATTCAGCGGGAATTTTATTTCCGGGAAAATTATTAAATCTATGGAATTGGGATATTGCACACGTATTTATCAGTATTTTAAGTACACGTGTGATTTTTTTCAAGTGTAAATAACGAAAGTTACACGAGTTATACAGGGTATTCGACTACTGTTGGAAGAAAACTAAACGAGTGATTCTCCGTGACAATATGAGACCAACTGCAGAATGAAAAATTGCGATTACAGGGTGGCCATAATAGCTTACAACAGTAACTAAAAAACTTTTTAAATTTTTAATTTTCTCCTACCTTTAGTTGAACACCTTGTATATTTCCATACCGTTATGAGACATCTGATTCTATTGATCACGATCGATGAGGGATCAACAATTGTTTCACCCCTTCGCAATAGTATTGGATCGATCTCTAAATTTGTGGAGGGTTCGCCGGAATTGTTAAGCTTCGGTGAACTTTGTTGAGCCAATTACAAAATTGTCTGTGTCTACTTACATGCTCCTCCGTAGTTTTGGAACTACGGAGCACAAAGTTTGACGCTTGTAAGCATCGCGTAATGCGATAAAATACAATGTTAGTTAACCCTTTGAGAACAAGTATCGTCATAGTGTCGTAAATGTCGTCATATTGTCGTAAACGTTCTACATGTAATCAGCTCCATGTATTCCATTCTAGAAGGTGCAAATAATCTAATTATTCCAGTATGAAAAGATCAGCATAAATTTTCATTTTTCTGGTTTAGATTCCTGAGGAAAGTATTTTTATATATTTTTAAATAGCCCGAAAAAAATCCTCCATCAATTTGTAAACAATATGTATACAATATTTGCAACGTGTTTACATCCGTTTCAATTCAAACTTGACATTAACTGTTTAAATGAGACACGATATGACTGCAACTCAAATAAATTGTTATGCAATGAAATAACTACTTCAATGCAATATAAATGTTTGTCAGTGTAAGCGGCACCTTTGTTTATGATTGAAATTCTTCTTCTGTTTATTAAAAAAAAAGAAAGAGATGAACAAACGAGCAACGAATATTACGAAGAGTCCCTAACGGTCCTAGTTAACGACTCGAGTCTAACGCAAAAGCCGTGTAACGCCGTTCAGCTTCGAACATAGCGTGGTACACAACGGAACAGCTATCCTAATGATAATAATAACGGCACGGTGCAAGAAGTTGCAGCGGCAGGCAACAAGCTCGAAACTCCCGAATTCCGTTCGACACATCCGGTAACGCGATCTTCCGGCCGCGGGCTAAGTTACGGCCGAATAATTCCGCAGCTTAATATCCCGCGAAAGTTTTAATCGGCGCTCGCGCGTGGAGATTAAAGTTGATTTAAAAAATTTCATGGTCCGCGGGTCAACGTTGTCACGGCAACCAGGAGAACTTTTTCGTCCCTTTCTCCTCCTCGCCTCCCGTTTTTCCACCTGAGGAAAAGGACAAGGGGGCCGGGCGAATGTTAGGGGGTTGAAACGGAGCCTCGCGGCGCGACAGCAACCGTGTAACTTGATTCATTGCGTTATTACAAGTTTTACGAGTTAATTAACGGAGATTTTTCGAGTAATATCGCGCGGCCGGCACTTCGGTGAAGCGGCTCCTGTTATTACATCGCGCTTTTACACATCCACGGCTTCGAAATTACCGCGGGGCCGGGGCTCTGTAGCTATCATGCTCGACCCATAATTAGTAAACTCGGTTAACGACATGACACGCCCGTTCGCTGACGCTATCGTTAGCCCCCTCTGCACCCCCTCCATTCTCCCCCCGACTCACTCTCTTCTTCTTCTTCTTCTTGCTCCATCTCATCCTCCTCCTCTTCTTCTTGTCCTTTTTTCCGCGTAAACTTCTTCCCACACCGTGATCCCGTCGGATCGTAAGTGTAAAACGAGAAGTTACACGTGGCCCTCGGGGATGCTACCCCCGTCCAGCAAACGCCCCCTCCTCTCCTCTCCTCTACCCCCCGTCACGGATTGCCAATTAATAAACGCTCGCAAACTTTCCGCCACCGAGCCGGCTCCCGGTTAACGAGTTTAAACGAGCCTCCGATTGCCGCCCGTTTCACATCGATTTATCGTGGCGCGGCGTAACGCGTGGATCAGAAAATCCAGTTAGCATCGCGCAACAAGACGCTCCTCTTCGAGAGAAAAAGACGCACCCACCCTTCCGCCGCAAAAAAACAACGACCGAGATTCCAAGAAACGAAAGCTGTTCGAGATAACAGCTTTTCCAGCAGTTCGAAGCACAATCTTTCGCCTTGTTAGAGTGATATCGGCGCAAATAGATAATCGCTACCTTTGCAGCAATTAAAACGGTCGTTTTAATTCGACGGGATGCAGTTAATCACTCGCTACATGAAAGACGGCTGAAAATGGCGGAGGACTGGTTGATCCTGGAAAACTGTACAAAATAAAGCGAGCACTGTTGTATTTGCAAACTTCCCGCGAAAATTTGCATATAATCGGAAGTCTCGATGTCGCACCGGAACCGTGGTTGCATTAAGTGGGAGAATGGATTAAACATCGTCGAGAAAATGTTTCCTGAATTTCGCCTAGATCAGACAAGTTTGGTGTTCGCTGTACCTATACCGTTTTTTACGGGTCTGTTTACCGGTAATACACGTAACGGCGCCGATCGTTTAATCCAATCGGACAAACGGTCGACGCAGAGAGGACGGAAGAGAGAGACACAAAGAGAAGGAGAGAGAGGGAGAGAGAAGTGAACATGGATGCGTTGGGTCGCGTGAGGCTGCCGCTCGTCCAGATTTACGAGGCGATTTACAAATTGGCGGTTATTGTGCGCCGCTCGGAAATCAAACTGTCCTGTAAATCAAAACGTCTGCCAGCGTTCATTAAACGTCAGGCGGCTCCCGGAAATCGGTCGTCGGTCTGTCCCGGATCTCGAACCAGCTCGAACTGGTTCGCGTCCTCTCTTCCTGTTTCCGGTGGTGCACGCGCCGAAATTCCCGGGGAAAGCTACGGCCACTTGCGCGCCGCGTCCACGGAAAGTCGTAAACCATTTTCCCGGACGCTTTGTTTTTCCCCTGGTAGCAGCCTAGTGCTGTAACGAGAGAGACGCGCGCGAGCCGGGCGGCCCAGGGGACGACAGAGACAACGAAATAACTCGCCGTGTTCAGAGCATCGTCGAAAATAATTGTTTAATCTGCGCGCCCGTGACGAATACCCACCCCGTTCTGTTCTACCCGCGTCATGTCGCCCGAGCACTGCGTCCTTTTATTTTACAAGCCCCGTACATTTGCACGGATTGCTTTCCCGATGATGCTCGGCCCGCGGATTCCTGACACCGTGAGCCTATAGCGAGGGAGGCTGGGATCATGCTCGGTTTCTTGTGTGTTCACACAAAATTGTGGATCAACTTATGACAAATACACTGTTCAACACCAAAAATGTTTTCATGCAACCGATGGGTGAATCTTATAGAGTTTCTTCACGTTGATACCAAATCTACCCTTAATTTTTCTTATACAAACATAGTCTTTGAAAAACATGAAAACAAATATTTTTCAACTTTAAACAAATGTTGTGATAATAGATATTGAATTGTTCTTTGCAGCAAAAGATTCTGCAGATTTTCCTGAATACTGTGATATCCATTATTAATACGTTATGATTGATTAAACATATGTAAATAATCATTCAAGACGAAGAGACACCACTTTCGCACCAAATTTTGATGATATTTTTTAATTTATCTAAAAAATAAAGGTCCAGCTAGAATCGAAATATACCACGCCATACAGCAGACTTTTATCTTGAGGAACCACTTTTTCAACTCAGCAACGTTCACGTTTTTACCTTACTAGAACGCAAAATATCATCGCCCGACACGAGTTACCGTCAGTGGTGCTTTTCCACTAGCGCAGTCGCTCTTCGGGATACGGCACGCAGCGCGGAGTAAGACCACGCTGTTATAATAACATCACAACATTTGTTTAAATTTGAAAAATATTTTTTTTCAAAATTATGTTTTTTAAATCTGTGCGTGTATGAGAAAAATGAAGGGCAGATTCGGAATCAGTGCAAAAAAACTAGAAGATCCACCCATCAGTTATATGAAAACATAAAAAAAGTTGAAATTTGTTGGACAGTGATATCGGAGGGTTTGATTTGACACAGCCGAAAGATTGACAGAATTTGAGAGTATCAATAGATTTTTAACATCAATGGGCTGCCAAAGAGATAAATAATCTGCTGCAATTAATTGAACCAATTTTTACCTTGTATAAAGGTTCACGGTATAACTATAACCATAAATCTGTTTTGAATGTACCAAAACATTCTTTCAAGTGAATATTAATAAAGACTCTCAATGATCTTGCATTAGAAAATCAGACGAAGTCAATTTCATTCACGCTAGCAGGCCACGTTTCAATCTAATTTTTGTTAGATTTCAGTCGTTATCGACTGTAGTGTTTAGTGTGTCCTATTCAGAAGGTAATAATATACGCGCGATATTGTGCAAGTTATAGCAGAAGTTATTGCGGAAGATATTGCGTGCCACCTTGATTACCACCATTGCTACCTTTAGTAACAATGAAAAATACGGTACGGAATCGTTTATGGCGCGCGTGATAAAAATGATGATTCAAGCAAGACGCTGGTTCAAATACGACCCCTCTCTTCTATTATACATTTCGCAAGGTGTAATACATTAGAAGAATTTATTTAAACCGTTGGAAATGTTCCGTCAAAGATGATCGGTTCAACGATCCGCCGCGCGATGGAATATCGTTTATCGCGTCGCTTTTTATCCCTGAGGCCACTGAAATCAGCGATTCCAATCGGGAAAGGAAACGTCCAGCGACCCGAGTAAAAATCTGCACCCGTTAATTCCGGTTTGATTTATGGCATTATCGACCCGTGGTCAACCGCTTCGAAACGATTCCACGATGTCGAGCGATTCCGAAAGGAAGCTGCGAAAAATTATGCAACCGTGTTCTCTCACTTTTCCTTTCATGTCTCATCCCGGAACGATTCAAACGGTCTCTATCAATCGCTTCTGTGACTGTTTAAAAAGTCCGGGAATCAATGAATCGAGTCTCGTGACTTCACAATGGCCGTCGACGGGCCTTTTCACGGGAACAAAACGATTCCGACCACTCACGATTATTCGAATCGCTTGACATTTCGTCGGTAAAAGAACGTCCCTGTCATTCTACGATTCTGTCCAACAATTTTCCTATTTGGGTCGGGCAGGATGACGTGGAAATCCTGGCTCTTGGTATTGCTACTGCTCCACTATCGTCAACGAGACGCAGGAAACTAGAGAGAAAGAAAAGTGGGCTGAAGGACGATATCGAGTAGATTGAAACTACGAAACGCGAGGAAACTCCGCTCGTTCTGTTGAACGACACCGCGCGCCGCGCCGTCGGCCCGGTCAGAGATTGCACGAAACACACGGCCGGATGGGGGAAAAATAAATCCCCGAACGAAATTCCGGCTGCGAGCCTTTCCACGTTAAACGTATCAGTCTCGTTAATTCGCTTGAAAAGCTCCCGTAACTGGACGCGGCCCGGAATGCACAACGATCTCTGCTTTCGTGCCACGATCTTCCGGAACGATCCAACTTTTTCATGGGACTGCGATCGTTTTTAGCCAGATCACCGGAAGACACGAATCCCGATTCCCGAAAACAAGAAAGATCCGATATCTAGAACCTGATCCGAGAATCCTGCGAAAGATATTCTCAACAGCTACGATGCGTTAACGCGATTCAGAAAATTCGAGTGGTCGATCTATCTCTCTAGTTGTCCATGAACATTGTGGATCTTGAAGAAGACGTGCTTAAGAATTTATATGAATGTAGACTACGGTTACTGTTTTAGGTTTTCTACGTCTTCCAGTGTCTTCCAACTTCTCCAATCAGTGGGAAATTCAAGATAGAATATTTTGTGAAAAATTCAAGACGTAACGGGTTTTCGAAGTGAAATTGCAAGTCGTACAAAACTGTTGAAAGCCGTGAGGCGTGCGAAAGCGAGTGGATCACGACTCCCACTTACTTTGTCGAATATCTCATTCTTAATACTCATTCTTCCCAATTTACGAATTTTGTGGCTATTAGTGCGAGCCAGTGCCCGACCGACTGCGACAAAACGCTCGTAATTACATTCCGGATGCGACCAGGTCGGAAAGCAGCATGGAGAGGGTCCACAGTGTCGTTTTGCATCTTGGATAATTGCCGAACACGCGGTACATTGCACGCTGCATTCGGTTAATGCGCCGTTTAAAGCGCGTGCAACGGTCTCTTGTAAGAAAAGTGTCGCCATTAGGACCCCAGGCTGCTGAACCAAACCGTTATCAACACCGGAACCGGTCCCGAATCTTTTATTTTCGCGTGCTTATTGAAATTACGCGAACGCTTTCCTTCGGAATTCCCGGTTAAATGTGGTTCCGATGGAATTCG
Organism: Lasioglossum villosulum; assembly: GCA_963971365.1. Lineage (NCBI taxonomy): Eukaryota > Metazoa > Arthropoda > Insecta > Hymenoptera > Halictidae > Lasioglossum > Lasioglossum villosulum. Next base: position 9,446,192 of record OZ020498.1, read on the forward strand.
AATAAACGACGAGACTCGCTTATACGTTAACCCTCGATTAAATAAATATTGGTTTTCTATTTAATAATTCCGGTAAGTCGAAACTAACTTAACAGCGTTCGATAATTTCTCCGATGTATTCGCTATTTCCTATCACGCATACTCATTCGTTATCGCGAATACATACAATCCGCTGTCCAGTAACGACCAACAACAAACGGACACTATGCATTTTTACGCTATAGACGCATTCATCTTTCAGTAACCATTGTCAATAGAAATAGAATACAACGGAGCACTCGGTAAAAACAGATAAATACAGTGAGTTTCCAAATACGTTCGATTTTCAATAACCATTGCGCAATAACAGAAATGACTCCATGGATGAGAGAATACGAGTGCTTAATCGAAAGAGGAATTGCATTTATCTTAATAAATCGCAACTTCTCGCGAATGCACATCACGGCATTTACTCGAGCAAGAAAGTGATCGTTTATAATAAATAAAGTGAACACTTGAAATATCACATATTGCAATCTTGTGCAGAATAATATTGGAAGAATGTCGTCCGATGCAGCCCATAAAGTAATGTAACTTTATTCGCATTGATCTTCCCATAGACTCGAAATCAACGAAGACAATTCGTCTTCGAGAATTCAAGTAATCGCGATCGTCTGGGATCGCTCGTGCATCATTAGCCGCGCACAGTTTTCCAACTTTGAGAAAGAAACCGTTGGGATAACGTGGCTCAATAGCGCTGGCGAGTTCGTTGAGACGAGGCGTGAGCGCGCAGGGGTGTGCGCGGAGGCGAAAAAAATTGATCTTTAAAGTTCGAGGGCGGCGGTTTGTTTAACTTTTAAGCGCTGGCCAGGGGCCGTAAACTATCGCGACAAGTTCGATAATAGCCGAGACAATCGCGGAGCGGATTATTTATCTAATATTAAAAGTTGGTAACTACCGACGCCGTGAAAGCAACAGCGCGTTCAGCGTCGCCGTCGAGTGAGAGAAAAAAGAGGAGGATGGAAAAGAAATGGATAAGGGACGAGAAAAAAGCGGGAGGGGGATGAAACTGTTCGCGGAGCGTTTCTTTAGGATTCGATGGACAACTGAAGAATGGGCTTATTCAGATCAACGTTCCTTAACGAGGAAAGTTGTGCTTACCTCGAGCTTTGTGCACCCCTCAACAGGCTGACGGAGGTAAATCGAAGAAGTCCGTTTGCAAATGATTTTTCCCCGATCAAGAAAACTTTCTCACACCCGCTAAGACGATAAAAGCTTCGCTCTCTCTTTTTACTCCCCCCTCTTGATCTAGCTCGTTTATTAATATTCCGAAAGCGAACGGAGAAGCATCTAGCGTGGGTAGATTTTTTGCAAAGGGAAATTTCATTGAATTTTCCCAACCAGTCCTGCATCGATCACATTTCCCGCGTTCTCCGCGGTTCCGCCGGAAGCCCGCGTTACGTTGTGGGCCTGGGCATCAAACGTTTCTCGATGATTGCACACCGGCCCCGACGCATCTCCAAGCAGGGGGGCACTTGCCACCCCCGTCGGGAATATAATCATTCTTTGTACCGCAAAAGTGTGCATCAGCAGGCTCGAGCGTTCTTTAACCGGTGGAACGGGGTACGGCCGGGAGGATGGGGCGGAGCGGGAGGGGGTACATCGTACACTTTCCGATCGGCAACGTATATCTTTGTAACTGCAAGAGCACTTCGGCTCGAGCATCCTCGAGAAACCGTTTGAAGTCATCGAAAGAGAGAAAGAGCGGACACACACACAGAGGAAGAGAGAGAAAGGGGGTAGCAACGGATAGAGGAGTTGCTGATGTTTGCGTCCGCTCCAGCTCAAAGAGAACACTCGGAGCTGGAGTTTCGGATCGAGCGAAACACGGACAAATACCGCGAATCCATTACGTGTCCCATTAAAACGCCGTGAATCGAGTGTCGCAGTCGAATATGTATACGGGGTGTCGCCGATCCGGTGGTACAAGGCAGCGGGTGAATCTACGTGAAAAAATGTGTCGGAAACGAAGAATAATGTTTTTTCGTGCGAGGCTTTGTTTTCGAGAAAATCAAGGTTGAAGGTCTGTCGGGTTCGCGCGCCCTAGTATCTGCAGCAAGTAGAACCGGTCTCTAATGGCCAGACGCGCCAGCCGGCCACTATCTAATGGCCCGCGTATCCGTTGAATTTTCAATCTACATTTTCTCGAAAACGAAATCCTCAACGAATATACATTCTTTTTCCGATTTATTGTTGCATGTGGATTCCACCACCAGATCGACGACACCCTGCACGCAGTGCAATCGAAATAAATCCGAAGTTCTTGCATCGATCAGACACTTGAATCTTCGCTAGCAAAAATGATTAATTTTTCAATATAACTTCGTACAACCCACCCAGATTCACATTAAATCATGAAACTTCCACTGTTTAGAATCCCTTCTTAACTCCGTCGATCTAGCAAATTCAAGCGTTGCAACGCAGATAAGAGATTCGTAATAATAACGAGAAATGAACTCTCGAAAGTGGCAGTACAATTTTTTCGTAAAAAATGTATTAATTTTGAATGCGACGGCTTAATTTTACTGTAATTCAGTGCTGCTCTGTTGAATAATATTTTCATAATTCATAAAAGCACTGGAAATATCTATTCATATGGCATCGTTTATAGTATAAATTATAACCATTAACGACTTAACAATTTTATCAAGTGGCGGGTCTCTGATGTGGTCTATATTTTCAAAATATGGTAGAACATCTGAAACGAATTGTAAAACGACTTTCGAGGGGTTATTTAATAAAAGTGGCTTCGATCTTCAAATATATCAAATCTTCGACTGCATTCCTTCTATCTTTTGATACACGATGCACGAACACCTCGAAAAACGAACCAAAGAATGATTTTGAAAGTAGAAGCTTTAAAATTAGGCCAGATACATTAGCATGTGACTTATGATGGGAGGTGTATATATTCACACGTAGGTAGGAAGAGAAGAATGGCAAAGGAAAGTAGTCGCGGCTGTTCGAGTGGACGGTAAAAATTCCAGGCGTTTCGTTAACGATAACGGGGTGCGTGGGTGGGCGGGCACCACCTAAATACAGAGATTTCCATAAATCAGTGGGGGCGGGCGGCCGGGAAATTTCAAGCGAGCCGGGGACCGACCAATTGGAAATTTTGATTTATAACGCTTATCGAGGAAGCTGCGTAATAAGTCTTTTAAAAAGAGCGCGGCTACAAATCGTCCATAACTCTCGCGCCGCGCGACAAAGCTCCAAATCCCCGATACGTTAGCCCCCCGATGTAGCGTCGTCCCGCACACCGCTCCTCTCTGCTCCGTTCCGCTTCACACCGGGATGGCAGGCCGGATAATACGTACTTTTTCACGGGAGTCCGCGGATTTCCGGGGACATATCGTCGAGGATCCGTGGAGTCCTTCGATCGCAGCCCGGACGGCTCTTCGGCGTTACCTGTGCACAGGGACCACCTCTGTTCATCAAACACTGAACCCACTGCACTATCCCCGGGGCGAGATTCACTCGCGAGTGTCCACACACTAGCTTCTAGATCTCTGCAGAATCGCCAGCGATCCTTCCTTAGTCCCCCGATATCACTTTCAAGATCGTGTCTGTCGCGTCCAGTTCGTTTTCGTTCACTGTGCACCGAACTCGAAACACGGTACTTTCTCACATCGGTCCCGTACGTCCGGCCGTGTTTTGATTAATCGATAACGATAGCCGGGCTGCGGGTACAGCGAGCGATCAGCGTAAACCGCGTGCAACGGACTTCGATAAATGTAGCCGGTTATTTATTGGCAAAATCACGCGTGCGGCACACGCAACGACGAGCCGGGAACGCGATCCGTGAACGCGGACGCGGACGCGATCGCTCGGGAGTTCCGAGCCTCTGATCGCCGGTGGCACGATCTATACCCAAAATATTATGGTGCTGGAACGGGTGCAACGATCGTCGTAAATCGTCCAGGGTCGATTCGCATACCGCGCAGCCCCGATCGCGTGCAAATCCCCGTCACCGTCAAAAGGATTATTTTTTCCGTTTCCGAAGTTTCGTCGAGATCGTGTCGCGCGATTGTTATGGGAATCAGCCCGATACCGAGCAACGTAATTTGACTGAAGAGCAAGGGAGAGACAGAGGGCTGGGGAAAAAATTTCATTAAACCGGGCCCGGTCGATTTTTCAAGATCACGCCGGTGTACGCGCGCGTTTCCCGTTCCAATTACAAGAATGCCACTTTGGCACGTTTGCCGGCGCCCCTCGTCGATGGACGGCCTCCTCTCCGTCGGCGGATAAAAACGGACACCTTATATCGACGGGAAATCCATATCGATATCGTCGAACGATCTCGCGGAACAAGCCCGTTCGCACGCGTCGAGCACGATCGAGCCAACGGGTCCTGCGGAGGACAGATATCCGTGATGTCGGATCGCGAAGCCAGCGGATCGATGCGAAGCTCCTCGACCGATCTCGGTGGGATCGAGACGAAATCGGCGATCAGAGGCTGCGAGACTTGTGAGCGAGATTTTTTCTGTGATCGATATGGAGCGTGGATCTCGAAGGCGGGCCTGGCGAATCGAATGAACTTGAACTGACGAATTAAAAGCACCTGGCACCTGGCAGCTGCTTGGCGACGGAACGCGACACGGACGATACGGTTGTAACACGACGACACACCGCGACGGACTAACGCTCGCGGTACGACATCCCGAAGCCCCTTTTAGCCACGACGATGCTGCTGCTGCTGCTGAATGCTGGCTGGTGCTGATGGTGGTGCCGGTGCTACTGCTCTACCCGCGTCGTCGGATATACTATACGAGGAACACGGACACGCGCGCCGACCTTGCGCGAGCGCAATACCCTGCGATTCCGGCAGTAGGGGTTGTTTGATGCCTGCCTCCTTCGAAAATGCTCTTTTTCCACCCCTCGCGCGGCACACTGGTCCTACCAACTCCTCTCTCGTCTCTTCACCTCTCCCCTTTCTTTCGCTCGCGATCAGAGGTTTCTGAATTTCGGAGCCGATCGGATACACCCGCGTCTCGTCCACCCTGCATATTCTACACGGTTAGAAGCTGCGAATCTACCGAAAGATTCCACGTTCCATTTCATTTTCTTCGTGTCCATCCAACATTCATTTTGTAAACCTTAACGCGGTTACTACCATTAGACACGTGTGACGGTCACAATTTTATATCAGTATGCACAATTTTATTATTCAGTATGCCATTACTTAACGCTAAACCTACAAAGTCTTAAAAGTAACTGGTACATTATTTCTTGTAAAAATAACAATTTAGATTTTGCGCGACTCCTATTGTAAGATGTGCTCTACTAAAGATACGTATACAATCAGTTTTTATGAAATCATTTTTCAATAATTCATGTTAAAATTATAATATATTTATTTGATTTGTACTTTTTGTGTGCCATTATCATTTTTAAAATTTTAAACCAGAGTTTATTATATTTATTACAATATTGTAACTATGGAGGTTATTACTGAAATAAATGCTGGTCGTGAACGCATCGAGCAACATCAATTTTAATACCCATCTAAATCATATTTAAACTTGGTTGTCACAAAATAATCTATTGTTTTAATGTGCAAACTGTTCGTGGTATGATTCACATAATTTCCGAAATATTTTGAGATTCTACGATACGCGTCTTTCAATGAAAGAATCCTGAAGACGACTATTCGGAAAAACCTGGACTTCAGGGATGTGAACGTGTCGGTGGAGGCAGCAGAAGAAACTGCGAGAAGATTTGGCTGGGAAATGGTAGAGACGCTGAAAAAACTGCTTAGATTTTATAGCGACGAGAGACGCGATAGAAATTCTGCGAGTCCCGCCTGGTTGGGTTGAAGAGCGTTCGATTCTCAGTTTGATTCATGCTCTCAACTTATTGGATAATTTCTGTCTTAACCGGGGCGATCGAAAGATGTCGAATTTCGCATTTTCAGTATCCACTCTACAGAGATTTTCTTGAAAATGCTCACCGATATTTAAAATCGTGAACAAATTACTGATATTGGACACGAATCTCTAAGTGAAACATTAGACTTCAAACTCAATTTCCTGCGAGTTCTTTACCCTGTGAAATTACTCGAGTGTGCGAACCTTATTGGCTTGTAATTGAAATTAGCGCAGTCGCTATGGTCAATGACCCGTGCTAGGGTTGTGGTTTTAAGTGAAAAATTAGTGGGTCACTGATAACTAGTTCCTAATGCAACGATCAATCCGCAGAATATTCTCGAACACGTTACTCGAAACAAATACTTACAAGTTACTTTTTTGTTGTCTCTTATAATTCTTATGAATTACATGTTTAATTTATGTAATAGCCAAGTGCAAATCACGTGGTCGCCAATGAGCTCGCTGTTAATGCGACCACGTTAAAGTAAACTTTAATAAAATGAATAAATACGTACTTTCTTCTTTCCTTTTTCAATCATTTCAGTAGGGTAAACATAACACATCAACACTCCTCGAGTCTTTTAATATTTCTTTTATACGAAATTGCAACTAATTTATATCATAAACATGTAAAATTAACAGTCTGCTTATAATCCAAGGAAAACGATTCAAACAAGGTATTCAAGTATAACAAAGAATGCAAGCAATTACGGTGGCCAGCATGTGATCGTTAACATTTTCTACGAAATCCCATTTAACAACGGATAACTACATCGGCCACCGACACATCAATAAATATTCGAGTAACTAATACAGGTGATGCTAGGAAAGTCACCGAATGCAAACAGTTAACCGGAAACGCTAAGAACCTAGCGACAACCGGTGTACATGTTCCCGGTAGACCTAAATCGGTGGGCGTTTCTGTGATCGCGAATCACGCGATTCTTTCATTTGAGCGTGAATGATGGACAGACACGTCCAAACGAAAAATCAAGCCCTGAAAAATGCCCGGTATAGACGGTTCCACCTGAGAAATGGCTCGCGCAATCCGGTGGCCATTAGACTTGCAAATAAATGGCAAGGCGAGACGAAGCGAAGCGAGGCGAAGCTTCTCTCAGGCAATTTCACTTGCGTATCGCCTGGCTGGGACGGGGAAAGGTAACCGAGGAAGACAGACGGTTAAAAAGGTCCAAGAAATCGACTGGGGGCGGGGAAGCGCGAGCAAACACCGGTAAACGACGGTAAACGCGTTTCCGATGACCACGACGGGATTCAATGATCCGACACGCGTTCTGGCGGTCTGGGAGCCAATATCTCCCGAACCGAGATTGCTATGGCTGCACAACAGTCTTGGACGTGCGTCGAGATTCGGAAGGTAGGTTTGCAAGGAGTGCAACTTGATCGCGCGGGATTTAAAACGCAACTACAAGTTGAACGAAAGCTACTGCAATGTGATTGCGACGAAATTTAGAAAGCAGGTTTATAGCGAATATACACGATCACGCTGTATTGCGCGAAGGAACACCACTCCGTGAGCACCGACCCTAGGTAACCCGCGAAATTTTGAAAGGTCCTTCAGACACGTGCATTTCGCGATAAACGCAACCCTCGTGATCGCAGACGTGGCGATGAATAAACGAGGGTTCGACGTGAGCGCGAGCTGCGACATCGCACCACCTCCGAACCACCACTGGCGCCGGTCTGTTATTGTTTGCCGAGCAAGATTACCGGTGGCAAAGAGGGCTTGTTGCGAAACTGGATTTTCCCCTGGTAACTTACACCCTAACTTACACCTTCGACGACGACGACTCGACGCTCCGGGGCAACGTCGTAATAGACGCGTCACCGACAACCAAACAGATACTTGCGAAAGTATTCCGATATTTGCAGGGATGCGCATCCTGTATCGAGATTGTTCGAAGTTCGTGGTCCCCGTGGAAAGAAGACTATCCTTGTAGGTGAGATGAGAACCGAATTTGACATTGTACAGGGTGTAATGTACTTACTTGAAAGGCGTGATTCTTGAAGTCATTTCAAGTAACTTTTCCCTTTGCGAAAATGTTCTTCAACCAAAACGCGGTTACAGAATAGCCACGAAGTGCGGAAATAGAAACTTTTGGGGCAATCTGCACAAAGTAGTAATTATTCAATGAGGGTATCATCACTGGCTGGCGACAATATTCGATCGTATAAATTTAGTACAAGACAGTTCCAACGTGTATGTTGAATTGTAATTTTTTTAAACAGTATGATCCGTATAACAGGGAATAACAAGAGTAAAATTGGAAATATTTCGACAGCGTGCATACAAGACATTATATGATTGACACACAAATGCGTGTTAGCGATAAAAGGTTCAGGTATATCGAATGAAATGTTCTTCCTAGTACCGAGATCGAAACCAGCGAATTTACGTAAGGTCTAGCGATAATCGTTTAAGTGCAACAACAGTGTTTGTCGGCTTCATAAAGACGAATAATGATAAGGGTAGAGGCCCGGCAGGAACGTCTCACTTCCACGGATTAACAACACCTGTACCTTCGCAAGCGGGCTCTATTTGCCTAAAACTATCCACAACCTGGTTGTTCGCGATAGTTACAAAGGAGCGAAATTCGTGTCGCGAAAACAGCAACGGCAGTCGACACCCAGTCCTCGCATTGTTCTGCGTATCGCATTTATCCGATGCTGAAAATTTCCCTTGTCGCGATCGTCGCCGTCGTAACTCGACCGTCCATGTGCAAACATAATAACGCCTTCCAGAGACAGAATCAAGTGGTGCCGCATTCCTTGCGCGTTCCTGGGCCCTCGATCGCGCTAATTTTCCCCGATCCCCAATGCTTTTGACCAGCATCTCTGTGGTTGACAGATTTTCAGAAATTAATCTTTTTACCCGCGTCATTGTAACCAACATGTTGTCTGTCAACGAACTACAAATTTCTCGGCACCATCACGGTCAAAATAGAACAATTTGCTGATCCTTCACCATCCTCATTTACGCGACTTTACGTCTCACTTTTTCGGTATTTTCTACCATGGGCCGTCCATTCACATTTTGATTGAACATCGTATGATCGTCAATGTGTTTATTTTTTCACTCCCATGAAAAGCATGCACGATAATCACATTGATTGACGTTGAGGTAAATCTTATTTAACAGTTTCAGTATAGAAATATTGACATTGCTTCAAATATTGACGATGTTCAACAATGTGTTAGGATTAACAGTTAGGCCATTAGCGACCACATGGTTTACACTTGGTTATAACGTATTAGATAATGTAATTTGTAAAAAGGCATACAGTTAACATTGACGTTAGAATGGCAAACAATAATATAAAGTTATAACAGATTGATCGAATTGATCGGCACTATAAAAGTTTCCAGTTTAAAGATCAGCTTCGTGGCTGAAATTTATTGGAGTAAATTTGCAGGCTGTACTAGTGGTTCTTGATCGAAAAGTTTAGTAAAATTTGCATTTTAAAATCGAACATTTGCAGCAACCGTAGAAACCGGGACACGCAGCAGTTCGTTGGTTCAAGTTCGTCGTGATCTCGCGCCGGCTGTTGAAGATTAAAGGGATGGTTTGACGCATCCGCAGACTGCAGACACGATGCTCAAGGCACGTCAAGGTATTGGTGCGAGAGACCAGCACGACTCGGTCGGTTTTCCGTCGCGTGCTTACGCACAGCGGCAAGGATTACGTGTCACAAATTGGTATTAGCCCGTTGCGAACGTAGACACGAGGACAGGTGTGTGCGAGGAGAAAGAGAGTGTGAGAGAGCGAGAGAAGGAGAGAGTGGAAGAGAGGAAAGCGTCTCGGAGTGTTCACAGCATACCTGATGCGATCGCGCGCGCTCGAACACGCGGTCCTGTGACAGGCAATTTGCTTTGTAAGGAAATAATTATCGCCGGTTACCACCCTCCCCAGCTTGTCAGCTGTCGAACCACGGATTTTACTGACGCGCAAATGCGACCACCTTTGCAGCCGCGATTCACCGTCGTTCTTCCTGCAAAACTGCAAGAAAAGGGCGATATATATTGTTACAAACAACACAAGATAATCTAACAACAACCTGATCAGATCGTTTCAGAAAAATGTATGAGGAAAACCGAAGATCTGGTATAAGTTGGAACAGTGCTTTTTCCACATTAACGCTCTGGAAACATCAATGTCATGGTTGTGAACTTAATTTCTGTTTTAAACAAACTTTTCATGAGTATTAGAAGCAACAAGTCGCGTTCAGTGTGAAGCTCTGCCAAAATGCGAAGGCTAAAAATATGTCCTAAAAAGTTTTATTGTTTCTTATTGATTCGTTTTCAACTGAAAACTTTTACTTTTTCAACTCTGCTTGCTTAAATATATCTACTTTGTTGGAAATTTAACGTAGTTTGAACGTGCAAAAAGAATTGTGCACTTATGTGATGTCAATTTGCATTTTTTTTGTAAAGTTTGAAGACGTTAACAATATCATTTTGTGTCCAATCATGATCTACAAAATAAATAATCACTAACATTGAATACAAAGCGTTGCGACTTCATTTCAAGACACACTTTTCAGAGTTTTTCGGGTGACCCAACTTTGATGCGGAAAAATTGTGTTTTGCAGAAAACATTTTCTTCTGAACATTGGCTATCACTTTTTATCCGTTAACGCTATATCATCATACTTCCTCCATCGAAAATGTAACTGACAACTATACGTTTTTTATAGATAAAATATAAAACTGTCATAACCTTTACGGCACTCCCTCAGACTGTAGATTTAATGTATGTATTTATAAGAAAAGTGAAATTCGCCTTCGGCTTACAGGACAAAATAAGAACACAATTCCCGAAGCGACGGATCAAACAGTAACCGGTTAGCCAACAATGGATTAATTTGCACCGGAAATAGCGAGACCGTCGACTGCCTACAGTAACTACGACCAAGTCTAGTAGCAATCTAACTTGCCTCCGAGTATTTTCGAGGTGTGCACACAAACGTATTCAGTTCATGTTCCGCGGAGATTGATCTACGCGCGGGCGCGTAAAATCGTGCTGCGTACAACATATTTTGAAAACACCCGGTAAAACTTGCCGGATACGGTAGCGAGCGGAAAGTTAGTCGTCGAACAGTGAACTGCAGAATTCTCCGGGAATAACTCCGGAGAATTCGCGAGGTAGACGGCGATCGTTACGGTGAACAGTGGAACCGAGCGTTGGACTCGAAGAAAAATTGAAGCTCCGAATGAGATCGAGGGATCAAGCGGTTCAACGGGTGGTTTCACAGAGAGATGATCGTTATATCTTAGTGTTCCCGTGATCTTCGCGGCTTATCCGTTAGCCTTGAAGAAGATCGATCATTGTTAAGGCCTTCTTCGGTTGGACACGTCGCGTTATTGCGGATGAATGGATAATGCTACTTTAAGTAGTTGCGCGGTTACCATAAAAGTCCGTAATACATTCCGTCCAGCTCGCCCTAACAACTTGGATCGTCTTCTTCCAATTAAACTTGGGAATTTCACCGAATTTCCCAACTTTTTCCCGGCCCTCGCGTCCTCTCCGTAAACTTTCCGCGGATATTTTCACATCGCGCTCGATACATTGTTCCTCCTCGCGTGGTCATTTTCCGAAACTTTGAACTTCGAACAACATTCAGAAGTTCCCCTATCTAATACCAAATGATTCAAAACCCTCTGAAACTCCCCTTTATTTTTTTCATTCGCCAATTATCGCGCATAAAGAATTTTTGAGGTTCGCGCAGGGCGTTCTTACGAGAACTTTCGGTAATAAAACAATTGGTGAACAGGAAATCGCACAGGGATTTGTCGAAGATGTCTGCAGGATGGCGGCTGCGCGGCGCCGCAAAACACCGGCGCGTTCCGATCTGCGGCTCCTCGAAACTCCTCAAACTCGGGGCTCTTGATGTTCATCATCTGATACGTAATACGGGCAGACAGCAAATTACGCGAGTGGTCTGGGCCAATTTAACGAGACCCTGGTCGATACACGGATTCCTCAGACCTCGAACCGCATAATTATTTATCCGATTAAGCCGCGTGCACCGTCCTGTGGATCGAGTTTGTCCTGTTACATTCTCGGCTGTGTGGATATGTGTAGAGAAAACTAGAAAGCAACATGGTGAGAGACAAAATGTATGAAATGAATTTGGTGGAACGAAATAAAGAAACGAGTTGCATTGGGGAGCGTTTTGTTTAGACAATTTATCAGTCGTTAATTGAATATCGTTTGTGTTACACGTAATATGTTTTGTTAAATATACAGTTCGTTTATAAACATTGATAATTCCATTAACTTTAACAGGCTACACACCGAAATTAACTTGGCGACCGATTAGAAAAATCATTCGCAATTTCACGGAGAACCATTTTGCGAAAAGGTATGAATATTGTGTAAATAGCAACGAACGTCGCGTCGGTTGCGTGCACATTGCGAGCACAAGTCTGGCCATATAATTATTAAATAGCAGAGACATTACACTGTCGATTCGAGGTCTCGATACAAGCGAACCATACGCGAATTCGATTCAATTTAACGCCTCCAAAGCGACGTACGAGAATCGCTCATTATCATCCGTTACACTTCTCCCACTCGATATTACATACACGGGTCGCAGAGCTCGGCGTGTCGGTTGAATTTTCATTACCGAGCCGAAAGGCACAAAGGCCTGCCGCGCCGCACAGTGGGCCGGACTAGGGGAAGGTGTGACATTTACCCCTAAAACGAACTTTCTCGTATCGATATCTAACATATGAACATTGCTTCCCAAATGTCCATATACCTCGGAATTGAAGAAAATAGTACAATTTATTAAATATTATAGTTGTAATAAACGTTGGAAGTTGGAAGTTTTAAGATGAGTATTTTTCAAGAGAAAAATTGCTTCTCTTTGATGCGATGACGTTACTATTTAATATTTCCTTTCGCTTTTTTTAAATTGAAGAGCAGATTTTTGCTATAAGAAATCGGATCTTACCTTATTAATTAGTCTGCATAACACATTAATAATCAATGCTGAACTAAATGGCGAACATTTTAAAAACTCTTTATATTCGATAAGGGAGATCTTTTAAGTCCCAAGTTGTCCCAGGTTCTAATAAATTGGAATATTTTTAGTACACCTTCCTCCAAATAATCGTGAAAGAATGAATGTCCACTTCTGTCCGGTTCTCAAATTGTTACTGTTTATTGTGTAGCGAACTCTCTTTCACCTAATGAAGAATTTGTTCTCGATATAATTCTGCATGCGTTGGTGCCAATTGGACAACTTTTTGAAGAAGCTCTTGAAGCATGCCACGAAGATTTCAAACAAATTAGAACGAGAAATACTCGAAAATCTTCCAGAATTGAAACAAACACAGATACATATATTACATCGCCTCCTTTTGACATCAGATCCATATATGAGCACTAATTGAATGAAATCGGGTACTAAAAAAATTAAAAAATTAGATCCAGAGTACTTGAATAATTGAAACTCTTTTCATTGATCTGTACAGTAAATAGTGTTGCATATGGATCACCTTAGAGTAGTCTATATAGTTTGGAGCTTGTTGGATTAATGAAGACTTCAGATATCACTACTACGCTATAAAATAAATTGTTCAGATTCTTGGTGTGGCATAGTGTCATAATTTAGCAAAGAAATAACCGAGAATTGCGTTAGTTTGACCTATTTGCTTGAACCGAGAAGCTCTACCATCGCTTGAAGACGCGAGTGTGCAGAATGCACTCTCTAGCACCGATAAATCTCCGTTTAACGGTCCCTGTAAATGAATACTCGCCGATAAACCGTCTGCTATCGGACGAAAAATTGCACGGAACCGTACTACGCGACCGTTCACAGCCGCGTTTCTCCGGAGACGACCGGTTTGCAAACTTTCGACCATTTTGCAAGAGACTTCGACCACCGACAAACGGACAATATCTGTGCAGCGATGTAATTAGCTGATAGAATCTACGCGGATAGGCCGGCTCGAGACAAAAGAATGTCGAGAGCCCCATTGTGCCCGCGATCCTCCGTTTAATCCATTATTTTTACGCCACCTCGTAAAACGACGACCGATTGTTGCAGCTTTATGGGAAATGTAATCGGCGGCTGGCTCCGACGAGAGCGCGAAACGAGGCGCGATACGCAAACTTGATTCCCGTCTTCTGCGCCGTTTAATGAAAAGAATAATTCTCCATTAAACGCCCTTACATTCCATCAACATTTGCATTTTAGTATTTTTCAAAATTTCCACAAGAAATGCATGAATATCCACGGTCTAATAACAATTCCCCTGAGCCCCTAGACAATTAAGCTTCGGTAAAAGCGACGATCGGAACGCTTGACACGGATGGTACATCAAACGTTCCAATTAATTAATCGAGTACCAAATTTGTACATCTTGTTATCCTTAAAAGTACAAACATTTTCGTTATTGTGCAACGAGTTCAATTATACCCGCGTTTTTAATTGGAGTGATCATGGCTATATACTATATGTGAAAATTTGAATTACATAGAGACCGATATTGTGTTGGTAAAAATCCTATTGCGAGAATGAAAGAATAATTTCCCGAGAAACTCAAATTAATTAATGGATTAATTACCAGATTTTACGTTATTCAGCAGTCTAATTGGCAAGAGGATAAGCATGCGAGACAAAAGCATTTATAATTGGAGGAATCGATGAGCATCAGTTTAGAAAGATCTTCGTAGTTTCTAATTCACGAAATCGATCCGGCCGCGACGCGACGTAGCACGACGCAACGGATCGATATAGTCGGTTAAAGATAATAAAGCAAATTAAGATTCCGAGCGCACGTCCCCGGAGTTCAGGCACGAGCATACACTCTCTAGTTCCCGTGTGTAACACCAGCCACGGCAAAACCTGACGCCCTTACTAAAATCCAAGACTAATTTCCCAACGATCCCCTGACTGATGAAAATTTCAGCGACCCGGAATATCCGGACGGATCGCTATCGATTCGTGGGAAACGAGCAAATTTTCGCTGCAGATCATGGACACGAGAAATCCGTACCTTTGACGAGGTTAGAAAAACGGAAAAGCAATACCTTTCTTCAAATCAACTCTGTTCTAATTGCTCATTGATGAACTGCGGATTTGATGTGCTTACAGAAAAACGGAAGTGATCAAATGGAAAACAGTGAAATCATTTAAAGAATTTCAATACGCTGTTGCACCATTCCCAGCTGTTTACTATTACTGAGAAAAGAAATAAATATAACTTTGTAAATTGAAGACGGCATTTAAAGAGGACTGCCATTTTTCCAACGCCAATGCAATCAAATGAGGCTGGAAGCTGCCTGACGAACGATTAGTTTCTAGAAGGAAACGACAAGTGGACTTTCATTCTTTCTATTTTTCTGATATTCTAATATTTTTTACCTCAGTTTGATATTTTTTCTCTTTTTAAAGTTATACATTGTTTCTGAGTAGTATTAACTACAAATTGTAATTCTTTTAACACACCGCAGATTAATAAAAACATACTTGAAAAATTGCCTAATGGAAATTATTAAATTTTTTATTTTTATTATATTCAATTCAATTTTTTATTCTGCACGTACTTACCGTCATGAAAGTCAATAAAGTTTCACAAATATTTGTATGAGGTGTAATTACACTCCAGTAAAGGGTTAACATTATAATATACACATGTACACAGAATGAAGGTTGAGTGTCTTAGAAATAAATTGCATCCTTAGAAGTTTTACACGGATGTTTTTCAGAATTTTCATTTTACATAGCCTCTTTAATTCCAGTCTATAATTGCGAATCCTTAGGCAACAGAAAAATTGGTCTTCTCAATTGCAACAGTCTGGAGTCCGATAAAAACGGGGGACGACCGGGCAAAGGCGTGGCGGCACGGCGCCGTAAAATTTGACAGTGTCGAAGGACGCCCGGTTCAGGTCTGTAGAAAAGTTTCTCGTCGCTCGCTTATATTAATAGACGCAACACGGGAACTCGCGATCAGTTCCCGTCGAGCTCTGTGAATCGTGTGCCCCTGTCAATATTTCTAACGAATTCGATGCATCGGCGTGATCCACGGAAATACTGCCTAATAGGGAGCGCCAATAACCGAGGCAGAGTGTTAACGAAGGAAGGAGCGGCGTTCGTTAATTATTTACAAGTTTATCGATGCATCGAGTGCAGCGTCGCGGAAAGCAAAATTAACGCGGGACCACGGTGAAAAATTAGCGAGCGTCGGGCCGGGGCCAATTTCTTCGTTACGCCACGATGATTTGCGCACACCGAACCGAAATTCGCATAGCCAACTCGCTGCGCCCTCTCCGTCCTGTTTTTCCTTAACCCTTCGCTCGAAAAATATCGAGCTTTTCCCATAGATTTTCATCCCACTTGTCTCGAACAACTGTGCAACGAATCGTGCATAATTGCTCGTCGGTAGAATCGAATTTTCAACTTTTGAACAATCAGAGTAAAATCGATGGTGCATGTACAGATTCCACCAATCACGGAAAGAAGAAACGAATAGTGTAGTTCAATTATTAGGTTGTCCTGTTTATTCTGTAGAACGTGCGCGAACGGTGCTGCGTTGAGACATCTTGGAATTAAGAGAATGAATGAGAATCGACGAGTGGAATCGCGAAAGTGAAACACCATTGCCACCGCCATCCGCGTGCGATCAGCGCGCGATGAGAATAGCGTCGTCATTGAAAAAAAGGCATGAGGAGAAGAGAGAGCGAGCAAAACGAAGGGAACGCGACGGAAAAATGCAGAGCTCGGCAGGTTGTGACGCGGCGCCGAGGCAGTCTTCAAAACTAAAAGGCTGCGGTGGTTGCTGACGGTGTTGTAAGTAATAGA
Organism: Lasioglossum villosulum; assembly: GCA_963971365.1. Lineage (NCBI taxonomy): Eukaryota > Metazoa > Arthropoda > Insecta > Hymenoptera > Halictidae > Lasioglossum > Lasioglossum villosulum. Next base: position 9,462,930 of record OZ020498.1, read on the forward strand.
TAGGTCCGGGTAATTGCTTCACTTAACGAGAAACACGTTCGACCCCCGCCCTGGCTCTCCTCCCCCAACGAAATCCGATATTAACCGTCGCGTTGTTTGATATAGTTCGGTGTGTCCCCGTGCTCTGCGTGTGTCTCGCCCCTGTTTCCTCGTGCTCGTTTGCCTGTCGCGCCTGTAGCCCCTGCCTACGCTACCCTGGCCGCTCAAGAGCCGTCGTTATGATTTTCAAGGAATTCCGCGAGCAGAAACGTGCCATTTTCCCGTTTTGAGACCCGCTGTACATTCTTCCAGCCCGCCCCGTTAAAAACGCGCGAACAACTCTCGCGAGCACGCTTTACTACGGGTCGTTTCGCTCTTTAATCGCGTCGAGATGAGGCGTCGAAACAGTTGCGAGTTACTGGATAGGTCATAAGTATTGTTAGAAGAGTGCTACTGCCACGGGAATTCCTGTTTGAACAAGCTGGGACCGATGGGAAAACGTTCGTCTTGCTCTTCTGGGCGGGTTGCTTCCGGTTTCAAAGGAGCTACGACATTGTGACCACAGGGTAATCTAGGTCTAGGGCACAATTTCACAGTGCAACTATAAGACTACAAATAATGAATGCTGCATCACATCAATTAGATATAATGTTTTCGGTGGACTCTACGACAGACGTAAACATATCCTGCAAGAACGTAGACGAAAGTGACGCTGAAGCGTCGAGAAAATGTTTACCAGCAAGGATTCCGAAAAATCCTCGATGACACATCAGCAACGCGGCACCGGAAGCCTGGGATCACATTCGGGTCGTCGCCACGCTTCGCAAACTCGTCATCATTATTACGAATGAAATTTGCCCCCAGCAGGAACGAGGAGCAACTGCAATAAACACAGCGGGCCCGATCGATCGGACACAGCGTTCCCCAAGCGCTCACGTACGAATCGAACTGCCCTAACGCGCGGCAGGTCCAAGGATGCAATTAAGGTCTCGGACCGAGTACAATGAGAAGAGGGAGAGAGAGAGGGTAGGTATAATCTAGAAGTAACTCGCGCGCTAGGTGGGGAAGCCTCGTAAACATATGTCCCTCATGGGGTATTTAATTCACGAGCCACGGACAGCGGCTCGAATTGCCGAGTTGGCCCCTCTCGCCCCGGCTCTTGGGGGCACGCAAAGGGGGCGGAATGGCACGGAAAATATGGAGGGGTGGCCGAAGAAAGGCTGAAGGAAGCGGGCAGGATCTCTTCCTTAGCACCGGGCGAGCGTTTTCCTTGGACGTAGTAAATACTGAAAGTGGAGGCTACCTCTGGGACTTTGCCGCTACTCCGACGGAGTTTACAGACCCTTCTACCTTACACCTCCCTTTTTTCTACACCGCTCCCCCCTCCCCGACTCCTCTGGAAGAGAGATCGCGCGCGCGCGAGCGCGAGCCGGTGAGCCGATAAGGAGTCAAGAAAAGATTTTACACTTGGACGGAAAGTAAAAAGGGTCGGGGGAGCTCAGCACGGCGGTCTTGTTGAACCAACGGAATCCTTTTGTTAGCACGGCTTACATCACGTTCCGTTACGTGTTCGATCCCGAGAAGAACCCCCGTCGGAATGTTTGAACGCGCTCGTCGAAACGACGACCGTGTTTTCCGAGTGTAATTTCCGGCCGCAATAGGTGCGGCAAGAAATATTTCGAGCCGATCCGATTATCTCTTTCCAACCGATCTGTTAGCGTTGCTCGATAACGATATTCCTGCAGCGATGTTACGACTTCCCAGGTGCCCAGAGAGAAAGAAATCAACTTGATCGGACAGATAGTTTGCGAGATGAATATTTATACGTGGAACGTCTCTGTTCGGAAAAGTTGTGCGTTTCAAGGAACTGTATTTTATAAACAAATAAGAAACGAGCGGAACGGTGACTTAAACCTACCCTAATTGTTCGTGAACTATGGCGTATTCAACTTCGAGTAAAATTAGAAACGTAGGTACCAGGAACACGACCTTTTCGAAGATTCTTTGTTCGTGAGAAAAAGAGAGAACCATGAGATCCAGCGATCTGTGCTTCCCAAGCAAATTGAAAAGGCTAAAAACGCTGGGCCGAAGCTCCCAAATTTCTGATGCTCTACAGCGTGCTCGTCTTTGAGCAAGATCCTGCCCGTGGACCGTAGAAGCCGATCAATTCAACGCGGAATGGCCGTAAGTATCATCGAGCTGGCGCGACGCGCGGTCCTCTCTCGCAATCCTTTTTCGGCGGCAACAATAAAGAGTGGATGGGTATCCTTCAGGGATGATTCGCAGGAACCAAAGCCGAACGACCTGCCGCGTCGGCCTGTCCGATCGAAATTTGTGTATGCTCGCGTGTTCATGTCGCGCGATCGAGCACGTGGACGCGGACAGTGGAGCGCGGTCGTGGGTGCAACGGTGCAGCGGTTGCAACGTGCACAGAGAGAAGGCACGTTCTCGCGCTGCATGCGTGTGCTTCGGACCGCGTTTGTGCGAAGGAAACACAGCTCGGCCGAGGTGTAGGATGCGGATGGGGAAAGGGCCGAAGAGAGGGCGGAGCACGCAGGGAGGGCACAGGGAGGAAACAGTGCCCTTAATACCAAGCAGGAGTTCAAAGGTGGACCCCGCAACAACGCATCTAATTACTTGCTTCCTCCATGGTCCATGGCACAGCGAATTTACATCTTGTTTGTTCAAGCACCTGTAGCAACCTATACCGCTATCCGGAACCCCGCCCCCTGCCCTCTTTGTCCTCCCACCGTCGGCCCCGCGACCCCTCCTATCCCTCGACAGAGCCGATGTAGATTGGATACTGCCTATAAACAAGCAATTGCCTTTGACTCCGAATGCCCTGCACCGCAGAAAGTCTGCTCGTCACAGACTAGCAATATCTTGGACAGGGTCGTGTCCTGCCCCTGAGGCACCCCGGCTAGATCTCACCAGATATTCGGTGACAGATCCACCCACGCATTGTGCGTTCGCTGCGCCGCTAAGGATACACGAACCCCATCATCGAACAATTAACTCGATGATATTGTGGATCGATGGCCCCGAAATATTTTGCACAAATTCCTGACCTAGCCCAGAACGAAATCCAAGCAGGCCAATATCTGCTGTGTTCAAATAGATTAAAGATACCTCGAGCAGAATCTCGATTATCCGAACCACCAATATCTGGAGTCACTGTTAGCGCAGCACTCGCTTCATATGCGAATAGCTCGACAGAAACGATCCATGTTCGCATCACTATTCGTTGTACAAATGAATGCAGGTTAAATACAGACTGAATCAAAGTAATTGACAGATTCCGGATTTCATGCAATGTTATAGAACAGCCTGTATATTTTGGCAATGCGGACGTGTCGTTGCTGACGACGGAAATAGCAGGCTGTCATGGCTGCCGTTTCACACGATGTCCTAACGCCGCGGACTCTATGAGGACCCTACAGGACTGTGACCCGCGGAGAGGAATAATTCGAGACAATTTATAATTAAAATAATTTCGATATGCGTATTTGCAAAACGACCACGTAGGACCACTCCCTGAATGAAGCAGACCGCAGGGTGACAAAAGTCTGGCAGACTTCGGCTCATTTTCCCCGTGCAATCCTTTAGTCTCGTCCCTGAAGAAACGGACCGCTCTCGACTGATGCAAAGTGGATGAGGCGTCGCCTCTGCTGCACCCCTGAAGAAAGCATTTTTAGTCGGGGCTGTTGTCTACCACCGACAATTTTTCGGTGTGACGACCTCGACATGTTGGATTTTCTATTTAAGATTCCTTTCAGTCGCAAGATCTATCATTGTTGGCGTCTATCCACTATGACTGTACTGCGAATCTTTATGCTTATTCCTGTCTTAAATAATTGTAGTGGATCTGAAGTAACAGTTTGGTCATCCGCAGTCTAATTATGATACACTGACCGTGCAACAGCCATAGAGATAAGAGAAAATTGAGATAATTCAACCCTTTGTCTTGAAAATTTTTTCATTCATAGTCGTCCACGATATTCTCGAGAAAAAGAGCACGCCTGCAATGCACATAATCAATCTGCTTAAAGTTGCCAATCTAGTTTGGCAACCTCTGTATTACTAGAAAACGTAATCTTCGTGTTTGGACAAATAACAATGGTTTACGTTCGAATCGCAGGAGTGTGCAACGACACGGCGCGATTGAAATTGCTCAGCCGCGTCAGGTCGGGGTGAGATCAATTAGAAAGTTCAATGGAAGGAGATACCTTTCGGATTAATATTCCTAAAGAGCAACTCTTCACAGATCAGAAGGGCAGACTAACAGAACGCCGCGCACTCGGAGACGGAGTGTAATCAGCGTGAAATGTTTCTTTCACGACGATCTTGCTCATACATCTGATGCAGCTCGTGCACGTTTTGTCCACCGGGCAACAGTGGCGTAGAACGTACAGAAAAATGTCTCGTCAAAATTTACCTGCGTCAACAATTCTCCCATAAACAATCTCAACGATTAAGTAATCCGAAAATCGAATGTGTTAATTCTAGATCCTTCCTTTTCCCAGGAAATAATTACATAATCGGAAGTTCCAGTTTCTTGGTCCCCGTTGCTTTCCTGTCCCCTGTAAATTCGATTTCTGTGACCAGCAAGCAATTGTGCGAATGGAAGTGGCGTAGGACATACAGAAAACTATCCTACTAATTCACCAGCATCCTACGGTGTTCAACTGTTATATAATCTGTTATTCGAATACATTCCGAGATTATCAGTAATCAATTGTACTCGAAGCAATAGCGTAGGTGTACACGATTGCCAACCAAAGCTAATCCAATTTCCTGATCAAAATGGCAGAAAAGTGGAGGATTTTGTTTCGAAATGTTACGCGGCAATTTTCTCCGCGTACTAATTCGCGTAAGTTTCGAGAAGCTTCGCACATAAGTTTCCGGGATCGATAGGAAGTCGCGTGCACGCGATTTATGGGGCGCACGTCGAACAGAAACGTACGAGGCACGACTTCGATAATGTTATGAACGTTTATCGAGGGCTCGTGACACTTTCTACGGCACAGTTTCCTCGAGTGGCTTTGGCCGTGGCTTTTCTGATTTGTCGGTATCGGAAACACTCCGAGTCGCATCGCCTTGCATCGCAGCGCCTATGAACCATCCGCGAAAAACCTTTACGGCGAATAATCAGCGTCACGAGTCTCGATAGGGAAACATCGAAAAGTTCGCCTGCGAATTGGCATCTATGGGAATTACGAACTGTAAAAAAGTTTTCTCTCGAAGGACCATTGTAATCCTCTCGCGTCAAACGGACACGAACAAGTTTTCACACTATTTATTCAAAGTAGACCCCTGCGAACACGCAATTGCAATATTTGTAACAATGTATTACGAGAGCTACGTTTACAAACTTCGACCCACTCTACTTGTTAACAGTATCTTCAACGATTGTATCAAGAAGACAATTAAACATAATTTCACTAGAGCTAGCTTTATAAGAATGATCAGTTTGCATTTACTTGTTTCTCAGAATATACGTTCAAAGAGAATAGAAGGTTGCGGAATCTGTTCCGCCTGTTTCAGTTAACCTCGCCAAAAGCGGTACAACCGAATAAAGCGTTAAAACAGAGAGCTTGCGGAGTCGCGTCTTGACCGAGGATTTTCGTGCAGTCTACGCCAGTGGGCGCCCCGCCTGTGTCCCGTTTGCATTTTCGCAACACCGAAATGTAAATATACGGCAGGGAACACATTGGATAGAGGCGCGAGATGCGGTCATTTTCATTAGACCGTGAGTATCTGTGAAAAAGTTGACTCTCCAAAGCACGCGCTCTCGGCGACACGGAAAAAACTAATAAAAAATTTAGGAGCGTTCCAATTAATTACTAGATTCGGAACGGAGTTGCGAAACGCGTTCAGGACACTGCAGTGGCGCCGTTTTCCCCGGCTAAAACTGCAGAAACATGTAAATTTGCGTGGAAATAGAGAGAATTGGTTCGCGTTACACGCGCCGCGCCGGCCGGGCCAGTCGCTCGATGAATCCACACGGCGAGACGCGTTATAGAGAAATCATTAACCTGAATTGACTGCGTGAACGTGCAGTCGATTCGACCGTAATCCGCCGTCCCGTAAACACGGGCAGTTTCAATCATATTAATGTAGACACGACACGCCTAAATCATCGCAATAAATGGAATAATAGATGCCGACGGTCTAGTTGTACTACAACAGGAGAACACACAGCCAGTGGAAAAAGCACGAGGAAACATCAATGATTCCTGAACGCCTGTTGAACCCAATTACCGGCCTCGTTAATTAACGTTAATAAGTCACCGTTTGCTGTCTTGCCCTTCCCCCTTCAACTTTTTGCCGGCGATCGAAACCCACCGAAACTCATCGAAACGCTGTTTGAAGAACACTACCACTGGACCCCTGTTTGCACTGTTTACACACGGCCCTGCGAGCACGACACATGCAATTCCACGATGCACCGTTGCACCGCTCCAAGTTATGCAATATACATTACCTAAACCGTCCCGCGAGGGTCCGCGTTAACGAATCGCCACGCGCGATTTCGGAACAATACTGCTACCGGGTAAAAATAAGCGATTACTCGTTCGACCAAATTAATCTTCGATGAATCGACCATTTTCGAATTCATTTGCATAGAATTAGAGAATCTAAAACTGGATTATTGGGAATACCCTGTGTGGAATTTGATTCTACATGTATCAGTCCCGGATTGTGTTGTCACTGTATTCTAAAGGAAAGTTGTCATTTATCAGTTTAATCCTAGTTTGTTCTACCTCTTTATTGGTCATATTAAAACTTAGGAGTAATGTCTCTTAATCGCTTAAATGGCCTACACCAGTTTTGAAACTAACAGTGTTCCCACTCTTCCTCTACAACACTATTTCCCTCTCTTACGCCGCGGCCTGGTCACGTGACGCGTTTCATCTCTGTCGTGCACGTGTCTGAGCAGAGTAGAGAGAGAGAGTAACTGTTTCCCCTCAATTCAGCGACTTTCTTGTCATCTCACCACAATATATCCTAGATTCTGACTCACAGCTTCAGTAAATCGAAATCATTACCCTTCACAGGTTGAAATTTGTCACAAAACTCTAATTAATCCTAACAGAATTCAGTTTACATGAATGCGTTACGACCGAAGTTAACCTCTAAATTCGAAATTAAATTAATTGGTCTCCTTCAGTGTAATTTCTATCCGTAGGAGATTTAGCGGGAAAAGCAACTTCGACGAGGCACGCGATTTTCCGTAAAAATGAAAATAAAAATGGCGCCGTTTATGGCCCCGAGTGGTCAGTTAGTTAATTTATCAATTTGACGGAGTTGGTGGCAAATAAAGAACGGCAAAGGTAAACAGGAAGCGCGGGGATGGTGTAAGAGCAGCGGGCAAGTTAAAAAAGTTCCATTTTAGTGTAGTTTCGTTAACGAACTCGGTAACGCGTTTATCCTCGCCGGGGAAACTTTCCTTTCGCTTTATAAGCGAGCGGATTAACAGCTTAAATAGCCGAAAAATATTATGCAGTCGGTACGTGTATACCTGTCTGTCTGTCTCTGTGTGTTTGCGTATGTATGAGTGTATGTTTGTATGTACATAATGAACAGCGACGAGTCCCGCGACAAGAAGCAATCTGGCTGGTCCGAGGAGGCGCGAACGGCCGGGAAATTTTGTACGGCGGTCGTTGAATCAACTTAATTAAACTCCTTGATCCATTTCTATAACGTCTTAATTCCGTTTCCCCGACGTAAACTCCCCGGCTTCTTCTTCCTCGCCTGGGGAGGAGAAACTTTCCGGGGGCGTATTCGCGTGTCAGTTTCCGCATTAGAGTCCTAACGGGAGACGAGCGACGAACGAGAAGCGACGACGACGCGATTATCGTGGAAACCGTTCGCTCAGAAAATGAAATATCGTTTTTCGCCCAATAACTGGATTACCCCGCGATCGATCTTCGAATTATCGCGCTGGGAATACTTTCAATGTACCCGTACCGAACCCTCCTTTACATCCATTCTCGCGTTCACGGGGCCGCCCCGATTGACGCCAAAAGATAACGGAAGAATTCCAGAATTTCAGATTCACTTCTGTTGTAACATATTCACACTAGGCTCGTGTCAATCAGTGTCCTCTTTATTCAATCGATCAGTTTAGTTTAAATTATACTTCCCCCGTTCTCGGTGGAGTTTAACCCTTTGATGTCGGAGCTTTTTTAACTTGAAAATTAAATATTTCTGCCGACCTAGAATAATTTATTGTATCTGTTTTTTTTTAATTTGATGGATATGAATTTAGTTTAATAATTCATTAGATACCAACATATTTAATAGTGTAAACAATACTGTAAGTAATGGTACAGCAATGTTTAGCGCTGACTCTGCGTCACCTCTCGAGTGCTAAGGATTAAGGTTAAAGCATCGATCTTCAGTTTCAGCACTACCGAGCCCAACAAAATGACAGATTTCAGATTTTTCTCTTTCACCGTTCGTGAAGTTACAGCCGATCTAGTCGGACTTGCCGTTTCCTGGTGGCATCCCGGCTAGCAAAAACGCATCGTTCAGAAGGGGCACGTGATCGCAACGCAATGACGACGCAACATGGCGCGTATCGATCAATTAATCTCACTCTGGGATCTCGATACACGTCCGTCTCCGATCTCGTTATTCGTAAAATGTATCCCGCAAGACATATCACACGTTTCTTTTTGTTTTTAATCATCTTCCGAGGCCGATGCGTCCGGGTTCTTTATCGCGGCGCATCTCCTCGGGAGTAGAGGCATTGTGCCTCGCATTACAATATTGCGAAGCTGCTCGCGCGACCGAGGCAAAAGGACCGTGGAAGAACCTGTAAAAACAAGAGGAACGTGGGAAAAAAATCGGATAGAGACGGAGAGAACGAGGATAGAAGAGCAAAAGAGAGAGAGAGAGAGGGAGCGGACGAGGAAACAAGAAAGGGTTGAACGAGGCTACACCGATACGGGGGAAGAAAGAGACCAGAACGACAAACAGAACGAACACGTAGTCCCAGCCAGCGTGTAGGATGAGTAATGAAACGGTCACAGACAGAGGTTCTCTAATCCCGGCGGATATAAGATGAAATCGTTCGGGGACGAAAGGATAACGGCCGCCACCGGCCCGTGGAAACCGAAGAAAATCCGTGATCGTTGCACACGCCGTCCAGTCGTCATCGTTTTTAGATTAGCTTCGACCTAACGTCAAGCAAAACCAGTTCGTCACGTGAAAATTCTCGATGTCGAGATCCTTAAACGAGACCTTAACCACCTCCAACACTCAATCGTGTTACTAGCGTTTTGACAACGACCCAGTGCCGAAAGAATTGTGCAACTGAAAATACAAGTGTTCACTCGAAAATTTAATTGAATGGTGACAGGCCACAAGAGGAAATACGGGAAGTAGACAGCGAATTTATTAAACAGATTTAAAGACATCAACTTATTGGTTTCAGCTTAATCCAATTTCAGAGTTAAAAGAAGAAAGAAATTTTTATTTCGCTTCTGTGTCTTGCAATCAATGCAAATATTTTTAATTTTGCATAAACAGAAAGAAAAAGAAGTTGAACTAGACGAAAAAAGAAGTGCAATAGGGATTCAAAGATGAAATAAGACAAGCATGATTAAATACATTTATTGTAGTGAGATGGGAACAAAGTCCCTATCAGCAGTGTGGGTAGATGATGGGAGTCACGTGACATAATGAGACAAACACGACAGAGACGAAATGCGTCACGTGACCGGGCCGCGACGGAAGTGTGGGGATTAGCGTCGTAGAAGGGGAAGGTAGAGTGAGGACACAAGTCGGGGACCTTCTTGTCACCTCACCACAGTACATATGCAAGCCTTGTCATTTAAAACTGATAAGTAATTAAAGTTAGCTGTAAGATAATGCAATGTGATCCTAATTTTAAGTCGGAAGACAAGGCTTCTAACAAATAATAATACTAATAAAGATGTTTTCGATCGATTCGTTCACCGATGTTCCGCAAATAATACCGATCTTCGACACATGCGCACACACCCTTGCTCGGTAAGTACACAAAATATGCGTGGAGAGGGTGAGCGCGATTGGAGTGAGCAAGGAATGCTCTAATCTCGCTTTGACAAACTCATGGACGGGATAAAAAGACTATGGCGGATCGGAGGGCCGGGTGGCATAATATTATTCCTTTCCGATAGTTCCATGGGCTTTCTAACGACGGCCAGGAATAATAACGTTACGTCGTCCCGGCGCAACGATGACAATAACGATGGAGGGTGCCGTGAGCGCGCGCCCTGAATTACAGAGTGCGGTTTCCGGTTGTTGTTTCTTTTGCGGTAGTTATCGTTTGCTCGAACAGTCTTTATTTCCGTGACGCGGAATCGTTCCCGAGCACATTGCCCAAGCACAGATGTGCCCTGCGGGGAATAACCTAGGAACCAGACATAGGGGGCGAACCTCGACACACAAAGTTATAGAGAGAGGAAAATAGAGTGAGAAAGAAAGAGAGAGAGAGAGAATAAGAAGGAGCAGCGATCTCCGACTAGTAGCCCGATGTTCCCTATCGATTTCTTATTTTTATCTAAGCCAAAGGACGCGTATACTGTAAATGGATCAAGTGCGCGGAACGTTTCTTCGACGGTAAGTTCGATACGAACAGGAAGTTCCGTTCGACAGCTGCATTTTCTATGGCGGTGCCGGCCATAGCCGAACTGCGCGTTCTCCTTTGAGATTTCGCCAGTTCCACGATTAGACCGGGCAAAGGCCGCTCGGTAAAACGAAAATCGGATCCATCGGGAAACACGGAAGGATAACGAAGTTCCAGGACGTCCGCATGGCACACACGGCGAGGCAGCCCCCAGAAAAACTTAAATTTCGACAAGCGTGCAACGCCGTCTACATCCGCCCGAAGACTAGGATTTGTATTTACAGTGAAAACGCTGTTTGAATTTGTTAGTATCAACGCCTTGGCTTATTCGAGGCTACAAGCTTGAAAGTCAGTCCGGGCTTATGATTGTACCACTTGTTTTGATGAAATCGTCACAATTTAAACGTCAATCAACGTTTTCAAGAAGCAGATATGTAGCGGATCCACTTTATACATTATGTTTCCGATTATCCAGCCAAAAGTCCGATCCCGACCCTTCCTCTCGCGGACGAGAAATACTAGAAAGAACGCATCGACGCTAATGGGCAGGAAGCAGGATCCCTTTAGCGTGGTTTTTTACATCCGATTTCGGCTCCAGGCGGAAGACGAGAGACTGGAAACGTGAGAGTACGGAGAAGGAGACTGAAGCTGCTTAGAACCCCATCGATACAGGTCCATTAAGTTCGAGAGGGTCTCTCAGAGCAGTGTAAGCCGACGTTTCGCTCATTAACGGTCGTGTTCGGTGGCGCGAATCATTCCATTCACCGTTACACGCGTACGTCGAGGAGCGTTCTGCGGGACCGGATGCCGATGGCGGCAGGAGCAACGTTCCTCGCGCGTCTATGCAACAGGAACTTAAGTACCGTGATTAGAGTTCCCTCGCGGATGCTCGTGGATGCGTTGCGGGGGGGAAGGGGTGAGGATATACCGGGGCCAGAGAGAGAGAAAGAGAGAGAGAGTGAGAGAGAACGTAAGCGGGCTGTGGGTGGGACTTAAGACGTCCAACGATGGTGGGAGGAAGCTCGAGGAAAGCGATTATGCACACCGACGTACATATTTCCGACGCGCACGGTTTCTTTGCGAACTGCCGGATGAGTTTACGGGGCGGCGGCAGCGGCTAATGAAATTATTTCTGGTCACCGAGCGGCGTAATCGTGTCAGGAGAACTTTCCGCGTTTCTGTGCCGCGACAAGGGCCATCCGGCGCACCGGGAACGTTTTCGTATGGCTCTTTGCGCGCTGCCGCAGCCTCCACCGAAAGATAAATATTTGCGAGCCCTCCATTACGCTTTATGGAATACTCCTTACCCCCGGACACGACCCGTCTCGTCGCGGTCTCTCTCTTTTTCCGTGTAACGGGTCAAGCCAGGTCGAGCCGGGTCGGGCCGAGCCGCCTCACCCGTATAATCATCGCAATTTCCTTCGGCCGCTCGAATTTTCGTCGCAGCCGCCCCCGCTGTGTCTCGTCAAGAAGCCACCCCCGCGAATACCGGTTTTCGCCTCGACGCTCCTCTTCCCGAGTTTTTGCGACCCTCCACCACTCCCGAGCTATCTTCTTTTTCGCAATCTCTGCAGACCTAGCCGCGATATTTATTTCAGTCGTTCGAGCGTACGATGCAGCAGCGAGATTTTCTTCAGCACCGTTAATTTTCCCGATGACGGTTCTGAATCCTTGAGAGCGGGGTATAACATGGAGCTGGCTTCTTGCGCGAATCCATCGATGCAATGATTTATCCTACTCCTAAATGTTAAGTCCGGGATCTGGAGAGAAGAGACTCGGAAAGAATGCGAGCAAGGCCAGAATAGGCACAAACTTATACAGTTCAGTCACAAGAATTCCGCTGGGTATGATTAGACTGCGGATTTTAAGCATATATGGTAAAACACGGGTTGGGACAATTGAAAACAGGAGAATTCAAACGATCCAAGTGTCTCTACTCGGACTGCACATACCTCAATTCCATGGGGACTACGTTGACTGACCTTCTTTCGAGAATCTCTTCATGTTCATAATCGAGACGCTAAGCGACGTACACCGTCTCCATTATCTTAAGACCAACCTCGACGGTAAAGTCGGGGATCTCATCAAGAATCTGCCAAACACCGATAAGAATTACAAGCGTGCTTGGATCATTCTCAAGGAACGCTACGGTAACAAACTCATCCTCGCATGCTCCTTTCTCGACAAATTCGCAGCACTTCCTTAAATGAGAGAAAGAGCTCGGTGCTGAAAATTGCAGTAATTCAGAAGGGAATTTTCATCGTGGTCAACACGCTCGAAGACCTAGGACGAGCAATTGGCAAGACAGCATATTTGTTTGTTTATCCAACAGTAATTTATCTGCACGATTACGATTTCCATGGCCCCTACTTTGAAGATTTTTGTGTCGAGTCGCCGCGCAACGAGTCCAGTCGCCGCGCCGTCTCGAGCAACGAGCGAAATTCTTCGAAAGTCTTCCGACTTCGGTTCTGCCTCGAACACGTGGAAATTTTGGTTAAGGAGCCAGACACCCGTGGACTCTGACAGGTCAGACATCCACGAAGATGTAATAAGCTGCGTGACGAGTCCCGCTGACACCCCGGCTAGGCGGTAAATTCGAATCACGTGTCAGAATCAGATGCGTCTGATAAGGGTTGAAAGCAGCCGCTGTCGTTCGGGGTGAGCTCACCTTGAAACTTGACAACAAGTCTGAAACGAGGAAGAGTCGGGGAGACGACAGTCGGGTAGCGAGTTTAATAAAGGACCGGCGATCAACGGGAAATACCTTCTGCGATCTGTCCTCGTGCAGACGCCTCTGCGGAAGGGGTACACTAGGAATTAACCCTGGTCCGGTTCTTCGAACTGCTCTCGTCAATTTTACTTTTCCATCGACTGCACATTGCGCTTCCACTGCAAGAGCTACACAATCATCTTTCCCGCGCGCATTTTCTTAAACTCGATTAATCGTCGCTTGATCAACTCGGGAGGGTTTAGCATGAACATTTCAAAGAATCTTCTTCAGGAAAGGGCTGCATCGTTTCCGGTATAGCGCGTAGGTTCGTGCTGCTGCCGCAACGGCGGTCGCTAACGAAAGAACAGCATGACACTGGCAAAGTGTCTAATCGCGGGAGGAGCGCCGCGACACTAATCTCAGGGCACCAGGCGCAAGTACGAGCGGGGCAAGAAAAGCGGAACGAAATTCGTGACAAGCGAGCAAGGCAGCTCTGGGCTCTGCAGGCATATCCTCAAAATTAGCCGCGGATATCCTGAATTTCGGTCGCATAAACGGCAGGCAAAAACTCGCCCCGCTGGAAGCCGTCTAGCGGATGCGGGTGGGTTTTGCGAGCGGAGAGGGGAAGGGATTATGGCAAGAGATCCGCAAGTGGGTGTCGCGATCCTGCAGCGCGCGTGGGAGGTTTTCCAAGAGGAACAGAGGGCAACTGAGAGGGACGGACAGGCGAGAGGTTCGAGGGAGAAGAAGGAGAAGAGAGGAGAGAAACCGAGAGATCTCGCAAAACATACACAGCTGAAGCTGACACATCCTCCGACAGGCGACGGCGGCTACTGGCTTTTCTAGGAAGCAGAGGGAAAGGACGAGCAAATCTAGACGCTTACTTAGTGACACACGCAGCATTTTGCTGTCGGGGGCTGAACTTTCTCTCTTCATCGTGAGAACCGCTCCCTTACTCTAGACGGTCTCTTTCCGCGGACGCGCCGGATCTCTATTTCTCGCCGACGCCGACGCCCAACCACGATCCTTCGTGACGTTGTATTAAACCGTGGCCCGTGTTGCGGCCTGACACGAGTGGCTGCGAAGAGTTATCTTCGACCCTGTGTGTTCCCTCTCCATCGCTGTTGGAAAACGGTGACGTCCCCTCCTCGGAAAACCCGGATTATTCGAGGAGTAATTTAAACTACGGTCGACAGATATTTCGAGTGCACCGGACTGATCGATCGGCCCCACCTGGATTCGCCTGGTTCATCCCCTCCAGCGTCCCCCTGTCATTTATCGTCTCATCGTCGATGGATAAATTAATATCAGCTACCCCTTGATACCGTCAACGACCACGCCAGTTCCATCTGACCTTTCGAATCGACGAATATCTTACCGATTCAAAATATGGCCGTCGGGTTTGAACGGGACGGATAGTTGCAGAGAAGACACCCTTTGTTCAATCCCTTGCACCACTGCGATTAGAACTTCTTTGTCCTTCACAACTTCTTTATTGTTCAGGACGTCTTTGTCATTCAGAACTTCTTAGAAGAAGCGGGGAATGTTTACATTTATTGTATGTCATGTGTATTCTCTGATATCTATACGTATATTAATTAATAACTAGAGACGCAGATCTTTATGGAAAATAACAATATGCTATCTGTATTGCAATAAATTAGAGTGAAACAAATTTAATGGTCTTCAAACGATTTTCCCGTCTTCAATTACTCCTACTCTTTTGTCACAAATCCATTTGTGGTGATCGATTACTGGACGTTACAGTATACAATTAAGGGATTGAAGATCAAAGAGATGAACCTTCACAAATATTTCGAAGTAAGGTCCATCCGGCAAGATATCGCAAATTAACGAAACCGCGCGTGATTAAGATCATGAGTATAATTACATTTAAAAAAGGAAGGGTCTTTTGTTGCCGTTTCCGGAAACGTTTATCAGTGGATCGCGCCGTAATTTTCATTTTAATTAGCGATATCATCGCAGGCCGCGCTGCGAACGCGAGTCTTCGACGAGTTACGAGATCATGATGCGCGATCGCGTAATAACGCGTGCCGCTATTCCAGCTCGTTAATTAATCAGGCGGCCCGCGCGAGAAAGGGCCAACACAGTTTCGCGCAAATAAATGACGTTCCTCGCCCCGGGTGTTGGAAAACTTTCCTTTAGAAAATGTCGGACCAATTTTTCTTCAGGCCCGGCGACCGCATCATTCCGCACGCTGAACCGAAACCATTCTCCTCTTGACGGCGAGGCAGAAGCGTGTGCATCGAACCTAATGGGGTGACTCTCGTCGATCTGTTTCCACCCACACTGACTTCCCCTTTGCATTTACTTCCTTTCCTAATATAGCCCTCCCCTCTTTCCGAGGGACCGTAATGATTACATTCTGGATCCTTGTGCGAAATAAAATATGTATTTATGCATCATCTATAAGAGAAGGAAGTTAAATTGAAATTTAATTCAATTTAATTAAATTTAACCCTTAATTGGTCGCGCGGGGTCTCGTACACCCCAAAGCAGATTTCCAAGCTGTTCATTATCATTAAAGAGAAGTTTAAAAGTTGAGTTGATTGATTGATTAATATATAAGTTCAAATGTTCTCATTAATAAAAGTCTGATTTTGCACGTATTTCGTGTTTTATTTTAATTTACCAATTGGGGGTGCTGAACACCCCACGTGACCACTTACGCAACTTTTTAGGCGCGCTCAATTAAGGGTTAATTGCTTCTTCTCAAATGCATAAAATCAAATATCTTTAGGGACAGTACTCGTTGAAGATAGTGACGCGTGATTGAGGCGAAATAAGGCGCGTTTGTTTCTGGAAATACAAGGTGTCCCAGATTTTAATAGCAAAACTTTGGCAGTACACTCTATGAGTATAAATAAAAGTTGCGACAAAAGTAAAAATTACAGGGGGATCAATAACGAACAAGTGTCTGACACACAGTTACAGCAGTGACTTTTATCTGTAGGAAACATTGAAGGAAAAAGTGTATCTAATGAGATCTAAATGAGAATGAGAAAGAAAATGATGTCACCCAGTATGTTGACTTCTAAATGATCGCCCATGACCTCCAGCTACTGAGAATTTCGCGGCGTTCCTCCTCGACCGAAGTAGATAAGGAAGTCTTAGTCCGTGTTACACTGTCCACAATCCCTGAACGAGACCATTATGTTTGACGGGGCGGTATAAAAATATCTACCACGCCGCTGACCGGGCTTGCATTATTCGAAAGCAGGCAAGCCGCGCGAGCTGCACGCGACCGACGCGACGGGACGCGACAAGGAGTAGCTCTCGGCTCGTTCACTTATTTATCCTGGCCTCGAGCGAGCTGATCGTGAAGAAGCGTGTTCTGAATCTTTCACCGGGATCGTTCGAGCTCCGCCTTAAGGCCCCTGCTATAATTTCTGCAAAGGTCGCAACCCGAAGGACCTACGCGAGTCTCTGCGTTTCATTGGTTCCAAAGTTGAAACTGTGTTTAGTGAAACGAAAACAGGCGTGATAAACAAGATGCGTGGACTTTGTTTGTTATTTCTCGCGGCGATCTCGTTGATCCCAAGATTCTCTGCTGGATTCAACATCCTCGGGATTTGTCCCAGCACCAGCTACAGTCATCAGCAACCTTTTCAAGCACTGATGAAAGCTCTGGCGGCTCGGGGACACAAAGTCACTGTGATATCTACCATACCCTCGAAGGCAAGCGATTCTACTCTGTCATATTTCCTATAACGATCTACCAGCACGTCGATCCCATCAATCATTCGAACGATACGTATCCTCTAACTGTGGCGTCAATACACTGCGGATTCAAAATAATAATTGTTTATATTAAGTGACAGATACGTGGATCTTAATAATTTTAATCAGTTGACAATAATATATCAGCACTTTTAAATTCTTTCTACCCCTTTTTGTCACATATGCATCCAATTTAGAGTCTCATAATGAATCTGAAAACGAGTCTCGCTCGAAGAAACGCAGAAGTCTCGTGGAAAACAATACCGTCAATCAAGCGAAGCAATTTACCGAACGATACAATAACTCCAGAAGTTCCTCGGACTCGTCAATGGATAAACTTCTGGAAAAACAGTTGGTAACGACGTTAACAGAGTTACGACGATTTAATAATTCGATAATATGGCAGGGACATAGAGAAAAGTTCGATCGATGTTTCAAATAGATGTTTGACTGTGTCCCGGAGCATCGAGAAGCACGCGTTTCTCTCTGCCTTCTTCCCACGTACCATGGTCAGTCCATTTCGGATCCTCTTCGTTCTTCTTCCGAGAGTTTTCCACGGAGTCCTTGTCCCGGCGCAACTTCCACTTTTCTCTGTTCCTTCTCGTATCTTTCTTTCTCACCCCCTCGACCCGCAGCTTCTTTTCTACCCGGTCCATAAACTAGAGTTCAAACTTACGCAAACTTCGTCCGGCTTCAATTTACCTTCGCTAACATTTCTCCTTGTTAAATGCGTCCCTCTTTGCCGGAGCCCCGTCTACCCTGTCTTTCTCTTTCCCACCCTATCTCCCTTCCTCTCCCATCCGAGAAATCAAGAGTTCGGTTTCACATGTAAATCGCTCGCAAACACTGCCCCCGATCGAGATCCCATGAATGTATCCGTTGTCTCGAAGACCTTGTCCATTCTCGTGAACGGAATTCCTATGACGGGCGACTAATCTTCCAGAAGCCGATCGACAACTACGAGGACGTCGACTTGTCCTTCACTTATCAGAAGAACGACTGCACTGGTCTGAGGTGCGTGTGTGTCTTTATACAATACATTCATAAGTGTTTGGATACTTAAGACTAAACCTACCATCATCGCTGAAAATGATCGGTTCTCGATTTCTTATTTTACAATTATTGATACAATAAAAATAATTTCATAAGAAATGACTGTATACATATCTTTAGCCGAACACATATTACATTAGGACAAAGTCTAAATAAAATCAAAAATGTCTATTTTATAAAGAAACATGTATCAGTTACTATTAAGGCTCGGTAGGTTTAGTGTTAACGAACTTATACAAATCGTGTATTCATAGAAGCTCGCGTGCTTGTTCAAGCACCCTTTAAATATAATATATATTCTATATATTCACATTTTCAAAGACGTAGTCGTAACACCTGTTATTTTATAATAAATATCGCGTGTATCACTTAGGAGTAACACTAACTTGTAAGACAATATGATAAATACATGGAAGAGAATAAATTTGGGTAGACATTTGGAAAATTCGCACACGCAAAAGCATCAGGATGCTTACGGTCGGGCTTGTACGCGAGTTTCGCGACAACCATCGAACCCGGAGGAATGAAATTATCGATTTTGCGACAGGCACATGGGACCGTACACCATTCTGCGGAAGAACATGCGAGAGGCAAACGAGCTGTGCGAGAAGCAACTGTTCAGCCCGGCGATTGACGGCCTAATCTCGTAATGCGGATATTCATTTCTCCTAAGAACCCGCTTGCATGCCAGCCGCGGCTGTAAAAGGGGGAGAAAAACGAGAAAAGATATTCATTTGGTAACCTCGTTAAGGCTGCACCATAGTACAAGACCTCGATTCTCTCCCTCGCGAGCTAAGGGAAATTGCTAGCACTTTCTCCTCGCGAAAAACAGCCCCCTGAAAATTACTCTAATTACATCCAAGACAACTTCATCTACAGGGTGCTCGACGTGTGTCGAGTATTTCGAGATTCCACTGGTCGACTTGAAATGAAGGCGAATTGCCAAGAAATTCGCACCATTTCCCCTACCTTCTTCATTTTTTTTGGGAATAGGGCGATAAAGATTTTGAAAAGTATCGTTTACATTCAGCATTTGAGGGTTCTGTGGGACAAAAGGGGGTTAAGAAGTCGATTTTCTTTTTGTTGCAGTTCTCGCAATTGTAGAAAAAAATTATTTACAACTTGGGAATGAAAATTGTTCAATTTTTCAGTGTTTGTGAGGTAATAAATTATTTTAAAGAAGCACAACTTTCTAATCACCGTAGCTGCAAAATCGATTGCAGAGCAAGATGTTAACCGAAGTTGTTAAACAAAAATTGATAGTAGGGTAGGGAAGAAGGATTAGAATAGTCGACATTCGAGCACCCTGTGTAACGTCGATCGTTTTACTGCAGAGCGTGTCGTTTTCAGGAGGAACAGAACGTTCGACGCGGTGATCATAGAGCAGCTATGGTTCCAGTGTTATTACGCCCTAGTCAAGCATTACAATTGGCCGGTGCTGATCGGATTCCTGAGCGTTGGGAACCTACCGTACGTGATGGACTCGGTCGGTAAGCGAGATCCGCCCTCGCATAGGGCCAAACAACAATTGGCGAGGTGAACTCGTGTCTAGAACACCGGTTTCGAATGGTCCGGGACCGGTCTATCCTCGCACTGACGGGCCGATGCAGCCCGAGCAAAAGACAGTTTAGGCTTCAAATTGTACGGGATGTTTCCAATCTGATGATACAAGCTGTCAACACTTTAGCTATCTTTTAGTTATTAGACTTAACCTTCTCTCTGTGTACTGCTATTCTAATGTTAATCGTGTACAGGAGAGTAATTGGACCAAAATGAACGAAATATTTTGTCGGCATAAGTATCTATGAAATTTTATTGATTTTGAAAAGGTAAATATACATTATTCAAAAAATGTTTTATTTCCGTTCTTGTTTGCCTGGGGTGCATTTGCATCCCATACACAGGGAGAAGGTAAAATCTCTATACGGTACACTTAATTCCACAAAAATTGATTTCAATTGCCAGAATATGAAAAGACTTTCCCTTTCTGACCATTACAAAATTCAACCTTTCAATATCGTGTAGCATCCTCGAAAATTAATCAATTGGAACTACGATGGTCGCACAGAATATTGAAATATTGAACCTGTTGTCATACGGCACGCTTTTAATCGAGACGCTTTGGTGAAAGGAACTTCCTGCCGCGATTAGGCTGCATCAGACCCACGTCGTGTCCTCCTTGCACTTTCCTCGTCGCCTGGCGTCGTAGCTCTCTCCCCAGCACCGGAAATTGACGTACATTGTCGGCGAAGCAGAAAGTGCGAGCAATCGGGGAAGATGGTTCCGCGGAAAAGGACGGATCGCCCGGTAGTGCTTTAACATGTAGCCATTCCGCGTCAGCCGGGAAATAGATCGCGAGACACAGAAGCTCTGCTAGGCGGCGAGAATTATTACGGTCGCCGTCCGAATGTGAATTTAATAGCTCGCGCTCGAGAACGTCCAAGTTTCTACTCGCCAACGATATTTCCCATCGGATAACACGCGCGTATACAGGCCGTTTCAAAAAACGAAACCATTCAGATCCATGTACCATTCGAGAATCTCGACCGTTTTCGAGGAAAGAAATTTTTTGTTTCACGTGCAAGTCTACTGTCTTCCTTTAAGGGAGCAGACTCGTTTTCCCAGGTTTGCAAGGGTGCGGGATGTGTTTTTTGATTTCTCGATAATGCAGAGATAAAAGATGAAAGAATCTAGGCCGCCATCGCCCTGAAAAGTCCTATTTTTACATTTACGAGGCGTAATTTGCATTATTCGGCATCATGTAACTGTTCCAGGTTTATGAAACTAACTACAGCACAGCTGTATGCTTCCTAGATTGATCTTTTATACAGTGCTTTTGACTACTCAAAAACGCCATCTTTGCATTATCGAGAAATGAGAAGGCGCATCCCGCACCCTTGCAATCCTGGAATAACGGGTCTACCTCCTTAACAAATCTAAATCGCACTAGTTATTACTACGCTGCGGATTTTTATGCGTTTATGAAGAAATAAGCTGGGTGAAATATGGAACAGTGAAAAATTAGAAAAATATGAAATAGTGTTACGTTGTTTTCAAGTGTACAAGACTATTAAAATGTGAAATGAATTTTTATTAAACACTTGCTGCTTACGGTCGCTGTTGAACGTTATTATATTACATAAAGAACCGTTGTCTATTACAGTGGACATTTATGGAATTTTCCAACTAAATTTCAACAAACTGGAGTAAAATCAAAATTACCTATCCTTCTTAATACCTATGTTTACTAGGTTGCAAATAACGTATTTTTAAATTCCTCCAATGGTTTCATTCCTGTAAATTACACCTACTCATTTTCCTCATAAATGCATAAAATCCGCAAACAATTCATACCAGAAGATTCTGTTGTTATCAGTCTGTATCTCTGAAACGGTTGAATTTACAATCTAAACTCGCTCAGGATCATGTATCGTGTCATCCGAATGCTAATCAAAAGATTCTTGAATCCCAGGGAATCCAGACGATCCGCAGTTGAATCCAGACATGGCGTACCCATTCACAAACCGGATGTCCCTTCGCGAACGTGTCGAGAACATTCTTTATACCACCTGGACTAGAATATACTACAGACACTGGCACTTGCCGAGGGCGCAAAAGATTGTTAACAAATGGACGCCGGGAGTCTCGGTCGAGGACGTCGACAGAAACTTCAGTCTCGTGATACTGGGAAACAATAACGTGTTCGGCTACCCGAAGCCTCTGCTACCGAACGTGATCGAAGTTCACAGTCTGCAGATCACTGGGAAGCAGGAAGCCCTGCCCAAGGTAACTAACGCCAACAACTTTGCCATTAAAGCGGGACACCAGCGCGGCGCAGCGGATCTTCTCGGGAAAACCCCCGGGATAAATCGAATCCTCGACCTGTCGATTAGCTTTTCCTTTCATTCCTAACAAGCCCTTCTGTGTCGACCTTCTCATGTTTTCGCTCCATAATTATACCTAGACCGCGGATTTTACGCTTTTAGAAAATAACTGGTTGCAATTTCAAACTGTAGAACGATTAATAGAATTAATGTATGCATATCGGCAAACTATTTTCAAGTGATTGAAACGATCGGAGAAAAGAAAACTGTGCAGAATATTGGACGAGAAATTCAGTTAACGATTACAGATATTATTCCTGGCGGAGCGTTGTTTCGCGCGGTACGGAGGGCGAGCGAAGACGAGAGAGTATCGAATTCCCGAGAATGATTTCTCCGGGGGAAAATAGCTAACGTCGCGGCAGGTGAGCGGTGCAGGGGTGAAAGTTTACCTGCGACGAGGGTGAAAAGTAAAGGTCATTGCTATTTACTGCCGCGGCGCGGTGGTTGTGGTGCCTCCACCTCTGGACGGAGCCAAGAAAAATATTTTCCGAACGGTGTTTCCAGGATGCGAACATCCTGGCGGTAGGAAAACAAATCCAGGGTTTACGTTCGATTTCTTCCCCGGAAGGATTTTCGTTCTTATTTCTTTTTGCTTGATAATACGACGAATGCGTCAACAACATCGACGAGAAACGCCCTCGACGGAGCTGCGACGTCCAGGAGACAATGAGCCGGGTCCGTTTTTTTTAAACGTTGTCGCAAGAACAGACGTCACTGTCCCCGATGTGCAATTGTAGCGGCATCACGTGGAATTATCGCGGAACACCGACACGCGGAACGTGATCGTTATCCACGTGCACGGAAATTCGCCGGGTTCCACCGAGCTGAGCAATTAACGGGACAATGCCTTCGGCTCCACGTGATGCGCGTGCATCATAGCCCTCGAAGCGATCCTCGTCGCCACGAAGACGGTGCTCGAGCATTGCTTCCGGTTCTAGATCGATGTCGATATCGCGACGTTCGAATCTTGGGATCGTTCAAACGTCAAACGAGCGATTCAAATCTCCCGCCTGGTTGCACAGTGCTTCGTGTTTCGAATCTAGTCCCCGAGATTCTAAAGGTAAACCGATATGATATCTACAACTGTTATTCATCGGTTTTGTCAAAGAACATAACCAGCGACCAAATCGCTTTAAACCACTAACGCAAATAGGTCGAGCAATTTTTCGTATAGATTTTTGAAGTTCTTTCTATATATATCCAAAAATATGGTTACAGTGGTGAACGCAGCGAAAATATTACATTCCTAATGAATTGATAATTCACATGATCGATAATTGTATGATATTAGATGCTACGTTGCTGTTACCGAAGGAATATGTACGAGGTAAGGATTGTGAGCAGTAGTGACGGCTCATGACAATGAACAGGGAGTAATGGGTTTGACCTAACAATAATACGATTGCTGATAAATGTGAGCATCGTAGCGGAATCCTGTTCGCAGGAAATCCAAGAATTCCTGGACAACGCGAAACACGGAGCCATCTACTTCTCCTTAGGCTCGAACCTGCAAACTCATCAGCTGCCAGCCGGCCCTTTGACCGCGCTCTGCAACGCGTTCAGTTCACTCAAGCAAAGAGTTTTATGGAAGGACGCCGGAGACATGGCCATTCATCCAGCTAACATTAAATTTGTGAAATGGGCGCCACAGCAAGCGATTTTAGGTAAGGCTGCCGTCGAACCTGACCCAGACCTCTTCCAACCCGTTCTTTGATCCGCTAGATTGACCGCTCCGGGATATACGTTTTTTCCGCGTCTTTTGATCGACGCGACGCCCCGAGGACCAACACCGAACACTTTCTTATCCTGGAATGTCTCGTCGGGACGCAATGGTTTACTTTTTTCGATTAACGACACCTCTGAACTAATCGAGTGTCGTACTCGTCAAGCTCGTGACCTTAATTATCACAGTATTTGATTCGAAACATCGAGTCACACTTCTGAAGATTTCAAACAAATAATTATTGATGTACGGAAAATGGTAGTAGGAGGGTTTAAGCATACTCTTCGCTGATTTGCGTACAGGGTACGATTCGCTTATCGTATTGTCAGTTGCGAACTTCGTAAATCGTTTCAACCATCGACAAGTCAGGTGTCATCAGTAAACTTCTACTATTTTGCTCGTGCCTATTAAACGAATGCCGAGGACTTCAAACAAGATCAAAACCCGATTTTCATTATCAAAGAAGAAGATGCACAAAGTTAATTATTAACTAAAAGTGACGTTCTATTGAATTCTAAGAATAACAAGTTTGAAGAAGTAAGTGGATATCAACAAGTCCGACTGTGTTCCAATGTCAAATAAACCACGAACGATCAGCCTCTCTCGCCTGCGTACAAATGAAGAGCAGGATCGCGTTTCGGATGACCTCAGTCATCCTTATCGTATCTTTCAGTGTAACAAGATTTCGATAGAACCGTTTGATCAACCAGGCAATTAAATCCACGATTCTCTACTATTACGACAAACTAGTACGCGGAGGAGGGAACGATCGATACGGATGAATGATCTTCTATGCGTGCCGGCTACAATGCTTCTCTTTGACTCGCATGAGCCGACAGGATCATTATTTTTCGGACCGCGGTTCTTGCGCAACCGTCGGCTTGTCGCGAGCGTGTCTCTGCGCTCCGGTCTCCTAATTATCGCGCTTTCCATTCGATTTCTGCTCGGAACTCGTCAAAATTACTCGCGACGGCCTCTTCGTTAAATGGGATTCAACGCTGGAGAGCGGATACTTAACGAAGTTGCCCTTGCTCGCTTCCTCGTCGGCCATTTCGTTTCCAGGGGATGTTCGTTCTCTCTGTAACGACCTCAGCAAAGAACGTTTTTAAACAATCCGAAAAGGAATAATAGAACACTTTTGGGACAATCGGTACGCATGTATCCTATGCTTTTTTGTAATGATTAAACTTCCTTCAACATTGTGACGAAAATTTCAACAGAATCTATTGAATATGGTTGTCACTCTTTTCCTTAAAATCAAAGTCTACGTGTTTATTGTCAATATTTAGCCATTTGGATACACGAAGGTGCACGTTAGATAAAAATTTTATATTTCTCTCAAGAAATTGTCAAAGACCAAGTAGCAGTGAAATAAATCATAGGATGCATGTACTGATCGTCCATCAGGAGATGGCAGGCTGTGGACCCCACTCATACGTAATCGACGTAAGACCTCAGTGTCTATCGCTCTGCTGTAGTCACACTAACACGCGCATGTGCTGTCTTCGTCAAGCGATTCGGCCAATTGTGAAAGGCGTGTAGCGCGAAGTAGGGATATCAAGTGGTCCCTCCAACTTTTTCACTGCCAACTCCTGATGGACGATCAGTACACGTTTCTAGATTTTCCAACCGTCAGTCTTCAAACAGACGGATCAATTACCATATCATTAATATCCTGATCAACGCGTTTCTTTTGGAATTAATTAAATGTATTCTCTACAATGTCGAGACCGATTTCCGATCGGAATAAGCGAGCCCTGTTCGATCATTTCGAGAAAGAGTCGAATGGTGGAAAAAACGATCTCTGGAACTCGCGTTGCCTCGTTATTACGGATATTCGAACGGCAATGTTTTCCGCAGGACCCAGAGGTGCGGTTGAGAAAGGGCCTGGGTAAAAACTGCACAGGGAGAAATAAACGACTATACACCTCGATGATCCAAGGGGGCGAGGGATATGCCGGTTGCGATCCGGGGGCGATTCATACAGAAACGAAAAGATAACTCATGACACGCTGGCGAAATTCTCCCGGGAAATTCTGACAAACAACTCCGCATCGTTCGCGGTAACGCCCCAGTCCCGATGCAAATGCAAGCAGGCGCGAACTTTCGTACACAATGACAGACAGGTTACCGGCTCGCCTTCCCTTCCCTTCCCCACCCTTCCCCGGCACCTCCGCACGCGTTGGAAAACGTATTAAAGGCGAGAATACGAGGAGAGCCGCGAGTGCGCGATGCAAATAATGAGAATTCCAATTCAATTGCCTATTACGCAGGGGTTTTCGTAGTTCCAGAAGTCGACGTGCCGCTAGAATTACGGGGAAGTTTCTTGTCGGCGGATCTCGTTGACAACGCGTGACGCTGCCTCGTTTCACATAAGTCGAACGATTATGCTAGTCTATCGAGGTTAGAAATCGTTCCGAGCTGCTGAACTTTTCGACATGATTTCATATTTTCCTTTCGTATTCGATGCACCTACCTGAAACTGCAAGTTTCAAGCATATTCCTTCAGAAATCCATTTTTAAGTCGACTCGGAGAATCCTCTCAAAATTAAGTGAACGAACCTTCGTATCAAGGTTTTCGAAAATTCAACTACAATATTTACAACTTTGTTAAGCGAATCCAAGTAGCAAAATTGAAAAATTACTGGAATCGCTACCAGCTGCGATGTTCGCGAAAAATAGACGTAACAGCTTGGGATTTGAAAAAGTGGCGGATCGTCAGATTGATAAATTATCAACATTTTCAAGTAGAACTATTAAAACCTCTGGTTTTCACGCAGAGTTTTAATGGCTGCGATATTCGAGAATGGATAATCCATAGAGGAGTGCGGTTCGCTTGAAGCTGACTCATGATGCTAACATCACTTTTTTTTATGCAGCACATCCGAAAGTGATGGCGTACGTGATGCAAGGGGGATTGCAATCGTTACAGGAGGCAGTGCACTATTCTGTGCCGGTAGTCGCCATTCCCTTTTTCGGGGATCAACTTTTCAACGCACGTAAAATCCTGGACGCCGGTATTGGACTTACATTGAACATCGATACCATCACCGAGGAGTCCATCGCGCGGACTCTCACCGACGTTATAGAAAATAAAACGTGAGTAAACCGTCGGCCAACATCTGCGGATCGATCGATCGAATATGGATCGGTTGATTCGACGTCAAATATTTCGCAGAATGCTGCCACTGGATTCGCGGTGTTATTTAAATCTGCTACGTTATTCCATCTCGAGTTCGTTTCTGTTGCATAAGAAATCTTGTTTCTTCGAAAATTCTTTCGCGTTCGAAAGAAATGGATCTAACCTCCTTCCTTCTCCCACAAACGTGAATTCTTTAAAGTCAGACACGAATTATTATTTATTCCCACTGAAACCTTAAATAAATGGTACACAAATTAATTGGTGGCTCGCACAGTGAATCAATTGAAATATTTAAAACCACTGTATTGGAGAATCATATATTACTTATAAGATGGATCAACTGCATAGAGAGAGGAACTGATTTAGATTATTTTCGAGAATAGAATCGATATGTTTTATAAAATCAATTAATTCTGACTGACCAATCGACGACTAACTCTGCCGAAAAATATAAAGTCTATTTTTTGGAGGGATTTTCACAATTGTGTTAATAATAGTGAATAAATTGCAGGTATTATAACAACATTAAAACTATGTCGGAGATCATAAAGGACGAATTAGTGAAGCCAATGGACCGAGCTGTTTGGAACGTGGAGCACGTGATCAAATTTCCAAAATGGGGACACATGCGTTATCACGGACACCATGTTTCAATGGTCGATTATTATAAGACTATCGCGATTTTAATTATGCCGTTGATATTATTGTCTTCGTGGATATGTTATCGAATTTTTCAAACGGGGGCAAAAATTGTTAGAAATCGTCTTGGACATTCTATCGTGGACCGATATCCATATCACTTGAATTTGAAATGCGAATAGTGTAATCTAATCAATCCTACCATACATTTAAATCGCTAAAATATAGCAAAATGTACAATAGATATACTCTGAGTCATGTTATGAATGATTATAGACATTCATTTTAATGCTTCGATATTGATTACAAACTAATCAAATTTTATTTCATCTAAAATGGAACACATAACATTTATATTTATTAAAACTTTATTAAAAAAGTTTCATCAGGAGTCTAACTCGTCAAAATACGGTGAGGGGTTTAAAGTTATATCGTTTAATAATGAACACTGTAAATAATCTATCTAGAAAATAATATTGAATATAGATGGGAATATTTGTTAAATTTTTTAAATTCAGAAAGACATTTTCTAGATTTCACAGAATTTCACTTTGATTTTTTGCGGTACAAGTGAAAATAGCGCCGAACGTAGCGACAATACGCTCAAACTAATAGAGAAAATTATCAACAGTGAATATATTCCACAGATTTAAATGTACACCGACACAGCAATATCGATTGTCGGTAATTTTGCCTACTACTTTGACATCGACGAGATACTGTTAAAGACTACCAGCGCTCGTGTTATTGAGCGATACCGGAAAGTGGGCGTGCTGTGCGCGGAGATAACGTGGAAATTTCAGTGATCTGAAATGCCACATCGCTAAAAGTTCCATTAATACAAAAGTCCAGATAATTACTTTTATGTTTATGTATGTGTATGCGTTAGAATATAAGTTATGTGTGTGTATAATACCAACATTTTATGTATGAAAATACAATGAATAAATAAAAATAATGACATAAAAACCGCTTAGGCTGGTTTTTAAGGTTTACAATCATCTAAGCAAAACTCAAAGACAAAAGTTTCCTAGAAATATTAAGAAAGTATTGAAGCATAATTTAATTTCCGAAAATTTTTCGATTTCCTCGAAAATTGAACTTTGTATTAGGAGAATATGATATCGAAGGAGGTATCCGAAATTTCAGTAGTACAAGTCAACGCCAAATCAGACGCTCGAAAATTTTCGAAAATTCAGTAGTACAACTCAACGTCAAGTCAGACGGTCGAAAATTTCTGAAAATTTTTCGATTTCCTCGAAAATTGAACTTTGTATTAGGAGAATATGATATCGAAGGAGGTATCCGAAATTTCAGTAGTACAAGTCAACGCCAAATCAGACGCTCGAAAATTTTCTAAACTTCAGTATTACAACTCAACGACAAGTCAGACGGTCGAAAATTTCCGAAAATTTTTTGATTTCCTCGAAAATTGAACTTTGTATTAGGAGAGCATGATATCATAAAAGGTATCCGGAATTTCAGTAATACAATTCAGTGTTGAGCCAAACATTGGGGAAGAGTAGGTGGTTCAATCAATATAAGCGGTTCTTTATAACATTGTTTTTATTTATTAATTTTATGTTCATACATAAAGTGTTGATATTGTACATATATATAACTTATATTCTATCGCATATCCATACATAAACATAAAAGAAATTATCTACACTTTTATACTAGTGGTGGAACTTTTAGCGACGTGGTCTTTCAGGTCACTGTAATTTCCACCGTTACCACCTCGCCCATTGCGCCCATTTACCTTACCGCGGAATAACACGGGCGTCGGTGCTACCACCGACGAGATACTGTTAACAGTATCTCGTCGGTGGTGCTACTACTTCGAGCACCGGTAAGACAGTATGTCGTCGGTACTATTTCTCATCTGAGCAGAGGTTCGAGTGTTTTGCCACTACGTGGATTGTCGCTATTTGCAGATTCTACAGAGCAACAGATTCTTGCCAGAATCTGCATGAAAATGGCAAAAACTAATCACGTTCAAATAAAAGGTAATATTTAAATGTCTTCCCGCTGAGATATTTTCTTATTGAAGACTCAAATTAATGTAGGTAAGATGTATTTTAGGATAGATAGATTTTAATATGAAAATAATTACGATTACAAACAGGGATTCTAAAAATAATAGTTTCTTCTTTGTAAGAGTGCTTTCCGTGTCACCGACTGTAGCCAGCGCCACGGCTCTGAAATCGCAAATTCGGACGAACGACGACAACAGGGCCGTACATACACACATTAACAATTTTGATAATTTTTGAAGACATTCCCAATGAAACAGTAACTTTATTGTGGAAAGACCAATAGTTATGGGCATGCTATGTAAAATGAACAGAATGAAATTTAAAAAATCGTAGAACTTCACTCATCGAAGGAGTTTCCAAATTTGATACATCACTGGTACCAGAATGCCAGAAAGGAGACAAGAGCAGTGATGCCAAACGGAGGATCCTGGAGGAACTTTCCCCTCCGGCTGGACCCCCACTCTTACTTCTACTAGTTCTACTGCGCACGTGATACACACGACGTACCTCTGCTCTGCCCGAGTGAGTCACGTTTAGAGGTACGTTCGTTTGTGGCGCGTGCGCAGTAGAACTAGTAGAAGTAAGAGTGGGGCCTAGCCGGAGGGGAAAGTTCTTCCAGGTTTCTCCGTTTGGCATCACTGTACAAGAGTGCTCACGCATACGATTTCGGTGCCTCCAATCTAGTGCTGCCCCCAGCTCAAACTAACTGGCAAGATAAGGGGATAGGGTTAGGACTGAATTAATGACCTTTTTTATTAAATAACCAGGCATCTCGGAAAGTAAGAGACTACGACAATTTAAAAAATATTGTAGTCATTAAAAAAGATTTGATCATGGAACAGAAACTATTCCCACTTTTAAGTGTAGAAAATTGTAACCGACGGTAGATAACGACGGTATCTCGGTAGATACGTCTTTTCACTATAGATGACGACACGAGTTAATTATGGATCCATACATGTAGGCACAGACCCAGCTTGAGATCAAAGATAATACTGGATTAAATTTTGGACATTAAGAGGCGACTTAGACTCGATTTTGAAATGTGTTCTCGCAGAAATTCTCGGTCTTCCGAGAGCTTAAATTAAAGATGGATGATCGTTTCTTATGATCAACGCGTTTTCGGATCGCAAGAAAATTCAATATCATATTGAAGAATGGATAAATCTCGACCGATATCTTGGATAGCTCGCATACGTGCAGAATCGCACAGATGCGTTGGTGTGCCGCAAAACACTCGAAGACGAGAATTTAAATGGCACGATGCATCCCGGCAGAGCAGTATCAAAAATTCGCTGACAACAGTCCCTCCCTCGCAATAAGGTTGAACTGTCGAACATTTCCTAGATCGGGAAACGAAAAGGTGTATTCTCATCTGGACTTCTCAACCGTTGTAGGAGCCTGGTGCTTCGACTTTGCTTCTATCTGTCGAGATTTCTCCGGCTACGTGATCCGGTTGCGAACAGCTTCTCATGTGCGAAACGTCTGCATTGGAAGTTGCAGCTATTCGATGCCACCATTATACCACAGGTAGGTTAATAGCTGAACTTCATTTTTCAAGAACAGAATTTCAATTCAGAATTAAAACATTGTAACTAGACCGTGGTGGATATCAATGTTAAATGAAAATTTTCTACGTTAATTTGCAACACATAGTAACCATTCAGAATTATCATTCTTAAAATTCTGCTATTTTCTTACAATTTTTTATTTCATGCATTCGTTTGATTAATGATTAAACATTTTGTCCAATCAAATGATTTTGCTCGAGAAAATTGTAAGGACTGATTAAAAAATCCCACTTCACAGCATTACAGAAGTATGTGTCTTCTAGGAAGAATTATTTAGCGTAATTCTTTGAACTCTTTATACTCGGAACTATATTCTAATACGAAAACCAAATTTTATTTGATTTTCTTAACTTACATATTTTGAATTAATCGTATAAGAATTATTAGTGGCGCCACCGTGTCACCGCACGAGTGCAAACGGTTAATCATGAAAATTATAGGAATTTATGAGAAAGTCCCATTTTACTGGTATTGCAGAAATATGCGACTTCCATAGAAACTATGTTCATCGTATTTCATCGTCCATTGCTTGGAGTTTAAAAAAGATCAGTTTTTACGATTAAAATAGAACAGTTATAAGATTTTATCACTTCAGTATATTAGTGTATTGATTCAGCAGTTGTGGAGTAAAAATGTCTATAATAAAAGCAGTTTTCGTAAATATCGGTGAGGCTGTGTATGTTCAAAACAATTTCGAGAGCATGGAGGATGATGAATTAAATCCGCTTTATATCTGCATATGTGCTACAACGTATTTCAATTTGAAGGAAAATCTCAGCCATCGAGTATAAAAGTGATCGATGTGACATGGAATGGTCGAAATGTAAAGTTTGGACAATAGAATGTCGGAATAATAAGGCTTCGCTATAGCGTGAGCCGAAGCTGTGCACGAATAGAATTTTTACCACGGGTCAAAATGACTCTGCACCTGTCCGAGAGCCGCTATCAGTCGATCGTGAGTCCAATGATATTTTAAATCCGTCGTAGAAATTGATTTTTATAAATATAACGGGGGAACGTATGTACTTTGTCATGTAGACCTTCCTCGTTAACAACGATTTTTTTTCTAACGGGTGCAGTAACCATGCATAATTTAATTACACCTGCATCAGGAACTACTTTGCTGCAGAATCAGAAGCGAGTCCGTAATTAATTTGAGCATCCTTGTGGCTGCGAGCTTACGGCATTCTCGAGAACAGCTCATAAAATTGGCCAACATTCGCGGACCCCGCAGAAGTATTACGTATTATCTTTAGAATATTCATGCTGCATACCATGTGTGTTCATTTCAGTCGGGTTTGCTGTTTGCGTCTGCCGTGAAAGCGTAAATTCTCGTGTTACACGACGGCTGATTCATAACACCCAATTTAACGTTCGAATTATCAAACGCTTTTTAGAAAATATTTTCGCTATCGTTATTCCTCGAAACTTTTTAGAAAACCTATATCTATCATGTGTCGGAAGTTACAAATTCATTTTTCATTAACTTTCACCTATTGACTGAATAATAAAGGACTACATCTTTTATAAAAATTTGATAATATGTGTAAAGGTATAGCATTTTTATATGTTTTAGTAAAATATGAGTCCAGCTTATGGTGGAGGAGTTTCAACATCATTGAATAGAAGTGGTTGAGAGAATTTCGTTTGGTTCTGATATGTTTAGTAAAGGCGCTGTGCATGTTAGGTTTACGATCTTTCGATAAATTGCTACGGAATCACCCTAACATGTAGAATATGATGCACAAAGTCAAGTAAAGAATGATTCGACTATGATAATATTGCTGATAAAAATTCCGGTAGCGTTGCTGGCGTGCAGAAATTTCACATGAAGTCTGAAAATTTATGACAGCAGTGTTTGGGAACGAGGTAATAATCCTGGCCAAGTTTCGAAGATTTGATTGGTTTAACACGATCCTTTCCAGTTATGTCAACAGTGGCATACTTGCCTCTATTATACATAAAAATCATTCCGCGGCTATTATTATTCGTTAAAAAGATTATCAGGAAAGTTTTATTATCGCATTGAAACACTCCTCCCTTTGACGGTGCACATAAATCACTTTTATTCTACAATATTTGTAATTAAGTATCGCGTGTCCTAGATCTTAGCAGTCAAAAAATTCTCGTTAAACTTTTATGCAGCGAGTATACAATGACGTTAACTCAGCACCCATTTCATCTAACAGATGCAACAATTTTATTCGATCACTTTTTGTCAATATCTTGAGCAATTATGTTAACTCCTCAGCTTTTCAGCTATGAAGTTACTGTCAACTGAGTGGGATGGTCTGGAAACAAAGTTTATAACCCTTCAAAAACAAATGTAACTCAATTTCGCAATTTGGAACAATATCTTTACAATATGTTCTCCATACAACAACGGAAAAATCAAAACGAAACGCTGAAAATATACTTGCAATTATGACAAGAGGCAGGAGAATGATTAATACTATGAAAATATAAGAGTAACTGTGTGTGTGCTAATGACTATTTATCTAATTGCAAATATGTCCTCATATTTAAACACTCGACAAGGTGTTGACAACGTAAACGATCACAAATTCGTTCCTCTACGATTTATCCGCGATCTAGTCTATCGTGATTCGCCTGTTTGCATTAATCAATTGATTAACGCGTTCAACATTGTTACTTGTTGTCAAAGTTGACGGCCTCCGCTATCGATGACCAAGTTCGATATTCGTATGGTCATTCTCGAATAAAGTGCACCATTTCGGAACTGCCTGACAGGATATTTTATTATCCGCGTACACATCGCACAATCAGCGATAAATTTTCAGTGGGATTGCTCTTCTTTGCCTAACATAAAGCGAATCGCAGCTCGGATTTCCAGTTTGAATATACTTGCACTGGACATGACGCATTTCACGATCGATAAAAAACGAAGTACGATTAGTATGTAGGTGGTATGAAATTTGTACGTACAGTAAACTTGGATTTAGACTGGTCCACTGTAAGAAATGGTATTTATAATATTCCGACAACTCGTGACTAAAAATTAAATATTTTCAAAATCGCGTTTCGACGTGGAAAGTAAGGAAAGGGCTGAAAAGTGGTACCGCCATTTCCATCGAGATTTAATAGAGGTTCTAGAATAATACAACCGTTCGGCGCACCTTCGGACATGTTGCCGACGATAATAATTTAGATAGAGGAAATTGTACTGGAATACTTTTATCATACTCATTGTCCGGGTTCCTTCGGGGTCCGTATCATGGCGTGCGGGATCGTAACGAATTGTCTGGCTGATCGAAAACGGTGTGCTATATAAAGCTGTCCCTGGACAATAAACCAGTTTCTCGTAGAAAATATTTTCCGACATTGTCGGGTACTCGTAACAAAGAGTTCGCCCGATAAACCGTCGTACACGGGGGTGTGGGTGTCCGTGAAAATAAGGAATGGGAGTGACACGGAGGGCAGGGTTACGGATACGGGGGTACAGCATTACTATCCTGATAATGGAGTAGCGGTCAATGGGGCGATAGATCGCGCCATGGAGACGGCGCTGTAACACGCGGGAGCCGAGCAAGCTCTCAAGGGAGCTGCTGAACCCCTTTGCACAGGTCGCCGTCTTCCTGCTTGCCTGCCGCCTGCCACTTTCAGCGCCGGCTATAGCCGAGGCCGTTTCGGCTGCTGTCTTACTCGCGGCTAAGTATATCCGAGGCCCTTTTCCTCATGTCACACGTCGATCCTTATCGCCGCGAACACATTTCCACGCCTGGCCCGTAACAATGCCTGGCTCCCGGTCACAAAATGTTACTGCATGTTCGGATTAGTTGTTTGTGCCGAAAGTTCTTTCGGTAATCTGCGCGTTTTAATACTGCGAGGCAACGTAAACATAGCTGCGATCATTAGACCGGATCGAGAAAACATTTTTCCGAAATAAAAAATTCCCCAATGTTGTGGTTCGACGCTCTAATGACACGACCAAACTCCTCTACGCCCCCAAAAGTTGTGCGATGGTGCCTTCAGGCCTTCAGGTTACATATTTACTCAAAAATATGAAAAAGGGAAAATATTAGGGAAGTACATATATTCTGTTATAGACGGTGTAAGGGCAACCAAAATGTATAATTAGACGTGATTAAACACATATCTTATGTGTATTTCCAGTTATTACGTTCCTCAGATACAACGAGCGCAAATACTGCATTTAAACATTAATAGTAACAATAATAATGAAAATTTCCTGAATCAATTGTAAGAACTAAAAGTAAAATAAAACTGTGGTTTTCCATTTAATAATTTCGACATTTGATCGAATCGTTTTTATTACAAATGTAGAAAATCCTTTAGCAATAAGATACGATTGTAAGTAATTTTTCGGGTAAGTAAACCAAGTCTCGGGCAGAGTACATTTATGGAAATTGTCACTATTTCTATTAGAGGTCCAAATCGTTCGGCTGCGATACGAAGAGAAACCTGAAAAGACATTGGTAAGATCGAAATAAATGGTCTCTACGATAGAAGATGGAAGAGCGACATTAACGTGATGGAGGTAGCATTCGTCGTATTTTTATTCTGATGTTGGGCTCACGTTCAATCGTAAAGGTGGAAGGACAAGGAGGGATGATGGGGGAGTGCTGCAGACTTAAAGCTGCTTCAGTCTACCGATTGCTAAAAAGAGAAAATAAAACCGAGCTGTTTCTTTAATAGTTCCAGTGTACGGCATTGCATGCGGTCTAACTTGTTTGATCAAGTGCGCGTAATAATTTCGAATCGAAAGGAAACTCTCCCTTCTTTGCGGGGCAATCGACATCGCGTTCAACTTGTTGAAAGTAACAAATCATCCGGGTGTAACGTTAACAACAGAGTTCGATTGAAAGAAACGAACTCGAAAAATTCCGTTTTAAAATAGTGTCCGAGTCCATTCTACTTCTATATAAAAATGTCCAGAGCTATAACCCTATTTTTTATGCTGATGATTATTTGATTTTGAATAACCATTTGAATACTTTAATCTTGAGGGATTATTTAACTCGTTGAATAGAACTGGTGAAATATCGAAGAAATATGTAGTATACAATTAAGTGGTTTAAACCGAAGTTGTTGCTCGCGTTAATTACCCGGGGATATTTGTTCCTTGAAATTTCTTGAAATTCAGAAAGATTAATGGATCTCATGCATCCGCAATCTTAGAACTGCTTCTTGGAAATGTGCTGCATGTACCCGAACAATCTTTTCATTAAACAACCTGCTCGGAACTCCAAAGCCGTTTCGAGGTTCACTGTAATTTGCCTCGGATTTTTGAAACCCTGAATATGTATGTACTACGTAGACAAGCTCTTTGGCGAGCGTTCACTTAAAAGGTGTCTCTAAAAATGCCGAATAATTAATTAGCACCGGATTAATGAAATATTCGACATTTTTTTAACTATTTCTATAGCAATCTTTATGCTCTTTGTCTCTCACTCTCTTTCTCGAATAGGAATTTTTGTATAAACAAATTTTATTTCAAGCTTCTGTTATTTTCTATAGGTGGTTCTAGAGCTGACAGAAAAATTAAATTTGAGCAAAAGGTATAAAATTACGATACCGAAGGGGAATGCATAACAACATCTTTCCTCAAGTTATACAGGGTGGTTCACCAGATATTTCCACCTCAATTTTCGTCTTTATTATTCGTAGCGAAGAACGTTTATATAAGGTTGAATGATTTTGAGAGATACATACTTTGTAGTGTTATGAGTTCTTTTTGTAGGTGAACGCGTAGAAGAGATATCAGTATTTTTTTAAAACCCAGACCTTCATATCTCTTCTACGAATAATAATAATTACTAAAATCGAGGTGATAGTATCTCGTAATCCACCCTGTATGTATTGATTTATAAATAATATTTATAATTTATGATTTATAAAGATATATATCGTTGTTCGACATTAGGAGGGTGAAGGTAGGGTCGAGTGCAATTGGTTAATGGCCGCTTCAGGTGAGAGGAGCCTGGACTGTGGTTGAAAAAGTTGCACCGCGAGCAATCAGTGGTCATAGAACGGCGACGATCAGAGTCGGCATGTACGCGGAGCAGCCATTTGGGATGGGAATACGTTGGTGGTATATTTTATGAAGCAGTTGAGTGATAATGAAGGTGTTTACATGCAGGCAAGAAGGCGTCTTGTCGGCCCTAGTGTAATTAGGACAGCAATGTCTACCTGCGCGATAGGCATTGCCAGAGGTAACTGTGACCGGGCGCACATGGAACGGGTGCCGCCGCACACTCGTTATTTCAGAGCCCTCTTCTTTTCTCCACCTCGACCCCTCGGCCCTCGACTCGCGTAATGTACCGACGCAATTAGCGTTATCTGATCCCCGGGACAAAAAGAAGTCTCTCATTTACAGAGCGCCCCGCCGAAATGCCACTCGATTATGCGCAACAACGGGATGCTTCAACCGAGTCACGCAATGAATCTGCCGCATGGTGACGGCGTCTGATGGCTCAAGTGACTTACTGCTGCTCCACCGACAATAGAATCAGCAATGCAACTCGCAATAGCCTCCGTTCCTCATTCACGTGTGAGACAAAGGATATTGGCCGCGATTCACTTTCCTCCACGGAAAAGAACATTTCTACGCTTCCGATCGCGATCCATAAAGAACACGCGATTCTTCAACCTTCTTCAATTCTTTCAGAATTTTCTTAACCCTCTGGCATCCCGAGCTTTCCAATTCTCTGTGTTTTGCAGTTACTTAACCCTTTACTCTGCGACTTTTTCATATTTCTTCCCTTGTGGCGAGAATAGGAAAGAATCATAATGAGTCAGAGGCAAAATGTATGAAGTGAATTTGGTGGAAAGAAATAAAGAACGTACCGTTTGTCGGTCGTTAATTGAACATCGTTTGTACATTATGTATGGTTCGTTTATAATTTATCCACTGCTTGAACGCTACTCTTCGTTTCACAATCCTTGAGGTTCAGGCGTGGATTCAGAACAGTTGCTTGAAATCAAGCATTCTGGAAAGAACTATATCGCATACAATTTTTATCGAAGTCTCTGAGTCATGCTCTCCAGTAAAACGCGATTCTTCCGTTGCTCGGGATAATTTGGGGAACGAGAGTGCTCTTACGGAACCAGTAGACGCGACAACGAAATTTTTGGAAATTCCTGCGGATAGAATATACATCTTTCGGTATCAGAAAGATTTCTTTCCGTGGTCGAAGGTATCGACTGCGGCTGCTGCGGGAACAGAAACTTTTCCTCGAACATGAAATAGAGGACGGTTGGTTCGAGGTCGTTTACTCGCTGATACGGAAAAGCTGGATGCTATCTGGCTAGGGAGCCAAGGTATTTTCCTGATCCCAAATTCTCCGTCCCGTTGGCTCGTTAAAGTCACTCCGGCGTCTCACTTTTCCTGCTAGAGAAAGAGATTGCTTAGAAGTGGCCGACTATAAAGGGCCGATTCCACTGACTAGGCGTATTCAACGATTTCTGCGACTGTGAGCTTTCCCGATAGTACGCTTCACGCCCGGATACCGTTCGGAAACAATATGCTTCGCAGAAATTCAAATTCGATAGATTTTACCGCTACACAAAATAATAATATCGCGTCTCAATTACCGCTTTCCGGGAAATTTCGACATTCCAATTTTGCGAAGACACTTTCGAACAGTGGATCACGTAGGTCAGAGTCCACCCACAATATTCGTCTTGTTAAACTAAGAAACCTTTCACTGTGCCGCGATCTCACCAAATACGAAAGAATGATATTTATTTGATACAGTATTCAAAGAACACGTACTCAATCGTCGACGTAATTTTGCAAGAAGGAACAGAAACATATACACGTGCACAGTGTTAATTTGTATTATATCAACACTAACCAATTACGCGAGTGTTGTTGGCATAACGTGTCAGAACATTACGTGTATTCCAACAGATCTTTTATTTATGAATGATTTCGTATTTTGTTTGATTTGCATATTAACTTGCAGATGTAATGTAAGTCCAGTGTGATTAAGTCAGAATTGAAATTTAATAAAGAGAGAAACATATTGATGCCCGAAAAAATCGAGTTGTTGAATAAAACTGTCACAAAATGTCGAATCCCAACGTATCGCGTTTGTAACGTTGAAATGGCGTAACCATTTGATTTTATGTGTAAGGAACCAACGTAAATATCTGTTTCCAATAGTTCTCGCTTGAAACGCGCCCATTATTGCCAATAACAGGTTCGCAGCAGAAAATATAAAGACTAGCACGAAACAGCTTCGAACGCACACACTACTCGAAGATAAGTGTCGGCGTAATTGCCAGCTCGAATAGAGTTCCGTGTACACGGTTCATCTATAATGAACGATACGAAAGGTCCATACTTTAGAATCGGCCCGGGAGTTGAAACAAAAGTTATTACCGCGGCACAATTGTTCTGCTTTAAGTATCGCCTCGCATTAGCAAGCGACGAGAAGGCGGACAATTTAAATTATAGGTACGCTCGACCGAGACTACTTACTCCTCTCTCCCTCTCTCTCTCTCTCTCTCTCTCTCTCTTTCTCTTAACCTCTCTTGCTCTTATCGCATTAACGCGAGAACATCGTAAAATGCACCAAGGCAAAGCACCACGCCACCCAACAACTTCCAGTATAAGCGTGTTCGCTGCGAAGAAAGATCTCGCCGAATTCCCCATTTACATTCCACCATCGTGTGCGACTCTTGGCACACGAATGGCTGCGTGCTCTACTCGGTCGCTTCTCGCGGATTAACTTGTTGTCGGTTATCCCGTATCGTCTTCCAATATAAACCCTTCGGTTAACTACCGCTCGATTCGGTCCGTGCGCGAGGCTCGATCAAAAATTGTCCGCACTGTGGTTACAGAATTTTTTCAGTGTACTTTAAGAAAGTACGGCGGAATGTAAGCTTACAATTTTTTTTCATTAGTTGTCAATTAAGTACAAGTGTTTTATTTTACCAATGATTTTAAGCTTGGAGGTGTTTTCAAGAATTTTTTTTAAACTATTCGGCCTCTTGTTTGAAAACTTTGCACATCTATTTATTGATGTTTGAAGTTCCGGTGATATTATTTTCAAGTAAATAAAAGCAAAATTGCATGAGCTACAAATTTTTTGTGAAGCTTGTTTTGGAAACATGAGTTTACAGTTGCCACCATTCCAGTCCGTCAAAAGTGAAATGTTTTTATTAACCGGTACGAATGTAGTTACGATTCGAATATAGATAAAAAATCTTGATTATTTACGAAAAGCGGCATTTCGAAGTGAAATTACTAGAATACTTTCTTTTCGTGCAGCTGTTAGCGAGGCTCGCGCGAGGATTAAACGTTAAACTTAAAAATATTGAATTTTTACTTTTCTCCGAAAGCAGCGCACGATTCCTTTGAGCATGATCGACCATGGCGCGTATTTGGAGATCAGGGCGTCACGGAGCTCTTCCCGGCGCGGCGTACTTCCAGATTTATTGCTTCACCACTCTGTCCGAGTCTTCTCGCGTTCTCACCTTGGTTCGCTGCTTCGTTTGCCACCCATCTTTCTCATTTTCCATTTCCGGTTTTCTCTTTTTTCTTCTGTCGAGACGGGGATCAGTCATCAGTCTTCCGCGCGAAAAGCTGGAAACAAAGAAAATTGGTACAGTAGACGAAAATTGTGTGTATGTGTGTGTGTGTGCGGTCATCGTAGAAAATTTCAAGAAACTTCCAAAAATTTGTCCGATACTTCCAGACTGTATCAATGAAGATATCCAATTTACATGGGCAACCTCGCGAACTAGCATTACAGGAAATGCCAATGCGAATCGGGGCCAGCCAAGGCAACACTATGTATACTGCCGTAAGCCGGCAAAGCGTCCCAGAAGTTCAACTACACCGAAACCTAACGAAACAAATAAGTAGAACAATAAGGAATAACTAGAGCAGCGCTTTTCATCTGTGGTGAACTAGCACGCGATAAATTGAAGAATGCGAATCTGGAAATAGAAAATCGATTTTCACGGTGTGGAATGCATGGGAGACACGAATAAATTGTTATCGAATAAATGGTTGTTTCTATCGAATCTCACAGCGGAGATTAAACAGTTGTTTGCACATGCGAACGATCTAAAGTTTATTAGCTGATCTATTAGCTGCAAGCAACAATGAGAAAGGAGAAGAACAACTAGATTTTGTACAGAGTCGGGTACGTATAATACGGACAAAAATTAATAAACTCTGCGTGTTGAACCTGCCTGTTCCTCGCTAATTGCTCCATTGTATTACCTATTCTATAGCAAGGATGCGTGTAAACTGTGCGGTCCTGGTCGTCATTATTTTATATGAACCGCCCAAATGTTCCATATGGTCTCGTTAGACATGACTCACAAGTGCTGTTGCCGTCTAAATATTACGCGCAAATGAACCATTTTCTCGTTTAAACTATGCCAGTTTATTTCACATTTGTAAATCAGGCAACTCGTATTTTAATGGGGTGGTCACTTGCGCATCTTCTTCCCCGTGGAAATAGACAATTAAAAGAGACCGTCGATAAAAACGTTTCATATTAACGAAATAGTCTCATTATGTTTCGTAATTGTACTGGGAAATGTGGTGAAAGAGTACAACAATATGAATTTCGAACTCCTGCGAGGATTCTATAATAATTAAAACGGTGAATTGTATCAGATAGAAAAAAAAATGTAATCCAATGTTTTATAGAAACTTATAATTAGGCTCTCATAAACGCGACTAAAAATAAAAATTGTAAATAATTAATAAATACAATACAATAAATAATTGTAAATAAAAATTGTCCGCACGAATTGTAGAAAGAATAATAATAGAATAATAAATGTATAAAATTAGTGTTAGGATATTAGAATATAAAACTAGTATGATAATCAATGTGTACTTTAACGTAGTAGAGGATTTAGACGTTCGTTTGGACGAGAGCGCGTAAAGGAGAGGAAAGCTTTGAGAATTGACTGTAAGGGAACGGTAAGTTTTTGAAATCGTATTTTGGGTACCAGCGGAGTGTATCTCTGTATATGCGTGCGACAATCATAGTGGTGGAGCAGTGGTAAGTAGGCTAGTAGGCCAAGAAATGCACCCTCTCTAGAGTGGTTTCCCCCTTTTCAGCCGTTTCTGGTGCTGCTTGCTCGGGACAAAAAACAGCTTATAAATAATAAATTAAGCCTTACCAACATACGCCGCTGTCCGCAAGTATCCGTACAGATACGGTACAGTGTGAGCAAAATTAAGTACAGTAATTCCGTGATACATGTATGTGAACTTTTCAAAAAGATAGACATTTGAAAAATCACGAAATTAAAATTATTTTAACTGAACGCTGCACCGCGAAATATACTATATCGGACAGCCGAAGAACACAGAAGGCTGGATCGTAACATTTTACTATAACTCTTCAACCATAAGAGAATCGGGATGAAATTTCCACTAAAATTAATTAAAAAATTATTCCTACCTACTGATAACTACCGTCATAATTATACATTTTTTGTAATTATTTTGTAGTCTCCATACACCACAAATCCACTAATTAATTCAGATAACAGAGATTCCACTGTATCGTGAAATAAACGTGTAAATACGATTCAAACTGTGTCTTCAACGATCGAATCTATTCGTTCTATATTTTAATAAAAAAAATTCAATAATTTCTCGCAATTGTCATAATATCATTAAATGCCAAAGTTAGTGATTTGCTATGTCGCGTTATTTGTACAACGTCGAAAATAAAATGTGCAGAAAGGTCGTCCCGCATTAACTCGGATCATGCCACCTCGAAAACGTCAATCGACAATTCCTCAGTTGCTTGAAGATTTAAGACAAATACACACTTCGAGAGTAGGAATAGGATGCTTTAATAAAATTAAATTCTCTCGGTGTTGTTTTCATTATTGATTCTTCTACGTGACCGGGTATACGTGAGAATTCCGCGCAGATTAAAAATGTATTGCGGTAACAAACGGTGCAATGGAAACGCGCCATTGGATTTCGAAGATTTAGGTATTAAATCGTCTTAACGGTATATTTCACTGTTCGTTCATCGATTTTATTACTCCTAGAAATTCTTTTGATATGAGCACAAACGTTCCAAAAAAAAATGAACGGTACAATGAGGAGAGGATCTGTGAAATAACATGATCACCATTTCAACGTCAACTCTTTAATATCGTATTCTTGATACAAGTATACTATTATGCCTGTGTGTGCTTTTTATAATGTACATTGTCGTTCCTCCAGTTCAATGTTTGCTGAATAATATGTCATCCGTCCCATTTATTGATTAAAAAGGATACTGCAACAGAACAAATAATTTGCATATGTTATTGAATCATCTGGAAAAACGCTAAATCGAGGACTACATATTTTAATATGAA
The DNA here is from genome assembly GCA_963971365.1 of Lasioglossum villosulum. Classification (NCBI taxonomy): domain Eukaryota; kingdom Metazoa; phylum Arthropoda; class Insecta; order Hymenoptera; family Halictidae; genus Lasioglossum; species Lasioglossum villosulum. The sequence continues at coordinate 9,506,368 of OZ020498.1, forward strand.
ATTAGGATTAATTTGCGACCTTTCTACTGTTCCAAATCAGAGCTACTCATTTTCGTTAGAAGCAATTCGATCATGGGAGATCTTCGGAACTTCGAGGATGGATTAGATTTTCCGTAGATGGGGAATTTCTTGTTCAAGAGAGATTGCTGGCATACTTACGTTTGGAGGTTGGTAAGGCCATCTTATTTTTGGATTGAAGGGTCCATGTCCGGGGAAAGTAGGAATGGAAGAACCAGGTCGTGGTCTTTGCACAGGTGCCTGGAACGCAAATATTGCGCTAACTGCGACGAGCAGTGTCATGATGAGCATTACCAGCTTCATTTCTGGCGTTTATCTTTCTGTAACATAAAATAAATTGTTGCTATCAGTGAAGTTGTGGTACACACATCTCGTTTAACAACAATACGAAAAGATTTTAATTTTGTCTAATTATTGGTATCATCGAAAATCTAAATGTTCGAATAGAAAATTTCAAATTGACAGATGTAGGCGGATCTTCGGGTAAAATCAAAATTGTCCATGTTAATTTTAAGCAATAGGAGTTAAATGAAAACTTCTTTTTCTAATAATAATAGGGTGACTGCACCAGTGAATGAACATTTAAGAAATTGTTCAAGAAGATATTTTATGTAGGAAGAAATGTGTGAATTAAAGGAATCTCATATATGCCAAATGGCTCCTTACACTCCATTTGTCAAAAATAAATAAACACAAATAAAATGAAATTATTATTATTTTTCTTCATTAAACGTTAAATAAAAAATATAAAAAATACCAGTCAATGAACACTACCTTCTAATAATTGAACAGTGATAGTCCAATGAATGATCAAAATTACTAAACAATATTCTCCTATTTATTTAACTCTTTAATCACAATTTCATCGCTAGTATGCCGTGCGGGTTAAAATTTGTTGAATTATACAAAAGCGTTCATTTACTGGTGCCCGTTTATTCACTGGTGCAGTTACCCTATTTCAAATCGTTGAGAGATAAAATAATACTTCAATTCATTCAGAAATAAATTTCAAGTGTAATAGGAATATTGTAATTACCTGTTTGCAGCTTCGAAAGAGACAAACTGAATTGTCGCTGATGGTACAGAGCAAGTCTTATATACTCGTGTTCATGTATCTGAACGGACACGGACACATGGAAAATTGTTTAGAGATGTTGCGTACAGTCTCCGGAGATATGCGCTCGTCTTTGACAACGGGGAATACCGACGCTTCTCTTATCGTGTCTGCAGTACTGAAAGTCAATGACGTACATATACATGGCGACATACGCTGTGCGAATATGATAATTCGTATTATACATCAATGGAAAAGTGTGTATACCAGGGAGTTCCCTAAGAGTTCTTTCCCCGAGCGTATCTCCAGTGATTCACGCCGGAGACGTTTATAAACATTGTGACGGACAAATTGAAGTCTGAGAGATAACAGAAAAAACTACCGCAATCCTGCAATAAATTTTGTCATGTAATCTGTGCAATTACTGCTAAATTGTAGCAAGGACAAGGTTTATAAAATAGAATTTCATCTGCATTTCTATTGTCGAGTAATTAGCAGCACGGACGTTGTGGTTCGACGCCCTAACGACGCATTGAGTTCAAAATTGGAAAATTAACCACATATTTTATGCGTATCTCAGAGACAACCTGCAAAAATGTTAAAATTCAGAATTTACTGAAAAAATGTCTTTTCGATGCGGTCTGGTAATTAGGAAATGGCTGCGAAATTCATTTACAGCCTGCTTTTTTCCATGAAAGTATATTGTAAATTGGAAATAATTAGTTGAGTGTTGCACGATGTGAACATTTGTTAATTAATTCCACCAACTTTATACAGAACATCGTCCGACTGTGCCGTGGTTGAAATAATGGAGGATTCTCTGCGAATCAATTTTCTTGCGCGGAAAATTAATGGAAAAGAACATCAGATTTCTGGATGGGGTGACGCCAAGAGACAAGTTCTGTGGTCGTGATTTCGAAGGCAAAGCTGCGGTGGGATGAGAGCCGGAAGAAGTGCGTAAGGATGAAAGAGAATCGCGGGGAGGCTCGATGCACTTGAAACGAGGAGCAACGTGAAGTGTCATTATACCATTTTTGCTCCCCTGAATCCTGGAGATGCAATTAGGAACAGCAATAGTGAGCATCGAGAAACGCGAGGCGAAATAGGTGGACGCCTGCAGCTATCGCTTTTTCCGATGTTATATGCAAGCGGTTGTCTTTACGTCTATTCTCCATTATTCATACGAAGCCATTTGCCTGTATGTATTAGGAAGCTGTGTATACGAGATAGTCGTCTCAACGAAAATATTTTCCTGCTCCCTAACTAATTCCTTTCACTCGACAAAATACCGTGCAATCGAACGTACGCGACTCGTATTTATTATAAAAATCCCGAAACTTTTTCCTCGAGTTTAACGCGATTCTCGTAGAAATATAACATCGGAAATCTAAAATGGGTCATTTCGGTCCGCCTCGTAGTTTTAGTGTTAATTAAAATCATTTCCATTAGCTCGTATAATTGCTTCGGACAGCTCCTGGAATAAATTAATGAAATTTAAATTAATAAAATGCGAAAAACCAGTTTCCGACGATCCATTGTGTTAATCGATCGCTAGTTTTTTGTTTCACCTAAACCAATTCTGTGTCACAGCTTTTTAATTAACATTTCAACTTCTTTATTAAGTTTCATCATTTTTCATGTAGCAATCATCTTAGAGAAAACGTTTATCATGCTGCTCCAAATAACTTGATCAATGAGTGGAGTTGGACAAAATTAATCAATCTTGCATTTCTGAAAGTCTAATAAACGAGCTGTGGATTTGATGCGTTTATAGTAAAACTGGCCAGATGTGATTTGTAACAATAAAGTTGTAAGAAGAATTTAAAAATGCTCTTACACTATTTGCAGCCTATTGCTTTCGAAAATAACTTTCGATTTCAAAAATTTTAATTTTGTCCAAAGTTTCGCAGACTACTTATTATAATTTCCTATTTTTCAAAGTAGTAATTCAAAGACTTTGGTTAAGTAACAGGTTGATCGAGGACTTCAAAATTTATTGTAAAGTATAATTAATTCGATGGACAGTGTCGAATATTTGTGGGACGTTCATTGAATATCTCGTGGTTAACATACATAGGTGATTAAGTAAAGTAATACGTTTGCTACCAACGAAGGCAGCCAGCAGAATTGTGTACGAAGTCTATTAGACGTCTGGTGCACGGAGTAGTTGTACCAAATGGGGAAACCGTAGAGAAGAACAGAGAAGCTGCATACTGAAGTGAATCGTAAAACTTTATACATCGCCGGGTAATATAGTCTTTGATGGTGGGAATATTCCAGCTGTTACGTAGGCCACGGTTGCGTTGAAAACTTGCGTCCAATGTAATAGTGCTCAAAATACTGTCGCCAAATTGCTCCAGCGTGATTAGGAAACCCTCAAAAATATCTATCAATCACTTGTTTTATGAGCACTGAACCTGTCCTTTCAACAAGCCCTCTGCGGAAGAACGAGAACATCAAATGAGTTAGCATTGCCATTCCTTTGAGAAATACAATCGAGAATACAATTGCGGCTTTGTTTGTCATCTATAATCTACAGAAACCAATGAATCACACCCAATTGAGATCGTCTGGCTTTAGTTACAATATTAATACGCGAAGAACATGCAAAATATCTTTTACTAATTTTATTTCATAATTATTTGAAGAGCGCGAATTCTTTTACATCTGCGTTGAATTCTCGACGGAAAAATTTCGAAAAGATTTTTAATCTGGGGCAACTTCAGAAAGTTGTTTGTATATTAAAAAACTCCTGCATGCTTTGCTAAGATTGGCGAACGGAGGCAAAGAGCTTGAATTCGACAGGATTGTTCGGTCTGTTTAAAAAAATGTTTGAACACTTCATCGTTTTTTGATAGTCAAAGTAGAGAGAGAGAGCCCTTAATGCAAAATCACGCCTTGCCGAACATTCGTGGGTCTCCGGTGTGCGGTTGCTCGTAAAAATCGACCTTTCCCGGGGGTCTGAAGTGGCGTTTTCGTCGCGTGTTCGGCTAATGTCGACGGTACTTGGCCATTTTTGCTCGACCTTCGCAGCAGTAAGTGCGCACGTTGTACAGCTATAAAGCCGGCCTAAGACACCGAAAACTAGACTGTTCAGAAAAGAGAGAGCCAATTTAAAAAATAAAATTACATCTCTACATCAAATATGTGTATATTCACAGCACACAAGGTCTTTAATACGCGTCTAGAAAGTTCCAAAAAAATGTTCTTTGTTTCACCGCTGTGTCGTTTAAAGAACTCCATTGCAGATTTATAAGCTGTTGTATTTCAAAAAGTTGCACACGAACACAGTGTTACGTCCTTCGGTGGAGATGTAATGAAGAATAAATTGCAATTTTCGAACCTACCTGCATTCACCGGCTTCGGTTCGGGAATTGAGAATTTCTTAATGCTAGTTGGCCTTGTTTGTGGATTTAGATCGTAGAAATCGAAGTAAGATATTTAACAATTATTCGAGTGTTTGGTTTTAAATAATAAATAAACAAAACTGTATTCTATGCAACAAATTTCATTACATTATGTTATTAGGAATTTATTGAAAATTGTTAGTAACAATAAACAGACTTCGTCGCTTCTCAATGCGCTAACGATATTTGAAATATATCTTATAGACTTTAATTCTATCACTCGCATTATGGGTTAATACGATAATTCAATATTTATTATTAATTATAATACTTGTTATTTTATTTCCCGTGCAGCATTATTAGGACAAATATAAAAATCGATTGATTTTATTAATTATTACTAATGGCTGAACCACCGGATGTGGCAACAGCGATTCCTTATTTTACTATTGCGTCGTTTCAATAATTAGGCTGCAGGAAAAGGGTAGGCTGACAATAATCATTTTTCATTTCTGTCAGAGCAAATGTTTTCCTGTATTTAGAAAATTTGCAAACACACAAATCATCTGTGTGTAGATGAGGAAGCATCCGTCACCGTGGCAACGCCAAATCTATCACCAAGACCGACTGTGAATATTCGCGAAAGTTGCCCCGGAACATCGCGGAAAAAATAAAAACACTAATCATAAAATATCTTGTGCAACGGCGCGGCGGCGGCGTAGCGTATAAAAATTATTGATCCCTGGGGAAGAGTTTTGTTATTCGCGTGCATCCGATAACAATCAATCAAAGGAAACAAAGAAACGTTTACTCGTCTGTTGCGACCCTTGCCACCACCCCCGACAATAAAGGCCTGGTAGATATGGACGGCAATATATTCATACAGTCACGCGCATTATTTTCACAGGTGAAAGAAATAAGCGCCTGTAACAGATCACGGGCCGAAGCTTCGGAACGCCATGAAACGGAATTCTTTCACCGGGTTTCCAGCTTTTGATAACCCCTCCTTTTGTTTAACATTCGTTGAATGCCAGTTCGAATAGATGGATTACGACACGGCTACGGCAAATCCATATCTGACTATACAATTCTCTTCATTTAATTATATCATTCTTTCACACTACGAATCCTGTATCTGTCAACACCCTTTTCGGATGACTTGCAAATACGTTCCGGCTATTCGCAAACATTAAACAAAATTTCCATTTGTCGCTATTCCATGAAATGTACGCGGGAACGGTAAATTTTGTTCCACGGTTCATTCTTTGGTGCAAACATTTATGTACCAAATTAGTTTCATTTCATTTCAAAACATTAATCGAATCCTTCCGGGACTAACCCTTAAGCAGACTATTCACCTGCTCTTTTTAAAGTAGTAAGTATTTAATGCAGGTTGACGTAGCTGTCTAAAAAACTGGACAATTCTATTTTATATCAAAATTATGCGAACGGATGATATCGTCTCTTTCGCTTTTCTTCGCAAGTGAAAAACAAAGAAAGACATACCAAATCGCATAAAAGGAACGCAAACTTGTGCGTCCAGAGCTACAGCAGAGAGCTACGACAAATGGAATATGGATATCAAAACGCTGCGTCCAGACGTGCAAAGGAGATCCCACCTTTACGCGATTCATGTCCAACACTATTCATCGTACAAATCAGTAAAGATTTAATTCAATAAAATAGCTGGATAAGTGTCCAGCCATTTAACTGATTAGTTCGGATAGTTAAAACGATCCGAATTGTGTCGTGTTTGGAATCATTTTAATCGGAAAAATTTCACGAACGTGCTGCTTAAAGATTCAGTAAAACACTCATTAGGAACAACAATGTTTTACCACTGGATTAGTATCGTCGCGCCGTACCAATACGCGAGTAGCGAGAGTTTAAAGAATGTACACGATTTAAGTGACATGTCGGTCCCGAAGTATTAATACATACATACATACATACATATATCGAGACTGTAAATTCCTGTAGTCAATTAAACACAAACGAATCTTATAGTGAAAGCTCACGTATAAAGCTGGTATCAGTTTCGTGGGACACTGCGCACGCGGCGCGGCGGTCGCGTTTCGGTTTACGCTTGCAGCGCATTTATATCGCACAATAATGAGCTCGCATTTGAGGCAGCCTTTTAACGATTAAACCGGTAACGCGGTGGGTGTCCGTAATTAATCACGGGCCCCGATAATGTAATCTTTCATAGGCGCCTGACTCTGAACGGCTCCGTCTCGCGCGCGCGCGCACGAACGCGTTCAAAGAACAAACATTGCGGGATTCGACAATTCGTATCGAGCGCGTGTCATAATCTACGTGATAAATCTTATTCGGCAGCCGTGTGTATTGCCCTAACGGCCGCACATAATAATGGTTCTATTCCGGGACTCGTCGTGCATCACCCGTAGATTTACACATAAAGATTAATGCGTGTTGTTCCGTGTGCACGTGCACACACGCCGACGAATCGTTCTCGCGTGTGTGTACATCCGAGGAGATCTCTGTGTAATTGTACAGAGCGCTGCTCAGCGCCGCCGTTTCATTTTACTCCGGCACGGCGGGAATCAATATTAACGGTGATATTGGCCCCGGAAATTGGTGGTGCCTTGTTGTTGGCCAAACAAAATGAAATAAACAAAACTGCGGTTCCCGGCGTCGGAACGTAGCCATGCGTCGCGTCGCATTTGCGGCGTCCTCGGATGTGTCATATTATTTTATGTGTTTGTGATCAGCTATCCGCGTAAACATTTTCGAAGGGCGAGCCCCGTTTGTTTTTCGCCGGATATTCGCGGAGCGAACGCCGCGCCGCGCCGCGGGATACTAGCTGAATATCGAGAAATGGTGCTGCTCTCCGCGAAATCTCAGATTAAGCGGATATTCTCGTTTTCAAGATCGTTTCCGCTCGAATTTTTTTTCATTGGGAGTTTGTACACGCATTTATTGGGCTTTTAAGTAGATACACTGTCAGAGGATACACTGCAAGTGATTAAACACTGACAAAAGCGGACCCAAAAATGAGAACATTACTAAATAAGCTTTTGCGGCGATCATAATTGAGCGATATAATTTCACGGCCACGCTTAGAAATTAATTGTTACGACGTGCTCGAGTAAACCGAATTTTATTAGCATCAGAGAGAGAGAGAGAGAGAGAGAGAGAGAGAGAGAGAGCTGGAATGCTGGCATCTCTGTGATAAATGTGAGCTCTTCAATTTCAGTTTTATTAAAAGTACCACGGTAATTTTGCAAAATGTTCGCGGACGTTCCAAGGGTTACTATCGCGATCGAACTGTAACTGTTTCGACAACCGGTGTGTAACAGCGAGCCTTTATGTCGCCGGTATAAAGCGTGAAATGATTGTTCTGAATCCACGAGGGTTTGTGTAGTTCGAAATTGGAAAAGAGTGTTTAGAAGTTTCGCGGACGGTGAAGGGAGGGAGGAACGGATTATGGATTTCGGGAACCAATTTTTAAGTTAATGTCCACGGTATATAGAAATGCTAAAAAGGTGAATTGTAGAAACGGTGAGGAGGGTGGGTCGGAGCAAGAGGAAGAAGTTTGACACCATGAGAAGCGCGTACTGCGATTTGTTGGAGCGTTTCGTGTCGAGAAAGGAACGGCAGTCGGCGCGCCAGAGCAGAATGGCGAAGGAGTGCGGGGTAGCAGGGGGATGAAAGGGGAAACAGTGCATTTGACTTTCCTATCAGCATCAAGTGCTCATAAGCGTTTAAATGACTTCTCGTTTGCGAAATACCACTGACAGCTATTCAGGCATATTTCTGAAACGAACTTTCCCCGCACAAAAGCCGAGGCCTCGCACCCTCTTTAATGATTCGCAATCTGCTTGAAAACTGAAGTGGCGCCGTCGTCGCGTCGAACAAAATTTAATGGCACTCTCGCTCGTTCTGTTTTCAACTATAATTACCAATACGTTCAATTCACGTTCCGAAAGTCCATCGATCTTGACGGAAAATGTTCAAATTGTAAATATTATGTTACTATGAGTTCCCTATTAACGTTCTCTAGTAGTTTCTTAATAGAACTAACTGACTTTTCTCGGAAAAATGAATCATTCTTCATATACATATATAATCCTACAATTTACATCGAAACTATAATCTAAATAAGTGTAATCCATTTCGACTTGTGTCGGATCTACTGCAGTATGCAAACGATTAAATTACTTTAATTTTCCAAATTCGATGAGATGACAAAATCAAAAACGAAAGGTTTCAAGTGTTATCAAATGTCGTAGGGCACAAAATGACGTTAGTTAAGTGTTACGTTAACCGGATATATTATGCTTTAACTATACTCTCCGAACAACCTAATATTTGACATGAATATTTTGGTTTATCAGGGTCGACACGCGCTGCATCTGTTCCAATGATCGCGACAAGAGAAGCCAACATAAGTTCTCCGGGCAATAATTCGTAATGAGAGCGGTGATGTGCGCGTATTACATCTGTATAGGTGGTGTATGTCAGACGGTTGCTCTAAGAGAATAGGGTAGTTGTAACTCGAGTGAATGGTGTCGTAGGTCGGAGGCCATCTCACCACAAAGGCAGGTTTGAACGACGTTGTAGGGGGCACTGAGGCTAAAACGGCCAGAAGCGCTGGTGGAAACAGAGGGCTAGAAGGGCTGCGAGTCAAGTGGGATAGAGGCACTGACGTGTTGAAGTAGCTCGGAGGTGGAGAAGGACGAGGACAGCTAGGTCCTGGGTCCCGGGTCCCGGGTCCCGAGGTATAGGCAGTGTTCCGTTGAAAGCTTGTCCTTGCATTCCTTGCTAACCTCGTTATGTCACCCACTCAACTTAACCGCTAGATCGCGTATGTACTATGGATGAGATGCCTTTCCTGAATCAGGATTACCGCTTCCGCGTCTATACGAACTTACAGCATGACCTACTGTTGACGAGCAAGTCTTCTGCTCGTCGCACATACACAACAAGTACGAGAATCCACTATTCCAGGATTAAGTATAGCAAGAATGGCTCCATCTCGCCCGATGAGCAAACGTTCTGGAAAACGTCTTTGATAGAGCACCTTCTCGATGACTGCACAATGGATGGTCAACGCGCTTGGAAAATACAGTGTAATAAATGTATGAATAACGGTTTCAACTAGTTAAGGTCTAATCGATCAGTTATCACAGTGAATTGCGAAGAAACAAGCTTTGTTAAAAGTTACATTAGTCAGAAAATTAACAAATCATTTTTCAAAAGCAAGGAAAAGCACATTTCTCATAATAAGCGGATATAAAATGTACAAACTATTACAGATCGTTCTTGCAGATAGCACAATGTCTAAAAAAGTAATTGGGCATATTGAAAATCGATTCGCACAGGAATTATCAAACAGAGGAAGCGATACTGAAGTTACCTGGCTAATGAACACATTATCGAAACTCGAGAGATCATAGTAATCTTGTTACAGACAATAATAGTTAGAAACTCAAACGCTTATCATTCACAATAATTCTCTATAACTACTATTCTGTACTTAACTAAATTCAGCTAAGATAAAAAATATATTACTAGATAAAAAATTGTCTGCTAATTTCTAATTTCCATTTCGTTTCTGCAACTATACAAGAACATTCAGCACTTCTTAAATGGGATCGCGATACAAATGTTGAATCTTATTTAATGAAAATTCAATCTGGCGATTACAAATATTTAATCGTTATAACAAATGATCATCTACAAGGTAAATGTAATTCCTTTCTCTGCCAAGCAGTTATTAAAAGCGAAACAACTGTTGCGAGCGTAATCATCAAACAAATGGTAAGGCAAGGGGTGTATTCGTCAAGGAGTATCTCCGAGATGTAATATCTTTGTTTCTTTCGGGTTGTTTCTTTATTCTCTTAGCATTCCCGTCAAAGATGAAATACTATTCGGGGAGAACAGTGCGCGATTGTAAATATGCGCGCGATCCCTTTTAACATCAAACGTTGAAGCGGAACTAACGCAGAACGAAAAGGCGAAAACCAATGCAGCGGAACAGCTCAATGGGCCGGCGCGGCGGTTTCACTTCTCAATCGCGTTGGACAGCCGGTTGAATTCAATTGAAGTATAATTGTGAGGTAAAGCGAGAAGTATTCCTGTTTTCTAGCAAAGTCAATATTTTGCTGGCACTTGCCACGAGTTCCCATCACAGTTCGACAACATTTCCAACAACGAAAGCAGCCTTCTTTACGCCAATGTCGCGGCATCGGGCTGAATCCAATCGAACCGTTTTTCGCAAGCCTCGCGGAAATTATTCATACCTTCTGCACACTTATTAATACATTGCGGATTTTATGCATTTATGACAAAAATTAATTTAAGAATCTCAACCTTTTAAAATCTTCAAAGAGAGAAAGAACACTGGTATTCTACATTTCTTGTGATTAACTAATTTAATTAAAATGATTTAACGAATGAAACCAACACAGCGAAATTGAAGTTTATGACATTTATTAATTAATCAACGCTTTCGAAATCTACGAAATTTAACATAAATCTTTTCACGACTGAAATAAATGTTTAAAGATATACGGAGTGTTGGTCATCTAACAATGGATTTGCGATAGTCAACGTGCAACATATTCAAGAATTCGAGGACAATTTCTTCTTTGTGTTTACAAGCGGCAAATAATTGAATTCCCTGGCGTTCCATCGGCCTAATTATGAGGCTCTTCATAGTTGGGCAACATTCTCAGAGGCAATTAGCCGTTGTTGACAAACGCAATTTACGAGATGTAACTTTGTGGCCATGCAGGTAGACAGAAGCGAGCGCGCGCCTTGTGTCACGTTCCTAAATACATCGGCGCGTTGTATCCGGCGCGGCATGGCGTTGCACCCTCGAAAGGAGCATAGGCTGTTGTTGCTTTCAAAGTATGCCTGCATCGTGTTCACTGTCTTTGATTACTATCACGAAGATGCATAGTCATCATCTGCGGAAGCGTTTTGCTAGGAACGTATCGTTATTTCATGAGGAACGACGAAGCTTCGTTGCGTTGTCATACCTGCGCATGATGAGCTCTTGATAAGAACGTTAAAAATAATTATTCATTCTTAGTTCTTATTGCATTGTTTAATGGAAATTAACTTCGCTATAGGATCAGACAATTTTATGTAAATTTTCATATAATCATTATGTGTATATACATGTGTATACATATATGAAATAATTATCAGTACAAATTTGAACAGAACCACGGGCAATCTTAACAGTTAAATATTTAAGGAGTGGATTAACACTCGATTCTCGGGTTAGTCAGGATATCGAGGATGGCTTTTGCGTAGACCACTGACAAAATTATTTATTATCATAGTCAAAACACTTGTGTAAACTTTGATCAAAAGTTAAACATTGCGGTCGGAGAACTGGAAAGATAATACGCGTTTCTTTATTTTCCTATTACGTCTTGGGAACTGTAATGAATACGAGAAAAATTGTAATGAAAATATAATGGATTTTAATGTTCGCGCAAGAGATCCAGGTCACCCCCGATTACGTGAACGGAATTTTGAAGCTGCTATTAAAATAAAATCTCCTCGTTAGTTATTAAATGAAACAAATTTGTCCGGAGTCCACGGGATGCGAAGAGATTAAAGAAATCGCAGTTCCGACCGCTCTTGATTATTTCATTTCTGTTCCATTGGAAAATCTAACAGGATTTTAATTAATGTAACAATAAATTATATTTGGAGTCTGTATTAGACAGTTGATTAAAAGCAATAATAATATCGTAAATATTTCTTTAACATCGTCATCGGGAGAGTTTTTCTTTCCTATGGTACATAAGTTGTCCTTAATTTGTCAAAATTAATTTGTTGCGAATTTTAAGCAAATTGAAACTTTATGAAACAAAAATAAAATAGAAAAATTAGATACCATTCGTTTGTCTACTTACAATTATCAGCAGACACTGATCTAACATGCTGAGAAACTTTAGGAACCGACGCGACTCGATAGAATCGGCAGTCTTCGCAATTGAAATAATTGCGAAATAAGAAATGCGAAAGCAATAATTCCATGGATGGGGAACAATCGTTTTAACTGAAAATTCTCGTATCGGCGACGATAATTTTCCGCTGATAACGGGCATTGTAATAAAGGTCTTGCGTTAATTGAGGATGATTGATACGCGACGGGGATGGAAGGAATCCGAGGGAACAATTGCACGGTTCATGAGCGAATGCAAAATATGGAGCGAGGGTGAGTAAGTAGTCGAGGGAGCACGGTCGATTGGCTTCGGAATCGACGAAAGGAAAAAGGTGGAAGAGAATTTTCGCTCGTACTCGAGGATTCAAGGGCTAGCGTGATACTGGCAGGCGTTAGTCGTGCAGCAGGGGGGTTGCGAAAGCTGCGAGAGGATCCGAGGGGCGAGGATCGCAGAGGATCCCTGAGGAGAGCAAAGAGAGGACCAACAGTAAAGAGAAAGGGAGACGAACGTTGGCGGCAGGAGGCACCGAGAAGAGGAAGTGAAAGGGAAGGAGAAAGGAGGACCAGCATCGTCAGAAGTTGGAAGCTACAATGGCAGTGTGTCTTCTGGCGCCTTCGAGTCTCCCAGACACGCCTTCCAACATGGGCATTCGCAAGAACTTATCCTCCACCTCCACACGGCGCGGCATCCCTCCATATGCCACGATTCTGTAATCCGCGCCTTCTGAAGGATCATTACTCACCCTCTCTGAGATTTTGTCGCGTGTAGGCGTGGAGACACAGATTACAAGCATATTTACACGTTACTTTCAGCTGCGCCGTGCACTAAACGGCCGATAACTTTTTCCATCCAGCACTCGTTCAACCACCTTCAACCTTCCATCGGCCGGCCGTTCGATCTCGATTTCGTTCCTCCCTTCGATAAGCTTAATTAACCTATTAACGACCACTCGACGGGTCAGATTATCGCCACAGTATTTTCTACGGAATTTTTCAGTGAACGGCATACATTGAAAATTCATTTACCGCTTATTTAGCTTTTTAAAAGAGTGCTTTCAATCCAAACATTACATAACTGATGACTAAAACAAACATTAAAATAGCAATTATAAGAATTTATTTATTATTGAAAAGGATGTTGCGCTTCCATCGACAATTCAAGGATTAAATCTTGATTCCCAGTAACAGATGGCTGTTGAAATGAAAGTATGTATCTACTTGTTCAGGCATTGTTTGGCAGTCATTTTTATTCAGGATCATAATGCTTCTAATATCAATTACTAGCTACTCGCATTCTATCCAATTAGAGTAGTAATATTAATATCGCAAACGTGTATTCAGGACTATACTATAAAACTGACGTGTAAATATTTGAACGATTCCAGCCCCGATTTTGTCGATGATAGTGCTTCGCAATTAAAACTTTATTAACATTATGAATTGAAAGACGTATTCCACGTCACATTGTACTGTCGTCGACTATGAATATTTTTCATGGTTTCAAATGGATATTTTGAATAAATGAACATATTTAAATATTTTACATTCTGCAAATGCTTTCTAAATTTCACATTCTCGCCACTCTGTTCCATACATTTTTTCATTCTCGTCAGTATTTACGTTGCCCACCGTGTACGAAAACTTTATTTCTATATAATGCGGCGCAATATACTTTAACTTGATGGCGTGTGCAAGATTTATGGCGATATAAAGGGAACCTTCAATACACGTATAATCCTGACCGTTTCGCATTTATAGGTCTCTTCAGTTCAGCAGGAACATGATTAATATCGCTTAACGATCTATCGTAATCACAATAGACCTAGCCCCGATGATCCCTAATCTTACAATTAGTCATTAAGTGCGCCATGGTTCCCGTTGATTGAATAATCGACGTTCCTTGTCACCGGATGATTATTCGGAATATTGTGCGGAAATATTCCGAAGGTCGATTTGACGGACTTGATTGAAAGTGTGAAGTTAGGCGAAGTTATATCTAATTAGCGATTAATTATCGATTTATCATTAAAGCAATTTATTATTAAATGTTATTGTTAACCCGATGACGTATTGCTATGTAACCGATCTTTGTTAGTAACTTTGATGTATATTACAATTACCGCGTGCAGATGGACAATTATAATTGCCCAGAATTTCACTGCTACGGCGCGCCGCTCCGCTTCTATATGTAGTTTTTATTGTAAGTTTTAATTGTTAATAATTGCAATTATATAAAAAGCACAATGAAAAGGTGGAATCGGAGAAAGTGGAGAGAAAGTTTTATTTCTGTCTGTGCTGCACGAGACACAACTGAGTCGCAATGATAATCACGTAATCGTATTATTTGCAATATTAATTCTGTAGAGTTGCGATACCATTATCGATATAATAAAAATGATTAAAAGCTATCAGCTTAACCCCTGCCCCTACACTATCGTGACAGAATTGTGATTGAAGATTCTGAAGTGAGTCCAACAAATATGTATGTTATTAATTCCGTTTGAACCGAAATGAAATTCTACTTTGGTTTCGCTAATGTCTTTACGTTATTGAAAAACGTGTAGACATTTTTTAGGAAATTACGAACTACAAAGCAAGTTCTAATGACTGAAACCGTAAAATAATTAATAGGGTAAATTAAGACAATCATAGAATTAATTGAGACAAAAATGAAATCTGTAACTCTTTATACTGTTTGAAATGTCTTTTTTGTTCTTAGATGATGTCGCTGCACAACAAAAGCGACAAGTTGCAGCTATTGACCAGTTCTCCACCTGGTTTCACGTCAATCTTTAAAGAAAACTCGCTAACTTTGTTTCCTGTTTACCTCGAAACTTTATATATTTGTTACCCAGAGTAGCAGAAAAATAAAATTTATTCGCCGAGGTTCCTAAACAGCAAGCTCATCTTAGATGGAGTATGAATGACGGGTAAGGAAGCCTCCACGAGCGTCCTGACTGCAGGATATTACTAACATGTTCCCTCTCTTCTAGAATATAAAATAAATAACATGTGTTTTAATACAACATGATTTTCATTTATTTTAATACAAGAGAATTAACATTTCATTTCAATATAAAGTAATACAAGCTTACATTTTAATATAAAATAATATAACATTTCAATTTAGTATAAGATAATATAGCATTTCATTTTAATTTCGACAATGTTTTCAAAAATTTTGCGAGAAGCCTTTCAATTCTGTTTTCGTAACAGTCGTATTACTGTTTTAATATTGCTGTGTACCGTGTATTATGCGTGGTAATGTCATTTTTTTCATGAAATGTAACCGGAATGGACGCACTAGTCGTGCATGGTTTTGCAGGCTATACAGGGTGTGTCCACTAATATTGTAGCCTGCATTCCTAGAATCTATCAGGATCGGTGCAGTTGCAAAACGTGTACATAGACTGAAAATGTTGGAACTTGCAGCTCCCGAATGCATCACGGTCACTGATTGTACGCAATAACCCGAAAATGTGTATCCGATGGTGGCTACGGCTCGGGGTATACTAGCATTAATTTGGATATATTCGGGAACCCTAATATGCTCGGGAATCCCGAATATTCTCGGAGACTCCTCACATACTTGGTAACCTTCCATATTCCCGGGGTCCCGAAAATTTTGGGATTGTCGAAAATTTTCGGACTCCCAAAAGTATTAGAGATTATCAAGAATGTGAGGGATCCCCGAGAGTATTAGGGATTCCTGAGAATATTAGGGATTCTGTGGAATATTTGGATTCCTGAGAATATTACGGACCCTCGAGAATATTCGGGATGCCCGAGTATTTTGGGGTTCTTGAAAATTATCGGAACTCCCGAAAACATTAGGGGTTCCAAAATTTTCGTGACAACAGAAAATTCGAGGTTCTCACGTACCTTTGTTGATTGGCCGGCGAAAGATGGCACCGGTTTGGCGACGTGCTACAGGTGCTTCGGTCGGTTAGCAAGTAAGCAAAGCGTTTGCTTGAAACGCAGCCCGGTTCGGTGATAATTAATCGTCACCTATTGATAAGAGATAAGTGAGTAGGATTAAGAGAGCGTCGCGACTAGGCGAGGGGGTTTTGCGGGCGTCGCGACACCAGGGGTAAGTTCAAGAGTTAGAAATCCGTGAACATCGAGGCGTCTGCGCGTGGCGGGAACGCGTAGGAGCGGGTAGGGGTAAGGGAAACACGCTCTCGGGGTTCGCGCTCGACGAACCCTTCAGTCGGGATGCCGGTCGCGTATCCTGTCGTCGATTTGGTACCGTGATGACCAGTGAACGTGTGAAGTGTGTTCTTGGGACCATCGAGAACCGTTCGCGGTTCCTGACGACGGTGTTCCTCATTTCGGTGTTTACCAGGACCGCCTGGACCGACAACTCCACCGGTTCTGGTGAGTGCGCAATCATTTCTGTTCAGAACCATCTGGCGAACACACAGTTCCTTCGAGAATACACGCGTCAACTTGGCGGCAAACTCTCTCCGGCAGTGGCACCCGCTTAGAGGTCTAACGTTTTTACGGATTTGGTATTGTGCTTAGCCTTCAGAAGTTTTCTTCCTTGGCTGTTTTCTTCCGTCGGCCTGTTTCATTTGAGTTTAAGGGATGCAGTGTGTATGGATGGGATGGAGATGTCGAGTGAAAGTGAGTTTTCAGAAAGTCCTGCTTGCTAAGCACCAGTCTAACTGGCTTGGATGGCGCGAGGACTAATGGACCAGGACAAGCGACGACTAAGCGGGCACCTCTGTGCACGTCCTAAACCTTGAGCTAGTGATGCTGGAGAGTAGACGACTGCTTTAGCAAGTTTATTTTAAATGTTCTCTTTGTATTATGGACATATTTGCGTAATCTGTATTATAATATGTTTGCACATTGCCTCAGTGCCAGTGCATCTTCTTTCATTGGGCCGTACGCTTTCTCAAAATAATCTCACGATATTTCAAGTCTTTTTTTTATACAATTTCGAACCAGTTTTTTAGGAATAGAAGAAAAGAATCTAGAAAAGGAAATGTATCAATGTGCCCCACCGGAGGTTTTTCTAGAAAAGCATCTCCATAAAATAATATCAATCAAACGTAATTACCTTCTTTTCAAATAACTTCACGCCAACTGACACTGGTTTATAATTTAACGTTTTCTATATCTACAGATGGATCGAAAAATCAACGCGAACGTTTACTTTGCTGCTACAAAATGACACAGATTGAAAAATAGCTATCAACATCTATACATACAGTTCAACAAATTAAGAATAATAAATATTTAAAAATTTTTTTAATCTTTTTATTCTATCAAATTGTATGTACACGTTTTTCTCATGAATCTACAAAATCTCTCTAGTGAGTATTTTAAACTTAACATTTAACATGATTGAATTGACATAGTACGTTTTCCTATTTCCCTGAGAATTCTTCTGCTGCTGTAATCTTTCCATCCGATGACCCTTGATTATTCACATATTGTCCATGTGCGCAGTGAATTTTCTACATGCAGAATTTTCTATGAATCGTTACCGTCATCAATATTCACGGTAAATTTCCTAAACTGAAACAGTGCGTTTTGGTACATCACCAAGGACTCGGAACCTACTAATCCAGTCCTTTGATAAAAGCTCCCGATTAATATTCTTGGTCACCGAATTCAAAGCATTTCATGACTGAATTAAAACAGTACGTTTTGCTGCTTCGAGGGTTCAGTGACTACTTCTTGCAGGAGAAACTCCACCGTTTGGGGCCAAAACGACTCCGTACTCGTTCGGCGAGGGTTCAAGTTGGAATCGCTGATTTGACCCTTCAGCTACCAGCTCTGCATGCATGTGCCAGTGGCACGCGTCATATTTTAACAAGTTCTAATGTATCCTTAAACTGTTTCTTCTCAGCCCGACTATCCCACGCCATTGTATGGAGAATATTTTATCGCTTCCACGTTCGAGCAATAACATTTGCCTTTTGCTGGCCGGAAAGCATGGTCGCTAAATAATAATCACTCCAGCGACAGGTGAAATATTTTCGAGTGCTTCCACAAGTATAGAAAAAACCAGATTTGGCGATCCGCTTGCCAATCTGCCAACAAGCTGTGGCTTTTAAAAAGGGAATTGCGTTTGTACGGTGATTGCGTCGATATGACCAGGAAAAAACCGTGTGTAAACACACTCCAGTGGAATTCCGTTGATATTCATTAAAGCCATGACTTGTGCATTTGATGTTCGTTCGTTGCATAAATCGTTGCTCGAATGTTGCTGGCCGTTTCGGGAATTCCCGTTTACCATTTGGCGTACGCAGAGGTTTTTTCACAGTGCTTTTGAACCATGTGCTTGGTAGCTTATCGTTCCAAATCAGGACTTTATCGCTCAAACATCATCGACGCAACATTTCAAAAACGTGACAATTAGACTGGAAATTTGTATGTTTGTATTCATTAATTGTTTGCACTAATTGCAGGACATACAAGACACAATACAGTAGTTTCAAATTTGATAAAATTCTATCTAATTATTTATCAGATAATATTATATACATCAGTTTTTCATACAGTTAGTAGAAGCGTAATCTTGCAAGTCAGTATTAGATTAGGTATGGCTTATTGTTTGCACAATAAAAATGAGAGAAAAATTAACTACGAGGCGTAGAACAAACGCGCATTCGAAGTGTAAATCATTTTCAAAATGATGAACGTTCTGCAGAAAAAATATATTATTTTCATGAAAATCGTAGTGCTCGGTTTATTTGCAGTAAATTAGGGACAATTAATACATATGTATATCTGGTGGATAAAGTTCCCTCGAAGAATTATGTTAATTAGTATTAGGGTACATCAGCGGTGATAATACCTGTCCATCCTGCTTCAATCATTCGAGAAGTATAACATTTGGATGCCAGGGGTGAGATGGACATGTATTGTAACCGTTGGTGTACCGCAAATCTCTACTTCCTAAAAACAGGCTACACTAAACGTATACATTAACCGGATTAACGCGTCCGCTGTAAAATATGTAATTCACTGTGTGTACATAAACATGTTTACACGACACTTAATTATTTACCTCGTAAACAATTACCAGCTAGTTGCCGAAACTACGAAATATTCGGTATACGTTCGCGTTTGTTCATCAAAGCGAAACATTAACTTGTAAATTAGGTGATTTTCCGATCATCAATGTCTATCTAAATGTGATTAATTATGAATAAAAATCTTTTGAATGGATCTATCCGATACGAAACGTTGATATAACGTAATTACCGTCAATCAGGTTATTCCGACAGAGATTATAAAGATAGAACACTATTAATTATGTGATTTTCTAGTCGGCAACATCCACCTGATTATAATTACATGCATCTAAAACTATATTGCGACAATATACGCAATAATGAGTGTACAGTGGGTGGACAAAGTGTCCGCACACTTTTTAAAATGGAATAACTTTTTTATAATTACATTGGTTTATGAAATGATATGCAAACAAGATTTTTCAAAAAATTATTATTTGCAAGGTTACATGCAAAAATAAAAAAGGCATTTTTTAAACCTTTTTTATTTAGTTTCGTAATGAAAATTGAAAATTTTCCGTTTTATAGATCGATGGCAATTACACACATACTGAAAATGTTATCGAAATTTTTTGACACAGGTAAACACAACAGGGATCGAAAGATGTACGATTCTGCGGATTTTAAGCAGAAACTGATCAAAATCCGTGTGAAACTACGATTTTCACTATTTTAACCGCTTGCAGCTCGTGTGTATGTTCCTCGATTTCGATGAAATTTTCAGCATGTGTGTAACAAACATAGACCTACAAAACATATATTTGAAATTTTCATTGAGGGCCCTAATAAAAAAATTAAAAGAAATGCTTTTTTTATTTTTGCATACAACCTTGAAAATTGTAATTTTTGTGAAATCTATTTCCAGATCATTTAGTAAACCAATGCTTCTAATTGATGATATAAAATCAGGTCGTTTGGTACAATTATGAATGTTTTAAAACATGTACGAACACTTTGTATACCCACTGTACATATGAATCATCTAGTGGACACTAATCTAAATATTTTAACAGTATTATTAATTACGTGATTTTCTGACCATAAACGTGCGCATAAATATAATTAGGTGTGGATAAGAATATTTTGAGATCACTTGAACCTATTTAATATCGATGTAACTTAATATTTCTTTGACAGAAATTGTACAAACAAATACAACAACTTTAATTATTATAGACTATTACAGACTATTTAATGAAACCATCAGCAAGTGTAGAAATATAGTAGTGATTATCCAAACAAGAAAAATGTGGTGAACATAGAAATGGAAGATGATCTGTTAAGAAAGCGAAGAGATGCAACATTTAACTCGCGTTACCCGGTAAACTTCCATTAATGATGTTTACAAAATCGAAATATTCAGTTTCGATGCTGCGAATGTGATCATTATGGTCGAAGGTGGTTTCGTATGTCTTGCTGGTGATATGTTGCGTACAATGTATACAGCGGGTAGAAACGTAGTTTCACGTTGTTATCGGTGAATACAATCACGAACATTTGCGAGATTTCGCTCAGAATCGCGTATACAGCCTGCAGAAATCTCACTATGCGCACTGTGTGCTTTCGCATACGTTTCTGTGAACAGTTGCTTTTTCGTGCATTTTCGTGCAAGATGTACTGTTTCCTTTTATACAGTTGTTTAGTGCTCCTACTTTTGTGTACTTTCTCCATTCTTAATACCTATTTCTCATGATCTATGCGCTCGTTCTCCTGCTCCAATCTTGCGTCTATTTAGGTTCTTCGCTTTGCCATTTTCAAAATGATTTTCGTATCACTTTTATGTACTCTGTAGAAAAATCTATCCCAATCATTATTCGTGATCTATACTCTCGTTCTCTTGGCTCAATTCTCCATTTATTTAAGTTCTTTACTGTTTCCTAAAATTGTTTATAATTATTAAATACCGTCTAAGAAGCATAATAGAACAAGTTACCGTTCGAATTTGCGACGTTCAATTTTATTGGTTTGAAAGAAATATTGATAAAATCGACCGAGAGAAGAGAGAATTGGATGGAGAAGTCTGAGGAAAAATAGTTCGGTACAGAATTAGCAAAGTACGTAATTAACAGCGCGTCACCGGGCAATTCCTCTTAAACGATTTTTCCCGAAGAAAAGTCGTGTGCGTCGTAAACAAGTACATTATTCTTTTATAAAAGTTAAATACGTAAAAGTTAAATTAACTCTAAATCCGCCACGTTCCGCTTGGATTTAAGCCGGGATCACAGTTTGGGGTTAGCGGGGGGTGCTCGCTGCCCCCTTTGCAAAGTGTAAATAACGGAAACGAGTTTACAGGGGTACCATACAAATTCTGAAATGACTGTTGACGCGTCACATCTTACCAGAAATTCGCAGAAATGAACTTCCGCCACTGTCAACACGTTCCTCGAGATTCGAATAATTAGAATATTGATTTTTTGAACGCGAATCCAGGCTGCCTTCGGAAGTCGGAAGAACAGCTGCCTTTTCATTACACGTTCGACGTTGTCAAAGGGTTCATTTGCATAAATATCCTTATGGTACTGTCGACGATTACCCAGTTAAAGAACAATCGAGACGTGAAACTCGATTTTACGAATCTAAATTATCCGTCGGAGCTGTTCGTACACTTTCGACTTAACGATATAAAATAGTTGCATAAGAATAACAATAATGATAGGAATAAAAAGCTTTTAATTGAATTCCTCCACCAGTCAAATTGTGCAACAATAAAATAACATTAGCTCGGTAACGGTTGTTATTAAAAATGTGTTTACCGGCACGATTAACGAAGCGCGGGCTGTTCGAATCGATAGTAAAACTTTAATGACGTCAGCGTATTAACGAGTTAACGAATTTATCACTGTATCGCGGTGCATGGAAAATCATTCCGCGAATGTTCACGGCAAATTAACAGAACTTAATGATACAATTAAAATCCCCGGTACAACTGTATAATTGTATTACACAATAATATTCAAAACCTCTCACGGGCCTGGCTAGAGTTTTCGTAAGTGTGGGGAGAGTTCACCGGCATTAAGTAAATTGCAACCCGGTAGAGCAGCCGCAGCGGGGCAGGAGGAAAGAAAATCGAGCATAATGCGTGTACCCTAAACGGCCTGCCTATTATGCGATAGTTTATAGCGGCCGTACACGAGGTCGCGCACGACACTATAATATTAAACGGATGACAACGAAATTATTTGACTGGTAGTTATTCCTTGCATGTTACTAACCCATTTCGCGGGGCAATGGTGCACACCGTGTAGCAGAAGCGTGCATGCAAAATGAGAGAGGGCCATCAGTCTGATTCAGCCTATCGGCAATTTCACAAATTCAAGTCGGCATCGAGTATTATCAATCGGAATCTAATTCATACAAACGTATACAACCGTCACGCTCGACGGATTCTCACGTAAACACGCGCAACCCCATCGAAACAAACCGGCATATTCTGTTTGCTGGAGCAATAAGATTTTGCTTTGACGACTGATTCCATTATTGGGATGTAAACCGCGGTTTGTCAAATCAGAAAATGGAACCGTTTCCCTTGTAATTGTATATACTTTGAAATTAAGATTTATTACCTGTTACAGGAATATTGTTTTCATTTGTTGTACCATCTCAAACTCATGGGGTTCATGCATTTATGATAAAACGGTGGATGAAATTTCAAACAGGATTTAGATTGATCTTTCAACTGGGGATGGCGAGTTAATTCGTCATTTGATTATGAAAATTGTAATTAAATATGAAATTCATTTGTAACAAACTGATCAGAAACAGATGTGATTAGTAGACTGCGGATCTATATGCAAAATCAAAATGAATCTAATAATTTCGCTATGTCAAATTACACGTACTCATTTTTGTTTTAAATGGATAGAATCTGCGGTCAAGTATAGGCGAGTCACGGTCAGCAATAATCTGTTCTGGAAGTACCACGTACGATGGTCATGTTCTGTTTCGACTATGATAATCCGACGGTTTACTGTCAACCCGAGCTGAATAGACTCGGAGATGGTTCCACAAGTTTTCCATCATTTTTTTCTATGAAAATAACATAATTAGTAGAATTGTTGCTGCAAATATAGAAATTTGATGATCTAGAAACGTCAGTCAAATTCGTAATTGAAACATTTTCATGATAATCCTCTTAGTCAATACTAGATTACGCTCAAACACATCTAGCAGCGGTGCTTCAGCTCGCTGTCAAATGCAAATACCCACGCGTTCTTGTACGCTAACGCAGAGTTGCTATTGCGTTGAAGGAACCTCTCTGCTGTGTTTGAAGAGACAGCAGCACAATAGCGTGCGTGACAACGTAACCTTTCAATCAACATCCTTCGTGCATTCACTTGATCTCAACCTCCATTCTTGTGGCTGACGCAGGAACATTTCGAAAAAAATCCGATTTTGGTTAAACTTGTGAACAAACTGTAGATTTATTCGATTACAGTATTTTCGGATCGCTGAAATCGAATCTGTAGCATCAGACGAAATTTAATAGGGCTCTTGTCTTTTCGGAGTATAATAAACATTGTAAAAATCTACGGTCAACTTCGAGATTACAAAAGTACGAGTATTAAAGTGTTGCACAAATATTGTTTCAAGTAATCAACGTTCGCAAGCATGCAGACTATTCTGATTGTACATATGTGCGTCTTTGATGTGCCGCAAAACATTTTTAAAATATTTGACATTTATTTGGAGAATAAAAATCATATAAAGCGTACTAAATATTTTTTGAAAATGATTTATTAGAACCCAGAACCCACAACTCAGCCGAGACAATTATTTCTCGAAGAGAACATTGCGAATAAATGATTTCGCGCACAGACAAGTTGCTTGATCCTTGTAGCATATTCAAAAAGGGTGCGTACACCATCAGAAAGCAGGTCCAGACTGCACGAACTACTCTTATCCCAGGAAAGGACGTTTTGCACGGTGTTTTCGTTAAAATCCACGAAATATCGACGTCTCTGGTCGCCCCTGGCTAAAAGGCAACGCACAGAAACACATAATTTACAGTTCCCTTGGTTCCGCAAATTACAAAGTACATTATAACATAAAATTATTAAATTATAAAGTAAAAGTACATTTCGCGTAGTTTGAGCTGCGGAGCAGCACCTGGAGCACCTCGAGGTTTCCCTCATATTTCCGTTTGCAAAATAAAAAACGGCGCAAACCGCCGCGCCGAGAACAGTAGCGGGGTGGCCGAGCCAGATAAATTGCGCCGTCACCTTTTAATTAGATCACGGGGGCGAAGGTGTAATGAAGATCTGGCGCGACTCCTGTTGACAGTAAGGAAGTTCGCCGGTGGCCACTTTCGCGAGCTATATCTACCTGCCCGAATTCAGAAATATTCTATTATAATGTTATCAACCGAAATTTCTCGCGACGGTGGCAATGGCGAATATTTTGCGGCGAAAAGCACACTGCAGTATAATGCACGCAGCAGGTTTATGCGTTTGCTCACATCCTCGCGGAAAATATCCGCTAAGCCGCCCGCGTACGTTACGGTCCCGCATATCCATTCGACGGAGAACATTTGCGACGCCGACGTCTCGCGCGATCCTTTAGGCGATTAGGACTATCACTTGGAGCCTCGAGGAATTTTTAGTATCAACAATCAAGCTATTATGTTAAGTCTTCGAAGACTGGAGTTTTTCCAGAAATACTATTTTTTATTCCATTCTCGATCAAATGAGCGACAATTTCGATGTGTTCATGAAAATTTGATAGCCCACTGTATAGTATTCAGTACAGTGTAGTATAGTATACAGTAAATTTAGAGTTGGAGTTTTCAAAATAATACTCGGTTTTGAGTGTACTCGATCTGGAATCAAAGTTCCGGCATGTGCAGTTTTAGAATCGATTCAGATTTCTATAATTTTTGCTTTGAAGGGAGTTCCGCACGGAACGGGTTGAAGCATTTATTTTGGAAATCGGTTTCGAATTCTGGTTTGAGTGCAACCACACCGGGCTCAAATTGATCTCACCGGGTGTTCACTTTGATGTGCCAACAGCGAGCCAATCGGACCGAGCAGTCGATTCGCCGTCAGCACTAGTCAAACCTTTGCTCGCTTGATGCTCATCCGGGACGAATGCTCATTCTCAGATGAATGGCTTAATAAAAACCATTGTTTTTAGCAAAAGAAATTATTCGACGGGTGACTTGCGCGTGCGTAATCAACGCGACCTGAACGCTACCACTTAGTGGAATCCGCTTCTATGAAAAACGTAAAAACATTGTACACTTCATCGATATCTGCAATAAAAAAACTTGATCGAATCTGTGCGTAGCCTATTGCTATTACCTCAAATTCAGATCGTGCTTTAAGTAAAACATCGTAAATTTCAATAGTGTAATTAATGTCTGGATTTATAGGGCTTGCTAAATTTGGTTACGTTCTGCAAGAAGATTTTAAAAGTAATTATCGCCGGAAGCCAAGAAAAGTCATCCGCATTTACAATTAAAAGATTAAATCGTATCTCGAGTGCCAAGGATATTAATTTTTATTTTGATTCATAATCACAAGAAACGGGACGAAAGAGTACTTATAATGATAAATCTTAACATTCCGATATTGATTTTGTTAAATACATTACTTGACCATTACTCGACGAATTTATCTAATTAATTGAAATTAAAAGCCACCCATTCGTCCAGCTTTTCTCTCGATTCACGGATGCTTCTCTTTCCATTAAGTTTCAAATTGGCTGCTCTTTCAGACAGTCGTTCACCAGGCGTTCATATTATTGATTTCTACATTTAATTACTTTCTTGTGAACGGCGCCTCTCAATTTCTGATATTTTCGTTCTTAGCTGGTCCAGTCCGAGTGCTTTCCGTGATTTTCCTTGAGAATTTCATTTTGGGGGTTGCTTGTTCCTTTATGGTCGTCTGTGTGCTATAGTATGTCATTCACTGGCGTACGATACCATCGAGATTGGTAGCGTATCGTAAAATTTTTATTTGGCCCACTTTTTATGTTTTAGTCAAATTTACTTTCTTTGATGGGAGAAATAAAGTAAAATAAAGTTTTATTCGTCAAACGATCTGTACACAATTGTGTGCAAAAATAAGATTTATTTACTCCATCCATACGTGACGCATGTTTTCCTCCAATTGATGCAGACAATTTTTATTTTGCACTAGCTCACCCGACAGATGTTGTCCTGTCCAAATTTCAACTTGTTTGGGATTGTTTTGTGAATTTGTAAAAAGCTATTGGAAATGTGTAAACAAAGTAAACATGAAAAAAAACGTATTTCTGAGTGATCGTTGTATCTATTAACGATTGAGGCTATGGGAGGAGTACATTGAAAAGTACACCAATGGGAAATTTTACATGCGAGATGAATTCTATCAACGGTACACCGCTGAAATAAATTTGTTTCAAAATTTAAGTCACAATTTAATTAACTTAGAATTAAAGCACTATCATTCTTTCCCGAATTTTCCATTTTTCCAGGCAACTTTTGCAATTTTTCTTTCTCTAAAAACCTTATTCGGACCATTGCGAACATTTTTTAAAAGAAATTAGCCAAATCGTTCCAGCCGTTCTCAAGTGATGCGCTTACCAACGAACAGCATTTCATTTTTATTCATACAGATAGAAGATAGATAAATAAAGCTTCGCATTCTTCCACGACAAAGTCGTAAGAGTTGATAATTATAAATTGCATAGCTATCGGAACATACGCGAAAGTAATATTCGGATTGTGAGAGGAGCAGTCGTCGATTCCTACGATTTTTTTCCGCCATATAAGCGTTTCATAGGGATGAAGCGATTTTGGGAGCATGGTGGAAGAAAAATAAAATTTACGAGGGTGCATACCCTACGGTGCCTTGCACGTGCCAAGAACTACTGTGCAGTAACCGTATGTTCTGCCTAGAGTCACGTAACAATTTACTAAGATCAATATCGCTTTCCATATTCCGACTAAATCTTGCGTGCTTGCTGTTCGAACGCAAAGTCTGAACGATTCCAGAGCAACCGTTTTGGCCAGACTCTTGGTCATTTGATAATCTCGTTAATTAACTGCAGGAGTCTCTATTCGTATCCTCGGAAATGTCAATCCCCGGGATCGCGTCTCAGGATAGACAAGAAGAGGTCCTATAAATGGCGATTGTAATCGCTTTATCGGGACCCGATAAGATTTAGGACACCTGCCACGTCCTCCGGTTCAGCGATATTTCCAACGATGCATTATTTAAAGAAATGCAACCTTCGGGCTACGAACCTTCTGTTATATAATGGGCGCGATCCTAACCGTGTCCGCAACCAGGGAAATATCGGAAGAAATAGCGTGAAGTTGGAATTTATAGCGTTCTCGCAAGATGGAAGGGAATTCGTCTTATCAATGATTCAACTGTCCTATTATTATACAATTCAGGATTCGTGTTTCCATTTTTAAATGCTATCGTTGTTAAAGTTGGCGTCAAAGTCTATATATAGAATTAATAAATATTTGTGTGTTATTACGTTTCTTTCGCGTTCATCGTCGGGGTATGTAGGCGCATGATTCTGATGCTCCTAGACCGAGTATTAAACCTGCAGGTAACAGTCGAATAACATGAAATTCGTACAGAGCAATTTCGCTCTAACATGCTCGGAGAATTAAGGAAAACCCCGATGTAACATGACGTATGATTGAACAGGTGCATTATTTAAGTTGAATACGCGAGCTTCAATTACTGGTGCTGTTGATAAACATATATTTCACCTGATAAAACTTTTTTATTTCCAATTGGTTTATCGCGAAATTTTTCAGCAACGTATCCGTGACATGTTTCTGATTGGATGACACCAAACGTCACACAGAACCTCGATTATCCAAATTAATCCTAAACTGGACGAAGCTGTTCGAATAATAACATAATTATTTATAGACACTGTACATGGATTGAACTACTTAAGTATATGTGAAACGCGTATGTATATATTCAGTATTCAGATGTCAATTCGGATAATCGAGGTTCTACTGTAATGCGTATTAAACAATACATGCGTGATCCAGATTGGACCGTGTTTGATCTCGTTTTAATCGGAAAAGTCTCACCAATGTGTTAATGCTGGTTTCATGGAAAAATAGTTAAATACGAAAAAGATTTGTCACTAAATATATGTAGGAAATGAATGATTTGTATGATGTTACTCGTTGTTTGAATGTGAGAATCGAGAATCGTGTATGTATGCGTGAGTGCCGTGACATTGCGATTGCGACACATCTTGTGAAATCAATATTTGTTCTAGAAAATTTATAAACATTAGAAAAAGTAGGTTATAAAAGGACGTGTTCACGTAGCGATTTGACTTTTTCTCGAGATACGAAACACGTCATCACGTTTGATTTAAATACGATACGTTTACGTTAATTTCCGTTAATTTCATATTTCAGTTGTGTATTTTCTTTTAAATATAAAGAGATTCTTCTTCTTATCAAATTTGTTGAGGATTGGCCTCGTGGATTTCTCATTTGTTCGCGGGTTCTAGTTTAACGTTGAGCACGCAAATCGTACATTCGGTATTGTTTCATTAAACAAAATGAATTTACAGCCACTCGATGAATTCCCGAGACGGAAACTTGCATTCGTAGATACCGCAGCGCTATTAAGATACCGTGGTGCTTGAGCGGTGCAAGGATCGCAGACTTGATTTTTCCGCAGGCAATCTTGCTCTTGGGTATTTTCTTAGGCACAGATATCTGTATATATGTATATGTAGATCATCTGAAGCAATCTAGCCGGACTAGTCCGCGGGGCTGGCGGTGCCATTATTGTGCCCAGGATGAGTCGACGTTTCCCTAGACTGGTTGCCGAGCATGGAGAATGTAACCAAATGATCTGGAAGGCTGGTCGTTCGCTATAAGGATCCTCGGGTAACCTAAATTTGTAGGAAATTGCCACTCGGTCGCAACAAACAAATCCCCTCGATGCCACAAATCTTCTGTCGGTTCCAACAATGGCCACTGTTAATGGCTCGCTGATAATGAACGAGAATTTCAGGACGCGCGCGAGGTAATACAATCGACTATCTTGCGATGATGAGAATATCGAAGCAGTAAGAAAACCGACCGGCTGCGTTATGGTATATCTACAAGTTATCGTAGGACCCATCGGGGTGTAGACGGTTTAATTAGATTTCACTCCCTGAGCGACTACAATTCCGTGTTCCGTACATATTGAACTCCAATATCTGATACTAAATTACTCTCGATATGCCAAAGAACCGTAGGTTCTGCATCGCATCGAATCGCGAAAGTCAGAAAGTGGATTTTCCGAGCGAATTTTCTGTAACAAGCACGCTCGCAATTATTTATACCGCGCAGATCCGCATGCGAAATGCAACGATAGATATGCAATCATTCCTAGCACTAATTTGAGTGAATCTGCACTATCTCCTCAACCCTTTCACCTGCAATTTATCGTTAGTTGTAGATAATGATGTCTACACATAAAACTGAATTTCTCAACTTATAGTTTCGTTGATAAAAAAGTTAAATAAAATTTCCATCCTCTCGTATAAATTGCATTCTTGAACGAACTTCTTTCGAAAAAAACTAAAAAATCTAAAAAACTACTTGACCAATATGGACCAAAATCTAATCAGCTCTAAGTTCCAGCGGGGCGCATCGATTGCATCATTCATTATTCTGATCGCATTGTTATTTTTTCAGAAAACGTTAACGAAAAATTTGATACCATACAAACGGACACACACACACACACACACACACACACACACATTTTGATAAAAATAGTCTAAAATGACTCCAATGACCATGAAACGTGAAGATCTGCTAAAAAATCGATTTTCGATTTTCGGGGTAATTACAACTATGAATCGGGAAGTTAATTATTATTATTCATAAGCTGAGTATTATTTATTGAACTACCGATTTTATGCGTTGTTTAAAAATGTTACTACAGCGTTCCATCTACTCATTTATAAATGCATAAAATCCACAGTTTACCTATGCATGTTTGTTTCATTTTCGAAAGAATGGCAAATATTTGAAATGTTTACGCAACAGATAATGCTGAGGTTAAAGATTATTTAATGCAGCGCTGCGGGCTATTCTTTGTCTTGAAGCCGTATTCCAAGTTCAAAATGCTTGTCATCGAAGTTGACGCGGCTGGAATTGCGTCGATAAACTGCAAATGTCGAACTCGTCAATTAGAAATTAATTCAAGACGTCCATTAAGCGCAGTTGAACAGGCCGAATGGCGGTTGTTTCATCCAGTCCTCGGTGTCGGTCGCAAACTTTGCAACAGGTATAATGAGCAGTGGTCGCAGTATGGAAATTGTATGACGGGTCAGCCTTATTCCGGCTTGAATGAATTTGCGAGCAGCAGTATTGTGTCGAGTACCACATGTTTTGTTGCTAATGAAATATGTTTGCGACACGCGTTTGCGTTCCGAAGATTTTGAAAAAACTCTCGAATCCGGCGGTGTTTGTTCAACAAGCTCGTATTGATAAAGCCTAAGTAGATGGAAAACAGAAAACATTGTTCACTTGTTTATTTGAAATATACGAGTCAAATTCAATATTGGATAATCTCCATACACAGCAGTTCATTTTCACTTGCTGGACAAATGTAACGAGAATTGTAATAAGACTGAATGTATATGAAAAATCACGTTTTTATGCTTAAATTTGAAAAAAGCGAAATTAAGTTATATTTCTTGATACTTATCTTTCTGGAATAATATTAACCTAAAACTGCGTGAAGTTTTATGAAACTTCGTGTAGGTATTGCGAAGCTTCTTGAATAATTAAAACGCTTATAGAACGATGTTTAAGCAACTATTATAGGTTCTGAAACTTTCGAATTATATTATTAAATCGAACAAATCATTTTGTTAAACGTACTTTAAGTGTTTCTTTCTGTATGTAATTTATATTATTTATATACTTTTTCGGTTTATATATCGTCAGTGGAATTTAATCATAATTCCACGCCCAGTCGCAGTTAAAAAAAAAATAAAAACAGAATAAGCAAGTGTCAACTTCTCGTCATTTTGTTTGATTTTCTCGCTTACCATTCGATATATTTTTATCCATAGAATTATTGATCCACGGTAACAAGCAATAAATTGTAGTAGATTGATTGGTCCAACAACGGCTGAATTCGACTGACGCATTTC
The DNA here is from genome assembly GCA_963971365.1 of Lasioglossum villosulum. Lineage (NCBI taxonomy): Eukaryota > Metazoa > Arthropoda > Insecta > Hymenoptera > Halictidae > Lasioglossum > Lasioglossum villosulum. The sequence goes on from OZ020498.1 coordinate 9,537,880, forward strand.
GATTTGTGAATTCGAGCACCGTTGTTCAGTTATGCGGATTGCAGCGTTCGGATATTATGGTCAACAGTTGTTTTATTGCGCGAGATCGAACTCAGACGGTAATAAACGCACACATACATACAGAGAGAGTGCGAGAGAGAAAGAGAAAGAGAGAGAGACTGGAGACAACAGGGGTGGTTACAAACGCGTAACATAATAAATGTGGCGAGAGCTGAGATTTATGAATTGCAATGCGAAGCAGAATTTCGTGTGGTTAGCGACGAAACTTCCGGTGTCGCGTTGCTGCACGGGATAACGCTGTGTCTCTCCCACATTGACCTTTCCTTCATCGAAAACGAATAACACCAGTCGTCATGAAACTTTTTAATAGCTCGACAGAGGTATTACTGCCGATGCACCAACCGGCAAAATAATTTACCACCTGCGGGATTTAGTCCCGGCGAGCGCAATTAACGGAGTTGCCATTTTTATTTCCCTCCATTTGGGAAATCGTAATCACATTATACTCGTCTCTGATAAATACAATACGTGGTTATACACATGTAGAGGAAGGGGTGGTACTGTGGCCACCCCGTTAAGGGTGTGGATCCGCTCTCTAGTGTGCGTGACGCACAGAGCGCTAGACACATAAACGTACACGAGTGTTGTAAGGGTTCCGTAGTTTTTGATTCCTGACTCTATAGTGCACATTTCAGTGTTCTAGGTAGTCAATCGCTAGGTAAAAGATTAATCTATGGAGAACGTATCCTAAGAATGGCTTCATTTCACGTTATCGAGGCGCAATATACATTATTCGGCAGTCGTAGGTTTATGAAAATGTCTCTCGACAGCCACGATAGGCGGCAGCACTGTCGCTTGTCCCGTTGCTTCTCATGGCTCCGCTACTTGTTGTCGAATAATGTAAATTGCGCCTCGAAAACGTAAAATTAAGCCATTCTTAGCATACGTCCCTCATAGATTAATCTTTTATCTAGCGATTGTGACTATCTAGAACACTAAAATGTGCATTATAGAGTCAGGAATCGAAAAATACGGAACACTTACAATCCTCGGGTCTAGCGCTGTGTGTCTCTCACACTGGAGAGTTTCTGGTGAAGGTCAAATTCGTATCTATACCCTTAAGGTGGGATCTCCTTTAAGGTCGGATCTCCTTTGCGCGTCTAGACGCAACGTTTTGCGATCCATACTCTATTGGTCGTAGCTTTTTTCTTTTATTTTCTTATCTTTTCTGGTGTGAAGTATGACGAATGGAGTATAAATGGCGCTAGAATAACAAAACGCTGCGTCGAGACGCGCAAAGGAGATCCGAACTTTACGCGTCTGGACGCAGCGTTTTGTTATCCCAGCGCCTTTTATACTCCATTCGTCATACTTCATGAGAACTGCGTCTACACACGTGCGTCTACGTCAAGAAACAATATCGCATTACCAATTCAAGGAATATTCGAGAATATTCTAGTCAATTGTGGCTCCTGGTCCAAATCTTGCGTTTCAAGTTCACTCGAAAGACAAAGTCTAGAGAGTCGATTGCTATTGTCTCTCTCTCGCAAGCTCTCTACGTTTTCTCGGTACACATAAAAGTTCCGAAGTTCCGTGTTGCAGTTGGTAGCTCCTGGAGCGGGTACTCTGCATCGACTCTATGATGAGTCTACCGAACAACCTAACCCAGACCTTTTCCTTGACGTGGAGTTGCCAGTTGAAGTTATCGCCGAGACAAAGTTTAGATTTCTTGCACCGTGTCCAGGCCTCTTTAACCTCCTCATGAGAACCCCATAGCCAGTCCAATCAGCTTCAAGTTCGGCCGAAACCTGCTCTGCCAATCCGACCGGAACTATAGAACCCTGGACCCGTCGTACCCGTGGGTTGGAATCACTTTCGAAAAGCGGTCTTCAAAATGACGAGCTCTATCCGCCGCTGCTCACCATCTCGTCATCCAACTTGACTCATGGTCTTCGCTTTCACATGCCCAGACTCGTGGGTCTTTATGCGGACATTTGCATCCACATAAATTGCAAAGTACAATTTATTTGAATTTTACCGCTTAAAAAGTTCGAGCGAGGTGGCTCGCTCCTGGAAATAAAATTATTCACCCATGCGAAATATGATAAGAGCTAAATTTTGAGATCGTGGTGGCCGTTTCAGTTGACAGTTCTCTTGTTGCCTCGGTGTCTCGAACTTGGCCTTATAAATTTTAGGAATCCAGTCAGTTTTCCAGTTGAATATGTTTGAAGAATTTAAAAATACTAATAAATGTTTGTGTTAGATCCGGCATCTTGCAATTAATGCAAGGCAGTACACCTGTCAGTTTATTTAAAAAAGACATTCCAGTTACTGCCCAGATTAACGACGTACCTTCAAGGGGTCATTCAAGTGGAAAAGGTTAATAACAAGAGTTTAACGCTTTGGGTATTCGCCTCGGGACGAGGCCAGTTGTGAATTAAACTTTAAGGATCGGCATCGATTGATGTCGTCGCGCTTGTTTTGATGTCTCCGGTAACTTATGAGCTCTATGGGACACGAACTCGTCTTGTCGTAGCCTAGGTGGCGTCGGTCCAGCATGCGGGTGAACCACTACCAGCATGAATTCAACCTCAGACACGGAGGATACAGCAAGGAGCAAGGGAAACCTAGCCCGAGGCGCAACCGGTCTCCCACGGTATCAGTCTCCAAGTCATATTGGGCATACTTTTCTTGATTTCCCATTACCCAGTTAGGAATCTACATGCCTGGGAACAGGCCATCAGAGCTCGGGTACCACGGGACCCGCTAAACTAACCTTGGTGCTTTGTCCCCAAGGGTTTCGCCTAGTTATTTAGCGCGATTCTGTGAGCCATCCGACCTGTGCTTTCTCGTGAGAGTACCTGAGGCTTTCGCCTATACACCTCCAGATGCTGGCCACGATCTTATAGAGCAAGGCTAAAAAGGAACCTTGCTATTCGGTAACCCGAATATTCTTTTTTCGAATCTAATACTGATAAAATGAATTCGATATACGAGGTGTTTTGTGGAGTGATGGCACAACCAGGCGTCAGGTGATTCTACTTGCATAAATAATTAAAACAAAGTAGTAATATTTATTTAGGTTGACGGACTCGCAAGTCCTAGCAAGAAGTAGAATTGTTTGGAATTGATCAGACGCCTTAGCTGAGAAAAGTCAACTTCCTCAAAAACTGAATTGCTTTATTTTAATTATTTCGTATGGTTGCTTGTTATCTTGAGACACACCGTAGATAAATTATAAATAAATTACTGTTCTCGCTATATAGTATGGCTCAACACATATGCATCAAAAGGAAGGATGAAAAGTAATGTTCTTGTTATCAACTTCCTTTAGTATATTTAAAGAGGAGAAATAAAAAAGGACTTCATGTTTCAATTTTGATTTTTTATAGGAATTTTTTAAACGCTTGATTAAAATGAAATCGGTCACATTTCAATATTTCATGCATAGAACGTTTGTATTTCCATACATGTTAATAATGTTTGCAGTCGAAGCTAACAGCATCATCCGCATGGAAACATTATGTACCAATGAAAGTCGAGTTAACAAAACTTTAATAATAGATAAATATTCGTACGTGTGTTCGGACTTTGGCTCGAAGTTACCGAGGTGTGTGATATTTGTGCACACAGTGTACGGTTCCATAACGTTGCGATTCTGATCGAATCTTTCGGATTGCAAAACTGAATGCGTGCGATGCAATGCGTGCGATGCAATGCGTATATTGAATAGCGTGTCTGTCAAATTAACGAAATAAAGAATTGCGAAATATACGGATTCGTTTATTGAACATTTATACTCGGTCTGCTGTATTATACCGTGCCGTTCTGTGTGGGGAAATCGAGAACTGTATTTATAACTTCGTCGATCATCAAAATGATATAAAATTTAATGCAGTCTCACTATCCGTGATTAAATTCAATTATTTCCGAACTCCGTAAAAATTTAAATTCTTATATGTAAAATCTCTTGCTTTAAAAATTGGAGCACGTTAACTCGTCTCTAAAAGATCATTCTGTCCACAAAATTGCGAAATTAATACCTTACCTGACGATACCTTTTCTTGCTGTAATAATGAAGTCAGTATCGACTGCTCCCTTACAAGGTGCTACTCCGTCGAACTGTTTTTGTTGGAAGTGACGTCGCCTGACGATAGATTTATAATCTTGCCGGTAGATCCGGCGCGAATGGCGCGGAGGCGAACGAAAATTGGTGGCTCATTCGAGGATTACAAATTTTTAGTATTTTACCAATTTCAATTAGCATTCATAATTTTAATCGCGTTCCTCGCGACGTCTAATTGTAATTTATGAAGAAAGTTGTAATTACTTTAGCACGAGAAAAATTCAATTTTAGCGGCGGTGAAAGGGGGAAAAAAACAACAGCGGAGGTTCTTGAGTCCAACACCGGAGAAAATCTCCTGCAGCGAGAAGAAATGCGCGCCTAGCTGTGGGTGCATGTGAACTTAAACTTCTTTAGGCGGAATTATGCGGTGTAAACGTTGGAGTCGAGTATTAAACTCAGAAAATTTCATTTCTTTCCTAATAAACTTCATTGTGACCGTTCGTTCTTTTTAAGTCAGCCTGACTTTCCCTATTTCCGTCTGCGCGACTTTCAGTTTAATGGACCATAATTTCTCATACGTTTATTATAACTATGCTGCGGGTCTTGAACAAGTAATTGCGTGCGCATTAACAACCTACGAAAGCAACACCGAGTCACTTTGCGTTAAACGGATCGATTCGATTATTATCAGCCGTATTATGTTACTCACACAATGAACTTTCAACCCACGATAGACCTCCTCTTGTCTACACGATTTCGGTAAAATTTGACGTTGATCAAATAAATTCAAACAGTTGAGAAAAATTAAAAATCTCCTATTGTAATATGAAAACTTCTGCACGGCAATATTTTGTTTATCAAAAACTTTATTTATCATGATGCAGAGCGAGAAGTTCATTTCGCTCGAGGAAAAAATTTAAATTCGATAAACAATATAAGGAGAAATAACATTTCCACCGACTTTTTCTGCGAGTTGCAGCGGAAAGAGCCACCCCAGCGTATTTCCATCAAACAGGTTTAATTACAGTTGTTTAAAAGTGGATATTATCTCGCGACACAAAACTGTACGAAGTTTCCTGCGAATTTAATCGATTTTTCATTAAGTAGTTCGGAATCATTGAAATGATTCATTAATTATGCCAAAATTCGGGAAATGCGGTTTAATATGAATAACAGTATAGTGTTTTCATTAAACAAGTAGCGTATAGTGAACAATTCTAATTTAGAAAACTATTAATGAAATGATGATTAGTTTTGCTTTTCAGCAAATATTAAATCATAAATATGTATGAGAAAATTGTAAGGAAATTTCAATAGTATAACCAGGTAATAGAATACGATTTAACTATTTTGAACTAGTTTTTACTAATAAAAGACAGCTTTTATTTACACAGTTCGCTAGAATGGCGCTACTTTTCGCAGTGGATCGCGCGAGAAGGTAGCGCGAACACCTGCGCGAGAGTAATCAACATTTGGATACTTTGTTACCATTGCCGAGGGACTTTTCCGGTCAAGAAGCGTTCAAGCGAAATTTCAATCAATCCGGCTAATACTTTAGCAGACCGGTTTTCCGTCCTGCGATATTGAAATTGAACGAGAAAAATTTTGTTCGGTGATGCTCCTCGAATGTCGAGCGAAGACTATCGATCTCGTCGTCGACGATTTTAATAATTTCGAAAATCTCATTGGCCGACGACTGAATAGAGAGGACATCCGTCGCATCTGCAGTTAACGATGACCGAGGAAACTTCTCCGAGGCGAAACGTATATGAAAATTAATCAAATACGATGGTCAATGTTTAACTTGACCGCACCGGAGTTTGCGAGCTTCTCCCCAAGGCAAGCATTTATCGCAATATTGTTTTTAAGTCTGTGCTGGCAAGTGGCGCGGACGAATTCTGCCGCCATCTTGCACTTAATAGTAACCAGTAACTGCGTAATATGCTCAGAAATCATATCGATCGTGAAAATACGAAGATCAATCAATCTTTCCCATAGGTTAGATACCAGAAGAGAAATTTTACTAAACTTTATAGTGGGATCTTATCGGTAATCAATTCTATTTTATTTACGTCCGAGTTACATCAGCGTACTTTACATCAAAGCGATGTTTTCATAGGCCGCACAATTTTTTAAATACATTTCACACTATTGTTATAGACGTTACAATTTTTTCGCTAGCCTTACAACTATTTTATAGACTCCACAAATTTTTGATTAGCACTAAAATCGTATAGCCTCCGTAATATTTGGTACGTGGATTCTAAAAATTATTCGAAAGTTTTCCAATATTCAGGTAGGCGTCATACTATTTTACAGACGTGGCTTTTCTGTATGTCGCATAGGTCTTGCTATTTTCTTTATAGTCTACTACTTAGATAAGCTCTAAACATTTTCCACGGACGTTATAATTTGTCGTGGACCCTGTAACTATTTTATTCATCCTATTTCGTAAGTCATTCAACTTTTTCCTTAGTCTTGCAATTTTTGTAGGTCCTACAAACATTTCGAAGGTCCCCACATATTTTTTCGTGATTCAGAAATGTTTCGTACGTCCTGTAGATTATGCCAAAGAAATTTATTTGACACAATAGACCCGCTAACTGCAGCGTTGGATTCTGTCTAGTAACATTGGCTAAAATAAATTTCCAAGGGGTGAACACAAAAGATAAGAGAAAATAAATCATCAAAGATAATGGTCCACATATGGGTCAAGATCTGGCTCAACTACGAGCACATTCTACATACACAAGCAACGTCTTTGTTCTCATCATTATCTCCGGTACACACGTTGCCCAAACCAAATCTTGACATTCTAAACATCTAATTTATCCTCTTGTGGATTCTGGGAACAAATGGCTACGGAAAATACACTCGGCGATGTGACGGTCTTCCTTTCAGGAATCCTTGTTCCTTCCCTTACGAAGCACAGTTTCTTCTTACTTCCTTTCTTTGTACTCGTGTTCCAGTTATTTTTTTCCAGGGAACGACGTTTTCTTTTTGTTTGATCTATCAAGTCGCCGGATAATGTCTTTCCCTCGCTCCAAATGAAAAGTCACGGCTGACGATAGTAGTTTTATGTGCTGCAAAATAGAATAGTTTAAGCAGTTGTCCCACTTAGATTGTTCGACGTACCATACGGTGGAAACGAGAGATTAGTTGCAATAATTTTTGGTTCACGATCGTAAATTTTGTATATGCAAATATGATATTGGCGCTACACGTTCGATCAACAAAATTTTTGTTGATCGAACGTGTAGCGCCGATATCATATTTGCAGATTAGTTGCAGTTCAAGAAACGAGGATGAAATATCACTCCTAAAAAAGGAGATGCTGCAAACTTGTCATTAGACTTCGCACCTTTCAGGAAAGTTGTAGCATGTTCACTAAAAAATAAATACTAAACTTGTCTCGTTAAGAATGCAGGTTTTCTCGGTGTCGTTAAAAACATGAAGATTACTAAAAAAATGGCCAAGCGGGTATCACCAATTTCGAGGACATTCTAAAACCCGGTGACTTTCAGGAAGGCGGTAATATTTTTACATAAAATGAACACTGTATCCTGTGGAAGTGGAATAGTCCGGGCGGATGTGTTAGGGTATGAAATATATTTTACCGACTGGAATCGTAGTATTTTCCGTGCGCGCTGTGATTGTGTTCGGTCGAAGCACTCGCCGAAGAGGTTGTAAAGCGAAAGCAGGTGTTTTTGGTGATGCGGATGGAACATCGGTTCCGCATGAGAGATTATGGTCTAGGAGCTCGTGTAGTCCCTGATAAAACGCGGAAGAGTGACGGGGATAGTCGCCGGAAGATGGTACGACGAGTAACGTCCCTAACGTTGCAGGCTACAGCAACCGAGCTACGAAGAACCGAGATCGACACAGTTAAGAACTTTTCGGTAAGAAAACGTATAAAGAAGTTTCGAAGAGGAGAACTCGAACGGATCGTATCGGAGGTTCACGGGACGTTTTAATAGAACCGGGCGAAAAGGTGCGCGAGAAACTTCAGGGGGAATCAACTAGAAAGGAAGCAAAACAGAGCGGAACAGCAAAACACTATGGCCGGCTATCAATGATACTCGGGAAAATCCAAACAGATGATGCTGTTAAACTTGTGATTATGTACCGGAAGTTTCCTCGGTTGGACAATCCGGGACAAACCTGATCCCTATAGTAATTCCGGATCAGATCATTCTGTCCCTGGTACAAACAAATCACACTTCCAGCTTTTTCCGTTACCCCACTTGGACATTCTTCACTAGCTTTTATTTCTATTTTATTCTCCTCTGTTCGGATTATATGCATTTTTTCACAGAAATTAGTAGGTGCATGCGGATTGTAAGCATATACGACAAAACGAGGTGGATGAAATATAAAAATTTCAAACAATCAGAACAACAACGTCGATTATATTCAACTCATTAAAAATATCTGGCTCGTGTTTCTTGCGACCCGTGCGGACCATTTTTATTTCGCATAGAAGTCTATGATCTAATTATAAATAATCGTTATCCCCATGCAAATGTTTCATCGAACTGTGAACGTTCAGTATGGCATAATCGCAGTATGCAGATTACAATAAACGCGATTTTAATTGTTCGGTAAGGTTCGCAGCGTTTATTGTGTGCAAAAGCCAACGTGTACACAAAATCTTAGGATAAGGTGTTTTAATAATAAATTCTTTTCGTTCAGAAAGCACGTTTACATTATATGTTGTTGAATAACAATTTAATCGTTGCTCTTTGTGCGGAATACTAACAAGAGCCGCAGTTTCTTTCGAGCGTAATGTTTCCTTTCAAAAGGAGCTGCACCCCCAAGAAAGTATGTATATCGTTTCGCGTATCTTGAAACGCGTGCAACAACGGTAAACAGTTTATGAAATCAACAAGCGTCGTCGTACGTTTTCTATGGTCGCATAAACCGTTGAACGAGAACTTTATTACATCGCTTAATTAATCAGGTATTTAAATAATCCGATTCGCGCGCAAACTGTTTCTTCGCATATGGCTTACGTTTATTGGGATACGTATATGTATTGCACTTCATATATATTTTCATTAATATTTATGAATTATCGGGATATATGTAAGTGATTAAATTGATTCTATTGATGTTGTTTGCATGCATATATTGATCCATAAAAGAGAAGTCCGATGTAAACACCGGCTTAAAGCCGATGTACGATGCTTGAGGAATTAACAAACAAATGGTTCACCGACTAACCCGTTCTAACTTGGAAGAAATAGATGCGCAGTGTTAATATTGATGACGATAATTGCACCGATCGGTCCGCATGTTAGGTTACTCATGCAAGATCATAATTTTGATGAGCATATAGACGCGAATTCTGTCGACATTGCATTTATTGCAAACACGTATGGCAGCAACAATTCCGTTACTATCGTAATTTCTCGTTTATGAAGCTTCAGCATGTTCCACTTCGACCACTGAAACACATTTTCTGTGACATCGGCAACGCTTAATCTAATCAGCGCACAAAAAGAGTAACTAATTTTACAAACTACATGATACGTTTCATATTTTTTCAATATTCAATTTATTTTCCATGCCGGCAAGTATTTTAAATTCCATTAAATCAAGTGCGTTGACGCATATTCGCTACTGCGTCGACTGTAGCAAAAGAACAAATATTTCCATTTCAAGGATGAACGACAGTTCTAAAACATACTGCACGAGCGCCGTTAAAGTATAGCGATCGTATGAAGCTTTAAGCAAAATTCAAAACGTTTTCGGCGCATTGGTCCTTATTTAATTTCTAATGTTTTCTTATAAAGTGTTCTAATTCACCGCAATGGTAAACAATTTTCTTTACACTACGCAAGTGAGTATGAAATTATTTTAGTTTATTTTTTGTTCTGGCTTAAATGCAATGATTAATGTTTTGTTAATTTCCATTACAGACACAATATATTTTTTGGTATTCTCTTGATAATGATCTAAATTGAGATCGAAACGTCGAGACAAATTATTGTGTCTATTTTGCAAATTGTGTAAATAGTAACATTTGCTCGAACCAATGCGCCGAAAACGTTTTGAATTTTGCATACTGTACGAGCGATAGGAAAACGGTGGATAAATTGTCTGGCTAATTTCTGTTTCATTCTTTTCTATAATTGTAGTCTAAAATCGTGAAACAATACATGAATGGCAAGATCACTTTCTCGAAAGATTTCTGTAATACGATATTTTCAACTGTTCTATAGTTTCATTTCATTTTTTATTTACTGATTCTATTAGCGGTAATCATCTATGAAAATGACATTTTAGTATGAAATTTTGCTAACCAGTATTAACAACAGCCGTTGGCAATTTGGGGCTCACGAGCCAGACGAGTCCTCCCCACCAAACTGCTGCGAAGTGCAGGAGGCTGCGGGGGGAACCGATAAACTGGTAGTGGGAGTCGCGAAACGACAGCGGAGAAAAAGTTGCCCTGGTCTGGTTTACGATGATAAAATTTATCCACGACATTTTTGCGTATTTATAAACGACGACTAAGAAACGGAAATGTTTGATGCAATACTCGAAATCTGTTTCTCCTTTTCGCGTGACTATCAGTGGCCAATTGAAAGTGTGAAGTCTTTCATGTTGGCGGTATCGTGTCTAAATGAGCAGCAGTGGAATAAACAGTAGAGTTTTAGAGTACCATTTCTGTTTGCAGTGGCAATAATTGTATGCTGAAAGCTTTTAAGAGTGCTATAACACCGATATGAGAGAGACTGCAGCTTTAACCGTTAAAGCTAACATATCGATCTTACGGTTAAGGGTTTTAACCGTCCACCACTTTCTAACCACTACTTGTACTAACATTTTTCAACGGTGTTCCGTTTTATTCTTCTACTCGTACCATCCCAGTGCCAATTTATCTATTCGTTCAAAGAAAATGTTCTTGGGAATATGGTACGTCTAATAGGATAAGCATGTTCTGTTTAAATTTTATAGATTAGATTGTCTAAATCAAATGTCTGCAGGAAGTATACATATATTCACCAACATCGCAGTTATCTTTTCAAGACTATTCCACTTCCGATGATGTACAGTTTTCTTTCGTAACCTCTTATTTTTGTTGGTCTAGTCTTCTTTTACAAGAAACAGGGCGCAATATCTCTCGAAAATTGAAATTACTTTTTATGCAGATGACCTCGTCTCGCCGCGAATGTAATATCGAGACTAACTGGATGATTATAAATTCGTTTGTTCACAGACAATCTCCGGACACCGGAATTAAATAGTTTAGAAAATCGTTTAACCCTTTAAGCGTGTACTCGGATTTTTATGCACGTAAATATTTCATCGATTCTGATTAGCATGTGTGCAGTCCTTTCACCAAAATATTGTAAAATGTTTGAGCCATATATTTTAATGATTTAACCACGGTGTTGGACTTAATTTTTATTTATTTGTGCAATAACTATTGTTATACGTATATGGATCGTCTCAGCCTGACCTACTTAACTTTAGACTACTAGAGATATACTACAGATATTCAGTGTTCGGAAAATCGAGGTCCCTGCTGTAACCCAAAAAGTTTTCTTTTCTTCGCCATGAGTACAAAAGAGGTTAATCGTGAATGTTTGACAATTCACACGTTGGTATCAATGCTGCCAAGTTCCAACGAATGGAAAAAGATAAAATGGCAACTGCGAGGAACGGAAAATGACAGTCACAAACCGCGGGTACGTTACAGGTTCATCGAAATCGCGGACGTAAACTTCGAATATTTTTTTAGAGCCGTAGTTTTCGAGCATGTGGAAGTGTTCCCATAGAGAAGTAGACACTAACTCCTTTATTGGCCCGTGACTCCATTTTGCCACCCCTTCGCCATAATGTTTAGTATACGGTCTGGCAGCGATGAAACCGCATCCGACTGAAAGCCCGTCCACTCTTCATGCGGAAAATAAGCAAAAACGCGCTAAACAACTTTTTGCATAAAGCTTCGTTATCGAGAAAGACAGCTTTCGAAACGCGTCTACCGACCATGATTGCTCTACCGTCATTATCGTTATTTGTACCACGTGAGAACAACTCCAAAGAATAATTCCCACGCGGCTCCTGTGCATGTAAATAGTGAGAGTGAGATTAAAACTTTGACCGTGCAAAAAGATCGGAGCTCTAACTCGGAGTTGTAAAACGCGCACACGCTCGCGAACTCGAAGAGCAACATTATTAACAACACACCTGGCAGAGGAAATGTTCGATTAAAATCAGAGATGCGATTGTTATTAGGATTTAAAATAGTGGAACTACATGATCCAAGAAACAACACGGTCCCTAGGGTTTGTCTTAGATCAAGACCCTACTATACAGCACAATGACATTAAGTAAAAAAATATAATTTGAACATACTGTACTGTAATAACATATTTTATTTTATAATAATCTAATAATATATAATCTATTTAGTAGATTTAAAATAGCCAAACTACATGATCTAAGAAACAACACGGCCCCTAGGGTTTGTCTTAGATCAAGACCCTACTATACAGCACAATGACATTAAGTAAAAAAATATAATTTGAACATTCTTTACTGTAATAATATATTTTATTTTATAATAATCTATAATAATAATATACAATCTATTTAATACATTTAAAATAGCCGAACTACATAATCTAAGAAACAACACAGCCCCTAGGGTTTGTCTTAGATCAAGACCCTACTATACAGCACAATGACATCGAGTAAAAAAATATAATTTGAACATACTGTACTGTAATAATATATCATAAGAGGAAAAAGTGAACAGGTTGTGACAGATGATTCACAAATCTATAAAATTCATTCGAAAAGATTTCGGATTCCGGTTGATTATCTTCGTGCTTATGCAAAGTACGTTTCTCAAAATTTGTGAAGAGCCGGAGCACCGGTTTCCGTGAAGTCAGCGATTATCGTCGCTGAGATCTGTAAAATCGTAGATCCTCAAATCTGATCTGCTCTCTCTCTCTCTCTCTTTCCACGTAACCCTGTTTTATCTCGATCCATTTTCCTGGTCCTTACCTATCTGTCTCTAACTCTTGCTTGGACAAAGTCAGTTCGCTTCTGGTCCGATCCATTTTCCCCAATCTCCACTCATCTACGGTTAACTGTTACCTTAATGTTTCCGAGGAATTCGTACAGCTGCGCAGATCAACCATTCTAAATTTCTTCGTAATCTGACAGTGTCTTTACATCGAGGCATGATCGCCAATCCCTGAAGTCTGCAGTGTAATAACTAGGATAAAGGGTCCCGGACAATATTCTCTGAGAACCGACGTTACCTCGGAAGTGAATGGCATCGTGGCTAATCTCTTCGACTGTCTCTGTTCGAGCTGCTCGACTACCAGACCCAATTGAAATAATCTCGTTCTGTTAATACGACAATAATTGATAAAAATCTCAAGAGTCAAGACTGAGGTCATAACATTTTTATTACGAATACAGAGGAAGGTATTAAAATGTTAAAAGCAACATCAAACCCTCTTTAAAGCAGATTACATTGTGTTATTTTACACATTTTAAACGGGATATAAAACTAATATTGTTTGCAGAGATTGTTGTTTTGCAATGTAGGGAATGATCGAAAAGTATTTTCATATTCTTTAGTGCTTAAAGTGGATTACATTTAATGGCCGGTGCTTACGTAATGCGAAAACGTTGAATCCCTCTTTAGTAGCTTTGTAATATTTATTCTTGTATGTACGAGCACAGTTCTACTGAAAAGATTAAGGAAAATTACCTTGTAGAAAGATACTGTTAAAGTATTGTGTTTTTCGACATATTGAAAATGAAATTCGAATTATTGAAAGCAAAATACATTTGAGATGTGCAGAACGTTTTTAGTTTGCATAAAGATCCTCGATCTGCTTACGAAGCATCAGCTTACACGTTCTTTGTGCGTTCTCGAGGAATAGCGAATTTATGTTTCAAGGGTTTGAAGCGATATTTCCCGGCGACCATCACAAATAAAAACTGAAAATATCATTGTTCATTATTCATTCCTCCCTCCCGACAAGCTCAATATGCTGCAAGATGCTTTATCGCCCCTCATGTATCCTTTATTTACAGTAGTACCTACAAACAGCAATATGTATAGATTGCACGACTTATCTCCATGATCCGTAAAATATCTTCTTTCTCACATTCGCCCTCGGCCTCCATTTCTTACGAGCGATTACGTCCTCATATTTTCTTCACAGCACATTAAATTGCAAGAACGAAATCGAATATTTGTTGGCCTCGTTTGAGTTATGTCAGTCGGACCGCAAGCCATTCCAGTGGTTGCGTAATTTGTTCAGAGTTGGAAACATTTTCGCACTTTTCTATTCAAGAATTTTTTAATTGACCCATTCAGTATACTTTTCATTCACCTCGTTCTCCAATTTGATGTCAACATTATAAACTCACTTTTATATTTCTTTAATTGTAGATACTGATTAAATTAACAAATTGCTAACGTTTTTCAAAACATGTAGGCCATCGTAAGAATGAAATGCAGAAAATAAACATTTCTGCAATTAATTTCGTTTACGTAATAAAAATATCAGTAGTTGATTAAAATAATTTACATACGGAGATACATTAATGTGTGCTTACATTTCTGTGTACCAAATGTCAATTGAATATTGCAATTAAGAATTAAAAATCGCATGCAGTTTAGCGAGAGATTTAGTTGCACGTGATGTTTATACAGTTGATTTTTTTTTTAAATTGATACAGAAGAACCAGCGGGGTATACTATAAAAATAGCAAAATGTGCTCGCGAGAAAATACATTGCAGCATGAAAGGTAAACAAGCAAACAGAAACAACCCATTTTGTCATATCTATTCGGATAGGTATTGTTTTCACAGTATTCCGCCGAAAGAAACGGTTGGATTTTTCGTTAAATAATTTCACAGGCAATCACGGTGTGATTCGTCGCGAATCAAATCGAAAATGGAAATGCTGCGTCGGACACTTGCACAAAAATCTGTCGATGAACCGCAACGCTTTGGGACCGCCTAAATGTTACGTTTCGTGAACACTGGCGAGATTTATCACGCACGTGTTTGAATTTGGACGATGCTCTTTCGCTGTTCTTCGCAAGTAAAAAATCCAGGAAAGACATACCAAATCGCTTCATAGGAACGCAAACTTGTGCGTCTAGAGACGCAGCAGAGAGCTACGACGAATGGATTGTGGATAACATAACGCTGCGACCAGACGCGCAAAGGAGATCCCACCTTTAACAGGAAATTTCACGGAACAGTACTTGCGTTACAGTCTATAACCCCATGGCACTGCCAGTTATACATTTTCATTCCCAGACGGCGGACGGCGATGCGAAGCGGCCGATAAAAACGCTCGGCCTGTAAAATTGCTCGGGACTTAGTGGGCCGGGGCCACGCGCGAAATTCAGCTTGACGCGCGCGAAAAACAGAGCCGTGGAATTGACAGTCATTGTAATGGAAGAATCAAAGTGTCCACTCCTCGTTATTTGAAAACTTTTCATCCGGCGGCCTGAATTCGTTTGATTTATTTTTTTCCCGTCGGCTTGTTGCTGGTTAGGGGGAGAATATTTCAGCAGCAGTTCGACTGTAAAAAAATAAAAGTTGAATCAGGGGAATTTCGCGCGTGTGCGACGAAACATGTGAACGAGCTGTACCCTATAGTCCGTGCCACGGGACGCAGCTCGCAAACAAGTTCCGATAATGCTGAAAGAGCTAATTAAATAAAACTTACTAATAGGTTTTGTTCGCGCTTAATGCGCGCGAACTGACAAACGGTCCGCGCTCGAAAACCCCGAGTTTCTTTCAACGAGAATTTTTCTATTTCCGGCTACGTGAAATCAACGTTTCACTTTTGATGAGAAACCTTTCATTTAACATTTTCGATTTCGAACTTCCATCTGGGCTAGCAAACAATTTTTCATGTTCTTTGGAATCCAACAAATGTATTTTGTTCGACTTCATCGTGTCGTAACACCCATTTTAGTACAGCTATGAACATTTTTCCATACTCGTTGTTAGGTGAAAACTTTTCTGTCGTCAAACTGATCATTGAAAACATTTCATTTAATAATCCCGGCTTGAAAACGTTGTTTATTCTCTCGACAACGATCAGGCTTAATTACTTTAATCCTTGGTGTGCAAGCGAGAACGTTTCATTTAATGTTTTCCGGTTTAGGATATTGTGTACGATCTCGATAGCTGTTGAATAATTGCGTTTCGTATAGAAGGAAGTGGCCGGTAGTAGTTTTATGGGTAATTCGGACTTCATTGCATAAATTATAGTCTAGCTGGTAGTACATCGCGATCCTCGAGCGCCTAGTTCAATGTTATGGTTCACCATAGCCTCGCAATTGGCAAATCGAATTTCTCAGAATTATCGTTGCAGATAACGTTATTGTACTACGTGTTCCTCGGCCGTAGTGTGTACTCGGACGACTAGCGACTAGTAAAATTTGACTCCGTGTGTGCGTGAGGCTTGAGCAACTCCAATATGCCTGCAACCGGAAATACTACTTTATTGCAAAATCCACTTTACATGAAACTTACTGCTTGTATAAGAGAAAATCGTTATCGATCGATCGTAACTGTAAAATTTATACTACGGATACAATTTGTTATCATGATTTTGACAAGTAGACTTCTCTTTGGTTAACATTCGTTTATTATAATTACTGCTTGAGCGACCGCCGTTATACCCCATTCTCTCGTTCACTGCGAGGACTGAATATCGGTGTTGGAGGTAAAATGGAGGATCCATACTTGTAGGGGAGATGGGGCCGAAGGGGTTAAGACGTATTCGAAAGGAAGCGAGACAATTTCTCGCGAAGTAACGGGAGTGCGGGATTTGTAGCCAGGAAAGAAGAGATCGTTGGAAGAGGAAGGTCCTATCGGCTAGCGGCTGTTAAGGGCGGTCCGTTTTCTCGTCGTCGAAACGCTGGTCTCTGGCACATAACAAGGCTCGTATGGGACAACGGTGGGGCCGTGGCACGATGGGAAAACGGTAAAACAACGCCGCGTGAAAATGGCTCGTAAACGCGGAACACAATTTGAATCGGTAATGCCGGTGCTATTGAAAGGTCGCTACAGAACTTGAAGTCCGTGGTGCCATAAAGCTCGGAAAATGTCGGCGGGCTCTTCCAACGATAGTCGATACGTGCAAGATAGAAACGGTCAATGATAACGATCACGTAGACGATATTGTCCATGATACCAAAGATCCCGTTATGGATGGAGCGTGCACACCGCGCACGCAAACAATTTAATGTCCCCCGACGATATTTCCATGTAAAAATGAGGCCATGTCTATAGTCGCTTCGCTGTACCCACCGTGTTCCTGTTGTAATCGTTATTATTACCTATTGTTATGCAAAACGGGCAATTGAGCGTCGAGGATTCGGTACATGTGCAGAAAATGGGGCCATTCAACGATTACAGTGATCCCGAAATATGTTCTGCGTCATCTTATTTACAAAATATTCACGACGGACTTTTGTTGAGCTTGATGTGGAGGTACACTTTTCAACAACTTTTGGTAATCTCGCAGTACACCGTGGAATAGTTTAATCATTGACGTGGCGATGTAAAAAAAATGACAATTGCACGATCTAAGAAAAGCGAGTTTCCCTTCTCTGGGGGACGCATACTTGAAACAGTTCTATCACGTTAGAAGATAGGATAGTCCAGATAAATGGATAAACAGGAGCATACGAGTTACTTAAACGCAGCACAAAGTTTGATGAAACGCCATTTTCCGACAATCGCGACAATTAATCGCGTAATTTATTACGCAAAATATTCACGAGATCGACACCTTTGCACAGTTGCGAATAGTGGACGCGTTTCCACTACGAAGCAGTGATCAAGTTCGTAACAAAGTTTGAAACAATTTCCGTCCTTTGACATTCAAAGCATTCGGATAAGTTCTTGGGGAACTCTGCCCGAAGCTTTTGTAACTCTTCGACCGAATTCATGAGGAGGTTTTCGTTAATTTCGAACCTTATAATCAGTCTCCTATTACGTTAGGCGTGCTCAAATATTCGTGAACTGGGTTCGTAATCGCTGTTGTTCTTCTAAATAATTTCAAAGGTGCACAGTGCTCGTTGAAGACAACTGTTTAGACAGAAAATTCTTGTTTTGTATAATTGTTTTCAGCAATTGGGCAAGTAGAAATAGGTAACGTAAAGATTGTTTTTAATTGTGATAATTTTCAGCGGCGCAATAGCCACTCGGGTTTAATATTTTTTAATGAATTCAAATTACAATCAAAAAATATCAAATATATCGTTTACATCGTTTCTGTTTTTAACGCAATAATGATGATTTGATGTACTGAATAATTCAACACGAGTTCCCGGGGAATGTCGGATTATCGGAATGCCATTATAAAGCGTACGGTAATGCGATACGAACACTTTACGCAGCGATTATGTTGAGACGTTTGATTGAACGTTTCCTATTAGATGCAGTGGCGCGGTATCGATTGGAAAATTGTTAATGCGGCCGCGGTTGCAACTATGTGGACGAAGATGAATGGCCTTCGTATTTAAGAACTAATTTTATTGATTACAGTTAGAGTTTGAAACTCTATTGTTCATATCCCACTATTGTGAACCCATTGGACGGTGACTTCCTTGATCGATTGACGAAGGGATTCGCCAAATGGAAATTGAATGGCAGCCGTAGCCGTTCCCTCTCAACGTGTTTCACGCAAATATAACACAATAAATCAAGCAATCACGGCGAACGACAAAAGGACTCGAAGAAAGGCCGAAGAATCGAGTTCCAAGTCGAAGGTTCCAGTCGAAGATCGCAGTCTTGATTGAATCAGGAACATGAAAAATAACGAGATTTTCTAATACACGTTAATCCTTCTTTATTCGTTTAGTTTCTTTAAACATTGTTCGCTCACTACAAAGTATCTTTTATTTGCCGGTTCCTTCCAGTAGAATTACCCCGAAAAAGTTAGCTGAAAGGTGAAGAAAATAGAGCGAATAGAAATTGAAATTTTAACATCCTAAAATCTCCTAGACATTCACCAGTGAGCGATGGCTGTGAGCGCTGGGAAATTCTGTCGGAGAGAGTTTATAATCAATTCACATTTAATTGAAGTTCCAAAAGAATTTATCTGATTTTATTAACATTTTACTATAACACGTGAGGTAGTTCCTTCCCGTGCGGTCCTCGGTGAAACCATACGTCCAAAGTGAAATTAGGAGAGAGAGCAAATATGGATATTACGTAGCCACGAATTCTTCAAGCTTCTTCTCGATGGTGAAATTATAATAATAAATATTAATGAAGCATGAACGGGTTGTCAAAGACTCGAAGAACAACTGAATTCATTTGTTCCGTTTAAAATACGTTCAGGTCATTTTGCGCTAGGTCCCTTCTTTGACTGATGCTCAAGAGAGACGAGATTTGAGGCATTTTCATTTTGCAGCCCGTTTACAAAATTATGGTAGTGGCGTGGGACGGTTTCGGCGGAAACGCTTAACCCGGTAGTTTTTCATTTAGAAGCATCCGCGTACCATAATTAGATAAAAAACAATTGACCATTTTTTGTCTCATTTCTTCGTCGGAGTGAATATAATGCATCTCGCAATTATTAAACTGCTGATGTTCCTGCAAATATAGACTTTTCTCGACAAAGCTGATTGTTTGCTGTTTGCTACATTATTTCTGAGAGTTGTTCACGTCGGAACTGGAATTGCATTTTTAATATGGCTGATGAGACCAACCTGTGACTGATAAAGAATGTTTACCTTTTAACGGAATTTTCATTTACCTCACTGTATTTTTCCGCCATTGCAACAGTGCATCGATACCGCTGAAATAAAAAATTTATATCGCAATATCTCTTTTCAATGCTAAAATTACTTGATTCATTCAAAATTCTTGATGTTTCAATGGAAAATTAAATAATGGTGCTTTTCTACTAAATTACTATAGGAGTCCATTGATCGATGCTAATATCGTAATTAAAGGTGCATCAATAATTGCAGTATTTTCATATTTCCAAGAAATTAAAAATAAATCGATTCTATTAATATTAAATTGCATCATTCTCGCACACCTGAAAACTCAGCATAGCTTTTTCCATAAAATGCTGCAGCGGCGGCGGCTCGTAATCGCAAAATTTCAACATGCTTTTGATATCTTGGTTTCCCTCCAAAAAATATTTATGTATACATATACATATGTGTGTGTGTATGCATACATACAGATATATACAATACACCGCGCAATAACGGAGATGGGTTCGTCGACCGCTATTCTAAATAACGACCATGAAGAAATTACTGTGAAAACAATGCTTCTGGAATATTAATGTGAATGTATGTATATAATCGTAAACGCTTCATACTTGCTGTAAAAACTCAACCAGTAAGCGCTTACTGTGCAACTACTGGTTTTTACGCGAACGTATCGCGAAAAAAATAAAGTTTCCACGATGTTATTCATCGGTTAAACTCGGTTCAACCGCTGAGGGAAAGTTAAATAAACGTGGTAAAGCTGCGTAACCAACTTTGTAAACGAGTAGCAAGAAAATTCGGACTGCGTTCTAATCGAATTCGGTTTCTTGGTTGTCGTTCTTTCCTGTATATCTGTCATAGTACACCAAAAGAAATACCTGCGTTAAACGTATTTTTCTATTATACAAAATAACTCTGCAGTTCTGTCACGCAAAAACTCCGAGCAGCGAAGCCTTCTGACGGGAACTGAAAATTGAGCGACATGACAGTGTGTATTTTTCAGAGAGGGAGCGCGAGAGGGCGAGCGAGACAGCGACAGAGAGAGCGAGTGAGAGTTAGTCAGTATCAGTAACCCGCTTTGTAAGAGCGGGTTAACCAGGTTAACCGTACAACGATGTCTTCGGTAACCCGGTTATGCGGGTTACTCCCGGGTTACAAGACTCGAACCCGGTTATGGTTACGGTTAGAATCCCTAACCCTACCCCCATAAAAAGGGAGAGAGCGAGAGAGAGAGTGAGAGGCGCCGCTGGGATTGGTGAGCGAAGCGAATAGGAGGAAGAGCCTCCTAGCAGAGTATAAATTGTAAATATTGTATGCACAAAATTGTATAGCATTGTATGAAGTCGTATAAAATTGTACAGTATTGCATAAAGTCGTACGAAGTCGTGCATGACTGGATAGAACTGTGTAAAATTGTACAGTTCGAATTTCGAACACAATATTGTACAGTTTGAAAAGAAAATCTACAAAATATACAGACTATACAGGACGTATAAAATGTGGGAAACACAACAGCTCAAACCAATGCCTCCCAGTTTTCCAATGTTCGATAAAGAATTCGGGTCTAAAGGGGAGCCCTGTAAAGGGTTGAAATAAATAAACCGCAAACTGCGCGGGAGTGAATGGGGCATAGAAATGCGGCCGGTGAAATTTATTCTGAAATGTTAATAAACTGGCACTGTTATGCATTTACCCGTCGCGTCGGTACACGCTCGTATTTGGTAGCGGCACACTATCACTTTTTTCCCTTTTCTTTTGAAATATAGGTACCGTGGATGTGCGCAACACCTGCTACCTCTAGATATGTTTCACGTACGGATTCCGGAACCAATCTGAAAACCCCATGAATGTTTCGAATACCTCGGCAGCATGCTACTGAACTCTAGACTATGTTCGTGGTTGCGTTACAAGGATAGACGCCGGCCGATATACGAGCCATTGAGTTCGTTGTTCGATTACAACTGTAGACCGATCTTAACGCAAAAGCGTATCGAGTTTTATTACGCTCGATGGAACTGCATTCTGCTGAATCTTCCTGACAAGGAGCTAAGATCGAACAGGACTCGCATCTCTTAATTACCCTAATTTATTCATTCTAAGACGCACAGTCATTTCTATAAAATAGGTGGAATTATTTCAACAATTTTGCATGAAACGGATCAAGAGAAATTTTTTTTAATTTACATAGGAATATACGGGTAATTTTTTAAGATTTTTTAAGAATTAGATCTTACGACTCGAAAATCCGCAACACCGCTTGTAAATACTGTATAATTAACACACCGAGAGAGAGACACGAATTTTGTCCAGGTTTTCGCGATTCCGGTCCAGCATGTGACGCAACAACCGGATATTGTATCCGCGGACGGGTTCGCAATGGATGCGTTTCGGCGACATGGTCATTTTAATCTATCCCCCGCTTTTAGATCGCATTTAGAAATGCCTTTATCGCGGCCGTAAAAAATTATTGCCTCCCGCACGGAAGAAGATTTATCTTGTCGCAGTATCGTGCCCGTTGTAAAAGTTTTATTATTTAATTCTAATAATGCGTGGAATTAAAGTACGACCCAGCTCGAGCAAAAGAATTTTATTGTATGTCTGTACGACAGAGCATAAAGTTTCCTTCTGCTATGAAAAATTCACATCGTTGCATAGCGGTGATGTGGGGATGCCAGTATAATAAAAGCCGGACAATAATTTCCTAACAAATTTTCATTTTCACCTATGCACGGTGTAACGCGGACTTTATCAACATGTAAAACATATGCCATCGCAAATTTTAGCGCGCCGACCGGGGTATTGAACGTATTGCGTTTTTTTATTTTCGTTTAATACTTAATACGTTCAATTTAGAGACCGTGCGCGTGTATATTTGAAAACCTGGGAATTATTAAGGGCGGGACAACGATCCAACCGCGTAGACTGAAATGTTATGCATGTTTGAAGTAGTGGCACAAATTATTATAAAATATTTCGCTGGAAACTGTGAGGGTTATTTAATTATTTACATATAGTATATGCACGCAAAACCTTGTCCGATCGGAAGCGTCAATTCCGTCCTAATCGTCTGAAAGATACAATGTTTATTGTATTTAAGATTGTTTAATCTTAAAAAATTCAGAAAATGTCACATAGTTATAAGGGAAGCTAGGAATATTGCTAAACAATTTTTACTTCTAGCATCGCCAATTTTTTATGAAATGATTAACAATTCCTGCTTTCGATAATTGTCTCGAAATCAATTCTCGAATACCTTACTGAAACTTGACTGAGAAATCTGTTCGCGCAATGGTTCAAGACAAATTGCCATGTAACAATGTTGGATTCCCTTCCATGTAACGTCAAGCGACACGCGTAGAGTCTGTAGTAAATAACTACAGGTACCTTCGTTAAATCAGCGAGGACTTAATTAGAGTTGACTCGAGGATGAAGTGTGGAAGTATATTGATCGATGAATTAAATTTCATCAGCACAAAGCTTTGGGAGGAAGCTTTAATTCATCGACTCGCGGAATTTATAGACAAACTCTGACAAAAATCGGGAAGTTGTAAACAAATAGATTGTTTGCAAACTATGTTTCGCGTAGAAACAGTCTTGAAATTTTAAGCTTCAAATTTGTGAACTTATGAAATCTATGAAACTGAAACGTTGGCGAATCAAAAGAATTTCTAACAAACTTATTAGCGTAAGTGGAAACGTGTGCTTGCAGCGTAAGAATGTTGTCGTTTCCTTTTACAAATATGTTTGTATTGTGTATTCAAAAAGATAAAAGAAAAACGGACAAGAAAATTTCACTGCAACAAAAGCGCACAACCCAAATGTGATTACGGCGATACGTTTCCTTTAAATGCTGTTATATCTGAAACTATCCCGTCTCCAGTGGACGATATCGTTCTATTTAAGGCTGGAGAAATCAAATTGGCGGTATGTCTGTAAAAATGGAAGCAGGAAATAGGATCGTCGAACGTAGTATGCGAGTCTCATTTCCTTCGATTGCGAACGGTCCTATATATTTTGCGAAATTACCGGAAATATGAAACGAAACGGGCCGACGGTTATTATTAGCCAGTGCATGGACAAGTTTCCATTAATTTTTTACATTTAATGAAATTTTACGGGGTCCGTGTTACAATTCGTAAAAACCAAATCTGCTCGGCGACCGCTGTACAAGAAACTAATGAATATTTTAATAATTCACGTTACATGTGTATCGTCCTCGTAAGAGTGTTTCACAGTGCATGCTAATATTTAATTAAAAGGGCTATCACGTTTTTCGAAATTTGTTGCCGAAGTATCGAATGTTTTGGTTATCGTGCTCTTTCCAATATTGAACGTACCGCACGCGTTGATTCGATTTTATTTGCTTTAAAATGCGAAATATCTAAATGTACTGACAAATTCCACTGGACGGAATATTTTTACCAAATAGAATTAACAAATCAGCAGTGGTTGAGAATCACTTTATTTCTTTCGACGCGGTCACAAAGAAATAGTAGAACTACACGACCTAAGAAACAGCACGGACCCAGTGGTTTTTCTTAGATCAAAGCCTTACTGTAATTAATTTAAGACCACAGTAGCGAGAGAGAAAGTTACATTTTTCTATAATGTTATATGATATACGTATTTAAAAGAAATGGTAGGAGGTTGCATTAAGATTTGAGGAACGTTTCGTCGGCGTGGAGCAAAAAAGCAACGAGAAGATAGCAAAGTCGTGGGAATTGTGCTCGGATGGTCTAAATTCCGTTGTCAATTGTGCACGAGTGACTTCATTACGCGGAAACTTGGGAGAAACGACTTCTGGCAGATTTATTTCACAAGATAGAAATGCACTTGTGTAGATTAACGCTCGTTTGACTGTACATGGCTGACAGTAGACCGTTCGAGGGTCTAGATTGAGAATGCAAATAAAGGGGTGGAAAGGTTCGCGATACGAGGAGGAACGGGTGGAGGTTTCAGCAGGATCCAAGTTTCGTAAACGATGCTACTTACCTGATAAATCGGGGTGAAAGTTTTATCCTTGATAGTGGCACCCAGTTTGTTAACTGCGATCGTCTACCGAGGGAACATCGACCAACCAGCGAAAAAATCGTGGACCTTCGTGATACCGGGGAAACTTTCACTTGCAAACTTCTGCAAAAACTATCGGCCGTTGAATTATTTTTTTCTCTATGGTCTCGAAACGGAATATCTCGAATAAATTCGGAGCATGTTTCGATATTCAGACGAGCTTATGCACACCTGCCTTTTTCTTAAGCTAATTCCTCCTTGCAGAACTACCAAATGGAGCATAAACTTTATGCAAATCCATGTTTTCGCGAACAAATTCAACCCGCCAGATTATAACTTAAGTTAACCAATAATTCTTTCGGTTTATTGTGTCGCTGGTTGCTGTATTTGTATAAACTGTACATTCACAATCTTCCCAGACTGTATCAATTATTTTCACCGTGAAAGTTGGAGCCTCTAGGAGAAAGAACACGCGAGTCTCTCGACGAAAATCTTGACATTGAAGCGTAAGTAGCTAACTTCTAAAATGTGCGATCGAGACTTCCTGTTCTTTAAGAAGCGTTAAGAAACTGAAGCAAAATGGAGGGTGAACATAAAATATGCTGAAAGTAGATTAATTTTTCAATTTCATCGTCTCGAAGTTGACTGGTTATTAATCTCTTGCTCTTGTCGATACCTCTCCAACACGAATTTTTCGTTAAGATAATTGCACAAAAATGATTAAACGAACAAATATATTTTTACTTATCTGCTGTTCCCTACCACTGATGTAGAAAAATTTGATTTTGAATAGCGTATCGTGGTTCAATGAATGAATAGATGTCAACTTAGATGAAAGGTGATTTCAGGACCCTTCCGAGCACTTAATCACCGCCGGTGGATAAGCATAATAAATTTTTCGTCGGTTTGACCGAGCAGTAAAAAGGCCCATGTTCGATAGCTCGCATAATTACAGTCCTTGTCAAGTCAACGCGCGAGATAACCGTGTCAGTATAACTAATACCAGAACGTTGCCCGACAACACCCGGGATTTGTGGGACTTTGGCTAAATTCAGTCAATGTCGGCCGGAGTTGGAAACGATATGAAAGGTATTTATCATCTGGATGTCTTATGCATAACGGACTTAACTCTCATGTGCACCCGCACGTAAATCTCAAAGCCATTAATTAGACATCTATGTTGCAGCAGCCCTTGTAATTAGATGCAGTTAATAGTTAGCCGGTGAGCTCACGATGAATCTTGGACTGGAAGCGGAACTCGGGTATTCCTCGGGAAACGCTTAACAATGCGTGTATAGCTATATTTATCGTAGGGACGAGTTGCGCACCGTCGGGCGCGTTACATTTCATCGGTTGTTATTAACATCGGTCGACCGAAACAGATTCTCGAGATGTTCATCGTTTCGAACCACTTCGGAAACGCGTGTACGTATTTTTCTCGAAAATCTAAAAAATTCTTGATCGTTTATTTTACACTCGAACGGAACTCCATTCCATCACAGAATTCATCTATGTCTTTTAACACGGGTTTCGTGATTAGATTGCACACAACGCTTTTATATCTTGCATTTCACAAGATTTTATATTCCAGTCAGATTGGAAGAATCTATGGAAATGCTTTTGCAGATTGACTTTTGGAGATCACTAAAAGCCGACAGCAATTGAGTTTTATTATTTACGTTTATGATGTCAATAAATTAGAAATGGAACGAGTACACACGAAATATTAAATTTTAAGCTTTCTACCGTAAATTCAAGCTTTTAATACTAGTATAACTGAACGCTGAGGACTGTAAACATCTATAACGGTTGGAATAATTATGAAATGCAACAGTGTTTCCCAACTTTCTTGGATTAAAGAACACATTTTAAATTTAACGCGATTTCTGCAACACATAATTATCAAAACAAAAATCTTGAAGTAAATGCAACCTTCTCTTTTCACTCGTTATATTTTCTTCATTCACAGAAAACTCTGTAGTTCCGTTATACAGGGTGTCCTAAAAATGATACACTCCCTTGAAAGGAGTGGTTTCTGAAAAATTAGAACAGGTTTAAACAACCGATGTGAAATTTATAGAAGCCAGAGTCGGGTCGTCCACGTTCTAATTAGGTTACTATTTCACCGTCGTTTTGCTCCCGCAAGAACTGGGTTCAATAATCGTAAGCATAACTGGAGAGCTCGTAACGTCGTCGTGCCGGTAATAAAAAGATCTTCCTTCACAGCGTAACTGCAATTTCGAGAGATACGTTGTCACTTCACAAAAGGCGACGCGGTGTTCTATCTGAAAGATGCAGAAAGAACGTGGCTTTATTCCTTTTTTCCCCCCTCCGTAACAAAACGACAGGAAAACCGGTCGTTTTAAAGATAACAGTCACTTTGAGCCGAGAGCTAAGTCGGGAAACGCGACTCTGAATGCGATGAAATCGCGGGAACTAAGTTGTCATGGGTCTTTAGGGGACTTCCATTTTTCATGGTACAATGCTGCGACCGTGATGATAAACTGTCATCGAATTACGGAACGATAATTCCGACTTGAGAACAGTGATATACTTAGAGGCGCACAGAGCAAGAAGTAAATAAATTAATTTATTCAAACGCTTTGAAGACTTGAAAAACTGTCCAATTATTTTTAAAATGGATAAACATATCCGCAAACATTGACAATTTTTAATCTGTGCATTGAGATGTCAAACTTTTGGGTGCAACATTATTGCATAAAATATGTGCCTACGAAACTGTACGGAATAAGGGACAACTATTATCTTATTTGCCAAGTATAACTTATTGTTAGGAATAACAGACAGGCGCGTTTCAAAGTAATTTTCTTACAAAAATACAAACAGGGAAAATTGAGGGACACTGCGAAGGTGAAAAGTTAAAATTTTTAAAAAACCTGGACCCGAAGGAGGGTAGACGGGCACACGAAAATAATTTAGTTTAGTGTATGATGCATAACGTGACGTGTTAAGTACACGTCGGTAAAAATTTTCAAAGCAGCATATGTCCGACAACAAGTATCGCAGTAACTATAACTTGCGACACTGATATTTTTAAAAAGACTGTTTTAATTAAACACTTGTATTAACACGTGGAATCGTTCCTCGAAAAATAGCCCGCGAATTATGAAACAGTCTATTCGCAAATCTCCCTGGAATTCCTCTCGGCTGTTGCGAAAAGTTCAAACAAATAGATAAAATTTTAGTGCGCGCTGCCAATCATTCGCGAACTACCTGTAACGGGTGAAAAACTGAACGCTTGTAAAAAGATAACAAAAGAACGCGCAGAGTTCGTTTTTATCTGTACAGATGTCGCATTACCAGAAAAAAAATACTGAAAGATGCTCCAACTCCGATCCGATTCCAATATTCATATACACCGACATATATTTTTCTGAAATTCTCTAATATTATTAATAATTTATGCAAGTTTATGAAACACAAGAAAGCATTTATGTTCACCATTTTCTATTGACTTACTGCATTTTACAATATTAATATGCCCCTAATAAGATTGACAAAAAATTTGAATTGAATGCAAAATTATAATCGATTATTTGCAGAGATCACGAATTAATTTGTACACCTAACATTTTAAACATCTTTTAAATTATCAAATATCATTTCGTACGTCAACGCGCGAGTACAATATTGACACGGCGACATTATGTGCTGTTCAACTTGATAATTTCAAAAAATAATGGTTCTACCGATTGTATTTAATTCGACATTTAATCCGATTCCGGCAAAACATTTGCGCGCCAGAGAACAGAAATGATCAACGACTCGTATTAACTTTTAAAATATGTAAAACGTTGCGATGCGTGAGCATATTGAAACAATGGCATGCTACAATAAACACGGAACCGAGAGACTAGCCTAAACATATCCTGTTTTCGGCGTTTATCATTTTTCGGACGGCCTCGGGTGATTTGAATTTGAATTCTCTAAATTTTGAAAATCTCGCCGTTGATCCGGAAGCTTCGTGGAAAATGGCTCGGTCCGCGGCAATTTGTAAATAGAAGTTTAATTATACACACGTTTCAAGTATGCAAAGCAAATCAGGAACACCCGGGCCAGGCAACTGTGACCGAACTTGAACTGTCCCTATCTTCTAACGAACACGCTCACACGCGGCCAGCCATGCGCGTAGTTTGCTTTCGCATATTCACATACAAATACGTATAAATTTGTATTCCGGCGAACGGTCATGGTCCACATGCATAGATGCATCTACGCGTGTTTACGAGTTCGCAGAAAAATAAATAAATATGACCTTTGGCTATGCATTTATTGTTTCCCTCGCTTCCCGTCAATCTACGATGAAACGTTTCAAATCTGCAAAAATCGTAATCGTACCTACGGATTGTTTCGAGCATAACAATTCCGGGATCGCAGAAATTAAATTTTGTATATATTATATGAAATTCGTTTAAAGTAACCTCTGCAGCTCTGCCGAATAATCCCGAAACTCGGTGAATAGACAGTGGATCATTATGCGGAATAAAAATGGTCTACGTGAGTCGCAACAAACTGGAGCGAAATTGAAATGTATTTTTCATTTTAAATATGTTCGATGGATTCGAAATAGTATAACAGTATTTTTAAATTCTTTTAACGTTAGTACTGCTTTAAATTACATCTACTAATTTTTGTTATTAGTGGATTTGTGAAACGTAAATTATATTTGGGTTTTTGACCGGCGCCATTTTCATTTCGCTCGTCAGGGTTAACGAAGACAAATTTTTTGAGATATTAACGTTAATCACCGGGGCATTGTAGTAACGTTTCTTTGCTGAGGTGATACATTTTGTTTTGAGGATGATCAGCACAGAGCATCGTCTCCCGGCACGCGTCATCTATCATTTGTTTAATTTAACGAAAGAAGTTGAGAATAGAGGGCATTCATTACTTCGCATCGTTTTATAAATGAGCGAAATCGCGGAGGTTTCTATGCGGGTGGAAGAAATAGCGGGAGATAGATAGGATCCGAATGGATTTTCATGGGGGTGGGGTTGCTGCAGTCTGGGGGGTGGAGTGGAGACAGGGGAACACCGCACGCCATTTCAAGCAGTTCTCACAATGGAGAATGCATTTATTCCGTGGACCCATTTTTATTGTCTCGCAAGAGGGGTTGGGCGGGAAAACTTTGATAATATCTAGGAGCAAGTTCAGCGGTTCGCCGACCAGAAGGAATAGGTCCCTCTCGGCACGTTTCGACAGTCTTAATTATGTCGGTCAGAGAATGTAAAATATAATCAGTATGAAATTGAAAATGTTTTCTTCACGCCAATCGATGGGCTTGTTTTGCGAAAGGAATCGGAGGTTAACACTAAACCTACCGAGCAATAAAAGTAATTAAACTGTTCTACCTTACGAAAATGACAAAGCTCTATTTATTTAGATCTTGTGCAATTTTTATTACAATATATGCTTGGATAAAGAAATTTATCGGATCAATTTCCATGTAAGCAACTTCATAATTTCCATAATTCTACGATGAAAAATATAAAACATTTGACCAACAGTAGTAGGTTTAGTGTTGAAGCTACCTTACATACAGGGTGTCCCAAAATTCCTCCGACACCCGAAAATGGGAGGTTACTTGAGTCATTTGAAGCGACATTTTCCTTTACAAAAATGGCGTCCGCGGCTTTGTTTAGGAGTTATTAACGAAAAACACGGACCAATCAGAGCACGACCTAGACGCGAGTTAGCACAGTCGTGCTCTGATTGATCCGTGTTTTTCGTTAATAACTCCTAAACAAAGCCGCGGACGCCATTTTTGTAAAGGAAAATGTCGCTTCAAATGACTCAAGTAACCTCCCATTTTCGGGTGTCGGAGGAATTTTGGGACACCCTGTATATTGAAAATAAGAATTTCTAAAAAGCATATAATAATTTTCTAGGAACAATATCGACACAGTGCACATTATTGGAAATTTTCGCCCACAATTTTGGTATCGTCAATAAATTATTCCGCATCTCGCGAACTGTACAAAAATTTAATCAATTGTCCTTGCAGAAATTACAAAAATATATATATACACATTAATAACTCGTTTACCGCGTAAATAACTCGCACGTCGTTTGTTTACAATACTCTACACATTTCGCCCGAATAGTTTATCTCAACTGAGCATTGTTGCGTATAAATCATCTGCAAATCCTGGTAGAAGGATTAATGTGCCGTTGCATATTGTTCAACTCGATAAATGCAAGCATCCTTTTACTTTTCGAAACTTCTCACGTAGAATACTGTATCGCGCATTCCACACTGTTCGGCCGTAGTATCTAATAGCTTTTTGTTTACCCGGCTCATTAAAAAAGTTTCGTAATACATAGCTGAACTCTTGAGAGTTTTACGGTCCCAAAGCCGAGTAAGTAATTATTGTCGTAACGACGCGTATAGCTCTAACGCGATCATAAAAACAACGATCGTTGCCTCTTCAAAAATTATATTATTATTTTGTTTATGCAACATTTACGATCAATTAGACTGTCTGCGTGAAGAATCAGCGTGAAACACTCGTTTGGGACGCGTGTGCATTTCAATGTTGTTTGACAATCGCGCCGGCCCATTATTCATTGTTCCTAGTGACATTAACGTCAATAGACATTGACGGTGACATCCTACTATGGGTTGCATACAATGATTCAGTGTGTCTCACCAATTAACAATTGGATGATGGGTCGGTGAGAAGGTAATAATGACGTAATGCTGCATTCGCTGCAAGTCGAATATACATAGTTGTGGCCAGACACAATACAGAAGTAACATAAAGCAGTTTCTTCACAGTTTCGGTATTTGTTGGTAATAAAAACAAGAATGAATAAATAAAATCGAGAAGATTGGGCAATGATTAATTCATGTGAGAAGTATGTAACACGTTTGAATGAAACAGGCTCTTTCATGATTATAAACATCATTAAAACAGTATAAAAACAAAACGTTCCATATGTATATAATAAATTGAATGATATCAGCGCTAGGTTCGATCATTTTTGGAAAACAACAAATGTGCAATTATTTAAGCACTGTTTAAACGTAACTCACTAATTTTTGTTTTAAAATGTTTATGTCCATTTTTCACACAACAAACGCAAAAGTGTCTCTTTGAAAAAGATCCACATCGGGATCGAAACGTTAGAAACATGCTTAAATAATTGCACATTTGTTGTTTTCTAAAAGTGATCGAACCTAGCGCTGATATCATTCAATTTATTATATTACTAATTTTCGATCGAGAAGAGTTTAACCTTTATTCCATATGTATTACGTGTCCCAGCCCTCGGTCGCTGAAGCCATTAAATTGTAATGATACAAATAACTTGAATTTTCTTCCGTGGAATACAAACGAATGAAAAACGTCACTATTGAAATATATTTTAATCATCGTGAGGATCGCAAGAATCCGATGTATGCCTTCAACGACATGTTTTATGCGTCACTGTGTGTATAACTGTATGTGACTTTTCTATGCATCTGCAATAAAATACCATGGAACATTAACAATAATACCTCGAGAACTGAAATTCTTTGTTGCTGCTCACAATTCCACATAAACATCCACACTCTATTAACAATGTACAAATGAAACAATGAAACACTCCGCTACAAAAGAAGATGAAAATGTTTTTAACAAGATTTTGGTTGTCTACGAAAAGTGAAGATTTTTGCGTGAAATGTGTATTATAACGGGTCGGAAGTAAGCACGAACATTCTCATTCACCGATAACAGTAATTCCGCATGTCTCAGCGACACAATTAACAAACAATGCTCCGAATTTGTGCGCCACTTTGATCGAGTACTTACAATTCCCAACTATTCGAAGTAACAGACGTCGCTTCACTAAAGTTGCGATATAAGCATATCAGTTAATCCGAGTTTCAGTACTACCTCGAACTTAGTCGGGGGACTATTATGCCACGCATTATTTTAATTACATACTCGCATCTTAAGCGCAATACACATATAATGTCGTTATGCATATACTATCGCTATTACGATGGATAAATCCCGACGACTTATTTCGAGAATTTTCGAAAAATGCTTTCCTGCGATACAAAATTAATTTAGCGATAGTCGATCTTACATGATAAAGGAAAAATTCATATCGATCGGAATTTGAAATATAAATTATAATATGTATAGATCAACTTTTGAACAAACAACAAATGTGCAATTTAAATATTTAAACAACTCAACGTTTCGATCCTTATGTGAATCATTATCAAGAGGCTAAATGTTTGAGTCTGAAAAAGAAAAAAGAACGTAAAGAATTTTAATACAATAAAACCACCGTAAGCAAATTAACACAGCCGTGAACCATTAAACGAAAAATTAATATCCGGTGAAAACCAGAAAAAGAGATTTAATACATACTTGCTGTGATAAAAAGGACAAAAACTTTTAAACACATAATTGTGAGTTACAGAACAGAGATGTAACTGAAGCACAAACGTGCCAGCCCAATTTTTAGATCAACTTTTGAACAAACAACAAATGTGCAATTTAAATATTTAAACAACTCAACGTTTCGATCCTTATGTCGATCTTACAGTTTGTTCATCAAAACCAAATAAAGGAATTTAACATATAGAATGATTTAACGACTTAGAATAAGGTTAAGTAATAACTCGATTGCGGATCTTCATGCAAAATAAAAATTCTTTCTTTAATATATTGACAATTTTGTATTTTTGAATCTTTCTACTATTTCAAATTGCACCAGCACGTTTTCGTCATATATATATATTCAATCAAATCCGTAGTCTAGGAATAACAATCGGAAACGATACCGTCTCTGCACAAAACACGAAATCACTTTTAACAAAAACCCAATAATTGGATTATACGATGTTAAAGCTAATTCCGATAGAGAGAAAGCACTTCGTACCGCAAAGGGGTGAAGAGATTGAAAATCTCCGAAAATCCGAAAAAGTTCATATTTCGGTTATGAAGAAGAGTGGATCGCAACAAGCTGGCAAAAACCGTCGTTGATTAAAAAGCTCCGGGGAAAAGGTGTTTCGGAAAAAAACGACGGTTGTCCGTCTTGCTCCTTTCGCAGGTAGAAAGTATTAACGAGCTGGGCCCGGCCGCGCTAGCCGAGTTTACCTGCGTGACACAGAAAAGCGATACGGTACAACGCCGCATGTAAATCAAACTCCTAACTCGATGGCTGTACATATCACGGGGGCGTTTCACGCGCTCGCACACAGGTCCGGCCTTCCGATCGTGAACACGGGGTGCGGTCAGCACACTTGTTTAATGCGCAAAAGGCAAAATGCACTCGGGAGAAGGATTCCCATTATATCGGTTTGGTCGAGCTGGTTCCGTTCTATCGCGGTTTTACTGTACAATGCGGTCTAAATCGACAGGAAAAGCATGATATGTGTAAAGCACGGTCACGTGTGCCGAACGACTTGAATACGTGTGATTCGGCCGCGGTATACGCAACCGGTAATATGCATTTCGTTCGCAGGAAGGGAGAAAGCGAGAGAGAGAGGCAGAGAGTTAATGGCTAGACAGTAAATGCGTCTAGTTTATTTATTTAGTTTAAATCGAACCACTCTACTCTTTTATCGGCAACAAAAATCTTGAAGGAAATTTTGAGTCCTGTAGCTGGAGGACTATAACTGAAACACAGAGGAAAAGAGAATGTTGTAACAGAGATGTGAATATCAATTTCCCGTTGTCCAATTACTTCTAATGGCACACTTAATTTTTTACCAAGTGTTACTCGATAGGGAGGCGGAACGTGAAAATTATTAAAAGAATTTTTTTAGCTCCATAGCTGGAGGACTATAGCTGAAATACCACACTACCAGACGGACATAAAATGAGCAACGGAGAGAAAGATAGGAAGAGAGGAAGGGAGAGAAAGATCGTGTAACAGAGGTTGAACCAGGGCTCCGGGTTTGGGGATGCTGTTGAAGGGCCGCTCTGTATAAGCGAAGATGCCAGGCGGACGAAAACGAGAGGTTGAGGAGTCCGTAGACGGTACAAGTATCTCTGCGGCTTAGTTTAGAAGGCAGTTTCACCTCTGTTTATACATGTGCGGTCGCTAACAGTTACAGAAGTGGATTCTCGCCACTCATGCGGCTCCTTTGTGCCGCTTCACTGTGTTACCGGCTGAGAGCGCTCAAGTTTCTCTTTGCATCCATCTACCTACCTGTTATTGCAAGAAAGTCGGGCGAGGATAGGGAGTCTGCGAGCTACCAGAAAACCCTGTGTCATCTTTATCGCGGTTTATTGGGACGAAAAGGCTCACGATTCGTCAAATTTCGGAGTTTGAGGTCTGATGCTTTACTGTATTAAGGGGCAGACTCGTTTCCACAATTGCAAAAGGGTGAGCGTTTTGCAATAATGCAAAGATGGGGTTGTTAGCAGTCAAAAACGCTAGATGAAAGATTTTTACGTTTACAAACAGAATATCCTGATTTTACTTTGACTCGAAAAATTTGGCTCGACTATTTGCCTAAACCTCCACAGTCTAGTTGCAACGAATACGGGGGATGCTAGTTTAACACAAAAGATGCCCAAGGCCTGCCGGTACCGTGCTCCAACCCTACCCCGCAGTTGAGAGAAACTGTTCGAAAGAAAACTTGCTTCCCTCGCAACACACGGAGGTCACTCGCCAACAATGTCCAAGAACATTGCGTTCGGACAGTGTCAATCCTCCCCAACTCGATTATACTTTCTTTCAGAAGGACCCCTGCACGTCGGCATTGTGAGAAAACATCCCCAGCAAGAATTCCTATCGTGTCTCTCCCAACAACTACATAACTTCTTTCGTCCTGTTCTGGCTTTACGTCCACGATCCTATCGCTTAACATTGAATTTTTTCGTGCTGCCCGAGTACTCGCGTCGATGTGACAGTGTTCGTAAGCCTTCGGCACTTTTCTATCGACCCTTCTACTCGGTATCCTCGTCTTATCTTTAGCCGGGATGCGCAGGGTAACTACCTCGGCGATCCTTTTTTTTTAAGTAATCCTATTCAGTTCGACGTTACAACTTTCGGTGGCTGAACATGAGTAAACCACTTATCTTCCTAGGGCTTTAGGTCTTTGCGTTAAAGTTCTGAGCTTGTAAGAATGCGGGTGCGAATATTTATTAATGAAGCATATTTTACAGACAACGTAGCCGTAGTCGTTATTTCGCAGCTCGGCTTCCGGAGGATCCAAATTGATTTATTTATAATTGTCGTTTCACTGTTTAGGATATCGTTATCGTCAGCGCATGTTGGAGAATAAATTCGGCTCGTTTAAAAATTGATTCTACGGTATGCAGTATCATGAATATTGGAAAGTCCGGCGGCGATTTTATGAACACGTCGCTACGCTCTGACAATTTTACAATTTGTTCTGGGATTGTTGTATAAGTACGGCCGGGTTTATCGATACTGTGAATGTAATCTAGCCGTATTTATTCCGAGTAAATTGATAGCGGCCAAAAATTATGGGAATGTATAATTTTGAAGTGGAAACTGTCGGAAACATTATCGGTGGTATAAAGCGGATTTTTTGTCGTGTTTAATAATGTCGCATCGATCAGATATTTATATTTATATATTTTTTTTTCGTGAAATTGAATCACCGTTCGCCGAAAGCACGAAAATTGCGTTTTATTGATAGAACGTTTATACGTATACAAACATTATTCTGCATCCGAGTGCGCGCTCGCCCGAGCTGGCACGCTCTCACGACACGACTAGAATTTAATTCCGGCGTTTATCAACAACTCGGTTTAACGGAAAGGAGCTTGAACTTCCGAATAGAATGTCGTATACCATTTTGCCATGACACTCGTTCGAACTACCGTCAACGGGGATATCAAAAGTCACCTCGGAACGTTGACTTTCAAGAAATTGATTTCGCTGCCGCTCCACATACAGCTGCAAAAAAAGCGTTCTACGAAGACCGAATTGACGTAATCTGCCCGGGCAAAATTATTTTCCAGACTTATCGTGAACGTA
This sequence comes from Lasioglossum villosulum, assembly GCA_963971365.1. Lineage (NCBI taxonomy): Eukaryota > Metazoa > Arthropoda > Insecta > Hymenoptera > Halictidae > Lasioglossum > Lasioglossum villosulum. The sequence goes on from OZ020498.1 coordinate 9,574,676, forward strand.
CTACATTATTTCTACCGTAATTACATGGAGTTCACGGATGTGCAAAATATACCGAGAACATTCATATGGAATGGTATTGTAATATCATAAATGAAATAAACATAATTTTATAAAATAACATACACACACAAACTTCTCGATACTATTTATAATCGATTGTTATCATCAAAATACAATGTTACAAAACGAGATATTGACGACACAATATTTACTCGAATTAATAACAAATTTCAAGAAAAACATACGCTTCGCCATGCTTATTTTGTAATTAATTACCAAACATTACAATCATCATATTATAATATATGTATATGGAACGAGAAATTGATTTAACAGTATTTATTACGACTCCACAAATAGAAGTGAAAACATCAAAAACCCAGAAAAATTTTTCGAAATATGTAGAACGTGTGGAGAAGACGATACAGTGTTTGGGCTCGATAAATTCGTCCGTTAAAAAAAAGAAAGCAGAGCTGCGGCGCGAGATGCATGAGCCATAAAGTAAGCACTTTTCCCGCGCGATTGATAAATTTCAATATTTTTCATGAATCCTATACAAAGATGTTTCTCGATAAGTCCGTTGGAGCGCAATATTGGATGTCAAACCTTTGAACTGTCACTGATGAAATTGACGTTTAAAAGAATATTATCCTGTAGTCGATATAATGACCAGAACTCTGCGTATAAATCATATTTTTTAAACCAACCGCATTCAAGTTTGAAACATTGAACGACGAACTTTTCTCGAAAATAGTTGCACGAAAGATTCTTTAATAATATTTAACGCAATCTTGGTTTCTATTCGAAGTCAACAGATTCTGTAGCGTGTACAATTTCACCGTATAAGGAAATACGTCCTCCTGTGTCTAGAAAGGGGGTGAATTTTTATCCTAGATGACGTTTGCTGGGTCAAAATTGTCTTTTTAACCATATTAAACGTCTCGCCTGCCCTGAACAAGTTCGTTAATTTACGGTAATTGAGATTGTAAAAATTCGCGAGGGATTATTTAACTATTTCTTTGGAACAAAATCGCTGCATGTATTACATTCCCGTAATTTTTATACAGTACCGTAAAATAGTGGCTTTCGTTGTAACCGTAAATGTTAATGACACAAAAACTGTCGAACAAGAAAGAACGCTCGTTAATGTACAGACAGTAGACAGTCATCGTTGGGTTTTTGCTTTACCGGATTATTTCCGCGTTTCTTTTGCATTAAAGGTTTTTAACACTTTCCAGAAGATAAGTTTCTATTTCTGTACAATATTCCACAAGGGAGAGGTTTGAAAGAAACTGCGCAGAGTGCACCGAATTAGAGCCCCTTTCATCTATTGTGAGCAAGGCGAACATTTCACGCCCAGAGTCGTTACTTTTTAGTCCGCACGCATAACAGATTATTTTCAATGAGTGCGGCCCCCTGTTCCGCGCGCATATTATCACCGTGAAAGGGTAAACAGCGATGTATTTATTTTGCCAAATTAGAAGATAGTATCGTCGCCGTAACGCTGTTCCAATATTTGTATATCGGCCCGGCGCGGTGCGGCGGCACCAATTCGTATTATTTTTAATAAAGCTCGACAAGTATAGCGCGCACACTGGACGAAATTATTTCTCGTCACGATTACTCGTTATTTCGGAACATTTTCTCGCGCGTGGAACGACATTTAACGAAAGTTCGATCGGTATATTGATTTTGCGTGTTCACCGATTAATTTACAATATATTTGCGGGATGCAAATATAGGACGCCGAGAAATTTCGATCGAAATAGCGTAAAACGCTTGATGAGGATGATGCGACTCATTACTAAAATCTTATCGAGAATTAACCGTTCATTATACGTTATAATAGAACGTATCTCGACGGTAAATAGGTTTGGTAACGATTGGACGTTCTCGTTTGACAGGGTTTATTGGGTAGTCACCGTTTATGTCAACTCCACACATTCTTCTCTTGTGCGCTGCAGGTTGCAGGGGAAATGGTCCGTTGCACACATCGTTTTACCATATATAAACACAAAAATTCCATGAAAACAATGGGCGACACCTAATAGGTTGCAATGAGCGCTTGTCGGAAATACGCTTAAAGTAGAAATGTGTTTGCGAAACGTGAAACGAGGGAAAACGGGTGCTGGAATAACGCGGGTGACACATTTTCGGCCCCCGGGTCTCAGGAGCAATAAAATCCTGTGGGATGTCTACATACTGAAGTCCCGGTACCGAATGGATACAGCTGCGTTCAAAACGGTCTTTACTCAGCCGTTTTCGATTTACCAACGAACACCCATTGCCCTTGGGTTTAGTCGGTCAACGCTTCTTATTCGTTTGCCACTCGGTGTTTGCGATTTTCTTTGACCGGAGAGCTAGAAATTAGAAAAAGATACATCAGATTGAATTCTTCTTTTTTTGTTAAAATTTTATTACCGTAATTAACTTCGTCACGTTCCTAGCGACGCTCCTCGGTTTAGCGAACGCACCCCCATGGTTAACCCTCCGATGCCCAACAACTTTTTCAACGGTCATAGCCCGACAAGGTCCCCAGGGACCTTCTCTATTAATATGGCGTGAGATGCGTATAATAGTTTTTTATTGTTAGCCGTAATGGTGCTATTACATTTTTTTGTGTTTCTATGTTTGTTTCTATGCTGCAAAATGTGTATGTATATACAGGGTGTCCCAAAATTCCTCCGACACCCGAAAATGGAAGGTTCCTTGGGTCATTTGAAACGACATTTTCTTTTACAAAAATTGCGTCCGCGGCTTTGTTTAGGAGTTATTAACGAACAACACGGACCAATCAAAGCGCGATCTAGACATGCGACGACACGTTCGGCCAATTGACAGTTGGGCCCACTGTGCTAACTCGCGTCTAGGTCGCGCTCTGATTGGTCCGTGTTTTTCGTTAATAACTCCTAAACAAAGCTGTGGACGCCATTATTTTTAAGGAAAATGTCGCAAATAAAACAGATATAAGCAGTCTTGCGTTGCTTATTCGTCTCTTGACGACACAAACAACATGACGGACGGTTATGACGCGGTGCCAATGGTGGTGCGGTATCTCTGTTCGGCGGTGGTATCATTACTTGGAATGCTTCTATAGCCGCACGTATCTTCGGATAGCAGGTAACATGCGAATGTTTAGCCCGTTCTGCAATATTAGACGTAACTAGTTGCCTGCTCAATTTCTTCAGAAATGAACGTCTTTGGTCTGACTAACGTGGTGATCAATTCATCGTAGATAATGAATAATGCGAGTCCAGCAATGTCAACAATGTTGTAAAACATGGCAGGCGATCATCGTTTTGTTGCACGTTTACACGAATATGTACCCAACATTTGGAATCTGCAGCGATTTTTAGGTCGACAAATAATAAAGAGGCAGCGCGTCACCGTCGCGCAGTGCAGATCGTGCACGTGCGTATCCGTACACAATCACTCATTTTTTCGCAGTACACCTTTTCATCAACAATTGTCCAACCCATAGAACACGAACAAATTACACGAAAATACCTGCACGATCAAAAAACAAGAACAAATTACATGGAAGTTCCCACAAGGTCCCTGCGGACCTTGTCGAGCATCGACGCCATAAATGACTTCAACCCGACGTTTATGATGAAAAATTTCACGGAATCGTATCGATGACGATTGTAATCGCTTCCAGACATTCCTTTTATAAAATACAAGTAGGCTGCGGCTGTTCGGACGAACCGTATTGAAATGCCGCATCGTTGAAAACGCCATAGGTCCCCAGGGGCTTTGTCGGGCATCGGAGGGTTAAACTGTACTTTGCGTAACCAGAAATATTTGCCTTTCTCTTGTTTCATCCAGTGGATTTGCTCGAGAAATTTCCAAAAATCGAAGTTTCAATATTAGGGGTTCAGTGGTCCAAAAGTTATGAAGTGGTATACATATAATGATCGTGCAGCACCGCATACCGAAAACATCGCTCAAGTTTAAGCACTCTTAACTATTGAACACTGATCTAGGATCGAAATTTGGATTTTGGGATGTTGTAACCGGAAACTATTGAATTGCATAGGAAAAAGGCAAACATTTCTGGTTACGCAAGGAAAAGTGCAGACTTTTCATTGAATTATTTTGATATTGAGTGAATTTAAATTAAGAAATGCAATTTCCTGATCACAGTTGCGCTGGTTAAATATTTGTTTGCGACAAGAAGAAGTTCACGAGTTGGCACCTTGGTAAAATGATGTGATTTTTCTTGAAATCTTTGACTGCTGCGGAGGAAACGCTCAACAGACTGAGAGCAACCGGCCGGAAGCAACGAATTCATGCGAGGAAAGGATTTATCGCCCATTTTTACATAATCAGAATACATGACACAAATGCGTCGGACCGCGTGACTGCAGAAAAATTTGATATTTATACGAAGCGAATGTTTGCACGTTTACCCGCCTAAATAGAAATCCGAGAAAGAAGAAGCAATAGGAAGAACGTTAATTTTTTTAAATTTTTACTACGAATACGATCGTAATCAAATTCGAGCGTGTATGTTATATATATGTGTGTATGTTGAATAAATATTAATCATCGTTAATATATCACAACGCATTCCAATGGACATATTAAAATTCATCGGTACTATCAAACCAGTCATAAATGAAATGATCCTTTGTGTTTAATTCAAGTATTTAACAAATTATTCATACAACACAGTAATTACCTTGTTTAACGGGTAATTATTTCCAAACATCCCCAGTTGAAATGTTTTTACACAACGAATTAATGATTCTCGTGTAGTTTATTCATTGAATAAATAATCTCACGACACAATTCATTTTATAGTAACTTTACCGTCAATAGAAGAAACGTATCAATTTTTACACGATACAAATTAATCATTGTGTAATGATCTCCGTGTAAGCTCTGTTTGAAAATAATGAACAGAAGTATATATATATTATTTGCTAATGAGAAGGAAGGTGCATTATATTTTGAGTCCAACAATTTGGAAATACCTCGTGCGGCGTATTTCACGGAGATTTTTCATTGTTAATAATTTCAAAAGGCTAATATAATTTCGTTTTATTGTAGCCAGTGAAATCGCATGAAATGATCATCACCCTTTGTATATTCATATTACAATTCAGGTATCATCCGATTTAGTGAAAAGATTTTGTTAATTTTTCTGCTGTTTCCAGTTACAGTTACCACTCATTTTCATAAAATAATGAAAAAATTCGGAAATACTATTCTACCAGTCTCATCTCATTAGAGAAATGTTAAAAAAGAAGTAAATGTCTGTGAAGCTCCTGTATCCCGAAATTAATGCAAATTTCATTTTGCATAAAATCCGCAGTCTAACTACAACGAATTAATTTCATTAAAATACTGCGAGTATTTTAAATATTCTGCAAAGAATCCTCAGTCTAATTATTGCCACGCTAATTTAATGTCTTTATTTCTGAATCACTGTAAAATTTGTATTGAAATGGAACAAACTTTTCGCTGAATGCAACGGAACACCATCGAATAAATCTTTTCCTTGTTCGGTCCGGTTTAATTAACAAAGTATCAATTCAACGATTGCCCGGGACGTGCAGAAATATTAAAAACATCCAGGCGGCACGTCAAAACACGCCGAGTCGATCGATCTTCTCACGCTGAATTTAATTCCGAGTTAACATCGACGATTCATATAATCCGATTAGATATCGGAGACGTATTAAATCGCAGATTAGAATCCGCGCCGGGAAGATTACGAACTCGTGAGTCCAGTTTTATCTTTGGATGTGCGTCACTTTCAGTTAGTTTAATTAATTGATTAGACGAAATAGACGTGTGCGCGATTGACGAGATGTAATTAGATCTTGCGGAACTTCGTTTTCGATTTCGATTTAAGAACTGACATCATATCGGCAACACAGGATCAGAGCTATTTTCATTAGATCGAGACTCTCCTATGGTCGAGGTAATCCGAACTTTCGAATTGCGGAGCTACGCTGTGTGTAAACTTCACCAGGTTTACGTTACTTAACATGCAAAACTAATTACATGTATGAACGTGTGCGTTTCCAACAAGTAAATTATGCTCGTATTAGTGGAAATACACATTCGCAATAATTTTCGGGTACGTGAATTTTGCCGAACTCCTTTTTTACGATAGATCTTTTGCAGATACACTGGGCGACTGAAGAAGAATTAATATCTACCGTATTAAAAAGCGTTTTAAACGAATTTTGTTACATTTTGATAGCAGTTTAATTCTTTGTTATGTCTCCTGTTTTCCGAGATGTCAAGATTTTAGGAGATCGTTTTTATTGAATCATCCTTCTAATGGCACGAAACAATTTCCAATTTTCATTATTGGTAATTTTCATCTTGACGACTTATTTGCCTCAAGAAAAATATTTTTTCACCATTTCCTACCCTAAAACAACTATTCATAGTAAAACACTGGTGGGTATTATAATATTTTATACTAACGCGAAAACAATGATTTTCATCGAATTCAGTCAAAAATTCCAATACCTAAAGTATTAGTACATAGTAACATACACCATTGTAATTATTTTAATGATCGAAAATGGTTAAAGAGGTTCCCTTTTGTCGCAGCTAACAATCACCATTAAAGGAGTATTGTTAACATGCCTCGTGAATAGAAAGGATTAAAATAATACATATAAGTTTAACTGACGTCGACTAATCCGCGCCATTCGTTATAAATGTACGTGATATTTTAGCACGCAATGTAACCATGAAGCGTTTTGTTTGTTTCTTCGTAATGAACTTTTCAGTTTTACATTGTTCGATTCTTCAAAGAAAAATCGAATAATGAAGTTCAACGACGCGAACAGTCTCTTGTGTTAGTCGATTGAAAGAAACAATGCTCGAAGTCGGTAGACTTGGCAAAATCAATGGCGATTTCTTTCGAACTTACTTAATTCACTTTTCCATGCCTGAAAGAATCGTTCTAATACACTTCACTTTCTCCAAACGTTTCTTCTGAGATAGACTACTATACAGGGTGTCTCAAAATTCCTTCAACGTCCGGAAATGGGAGGATCCCGAAATAATTTGAAGCGACATTTTCCTTTGCAAAAATGGCGTCCGCGGCTTTGTTAAGGAGTTATTAACGAAAAACATGGACCAATCTGAACGCGGCACATTGAACGGAGTCTGATTCAACGACAGGTTCCGCTTAGCGTGGTTTCCCACAGTGGTTCCAAATCTCCGAAAGTTGGCGAAACGTACTTCAATTTCTCCAAAAATTGGTATCCAATGGTTTTCGTATCAAAATTCGAAAAAACAAAATGGCGAATCCAATATGGCGGATGCATACGTTAAAAAATTGATAGTTTTGTTCAAAAATTAGTATACTATGGTTTTCAGATACGCTGATTACAAATCTGAACTCAAAATTCGAAAAACCAAAATGGTAAATCCAATATAGCGGATGCATACGTTAAAAAATTGGTAGTTTTGTTCAAAAATTAGTATACTACGGTTTTCAGATCCGCTGATTATAAATCTGAACTCAAAATTCGAAAAAACAAAATGGCAAATCCAATACGGCGGATACATACGTTAAAAAATGGGTAATTTTGTTAAAAAATTAGTATACTATGGTTTTCAGATACGCTGATTACAAATCTGAACTCAAAATTCGAAAAAACAAAATGACGAATCCAATATGTCGGATGCATACGTTAAAAAATTGGTAGTTTTGTTCAAAAATTAGTATACTACGGTTTTCGGGTCCGCTGATTGCAAATCTGAATTCAAACCATAAATTGTTTATTCGAAACATTTTTTAGAATCACATACGTTCCGAGATATCATCAATAGCAGCCACGTTATTCAGGTGGCCTGTTTTTGGCGCCTCACCCTGTATATGTTTAATAGATCCAACGTGAATTATAAATATGAAGCACATGAAAATGCACACTTTGTAGTAGCCAAGAAACTGAAGACGCTTTTTTCCTCGAAATGCTAAAATGCTGTATCTTTCAGCGTCCGTGAAAAAACTTTCAAAACATTTTTTCGTGAATGAAACTCTCGTAGATTAAAAAATTGAAGCTTCCTCTTTACAACTTTTTTAGTCGTTACACCGAGCTTCGAATGAGAGATGTGCCGCTAACTTTACAATAGTACGAGTTACACCTTGAGGGCTTTACACGCCCGTACTTGTTCCTCATTTCTGTTCTACAAAACAGTGAAAAAGAAATTGTACATGAATTTGTACGCAGCTTTAATCGGTGACATCCGAGAACAATTTTGGAAAGGTTTTGAAGGCGTTCGAATCTGTAACATTTTTTAGGAAAAGTGAAATGAGAAGAAGGTATTGTGCCGAATCATTCGCTGTACAAAAAAAGGCACTAAGAAATTAAAGCTCAAAGCTAGTAGTAGTCGACGCGTGAAATAAAATTCGCTGGACGATCCGCGAGTTTCGAGAAATTAAAATTGATGGCACGAACGTTGAGGGTGGACGTTGATCTCGCCAACAATTTGTGTTCAAAGCCCGTTAAGGGGATATTAATTGTGTCTCGAGATAAACGAGAATTGTACGCGTCGCGAGACAGAGAATTATGCGTTCTCAATGGCACAAAGTGGAAAACTTTCTGGGGAAAAAAATTGGCTTTTAAACTATCTGCAGTACATTAAACGGAATTTCCGTGTGAATACTGAGGCCCGAGAATATGATGCTTACAATTAGTTTGAATGGGCGCAGCTGCCAGTAGACTTTCAAATCCGTCTCGTCTTTTCAATTAGCTGACTCATTACCGACGATTTTCAAAACGAACAAAAGCCGCGCAGTTTGAACCGAGAAACGTTCTGAGCTACGCGCTATGTCGGCTATGAAAAACTTCTTGGTGGGTCCGCCAAATGAAATTTTTCCATTAAACGCGTGTAACCAATTGCATAATATGTTTCTGTACTGTTTTATTCGCTGTATAATAACCACATTGCAACCATCTACCATTTCGTACCTGAAAATTATGATGAACCTGCATAATATCATTTCTTGATCAAAACGCATCGTAATATGTGCGTTCTACATTCGGTGTGCCTGCAATCGTTACGGAAAGTTGGTATTTTAATTTTTGCGGTCCAACGCCGAGAACAAGTTTGCATTTTTGGTTCAATAACGCTGCATTTAACTGTGATATAGCAATAATTTCATATATAACACGAATATTGCAGCACAATATAATTTTCCAGCTTCCGCGTCCCCAGCAGTGTTAATACATAGTTTCAATAAATACGATATCACAATAAAGTAATATTAAACTTTTAGCAAAATATCGAAAATAATGATTCGGGAATTTTAGCATTTATTTTCGCATTCGTGTCGATACTACACAACGTTTGAACGTTATAGTTTCAATAAATTCGATGCTGCGCTAAAATGACATTAAAAATTTTACCATATTACCGAGAGTGCAAGGCGAAACACTATTTTTTCGCTCTGACAAAATATATATTTTTAAAAATTTATTTAACGTCGCCATAACTCTTTGCTAAGGTTATTTCGCGACGAGACCTACAATTTATTAAGGTGGCTTCCGAACCACCTTGAAATATTTTATTTCATTTCGATATTTTGGTATTTGTTACGTATATTTCATGACAATATAGCATTATTGTACTTTTTTGAAGATCTACGTTTCGATGAGATGAAATGTCCAAGAAAAATCGATGTTCTTTCACGGTTGAAGATTTTTCGTAGTTGCCCCCGGAAAGAGCCACAATTTAATAATAACGTAACAATCACTCAACGGTGTAACAGTGTTACCGCGATGTATACATGGTCATGCATGTTAGCTAGAACTAACTACATACTTTGAACAACACGGAACACGACAGAAAATTAGAGTTTGCGCAGCAGTTGTGCAGAAGTTACTCAAAGGATCTTGTAGCACGGTTGTGCTAGGTTTTAGATACCATTTCGCTCCTCGCACATGACACTCCGCGTATTACGTGCGAGACGTATTAGTTTGCTTAAATTAATTTTAAACACCGTGCTTCGTTTGGGTCTACAAACTCTATCGCGTACGTATCACAAACCGCAATTCGTATTCCACAAACAAATGATTCATAATGATTCGGCACTATTCTCTTTTTTCATACATGAAATACAGTTTCAAATCATTTACAACGAAGCACGTTTCTTAAAAACAAAATGTTGGAAAGAAAAACACGCATGTCAAAGAACGATGCAATATTGTTCAGAATCGCGTTTGATTCAATCGAACTCTGACAGTTCAATTTTCCATCTATTTTGCAAAGCTATATATATTGCACCGTGAGTCGAGCAAATATGAAAGAATTATTCACAATATTTCTAGATGTTTTACTCTGCGCAATGAGCGGATTAAAAACTCTTTGTAAACGAATTTAAATTCTTGAAACTCTTCTGTTGGTCTTTAATCGAAGCTAGCAGCCATTTGGACAAAACTATTATGCAGTCGGTTCTCGCATTATTTACGTCTGACGGACAACAAACAGGGGAGAGTCACGTTAAATATTTCTGAGAATAAAACAGTTGCCCGGCTCAGAAACGGAGGGTATCCATTCCAATTAACTGCAGAAGAGGCCAGGTTGCAAGCTGAAAGATTGATTGCACTGTTTCTGCGTTTGAAAGTGATACCGCGTAATGTTTCAATAGTTAAAAGTAGTTGCGCAGTACAGCTGAAACCTGCTTCTCATTTTATCACGCGGCGTCCGCTTTGTCACGGACCCTATGCTCGACATAATCGAAAAAAGCGGGCGTTCCCTGGTTTTCCCGAAAGAAAGCAGGAACTTCGTAGTTTACGCTATTTTCGAATCTAAGTATCTGCCCGCGCGTTGGATAATGACCCGTGGACAATTTATGCTCGAAATGCACGCGAAGAACGCATTTCAGCCAGTACTCCCCACACTATTTGAACCGTCCGAATTGTTTAAAATCGATATTCTTCATCAGCGTTGTATTGTATCAGTCCGTGATATGAAAATACCTTGTACATACAGGGTGTTCCAAAATCGCATGACGCGACCACTATAGCCGTGATTCCGCACCTCTGGATCGATGGGAATTTGTGGAGATCTGTGGACAAACAATTGATCTTGATTTATCGCATAACACTCTGCTGCAAATATGGACGCTTGTCTATGTAAGCTAATTTTTTTACTAATAATGAACAATATTTGTTTAATATCACTGTCAAACATCAGACAACTAATACGCAGCTAATGTGCAATTGATCGTTTGAATCCGTTCTGTGTCTGTGTTGAACGTATAACACTCTGCTGCAAATATGGACGCTTGTCTATGTAAGCTAATTTTTTTACCAATAATGAACAATATTTGTTTAATATCACTGTCAAACATCAGACAACTAATACGCAGCTAATGTGCAATTGATCGTTTGAATCCGTTCTGTGTCTGTGTTGAACGTATAACACTCTGCTGCAAATATGGACGCTTGTCTATGTAAGCTAATTTTTTTACTAATAATGAACAATATTTGTTTAATATCACTGTCGAACATCAGACAACTAATACGCAGCTAATGTGCAATTGATCGTTTGAATCCGTTCTGTGTCTGTGTTGAACGTATAACACTCTGCTGCAAATATGGACGCTTGTCTATGTAAGCTAATTTTTTTACTAATAATGAACAATATTTGTTTAATATCACTGTCAACCATCAGACAACTAATACGCAGCTAATGTGCAATTGATCGTTTGAATCCGTTCTGTGTCTCAGTGTTGAACGTTGATCATTGTTGGCGGTTTCCGGTGCAAAGGTTACGTTCTTAGGAAAACGTTGCCCTCGGAAGATAAATTCAAATTATTTAGCAGTGGTCAGCGTGGAATTTGCGTTGGCAGAGGGAGACTGGCCGTCCGGGAACGAGAACCTCCGAGATTCCTAGAATACCCGCGGTCTACCCCGCTTCTCATTAGGTTTCAGAAACATTTAAAATGGCACTCGGCCGCGTGACGACTGTGTCGGATACTCCGTGAATAAATTGCTGTATAATTCCCGGAACAATGTTGCCTCGATGAAACGGCCCGGACTCGCTGGAACTGCGACGATCCTTGCTCCCGTGCTCTGAGAGCAACCGGATCATTAATTACACGGAGGTAATCTCTCGATTGATAGAGCTTCGTTTTTCTGTTAATTATAAGCACTGGATTCACCGAATGAGTCTAAGCGTGATCATTTGTGGACGCTTAATATATCCATTTATATTTTTTGCACGAAGTTTCTGTTAGTCAAAGTAACACAAAAATGGGCAAATTTTTAATTGTAGCCTCGAGCTCGCTGCTCCATATAGTTAAGGATGGATACAAATGGATAACGTCGTCTGGTGATAATAATATGGAAATGATTTTGATCAAAGAGCAGCCCAATGGCTCGGAGTGGATAGTTGCAGTTTGACTTTAGGAGGGTACATATACAGGGTGTTCCATAATTATCTGTACAAATTTTACCAAGAAGACTAACGATAACGCTCGAATTACACGTAACAGTAGCTCCATGAAAATATTCCGTTAAAGATTATAACAAAAATATAAAAATACGAACTCTACAGGGTGTCCCAAAATTCATCCGACACCCGAAAATGGGAGGTTCCTTGGATCATTTGAAGCGACATTTTCCTTTACAAAAATGACGTCCGCGGCTTTAGGAGTTATAATGAAAAACACGGACCAATCACAGCGCGACCTAGACACGAGTTAGCACATTCGGCCAGATGCGCCAATTGTCAATTGGCCGGACGTGCCATCGCATGTCTAGATCGCGCTGTGATTGGTCCGTGTTTTTTATTAATAACTCCTAAACAAAGCCGCGGACGTCATTTTTGTAAAGGAAAATGTCGCTTCAAATGACCCAAGGAACCTCCCATTTTCGGGTGTCGGAGGAATTTTGGGACACCCTGTATAGTGGTACTTTTCCCCTTAATAGTAAGGTTTCATAAATCAATTAACGGGATAAAATAAATAATAAATATACTTACCGTACCTGCTCGTAATTATGTACGGTTGCTCGGTTAAGTTGATAATGAATTGGTCCAGGAGGGTCAGCAATCTTCCGTTCTCCTAAGACCTAAGACATCAGACATCTTACCTTCAGACCTCTTTTCATGGAAGACCTTGAAAGAAAAATTACTTGAGAGTAATTGTCCAGAAACATTACAATTGCAAGAAACTCTTTGACAAGGTGCGCTTCTAGAAAGACAATTTGCGCAGCACGATTCTTAAACAATTTACATTATGTCCAAAGAGATAAACTCTATTGGCAGAAAGGTTATCATAGACCATGATGCTCGTAACTTCGATTGGAACGAAATCGGACGTCCAGCGAATGGTTGCCATAAGAAAAACCAAAACAAGGAACACGATGTGTGCGATTCCGCTGGGGAACTGTAGAACATATGAAACCGTCACGTCTTCGACGGTCTGATCCCCTGGGAGCACCGCTAACAGAGACAGTCCCAACAAATATGGGATACTCGTAACAGAACCAGTGACAAATATAATTCCTTATTATACGATGGAGATAGAGTTAGGTACACACAACAAATACGATCGATACAAACGACATCTTCCCAGCGAGTCAGTGGTTGGCTCAGAAATCACGATACTAACCCGTTAGGGTTCCCAAAGCGGATTATACAATACATTGTTAATAACATTGAGGTAATATACTTCGCGGAAAGCAATGTCTTCCTTTCCCTCAAGAAAAATTATGCAGAATGAAATGTCTTTAATAAATATCTTCAAGTACGCCAATTTTACAGTAAAAATGGAAGTCGATAACATCTTATCCAGGCAATTTCATAGGCTCTCATGGAAGATGAATTAGGTGGCAATGCCTGGGTCCATTTTGATCCGGATAATAAAAATCGTCATTTTGTTTGGAAGGAGAAACTAGAACCTAGAAAAATATGTTTGAAAAATTTTGACAATTAACGTTATGAATGGAGAATATCAACTGTGTAGTTATAAACATGGAACACCATCAGAGGGTTACCTGCGAAAATTTTTTTGCTAAAGAATAAATATATTTGTTCCAACAATATGACGAATGGTTCCTGCACAGGCACATAAATATCGTTTTAAAGCCAACGTTGAACCGTAATTGTTACCGCATTAATTTGATAATATTAATAAAACGATAGTCGAGATAATTGTCATCGGAAGCTGCAAGATTGTTTTGGCAAGTTGCTCGACCGTGGAGCGTACGTGAAACTGAAGATGTTGCAATTCGCCATTGAATATCGTCAAGGAATGCTTGATGACACTTGAATTAGTTTCGTACTAACATTACAACCAAATGGAACTGCCGCTGCTGCTGCCTTGAAGGTCAACAGTGGCGCATATTACAAAGCTATTATTCAGGCTGTTCGAGAAGTTGTCGAATGGTAGAGAGGAACTGATTAAAACTTGTAAGTCTACTAATTATTCAACAGATTGCAGAGACAGAAAAGGGAGCTGCAAGCGATAACGCAACTTTCGCTCTCGGCCAAAGTTCGACGGCTAGTATTAAATGACGTCAATCTAATTAAATTTTCACCCCGGCTAATGTTCCATTCAAGCCTTTTTCGAAACGAGGATCAAATATGAATCGACACAGCAACTTGCAACGTATTGGCCACCACTGAACCATTTAAGACATTTTGTAACAGAAGCTGATCAACATTAATTCTGTATGAACCAACCCTCGTCAAACCTTCTGTCAATTTATTAGCTGCACAAATTAATTCGCGTAACCACTAAACTTCATTGTACGCTATAAAATAATCTCCGTCACTTTCTATGATTTTAGAGTATTAAAAGAGGGTCGATTAAAATTGAAATTCAAACTAGTAGAAACGTGGACATTTGGATCCTGTGATTTTATATCTTTATTAATCAAACATCTCTACCCGGAAGTCGAGTTAACGAAACTAATGACAACAGAATTGGCGTTAAAAATGTTACAGGTAAACCGTCGAAACGCGCGCGTTTAATAAATTAAAGTGAAAATTTCTGAAACGAATCGCGTTGAAATATTTGATCCTTACAAACGTTCCGGCTTCAAACGAGCCGTGCGGAATAACTCTCCGAGCACATTTTCTTCTAAATTATTTTAAATTCTTTAAATTCTGGCCCTCTTTTCGTCTACCTATTTTTATGCCGACTTTTCCGGCGACTAGGGAGGGAAAAAGTACTGGTTTTAATTTTAAAGCAATTGAACCGTCCCGCCGTAATTCAATTGTATATAAACAACGAATTCGATCGCTCAGTTAGTTATACGCGGCGCGGAAAGTTCCCCCTTCCCTTCCCCTTCCCCTCTCCCTCCCCGTAAATCTGTAAGTGTGTTTGTTTTAATTAACGCTGGCAATTCCCACTTGGATTAGTTTTATAAACCCGATAATACATGATAAATCAATTATCGAATTATCGGATTATCGCACAGTGTCGGGCGCCTACGCTCTCCTCGTTTACATGCGTGTTAATATCGGCAATGTTTGCGGACGCATAAATCGTTAATATCGCCCGTGAAATATTTGTCGGAAGGTTTCTTTGGTGTGTGCGTGTGTGTATATATCCAGCAGCGAATAATTTCGTGCGATTTAGTATCAATAACCGAGTGTTTCGTAAGAACCTTTTTTCGCCACCGTTCGGATATTTGCGCCGCTGAAGAAATGTAATTAAAACGGTAACAACTTATCGAAGCTACGCGTAACGTACACTGTGTCGTATAACATGTGCTGTACAACCGTGGTATTTCTGATATGTCAAACAATTAATGGCCGTACTATTATTTGCTGATAGAACGTAGACGTCGGCATTCGTTTATTGCCTATAAAAACCTGTAAGTATCAGCAAAACACTGAAATCTACACAGAAATATATAAAAAAACTTTTTACAACCACGCTTATATTAAAATGCACTAAAAAGGAGAAAATAATCTTTTTAGGTATTAGCGACTATAAATAACATCCTGAAGCGCCCACGAAGATTACGTCAATATAGTTTAGCGCTTCACGCTTATTTTATAGTCACTAATGTCTAAAAAAATTATTTTCTCCTTTTTAGTGCTTTTTATGTAACGTGGTATTAAAAAAATTTTCTATAAATTTTTTGCTCTGCTTTTTAGTCTTTTTTAAATGGAACGCAAGATATAGTAATACGCGAGATAGCGCGAGGGGATGACTCCGAGAGACGGTGTCTCTTGATGGAGATCGAAATTGTCCGAAATGGAACTGAATGATCGGAACAACACACTGACAAGGGAACATATTCAGTTGATACAAACCGATTTTTATGAAACTTATGCGAGATATAGTTCTTCGAACAATATTTGACACGTCCTTTTTTTATCGAACCATTCACTTTGAAGGGGTGAGGACAGCACCCTGAAAATCGGTGGTTAAAACTATATTTTCTAAGATAATAATTTTTGGTTCACGATCGTAAATTTTGTATATGCAAATATGATATCGGCGCTACACGTTCGATCAACAAAAAAGAATTTAGCAATTTTGCAGAATTATAATTTCGACGTTTCGGTTCAGTTTTGAACCATCTTCAAGAAAAGTCCGCGACTATGAAAATAATGTAATTAAATTTGTATTAATTGAACAGAAACTTTTTGATAGTAGTAACAAAAAGAAAATATACATACTTGCTAAATGTGAAAAACAAACAGAAAACAAAGTAAAACAAAATTGTGCTTCACAGCACGAAGGTTTGAACTGTACTAAACTGTGACTGTTATGGCAAAGTCAAGAACGGAAAAACATACGAATATCGTGGATCAAACTGACCAACCAGATGTCAAGGATCAAGAACCTATAAATCGATTTTCTAAGATATCTCGGAAATCAGAGGACGAGAAAAATTGAATTTTTCTTTAAATTGTGTTTTTTTTAATGGGAAATGTAGTCGTGCAAGAAAATTTTCACTAAATTTTTTTGTTCAAACTATATACTAAGAATTTGATCTTCTTTTGCAGTTTCTCTTTTTTTATTGTTGGTTATTGTTGCCCTTTTATAAAGGCGTTTGAAGTGTAAATGTCCACGATTATTGTTCTAAGAGGACTAATATTTACGGCGATCGCTATGCGGTACACGACGATCAATCGTACATTTCTACGTGTCACATTATTCTACAAATTTGTAGCACACCGACCCGACCCGGATCATCAATAGTTACAATAATTTCAATATTTAATACTAACGCTGTCACAGGATAGTGCACTTGCGGGAGAGTTTAATCAATAATTCATATTCGATCATGTACTTTAAATAACGTAAACCATACATCTTGGTTCAAGCAGGAATTTCTAAAATCTTTGTCAAATCGTTCATTTTCAGACCCTTTGCAGGGATCTTTAAATTATTTCACTTCTGAATTTATTTTGTAACGGAGATTCAAATTTGCAATTGCAACTAGTTATGTAATTATATTACATTATTAAATACTAACTTAATATTACAATATGTGTACTGTCCAATTAATATTCCATACAATAGTTCACCAATGTTAACAGAAGCGGAATGATATTTCCAATGAATTGTTAAAAATTGATACCTTTCGTATTTCTAGATACAAACAAGGAAGAAATTAACCATTTAATAATAATAAAGTATATGCAGTGTATCGAGGATTAAAACAAGTATTTAAAACCTTTGAAAAAAAACAGACCAATACTGTCTGTTTCCCGTTCGCTCGGCTGAACTCGGCTCAGCACTGCCCAGCAATTGTGTATGCAAATGAACCACAGAAGAAAAAGACAAATTCTCGAACAACGTAAGTGAGCAGGAAACCTCTAAAGACTATTGAAAAGAGCCAGCAAACACGACGTTATTGACCTGTTTACCACGGTACAAGCGCTTTCATCTCTGGATATTTCCTTATTTCCGTATTGATCCTTAATTCACGGAAAATCGCCAATAACCGTTTCACGATTTTAGCATGGTGGACCAAGGCAAGCAACCATTGGGACCGCCCTATTCAGCGATTTAAGGATAATATTGTAAGCTCCTTTAAGGGCTCCCCCGTCTATAGCGTAATGCTCTGAGAATTCTTGATATTAAGGCTTCACGGATCGTAAATTTGACGTACTAGCCGGCGAGGGGATCCAGCCCCGCGTGCCCTCGCACGTCTTCCTTCATATGAATCGAGAAAATGGAATATTGGCCACATATCCTCTCCCGGTCGGCATAGAATGAAACCTAATCGAACACCAACGGACAGCGGGATATACCAATATCAATTACCTGAAACGATTACTTCCAGTCATATGTCATTCTCATCTCCTGCGGATTACCTTTTTTAGATCAAACCACGGAAATCCGGATGCTCGCCGAGGAGACCGTGCAACGCGAGAAATTACTGAGCCACCAAAACGATAAATCTGATACTGAAAGCTGCGCGGCTTACCCAAACGCAGACTCGAAATTCTCTGTGAATGTAGGAACTCGGCCATACTTTGGTTCGCATGGTCTACGCAGCAATGAGCTTCCGTTCTCCAATAGTGACTGGCCCATTGATGCAACTCAGTATGTTCGTTCTCCCACCCGTATGTTCTCCAATGGTGTTTGGTCGTTTTCCCTAACATGTGTGCCCCATGGAGCAATGGCGCACCTTTACTAAAGTTGGTTCCCCCTTTCTGGACCCAGGACCCTAAAAAATTTCGAATTATTTTTGTGTTATTTGGAAACTATAAAATATTTTAATTAATTTAATGAAATGTGAAAAATTGCTTTTTGTGAATGTCTAGTATTTTTAATTTATTCATTTTCGAAGTGTCTTCTCAATGTTCAAAATGAAAATGTCTTCCAGATGTTGAAATGTAGCGGATGATAAATATGTAATAGCACGTAATGCGATTCTTACTTTGGATTCCAATATGAAGGTGATGTAGAGCTATTTGAATGGTCAATCTGACCATTTTCTTAGTTTTTGTCGTCCTTTGGAGGCAAACAGACGGAACGTATTACGGGAGGCCATGTTCGTCCATCTGCTGCACCTTGCAGACCCACTGAAGTCTATCAGCTGATTCCGTATAACTTCCAACTAACAGTTTAACCGTTACTAAAATTCCCGTAACAGAGTAATTCGTTTCACATTTTTACCTCGATTCAATAATTATAGAAAATTATTAATTGCGGGCGTTAACACTTATTTATTCATCGATCATCAAGAATATAAACAACAGTGTACAACAATCCGCTTATTTCCTATATTTGTCACAAACAAATTGCAGACCTATATGCAAGATACAAATTTTCTAAAGTAATGGAAAGAAAGGCAGATCGAATAAAAATTCATTTCCCCTTCCATTAATATTAATATGTTGAGGAGAATGTAATTTCAGTTCTTCCAAAGTTTTTACTGTTTTACATTTTATGCACTCATTTTTGTCACAACGCGGAACATCCTTCGATCATACCTCTCGAGGGTTGAATAAAGAATGATCTCGAAGTTTTCGGTGTATGTCGGCGCTGAAGTTGGTTTTAACTTTCAGTCTGTATTGTTAGAAACAAACTCTCGTCGCGTTTGTTCGATTAACAATTAGCTTCGTTGTTACGAAAAACGCAATTTGCCTAGGTTTGTGAAAACCGATAGCTGGAATATTTAAAAATACAGTTGTTAATGTACCCAGACAACAAGGAATATCACTCTAAGTCAACATGGAGGTGTTAATAAAACTTATCGCAGACAAATTTCTAAAAACTATTTGACACATTTTATAACGCGCTGTATCGACATTAAAATTACCAATTCAATGTTCAGATAACTGAAAAATAATATGCCTAGAAACAATTATTTGATATAAAATTATTATGTAACAATATTTCACTCTTTCCTACACACTCATTGTACCAACATTTCATAATTTCCAACAATATTGGAGAACATTTTTACACCGTTTAATTATCAACATAAAACGTTCCGGAATTATCGAGAAATAAACTATAACGACTTTTAAGTGTGTTTAATATTACAATATGTGATTGGCGTGTCGAAATAAGAACGGAACACAATTTAATAGAATATCGTAAGACGTGAACGCGAGGCGCTGAACAACATCTAGCAATTAAGAGAAATAATTACCGTAATTTTTTATCGGAATAACGTAATTATTAAATGAAATGTATTCAATTTGTAGAAGTAATTTATCTGAGTGTAAAATCGATTTATAATAATCACCGTGTTACGAAATTTCGTCGAGCGCCGCAGTTCCGCTAGCACCCCACAATTAATTATCTATTACTAGCATCTATTTGTAATGCGAATATTACTTTGGGCCGGAACATGTCCGTCATGAAAACGTTACTAGCAATTTGATGATGCAGTTAGATGCTATTAACCGTTTAATGACATTATCGGTCTTCGTCAGCTCGATTCCATTACGAAATACGTCACACGCTAGTTTGCTTTCTGATATCAATCTAATTGCGGGAGGCACACGAGAATGGAACAAGGTTGACAATATGCGTTGATACGATCTTTATAGATCCGATCAACTTTTTAGTAACATCAGAGCAATGGATTTACTCTTTGTCTCGCTCGATGTCATTCGGATATGCAATGTTTGTGCACTCGGATTCCTCGACAGCAGACCGTCGCGCAAAATTAAAGCGGTCAGCGTCAATCGCAAGATACTGGAACTAAATAAACATTTCTTCCTCCCACTAATAATTTTAATAAGTTTAATACTGTTTCATCGTTTACTCATTCTTTCCACTAAAATTCATTAAAAAATTAATCGTGTCTACTTCATTAGCGAAAAATGTGTTTCTTTTTAATTTGGGGAACATATTTCTTTTTAATTGTAGATTATTTTGCAGGATATTCCATATATGTGCATTTTTTCAATTTTCGGATTCCATTTTTAGATGCACATTCGCGACATTTTTCGTATTAAAATGATACCAAACACGATACAGTTCGGATTTTCCATGATTGTTTAATCCACGATTTAGTGGAACTGAATCTGAATCGGCCGGGCGACGCAACCAATGCGAGGCCACGCGTACTGTTTCCCTCGTCAGCGCCGAAAAATTTTCTCTACCCGCTTAGACATTTCTTGGGGGAAAAACCCCGTCTCTGGTAAATTTCACCCCCTTCCTGGAGGGCTGGAGTCTTACGCGCGGATACGGGTGGTGCAGTTTTTCTTTGTAGGAAAAAACGTGAAATATCGGTATATTTGGCAATAGCGTGTTACGAGCCGAGGTTTGGCAGCGTGCGGAAACCGAGGATTGTTTGGGATTTTAAGAGTTTTGGTATAAGTAGGAATAGTGCACTCCGAACCCACCGATGTTTCTTTCACCACCGGGTCGTCCGTGTGTGCGGAACAAAGGAGAACCCACCGATGTTTCTTTCACCACCGGGTCGTCCGTATAAAGGTGTACACTCCGGACCCACCGATGTTTCTTTCATCACCGGGTCGTCCGTGTGTGTGGAAGAATTGGATGCAGTGAAACTACCGTTTTACTGGTACACTCCGGAACCCATCGATGTTTCTTTCACCACCGGGTCGTCCGTATGTGTCACTGTCGGTTAGGATAGGGTCGTGGTTCCGCCGGTTCGTAACTTATTTGAAATTGTTAGATACACCTTGAGCGGCAAAGGTGTATCGTCGTAGGATGCTAGCGACTGGGGATCGAATAGGAAAGGTTATGATTAAACTTGACTCTAGGTTTAAGTTTAATACACGATAATATAATATTGAATCGAAAGGAATACAAATGTTTATAGTGTAACTTGTCGCGGTGTCGCGGACTAACCTCTCTGTTTACGCAACGAGGGATGCGGGGGCTATCTACTACAGAATCCCGTTTTGGGATTCGTACCGGAAGAGATCTAACAGTTTTGCTCGAAAGAGAACTAATACCCGATCTTGCTCGACAGTAATCGCGACGTGAATCGACGCGTACAGTATAAAACTCTTGAGATGAAAGCCCGAATATGAAGGGATTCAGTGCCCTTATATAGTCCCCAATATCGGCCTAGACAAGAGTGGGGACTATTGATAAAACAGGGTTCCCAGAAACGATGCAGATTGATGTATCGTCTCTAAGTGCCCCAAAATCTTAATGAGTGCCCTAATCTGAATAATTGCCCTGTTTTGAATAGACTCTTTATTTCGATGTGCAGCTCCAGAAGGGCCAAAGGTTAGCAACGGTTGCTGCCGCATACGTAACACCTCCCCCCTTAGATGAAACATCGCACAATGTGCGATGCTTTTACCCCGCTGGAGCAATGCGCATCGAAATGTATGAACCGTAATTTAAGGAAAAAAAAAAAAAAAAAAATCAAAAGTGTGCAAGGAGATAGCCTATTGCGATGTGTGCGTAGTGTAAAGTGTAGTGTGGGGTACTTAAATTAATGGTGATGGTGAGTGTTGTCCTTGGCCGCCCTCGTCGTCACTGCTTCGTCCTCTCCTTCTCTCCCAGAGCACCCAAATTACGCCAAGGTGCGTTTGTTCGGCATGGCTGGCACGCAGGATACTCTCCCATTTCCTTGTTCTGGATTTTGCCATCCAGAGATCTTCCCGTTGACTTCCTCAACAGGGACAGTTCTTAAGCATGAAGATCCTCCCCAATCTGGATTTTTGCATCCCCATGATGTACAAGGTTGTTGCATATCTCTCCTCAGCCTGGGCGTTGATAACTTCTCGGTCGAGGGTTTACTTCTTCGTTGTTGTTGAACCAGAGTCTGACGGGACTCCGAATCTTTGTGTTCTCCTTTATGATTCCTGCGTAATATTGTGACGCGTTGTCCTATCGTATTAGTTGACGCATCTGTCTTCCCTTCCGATGTGATAACTGGACGAGATAATGGCATATTTCTTGGTATTACGGCGGCACTCTTGTGAGATTTTTCGGATTTGTGTAGCACGTCGTATTTGCATTCTAAAAGCTTCAATTTCCATTTTAACAGACGTGAAATGGGATTTTTAACGGAGTGTAGCCAAAGCAAGGATTGACGATTCGTAACTAAGACGAATTTTCGGTCGTGTATGTATGATCTGAAATGTTGAATCGCATATATTATTGCGAGACATTCCTTTTCTGCGGTCGAGTAGTTCCTTTCATTCCGATTTAAACAACGGGATGCGTGAGCAATTGGTAAGTCCTTGCCTATTTCACCTTGGCTCAGTACTGCTCCCACTGTAAAATCAGAAGCACTGGGTGTAATGATGAAACTGCGTTTAAAATCCGGGTATTGGAGGGTTGGTGCTCTGCAGATTTCGTCTTGTAATTGTTCGAAACTGTGCCGTTGTTCTTCTGTCCATTTGAATATTATCCCTTTTCCCAAAAGCTGCGTTAAAGGCACTGCCTTAAGCGAATAATCAGGTACGAAACGTCTGTAACACTCCGTTAGTGCCAAAAATTGTTGTAACTCCTTCTGGTTTCCCGGTTCTAAAAAATTTTTTACGGCTTGTTGTTTTTTGGAATCCGGCCGTACTCTGTGTGACAATACTTGACGGGCCCCATTGCGATTACGTACTGTGGTCCTGATGGTATAGACGGTTTTCGGTATTTCTTGATGCGGTGGGTAATCTGTATTAGCTATTTGCTGTGGTATTCTTCTAGGACTTTGATATCTTGTCCACGAATCTCTGCGTCCATCCTCCGTATCCGAAAAGTTGATGAATGGTATAGATTTAAACGGCTGAGCGCGAATTATTAGCGCTTTATGTTCGAAAGAGATTTCCGCGTTTTCTTGTAATAAGAAAGCGCTTCCCAGAATGCCATCTGTTGGTATCTTACAATTCTTAACGACGTAAAATAGAGCTGGAATCCCATTGATATGTAGTTTGGTGGTGCCCATTGTTCGAATCGAAGATAATGCAAGGCCCTGTATATCAATTTCTTCACGGGAGATAATGTCAGCCTTATCTCCCAAAAATTCGAGGTCCACGAGGTTAACAGACGCTCCTACGTCTACGAGGAATTCCCCCTCTCCGATTTTCAATTCAGGAACTTTGACCCTGATTCTGGGCGTCGGAGCCTCCTTGAGTAGTTTCTTTCCTTCCCAGAAACTAATTTTTTCCTGGCGATATTCCTTTAATACGCTTATCGAATCGTCCGTACGATGAGCGTGATGGAAATCTGAATCCTCTGTACATCTGGCAGGAGAATATCGAGATCTGAGTTTATTTGGCGGCTTACCCTTTTCCCAGCATCTCTTCCCATCATGACCTTTGACACCACAGTTCCAACAGTAGGTATGTAGTCCTTCGTCGGTTTTGTGGGTGTTATGGCATTCCTCCTCTGCCGATTCATAGGAACGGCTAGGGGAGTGCGAGTCAATCCTATGCAGAAGCATAGCTGTCGCGTGCCTTGGACCTTCTTCGTACCCCGTTTTTGACTCGGATGTCTCCTTATCTCCGGAGTAATAGTCCCGATAACGCCAAGGAGATGGTGATTGGGGATACCGAGGTCGTTGACCATGGTCCCATTCACGGCTTTGTCGTTCGTCTAAAAATTCTTCTCCTTCGGCCCATCTCGATGATCGGGCCTCCCTAATTTCGCAGCGATTCCTGAGCCGACGCTCTATTTGCAATACAGCTTCGAACGCGTCTTCAAGACTTTCCTGTTTCTCCCTCAGATTAGCGAGCCTCCATCCGATTTGGTCCGGCAATCCCTCGAGGAAGTTTTCCAACAAGTCACTTTCCATCTCGGTGGAAATTTGTTGCGCGTTATTTCCGTATCGATCATATATCGCTGTACGAGTGCAGTCCGCGAGATGACTAACACGATCGATGTATTTTCTAAGCGATTCGTCGCCGCGAATTCTTAAGCGAGCAATTTCACCCCGGAAATACCCTAGATTCCGACCCGGAGCGTATCGTTTTTTCAGATGTTTCAAGAGATCCGCTACGTTAGCGAACGTCTTACCCCGAACACTGATTCTCGCGGGCCCGGTAAGCTTCGTTAGCACTATCGCGAGGTATCTATCTTCCATACCAGGCGGTGTCAACGTTAACCCGTCTTCGACCCGTTGCGCGAAAACAGAGAGTTTCGGGTTTTCCCCATCATATAAGGGTACTGAATCAGCTGCATATTGGACGCTAGTCTGATCATTTATTAAAATCATGGATTTAGCCATGGAGGCAGTTAGGTTGGCTATTTCGTCTGCCATAATTAATCCCTAGCTCGGACTAAAACCGTGAACTTCCTTAGAATCTTGAAATTCTAATTATCAATTGCATCTAGATGCAATGTTAACGAATGAGAACAGAGCAATTTCTATATTGCTTTGAGTACTGATGCTCTATCGTGAAAATCTTCTCTGAAGGAAAATTTGACATGGGTAATCAAAGCGCACTGCGCATAAGTGATTTAACCCCTAATTTCTTCGCGATTCTCCGACTAAATGATGACGGTCCCTCAGGCGCCTCGTCGGTTGTTTTGAATCGCGGGCAATTCACTTCCCAATTCGAATGACCAGGATTATGCTAGCATCCCACCGCTGTCACCAGTTTGTTACGAGCCGAGGTTTGGCAGCGTGCGGAAACCGAGGATTGTTTGGGATTTTAAGAGTTTTGGTATAAGTAGGAATAGTGCACTCCGAACCCACCGATGTTTCTTTCACCACCGGGTCGTCCGTGTGTGCGGAACAAAGGAGAACCCACCGATGTTTCTTTCACCACCGGGTCGTCCGTATAAAGGTGTACACTCCGGACCCACCGATGTTTCTTTCATCACCGGGTCGTCCGTGTGTGTGGAAGAATTGGATGCAGTGAAACTACCGTTTTACTGGTACACTCCGGAACCCATCGATGTTTCTTTCACCACCGGGTCGTCCGTATGTGTCACTGTCGGTTAGGATAGGGTCGTGGTTCCGCCGGTTCGTAACTTATTTGAAATTGTTAGATACACCTTGAGCGGCAAAGGTGTATCGTCGTAGGATGCTAGCGACTGGGGATCGAATAGGAAAGGTTATGATTAAACTTGACTCTAGGTTTAAGTTTAATACACGATAATATAATATTGAATCGAAAGGAATACAAATGTTTATAGTGTAACTTGTCGCGGTGTCGCGGACTAACCTCTCTGTTTACGCAACGAGGGATGCGGGGGCTATCTACTACAGAATCCCGTTTTGGGATTCGTACCGGAAGAGATCTAACAGTTTTGCTCGAAAGAGAACTAATACCCGATCTTGCTCGACAGTAATCGCGACGTGAATCGACGCGTACAGTATAAAACTCTTGAGATGAAAGCCCGAATATGAAGGGATTCAGTGCCCTTATATAGTCCCCAATATCGGCCTAGACAAGAGTGGGGACTATTGATAAAACAGGGTTCCCAGAAACGATGCAGATTGATGTATCGTCTCTAAGTGCCCCAAAATCTTAATGAGTGCCCTAATCTGAATAATTGCCCTGTTTTGAATAGACTCTTTATTTCGATGTGCAGCTCCAGAAGGGCCAAAGGTTAGCAACGGTTGCTGCCGCATACGTAACAAGCGAAAGGCAAGGCCATTTAACTATAACTTTTGAACTATGAAAAATATCTGGATGAAATTCCCACTAAAATTCATTAAAAAATTATTCCTACCTACTGATAACTATCGTGATAAATATATTTTTTCTAATCACTTTTTAGTTAATGAAAATGAAATTCAAAATTGTTAATTTATTACTTGTTTAGTAGTACTTCAGAGAATTTAAATCACCGATGTCTCTAATTATAAATTTCTCTGTATTTTTTAAGTATTCATAATTATTAGTATGAACGTTGTAGCCGATTATCGAAATCGATTATCAATCGATAAGACCGAGCAAACCTGAACTAGAAGCAACGCGCGTTAAGAGATAAACTAAACATAGTCTCGCAGTGGAATTACTTTGTTCGAATATTCCATTACCTTTAGGTTATTGATTAAAGACAGAACGCCGGCAGCAGGCACTGAAAATGGAAGTAAATAAAGATCAAAGGAGTAGACGACATTCATAAGCATCGCTTCGTGAATTAAAGGCGCGCAGCGAGGTAATTGGTAAATTGAAGTGCAAACAGCACATTGGCAACTGCGAGACTTTTGACAATTTCACGAGGCTTGCTTAAGCCCCGTACATATTCATCGTTGAGTGTTCAAAAATTAATCTATGAACGCTATGGTGCATCAGAAATCTTCATATCATTCTCAATTACTGTACAATGTCAAAGAGAGGCTTAAAAATATTTTTTTAAACAGTAATCCCTAAAGTAATGATAAAGAAATAATTTCTTAATAAGATTAAAAGTTTGCCTTTCTGCTAAAAAATTGATTAAGAAGTCCTGCGACGCGATACATGAATATTTTAAGATCATTAAATACCCATTTGTGTGCCTCTTAAAGCTTGGTAGAATATTTGATGCATTAGGTAACTAATTGTGGTTCACAATAGAATGATTCACGTGAATTAGATGCGGGGCTTGGTTAGAGGTGTGTAATTCGAGGCGAATATTTGAGTGATCCGATAAATGTTTCCACTACCGTGGGTAGTAGATCTGATCATTCTAGTTGTTGCCTCTCAATCATTCAAGTATTGTGTGTTTGTGCTGTCCTGAAATTTTCACACGCGTTTACCACTGATAAAGCACATCGCTCGTATGTATGTAAAACGTCGATTTTAACAAAATTTATACGTGACGAAACGCGTGAAAAAATATGTCACGCTTTCCATCATCCGTGTGATATTATGAAAACAATCATAATTGACAGACAAAAAGATTTCCAGAAATAATTTTATCCGATACGTAGAAAGGGTATAAAATTGCTCTTTTTAACTGTTCCGAAATAAAATTACTGTTGAAGTCTGTAGAATGATCAGCGTAGAAAATGATGGCTACCTGATTGAATAAAATAATTCTCCACGTAGAATTAACTTTCGTGTTAAATCAATGTTTGAACAAAATGGAGCCAGTGGATAGGACTGCATCATTAGAGCAAGAGTTTTTCCTGAGATGGTTGCAGAAAATCAGACCGATAACAAGTGGTCTGTTCCGAAGTGCGAAACACACTTCCATAAAGGTAGATAGGTTGACGCTAATTCCTTTTCCGAAAGATTTATGGTTGTCTCGGTCTTCAATAGGGCTTCTTATCGCAAACCATGCGCACTTCTAGGCGGAAATCGATTGCTAGGTCATTTTGAGCAGTCGAGTGCGATGCAACCTTCGGGTTATGTTATATCCGTGTGCAGGAGCTAAGCTTATTTCCACAGACATCTGGAATTTGTGAAACAGCTGAACCATAAAAAACAGCTGGAAAATGTATTCAATCTTTTTTATTCCATTCCTGTTTGACAGTAAACCGAATCAAACATCTTTCGTCCGTTTCTCAAGATCCACTCGAGTGCACATCAGTGAAAATACTAAATTTGAACGATTGGAAGAATATTTAAATTTGATTACATTTCTGCTTGAACAATCAACTAAAATTCTGAAAGACATTTCCAGAAAGATTTCAGAATACATCTGAGTTAGGAAGGTATCATTTGCAAAGTGATTATTTAATTTAAGCTTAACAATAAACTGAAATTCTGGAAGGCATTTATTTCCAAATTCAGCTCATATGGAAAATTATGCTTTAACAGAAAATGTAAATAATGTACACACTGCCGATCTTTCCCAAAACATTGTAATTTTGGAATTTCACGTTCCATCGACGATTTCTGCAAATATTTAATTACTTCTCCGGCATTTGGTCGCATTGTTCTATTAAGTTAATTAAAACTTGCGAGATACATAACAACGACGAAAAATTTACTGTCGGAACGTTCTCTAAACTTTCGTCTCTTTGATTCGCCGAACTGGGATCCAAGTGAAATTAATATATTCAAAGCAGATGTATGTCGGGTTTAAACTGCGAGAAGTCCTGGAAGCTCCATCGTGTTTAAGAGTACATACAAAGGCATGGGGAACTTCGAGGTAAGTCGAAATTTAGACTGTTTACTTCCCTAGAGAAGTTCCACGGGGAAAGCCTTGTTACTGATTAGCAAATGGCGGACATCCGGAGATTAAACGAACTTTTATTTGTTCAAATTTCGTTAATTGTATCCGTTTTTCCGGCGAACAATACCTGCGCCCCGAAAAGCCTCCTTGTCTGAACTTCTCTGTGTTCGGATCACGAGCTGATCGGAGTATCTA
The DNA here is from genome assembly GCA_963971365.1 of Lasioglossum villosulum. Taxonomy (NCBI): domain Eukaryota; kingdom Metazoa; phylum Arthropoda; class Insecta; order Hymenoptera; family Halictidae; genus Lasioglossum; species Lasioglossum villosulum. Next base: position 9,603,771 of record OZ020498.1, read on the forward strand.
CGAGCAAGCTTTAACAGCTACCCAAGTTTCGGCGAATGTCTGCGTTAAAGATCAATTCGTGCAAATTGTTTTGCAAATTACCGAACAAAAACACGCAGAACTTTTTCTTCTTCTTCTAACCTCTTTCCAAATTAATAATTTTGAGTTTTAACGATCGTAAATTGTTGTTTATGCACAAATGATATCTTTCCAAATTCTTTAAGATTATTATTTCTTTTTTTTTCTTAAATTCTTAAAGGTTTGTGCAAATTTTTTTTGCAAATTGCCGAACAAAATTGTACACACATTATTTTTGTTAGAATGCAATCAACTTTCTGTTGGCGATATTATACAATTCGTTATTTTTCTGTGACTCTGTCATAAATATTTGTTTAAAATATGGGTTGACATAAAATGCGATGGGTAGAATCTTTCGTGAAAATGTTTGCGAAGTGCGTGCGAGAGTTAATTACGATACTTGATGTTTAATCGTACGATCAAGCCGTTCAACAGTCTTCTATTATATTCGTTTAATTTATATTACAACAGGAATTACTGTTTTTGCTGCGCGCATTGTTTTTATAACGTTTTCACGTAGCACTCGCGGACCAATCTTTACTTAACGTTTGTTTGCATTTCATTTTCTCGTTATAGAGATATATTGGAACCATTTGACCAGAAATATCTGGAACACGCTACATAAATACACATCGTCGTTGTTTTACTTGGATTGTTACATTAGTTCGGTCTTCTTCGTATAACGCTATCCGGAGCATCCATTTTTATTCAGTGTGCAAATAGTAGAAACAATCTACGGTATAAAGTTGTATAAAATTACTTCAAATTCTTCCGAGTCGAATAACATGAAACAAGTTAAACAAATACAAAACTGTATGAAATTAACGTTATGAAATTATAAGGCGACGCGTTACGTGTCATGGTAAGCAAAAAGATAAACAACGTCGGGCAATAAATAAAGTGCTATGATCAAAGGAATAAATTGCGTGGAATAGTTTGATGACATAAGTTTGCAGCTTTAAAAGGTCTTGAAGCTGCGAGATGCATCAAAAACCTGATGCGGGAGACTGAAAGCACAGTTTTCTTTGGTATCCAGCTGGAAAGTGGCATTCATTGAGTGTGTACTGTTCGAACGACCTGTCTTTCAGCAGCCGCTTCTCTTCTCCGTGGTGCTGCGAGAAGAAGAAGAAAAAAGAAATACCTAGTTGGTCAAAGAGTCGCAACTCACCGCTAGATGATCCGTCTTCTCTCAAACATTAAACGACAGCTACCAATCTCGGACAGAAAACCGACCCGTTTCAAAGATTGTTGCAGCAATGGAACAAACTTTTGTTTGGAAAATTTAACACAACAGACAGAAACCTCCAGCCAAACGAGAGCAGACATTTTTGAAAAGCATTGGCCACTTTCAAATACATAAAAGCATTGGAAATATTTTGGGATCAATAAAGAAATTCGTATCCTATCGAGAAACAACGATCTCTTACAAAATATTAATCAAATTGATTTTATTAGAAAAATATATAAAGACAAAACTCGCTGGTCACATTTCGGAATAAATATCTGGAAGCGTAATATAGCACATGACAAATATTTAGTGTATAAAGTAAGGTGTCCTATACCTGGACAGCATGTCTTTCTATTTTAAATTTTATCACTTTAGATAAACAAAAACAATATTTTAAGAGTTTTAGCATACAGTTCAGAGTTTGTAAAGTAATTTTTAAAAAAATCATTGTTTAGATTAATATCTCGATTGTATTAACAAGAATAATTCAAACCTATAGTTGGACATGTTAAATTCAATTTAAGCTAGTACCTGGACAGAAGTAAAACCTATACCGGGACAAATTCAATTTACGAGTTGATCGAGCGAACGTAACCTAGAACGTTGGTTGGTTGCGCATGACGAATAGAAAACGCTTTGCGTAATCTTATCGTAGATTGTAGTATTGTATTATTTGACCAAATATATATTTATATCGTTAACCATTAAAGGTGCTTCTCGTTACGAAACCCACAGCATATAATTATATCTATAAAATCGAATTTTATTCAATTTTTATCAAATTACAAGAATTTCTGACACTGAAATTTTTCAGAATATTATTTGATATAACCTTCCATTTTTTAATAGAAAATATATGCGATGCAAAAATCTAGAAAAAATTTGTCCGCATAAATATTTGTGAGATTCTATTGATTTTTAAAAGATACAAAATTTTTCGATCCGGTCTACCACACAGGCCAGAGGTGTCCATGAGCAATCCGCAGAATATTTCAGACTGGAATAGTTCTAAACAAAGTATTTCTCGGAGTGCAGACAGGGATGTCGAACGGTTCGGCGCGTTTTGTCGCGGCTAATGTGCACGTCCGCCGGAATGAGATACGATAACATTGAATCGCGAGGCGAAAGGGGGAAACGACGAGTTCGGTGGAGCTATACGTTTCCTGGATACCGACGCGGAGATAGAAAAGTAACAGTGGTCCCGTAGGAAACGGTGGTTAAAGGAGGCTTTAGTAGGCCGTTGACTCAGCTTGATATTCCATGCGTTGCGAATTACGAGCGGCAGTAACATTCCTAGAACGATTCCAGTAGATATAGACGGCTATCCGAAGGGAGATCAGCCACGACGCGGAACCCCGGATCTCGGAATAGCTTCTCTCTCTCTCTCTCTCTCTACCTCCCTCTCTATTTCTCTATCCTTCTGTGAGAAGCATGTTGATTCTTCTCTGTGGTCAGCTAAGTTCTTCGAAATTCCGGCAGTTTATTTTCACGGCGGAGCGGAAAACTTTCTTTATCTAAGACGGTGGCGGAATGCAACGCGGGGATGGTAACGGTGCAAGGAAGTCACCGTGCGCGGATGCATCTTGAACGCCGTTTATGAAAATCGTGCTACAATTTCTTCTTCGCCGGGACGTGGAATCCCCCATTCGGATTTCTCCCAACGTTTCACAGGGAGAAGCCGATTTACATTTCGACGATTCGTAACAATTCGGGCCGAAGCGGAGCGTGAGCGAGCGCGCACGCGCGCCGGAAATGTTCAATGAAATCATCCCCCGATCTATTGACACGTGCGAATTCAATGTATCGCGATAAGAGTTTCGCTCGCGTCCAATTGCAATCTAAATTTCTGACGTTCACCAATTGTTCGCGTTCAACGGCCTTGAATACTATGCTCGGCTTCTCTCCCGATGCAAATACGATCCTCGAACGCCACATTCTGACGATCACTATTGCCTCTCACCGTACTCACCGCCTAGGAAGAAAGAGATGACGGTATCGATGAACTTCGCTGTCTTTATCTTCTTGCTTTCATTTGTCCGCAACGTGTCCAATTGACACGGTGCGGTGCGCGGTGGTACGAAGATCGTTGTGGTGAAAAAGTGGGCAACTATATTCACGAATTCCTTTTCGAAAACGAAAAACTGCAACGTGGAGCAAGACCTAAAATAAAATTATTCAAACGACGAACTTCACTGTCTTCGTTTCTTCGAGTTCGTTCGTCTGTTATTTTCTTTTGTGAACCCTGCCGAACCTATTTAATATTTCCAAACGAATTGTTTTCAAATAAAGAGCATTCTTTTATCTCGAAAATTACCTTAAATTTAGAATTACAGTTCGTTGGTAACGAAATAACTAATTCTGAATGGACTAATGAAAGTTGTAGAAGTTAGAAGTGAAAAAGTGGGCTACTGAATTTGCGATTTCCTTTTTAAAAGTTGGAAAAAAACGTTATTCCTTTTCGGCAGTTTATTTACCGTTCTGAAATCGCTAAGAATTTGATTTGTGTATCAACGAGTGAACCTCGCTGATTCTCCAATTTCTCTCGACCCAATCTCTTTTCCGAGTTCGAACTAGCGAAATCCGAAATTTGCGCAAACATTCGCAACGAGCTCGCAACAGTTTCAACAACGTTACATGTGTCCCGAGGCTATTAGTTAGAATCTTTCCGCGGGTTTATGAAACTGCTAGGACGGGAATTGATCGAACGTGTTTAGACGCGAAAGCGAATGCGAGCGACGCGTTTCCTTGAGTATTCTGAAATAGCGTCGCTGGTATAAACGCCTACTGGAAGTGCCTTTACACCGCCGAGCAATAAATCTACCTTCAGATTCCTGTCGAAATGCCAGACGATTTGTCGCGTGTCACTGCTCCACTAGTAGCAAACCACTTTCCTTTGCGCACCTATTTCAGCCGACCGGTGTTTCATAGTTCCCTCCGATCAAAAAAGCGTTCTCGCGACATTTTTTGCGCGGCTACTTTATGCAACGAAATAGCGCGCGTTCCTCGTGCCGGTGCCGCGCCGTGCAAGGGAAAATCTTCGGAAATGGTTCGTCCAAAGGAAAATGTCGTGGTCACTTTACGTCTATAAAGATTTACGATGATAAAAGCACAAAATATCTGCACAACATCTTATACGAATGTGCTTCGATTTCTTATGTTACCGTTGAACTGTGAATTTTCATGGGAGATCAAAATTTTCCGTATCAATTGCAGGAAATAGAATCCAAATAAAAAGTCCTTTTCTTCTTCCGTCATCTTAACGAATTGAAGACCGCATCGTGTGCAACTAGATGCGACAATGTCCATGGATCTAGATCAAATTGAAAATATGTTTAGAAAGCGTAACGAACAACTGTCTAAGTGGAGCTAAAGATTGTCATCTGCAAAACCATAAAAAGCGTCCACCTTTTGAACGCGAAATATTTATAGATAATAGAAGATCCCTAGGTTCCTTTATACTCCAGAGAACAAATATTGTCGCAGTCCTGAAGAATAGATTGTAAAACGGGCAACCGTTTAAGGGAGTCCTCTTTATCAACTCAGGATCGGTCGTCCGGCCATAAGGCGTGCAGTGTGGAACTCGCAGCGATAAATTACCGGCGATACTTTTCAATCTACGTGAGTGCATCGGTCCGAAACCTGTGGACCTCGTAAACGATCTACGGGACACTATGCTGGAAAGAAACCGAGGGTCGACGAGAAAGTCTCGCGCATGGTGAACGATGTAAAACGGCGTGGGAAGGAAGCAGCGATGTAAGAACGGCGAAAATTGCGGGATCAAGGCCGAGGAGAATTAGGGGTCGGTGCAGGAACAACAGCGAGCGAAGGGGTGAAAAGAAGTGTAAGATCGGTGGTTAAAAGGGAGGATAGAGACACGGTGGCAATATTTCTCGGTAAAGTTTCGACGTGTCAGAAACGATGCCGTCGCATATTGACTGCGGCAGTATATTGGACGCTGGATGAAGCCAGTGACGCTGGAAAAGGAAACTGCGAACGGTGCGACAGGGCCGGTCAGGTGAGGCTAGAGGGAGAATGAGGGTAGCAACGCCAGCAAACAGGTGTCATAAAGTGAGAACGTGTGTCCGAACGAGGGAAGGTAACCGGGGTCAAAACCAAGACGTGACGGCGTTACGTTTCGAGAGGTACCTTGGACTCGGTTGGCTACATGATTCGGGTGTAGTCATTGTTCAGGTTACAACCCCTCGGCTAGCAGGGACCTTCTCTTGGTTCAACTACTCTGCAATCGACTAGAAAGACTTTTTCTCGGATATGCTCTTCAACCCCTACTTGTTATTTTACTGGTACAGTGATTAGAACTTTTTTGCCGTTCACAATTAACGTCTTTGTGTTTAATTATAATTTATACATACGTATAGCCTCCGACCGTCGATAGAAAATTAAACGTGTTCCGAGAGATGAAGATTAATCACGTAGCTGCACGAGGACAAAGTGACAATTTGTGAATAATACGGGAACGTCGCATCCCTAAAATTATGCCGCTCTAATCCAGGAAGCGACCGCTAAAATCCGCGCGATGCCTGCCGAAACGTAGAAGCGAACATTTCACGCTCTCGCCAATCCTTCCGGCAAATAACGATGGATTGGTTTTGGATGATGGGAGAGAGCCGACTAAAACCTGGATACTGTGCGTGCGCTCCATTCCATCCGTTCTCAATTCGCATTCCCGGCGCGGCATCTATCTACAACTGTGTAATATCGAAAACGTAGAGTACATAGGCCGCTGCGTCTGATCCGGCTTCTCAAGAACCGGGGAGCTATTCGAAGTATACAGGCCGTACAGTCGGCGCCAAAGGAACGAAATACGCGCTCTACCGCGTATAATGCCGGGAACGTTTCCGCAACATTATCGACGAATCGTGCCGCGATTACGGATGCGTGTCGCCCATTCATATTTGATGCTTGTCAATGATCAAAAAATTCTTTTTCGCCCTGCGTCCGAACGCCGGAACGAGCCCAAAGACTTTTATTTAATATTTATTAAGCCCTCGACGCGAACACGTTCGCCGTGCACCTGGCGCACGACTATTGCGAATCTGCGGGAGGCGCGACGTGCAAAATTAATGACTGCTGATAATAATTCTTCCGCGACTTCGGACGGACTTTTCTTTAATATTTATCGATCCGCCAACGCTCTGACGGGACAAGCTGCCTGGCCGATAACGGCACCACCTCCTTTATCCGAAACTTGTCTGGTTATTTCTGTTGCAGAAGTCTGAAGGACGTGGCTCATCACATGAATTTGCGATTCCTCGTTCTTCTATGGCGGTCGCTTATCTTGAAAGGCGTTACAGAATGTTTAGTGGGAAACGTTTATTGCGATTCTACGTTATTAGTACCGTAAGGAATACGATTTTAACATATAGATTAAACACTGCGATCAATCTAAGCGAACAATCGCACATTGTGTAAATAAATTTGAACATTGTTAGAATTTTTGTTTGACTTGATTTATTTCGAACGACCTCCTAGATTGTTGACAAACATGTTTCCTTTACACTAAATTTGTGAAATAATGTAAACGAGATGATAATTTTTATAAAGTCTACTGAAAATGATCCGCATTAATCACAATTAATAGAATTTCCATTAAATCGATCAAAGAAAGTCTGTATTACCAAAAAGAAATAGAATTTCTTTTTTATTCTTGCATTAAGGTAGCTGACAAAATTACTTCGTCTATTATGATGTAAAATAATGCAGAAAACCGTGAATTAACACAACGGAAGATTGCTAAATTACGAAATTGCAATCCGATTATTGTTCCTACGATTGATTTGTGCTGCGCAATTGTTTTAATTCCATAAAGTATCCAAATTCTCTAAAATCGAGATTATCGTGAAGCCTATTTACCAGGTCGACTGGCCACGATGCAGCTTAATTGCTAATGAGTCCAGTGGATCGTATGAGCCGTGAAACGTGTTTCTAACCGGTTAGCTGTTGGCTTCGATAAATACACAAATTAGTTGCAGCTGGTTGCCTCGTGTTTGAAGTCCTGGGCGACTCCTGAAATCGAGCCAAGTGCTCGCTAGAAGCCCCCAGTGCTTCTAGACATCTTACTTGATGCGTCTCGCGAATTTTGACTTTTAAATTTTCGTACGACTAATTTCCTTCCCGGAGAGTGGAGAGAAAGCTGCCTCAGCGCGTTTTCTTCCGGTCGCGTTGCTGGCCTGGACAGTTTCGCAACAAACGCTGACTTTCCTGTGGACTCGAAATTTCGCGACTCCCGGAAACTGACTCCCCCACTTTCGCTTTTGGAAAGTTTTGATTCGCGACTGTGTTTTGTGTTTGCTGTTCAAGTGCGGAAACGCGAGCTGCGGAAAGTATTTGTACACAAAAGACGTCTCCAGACAGCGAATATTCCGTATGCAGTTTCGCGAATTCCGTGCAAGTTAACTTTGGCCGAGATGTAGATTATTGTTATTGCTTATATGATTTTCTTCAAACTTGCAGAAAATATACTGTACCAGGTACCCTGAAATGTAAGAAACACATTTTTTTATAAATATTTGAAGCTGATTCTTTGGTAAAAATTGGTTTTTCCACTTCGAAGAGTTGCCACGTGACAATTGTAAATTTTGAAAAATTTTATTCTACATTTTAGATAATACGTTTTCATCGGCGAGTCAGTCGATTTTCCAGTCCATTGCAATAATGGAGTCCAGCAAATCGATGTTTCAGGAAGTGAGGTGTTGAAATAATCGTGTAGCTCTTGCAGCATTTTCTGAATAATGTTCAGCGCTGTAAACTACATTATCATACTTCAAGGAAGTATTTGATACTTGAATAAATCAGATTAAAATTGCAATTTCGAATATCACAAGGTATTGAATTACTATTATCATTGCTTATCATTATCATGCTGAAAATGAGAAAATTCTCGATGAGATGAAACTTTCTGTCGGTCAGAGTAATTTTTCGTTATAGATACTGGTGAGTATATTAAGAGGACGCGCTTAAATGGATCACTATGTACATTATCAGCGTTAGATGATTACGCGGGGACCAAATAATTATGGCCGTTGTCTTCGAGGAGCTGGAATTTAATTTGACGTTAGTTAAATTACGCTTGTTATCAATTCTTGGTAACCGATCGATATTTTAGCTCGCATAGATCGCGTTTGACTTACAATCGATGCTGGATGGTATTACGGTGATGGATATTCACCGGTAACATTAGGAATCACAGGCTGCGAATTCTGGAAATCTCTATTGACGTTTATCGCCGCGAATTAGCATAACAGCGTAACGTTCGTAATTCACGAGCTATACATTTATCACGTGACGCGATTAATCTTTGTAGTATAAATTTATACGTTTAAGTCATCCGCGAAATTGAGCTGATAATTGCACGGGTGGCTATTTCGATACTTTTCTTTAACTTTCAGAACGGGCACCCTTCAAGTCGTGGACAGATTGTTTAATCTGCTTATTGACTAAGATATGTCGCCGTAGATCTTCATTAAGATTGTAAGATTATAATTCTTTAGTAGACAAATATTTCACTGGGAACGAGGTATTAGTGACAAGATATGAAACGTTCCTTTCCGAGCGCCTTATTAAGGAAAACAAATGTACCTGTACCCAGTAAATCTGTAGATTCCGATGAAAGCGCAGATTCAGTGGTCCCGTGGGTATGAATCATTTCCATTCAAGCTAGGGCTCGCGTCTGCTGATAACGCTTCTCAAAATCTCGTTTCCCGATGTCCATTAACGGTGTGTACGTCGCTTGCTCTTTCATTAAACTATTGCCAAATCTGATTGCATAGAAATAGTACACCCTATTACTCTTATGGTGGAATCTTCTTTGCGCGTCTGAATGCAGCGTTTTATTATCCATATGTACTCCACTTGTCGTAGCTCTCTGATCTGCTTCTGGACGCACCAGTTTGCGTTCCTATCATGCCATTTGGTATGTCTTTCCTTGTTTTCCACTTGCGAAGATAAGGAAAAGAGCATCGCCCAAACTCAAACACGCGCGACGATCGATTTACGATATGTGTTCGACGCGTACGTTTGCGTATTTTCGCTTCGAGATCTCTGAATGTTGCGTCAGACCCAAACGCAAGCGTTTTTGACCCTCCTTTCGAGGCAGTCAAGACGCAGAACCATGCGCTTGTCGACTCACTGCTTCAGAATACTTTTCGGACTACTGTTTCGGTTTTCGGATAATGATATACAGGGTGTCCCAAAACTACCCTAGGAGCCGAAAATGGGAGGTTCCTTGGGTCATTTGAAGCGACATTTTCCTTTACAAAAATGTTGTCCGCGGCTTTGTTTAGGAGTTATTAACGAAAAACACGGACCAATCAGAGCGCGATCTAGACACGCGATGACACGTTCGGCCAATTGACAGTTGGCGCGTCGGGCCGACTGTGCTAACTCGCGTCTAGGTCGTGCTCTGATTGATCCGTGTTTTTTGTTAATAACTCCTAAACAAAGCCACGGACAACATTTTTGTAAAGGAAAATGTCGCTTCAAATGACCCAAGGAACCTCCCATTTTCGGCTCCTAGGATAGTTTTGGGACACCCTGTATAAAGGTATCTCAAAGAAGAAGCTGAAAATTCATTGCCAATGCAATGATTTTATAAGGAAATCTTCTATAAACAACTCCGTGTGAAATAAAAGAGCCAAATAGAATGACTTCCTTTAATTACTTTAACGTGGTGGGGCGAATACTTAATCTGCTTCCTACTTTAAATAGCATCTATTCATCTTCACCGTGAATGCATAACATCCGCAGTCTACTAATCAGGTAAAAGTCGCTTTGCTACGTTGTTTACAGGAATCGCAACAAAGACAGTACGAAACAAGACGGAACACAAATGGCGAAGGTAGAAAATTACTGGGACGGCAATTTCACAGCGAGGCTCGACAAGATCAAAGCACTCGCGGAGTTTCGCGGGGGAATCAAGTAAATGTAATCTCGTTACGGAACACATACTGTAGGAGGAGGAGTGGGGCTAATCAATCAACTCGAAACGAGATTCCGTATCGTTCGCATCAGTATTGAGTAGTAAGCATCCGGAGCCACCGAAATGGTTCGAGTTCGAGAGGCAGAGCAGAAGGAAGCCGCATCGGGCACGCCAAATACAAATCGATCAAGAAGAAGGAGAGACGGGTCGTCTGTCGGGACGACACGTCGTCGTAGCAAAGGTTGTCAGGTTCGACAGCCACTATCTCGGAAGCCATCTTCCTCGTTGCTCTTCCTCTTTCATCTTGTTCGCGGCAATTCGAACGGCTCGGAATAGTAGGAATTACAGAGTGCGTATACTTGGTCACTTAAGAGGGACTTCTCGTGTAACGACAGCGAAAACATGTTTTACAACAATTTTTTTCGGTATAAGCATTACATTTTTGTAGTTCAATTCTTACTAATTACTAAATAAAACCCACGTTTCTCGCATGTTTCTTTAAACAGTGGACCTAATATATATATATACATACACATACATACATATATATATATATATATATATATATATATATATATATACATACAATACATACATACATATATATATATTTAATTGCTTAATTACAATACTTTTTCATATAAATTTAATTAATCGGCCGAAAAAATGAACTTTTCTTCCGGACCCTGGAACTTCTCGAAATTTTCATATTCTTCATTCAAAACAGGTTCAATTCCAGCATAAATTAGCCTAACTTTACCCCTTATCAGTGGAGGGATGACTCAGAGTCACCACTATAAATTGCTGTATCATTATTCACAATATTATTTACACTATTACGCATGCCGGTATCGAATCTCTTCTAATTTTTATAAATTTGTAAATTCAAAATAATATTATGATATCAACAAGTGCTTCTAATATTGAGATACATTGTTTCATACTTTACTCACCAAATTTGGTCACAGATGGATGAAATCCTTTAAAACACTGAAGACGTTCAGATTTTAGGATGCGTTGCGGAAGAGGTTTTCAGTGAACGGTGCCCTGAGCGTTCGAGTACGGGGATCATGAAAAACTAATTACCAGACGTGTATAAAATCGGGAGCAGGGGTGATGGCTTGATCTCTGACCAGGAACGTTTACACGTTCGTAAGCCCAGTGTTTGGCCACCTTCTCGACGCGATGGTTGGTTAGAGCCGGGCATCTCTATCTTCGTAAATCTTCGCGAACGCGGAGAAATACGGCGGGTCATTGCAATTTGTTTTTATAGGGAATTGGGGGTGGGGGGCTGCCGTCGGGGCTCACGAGCGAAGCCAGGAATTACCTTGGGATATCTATGCGGAAATGTTGAAATTTCGCTGGTAGCAGATAGGAGGTAGCACGCCAGGGGGTAGAGGTCAGTCTCGCGTGATGGCTAACGAGTCCACTGATCGTTGAAAGAAAAGTGGGCTAAAAGGAAGAAACCTCTGGCTGGAAAGCTCCAACATTGCGGCTTCCACCCGCCAGGCATTTCACATGAAACAATTTTGCGTAGTGCAAACCGTGCGGCGCATCGTTACATACTTGTTTAATGTACGAGTTTTGCATTCACTTTCTTTCGGCCGCGGCGAGTACCATTTCCGAGCCTGGCCTCGTGTAACCGATAACGCTTTCACGTTGCACGTATTATAAACTGACTAGTTTATGATTTCGTTCCTGTCTCGAAACTTCATGCAGAATTGAAATTTTCTCAATCGATCGAGTCGCTCGTTTGGCAAATCGATTACAACAGGTGATCTTTTGAACAGGCGGGAAAATTGCACACAGATACCTCCTTTCTTTATGATTATTGTATTATAATTAGACAGCGGATTTTATGCATTAATGAGAAAAACGAGTAAGTGTAATTTGAGACAGTAAAAACATTAGAAGAATCTGAACATATTTAGAATAGAAATAATTTTCTATTTCACTTTTATTTTACATAAAAATCCGTTGTCTAATTATAATAGTGTAAAATATTATAGTATATTCCTAGAAAATTTTACTTAAATGTACCATAATTAGATATTTTAGTTTAAATTATATTCTCAAAAATTTCTCATACATTTTTTCGCCTGAAAATATCATAAATATAACACGAGAATCAGGGGACACATAATAATGTAACATTCGCAGAAATTGTTATAGGAATTGTTCGTATTAACGTAATAATAAATTTCATATATATTTCGGAGACAACCGTTCGGAAATTTTCGTGTTTTATTATTTATTTTGAATGGAATTTTAATGATGCTGTACACGCGTGCTGCAATATTTGCGTGTCAGAAACACGCGGAAAATTCGCAGCAGTGAAAAATCCGGGAAGGAGAATGATTGTGCCTGTGATTCTGCTTGGAAAATGAGCATTCACCTAAACAATACGATCTAAGGACAGCTCAGTTGTTCCGTGAACGTCACCTGGCACATGTCGATTTTTTTACGAGTCACTATAGCGTATGTGAAATATGGTCGTGCTGAAATCGTGGTCTTTCTTGAGCAAAAATATTTTTTAACGAACAGCGCTTTAAATTGTCATAAATTGAAAGGGTTTATTCCAAACATTTATCGCAGGATCCATTTAAGGGTTAATTGCGAAATAACCTTAGCAGAAGAGTAAATAAAAAGATTGTAAAAATAATAATATAAATTCAAAAAAAGAAATCCACCCCCACGATTAAAACATAAAATTCTCCACTGCAGTAACTTTCGAGAGTCGTTTAAACGAGAACCACTGCAACCGTGAATTTACAAGATTATGAATTTATTAATACGAGTTATCAAGGACGTGTGGTGTTTTTTTAACTGGAACATGTAGTCACGAACGAGTGCAGTTGAACGAATGCACCCCAAAAAAACCGCTTTCCATGGTTAACACGACAGCTGCAGCTGTAGTTGCGCGTAGCCGGAAAACCAAAAAAGATTCTTAATCCGCATGAGCGTGGTTATCAACTGAACTATAATAAAAGAAATATGTAGAAATACCAAAGGGAAGTCCAACCGGAACAAATAGTTTTAATCCGTGGAAAACAAGCTTCTCTTTTAACGTCAGAAAATTCTTTTGAGGTATGTTACAACGTTGAATATAATATTCGTACGACATTTCTGCCGTATAATAATCGTTATAAATTATCGTGGTCCGTATGATACTATTTCTTTCCCGGTTCTTTTGCTTTTCCATCGAGGGACTAAAAGCATTCCTTTCAAACAGAAACGCTGAAATTTCCCATTTATTCGGCTTCGGGGCAGCGAGATAATAACCCATTGTCGACACGAACGGTATGCACCTAATTAAAAGTTTCGTTTCGCGGATACACGTCCAAGAAACTCATTACTCACTATGTATAGTCCACGTCGATATTAGTATAATAGGCTAATCCCCGCTTCATGCGTTACAGAAGTTTCGAGTACGTCTTTCTCACAATCGCTTCCATTGGACGTTGATGAAAGGATTGTTTTTTTGCGACATTTTTATCTGTACTTGTTCTCTAAAAGTTTCAACGAAATTGGTTGATTAGTTCAGTTTATCAGTTTTCTGCTTTTAAGAGCAGGTTCATTTGAATCAATTTGGAAAGTAGAAAAATCGAGCTTTAATTTGTTCCGCTTGAAATGCTAAAATGAATGCGGAAGTGTACGTATATCATTTAATTGAAACGCTAACGTTTTGGCTTCAAGTGGCCTCGGGCTCAAGTATTTATTGCAGTAAAACTATTCTACATGAATTAGGTTGATGTTTGCTATGCAAATCCTCAAGCGCATTCTGTTATACTATCCTCTATGCGGCAGCACACAGAGCGACCGATGAGGATTCAGTAGTCATTTTCGGTGCTTCTTCGGATCATATTTCGTGGAAGAAAATAGTAATAAATATGAATTTCTAATTTACTTTTAGGACGAGTTTTAGCCACTCTAGCTCTTTTTATCCATTTGCTTACTTATGGAGTACCTCCCTCCAGTTGTTTCAGTTTTTGTTTCCCTTCATTGAATCATATTAAATTTTTGTAGTCTGACAAATATTAAATGAATTGAAGAAGTGTACGAATTTCAGTCGTTTTAGTGTTCTCCTATCCATTTGTTTTTCTACAAAATATGTATGTATTGTGGTTCCATGTATACGAAACAAGTTGAAAATTTTTAATTGCTTCAACCGCTTTCCGGAGATAGGGTCATTCGAAAACCGATTTTTCAGAAAATCGTTTTTTATATAGCTATAGATCAAACTCCGGACAAGTAGAGTCGTCCGATCCAAACATTCTGATTTTAATAGAACTTTGCGTGTCTGTATAGCATGATGAAGCCTGCAAGAAGCGTCTTTTTTTTATTGAAAAATCACTTTGAAGGGTAAAATTAACCCTCAAAGGTTCCCGAGATTTTTTCTCGTTTTCTGATGGCTAAGAAGCTAATAAAAAGCTACGTTACTACATAAAGGTATGTGATGTATTCTTGTGCGATGGATATTGATTATCTTTCAGGCTATCCTTCCTCCAAATATTCATTATAAATGATTTTTAATGAGATTCTATTTTGCTGTAATGGAATACTGTCGAATTTAAACACAATGTTTAAACTAAAGCTGAAATCAAAAACATTGTTGACGAGGCCATGTGTTTTTAAATTATTACAAAAAGTATCGATCAACGTTATTTTTGACGCTATGAAAAACAAATCAAGAATTACGTTTCGCATAAGCTTTCATGCTGTCAAAATGTTAAAGGCGAGTACGTTCGTTAGAATCAGTTTTAGGTATAACAATTAAAAGTAATGTGGACAGACATAATGTTCGGATAGTATGGATTGGTCTACGGGTAAAAGCTGCTCCATGAAATACATATTCGTCGGGAATACTTTTTCGGGCGTAAAGTTCGGACATTAAATAGTGGGGGATATAAAATTTTGTTAAACGATTTCCACAGATCATCCGTACGATTTTAGCTGGCGCACGCAGATCGAGTTTATTCTCTGAATAAGTTTCCTTTCTCACCAGAGGACTTTCGGGAGAGACGTAAAATCTGTGATATATAGCACCAACATATCGAACAGTTCAACTTCAGAAATTGAGTCGTATTTGTTGGAGTGAATTGATTCTTTCATGGAAAATATAACTTAACCGATTCCCTCAGTGTTTTCACTTTTCGAACGTAATGTTGTTCACATCAAAAAGTTAGCGAATTTCTAATTATTAGCAAAACGTCTACGATCTAATTTTCCTTCAGATTCACAGCTCACACGCGAGCATACGAATTTGCATGAAAATGAATTAATATAAAATTTTTAGAATCGGAATAAAATTTTTTTGAATGTGCATTTCACGGTCTGCGAATTCGTCGAGTTGTAATTTTTTGAAAAATGCCTAGCGAAATTCAAGTCCAGAAGAACTGTTCCGCAGATCGCGGGAGCGCGACGATTAAAAAATATGAGAAGACCGGAAAGCTGATGAAGATTAGGTTACTCGCATGATCAAATTTCTGGCGAGGGTGAAACCCGAAATTCGTTCGTGCGCGTCTCTTTTCTTCTGGCCTTCGTTAACGCGAAATTGCGTAATAGAGATTGTCCAGATGACCCTTAAAAGGGTCCGGAGACGAGAGGAAAGGTTACACGGTTAGCATAAACCGCAGCGTTTTTTCGACTTTACAGCCTGCTAATTCTTCAAACAAATGTCCGGATGAATGGGAAGCACGATACGTTCCAATTTTTGTTTCATTCCTCTCTGCTCCACGGAAGTTTAAAA
The DNA here is from genome assembly GCA_963971365.1 of Lasioglossum villosulum. Taxonomy (NCBI): domain Eukaryota; kingdom Metazoa; phylum Arthropoda; class Insecta; order Hymenoptera; family Halictidae; genus Lasioglossum; species Lasioglossum villosulum. The sequence goes on from OZ020498.1 coordinate 9,619,740, forward strand.
TATAGTTTCACAAGTGGGCGGGGGAAGTTTCTCTTCTCCCCCGGCTAAAGAGCAACCGATGGGAGATATTTAAATGAAACGGAAAGAAAACGTGTTCGAAATTTGTACGCACTGTTCCACGTAATTACTTTTCCGCGTAATCAACTTTCGCTTCGCTATATTTCAACAAAGTTTTAATAAGTTTCTGAATATCAAGCCTTGTGCGTTTTTCGGGCTGAAAACTCGAACATTTCCTGTTCTTAACTACTGGTGTACTCTCTAGAATAATTGGAAGTATCTCGGTAAATTTTTCGGACGATTCCAGTATGAGATAGATCACAGTTTGAGGAGACAGTATACCATTTCAGGGTTAACCCCAGCCATAGTACCCCTTTGAAAACAACCCACCATATATATTCTATACATACAGGGTGTTCGACTACAGATGGGAGAAAATTTAAGGGTTGGTTCTTAACGATGATATAAGACGAAAATGAAGAATACAAAAATTGCGATTTCGGCTTCGTTATTTAGCTATTAACAACACGACAGTCACGTATCAAGAGACAGATGCATGCATAACTTGGTTACCATTTGGGACCCCAGCGAGGTGAAAATGTTTAACAAATCGTTGGACAACATTGAACTCTTTGACGTTCATAACATACACTTTTGTTAGACGCGTTGTTGATTTTTAATTGCGAATAGTTAAACAACGAAGCCAAAATCGCCATTTTTTTATTCTTCATTTTCGTCTTATATGATCGTTCAGAACCACCCCTTAAATTTTCTCCCACCTGTAGTCGAACACCCTGTATATTTCCCATAACCGAGCATAATGAAATGCAAACACAAACGACCTAGAATTGCGAAAGACGTCTTACACGAATTTAAACTACGAAATATTCGTTTACCATGTTTATTCGTTGCATTACTTGGCTGCTGCTTATGCCGACTCTACAAACGCGTTCGCATGAATGTTCGTGGGATCAGATTGGCTCGGCCAACCTCCGAAAAAGAGAAAAAAAAGAACTAGAAACAACCATGGTACCGTGCAGGAGTCGCCTAACAATCCTTGGGGACCGGGCAGCAATTTTACATTCCGCATCGGCTAGCTTCGACTTCCACTTTCACGAGGACGGATTCTCCAGGAAGCACATGGAATCTGAGGTGCGCAATACGAACAAACGAAGTAGTTCGACCTAGTGAAACTGGTTGGTTCCCGCAAGCAGTATCCCCTTTTATTCCCCGGAAGATTTTTGCGGGACCTCGCTTCACCAACTGCACTCCATCCGAAAGACTCCTTTCTCATCCTCAAGATAAGGCATCTCAATTTCAGCGACTCCCTTTCTCCCTCTCCTCTCTCTCTCTCTATCGCTCTCTCTCTCTCTCTCTCTCTCTCTGTCTCTAAAGCAGACACACTCATACACAGTCTTCCTCGTCGTGTTTCTCTCTTCCCAAGTCTGTTCCTTCCTCCCTCATGTTTCATCTTTGTTCGTCTCTGCCTTTTCTCAGGATGCCACGAGACCCTCTTTAACCTCTTATGTAACCGAACCGCAAAATATCGATCGATGTAAACGCTTTCGGTTCGTGGAAACTGCGCGCATTATCGCGGATTAAGAGTCCATCGATTGAGTAACTATTGCTGTTGCGATATTCATCATAATTCAATTAAGATACGTAAGGGATTTATGCAGGACATTAAATATACCGTCGATCTATTCGTCAATGCTCAGTACTCTATTTTCTCGTATCTTACAGATAGACCGCGGATTTTATGTATTTTTTATTGAAATGGGCACGTACAGTTTAAAACAATGGATATTGTTAAAAATATTTAAGGACATTGATGTATTTGTTTCAGCTTAATAGAATAATCAAATGAAAAATACAATTTTTATTTGGCTCCTGTGTCCTGCAATTGATACGATTATTTATTATTTTGCATAAAATCTAGGTATACAAGTGAATGAATTGCAAGGATCCAGAGCTAATCTAGCAGTAAACACGGAAGAGTCAGGCCAATGCCGTATTGTAAGCTCTGGTATCTGTGATCAGATAACACGAATTCGGGAGTAATGCCATAACATTTTTAGCGTCGTTCGATGCTGGTTTTACACCGACGCTTAAGTCTCGACTGTAATGAGTTTTCGAGGAATTCGGTTGATCGTGTTCCTCCGGAGTGGGACAACAATATGCTCATTAAAAAGGCAAGTGCCTGGCAATGGTATGGGACAACTGTGGAACGGGCTCCGCGAGTGCACTCGATAGTGACTGCCAAGTTTAGAGGACTTCGCAAGGGGTTCGGCCTCTGGGACAAGTTGGACATCCTTTTAACTGCTACTAAAGTGGTGAGTTCGTTTCCCTCTCGACTAGCTGGCCGGTAAGCTTCAGAATCCTGGGACGTTCGATTGAAATGCGCGGGTTAAGGGCAAGGACAATTCAAGGGAGAAGAAAACCACTTTGTTGGCGAGTATCGGATGCCTTACCGCCTCTGCAACAAAATGCTTCCACTTTGATTACATTTCCGGGAGAATGGAAAGTAAGATTTCGCCCGGAGCAATTGTTCCGCTGACGCCCCACCTCTGTTTCATCCTTGTACACCGGGGCGAGGCGTTCATAATTATTTCACGGTGACTTTACGCTTAATCTACCTTTCGAGAGGCTCGTAAGAACATTGCCATGTTGCTGCGAGCATAACAACACTCCGCTGAAACAATTAACGCGCTTCTCATTGTGCCGCAGTCACGATTGAACTTTCATTCGCTTCTTTTCCAAAAAAGAAATTGGAGAACAATTGGAAAAGGTTGTGAACGTATACAGGGTGTCCCAAAACTAGTTTAGGTGCGGAAAATGGAAGGTTCCTTGGGGCATTTGAAGCAACATTTTTTTTACAAAAATAGCATCTGCGGCTTTGTTCAGGAGTTATTAACGAAAAACACGGACCAATCAGAGCGCGATCTATGTCGGTCCGTGTTTTTCGTTAATAACTCCTAAACAAAGCCGCGGACGCCATTTTTGTAAAGGAAAATGTCGCTTCAAATGACTCAACGAACCTCCCATTTTCCGCTCCTACACTTGTTTCGGGATACCCTGTAGAAAATTCCAAAGACAGCTAAGTTCTACACGATTCCCAAGATTTTGATTTTATGTTAATTAATTACAATTTTATTTACATTTAACGTATTCGGTAAAAAAAAACTTTGTGCAACGCATACGAGCATTTTCTTATTTCACATTTGTAAAGTTTCAAATGTTATCGTATATTCTTAATGTATGTACACTCCCAAAGAAAAAGATAGCACACGCGTGCTAACTTTAATTTCTCGCGTTACAAGTATGATGGAGGAAATAAAGACTACCTTTTACTAATATGTAAACACTACTCTAGCGGCCAGCCGTACGTACAATAAAACATTTGACGTGCAAATGGACGGGTCGGTTTACGAGGCTAGCAACAATGAAGCTATTTTTGAGGAAGCCGTTTTTAGCAAGAACAATTTACATGTTGAACCCCTCTCACGTAGGGAAGCCACTTCAAAATGTGTGCGATCTTGCGGGTAATATTTTATTTATTAAATATTTGGAGTGGCTTGAATAATTCCTACCGACGCAATACGTATTACGTATGCCAGTCATTTTAATTCGTCCGGACGACCGCAAAAGGAACTCGCTGTTTAAACATAGATCGCAGACGAAAAATGTTGCGAATCCCGAGAACAGTGGAAGTCCTTCCACGGTTCCTTCACATCTGACGGCACGCTTAGAAATACGTAATAGCAGAGTGCATTCCTTAAGGGAATGGAGAAACAAACTGAAATATTCCGGTGACAGTGAACAAAGTTTCTTGAGGGGAAACGTTCCCGGTTCGCCTGCTAGGTTCGCGATTTCCTTGACGGTACGTCGGAAGTATTTCGTTGCTCTTGCGATTTCGTCATATGAAATGGCATTATGTTTATTTTATGGTCCCTGTGCCGCTGCTCTGCGAGGACCATAATCGTGCAATTACAGCTGCAGATGTCCAAGCACTTTTCCGATGTCCAAGCGTGTATTTATCCAACAAATAATATCTACAATATTATCGGACGGCATAAGAAGTATTTTTAAGAAGTGATTCAGGTAGAATTATTTTAAAGAAAATTTACGAACAACTCGCATTCGGTGCGACTGTAAAAAAATAATCAATCGTGATGATTTTATTTCTTTTTTGTGATATGACCACATAGAAAAGTTTTAAAATTTTTTGGTAATTATTTACTTTAGGGGCCTCCTCGCCGATTTTGATGACCATGTTGTCAAGGTCATCATTCTGAAATACTTTTTCCTATACATGTTACCGCCGCTCGATTTTAGTTTCCGAGATGTTCGCAAAAAAGTTTCAACATCTCGAAAAGTGATCGAAGTACGTCTAACCATCGGCGGCCACAATTTTAAATCAAACCTCACCTTTTTTTAAGGGCGGTGGGGGAACGCTATTAGGCACCTGTCTCGCAGCTGTTGTTTGAGTGGGTAGTGCGGTACTCGGCTCCCCCTTAGATGAAATTTGGGATATTATTGTACCTGACATACTCGCTATACCCACTAAACCCCCACCGCCCAGGTCTCACCAGACCTTCTCCACAACCCTGGTTCCACAAATGAAAAAAGGGGTACAATTTTCGTGGCCGAATCCACGCCTGTTCTTGGCCTCGAAAATCAAACCTAACCTCATCACAACTCATTCTATTTGTATGATTTTTCCCTTAGTAGGATAACTGCACCAGTGAATGAACATTTAAGAAATTGTTCAGGAAAATATTTTATTTAAAAAAAAACTATGTGAATTAAAGGAATCTCATATATGCCAAATAGCTCCCTATACTTCATTTGTCAAAAATAAATGAACACAAATACAATGAAATTATTATTATTCTTCTTTATTAAACGTTAAATCAAAAATATGAAAAATACCAGTCAATGAACACTACATTCTAGTAATTGAATAATGCTAGTCCAATCAATGAACAAAATTACTAAACAATATTCTCCTATTTATTTAACTCTTTAATCACAATTTTATCGCTAGTATGCCGTCCGGGTTAAAATTTGTTAAAATATACAAAAGCGTTCATTTACTGGTGCCCGTTCATTCACTGGTGCAGTTACCCTAGTTCAAATTCCGGATTACAGCTGCAATGCAATAATTATGCGAACAGAATGAGTTGTGGTTAGGTCGTAGAGGGAGCGGAGAGGATGTCCGTCAGGCCGGCCCGACCACGCATACGAAAAATTCAATACAGTATTAATGATAGTTTTTTGCGAATATCTCGAAAACTAAAATCGAGCGGCGGTAACATGTGTAGGAAAAAGTTGTTCAGAATGATGACCTTGACAACATATGTGAAGGTCATCAAAATAGGTGTGGAGGACCCTAAAGTAAATAATTACGAAATGTTTAGTCTCTTACAATTTCAAATTCACCTAAAAAGGGTAGCAGCAGTTAAGAATGATGTATCTAGAAAGAGAGAGAGAAATGTCAGGGCACTTCCGTCTTCTGAATAATAAAATTGTTTACGTTTAGCGAGGATTTTTCTCATTCAATCACTATTAAATTGCGTGGTTTGCAAATTCGATGCGACGGCGATTTCTTGTCGAGCTGATGAAGACAAGGAAAAATTCAACAGCCGGGACACATTGTTCAGGTGGAAGTTCGTCCGGTCTTGTATTCTCATTAGACGGACGCAATAATTTGCATTAACATGTTGTAGATTATACGATGCCTGGCTGCGCGGGCCAGTTACAGCGAGAGAAAGAGAGACGAAATATTTCTTTCGTTGCGGTCGGAAGGCGCGGTCTGGCGTGAAACTTTCTCACTAAATAAAAACTCAAAATTCTGCACCCATAAGTTCAGCCCGGGGAACTGTGTTTACGGAAACCCTAACGTGGAAAACGCAGAGAGTGCTTTGTACGTCTACATATAACGCGTTCTTTTCCAAGTCCAGCATTAAAATTAATGGCCTGGCACGTTATTTCAGCAGTGTGATTTTTAAGCACGTCCCACGGTGCTCCGCGGTTGTCCTATTCTTCTTGAATGCCTGGTATTCATTTTGTCGACGTTAATGCCTTATATTATTCAACCGTGTTGTTGTCTTATCGGGTATTAGCTAGGTTATTAGTCTATTGACGTCTACATACCACATCTTATTTTACCACGTTTCTATTAGCTCGCTTTCTTGCCTGTCTGTTTGTCTGTCTGTCTGTGTGGTACAAATCTTGCAATTAATTTTGAACTAACTTGCCGATGAGCTAGAGACTTGAAACTTTAAACATAGCCCAGAACTGGATGACAATGCAATATTAAAAAAATTTTTTTTTAACTTTGCGTTTAGGAGATCATAAGATTTGACCGGGATTCGAATCCGGGCCTCACTAAATACGCTCGGTAGTGATAGTAGTCTCGCGTCTCGCGTTTGATCGTTTGTTTTCAATATGCCAAGATCGCAATACCGTCTGAAATGTATACATGTATCTGTTATAATCGCATAAAAATGTTTAAAATCGCAGAAAAACAATTATTTAAATAAAAATAAAATTTTTGAAAATACCACCTTTTTAAAAACGGACTAAAAAATATATAATCATTTTTTCTAGTCCCATTCAGGTTCCTAACCACATACAAATAGTCCTGAAAATTTGTGATCGTGAATTTTTAATAGCTATGAAAATGCTTGTAAGATAAATCTTTAAAAAACGAAAAACGTGGGACGCAAGATAATGGTGCGGAGTGTATCATATAATTTACAGTGCAATAAAATGATTAGTGATTTAGGGGTTTATAGGATTTAGAAAGAGGGAAGTGTCTTCTATTGACTAGAAACAGTGCAACAGTTAAATATGTTCAGATAGTTAATGAACATATACATACATATAAATGCCTCTTACAAAACAAGTGGCCATAAAGTATTTTCCAATACTTGAGAAACCCAATGCATACAAGATTTATGCTGTACAGTAACATTACTGCATATTGCAACGCACATCGTCGACTCGTTCATTACCGATTCAGAACACTATGATAAGCAGCGAAGATACATCAATAAATCCATACGAAACAAGAACATGGTATGCCTTAGGCGTTCGGTTATATTTAACAGTTGCCGTAAGTGCGGATACTAGGGTCTACATATCTAAAACTTGGACCTTTGAAGAACATTTGAGCGTCTGTGGAAACGTAAAACTCATGAACAGTCTACTAAAGCTATCACAAACAGAATTACATCACCAATAACCATACTAAAAGTAAATATCATATATGTATATATTTTCAGAATAACCACTATTTTATCTGATATTTGTATTTAATTCTGAAAATTACATTTTGAAAAAGTAAATTAAAACCAAACATCACATGTAAACCAGTATCTACTTTTTTCTATCTGTTATTTGCACTTAATATTTGTGGCCTCTACAAATATTATATAGACACGTTACTGAAAACTCCATTTCTTTATCTATACGTAAATAAAGCCTTCAGAAAAACAGAATGGAACGCGGAAAAAGTGCAAAATTAATTTTTTTTCTTTGAGAAAGATTTTTCGTAAATAGGAACTATAATTTTGACGATCGTCAACGATGTTCTTATGGGAGGTGGTTTTAGGGTAGTGCACTGTTCTTCAGTGCAAACACGATTTCAGCAAAGAAAACGATTTCTTTTACACGTTTTGAGTTGTGTTAGACGATTGAGTATTAAAAGACTCGAAGAAGGGTAAACATTTCGTAAATATGAGTGTGACGTGGTATGTGTGGAGGTCAAGTACGGGAAATTCAGGGTGTATCGATCTCTCAATTGTATTGACGAGAGCCAAGTAATCAAGATGGAGTCAATAATCCATGATCCGTTCAGCCTGGGAACTGGTCTACCCAACGTGTAATTGGGATCAGTGCTTATCTGTTGGCGCACACCGGGTTTCAACTCCCTTGCCAACATCCCCGTTTTGCCTCCTCATCGCCTTTGCGCGATTCGTACATGCCTACTTAACGTAACAACCTCAAAGCGTTTTACCGTCGACTCGTTAACTAGCTTCAATAATCCGATTTAATTATAATATCCCAATTTCTCCGGTAACACGTGGTTTCGCTTTAACTGCGATCCCAACGAAAATCGCTGCCGTAATTTTTCCACTTTGCTCAATCGCTGACACCTTGCGCACTTTCCAGATACATATAAAAATTTCTTAGTAAAAAATCCCTTTTTTTCTTTTTTAAGGAGTCTAAATTAATACAGCGATATTCTGAAATTCTTTTAATGCAGATATTCATATAAATCAATTATATAAAAAATAATTTTTGATCGAAACCGTGCGCCGAGAACATATAATTGATTTATATTAAAATTTACGATCGAGAAACACGTAACTATTATCGCAGATATTCATACTTTTGTATTTTACTGAACATTTCTGGTGAAATGAATAATCAGTTTATCAATTAAGCAAAGTTTCTAGACGAAATTACAAAAATAATGAACAGTATCGGATTAGTAAAAATGGCCAAAACTCGTTTCTCATTTTTTGGTTTACAATTATGGAAGTTACACTGACGTTTTCCTCGGTAGTTTTTTAATGAACTTTTTCATTCAAGCATATATTATGATAAAAATAGTTGGAAATCCGAGCGAGTTCAATCTCATTATTATTATAAAGCATACTATATGAGCTGGTTACTCGTCTGTTTGGTTTAACATCGCATCCCAAGGGTTAGTCATCATTAAATCAAATAATTGTTCTATAATTTAAGCGTGACATATGCATTAGACGGACGGAACATTCATCGATATCATTATATTCTACAGAATTTTTACTCATTATCCAATGGTTTTATCACTTATCAATTCTTACATTCGTGAGAATTTCGATACATTTTCTGTCTAAAAAATGCGTCCTTCATACAGTTTCTGTAAAAGAGAGACTAAAATATGTCGAATATTTTAATCATGGGAGAAGTGTATTTATCGAAGTTGCAGGTGTCAGATAACAGAACATTCGAAACGAAAAACGTTCGAGTGCTCTCAATGCCGATTGTTTATTATTGGAAGAGCGAATGCATTGAAAGCTGTGAACTCCGGTAATTAAAACAATTTTATTTCGTTATCTCATAATTTGTTGTAATCTGGATGTAAGTATGTGTGTCCAGCAAAAACGTCGGGGAACATAAAAATTGTATCAATTCCATATCCGCGAGGAAACTTAATGATACCAACTACTTTGCAAATACGTGTATGAAATGAACCATTTTCCCTTTTATGAGTACTAATCGAACTGAATGAAACGAATCGTAGATATTGAATTGATTGATATTCATGAGTACATATTGAACTTGGAGCTCACTAATGGAGCTTACCCCATTTCCTTCACACTGGACGATTTCACGCAATCAGCTGTATATAGCTGTAGGTACACGAAAAATACTTCATGCGCTCAGAAATGGCGTATCTCTCACTAAAAGCTTCGTTCCGAACCCGCTAGTGCGGAAACGACTTTCGATTAATTATAAAAATCCATAGTAATAGATAAAATATCAATCGGTAGAAAAATTAAAAAAAGATATTATTCCTAGCTAATTAAAATTACTATAGAAATTTTCTTCGAGATAGTACATAACAGAGAAAAGGTAACACACTGGACGATTTCACGCAATCAGCTGTATATAGCTGTAGGTACACGAAAATAAATATATATAAAAAAAAGATATTATTCCTAGCTAATTAAAATTACTAAAGAAATTTTCTTCGAGATAGTAACAGAGAAAAGGTAACAGAAAAATAAAAATTTTGGAACTCGTCAATTTTTATCCTGAAAGAATAAAATTAAATAAAGTACAATAAAAAAAGGGCAAAAATACTGCGAAAAACGTAGGCGATGTAAAAAAGTTATGTTAACACTGTAACGAAAAAAGAAAATGAAACTTTTTCATCAATAATCAGTCAAATGTTTTACAAATAATTTTTCTTAACATAAAATCGTCACGACCTGCCTGGAAGACTACTTTGCAAAACAGAAAATTTCGTTTGAACTGTTCGAAATGCACCGAATCGATTTCCATCGATTTTTCGAGAAGACATCGGGAGCGAGCGGTCGAGGGCGCGTTTGCATAAATATGTTCTTCAAAGATGGCTTTTGCCGGCCTATCTATGCAGATGTGCGTGGAGCGTTAAACCAGGATTAGGCGAGCAAAAGTCCGGAATTCTAACTTGAAGATAACGCGGCGCGGCACGCACAAAGGCCGCGCGCGTTTTACCAGAGGCATTCGAAACCGCGTGCGTTTTCGCAGTGCACGCGTTTGCAGTCTGTCGCATGGGATATGTTGTACAAAACCAAACTGTTCCGTGCCAGTAAATTCTCAGCGCTCTCTGTCGATGCAGCAGTGTGCAGAGAATGAGTTACTCGGAGAACGTGAGGCGTCACGTGTTTGCACTGGGAACAATGTGTTCCGCAGAAACTTTGCCCTGTAATTTGGCCAGACACGTTCTTTTATTGAATCTCCTCGACCGGAGTACCGTCGCCGCGTCGTTCTAATAAATATCCGAGCTTGATACATGTTCATTCATTATTTAATTAGCACGATACAGACCGGAGTTGTCGATGCGCCCTCGATAATTAAGGCGATTTCATTAAACTTCTTCGAATTCGAGTCTCAACGAATATGGATTCAAATGATAAGGTCCAACTCCGTTCTCGCTGAACTTGTAATTCACTGACTGAAACGGGTGAATGGAAAACTCATTCTTATTGGACACGTTAATGGAGGAACTTGGAATTTGTTAATTATGAAGCGAGCGAAGATAAATGGAAGGGAAACACGCGCTGATAGAGCTGAATCTGATAGTTAACGCTTTAAGTCTGGTAATTGACTTTCAATGTTCCGGTAAAAGAAAATTTGTTTAAAACTTCGCATGAATGTTTTAATTTCAGCAATTTTTAATCTTCGTCGAGATTAGTTTGCGTTGCATTACATGCAAGTACAGAGCTACGACATTTAAAAATTGCGATTTTCATATTTATTCTGTACGAATAAATTTATTTTATAATTTTCTACTGGAGCATTTTTGTTTTAGCAAATTGTAAAAGAACTACGAGTTAGCGAGTTAAATAAAGTTTTGTAAGTGTGTAGTGCTTGACCTCGAATGATAATAATTAGTGATAGCGCAGCGACAAGAAAGAAGTAGATTTTGTTATAAGAAAAGAGATCGATTTCATTGATGGGGGCTGGTGATATATTACATGTAATGAACCCACGTTATAGAGGACTATTTAGAAGATAACGCTGTTGTGTTTCAGAGGGACCGAGCTTTACCGTGCCAATAACGAACGTGACGGTCCCAATGGGCAGAGAAGCGGTGCTCGCTTGCGTTGTCGCGAACCTTTCCACCCACAAGGTAATTTCTCCAGCAACGATGCTCCTTAATCCTCTGCTTTCTTCCGCACTTTCTTCTATGGATAAAATTGCATTAAGTGGCCCCGATTAACGAAAGTCCGGATATATAGTAAAGCACGCCGCTTCGCTAGAATTTCAGAACGTTACCCGAAGCGTCACAGAATCTCTGAGATATCATCCCTTCGGGTGAACAGTCGTAAATAGGATACAATTTTCTTTTTTATTTAAGCTCCGAAAAGATTTCTACAACTTCCTACGGTTCATTTACTTCCTCAATACGATGTTGATAATATTTTTAAATCTTTAAAATTAAATTATTAACTTCCCGATTCATAGGGAAGTTACTGTAATTTTATAAATAGATGTTCGCATTTAATAAATTGCTAATTTCAGCAAGTAAAGTTTATGGATATGATCAGATTAAATATATTATAATACAAGGCATGGAAAAAAGGAATTTCATGGAATTATTTTCTCGTGGAAAGATCTTTACAGTTTCAATAATTGTGAGGTGAAATACAAGTAGATGATTGGGGCTTCTGCGATTCTTGAAGCTTATGCTGATAATTATTTAACATGTTCGCTATCACCGTCACAAATGTCACGTCCATAAGACTGCTTAATAGTCAAATTAGTTCTATACACGTTATTCTTTGAAAGCATAGTACATTGCATAATATTCAGAGAATCCACGACTTTCTCTTGCTAGAGTGTTTCAATATTTCACAAGGAAGATGCGTTGCATTTTTTCAAATATTTCATTGATGAACATGGACAGTGAAACAAATATTGGTAGTAAATAAATGATAACTATATATTTGAAGACATTCGGTCGCGTGTTCTGCTTCACGGATAAATTGAATTGTCGATTTCGGTGAAAAATTCGCGGAAGCACGTAGCCGAACCGCATTTTAAATGGAGAAGATAATTGATAAAGGGAAACGGCTAGCAAATTGGTTGTAACAAGGCCCCCTCTCCTCTGCCGTGGGAAATGGTGCACGATTCAGGTTTCATAATACGAAACGATAAAAAAGGTTGGCGTAATCGGTAGTTTCAACGATTCAAGTAAACGTAAACTCCATTGTCCAGAATGCATTCGCTGGCACGCTGCGCCCTCCCTCCCCCAGAACGATTCCAAATGGATTCTGGCAATATAGCGAATATCCTTCTCGTGACGCTGCAAACTTTGGTAAATTAAAGTTCGTTTATCGCCGGGATAATCATTTCTTCTTTTTTTTCAACCCGCTTCGTGACGCGTTGTAGTGCGGACGGAAGAGGTATAACTGTTAAACTCGGTTAAGTGGAAGGATTAACAGAAGCGAATGAAACGAATAAAATGCATAAAGTGAATGAAATGAATGAAACGCGGTTGGTTTATGAACTGCGTCGGAAAGCTTCTCGGAATGAGAGGGGCATGCAAAGCGACGAATTGGATTTGAATATGTAATTGCTAGTATAGAAATCACGAGAGATCTACTTTGAGCAGTGTGCACTGTGTTCGTTAGAAATCGACAAAGAAAAGATTGTTTACGGCGTGTCGTTGAGTGAAAAGTGTGGCGAGACTGAGATGTGCATTTCTGTGATAAATGCACAAAGGTCTAATTGCGCTACGAGGACTGTAACAAATGCAGCGAGCGTGCTAAACGGCCGTCTGAATGGACAACAGCACCTCAGAGGATCGTCAAAGGCGTCTCTCACCTGAGAATTGATGTTGTCGCAGATTAGCAGATGCGAGGCCCGCGGACAACATTAATATTTGTGTTTGGCGAGTAAACGATCGTAGGTGATGCAGTGGCAATTTCTACATTTCGTATAGGGGTAACAACGCTTAATGAACATGCCGCAAATCTCTCGAGATTTGGCTGTTAGCCACGGCGCTTCGTATCATCCGTAAGCTAACTCTTCATCTTAACCGTGGCGTGGCAGCTATGGCATCGCCGGAGCGTCCTAGCCGCTTGCATTTTCATAGGTTCTTCCTCAAACTGTCCAGTCCACCCTTTCGTACACTTTTCACTGCCATGCGACTGTTTTCCTCAGCCTGTTCTACGAAAGAGTAAATCAGAAGCGGTCAACGTCTCGCTTAGTGAACTAATTTATTAAATATTATGCGTCCACTGCATGGACATCATAATTATATTTGACATTCACTGCTGCGCTAACAGTAAAAAATGTCAATAAAAATCAAATAAAATAGCTCGCGAAACGATTATTTATTTACAAATCTACTTTCTGTTGAAACTTAATCAAGAACCACTGAAGCACATTAAATAACATAATCCAATTAGTTGTCTTAAAATACCTGTGTAAAATATTTATAAGCTTCTTTTTGACATAGTTACCGAGCAGCTATAATAATGAGGCTCCGTTTGTTCATTAGTGTTTCATTATATATTTCAATATTCGCACGGGTCACCATTTTATTATCCGAGTGAAGTTAACATACATACGTTTAGTTCGTAATTCAATTGAATTACTTATGGTGAACAATGTACGTAATTTTACAGTGAAGGGAATATTTACGAATATTGTAATATTCGCGTCTATGAATATTTAGAATTCAACGTTAATAAATGTCATGGGGAATTCTGCTCGAGACCCTTTCGAAATTCTGTTATTCGTAATGAATCGGGTGCATTTACGTAAACATGCGCATACACGTGAAATCCAGGTCAAATTGGTGATATACGCACACACGTGTGTCCAACAGTTCCCACGGAAGAGTTTCCTCTGTTTAATAACTTTTACCTGGCGTAGTCGCTGTTAGTAAAACGGAAGGCATCCAGTTATCGCATGACCAATCAGCGAACACTGTGCCCGAAAAATTGGAGCGTAAGTAAATTTCATTAATTCCCGATCGAACGATCGTGAATTGCGGCCGCAGAAAGTCATTTCTGTAAAACAAATTGGCAATATCGCGGAATTTCTATTCGAAAAATCGATGTGCTGCATTATATCTACATGTGGCTGGCAAAGCATGATTCTTATTGTATAGTTACACATATTGGAAAGTAGCCGCTTAAATATCTTCTTCAATTGCAAACGAACATACTTTGTTGCAAGTGAACGTTGTTTCAACTTCAATTTTTCGACTCGAAGAAGATTGTTTCATTGATTATCCATTATGTAGACTAATTAAGAGTCAAAGAGAAATTTTGTAGATTACTTGTTACATTGATTATCCATTATGTAGACTAATTAAGAGTCAAAGAGAAATTTTGTAGATTACTTGTTACAATATATTAAAAATGGTTACTTCTAAAATGCTTGTAACTGTATACTCCACTGTAGTATTCAAAAATGGTTTGGAGTCGAGTAAAAAATTCACAAAAAGCTCTGGCTAAGTAATTAAATAGCTAAATTAAAAATAAATTGTTATTTGATTGAACGTAAATAATTGGAAGAGAACAATCGGTAAGGAATAATTATAACTCTACGATAACGATTCAAAATATGTGAATATGTATTACATCCTCGGTTATTCGATATAATTATTCTTGCGCCGACTGAATCATCTGAATGTGAAAATTCAGTAAAAATTGAAACCTGAGAATCATATCTGAAAATATTGTTGAAAGTGCAATTTGGTTTTTCAGTAAAATGTTGTTCGTATTCAGAAAAAGATAGCGTAGATATTAATATATCAAAGAATTAATTGGATTTCAGAAAATATTTTGTAATTAATACAGAAATATTTGCTAGACTAATAAACTTTATGTTCCACAATAATAAATATTTCTGCAGGGTATTAGGTTCGATTTCAGGACCGAAAACAAAAGAAAAGTTTCAAGTCCTTTTTCAACCAGTTAAAGAACCCATTTTACGCTTCGCAGTACAACAGTCGTGATAGAAGATAGATCATTCATTTTAAGGGGTTCCGTGTCCCTGAGGACCTGATGCACGACGCCTTAAGGATTTACACGCGCCTAGGAGCGATAAAAGTCGACTAGTATTTCAGGATATTTTTCAAATAGAAAATTACATTTCTAGAATCACATCGAAAAACATCGGGGAATATTGAACCCTTGGCGAACTGTCAGGTTTTTTATTCGTCCTCCGAAAATATTTTCTTAAGGAGGACGAATCAAACGAGGCCTCGTAGTGATCAATTTGTTCAAGTAGGAACTTACGTTTTATCAGATTACTGTAGACTTCGAAGAGTAATTCCTGAAAATTTCATTGAAAAATTTCACTCGTATCTCGTGAGGATAAGGATAAGAACTGCATTCTTGTAATTGTAGGTATAAAAATTGGATGCGATTCAACTTTGACCCGGTGCTGACGGTGTTCGAATAAATAGCAGCATATTGTCACTCGATATGAAACACTTTGAAAAAAAAATCCTTTTGAAAGGAGCCAAGGTGGAACGTATAAGGGCAATACGAGTACCTTGGCTGAGCAAGGACCGTGACTGTGCGCAATACCCGTGCTTAAACTGACGCCCTTAAGCCAAGTCTACGTCTGCCCATTTCAGGAGCTGCTATATTCGTTTCAACCAAGCGCAGCCTAACACTCTGGCTGTCTCTTTCCTCGCCACTGGCTCCTTTTGCACGTAACAACTTGCAACTAAATTTGTGATAATTAGAGCGAGCAAGAGACAAAGAAAACGTGAGAAGGGGAAAGAGAGAGAGAGAGGGAACAGATTCCTATTTCGCCGAATCTTTGCTCCGGTGTACGATTATCCCGTGGACGCAAAACCCGAAACAATCCCGTGCGGTCTCGTTTAAATAAATTTGAATTTATTTAAATAGAAATTATACCATCGGCTCGGCCGGTTTTCGCGTATCGTGGCTTCCTTTTCGCCTCCTCCCCATTTTCTTTTTAGTTTCGGCGACTATTTAAATTTTATACCGATCGCGTGTGTTCCAAACGAATACGTAAGTATAGCGAGGCAGAAATTCGTCCGGCGAAATTGGTCGGCAAATTTCGGGCTCGGGAAAACGATGTTATCGTTAAATACCGAAAGAAACTGTTCGTTCCACCTAAATTCAAAAAACAGTAACAATCAAATCCAATGTAAAATACACATTACGTTAGTTATTGTCAAGTTGTCAAGATGTTAATCAAATCTTGTGTTGAGAACACTCGCAGTTTCATCGTTAGTTGGTACAGTATTAAATTACCATTTAGTAATATCGGAAATGATGTGATAATTGTTTCGTGCCCCCATTGACGATTACCAACGACAGCAATTAGCACGTTTAAACGAAACGTACCAACGTGGATCAAGGTGCTGGTAATCGTTTTTAATATTTGGTTGAAATGATAAGGGCACGTTTGTTGGAATTTGATCCTACGCGAGTACGAATAATTGGGATCGTTTTAACATTATATGCGGAAGCAGTCTTACAAATTGAATAATTTCGAAATATAAAATTCAACGTAGATTATTTGACACGGTAAAGCGCGTACTCGAGACGACTCGGAATATTCGTCTATGAAATTCATATATTTAGTTTCGCAGCTGCCTGTTTATTTGACAGACTTACAATTAGAGTCGACTTAGCGTAACTATGCCGGGTTAAGCGGGGATATTGCGCAATTACGACTCCTGGCGGACGGAAGATGTTCCCTATCACCTTTCTACCTTTCCCACCTAACGAATGCCGGAATGCCGGGAATACTGCTTTAATCAGTCGCGGGCTGCGTTATTCGTATAACTGCGGACTTCTAAACAAAAAGTGTCCGTAATCCAGCTTTGAACAGAAATACTCGCTTCGCTGTAAATGGAGTCCTTCGTCCGCACAAAAATACTCCCCCGAATTTCCAAAACCCTAAACAACATGATATTCTCATTTCGATCAAGTCGACTTCTGCCTCTCTGGCACTTTGGCAATTTTGTAAAATTTTTAATTGTGCTGTGTTCTTCGGAATTACAAGTAAATAGCAGTGTCGATAATTTTGCCAAACAATTTGGCAATATTTAGCGTTTTTAATAGCCCGATATTTTTTTAGAAAAACAAGAATACTGTGAATCATTTTGGCTTTCGCCTTTTCGACGCTTTGGTAATATGTAGAATTTAAATTATTATCAGTTATTACGCGATATTGTATACATATCCGTTACTAAATATACGGTTGACCCCATAACGACTGTGTTAACGCAGTTGGAATATCATTTAACATTTCCCGTACAGATGCTTCTAGTTTTGTTTAAACGTTTCGTCAATGATTTATCAACGTTCGTGCGAGCAAGCTTATGTTCAACTCTGTTCATGAATGTATGTATGAATAGTGAACGCGTAGCTTTAAATGCAATTATATGATTGATAAGAGATACGGTGTAACGTTGATTTATGAATGAAATATGAGACGACGGAAATACAGCGATCGTGACTAAAATATTAACAGTCATTTGATTGTGATACGTTATGCAGGCCGAAAATCTCCGCGGTAAAACATACGAAATTATTTCGGTTCCTTCATTACTGTCAAATTAAAATCCGTGTAAAATTATATATTCTCCGGGAGAAAATTAAATTTGCTGCGCATAAATCGTTCGTTAGTAACAAACGTTTCGCGAATATCTAATTAAATCAACTTTGGAACCCATAAAACTATTGGATTCAACGATCACTGGAACTTTTTCAAATTCAAAGTAACTCTCGAATTTAATTATGTATTCATTTTTTGCGAAACAGCATTTTCAATCATCCTCGTGAAGCCCGTACATTCTGAACGTACGAACCATTAGTGAATCAGTAGCGACACGAGCAATGTTTATTCACAAGAGATTTTCCAAGATCGTTGCAACAAACGTTAAATGGTAACGTGTACACGAGATGTCGTGAAAAAGGTCCAATTTTCCACATTTTCAAAAATCCAGATCGCTGATTTAAAGGAAAGTGCTTCGATTTTATGGTGTTCGAATCAATTTTCAAACGTTCATGACCTTAAATTAAAGTTACAATTACGCACTTTAACTTCAGAACGAAATCAATTCCATTTTATCCGTTTTATACTAACAACCTGCAGTGGACACAAAAATAAATTACAGGGACATTCGGGTAGACGTAAAAAAATCTCGTCGCAACAACTGCATACTAACTTCCGAATGTTTAGACTGGTTTCTCTCGAGACCGACTCGTGTCATCGAGGTCTTTCTGTCGTCGAACTCGGCAAACAACAATTTCCCTGGCGATATATCTTTCTCGGTAGAAAAGTTCAGGTCGCACGACATCGGAAATTGTTATCAAACGATCTTACGAAACGACAATTTTTATATTTTTTTTCGTCGAAAGAGGAAGAAAAGTAACGAGACGATTGTGAACCGATGTGAAATTCATGCGGCCGGGTGTGCCGTAAATTCTTATCGCGCGCCAATAAATTCGATCGCGGATGATTTTACGTAACAGGTACCGTCGGTGTATGTATTTTCTGACACCTGTCACGTTGCCCGAACTCTCCGGGCAACGGTATCAATGGAATAAGTTCATTTGGAGGTGGTTCCCCGGAAGACGGGCGTGAATATACGAGTGAATCTGCCGGAGATTTGCAACGCTTTAAAGAACAGCACACGCCGAAACTTTACTGCCCGCGGTGAACGCGTTCTTCTCCACAGCCCTCCATTCGTTCGCACATTTTCCTCCGGCCGGACTAAGGTAACCTCGTTCACGAATCGCTTGAAATAGGAAACGTATTTCTTCCCTGACAAGGGAAATTCATTTGGGAAAATATGAGCTACATTCCGAAAAGGATTCCCCGGGCCCGTGCACGTAGAATGCAACGCCTACACTCGTCCTGTTTTCTTCAGCTCTAACGCGCTGCAGACTACTAAATGCTACCTAAATGTTCCCCCGTAATTTCCACGGCCCTTTAACCCCTGAATTACACCACTCTTGGCTTCTTCTGCTGCACGAAATTCGAAACTGTGCTGCAATGTGCCATAAACCCCACCAAGATGCTCCCTATTAGGTGCGAGCAAAAGCTTCAGAAACTGAATAGATCAAAATTGAAATACTGAAAATGTTCAAGGAACCTAAAAATACTGTTTCATTATTACGGTGTTAATAAAATAATGAAGGAAAGAAAAAAATGTGTATACAGGGTCATCCGTTTTTAAACGGACAAACGTAAACCAGCTATAAAGAACCCTAAATGGAACAAGTTTTACCCCTGCCACCTTTTTTGTTTCGGCCATGATTTCTAGAAAATTGCAAAAAACCATAATTTTTTTAGTTCACATAAACTTGAATATCTCGGGACTCCAGTGATTAATCTTGATGATTTCTCCTTTGTTTGGTTTAAAATAAATAGGGGCATCTTTTTTGTTAACAAAATATTTTTGTTTTTTTTAGCACGTTTATTCCAAGAAAATATCATCCATTGAAGTCACGCATCCGATAACTGTTCAGATAGCTACAGTCCGATCCAAAAAAAACCAAGATTCGAAGGTCATACAAAAAAATTTTGGAAACAAAAAAAAGATGCTCCTGTTTATCTTCAACACAACAAAGAAAAAATCATCAAGATTCATCACTGGAGTCCCGAGATATTCAAGTTTATGTGAGCTAAAAAAGTTATGGTTTTTTGCAATTTTCTAGAAATCAAGGCCGAAACAAAAAAAGTGGCAGGGGTAAAACTTGTTCCATTTGGGGTTCTTTATAGCTGGTTTACGTTTGTCCGTTTAAAAACGGATGACCCTGTATGTAGCTCCTATATATTGTAACTATACGGGACGTTCCAAAAATGTTGTAATTCTTTGAAAAGATTTCTAACCTCATTTGAATTAACTATTTTGTTTACGAAAATGTACTCCGTGGCTTTGTTAACGAATTATTAACGAAAACCGCGGACCAATCGCAGCGCGGCTACAACAGACGTAGTCCGGCTCGACCAATATGAACGCCGTGCTCAGCGCGACCTGTCGCCGAGTTGAAATCCGTCTGCTGTAGTCCCGCTCTGATTGGCACGTGTTTTTCGTTAATAACTCCTTAGCAAAGCCGCCGACAATATTTTTGTAAAGGAAAATGTTATTTGAAATCACCTCGAGAATTGACTGACTTCAAATGTTTAATTAAGACTTTTTAACACGTGTGTATGTCCACTGCCGAAATTAATATCATTTATTGGCTTTCCACAATCGTGAAAATTGAACGATTTAAACAAAAACACCAAATTATCGTATATTTCGTTATAGTTCTAAAAAGATCGGGAATTAAATTAAATTTTTTCTGTGATTTACAATATTTGCGATCGAAATGAGAAATATCATACTCGATGAAAATATGAACAAATAGTCCATCATCGTAATTTTTGTTTGGACTATAAACGAACGTTTACTGACTTCGATTGTCGACATCGAAAAATTGATTTGATACTTTTTTTCGTGACCATAGAACGTACTTTATCCATATTTTGTTTATTGTATCGGGACAGCAGCGGCGGGTTCGACAGTTGCAGTAGAGAGTTGCCGATCCTTAACCTGCCATATTTATTGACACGGAGTTTAAAACTTAATTTCACTCGAAAAAACTCTAGAGGTTAATTTCATCCTTTAAACTTGAGTTATCACGAGTAAAAAAGATACGCAGCCCCATCCTGCGGTTAATCTATAAATCTTCAAAACTCATTAAACCTGACGTCAAGCATTGAAGATACGGCTTGTAAGTACGCAGCTGGGAAATTATGATTAAGTGAAATATAATTGAGCTGAACTTTATTGAATCGAGATTAAACAAGATGGGATATAAATTGCATCTGCTTGTACACTTGAAAAGCTAATGAACAAAAGAGTTAAACAAATGAGAATCATATTTCATATTAAAAATCATACTTGAATATATCAATTGAATTGAATATAATTATGTTATTATGCAGACGCTCTTCATCTGTTAGTTTTATCACTGTTTGTGCAACGAATTATTCGATGTTGCGAAGTAATAAACGATTTAAACTTGCAATTTCTTTTTATTGCAATCTCAACATTAAATTATATTTAGCTGGTTTTGCGATCGAAAAGAATTTGATAATAGACGTATGATGATTTCGGCGCACAGGTTCGATCAATAATAAAAACGTTATTTTATAACAATTTTGCAACTTAAGACCTCAACGTTTCGATCCTGATGAGGATCATTCTCAAGAGAGATTTTTGCGTTTGTTATATAAGATTAAACGTAAATTTTATGAAAGATGTACTGTTTGATGTGATGCCATTTTTATGATTATCAGTCCAGTATCTAGCAGCATGGTAACAGTACATCTTTCATAAAATTTACGTTTAATCTTATACAACAAACGAAAAATCTCTCTTGAGAATGATCCTCATCAGGATCGAAGCGTTGAGGTCTTAATTTGCAAAATTGTTATAAAATAACGTTTTGATTATTGATCGAACCTATGCGCTGAAATCATCATACATCTATTATTAACATTAAATTGTCATTTTCTAATGGAATTTCGGATTGAAAGTTCTATCCTGAATCAGGAATGATCGACTAACTGGATTTAGGATTAGCGAATATCTGTCCGAAAGATTTCATTTGCAGCGGATTTCGATTCCGCGATAAGCGTGCGCTTCGTCCAGATGGATGGTTCAACATGAAAAATTTTTAGTCGATAATGAAAATGCCATTTTCCGTTTTGCGCGCATGAACTCGTGGCTGCGTTAACTTAATGAGAAATTATCACATCACGATGAAATCGCCGCTCGAAATGAAAATCTGCAAGCGTGATCGATCGAGTTCTTTCGGCGCTGCGGCGGCGGGTGCGAGTTAGATTTAAATTTATCGAATGCGCGCGGGGCTTTAAATTGTTTGAAACATTCGGCGGTTACCGATGTTGACACTAAACGAGTGTTCACCCTGCGCTAATGCTCGTTAATGAATTCTCTTTGATGTGCCAACACGATACGAAACACGCCGGGAGTGCTCAGTGTACATTCGTTCAAATTCGATCGGTTGCACAGGGGAGGAGGGTAGACGCGCGCGCCACAGCACATTTTATTCATTCGATACTCACACGAATGTACGAAAGGCGACTAATTGGACTTCGGGACTCAGATTGTTAGAATGTCACCGATTGCCGCGAATTTCACCAATTGGAAGTCTAAACTCAACTGGACAGCTTTTTTACCTCTCTCCTCCCCTCCCCTTCCAAACACAACGCCATCCGAACCGGTTAAACGCGTGATCACTCTGGACCGGATGTTTCTACTTTGAAATCGACCGTCTCTCTTCGTTTATTATATCAGGTCTTTCAGAAAATACTGCGAATTACTCGTGGAAAGCTCCGACACGTATCTGTAGTAAATAAGCGTTGTACACTCCTCATAAATTTCAGTGAAAATGAATTTCTAACTGCGATTCAGAATGCAAGCTGAAATCGGATATATCCGATATCTGCTGAAATCGCGAAAAAATGAATGTTACTTCTCACGATTGTTTTATCCGAGCTTCCAGTGAAAATATGGAATATTTATAAATAATACAAATCATGAATCCACAGCCTGATTGGAACAATTGATGAACTTTTACTTAATTTATCCACATTCATTGAATTTTATTTTTCGATTCGATTCATAAAAATTTGAATTCGTGGAAATTGGAGAAGTAGATTGAATTCAGATGAAATAGAATTTGCTTCGATTATCGAATTATACGATTCGATGATACATATAGAATTCTGTTTCGTTCGTTTTTTAAAGCTTTTCATAGGCCACAAGGCACAGAAATGCACAGTCTAATTATAACGATACCACGAGCGCGCACGAAATTTCACATAAGGCGACGGCTGAATACTTTCTTATGCTATAATACCGGTGTACAGTGTAGTACAGTTGTGTGAGCCATCGTGGAGGTTGTATATCAGATGCCCTATTCATGTCAGGAGGTGAATATCCGTCAAATACCTGCTAGAAATTGGATTAGAAGCAGCTTTCGAATGCAGAAATTTCCATCGTGGTACAGATATAATCATGAAAGGATTTTCTCAGTATTATAGGAACGCATGACTACGCATAAAATGAAATATTACTCCTTCAACATGCAGCCAGCATGACTTTGCGGCGTGGGTCTAATCAATGCGAATACCTGCCCATTATGAAAATTAGTACAACGTTTGAAACCTGTTTATCTAGAATGCTATACGATAATATCAATTTATTATATAAAATTTTACAGACGAAAACGCGACACAGGTGTATATTGTTGTGTATTGTCTAATTGATATTTCATGCCACTTCGCATGTAGAAAAGGATTGTTTGATGTAGGTTGCGGATTGCGGTACAAATGAAATTCCGTTTCAAACGCTTTCTGCACAGTGGAACGATGAAAACCCGCATGAGAATCCCACAGAACGATTCTATGCTAATAAAATGCGCTACCTTCTTTGCACAATCTTCTTCCCGAAGAGCCCAAATTACTTCATAAAATTGCCAAACGAATCGAAGATCTAGTAAGAAATACTTTACTAAGTCAAGGTATCAAAGTTTACTTGAACACTAGTAGTTTTACAATTTTCTAATTTAAATTTACGATTTTTATTTTGGCTAAACTGGTTTATTAGAGTGTTTGCATAGAAGCACTCTTGTATCGCCAATAATTTAAGTATCTATGACAATTTTTTAACAATCTGATTGTGTGCGCTATAATTATGTCGATAAGAGTCTCGATAAATGGACGCTCGTAATTTTGTTCAAAAAGATACAATTAAATCATTCCGACTGTTCGGCTCATTTACTATCAAATTATACATGTAACGTTAGTATAAACGTTAGAATGAACGACCAAAAGCACTCTGGCCTGAGAGAGGTTGAAAAGCTGACGTTAACTCATTAGTGGAGTGCGGATCTTTATGCAAATTTACATTTTCAAGAGCGGTAGAAACAGGATTAGATAGAAGCTCAGTCAATCAACACTTTAAGTAGTCAAGGAAGATGAAATCTCTGGTTATTTCTATTAGAATCGTACAGCATCTGCTATAAACTTTCAACAATTCGCAGTCTAGTAATTAGTGTAATCTTCACACTATTTATTTTACTTGACACTGTTAATTTTAATTTACATTTAAATTGTGTATCACGAGCAAGGAGTTACAGAACGTGACAATTTTAAACGTGATTCTTACACGTGAATTTTATCTGTTATCTGCGGATCTCAGATCCTCCATTCACTGATTTCACCTGTTTCATGTACGGTTGGCAAGTTTGTACCGAACGTGTAGGATAGGAGTTAATGATTCAAACGGAGCTCTTCAGAGTGGCCACTAATTAGCCTGGCGACTAGCGTGTTAAGGTCTGCGCGGTAGATACATACATACATACATATAAGGAAACATCGTTTAACTCCGGGCAAACTTTGGAAAGATCAATGTCAGTTGATACATGGTATGACACACCGACACTTTTCTCGAAATGTCTGGGTCACGTTCGTGTCACGAAGCTGAAAATCTTGATTCGTTTAATTTCAGGTTGTGCGAATTAAATTCATACAGAACATTCTCAACGCACATGTTGAGTTTCTGCGATGATCTTTCGTTATTCTTCGCAAGTGAAAAACAAAGAAAGACATACCAAATCGCATCATAGGAACGCAAACTTACGCGTCCAGATGCACAGCAGAGAGCTGCGAAGAATGGAGTATGGATAACAAAACGTTGCGTCCTGACACGCAAAGGAGATTCCACCTTCAGACATATTTGGAATAATTCTTATACTTAACATTTTCCTTTTCGGAATAGCTTTGGAAGAATTGTTCTCCTTCGTTCTCTCTTTTGCAACATTTTAGATTATTAAAGGTTAAATTCTTCTCGATCGAAAATTAGTAATATAATAAATTGAATGATATCGGCGCGCTAGGTTCGATCATTTTTAGAAAAACAACAAATGTGCAATTATTTAAGCATGTTTCTAACATTTTAGATTATTAATAGGTAAATTCCTCTCGATCGAAAAGTAATAGTATAATAAATTGTATGATATCGGCGCTAGGTTCGATCCTTAATAGAAAAAACAACAAATGTGCAATTATTTACATGCTTCTAACGTTTCGATCCCTATGTGGATCTTTTTCAAAGAGAACATTTTTGCGTCTGAAAAAGAAGAAATTTTAGATTATTCTTTGTCTCTAATTATCACTGAAAGATTCTTGGTCCCTAGTGCGCGCCGAAACGTATGGTTAGCTTCGCCATTTTTTCGAGATGTATCGATTTCTTCGGATCGAGATGATCGGAGAGGTCCATCGGATAAGTTTTTGGATGCGTACGGTAGGTCAGCTGTGAAATATAGTCAAGCTGGTGAAGTTAATATCGGCAGACGCGACAGCAACCGGCTTATACATGGAAGGGGCCATTCACATGACGCCGCAGTTAAGAGGGTTTAGGGGAGAGCTAGGTCGAAGAAGGATACCGACGGCGATGTAAGGGCTTTCTGTGTTGGTACACGTGGATGTTAATCAGAATGGGATTTACATATGAGGCTCGCATTACTCGGTAGCCGAGCACATGCACCGAGAGGAGAAGATAACAGCCTCCGGAGAGAATGGCCTAGCGCAAGAGTCGCGTGCGAGAGCCTACATCTATCATAACGGGACACGTAAGGCATAATTATACATATATCGGAGGTGGGATTATTGCCCCATTTGCACTTCGGGTTACAGGAAATATTGATTCAACAACGACACCGTGGCGATAATGCGCCGAATCTCCTCCATCCGTCTTCGTTTTATATAAATTCGTCACGCTTCGAAATATGTATGTACGCCTGATTCAGTGTTTGCACGAGCTGTCTTTACACCGTGTTGATTTATGACCGTGAATTAAAAAGAAAAATTTCAGCCTCTTTCTGCGGAAGACACTTTATTTAACATGATCGATCCAGATACATAGGAAAACAATGTTTTCGTGTTCTCCATGTCATAAATAGACACTGCTGATTTGTGCGTTTATAATAAAATTCGGTAAGTCGAAGACAAATCAGAGAAACAAACAAATGTCTAGCTCCCGTATTATCTTGCAATCGACAGAACTTTTAGTTTCAAATTGAATTGAAACAGAAGGTAAGTTACGTAGAATGCAATGCAGTGCACACGTTGAAAGGAATTATAGCAAAATGATTAATATGTTCGCTTGACAAACTGCGAGTCCGATCCAGATGTAGAGATATTAATTTAATACAAGTTGCATCGACTGGAGCCCAACAGATCGGTTCAACGGCACCGTTTGATCTCATCGAAATCGGCTGATATGTTTCCGTTAAGTATCTCCTTTCAGGCCGGTTATACAGAGATTAATCCGTCCTGCCCCTCATCCCCATGTTATCTTGAAATATCTAAATCCGTGCACGCATTGACTAAGGGAATCTCATTAATTATTCACGAGCAAATATCCGTGACATGAAAGCAATCACCTTGTCGTTCCTATCGTTTAACGTGTAGCTACTAGCCCGAATAGGAAATCAATGGTAAATATTAGACACCATTGATCACATGTACCATGGTATCATTATTTGCCCTGTATTCTGCGGCTCGCCGTACACAACTTGCGTCTCTCATTAAACGAGATTTACTTTTCGCTTATCCGAAGCGTCATAGGTTAGCGGTTCGGCGACGGGATAAAATCATGTAACGTTAATTAACGATGCGCTCTCTGCCTCGCGCGCGCAGATAGTTCGTGCAATTTTGTCAGTCGAACTCCAGAATATTCCCCGTCGTTCTGATGGAGTTTTACACAAAAATTGCAGATAATTATTTTCGATTAAACAACGGTTCATTTGATGATTTTGATCTATTCACGAGGATGTGGCCTCAAAGGAAACTCATTCACATTGAAAAATGTTCTTCGTCCTCCACGTTCCATCAATATTCCACATAAAAATTTGGAATATCAATTTTAATTCTAAAAAAACGATGTAACGGTATTATAACTTCACAAGAAATAGCTTTCAATTTGAATTAATTATATTTACAAGCAGTGAAGTGTTCAAAAGGGTGAGACAATTTTTCTACTTTTCTGATTAGTATAAAAAGTTCCAGCAGACAGTATAAAATAATTCTGCTGTTTTAGCAAGTTTTTTGAAAATTTTCTTGCTAGAAAATTTTAACTTGACCAAGATCATTAAATTTTACATGGCCTAAGCAATAACTCTTAAGTCTAAAGTGTAGGGGACAGCAGTCCCAGGAATCTTTCCAATATCTTTATGTCAATAAACGCAGGTATAGGGTAACTGCACCAGTGAATGAACATTTAAGAAATTGTTCAGGAAAATATTTTATTTAAAAAAAAACTATGTGAATTAAAGGAATCTCATATATGCCAAATAGCTCCCTATACTTCATTTGTCAAAAATAAATGAACACAAATACAATGAAATTATTATTATTCTTCTTTATTAAACGTTAAATCAAAAATATGAAAAATACCAGTCAATGAACACTACATTCTAGTAATTGAATAATGCTAGTCCAATCAATGAACAAAATTACTAAACAATATTCTCCTATTTATTTAACTCTTTAATCACAATTTTATCGCTAGTATGCTGTCCGGGTTAAAATTTGTTGAAATATACAAAAGCGTTCATTTACTGGTGCCCGTTCATTCACTGGTGCAGTTACCCTACACCTGTTAAAAAAAAATAGTATAAAATAATTCTGCTGTCGAACACAACTTCAGAAATCATGGCACGACTTTTCACTGAACTTTTCCATTTTCAAACTGGATGTTATAGCGATCTTTAACGCGGACCGCCGCTACTGGTAATTATTGATACATTTTTGGCACAGCCAAGCCCGGGCAAACTAACCGTGCTATGAGTGAAACGAGTCCAATTTACTAAGAACGGTTCATGGTGGAAAAACGATAACATGTCGACCAACGTTGGCTAACGGACCCTTGATTCTTATCTGGGTGTTTCGTGCCAGAAACAATTATTTTTAACGATTAAGATCCGGCCGGGTATGCAAGACTTATGCCTCGCTCTGTATATCAGGTTACGTGTGCATACTGGTCTTTCGCTAATTTCCTTACGGATTTGTAATGGCACTTTGGAAACGTTGTTTCTTGAAATTTTGCGACGTCCGAGCCAAGTTTTCGAACAGGAAATCTTAAACGCGGTTCGTTTCGCTTTAAGGGTACATCCGCCTATCGAGTCGAGCGAAAATGGGTCATCTTTAAGAATTTATTTCAAGGGAACTAAGTGACGTCGGACTGAAAAAAACTCTTTCCTGTCTATTCAGCCATAATTCAATGCGATATACAAATTTTTGTTGCATAGTCAACTCCCGATCATTCGTAAAAAAAATACGCTTAATAGTACTCTTCTATCGAGTCTCGCCGAAGTGGATCATCTTTTGGAATTTATTTTGAGAAAGCGAGGTGTGTGACAGCTGAAAAACTTTTTGCGGTGCATTCGAGCATGATTCGATATTATGTATGAATTTTTTAGCATACGTGCAACGATGCTTATTGTAAATAACATTGATCGGCGCGTTGTGTTTGATCTGAAGAAGCCTGTCTTCTACAGACGGTGATCCGAGGATGCATAAATGCAGCATGCTGGAAAAATTTGTTCACAATACAGAATCATGCCTGAATACATTGCAAAAAGTGTTTTAGCTCTGCGTCGTTTGGTTCTCCTGTAATAAATTGCTGAATATGTCCTCGTTTCGTATGACGCGGTGGGAGGATTTGTAAGATCGTAAGGGGAATCGTGTTTTCCGTGGACGATCGTTCGAGGACGCATAAATTTTAATGATTTTTGTTAAAACCGTCTATTTGCTTGATAAAGAAATATTCATTAATAGTTTATGAATTCCAGAGGGAAAGGACGGGGCCGGGCTCCGCGGAATAAAGGAGCAAAAGCAAACGATTTCTATTCTGGACGGGACGTCACTCCCTTATTATTCATTTCTCGGGACATTAACTGTAAACGTGGTTGGCAGAGTCGTTACTTTTGCGAGAGGATCGGCAGAGACGGAGACGACGACGACGACCGGGAACGAAACGCTGAATCTCGATCTCGTTTCGCCGTCTTTTCGACTCCTATTATCGCGCACAGCCCGAAGAACAATAGAAAGGCAAAAAATTGCTCCGGGCTGCAAAAGCAATGAATTTCGATACAGCTTGAACGTCAATCCATTGGGAAGGCTTGAGGAAAATGAAAAGGATTTCCCCCGACTTTCTCAATGTTCCCCGGAACAATGGATATCGATAGAGATGTCTTTGAAAGAATGAAACGCCGTGGACCCTCCTTTTTATCGTGACACGCACTAGCACTCCTTTCCATGCAATTTACCACGGCCAAATACATTCTACGCGTGTAGCGCGATCATTATTTAACTTACCTTGAAAATTTCATAAAACACTGACTTCGGAACATTAAATTGTTCGAATTTCATTTATTTCATCGAAAACAATGATACACTAAACCTACAACAACCGGTCAACTGCCTATCGAAATTATACATGGAATTTGATTCGACAAATTTTTTTTTGTCCAACTAGATATTGAGATAAAAATTGCACAAAGTCTAAATAAATAGTACCTTGTCATTTTCGACAAGTGTAATGTTAATCGGTTAAATTAAATACAGAATAAATACGCGGAATAAACGATCTTTATTTGATCGAACAAGAAGCGTAAAAAATTGAATTTGTTATCGAGTAGACAGTATGTTTTAATATTGAAATCAATATACTGCAAGTAAAATACGTTGCTCAATGAAATTACGCACACACTCAAAGTGACAGTGAAAATGATTCTTCTCAGTTTTTTGAATGGGATATATTGAGACATAAATTATATTCAACGCAAGCAACTAACGCGCAGCACGATCGTGTAATGTATTTTTACCGGAGCAACATTCCGAGAAATTAAACATCGAAATAAATTTGAATTTGCTATGCCGCACTGAACACCTGCGGAGCGCAGGGAATCGGCGAGATTTTATTATTGACATTCGAATAGAGAAGAGGGGAGTGAATATATTAGATCGTCGAAAAAGTTCGCTTCGGTTTGAAGGACTGTGACATACTCCACAATTTATGTCTCATTTTACGAGCACCTGTAGCTTCCATTTATTTGCAAAATTTTAAAGCGACTTTGTGATTGACGTTCCGCGAGATTCTCTACCGCGATTTTTCGAGACGAAATTGGCTGTTCGACGCGTTGATTGTCTTCGTGTACGTCAAACACAGTGTAATTCAGGTGATTTTTATAAATTAAGAGTCTGAAACAACCAATAATTACTTAAACATTTAAAAATACCGACCAACAGCATATCTGATGGCTTTTCTATTTATAAATAAGAAATAATAATTTTTATACCAGATAATTCTTTCGAAATCTCTGATTCCGCTTTTCACATGCAGCCACGATCTTGCGTTATTACAATTTTACAATTACATTATTTCAATTTATCGCGTACCTATTCGCGAGCTAAAAATTCTTATTTAATTATACTAATTACACTTCCCTACCGTTCGTGGTTCACTAAAAAGTAAATTTACTTTTCTGTACTATGTGGAAATACAGCTGATAGAAAAACAGCGCACAGCCGACAGTGACAACGAATAAAATTTATTTTCGCTTTCACGGACGTTCATTATTCCTTTTTGCGCGAAAATACGCAAAAGAAATATTTTTATAGCCTACACCGGCTTCGCGCTTAACTAGATCTTCTTTTGCGCCGACGAATAATGTCCATGCAATTTTTATTCAACTAATGCACACGGAGCATTGAATCGATCAATGCGTTAAGTCTATAGTATAGAGAATAAATTGATAGATTCTTTTGAAGACAGGAAGACTTCGGAATATTTTATATCGGCGTAAATATGTTTTGTTTAACTGTACCTTTTTAAAAAATATCTTAAAAATTGTTGATTTTACACAATGACTATAACTCTTGAAATCTGGATGAAATTTTCACTAAAATTCATTAGAAACTGATTTTTATGTTCTGATATTCATCGTAATAAATATATATTTTTTCTAATCATTTTTTTCATTGATTAATTCAATTTTGTTGTGTTAAAATAGAATTTTTAATTATTCATTTGATACTTATTTAGAAGTTTTTCAAATAATTCAATCACCGATATCTTTGGCTATTCTCTGTATTTCTTGAGATTTATTCCTCGTATTATGAATATTTCTTGGAATACAGAGTAATTTATAACCAAAGACATCGGTGATTTGAATTATCTGAAAAATGACTAAATAAGTAATAAATCAACAATTTTATTCACAAATACAAATTTGAACAAAATCCGAAAAGTGTTTTGAAGCAGTTGGCAGACAAACGCTTGGCTCTGCGTCTGGACTGCCTCGAAAGCAGTGGGTCAAAGAACGCTTGCGTTTGGGACAGACGCAACATTCAGAGATCTTTAAGCGAAAAATGTTATTAAAAAAGAGGCACGTACAGGTCGAATTGAGTGACCTCCTCACGTGTTTGAATTTAGACGATGCTCTTTAGCTTTTCTTCGCAAGTGAAATACAAGGAAAGACATACGAAATCACAGGATAGGAACGCAAACTTATGCGTCCAGGTGCACAGCAGAGAGTTACGAAGAATAGAGTACGGACCAGACGCGCAAAGGAGATCGCTCCTTTAGACACCCATGTTTTACAGCTGATCTTTTCGAAATCATTTTTTACATCAATTACGCGAAACAGAGATCAATTAAAAACACAATTTCATAAAATAATTTTTAGGATTATTATCGAAAAGAAAATAATTAGGACCCTGTTTTGAAACAGCTAATTTATTGACCTAGGTTCTTTATGAATGTATTCAGTGTTACCGTTTAGTTGTTTAGGTTCTCTTTGCAACGTCGTAGAACTTGCGACACGACAAGCAGCTTTTGCTTGTAATTAATGCTTCGTTCTTTGAAGAAAATTGATTAACGATTTAACATTTTTAATTAAATTCAATCTCGCAGAGCTGGACAAGATAGTGAATATTTCACGGAGTAGTCCCTTGAGCATTGTTGCTAATTTCTCAAAATGTATTCATGGAATTGTTATATTTTGTAATAAATTATATTTCACGAACGAGCAATACATTTCTTAAAGTCCTTGTCTAATGATATTTTAATAGATCCATCAACAGTAATTGTAATTTCAAGCGTGAACCAATAAATCACGCCCACTGACGTGATAAAATAATTTTATTTAGAATTGTTATGAGAAAGGAGATTTTTAAACACAATTATTATTGAAAATTCTGTTAATAGACTTCTCGTAGACAAAGTGTGAAGACTCCAACTAAAATGAGCACGACAATTTCATGACAGGCAAATATTCCAACAGCCACGTCCTCCTTCGCATAATTTTCTGTCCACCTGGCAGCCTCAGTCTTTTGTCCACACTATGATTCTATGTAGTAACATGCTTCTGCACGACCTCTGCCCAGGATATAAACTTATCCTAACGTGATGGCGGCCAAGAAAACCGGAAGCAACCTCGTTCGATTTTAATAGCGCCATGAAAACGTTTTCCGCTCGTGACGTTTCGTTCCAGCGGCCGAAATGACGTCGCTGTCTTCATAAAGTTGAAAGGATTTCGCTCTTCTTGATCGTAAACAGTACCGGAGTCTATTATAGTTTACGAGCATGTGATATAATAATCCCCTGATAAAATTTCAGCGTAATTTACTTAAATTACGATGCAGGAATACCGGTCATGTAAAATCAGGCTGCACGTAGGCGCCATTTAGATAACAAGATGCTGCGCAAACGCTGGGAACTTAACAAATAATAGACTCCGCGTAATTGTAATAAACATAACACATAAACTTAATTGCATAGACTCGGAAAGTACAATGATTCGATGAAATTAATATTCATCTCCATCGAAGTTTTAAATAGGAACACGTTCTAAAATGGGCCTTGAGAGATTTACCGAAAATGTTCCTCGCATTTCGGTCTATTTTCTCAGTTGTCTCGGCAAGTATGAGTTCTTGGCTTTCCTCCGTGCTAATGGAAATCAGTTTACTTTCTATAGTTTAAACGGCAACCATGCGGGAGGAGTATTTAGGTAACTTCGGAATTTACATGTTCGCCGCCATATTGCTCGGAGCGGTGCCATGATAATTCTGAATTTGAAACTTATTCCTCTCGTCAAACCGGCGAGCACAGCCTCGGTTTCGACTTCTGTTTCGGTCGTTAAGCCACGAGCAAACCACGGGCAAAAACACCCAACAACGTTTCCCGATGCGATAAGCTTTTCGTCGAAACTAGGATACGCCGAGGAAGCTCGCTATATGCGACAGGAATTCATGGTATCACGTGTCTTTACGACTCTTCGGGAGCAATTAACGAGACTGCCGATATTGTCTGGCCAAATAGGATCGTCCGACAGAGTTCCCCATAAAAGTTTTATTAATTTCCTTATGCGCTGTCCCACCTTGAAGCACCGGTGACCATTACCCACGTGTAAACTACATTTCAGTCGAAACTGCTTAGTTTAAAATGCCATATACCTCTTTAGTATATTAGTGATCACTAGACTGCGGATTTTATGCATTTATAATAAAAATGGGTAAGTCTAACTTCTGACAGTAAACAAATTTGAAGAATTTAAATATACTATTATATTATTTTCGATTTATTAAACATGTTCAACAAGGAATTAAATGTTGATTTCAATCCAGTTTGTTGCAATTCAGATAGAAAGCTTTTATTTTGCATAAAGATACGCAGTCTAGTGATCACTATTTACATATATGGTATACTCCTTTTTAGGAGATTTCTGATCTCAATTTACATGGAAATAATTGTGGTTTACGTACACGATATTTTAAGTTTGAATTATAAGTCGTCATTCGTCTCCGACTTTCCGGACTTTCATACTTTAACCTCTGAATGCAAATAGTTTAAGTTCTAATAGAGTAGTGGTAGAACCAACCACTGCATCAAACTTTTCATGTTGAAGATTAAATCGATGCTTCTAGTATGCACGTTCTACACCGATCTTACTAATCAAAACATCGTTTAACTTTTATGATTTTCTCTTGATGGAAGGATCTTGTGTCCAAGATTATACAATATTCGACGACGATACGTTTCACAAGATCAACAAGTAAAAATCAAACCAAACGCGTTCATCTAGCATTGTTGGGAAAATAACGCTTTTTACTGTCGGGAGTGGTTCGAATTATTTGTTTCACGCAGCTATTTCTTCATTTCAACACTGGAACCACCAGACAGGGAAGAATGCGCCATTTTGCTTGAAAATCGCTGAAATTGTGGGGATATGTTCATAACATTATGCTTATTTTTCTATTCATACCAGATGAGTGTACCTATGGAAATTAATGGCGTTTTCGCTTTGCTTCTACAACAAGGATCTTCTAGTTCTTGAAGGAAATATTACCCGAGTCTGTGAAAAAATTTAAAAATAGAAAAATTTGCGGAAAAATCTGCAATTTAATATTCAAAATAATAAAATGTGGAGAGTGATGCACAAAATAAAAATTGAGAATAATTTAAAAAAACATTAGCGAACAGAGAAGCGTTGTTCAATTCTTAAAAAAGTTACTTAATGATTGAGCATGCACATTGCAAATAAACTTCTGAGAGAACCTAAAATGTAGTTTGGAATAGATGTTGTTGAGCCAGTTACAGAAAGATATTGCGAAGATGTCGTCTCACACTTAAGTGTCGTGCTACTGTTACGAACGGTATGCATTCGCAACCATAATGAACGAGAATGGGCGCCATTGGGTTCAAGTTTTCCACTGAATAGCGGCAGACAATCACCTGATGATAAGTGGCGTGTCCTGCGGTGCGAAACATGCTTCCGTCAAGGTGGATCCGGAAGATTTATATCTCGCAAATATATCTATCTCCCGTAAATCCTACTCTCTCCTCCCTCCTCTCTCTCTGTCTCTCTCTCTCTGTGCCTCTCTGTCTCTCGACCTCTTGACCGTATAATGAAGTAGTTTGCGACGAAGGTCGTTCTGCTCCTTGGGAGCACTAAAGGATCTCAGTTATCTTAAGGGCTTACGAACATCTAGACCAGGTGAAAAACATTGATTTTCCAAAAATATATTTGCGACGACCCTTGAACCCTTTCCTCAAGAAGTTTTAGCAATAAATTACTGAAGAAAACCATCTAAAATAATATATTTCCTGAAACTGTGTTCTTTTTCGAGGTATTCCTTTCTAAAATCCTGTCCGGACCTGTCTCGCACATTTTCTTTTTCTTTCATTATTCTTTTCGTTTTTCTTAGACCGTACAGTTCCCGATTAGCTTAAAGCTTTACTATACAGGGTGTCCCAAAATTCCTCCGACACCCGAAAATGGGAGGTTCCTTGGGTCATTTGAAACGACATTTTCGTTTACAAAAATTGCGTCCGCGGCTTTGTTTAAGAGTTATTAACGAACAACACGGACCAATCAAAGCGCGATCTAGACATGCGACGACACGTTCGGCCAACTGACAGGTGGCGCGTCGGGCCCACTGTGCTAACTCGCGTCTAGGTCGCGCTCTGATTGGTCCGTGTTTTTCGTTGATAACTCCTAAACAAATCTGCGGACGCCATTATTTTTAAGGAAAATATCGCTTCAAATAACCCAGGGAACCTACCATTTTCGGGTGTCGGAGGAATTTTGGGACACCCTGTATTTCAATTTTCATTTTCGTCATTTTTCGTGAAACGATTTCATTTAACAAATACATCGAAGTATCGTCAAATACAAGTACTTTTACCATTTTGTAGATTTTAAATAACTATACATCTAACGACACGAAAGGTACGTAAAATTTTTGCCTTGCAGCGTTCTTCTACGTTCTTCTAAGGCACGATAAAAATGATAAGGATTCCAGTGGAGCGAGTACAAAGATGAAAAGACAAAGATAATAGGTGTCATTAATTCTGACGGTATTTTAATGAAACGATTCGTCCTGGCCGGTGACCCATAAAAAATAACGGGACACAGATGGATTAAATATTCAAAATGTGGCAGTGCAGAAGGAATTTAATTATCTGATACTCGGTTGATCTATCTGCCTACCCCCGTAGCGAAGAAATATACGGCTCCTTTCCACTGCGGTTGGGAGTCAGAAACCGGAAGTTATCCCTCCCATCCTGCTGCTGTGAAAGTAGGAATAGTTTTTGCCGTTGAAACCCGGCGATTCGTTCGGCAACTTATCGTCCTTCCAAACTTATTACACACTGACCAAATAAGAAGGTCCGGGGGTAAAATCGACTATGAGTTATACATCGGACATTCGTTATTTTCTAGCAAAAAACCGTGGCGGTAAGATCGCAACGATATCAGCTGGTTCTCACAAGTTATATCACTTTTCAGGAAAAAGTTTGATTCTCCTCGATTGCGATGATACAAAACATATTCGCAATTTATTAGGAACGAGTGTCATATTCAATCTTATTTTTGAAAGTCGCAGAGAAAATGTTCGCATAGAATAGACATCTAACAATCAATTCGGTTAGAACCACTGTGCGAAGAATATACTTATTGCCAATTGATTAATGTAATTTAAAGAAAAATTACTGAAAATTGACTTATTGTTAATAAATTTTTATTTTGCACAAAAATGCGAAGTGCAATTTATGCATTATGAACGTTCGCAAAGAGTAAAAGTCAAGAGTGTTGCTGTATCGGAAATGAAAACGTGTCAATTATACGCACGTCTATTTAACGTTCGCATAGATTAAAATAATAATCAGAAATTCGACACTCCCACGGTTCCCATTAACAAGATACTACCACCGCGTAATCGAATCCTTGACGAAGTGTAATGAAACATCAAGATACCTGTTCGAAAAGGTACGGCTTGCGACTTAAACCCTCAACAATGGGAACTGAAAACGTATCTATGTCTAAATTTGCCGAACAACCGGAACGCATTATCTTTGTACGAACGGAATTCGCATCATTTTACACTTTAGTTATCTGCTTCACCTGTAGTAGCGTGTTAAATGCGGGACATTACTTCTGATCTTACCGAGGATTACTGTCACAGCTTGAATCCGTGGCTCCAGGTACGAGAGTACGAAGTTCCCTGCACCCACTGCTATGTAGAAAATACTGTCGATAGTAACATTATCATCGCCTTATCTAATCCGAGCTATTCGATAATCGAATCAGGTTTTACCTGAAATAAATGGCGCGATTTAAGATTTTGCGAAATTATCGGTGGGGATCCTTACGAACCGAGAAATTAAATTTACTGACATTTGAACGGTGGAATGAGTTTTTAACTTCTAGCTGACGAAAATTAGAAACTTATGGCTTCTTCGAACTTTCCAGGTTTGTGGAGCGACTCGATGGAACGTAATATCCAAATTGTTACATTCACAATTTCTAAATGACCGTTAAATTAATATTAAATTAATCACAATTACTTTCATTGATTTTGTAAAAGAAAATATCGAGAACTGTTTTAAAGAATTAAAATGTTACCTCAAATAAGTGGCACAATTTTCGACTACGTAAACTGTTGTTTAAAATAATTAGAAATCGGAAAAGTATATTAACCGAAATTTAAATGGAATATGGAACATCGACTTTCCTTATTATACCCTGGTCGAGACTATAGTAAGGTCTTTTATGCATGTGGGCCAGTGGAAATTATTGAACAGTTATAT
This sequence comes from Lasioglossum villosulum, assembly GCA_963971365.1. NCBI lineage: Eukaryota > Metazoa > Arthropoda > Insecta > Hymenoptera > Halictidae > Lasioglossum > Lasioglossum villosulum. The sequence goes on from OZ020498.1 coordinate 9,657,685, forward strand.
TTTTATAGCCATTTTTTATGCTCATGACGCGAAAGAACCTTCAAAGTGGAGGCTAAAGGACCTATTTCACAAAATACCTTCGAAACTAACGCAGATAGAAAAGTATCAAGTTGAAAAAAACGTTTTTGAAAATTCATAGCTTGCATTGACATAAACACAATGAACCAGTCCGATTAACATTTTTCTTGAAAATTTGCTAAGAGACTACACGTCGAAGAAATAAGTTGCAGAATAATTAGCAAAGAATAAGTCTAGTATTCGGCGATTGCCAATGGCATATGTTAATGTTAGAAAATTGGAATAAGTGTTCAATATGTCAAACAATATGTCATTGGCCATGTGAAATTTAAGAGGTAGCCGAATAGTTATGCGTAAAAGCGTTCAATAATTCAAAGGTAAGAGACGCCATATTTTGTGCGCATACTCGGGTATCGAATATACGGGGCAACGGAAAACCAACATTTATGTTTCATCAAAGTCAAAAGAAAATTATATGTTTGGTTCTACAGGGTACACAAGTGAGGGAATAACGAGCGCGAAAGGTTCGTGTGTCCGATGACCGCTCGTTAACTTTCATCTCGGCCGTTTATGGGGTTGCTGTCTTCCGACAAAACCATCTAGCCAATATAAATCTCCCAGTGAGCGTAACTGCGATAACTCATCGACGCGACAATGCGTTCTGTCTTCAGACCTACAGAACCTCGGTGCGGTGGTGAATTTTCTAAATCCGGCTGCATTTATTTCAAAAATGTAACCAAAGAGATTTGGGAAAATTGAAAAAGTTGAAGAAAGCGACAGTAAGAAAGAAAATGTGTATCTGTGCTCATTGTGAAAATACAGAATTTGAAGAGAAGACATTATTCTGTCGACAAACAAATAAAGAATGACATTCTTTTATTTGCGCAATATTTCTATAAACCACCGATACTCGATTTTTGTGAATTGCTGACAACCCAATTTTATTTCGTTTGCGAATCCAATTTGTATCACTCTATTTACTGCCCTTTAGCGTACACGTTGTTAAAAAAAAGGTCGATAATTGTATAACCAAAAAAGTGGCGATCCAGTATATGTTACCAAAAATTGAAAATGTTCTTTGCCATAGAGAGGTTGGTTACCGGAAAAATTGTTTTAGAAAATTCGATGTTGGTATGTATTATAATTCAATGTGTTTCACTGTAATATTGAATTTTTGCACGAGTATGTACGCCAAATTCTGATTTACCCGACGGGAAGAGGAGGGGTGGACGGATGATCAATTTATTATTATGACTGTAGTTCCATACTGATGATCACCAATCGTATACACTGCGTCTGCTATAATAAAATATGTTTTTACGTCGTGTTTCGCATATTTTCATTTCATCTTCATCGTATTTAATTTATCTCGTTCCAATTAAATATGTTTCGATGTGCGTGGAAATAACAGTTCCATTAAAATTACTGCGCCTTCTTTTTGAATGTAATGTAATGAAACAAAATTTTCGATATCATAAACAATCCTTATAATTTTATTGTCATACCGATCGATAGCGTATCACAAAGTCCCGTCTTCCACTATTACTTTGAGCCGTGAAACGTTCAAAAAATTCCTACGGGGACGCATTCTAAAATCGACCCGCACTAAAATTCCCATAAAAATCCCTATAAAATCTAGTGCACGTGTACAAGCGTGCATCGCGATAAAAACCATCCTAAATCTCAGCAAGTGTGCAATCGCTGTAACGTTTACTCGAAATGAAAAACGGGTTGATTGCCCGTTACCTTCATAGTTAAATAATTTATTCGTCTCGGTCGCATAAACAACTAGCGATGTATAGTTTTCTAGAAATGGACGCAGGCAAGTAAATACCGGTGACCGTACACAAATCATCTGGATCATAGAATAACAGGCATTGTGAAATCGATGCGTTAAACGAGCTTAACGGAGTAAGAATAATTAGGATGTTGGCAGTGCGCCGAGAATCATGCTTGCAGAACAGATTCGGGTTGGAAGAGAGTTCACACTTTGCTCATTACACGCGTTGTCACCCACGTTTCTAACACCTATTGCGCGTATTTTATCCTTCTATGGTGAACACATATAGACGAGGATTAATCAGCCGAATCTGTGTTCATTAAAACGATCGGCGTTTGCTGAACGGTGGGAAAATTGAAATTTATTTTAAAGGAAAAACACTGCGAATTTCATGCGTTTATGACAATAACAGCTAAGCGAAATACAAAACAATAAAACCTTAAAAATAATTAGAGAATACTTTTATGATATTGACAATTCGTTGCAGTTATTAAAAGAGAAAATATATTTTTACATAATTCCTGTTCCTTGCAATCGATGCAGGCAAATTTTCATTTTACATAAAAATCCGCAATTCAAAAACAAATGTTGGCGCGTATAAAATGCGCAATTATTATAATTTGTAAAATTATGAAAATATTTACATCGGTCCACGTTGTTAATTTATTAACGATATTCAAATTTCCCAAAATATCTTTTACGTCAACCCCAAAAGAAAATTCGAACAGCGAATAACAATTTTTCAAATAAATATTAATTTTTATAATATTTGAACGAACGTGTTAGGCGCCGTGCATTTAATAAATCTCACCGAAAAAAAGAACACGTAGAAAGAGACGTTAATAAAATATCAATCTTCGTTACATAAAGTGATAACTGTAATCTGCAGAATAAATTGATATAGGAAATAAAATCCGATATTACTTCAATTTCACGATGTCTATTATAACAATGTAAATTTGCTTAAAGATTCGCAGTTATTATATTTTATCAGTGCAACCGGACTCGGTGCACTTTATAATTGTTCCATTGCGTTGCGACAGGTTTAATATCGTTCCGATCTGATCGAAGAACCGTGTTCGTTATTGAACCAGGAAAGTATTGCTCTAACAGGCATACATATTTACCGCGGGATCAAGATGATGATTATAACAGTGATGGAAGTGGTCAAGATCTAGATAGCAATCCGGTATAGCAATTGCTGTTACTGTGTCCGAAATGGGTATTGGGCCGAGCGACAGTGGAATTTCCTGCAGGTCGTTAGATCGACGACTTCGATACCGTTAATCAGACGGGTCGAGGATTCTGAACCACGAAATATGGCCAAAACAAACGCGCCAAGAAGTGACAGTTCATTAATGATTCTCCGGAATGATTTATCTTTTTATTTACGGTCACCTCTGCTTGTCAGATTTTTTACAAAGTCATGCGATCACACGCACAATATACCGGATTGATGGGAGAGTAATTTCAGATTTCAGAATCCACCAATTTTATTTAATATTTATTTCAACACGGTTCAAAATCGACATTGCTTTTTCCATCAACCCAGCACGCACAACCGTAAAAGGCAATTGTCACGTTCGGTTATTAAAAGCTGATTTTTTAACACATTTCCCCAAAATTGAATCATGTTACTTCGAATATCGAAATGAAAAATTTATAGATTGCATGTTATCACACGATTATTATATAATTTGAATTACAATTGTTTAATTCTAGCCAATTTGTAGATCGGCTAGCCATCCTCGACAATTGCCTATATCTAACTATGATTAATTTTGTTTAAAATGATCGTACGACAATTAACTTGGATTCCTATTGAAGCTTAAGAAAAATTGGTCTTCGATAATCTTAGAGAAAAAGAACAATTGTCCTGTGAAAGTAGAGGCTTCAAGTTTCCAAATGATTCTAGTACTATTCGTTTTCACGAAATTATCACAATTTAAATATCGACAATTTTTCGAGAATATAGTGATTGAATACTTTTCAAATCCACTGTCGATGCATACAATCTCTGTTATTGGGACTTGTTCATATTTATAAATTACAGCTAGAAAATGTTATATTGCAGAAACGTACGCAGTGTATTCACGTTGATTTTCGGAATGTCGTGAAAAGCTAGGATTGGCACAAACATCCAAACAATGGTGACGTTCAGATCCTTCCGCATTGGGAGAAATGATGTCTGTTGTCCGCAACCGCCTTTATGTTATGGCCAGTATAAATTACGGATGCTGCGTCCATGGATTTGTAGTTAGGTTTGTAACATGGCCAGAAATTACAAATTAACATTATTGAAACGGTTATAGGAATCAAGTACGTTTGTCGAGTTCATTCGAGCCGTACAGCATCCGTTTGTACGATCATCCAACCGTAGTCGCGAAGCATTTCCGTTCTCTGAAATACTGCGCATTGCGGTATTTAAGAGCTTGTTGTGAAGTTAATTTCATAGTGTTCTGGCCAGAAAGTAGTTCGTTTCATAACTAAATCATCGAACAAGAAAATACATAAACCGTAACAGTAGAACTACCGAGTCAAACTAACGGATTTCACATTTTTTTCTTTTACATCTCGTGTAAAGCTATAGAAATATTTTCATTAGAAATTTTTTCGTACACTTCTTTAATCGTTGTACATGTTACCAGAAAAAGCCTGTGGGATCTGGATAAATTCGAGAGAGAGATTTTGGTATTATATTCTTGGAAACATTTATCGAAAACACTTACTCCGACAAACGATTTTGTTTAGGTTCAACATATCATTTTATGTATAATAATCCTAATAAAGGATTATGCATAATAATCCTAACAAGGGCTGAATAAAATTCACTAATTTTCTAATGTCTCTTCACTATTCACTTCAAACAGTTTCAAAAATCCTGTGTCACGAACAATAGTCGTTGATAGCATTGTGTTCACGATTTTTTCAATGAAATGTTTGTGGGAAGACACATCGCTGGTGTCACTTGGAGAAACGCATTTCAGAAAAATCAATTTGTCTACACGTACGTAAATGGTTCGGTGCGCTATTCAGCCGAATAGTTGAGACGAATGGTCCCCGCATCTCGGGAACTGTTAAATCATCATCGTACGGATGCATCAATTCGCGAACTATAGTAGACTGTCTCGTAGCCAGGATTTAGTCGGTGCATCCGGTGCAGTTGCATTGCAGCGTTACCGGTCGCCGTGTATCGTGTTTTCGTTTTGGTTTTGCTGAAAGAAAACATAACTGCGTATCATTGTGCCATTAGTAGATTGGTGGCAGCGCTAGTTGTTGAAGATACTATGCCGGCCAATGTCATAGACTCGAGTGTGTGCGTTTAAACTAGATCGAGGTCCATTCCAGTAATTAAAGTATTGCATTCCCGGCAGTAATTAAGCAGATATCAATCTCCGTGTCACGGAATCTACAAGAAATATTATATATACAATATATTTTTTCTGCAACACTCTTGCAGCATTGTCGTTTACGAATGTCGTTTCGATATTTCAGCGATGCACTGGCTGAATCGTAAATATGCATAATTTATGCTTTTATGTCGTGTAATAAACCGATTTTACGTTCCCCCGTCGAATTAAAGTCCAATTAACAGTTCGAGAAACAGCAACGAAAAAACAATTACCCAATCAAGTTTAAGCGTGTCCATTAATTTCGATATAATCGAGTCAAATTAATCGGATGTAATTATCGCGTTTCGTCTGTCGGTATTATAGCGTCGCTGCCGCTTCTTGCACTCGGTCTGATGGAAAACATAAGTCATTTTCTGAAGTTGAAAAATTGCATACGAATTCCACAAAATTTGGAAGCAGAGATTCAAAATTCAAACATGGCGACGATTATGATTTTACGATTTAGAAGAACCATTATAACAATCTAACAAGATATTAACTAATATCTAATAATGTGAATATAATGAACTTGAACGATGAAATGGGGCAGAAGGCAATTTACTGCTGGAATTAAACATTAAAAGAACAATTTTGCTTCGTGACAACGCGTGTCTACATACAGCAGAGACAACAAAGGATGTCATCTTGTCCTCAAGCAGGAAAGTTCCCCTCTATCGCGCTTATTCGCATGACTTCATCTTATTGTCTTTCGTTTAGGTCGCTACATTATTTTCCACAATCAGATATTTAAGAGTGTCTATACAAATTCATTTATTCCATGTCGCCGAGTCTTTATGCGCACGATCATTAATAACTATGACGAATATTTTAATAATTAAATTTCACTAATTATTCGTTAACTTCTAAGTTACTGTACAGAGACTTTTGTCGATGTCACCTCCTTAAAAGTGATGTATAGTATGCCATAGTAACATCTTGAAACTTTAGAATTTAAAGAGTAAAGATGAAAGACGGTACCTTGTAATAGAGGCACATCGAACCTGAAATCGAACAAACCAACTTGAATAATACATTTTGCTCGGAGGGGAGGTAGCGCGCGTAGCATTACAAGATGTCGTTCAAGGGAACAGGTTTGATATGTTCAGAGATATTTTTTATAAATTATCTATCGAAAATCTTTCAATACATTTTACATCTAGCAAGTATATTAACGCAAATTCGAAGTGTGCAGCTATTATGGCCTTCTCGATCCCGTACTGCATCCGCTCCTGCCGCAGTCCCCGGCTGGACTGACTGTGCGCACTCGTCAAACTCAGGTGTGCACGTGCGCAGCGATTCGCAACTCTTCTCAACTAAAGATGCGATCTCCTTTGCACGTCTGAACTAGAGCTCGAACTTTTACCCGGGTATATGAGATACCCGGGTATCCAAGTACCCATGAGATACCCGGGTAGAGCAAAACTACCCGGGTATCTCATGAGATAGCCGAGTATCTGGGTACACGGATATCTCATAAGACAGTCGTGTCCCCGGGTACCCGAGTATCTCATGAGGTCTCACAACTGGTTACGAGAACTAGTCTGAGAGAGTATTTTCCACAGCTGGCAATATCGTTACTTCGAAACGTACGTGTCTATTGCCGGAAAATGTAGACTTGTTGGTATTTTTACATAAAAATAAATGCCTAATTTCATAATTAAATAATTGACTTTTTAATTGTTACCCCTAAAAACACACGAATTGCTTTGTAAACGATGCAAACGATTTTTATTTTGCATAAAGATCCGCAGTCTATTCATGAGATACCCGGGTACTCGGGTAATTTTTGTTTACCCGAATACACGGGTATCCGGGTAACGCTGTTTACCCGAGTACCCGGGTACCCGAGTAATTTTTGTTTACCCGGGTATCTCACGGGTAACCCGGGTACCCGGGTATCTCATAAGTCACAGCTCTAGTCTGAACGCAGCGTTTTGTTATCCATACTCCACTTGTCGTAGCTCTGTAATCGTACAGTGTCGAATAATGATCAGCTCCTTGTAATGTTAGAATGCACACACATGTCCATGCCGCTAATAATCCCATGTGAGATTTTATAGCTTAATAAAAAACAAAAAAAACAATAATGATCTGCCAACGTCGTTTCATACAATGATACATGGATTTTGAAATTGGGGCTCTCCGGTTGGCCTGACAATTGCGCATTAAAGAGTGCAAAGGAACACAATCCCATCATTCTCCTGTCGACCGTGAAACGCATCGCGTATCACGGTAGTTTTTCGCGAAATAGTGATCGCAGCTCTATGAAAGCGCATAGAGAAGGTAAGCCGATAGCCTATATCGTTTCCCGTGGGACAAATTAAATTATTTCGAAAAGTTTGACGTCGTTATTGCCGCACGAAACAGAAGAAACTCAATTTCCCAAAAACTCGGTGTCAAACGGCGTATCTCGCAAATTAAATAATGCCGTCGAGAGAATGAAATGCAATGCCGCGCGTCGAATATGACAACTAATATATATGTATGTCTACGATAATGGACAAAATTACTTTCGGTTTGTCCATTTTGCTGATTGTTTTCGCGCGTCGCAGCCCCCGCTGTAAATAAAACGTTAATGCTCGCGAGCGTGATCGGAGAAGTGTGGAGGGAAAAAAGCGAAATCGAGAATTTATTTAAACAACGGCGTTCGATCCGAGGACCCCGACGAGCTCTTGGCAAGCTCTTTTAATTATTCGTATAAATTTTGCTTCTTACCGAGCGAATAACCGATCGATATAAATCATTCGGTCGAGCCGAGCATAATGTACTCGCTGGCTCGCGTTCAAGATGCCGATGATGTTACGCTTCACTACCGACTTTCCGATATTTCCAGTATCATAGCGTATCGTACATAAGAGATCCCTTTTGACAGTCACCGTACAAACGGAATAATCTACATATATCATTGATCCTCTTTAATGAAACTTCCGATCGATACCCCTGCCGAATTTCTTTCCCCACGTGGATATTAAATTTGGAATAATACATTCCGAGGATCTTGACCATTTGCCAAAGAAAAGTTCACATACTGAAGAAACGCTATTTTTAGTAGCAACCGACAAATATTGTGTAATTTAATTATACAATCAAATCAATTAAAAATACACAGCTAGTCTCATAAGTATTTGCACGCTCTTTACAACATAATAGCTTTTTTGTAATTGTACCAAACGATCTGATTGTTTGTAAGCAATTAGATCATCGGTTTACGAAATAGTGTACAAAAAGATTTTCCAAAAATTGCGAGAATTGTTCTTCACGTTAAATAAGTAAAAAAGGAAATTGTTCTTCCGTTATCGACGTATTTATTGATGTTCTTGTACACAACATTTTTCTTTGAAGACTTAAGTATATCTGGAAAATAGTATTTCATGTAATCGGCCTTCGAACTCGATAGATTTGTTCACAATGTCGACATCATAGCAGATCTCCGCGGAAAATCCTGACAACATTTTTGTCATCGTTTCATATTTGAGAGAGTATTTATCAACAAGCAGTATTGATTGATCTTCGCGTTGTCCGCGTACACACGGTAATCACTGTTATTTATTACTTATTTTAAAATGTTCTTTTCAGTTCTGATCTGCTCTTCGAGAGACGAATCTGAAAATACATCAATAGCCATAACAGCTGTCCACCCACTCTTGTAATACGTTATGTTATAAGTCTAGAGTAATTGGAGTGGGTCGGACAGTTATTATGACCATTAATATATCTTCAATCCCTCCTTTCGAAAAACATAACTCTATCTGAAAAAATAGGTGAACTATTTCTAAAATATTCAGTCTGCGTGGGCTGTTGGATTTTTAAAATGAACGTCAGGTACTTCAGAAGTATCTTGAGAATTATTTTGAAAGACTAGCCAAGCCTAGCAAAGTGAATCTAGAAACAAATACTTGATTAAAACCGTATCAAAAAAATTATTTCATACAAAAAAGAAAGTTATAACGTAAGATGTACGATTGATGTGTATCTTAGTAATATCACAGAGTAAATGTAATATCCTGGTAATATGTACTTGACCAAAATGAATGAAAATTGTTCGTTCTGACGACGTTTATCATACGATCGTTTAAATAGTAATAAAGATAATACAGTCAAACAAATATACTTTGATTTGATAAATTATTTAAAATTGACAGCTCTGAATAAGAATACTCCCTTGAAAGGAACCAGTGTGGAGCGTTAACAAGAACCGAGAAGGTCCATTTATTTTCTACCGGATCATCCAAAAAAGATCTTCCATTCGATATCTCCGGTTTCCTTATTTACTATACGCGGATGCACCGAAAGTTTACGCCTTATCCAGAAGGGCCCGATGTTTATTGCGATATCCGCGACAATAAAATAGAGAGGGCGATCGCCTCGAAATGAAATGTAGCTGTATTATTTTTCTGGCGATCTGCCAGGCAAACGCGAATCTTGTGGAAGTAATGAAAATTTGTTCTTGGAAGTTCGATTTTGAGGTCGGACGTTTCCCCTCATACCGTGCACCGTATCCTTTGTATCAATATTATTTGCCGTGGTTATTTGTACACTTCCTTCAACGGGTCGGACTTGAACAAATTCTGCCCCACCTTTTTCCAACGTATCGCTTCCTGCTCGCTATTGCTCGTGTCACTCGGATTTGTCTTTTTTCACCCTAGCTGACTGACACATCAGAGCCAAACACAAAATTATTAAACCGCGAAACGAATTGTTCGCTCCATACTCAACGGTTGCTGCACATAAAGATCACACTACGAAATAGTTAATATCTCGAGTTTTGTCATTCATATTGCAATTACTGTTGTAACAGACATATGAAGCAGACCAGATGAAGCATTTAAATTGTTTGATCTGTATTGTAGTAATCTTTCTTGAAACAATTCGTAGGAAATACTATGTACCGTCTCCAAATTTTTCACGCTTTGCTGAAAGAACATGATTTTCGATCAACAAGAGTTAGAACTATTTCAGCCACCCATCGAAATGTGACACGTACCAGTTAACGTTCGCAGAACAACTGAACTCGCCTTAGATCGCATTATTATTTGGTTGACGGTCCATTTTCCAAGTCAGAGCATGGTTACAATGCCCTCTGCACTGGAATAACATTAGTATTCATTTTTGACGTGTTCCTTGGATACATTAGCTGGTAATATTAACGAAATCGTCGGGTGCTGACAAAAGCATTAAATAATATAAAAATTTTTTAATTTTTCAACAAAACTCTTCACGTTTATTTGCACACGACTATAATATTTTAAATTAAGAACCAGATGAAGTATTCTAACGTGTCCGAATCCGTTAAGCGTTTAAATAAGTAATGGTGAGCGGCACACACGCGTCGGACCACGTACAAGGTGTTCAGAGTTATTTCATCTTCGGTCGCGTCACGCGCGACAGTTTAATGACACGCGACACAATATTCATGGTGCTCCCCTGCGGAATTGGAAATATTAATAGCAAGGTTGCATCGGTTGGAAAGAAACTTCCAACCTCGCTTATTAATCGCTGACATGACAAAGCACAATTCTTTCTCTTTTCACATTGCGAGGCAAAACCGTTCCACTTTTATCCGCCGGTAATTTTTTCCTCTCATTGCCCCAGAGCGCGGCATGGTGCAGCGATGCGCTTTTACGTCATAGCAATTCATTCTTACTTACAGAAACGCATCCGCGCATTGTGCTTCCACTCCGTGCAGAAGTGTGAGTCTTCAAAATGAAAAGTCGAGAAGAAAAATGTACGGTATCAACAGGTTCACGTGCGTTTCCTTTCTTTTGCGCCCACGAAACAGCCCTTTTTACATGCGGCGCGAATAAACGTCGAAAACCGAATGCGTCTGATTCCTACCCCTGATTGCACCGAAGAAAATATGCATTATGAAAGTTTACGCCTCGTCGTAAAACGTAAATTTTTCAGGTGAAGAGAATTTATACTTTAACAGAGCTCCGGTTAAACTCCAATGAAAATCCATTAGAACATTCTTCGTGTTAGAAAAATAAGTCACTATCATTCACAGGAGCAGAGTAGTATCTTTGTTTCTGAAAAGCTCGCGGATAATCGCTCATGGGCGCGGGTATGGGAGACGAAGCTAAAGGTATTAAGCTCCTTTGTCTCGACACACAAAGCCAAACAAACCACAAATCACATAATAGGTGTCCTGTGTAATCTCTCGACAATTTTTGACTGGGAAACGCGTGAGGTGAATAACCGTGTAATTGCGGGATAAAACCTGTAGCAATTTAGTTCCAATAAAGCTGCCATTGGAAAGGACCTCGCTCTCCTTGCTTTAAGCGCTTCTTCGCTTACGTACTCTTTATAGGTATTTAAACTTACGGAGAACAAAGTGAACTTCGAGAATTATTGGGAACTTACTGGATCACTGAAAATTCTTGTTTTAAACAAATCTACATCGATTACGAGAAACTGAGGGCAAATAGAGTAATACTAAATGCATGAAGAAGTACTTCATAATATAATAAACAGTGTTAACAGTTCGAAGAAGTGGACTCTCGTTATTTCGATACGGGAACGTGAAATGGACAGTGCTCACATGGATCTAGTGTTAACGATCAATTTTGTATTTCGCTCGTTGGTTCCCGGTGCATGCTGTCACGAAAGAAACGACCAACGAAATGGGAGGAAGTAAAAAGAGTGAGGGGTGTACGGGCACCCTTGTAAATAGCTAAATAATCGTAGCTCACCGGCGTTCTTAGCACATTTCCGCACGTTCGCAATGCGAGCTGCATTCCACGTACCTGTCATAATCCACGTAAGATACGAGCTCGCCATAATAAAAGCCCGGACACCGTCCGTCGAAACGGTCTCGTTTCAGAAACGGCACGGCGCGCACTAAGCACAACCTATTTCCAAAACGCGACCCGCACCGGCGCGGCGGAACGTTTTATATTCCGTTTCACGATCGATTTTGTAATTTTCGCAATTCACTGACTCGACCGAAAAGTCTCCACGAACTTTTTGCCCGGCGGAAGTCACTGAAAAATTCCTTATTGGCTCGCGGCGTGTCTCGGACACATAATCGTTTAAAATTCCCGCCGCTGTATCCATTTCTGCAAAAGAAATTTACGCGAATTTTGGAAGAGCGTTTATTTCATTTCCGTAACTGCGACCCATAATCACTCCACCGAAAATTTTCGTGCGAACATTTATGGAGTTCAACGAAGTAGAAATTCATAGTAGTTTCCTTTCCATATTATCGTGAGATAAAATCACATGAAATAAATTTTTCTCTCATGATGTTTGTCGAATTCATAAATGTTAATACAAATTCTACAATTGGGCGTATTGCACAAATTGGTTGTAAAATACCGTTTCAAATAATTAAAAGAATAATGAGAAGCGAGCAATTACATTTGCCGTAACAGTGGTTAAACTTCTCAGTTTGTTGACCTGTAAAACAAGTTCTTTATGCTCAAGATGCAGAAGAGTTTCATAACGTTTACAAAAGTGCTTTGATATATCAATCATTTTAGATTCTAGATGCACAGCAAAGTGCATCTTTTCTTTTTTCCATACCACTGTGTTGTGTTAGCGTTTCCTATATAACAAACAACGATTTATTACATCATGTATCAGATGCTGTTTGTCTGCAAACTTTGCGATATGCCAGTTTGCAAATATTTGTAAAAAGGTTTGCTATGTGTATGTTACGCGAACCACAATCTACACAGGATTAAGGAAATTTTAATTCCTCTGGAAAGTGTACATTCTAGATTAATTTGACCATTTTATTCGCGGATATGTTGTAGTTACACTGTGAATGGCTCGAAGGAATTTTCATAAAATATAGATAGTGTTTAATTCAATTTCTATTTATTTTTCTCGTGTAAAAAACGTAGTTTTAGTTGTCATATCAATAACATATCTTCAGATTGAAAAGCAGATTCTATTTACAACACTCACGATCACTTTCGAAAATTTCTATGGTTTTTAAGATTACGACTTTCCACAATACGTACTATAACTGTACGTAGAAAATGTTCGTTCCTATCCTTCAAAGTATAATACGATTTCCTTTCCATCAAAATATGTACTATGCGAGACGAGATACCTCCGGATCAATGAAATCGTTCTTAATACAAAATGAAACGTGATTCTCGCTTCATTTGATGGGGAAATAGGTTCTTGGCACTTACTGCGAAAAGATTTTTATTTTATTCCTTCGGAACTGTAGCAAATATTGCGAATATTACAATTGAAATTCGATCACATTTGTGCGTCTTCTCTCGTTCCGAGATGAGAATAAAATGATTGTACGATCAAAAAATGATTTTCGGTCCAGCCTAATGGAACAATCCAAATGTTAGGCGACTAATCAGCGTACAGACCGTAACAAGATTCCACCGTGTGTTTGAACTTGTCTCCGGGAAGCGTAGCTGCCCGATGTCTATTCCGCTCTTACAATACAATGGGACAATGAGACATTTACAATTGTGCCATACTCAACAATAACTTCCTTTCCACGGTACGGGTTGAATGACAAGCTTTGAGATGCTACCCGACTGTTTTGAGCATTGCTCTGTGCACCAGAGCTTGTAAGACAGATCGCTATTTCTTTTCTCGTGCACGTATCCGTGACGTGGTAATGTGCGCCACCGATTAGAATACGTTTTGTATTTTTCTTTCTCTTAGACCGTGAGAAAAAACTTTCACTTCAGCATACAAACAAAAGGCAGACAGTGGATGGTATCATGCTTTTCTTGTTTCTCGTTTTGCAGGTAGCATGGCTACGCGTGGACACACAAACTATTTTAACGATAGCCAATCACGTGATTACGAAAAATCACAGGATCGGAGTGACGCACACGGAGCATAAAACGTGGCACCTGCACATACGGGACGTTCGTGTACACGATCGAGGCGCATACATGTGCCAGCTAAACACCGACCCCATGAAGAGCCAGACTGGCTATTTGGAAGTTGTAGGTTGGTTCGCTAGATAAACAAATTTATAAACAAAAATCTACACTTTGGCATGAACTCAACGAACTTTCCCACGCAAGGGATTACTCTGGCTTTCAAGACCGTTCTCACACGAATTTTTAGTATTAATTGGTAATATTCTTTTTTTAAGCAAAAGTAATCAGGAATTATCTACATTTTTATTAAAATTCATAATCTACTTGAATGCATTATTAGATTGCAGGTCATTATACATATGTGTCATAATTTCGGAAATGCAAGGAATTTTATTCACCCACAAACTCTAAAATTTGTACATTTCCCCGTATCATCCTCGTTGGTTAAGTAAATTCATCTCCAATTCTGATATTTATAAAAGAACATGTGAAAATGAAACCTTGCATAAAGAACCACGGTCTAGTTGATAAATGTTAAGTAACGTAGAACTCGAAATATATTCAACACTTCCCGACCGAGGATTTGTTGAAAATATTAAATGCCATCATTCATGTTCGCACAGCGAACGGAATCCTCCAAGTTCGCGCTGGGTATAGCGCATTGTCAAGACAAATGAATTTTTTTCAAATCTGTCTGCACGAGTGAATTCAACGTCAAAAAACACACGAGCGCACGCTCATACGTTTCCTCTAGAATTAATAGGTTCCGAGACAAACGACCAAAAATATTTCGCAGGCTATGAGGACTGCCTTCAGCCCCTGAATGTGAATGATGACTGTTGAAAAAATCGAGTCGAATATTTTTTCGAGTTCGATGTATAATAATATGCAGGTTTCATCGAAATTACAATGACACGAATAACAGGTGGTATTTCGACATCCATTGAATTTATCAAAAGAGAGAAACTTTTTGGCGAATCAGTTCCATTTGAATAGCGGGATAAATAATGTAAACAGGTAGTAATGAGCAGGCCGGGGTATAATTATATCAAGAAATATACAGCTGACGCATTCTGCAATTGCATTATCTCGGGAACAATAGGAATCGTAGCATAATAGTATTTATTATTCTATAATTTCGATTTCCTTTGTTACTCGCAGTGACGGAGCTGCAGAACGTAATCTATGAATCGGCGAAGCACGTCGTTCAATTAGTATTTGCTAAGCAATAAATAATTTGTGACGTTTCTGTTGCCAGTTCCGCCAGATATCTCAGATTATGCTACGAGCACGGACATGATTGTTAACGAGGGCAGCAATGTTACATTGCGTTGCGCGGCTAAAGGAATACCCCCGCCAAACATCACCTGGAGAAGAGAAGACGGAGAAACTATACTACGCGCGCATGGCAAAGAAGGTAAGCGTTGCAGATTAAATTGTACAGGATACAATGTCGAGAATATGTTCTATGCAAATAACTGTTTATGAAAATATAAAATGTGTGCAAGTGAGAGACTCATTCGCTCGCCTCATTCCAGGTTGCTTCGTATAATAGATCTCGTGTCCGTTCAGAACCGAAACGCCAACAAGCCCAATTATAAAGTCATTATAAAGATATTAAACATTTAACATCTTCGTAAAAAATGCAAAATCGGAAAAGCAGTTTACACGCACCACACATCGATCAATAATAATAAAGTGTCAATATTTTTCTGATCGCAAGATGGATGACGCAGAAAATTCTCTAGATGAAAAAATCAATCTTTATGCATTACGCGAACATGTCCTGGTTCAAATATAAAATGCGGAAACTACGCCATAAAATTAAATGCGCAAATAACACCCTGTTTCCGTAGACTACGAACATCAAATACTTTGACCCTAAAGTACCATTGCAGAACTAATGTAATGAATGATTTTGTTTGATGATTTCCCAAGAAAGTACTTCTACAATGCCACAGACAATATTATGAAAAATTAGTTGTCCGAACCCCTGTGCTAAATCGAGAATTAAAAATATACAAGAGTTTTCAGAATTTAATGCAGCGTTCGAAATAAAACGATCTTCAACGTGTTAGAATGAATTTTGCTGTATTAAATAGAAGAAAGAATTTGTACTCCAGAACGAATAACCATACGACCGAGGGTGGAGCGTCAAGTGAAAATGGTGTCTCCGATAATTCCCGTTACATCGATCAGTCTTAAAGAACGTAAATTCGCATAAAAATCCGCAGTCTAATCTTTTTTATTGTTCGACGGTGAACGCGTTAAATCCTCGCGAATCCCTAACCGTAAATTGCGAGCGAACGGTGCGAGCGGGGTTCCGAGAGGCGTTTTCAATTGGATCGAAGCCGATGCCTCTGGCCAGCGTCCTTGTGTTTAAAACTTGAACATCGTGTTCGATGTATCATTCCGTTGTCAATAGCGTTTTCTGCGCGCGGCGCGGCTAGCACGTTGCGAAAAGAACGCGCGCATAGACAAAGAGAGAGAGAGAGAGAGAAAGAGAGAGAAGAGGGGAAGCAAGAAAAAAAAGGACATTTCCGATCCCGCGTTTATACGAAGTCAATAGAGTGTTAAGGAATATATGAGGAACGATGGACATGCAATGAAAATTTATCACCGGACCGGCTTTCAAACTTACTTAACGAGTAGGACGCGTGCAGCGGCAACAGTATGCGAAAGCCTGTCGTTTCACCTGCATTGTTGGCATGCCGATGACGTCGGTATGAAATACAGTCCCCTTCCCCCTTGGTTTCATGCAGCAACACCAAAGTAATACCAACATTCTGATTCGCCTAGGCGAGGGCGTGGGGTGCGAGCATAAATCATCCCTTTGTCTTTTATTCGCGCGAGACCGACTGTTGCTCTCGTGCCATATTCCTCCGCAGGAAACTGCCTTGCTTACGGAGAGAAAAATGTATCCTGCATTTTCGAATGTTGAGCCGCGCACACGGAATAAACTATTATGCCCCCCTCCCTTGTGTTGGCTCTCGATTCGAACCGATAGTGTTATACCGAAAGGAAATCGATCGTATTGGGCCACTGGATTTTTGAGGAGCACGCGAGATAAACTGATAAGAAACTCGCGAACTGTTGGGGCCCTTCGAACGCGCTTCATCAATGTTTCTCCGTGTTCGCTGGTGTCGCGTGTCTTTGGTGCTAAAGACACCTGCAAAAATTCTCCTCGCAATTTAATTGCTCAGGAAATGGACTTGAAAATTGAAGCTTCCTCTTTGTAACAACACTTTCAAAATTGATCTACTGATTATGCAATTGTAGCATTTTATCTTCTAAAGATGACTTTAAGAAACAATATAAAAAAGCTTAACGTGATTTCAGTCCAGTTAACAAAATTATTTAAAACTTTTCGTGAGAACTGACATTTAAAAAATTGTTTGCATCCGTCGAATCAGTTTTACTAAAGTTTTTATTTTTTTTTTATATCGTGTCGGTATCGTGATATTTGTCGTTTATCTACCGTTGATTAAAATAAATATGCAGTAAAAATATGGAATTTAAGTAGTTTTTCGATCGAAAATATTGATCGAACTTGTGCGCCGAAATCATCATACATCTATTAAAAATATGGAATGTTTGTCAATGAAATGAGTGGAGTTTTTCAGACAAATGCAATACATACATGTACATATTAACAGGAATTGATGATTTTACTTCAATTTTATTTTACTAATGGCAGTAATGTAAATAATGGTGTTATTGAAATAATCGAAGTCAGAATTGTATTCGCGTTTGATAATAAAAGTGTATTTTACCAATTCGAATGATTTTGCTAAATCAAGCACGAAAATGTATGTATGTGTTTACTAGCGAACGTTTAAATTTCATTGTATTCGAATGCACTTGCTTATCAAATTAGTATGCGCATACATTGACTGAACTCACACATTTGCCGAATTAACGCTTTCGCTAAACATGTATTTCGAATATCTCTCTATGAAAATTTAATAGTTACAATTACCCGCGACAAAAGTGTTATTTCGGGGATTCCACAATTATTACGGTTGATATACATATTCTCATTCGAGACATTTAACAAACCTTCTATTTCAACGCTGAAATTATAACAATTTTTAAAATGGTATTGGACTCTTCATTTTGTAATTAGAGAAATTACCAAAACGCTTTTCTCAAAAAATTACTGTATACATTTCCGATAAATATCACACAAAATCGGAATCAACGTAATCTCTCTGAATTCCTGTCTTCTAATTCGGCAATTCCACTGTTAGATGTATAGTCGACATTATTGTCGCAAACATTACGAACACAGCGTAGATTGAAATCAGAAAGGACTTCGAGGAAGTTTGGAGTTCGTCAGTGTTCATTAAAGCAAATAAAAAACCGTCGAGAGCAATGACCAGAAAAAGTTCGTGAAACCGTTCGACATAAGCTGAGAACATTTCGAAGTGTACCTACTTTCCTGTTATGGATTTACCAAGTTCGCGTTCAAATGGAAGACAGATACTTAGGAACTCTTCTTGAAAAAAGTGAAATAAAAATGTGACTTGAAATGAACATCCATCTTTCGTCCGTTTTATCTTCCGCGGGATTACTTTACAGACCTGTCTCCAGATCTGAATTACTTTTTAGTACACGGTTGCTTTCTATTTACTCGAGTCATTCTCTTGCGAGAACTTCTTCGATAATTGGAATGAAATCTTCCACGTCAAATTGAAATCCATGGAGCATGCAGACATGTATTTTATTTACCTATTTTATACATTTGCGGGAGTTTGAGAAAATAATTTTTATGTTACATTAGGAATACAGTGAATATTGTAAGAGAACGGAAACTGTACTATCTAAGAAAAACTAGCTGCCTCGGTAAAGTGACAAAATTATTCCGTGCGGTTATCATTATACATATGTCGTTATTATACAGGATGTCATAAAATTCCTGCACTTTCCGGAAATGGGAGGTTACTAAGGTCGTTTGAAGCGACATTTTCCTTTGCAAAAATGGCCGCCGCAGCTTTGTTTAGGAGTTATTTACGAAAAAGACGGACCAATCAGAGCGCGGCTACAGCGGATTAATTCTGGCTCAGTGAACGGCGATAAGCGGGATCTGTCGCTGAATTGGACTCCGTTTGCTGCAGCCGCGTTTTGATTGGTCCTTATTTTAGTGGATAACTCCTAAACAAAGTGATTCGCGCAAAGGAAAATGTCCCTTTAAATGACGTCGGTAATCTCCCATTTCTGGGAAGTGCAAGAATTTTAAGACACCCTGTGTTATTGTGGTTTGTTAATATTTATGACGGCCGATGCTTCTTCAGGTTTTCTTTCAACGATAGAACGCTTTAAAAAGTGAAGGCGCCGCATCATTTTCAGCGAGCGACGGGAATGCAAATTCACTTGTAAATTTAATCAGCCGAATCGTTTTGTTCGCGCGCGAGCGTTTTCTTTGATGTGTTCCTCGCCTCCTCTTTTTCCGCTGCGCTGTCTGTTTTTTTCGGTTTACTCATTGTCAGTCTGCCCGTACTCAGCCACGTGTGAATAAACTTACGAATAAACCAACGATCCTATTTAGGAGCCTGGTGCAAATACAAATACATAGTAAAACTCCCCGGAAATGCGCGAATGTTGCCGCCGGCTCTTTGTAAATCAAAGACCTTTCACGTTCTAACATTATTTACAGGTTGATAGCAAACACAGGCAACGATATGCATGCGCCGAATCCGAATTCAAAGGCCTGTACATTTCGTCTGTACACTATACAATAATTATTCGACTGAAATCGGCGGGCTCTTATGGGAAAACTCAAAAGTTTGTAGGGTAAAGAGAGTATGGATTCGGAACAAATCTTGTTGCTCCTTTTAAGGAAATCATTATTTCTTCGAATTCCGCATTTACTCTCCTAAAATAAGATGGTCCTAATGGTAAATTCGATATATCGGAAAAACAATGAATATTGATTCGTAATATCACTTCTCTTTCGAAATGAAACGAAGAAATCGTTATTTTTTTCGATCTCACTGCTATTTTCCTGAAACAAGAGCGCCCTTAATGCTAAATTCGATATATTGGGAAAGAATGAATATTGATTCTTAATATCACTTTTGTTTTTGCACGAAATAAAGAAATTACTCTTTCTTCCAACTTTATTTATACATATACGAAGTTATCATTAGGCCGCGGGCATTTGTGCAAATTTACTTTTTACGTCTGTTGTGCATTTTAATCCAGCCGATTTAGATACATAAATACATAACATTTTTATCTGGTAGGGCCGTTTGAGAAATTAATTTAATGTGGGTAATTTATTTCGCACGGTAAAATGCAAAATCTGGAATTTGTGTAATTTATACGCAGTGGCTCGATAATTAAACCGTTGTAATTTCGTAAAAACAGATCGTCCTGCGGTAAACTTGGACTCATTTTAAAGATTCAAACTTCTACATTCATAATACATCGTTCATTCTGTTTTAATTGTTACATGGTGCCGCATGGTAGATATTCTTGCACATATTCTCATTTTCCCACACACCACACAGCTAAGAATAAAATTTTCGAAAAAAATGAACGATGTACCGCGAAAGAAGATTCTTGAAAATGTGTCCAAGTTGATTAACGCGCGATCCCGTTTCGCAAAATGATAGCGGTTCGAATTTTTAAAAATCGGGATCGTCCGGGACCGCCGTATGAAAAACGATATCTCGTGAGCGATAGTCAATTTAATACAAATGCGCTATCAATGTTTACAATCCCACAGGAGCTATTTAAACTAAGCGGTCGCTTTAAATATCTCAAAGTCGAGCCAGACTCGAAAATGCACGACAGAGATGGCGCATCCGGTAATTGATGGCCCACGGGGTTTTGCAGGTAATTAATTAAAGAGGAAATACGATTTGTATTGAATGGTTTGGCCAGTGGTTTGGAGGTTATCTCCCGTGAAAGTGATTACAGGTAGAGTCGACAGAGACTTCAATAACATAAATTGCTTTGTGCACAGATTAAGCGCGTAGGTAGAATGTCAGAGCCCAACGAATCGAAAATTAAACCAGGACTGACCGCTGTAACCGCCTTTTAGTTTTCCACCGCAAGATTTACGTTCGCTCTGTGTGTCCCTCTGCTCTACTGGTGTGGTTACTACTGTAGTCTCTATCAGCACTGGAAATGCAAGTTGAAAGCGTCCAACGGACATCCCAACTTTCTTGTTGTCTCGTCACTGTGTTACTCTAGCATTATTGCCTCAGAACATAACGAACCCGACCACTTTGCTCTTTTTATTTTGCTTTGTCCTTTCACCTGGTACAGATCGAAATTATACAGGGTGTTCGACTACAGGTGGGAGAAAATTTAAGGGGTGATTCTTAACGATGATATAAGACGAAAATGAAGAATAAAAAAATTGCGATTTCGGCTTCGTTATTTAGCTATTAACAATTAAAAATCAACAACGTGTCTAACAAAAGTCTACTTTGTGTACGTCAAAGAGTTCAATGTTGTCCAACGATTTGTTAAACATTGGGGCCCTCGCTGGGACCCCAAATGAGAACCAAGTTGTGCATGCATCTGTCACTCGATACGTGACTGTCGCGTTGTTAATAGCTGAATAACGAAGCCGAAATTGCAATTTTTTAATTCTTCATTTTCGTATTATACCATCGTTAAGAACCAACCCTTAAATTTTCTTCCACCTGTAGTCGAACACCCTGTATTCATCAGTTTATTACCCTATAGTCTTCTTCTCGCTGCCTACCCTCCATTGTTAGCGTCCCTGTAGCTTTTTAATGGAATCTTTGCGAATCCATAAATGCATAAAATCCGCAGTCTAGTTATAAGTCGTCGTGTTTCGTTAATTTGGTTTCTGTTTTAATACGGCTGCGAGGAAAACGTATGATGGATTTATTACGGGAACAGAGGACGAATGTTAAAATTGTAAATCTGTAAATCGTTAGCAACTCGCTTCCACGCGAGCTATATGTTATTTTATCCAGTCGACGTGCGAAATGATAGCAACCTTGGGCCATCTTTTGAATCAGCCGTGAGTTTTTCCAAGTTAAGAATAACATATATACAGCGTCGTGAGTTTTAATGCTGAGGAGAACCTTGAAATGCTTTTAATTTATGAGGAGTGCCAGGCGTTCAAATGTCGGCGAAACTGTACGTGCAAAGATTTGCAAATAAAAATCATTCCTCCGGTTGCACCTTTGATCGATCGACTACTCCGAGAGACCGCTAGTTCCAATCAAGGGGAGTGAAAGCGTCGAGAAATTAATCAACCGAACGAAATGGTTCATTTTTTACACACAGTAGGGTATGGTCCGCAAATGGCTATGTGTTAAATAATTCGAGAAACTGGAATAGTTTAATATTAATTTGAAATGGATTTTCTAGATTTTCTTTTAGCATTAATGGATTGCAAATCCGTGTATTAGATTTTCACAGAGAGACATTGAGTATTGGGTTGATAAATATCTTTATTCTATGAACTATCGATTGAATTATTCAATTTACAAGATATCTCACGCATAAACAAATATTTATTCAATCTCTTCGTCTAAAAAAATACAAACGAGTGTCGCATTTACTATCGCCGAAGCAATATGGCAACTAGCTGCTGCCATTGCACTCAATCACCGAGTATTTGCAAACACTTGTCGTCCTCAAACCGATTTTCACATGGTTTGCACATTTGCACACGTTGCTTTTTTAACCTCTTATAGACACATTGTTTTAAGGGATGAAAAATAAGTTTTCCATTGTTCGAGATTGGGAAAATATTGAACCGATGTTTACTATTTAAAGAAATGTGTTATAGAAACTTTATGAATTGACAATGTACAGAAATTCTTTTCAAATTGTTAAATACATTTATTAACAATATTTAATACACATTCGTTATTACATTTTGATAATAGAGAATGAACATCAGTAATATTTAATAATATAATACTGTATATAGAACCACTGAAGAATATTTAATTAAATATCATCAAATCGATCGAAACGTTTGGCGGATCATCGGTTGTCACAAGGTTCTAACGTTTCGATCGTCATTTTTACGTTAGGTTGGTCATTTGGGTTTAATGGGTTTGCGGGTCACTTCTCTGTAGCCTTGTGTATCAGTCTACCAAATTTCATCGAGCTGTGAATACCCCAATGTTTGCTATGAGCAATTTAGTGGAAGAATGATTGTGCTGCTCTTCCAAAGGGTACATGAAGCATGGAAGGTCGGGAGCTACTGAATTCGATATTCATAGAAAATGGCCATCACATTATTCTTCGATACGAATATATGAAAATATTTGGTTGTTCCAAATTAAATGGCCGTTTTGAATCTTTAATATAAACTTTAATTTTACAAGCTTTATTCATATTCCATTAATCGAAATAATTTCCATCGACATCATTACACTTCTTCCATCGTGATACAAGTGCCTGAATGCCTTTCTGATAGAAATCTAATAAACGTGAGGCAATAAAGTTATCAAATGCAGTTTTAACAGCATATTCTTCTTTGAATATTTTTCCATTCAAAAAACCATCTAGGAGCTTGAAAAAATGGTAATCAGTAGGTGACAGGTCAGGCGAATAAGGAGGGTGAGAAAGAACCTCACATTTCAACTCTGCTAATTTTTTGACTGTTTTTTATCGCAATATGTGGTCGAGCATTATCGTGGAGTAAAATTTCATCACGTCTATTGATTAATGCCGGCTGTTGAACACGCAGTTTTTCGTACATTATATCAATTTTCTGACAGTATTTATCAGCATTTATGGTTTCACCTTTTTTTAAAAATGAATAATGTACAATACCCTTTGCTAACCACTGTACAGACCAATATTTTACGCGGATGAAGGTTCGGTTTCAGCATATGTTTTGGAGTTTCATCTGCGTCTAGCTACTGTGTAGACCGTTGTCGATTGTCGTAGAGAATCCATTTTTCATCACAGGTAATTATCGTGTTTAATATGCCTTGATTTTATCTCATTGTATCTTTATACAATGATTCAATTCTCAGAAGTGGAATTCGATTTTCGGCGATTGAGCTTCCGGAGTTTCCGAAGGGTACATTAAGCGCGATACCCTGGATAAATTGTTCGAAAACGAGTAGGTCTCTTAAACGTTTAAAATTATTATTGAAATATCGAGACTATACCTCCCTCTCAAAAGTAGGTGTAACTTCGACCGACCCTTGTACAATTTCGAATGGCCACAAGACGTTGCACAAGCACGCAATCCGCGTTTTTCGGAGGATCTGTATAGTCGTAACCGTCGCAGGAGGATATAATCACGTATCCCCTGGTTGCAGCAAGAAACGCGTGTCCAGCATTGCGTCTGCAACACAATTCCCCCGCAACTATGTGGATACGGATGCAGCATCGCATACCCACTCGGATTAAATGGATTAACAAAAACCGGGGATTATTCGCAGTATCGATGGTGCGGAAGCAGACCCTCTCGTTGATCAGTTAATATTAATTTTGAACAGGCTATAACGAGCTTTTTGCCAAGGCTAAATCAACACCGGCCCGCTTCGCGCGTAATTATTGTTCCGCCGAAACGGAAGTAGCGAAACCTGTGCTAGATTTACGACTCGCACGATAAATATGTTTTCAGTAAATCGCCGTCGCGCGAAAGTTGATCCCCGATCGATCCGTTTGCAATCCTTCCAGCGAATTTTCCAACGGAAACGGCAGAATTTGCGCGCGAAAGACTATCGCGCGATCGAGCGATACTACCCGCGCGTGCATCTACACGCGATGCAACGTTTACGTAATTAAATGAAGCTTTGCTGATATCAATAACTGCACCCCGTAACAATACCTTCAAACATTTAATGACGTAATAAATTTATGTGCTTAACCTTTAATTGCTAACGTTATCAAACTTCTTGTTAATTTATTCGGCTTACATGCAAGTAATGAACGGTTTATGTAACGGGGAATTAATATTTGTCGATGATATAGTTGAACATTACTAATTCTCTGAGAACGCATATGCTTGCTCCTCGAAGCATTGACTTGTTAAGTTGACTATTTTATACAAATTTATACAAAAAGCTGGCGATGACTTAAGAATTCTCGACCAACAAAGTTTTATCGAGGGTGGATAATATCCACTGGCTACATTGATCTTGCTCAACGTAGTAAAATATAATAGCGTATTAAACCAGCTTATCTTTTTGCTAGCTGTGTTTTTCATCTTGGAATTATTAACCCTCATACTCTGCCTGCGTAATGGACGTTTTAATATCCTCCAACTTACGTGTTAAATTAACTCTTTATGCGCTGAGGGCACTTCGAGGAAGCATAAATGTACTTAAATTTTTCTTTTCAGACTTAATTGAATTGAATTAACGGTGCTAAGAATCTAGGTAATGGAGAATAAAGATAATCCGTTATTAAACATGAACGATTAACAATAAATGATTGTTAATAATCTCTGTCGGGTGGGGGTAGCCGATTCTACGTCATCGTCTCTCGGAACCCTCTAATTACCCAAGCCAGAACGAAACCACTAAATACTAGAAATAAATTAGTCCACTAAGATAACGATACGATAAAATAATTTTAATAAGTAGAATTTCAATTTTCTTGTTGCAGTGAAAAGCATAGAGGGATCAGTCTTCAACATCACGAAGGTCAACCGATCGCAGATGGGTGCATATTTCTGCATTGCATCGAATGGCGTGCCACCCACTGTCAGTAAAAGAATAATGCTTACAGTACAATGTAAGTATCTTGAAACAACCATTTGATTTCGTTTGACTCCTTTCCCTTGCAATTAACAGAGATCATTTTTATTTCGAGTAAAAATTCCTATACGCTAAACTGAAACAGAAGTAATTTATTGTTACAGTTGCTCCGGAGATTTCGAAACATAATTCTACAGTGGGAGCACAGGAGGGGCAGAGGAAGGTTTTACAGTGCAATTTAGAGGCATTCCCAATGCCTATCAACTATTGGACGAAATCACCACACGATGACGTCATCACAGATGGTATGTCAGATGTAATATACTGTCACCATTACCATCAACCTGTGTAGACTTTTTCCACCAGTTCCCGTGCAAAGTTGTATTTAACCCAACAACCATTAATTACTGCAATTACTTTATTTCGAGCAGATACTTCTGTAAACCTTTCTCCTGAAAGATGTAAGGTTTGTGATGATGCAGGAAACTGGTGGAACACTGTGTACATCCCGAAAGTTTGTTACAAAAGTTATCAGACAAACTTCCGCTGCATTTTAATAATAGTGCATTAGAATTTTCTCGAATGCATTTTTGAAATCCGCCTTAAACGAGCAACGCAGATTTAAATTAACTCTCAGCGATATGAAAAAAATGCTCCTTAGTATGCACAGCTCCAGGTAAAAATAATTGTATTAAAAATATTTTTACCTTCGCACGTTGCATATTTTTGTAATTTATTTCGATCAATTAAAATGTTTGACAGTATTTTTCTTGTTCCATATCAAAGCAACAGAAAGAAGTCATAGACAAATAGTTCGCTGTTGTTGCAAAATATTGTGAAATTTATTAGCAGAATAGCTATAAATAATTAGATTGCTAATTAAATTCATAATTGGACAACAAATGTTTTATTGCAGAAGATTGTTCATAAGTTGAAATTAAAGTTAAATAACACGGTTTCCCTTATCAGCTGAAAAATTAACGATAACGCGTACGTTGAATGCAACGCTGGATGAGGTTTCGAAAATGCATTAACCCTGCAATGAATTCCATTAAGGCGATATCGCGAATACTGAATGCATCAGGATAATTAATTCAAGGATAGGAAGAAATCATATAACATGATCTTGCGGCGGATGATCAATGATTTTTGCATATGCGTATACGTACGCTTTAAACAAAATGCACTCGCGTCACGTGAAATTCAATGATTCATTAAATGACCTGGGAGAGAGGTAAAATACTTCACTTCGAAATTTCTGTCTAACGTGCAGAAACAATTGCGAAGAAATTATTAATTTCACCCAATATTAATATTAATTGTCCGTAGAACTGCAATGAAATATTTTCCAATAACTCATTATCGAAAACTTTTCATTTATATCTTCATCCTTAACAAACAATTTTTTTATATAAAAAGGTACAAAATACACAATGTTGTAATAAAAAAGAATTGCTTCAACAATTTCGTGTAATAACTTCAATGGTATTTTAAAAGAATTAATTACGAAAAAACACAATGAATTATTTTCTCTCGCGAGGGAACATGACATCGAAGTAAAATTTAATACATACTAAAAATTAAAAAGTTTTTGATGAATATTTCTATATTAATGAATTCAATTTGTTCATAGTGTTCGCCTATAAACGACATTGAAAAAAAAATTGTAAAATTTGCTTATTTTACTATGTGTTCTGAGTCGCTCCTGCTTTTCTTTTTAAAGGGCGTAAATTCCTTCATTAATTTCGAAATATTAAAAATAAATAATATATTAAATATTGCCAAGTATTAGTCGTGGTGCAAAACCGAGTCAATCCAATTCTGTTGTCGTTGCTAAACGAGGAGACATTAATTATTGAACAATATTTCTTAAGTTACTTCTAACTATGATAAAAATAATTCTAATGTTGTATTTTTTAATTCTTCTATATTCCTGGCAAAAATAATGATTTATACAAAACTTGTGGTTATATTGGTTCAGTTATGATCCTTACGCATATAGAATCAACTGCGATGTAATTACAAGGCATTACTCAACACGACGTCTGTATACTATTTATATATAGTTTGTACTTAAAAACTTAATTAAAAGTCGAAATCGAAGAAGACGCGGATGTTACTCGGGCGAACAGAAAATTGGTAAGCAGTGCCGTCAAACTTTTCCGCTGCAGCTTCCGAAGTTTCAGAAATTCCTGTCGGATGTTGGTAAAATGGTCAGCATTCAAAATGAAACAGGATTGCTTGCTGAAGAATAATTGTTTTACCCAGAAATCCCCAAGGCTAATGAAGAACGCATTATGCTAATTCATTTCATCCTAAAAACAACTATAAAACACTTAAAAAGACTTCAGTACTATTAGCGAACAATTAATTTCAGGAGAAATTATTCTATTTTTAAATGTTCGTATTCGAAAATATGAAAATTTGTAGCTCAGTGTACCTTGCCTTCATTTTGTTGTTCATTTACAAACGATCGAAATTTAAATTTATACATTTACACATAATTTACATTTCTTTTTTTACGAAGTGTTGTTATTCAGCATTACCGAGTATTTTCTTCACCGGTTTATGCATTTCTCATAAAACTTATCTCTTGATTTTATTCATCGTCCAGCGAAGAGGGAAGATGAAAAAAGGAGTGACTTTGTCGATCATGCTTGATTTCGCCCTCTCATGCTGTACTCAGCATCTAGATAGAAATTTTACAGTTGTGCGGGTGATTTATAACAGTTCAGTGACATCAGTTAAACTTGCATGCATCCACCACAGCTTTTGCAAAATTCTAGGTAATACATTTTGCATATAATGTGTAGATAGATACATATCAATAAATCTTAGGACGTTTAAGGAAGACGAAAAATTGTTGAAAAATGACCCAAGTTCTATTGTATTAATCTCGTGAGGTTGTTAAAAATTCTATGCAACTTTTCACTTCTACGTGATCAAACTTTAGAAAAATTAAAAAATTGTGAAAAAAGCTCGAATTTTGTACTGAATGAAATTTGATAAGTAGTCGAAATCACAATATCCACTTCTACGTAATGTCCTTTTTTGGTGAAAGAATGGTAACCACACCAGCGTAAATTGCATAGTGTATGCGGAGTCGAAGTTGATTGAATAGAATCAAGTAAAACTCCGTCGATTCGCATCACAAGACTAGCGCACACGTATTTGTATGAAGCGTACTTTCACATGTGCGAGTTTGTAATGGACGTGTTCCTGGACTGCTAATTCAGTGAAGAGCGATTGAACCGTACTGGGTAGTGTAGTTAAAGCTGTTTTATTAACGAGCGTACGCACTGTACACGGCACATATGTACACACCGTACATTACCGGAATGGTCTAACAATGTCGCATTCGTATATCTACACGAAAATGCATGGAGCCATAATTACTTCGAATGAGACTTTGGTGCTACACTTTTCAAGGATTATTTACGGAACAATTCAGCGTCCCGTGCGTGCAAGTAACAATGGACATCAATTTACGTAACACGGTTAAGCAGGGCTTTGGTAATCAACGCGGCAAAAATAATGATCCCGGAATTATTCAGAGTTCCCAATATTCTGCAACTCTTTTCCGTCCTCTTTCCCGACCGGAGTCAAAAGGTTACGCATTTATTCGGGTTTTCCTTGCCGGAGACAACTATAATTTCCCAACTTTTATCGTTCGCTGCGCAGTGGCAAAAATTGGCCAAAATTCATTTTTCCAAGTCCGACATAAAAGATTACGATAATCACATCAACTACAATTGGTTGTTATCAAACTCTTTAACACGTTTCATTTATGTAACAAACTGCTTGATTATTAGTAGATTGCGAAGTTGTCTGCATCAATTGCAATGTGCAGGAGGTTCAGAATCACCCTAAGCACAGGATTAAATGGGCTAAGCCCCGGGACGCAAGCCTTTGGGAGCAGCAATTTTGATTGGTCTTATATTTTTTTATAACCTGTTCTAAATGAAATAGAAAATATTATAAGCATACATATCTTTGTTTTGGAACGAATACGCAAATGAAAAGAACAGTAACTCGAAAATACGTCGGTAGAAGTTAAGTTTGATGCCAATAACGAATTTCGCATACACATATTATGCTAATATTGATAAACTTTTAGCAGAATTACAAAAGAGAAAGTGTGCCTATGATGACATTTACTCAAATTTTGGGTTTCTGGTCAATTCAAAAAATACAAATGAAGATACAATTAGAAAGAATGCTGCAAAGTTGTGCGAAACGTATATGGAAAATAATTTTATTGAAGAATGCCTTAATTTTAAACAGGTATGTATATTTATTGGAAAATATATCTACTGCGGAACTTTTGTTAGTTTGAGAACAATAATTGACTCCAAAATTCAGTCTACATTTCCTAACGTGGCCACAGCACTGCTCATTTTTTAAGTATTGCCATTACAAATTGCAGAGTCGAAAGATCTTTTTCAACACTGAAAAGAATAAAAAATTATTTACGGTTTTCTTAGGGACAGAACAAATTAAATGAGTTCAGTATTTTATCCATAGAGAGTGACTTATTGAAAAACTTAAATACGTGTGATATTCATCAATTTGCAAGAGAAAAAGCTAGAGGGGCGGATTATTTTTAGTAGCCCACGGCCACCGAATATTTAGTACGGTCCTGAGGAGGTTCATGAACATCTATTTCTTTGCTTCTCATTACATAGTTTGAATTTAATCTATTATATATTATTGTCCACAGTCTAATTAATAGTAAGGCTTCGTAAATGTCTATTCCTGATTGCTACATTTCTGTTGTACAGAGAGAGATGCTACGCTCAGTTTATGGCAAAGTGTATATTCGGATTAAAAGTTAACCCGAACGGTGGCAAAGGAATCTGATCCGATTTAGAGATTCTTCTACACGCCTCACATTTTACAGTAGTCGAGCCACACTTTCCCGTAATATCGCTGTAACAACTTGTTAACCGGTTGAACGTTCCGTTGTCGGGCTCCAATGCCTGATAGTAACTTCGTATTCAGGTCGCATCGGTCACCGTTGACCCACGCTGGCAAACATACTAAATTGCGATTTATTGCCCGTCGCGCAGACAAGGAGAAAAGTCGCTTTGTTTAACCCTTAATTGTCCAGCTGGACTCTGACCCAGTCGTTTTACCTTGTAGACTAGAATTATCATATTTCCTTTGCAATGAAGCGAACCTATCTGTTAAACAAATTTATGGCACTCACTATACTAGGACCGAATCTTTATCGCATCGTCCTTTTACTTGTAATGGCTGTTCCAAAAGTGATCTTAGGAACTAATAAATAAGAATTTTAATACTTTACTACACATATGAAGAAACAAGTGGCACTAAGAAACCTTTAAAATAATTTTTTTACATATTACACACAATTGAAATTATTAATCCTTTTCTGTATTGAGAACTACTATACCAGATTTGAAGATTTAAACAAAATGATTCCAACAGTGCATTATAAGAAAATGATCCAGCTTTGTCGCTAAAAAATTCAATGGTTGAAGTTCGAGAAATACTTTAGACGAAAATTTCAGACGGAAAAATCCTGTCTGAGGTATGAAGTCATATTTCCCAAAAGTTTGCGATTTCATTTCGGTTTTACCGCGATATGCAATTCCACGATCGTGATGCTTCTTCCGACCATTTGTCGGCAGCTTAATATCTGTTATTCCTTTCGCAAATCGTGAAAGTAGTACGGAAATCCACGTGATGCATCTAGATTAAACCTGTTTTTATCCGTAAGAATAACTTTTGATATTTAGAACGCGTCTCTATAGAATGTGGCTAATGATAACAATAATTGCTGCAATTATTGCGATTCATTATTACGCGTTATTTCAAACCTCGTTTATACACCTTATTATACATACTACTATTATATTTCTTAACCGAGGCTTTTCCTTTGATTTCGTTAAATTTGCATTAATAAGTGCTTTGTCAACGTTCTGCTCTGAACTCGCGAGAAGTCCCCGTGGAAGGAACGCAGAGCTGATTGGTTAGAATGGGAGGGGCACGCCTCGTTTCACATACACTTTCGGCACGGATCACACTCCTAGCGTGTGACGTCAGAGCTTAAACAATGGGACTACGGAAGCGTTAGCAGCGGTGGGGTGAATCAATTATATCGCTTATCATTCGGCCAGATAATAATCGACGTTCCACTGTAGATTCTGCGTACTGTTTTATGGAAAATCCATGAACCGAATTTTTTGTTTAATTAACCAATAATGGAGTAGACGCTATTGTTTGTTAGATTTCTCGTGAAAAATGTGTTCTGTTGATAGAGACAACAAATGTAACTTCAAAAAAGAGAACCACAAGTTTAGTAGATTCAAGTAATGTAAAAACAATTATTGTCTAAATTGAATTAGAAACGTTTATTTGCAATAACAGGCATTAATGAACTAGAAATAAACCACAGTATAACGTTAAACGTGGAATTTTGGTATCAGCGCGAGCATTCGAACCGAATGCATAAACGTCATCTGGCGATCACGAAATTTACGTTTATTTACCAAGAAGCAAACTATATCCCGTGAAAACCCGGCCACGCGGTCCGTATTGTCACTGCCATTAAAACTGTCGATGCAATCACGAATTTGAAATTCAGCATATACTATGGCTTCGTATACATATAAAACGACTCGTCGATAAATCGTGCAAAACTTCTAGGTTGCACTGTCGGGAATCAATGTATATGTATATGTATGTGATACAGAAATTCCGTGTAATTCCATGTTACGCTATCCGAAATTATCTATGCTGCGAGATCACGTGGGAAATATTGCATTAAGCTGACATAGAAAAATAAAGGCGAACACGGGTAACGAACCAATTTTTCGCGATTGAATTTCTGCTTGATGGCGGTGCAAATATTTAATGTTCGACCACTGAATTACATACGGCGAACGACTTGGATTGCATCGCTTGCATGCACATCCAACCAATATTGGCTGAAATTATTTCTGCTTGCTTAGTCTCTAAAAAGAGACATGAATTAAATAGCAGGTGTGAATTTAGAAGCTAACGACAGGGTCAGCAGCAATTGTTTATTTCACCGGAAAGGCGTCAAATATTTTTGAAAATGTAATAAAATTTTCTTTACCTGTTATTTAGTGAACTAAATCATTTTCAATTCTGGTCGAATACTTTTTGCCACGAGTTATACTCGTAGGACAATAGAGAAGGTTCGGATAACAGAGGTCTCGCTACGTTGAAAATGAAGAGGTTCGAACGAGTTCGATCAAAGGTAGCAGTAAATAGTTCTTGCAGAATTTCGCGAAAATCCGCAGCACTCTGGTGGGACGATCGTGGCCAGTGTTCCAGATAACTGAAAAGTTGGTGTGATTTAGATTCCTGTTCTTTATTTCCGGGCGTTTCTCGGCAGCTGATTACGTTCTCGTTTACCCGAGCAAAGTTCCGACCTTAGATTTTTATTGGATAGCCGGCAAATATTCCGCGGACAATGCAAAAGGAAAGTAACGCGTATTTAAGCGACCTCTGCACGAGGGTGGTGTGCCTCAAGCTACTTACCCATGCCATTACTGTCCTTTCACCCCTTTCACCCCCGCGTTTCACCACCCTAAAGCTCGCTATGGCATCGCGCTATCCTATCCTCTGGTCCCATGGTCCGTAGCCTGCATCACAACGACTCCGCACCCTCCTCGACCGTTTCAAACCAGACGTTTTCTGGGTTCGTCGGGGCCATCTGTACAACTTTAATGACTCGTGATTGTCATGACTTTTGCTCCACGCGCGTGGCTCTTTTCGCTCGTAGCGTGCGGTTCACCGAGGGAAAATGGTGTCCGCTGCGTTATTAATTCGCCGGAGGAAACTTCAAGCCGTCGAATCCCTTCCGAACGGATGCACTTAGGCTCGTACAACACTGTACTGTCTTCGTTACACCGTCGTTAAACAGCTTCTTATTTTAGTCAGGCGAAATGGGACCGGTCCCAGGCCAACGCCATTAACCCATTAAAGGTTTTCTGGTTCTTGGTTTTCAAAAAATCATTTGTTTTTGAAGCGAAAACTTCTTTATCCGTCACGCGCAGAGGTGAAAGGCTATTCGCGTAAACTCGGGGGAGGCAAGTTTAGCCCAGCGAGCGAGAAACAAACAGCAAACTAGCACTTTCTGTAAGTATAAGCGTTATAGGACGACCCTCTCCACTGTAAAATAAATTTCCTGTATTCCCGTTCGGAGTCGCTGTCGATCATACAAATAATAAGAGATAGAAAATGATTAGGTTTTAACGACAGCGTCTTAAAATCTGTTTTAACTTTTGTGACATACAGACAACGTCGTACGAAGTTTCCCGGTATCCCTCAAAGTCTGCTAAGTAATTTTGATCGGGCGCGGGCGTAAACAATAGTTATAAGCAGTCTAATGGAAAGGAAAAGAAAAACAACGGCGGCGGTAACTTTCGAATTGAACGGGAGTTTTATTTCGGAAAATCTATTCAATGACCAGCGTGGTAATGCCCGGGAACACAGTTCAACGTCGTTAAACTTTTTCATCTGCTTTTGGAACTCGAAGCTGGTGAAAGTTTTTCTACCATTTTCAACGGTCGATAGAACTACTACATAAATGCATTCCACACTCTCACTGTTACTTCCCCTCTCCTCCGGCCACCCCTCCTCCCCTCCTACATCGTTCCTTTCTGTTTCTATCGCATTCGCTCATACATTTCTCGAGGAAAAGTTTCTCTTTAACCGAGGAAATACTTTTCCGACTCGCCTCGGATCATTACACTTATAAATTTCACTCTTTTCCGGGCCCCGAGCAATCTCGAACTGTTAATTGCGAAATCTCTTTACTGCGGCTTCGCAGTGTTCGCTTCGTTCATTATTAGACTTGCGAACGTTTACGCGAATTCATATTTTTGCCGAGCAATTTACAAAAGGGAAAATGGAACGGAAAATTCTTTCGTCGGATGACGATGATCGCCCTTTCATTTCTGAGATAAACGGTCAGATACAGCGCTGTGCATTACTGCTCGAACGACTTTGAATATCCAGAGAACTTCACCCTGCAGAAATTGTTATAGTATGCTAGCACTTTGTTAAAAGTCTGAATCACTTCTTCGAAACATTTTTTACCTCGTTCATACGATTTTACTTAAGCTATTATTTTATTATATACGTTTTGTGTATTAATTCACATAATTTTTCAAAGAACAAGCGATTTTTAGAAATCCGTCAAATTCTATAAAAATTGCAAGAAATGAACGTTTTATTTGTGTTGTTTGAGAATTTAAATTATTTTAACATTGCAACAAGAAAAAGCAGATTACGAGCTAATTGTCTTGGATTCAATGCATAATTTCATTATTATATGTTGAAATCGCTCCCACTTCCTGCCGCCTAGAATAACGAGTGTATAGCGTGATCCGCTTCAATAATGGCAGTCATGGCTCCTTTTTCCTTTCGTTTCGCCACAAACCGTATGGTGTAAAGTTCTCTCGTCCTCGACGACATGCACTTTGGAACGAAAACATTAAAACGAAGTGTCTAAAGAGGGAGCAACAGTAATTGGAAGCCACGCTGAATGAAAACTATGAGTCCTTACTCTGAATTAACATCAACACTGTGAATTCAGATTAATATCACTACCCGACAAAAGTTGTTTGCGAAAGTATATGTAAAAATCGCACTGATCTCATGATCTTTGTTATAATCATACTTATATGATACTTCATGCTCCTTGGCAAAGCTCTATTTTTATTATTAAATTTATTGAATATCAAATGAAATTAATTGTTGAAGTGTGTCGTTAGTATGATAGAATTACAGTAAGCTTTGCTGCAAGAATGAATGAACACGTGTATTAATAAAATAAGAAGTATAGAATCAACCGAATTGAACGATTGAAAATTTGATCGGTGATAAACGCGTAGCGAAAGAAGAAGTACAGAATCTGTAAGATTTGCCGATCCAATAGACAGAGAATCGAATAATTCCCTTGGTGGATATGAATTCATGCAGGAGACCTTAATGCCTGTTTTTATGGTTGATCGAACGCAAGGCGGTCGGCGCAGAGTTTGAACGAATCAAAATGGCGTGATATTGACAAATGCGTTTCGAAATATTCTTACGTCTAGTTAAACTCGAACCATCGATTTCTAATCAATCCAAATACATCCTTCTTTTCCTATTCGATACACTTATTTCCGTAAACGTTCCGCTGCGATTAAACTGTGGTACGTTCAATATTTACTTATTCGACGTTTACTGAATTGTTCCATACAAAAGTACCAGTTAGTATCTCGATAAAAGCAAAGTGAAAAATCTGAAGCAGATAATTTTGTCAGATGCAAAACTTTTCCAGTTGTCCACGAACAATGATAAATTGCATGCACAAATATCATATTACATCGGACACTTTTTTCTGACTACTCCCGGTCTCGCATGGCATAAAACAGTCGGCATAACATTTTGCACCATTTTCACTGACTTATGCACTGTATGTACTGTCGCTTTAAAGTAGTAATTATTTTAGAATAAATTATAATGCCAGCCATAGAGCTCTGTCCAAAGAAAAGTAACCTCGGCTCCGTCGCGGGCTAACCTCGTTTTTCATATTCCAGGTACAAGGTACACACAGTCGGTCTCAGACAGCACGTACAAAGTGCACATGAAACTTACCATTCTCTCGGTAGCAGAGAC
This sequence comes from Lasioglossum villosulum, assembly GCA_963971365.1. Classification (NCBI taxonomy): domain Eukaryota; kingdom Metazoa; phylum Arthropoda; class Insecta; order Hymenoptera; family Halictidae; genus Lasioglossum; species Lasioglossum villosulum. The sequence goes on from OZ020498.1 coordinate 9,694,004, forward strand.
GGATTACGGGTTGTACAAATGCATATCAAAAAACACGCTCGGCGTAGCGAATGGCAACATTACACTTTATAGTAAGTACGTTTATCTTTCCGTTTAATATTAGGTTCAGTGCCATCTCGATTACAGCCGACAAGCTTCAAAATGGCTGGATTCAAGACGATGCATAAGCAACACTGTTGAATTTAGCATTGTAATTAATACTAGCAGGACCTGCTAAAACGGCAGATTCTAATATTTCAAATTACGATTATTGAGATTCTAGAGATCCATCAGGAATTATTCAAGAAAATTTCTTTCAAATTTATATCAAAACAATGACTAAAAATTTGGACACGTACATTCTTGTTATTTTTACAAAGTAATAAATAGTCACGTTTAGTACTCCGTTCAGGGTATGTGTGCGAGGAACAAACAACGTGGAAACTCAAACAAGCCATACAATTGCGGACGCGCAAAGTGATCATTCGAATCGACTGCGTTCTTTCGGGAAAGGGAACGAAAATTGAACTGCATCACAACGTGCTTTTAATAAAAGAGATAACGCCGGCGCCACCTGGTGCACTGCAACGTATGTTGCAGTTGCACTAAAATGCGCGTCACAAAATTGAGATTAAACAAGACGCATATACTTCTCCCTATTGTTTCGTACATTTCGCGCATAGTTTAATGCGTCTCCTAACAAGCTTGACTTGTACGAACTGCGAGTTTTAATTAAAATTACGCCGTTTGAAGATCTTTGCCATGACAGAAATGTATGGGGAAACCCTATACAAGCTTCTGCAATTATATTGGTGAAAGCTTCATTTACATTATTTTTTAAGCTTTCAATGTATAACGAAACCTTGTCGTGTTTATAGATACTGCTACTATACAGCAAAATTGTGTTGGTTACAATTGTATGCTAGTTTGAAAAAAAGGTGAAACTCTGTATTCAAAGCTGCATTTTCATGGAAATCGTTCGACTAAAATAAGAATAAAAATGATCAAATTTGTTTCAAAATATACAGGATTAAAAGTTTTATAATGATGGAGGAGATTTTTTAATTTTCATTATTTTGCGAGTAGAAAAACTATACTCGAACTGGGTCTCCGTTAGAGATCCACTTCATTGAAAATCATTCGATTAAAGCAAGAATAAAAATGGTGAAATTTCTACTGAAATGTGCAAGAATGTAATTTAATTTATACTATTAAAGCAAGAATAAAAATGATAAAAATATTTAAGTATACAAGAACAATTATGGCAGACGAGCAGTATAGTTCTTAAAGATTTGATTATGGCAGTAGAGTTCTTGGAGAATGCACTTCCTTTGAAATTCTGATATCAAAGCAGAACAACTAGTGCATTGTTTAGACCGCAGCTGGCACTTTGAACAACGAGGCCAATCGGCGGTGGCGTTTAATTTGACCCCAACTACAATGTACATATGCCGCGTTCGAGGATCAAATGTAACGTGAAATAAGAGCCCGGGCGATTCTGTTTCGATCTAAACCGGCCTACCCCGGGGTCTTTCTAAATGGTTTGGCAATCATACGGGGCAGGATATCAAAAAGTAATTTATCGTTTCGATAAAGTGAACCTTTTTATCCCCGTGAAAATCGTATTTCCTGAAGAGCAGGCGTGAGCCGTGAATCACCGATAACCACCGCTGTCCCTCTGTTTCTCGGCAAAAAGAAGCCGCAGCTATCTATCGGAGCGTAATTGTGGGTTTCGCGTTTCTATACTCGCAGATTGAACGCCGGAGCTTTGTGCTTTAATCAGTTACCAGTCCGATAGATTACCGGCCGTGCTACTTAAATAGTCGTTGGGCCGTGCCCGCGATTTAAACGCGCATTTATACACTTTAAATCTGCCGAAGTCGCCGTCGCCAGGTAATTGCACCGGAAACAGGATTTCGCGAATTGAGTTAGAGACTTTCGAACGATTACAACAACCTCGGTCGGCTGATTTCTGCCGAAATGTTTGTTTCGATGCACAGGTTGCACCCCGAAGTCACTGAGCCATGCGAAAAAATGAAAGGCTCTGCGTGGGACCGTGTCACAAAAATTTCTGTGCGTTGAATTTCGATAAAAACATTTTTATAATCACAATTGACGATGTCCGAAGTCTCAATTATCCCAAATAACTCAACCTAACGCGATTTTGTGAAAAATAAAATGATTTAATGTATCACTTCAAAATCAACGTGAAATGGTGAAACGGTCAAGTTTTGCGAAATGTTAGTAAATGTGGGTAGTTAAACATAATCAAGTTCGCTTAATGATTTGGTTAAGTATAGTCGAACGATAAATGTTGTTTCAGAGCTATCTCTCTGATATAAACTTTTTGTTTTTTTTTCTTCGAGCAGTTGTGAATTTACTGCGTGTCGCCTGTAACTTATAAACAAAAATAAATTGGACGTGGCACATATGTATGCGCCTAGCGCTAAAATATCGGAGCCAATCTTGATTTATGCAACCGTGGCTAGTGTTTGTACCGGGGAAAAAAACATGTAAAATAAATTGTCACGAGTAGGCAGTCTCGTAAAAGTCGGGTTTTTATTTTTTTCCCCGAATCTACGAAGAATATGAAAACACAAACATTGGCAGGTTTTTTAAAATGCAAACAGATTAACACTTCGTATGGTTAATTTCGATATAAAATTTCATGAATTGAGAAAAAGCTATCCCTTATAGCGTGATGTTTTTTACTATGCTTTTTTATCATTAATTAGAATAAGGTAATCTGGAATCTGTAAGAATTGTCAATGCTTTTTTAACAACCTGGTAAAAGATAGATTGTAAATATGTTTTATACGATATTTGTTAGACTTAATTGAAGAACTGCAGTCACGAGTCTAAGAGTTTGTATTTAACACGTTTCAGAACGTAGTTTCACCTAAATCATATTTTTACAGAGATTTCAACGCCAACAACGCAATTGAGAACGACGTCGACCACTCCACTACCTACAATTCAAGAAGGTAAAATTTATGCGACAATTTTAGTAACATAAATAGTATTCACTAAATAATCTGTTCAAATATTTCAAATTTTTGCGACAGTGTACTCTATAATCTCAATAACATTTTTTCTCACAATTTAAAATATTTTAAGACGTTTGTTAATATTTCCTGTGCGAATTATTTCAATACCTTTACAGTTGAAAACATTCAAAACTCGCGGCAAAGGCCATTACCTAGTGCTGAGCCAAATCCTTTTCAAATAACTGTTTCATCGTTGCCGAACGTTGTTAGAAGCGATGGTAAGTAATTTTTACAAGTTCTAATTGATCCGCCTCTGAAACGTTTGAAAACTCTTTCACAAAAAATTTCAATATTTTAAATAGAGAATAAATGAAAATATGTTTTAATGGCAGTTTTTATAATATTGTGACTACATTGACCGCACAAACATCTTTTTCAACACATTTTTTACATTATTTTCCCTTTAGAAATGTACACAGAATCCAAACGCGAAAAACTTTCGCAAAAATGCAAAAGTAATGACTGCAAACTGCACGGAACCACCCCTTTCCAAACTTTTTACAGCCATGCGCAACCATTCGAATTTATACAATTTTAAAAAGCTGCAGTTAACCAGCCCTTTTCAAACTTTGATAGCCATTTGCAACCATTTAGCGTCATACAATGTAATCACTGTATTGTGTGTATGCTAATGTACTCAGGGAACTCTGCCCTGTAATTCAGCAAAAAGAAATAATTAGCAAACATTTAGATGTCCGCGAAACGCAGTTCGTTGAAAATGATCAAATTCCAGTAGGGTATAGATAAAAATGATCGGATTTGTTCCGTAATGCACACTGGAGCCACAGTTCAGTTATCACGAATCAAAATTCGTGTCAGACAATGAAATATTACGGTCCGACGGTGCAAGGGGCCTCTAATCGGAGTATTACTGAGTACATTCGCGTCGCGAGATCGACGATCGAGGAAAATTGTGTACGCCGATTGGTCGATATGCGTCCTCTAGATGGAAAGTAATGATTCCTCCAGGATGAATCGAACGCAGGATGGGTTCGAGCTAATTAAGGGATCGGTTCCGAGAACCTGGTCGTGCCGATCGCTGAGGGTGTCTCGCAGGGGTTGCGATTTATGACAGCATTGTTCCCAGAGTCAAGAGGTGCCTCGAAACCGTTGCACGTATTAATTGCTTCTCGTTCGCAATTCTGCTCGTGGAACAATATGCTAGTTTTATCGAATCTAAATACCAACTGCGCGAAGAATATCAGTTGTCCCTTGAGATTTAAATTGCTGGACTGTCGACTTTTATGCAGACGTGAATTTTTCTCAAGAAAGTCACGCAAAATTCAACCGGACCGCACACCTCCTTCCTTTATAGAAAGATTAATAATATAATACTTGTTAAATGTTCGTCGCTGAAGCTTTTCCAAGTTTTTCATTTCAGAATTTTAAATTCTCAAAGACTTCATTTCAACAATTGGAGTTGCTGATGCCATCACAATATGTTTTCCAAGTGTTAATAACGTCTGTTTTGCCAAGATACTTGCAAAAATTCAAGCTGAATATACAGTATGTTTCGTTATGGATATCGTGGATTTTTGGTCATTGAAAAAACTTAACGATGATTGCAACTGGGAGAACAGTTTCCATGAAATTCTACCGCGCTCGAAATTCCCTCTTTGTCAAACAAATTGTTATTTTTCTCCGTTTCGTTTTCGACACGGGAAGATCCGAGATATCGTTCGCAGCAATTCCAGTTTTCGTTTCATCTTTGGCATTGTCTATTTCAGTAACAGATGCGATGTTGTCAAAACAAGTTTGAATATTCAAACACGCGCTTCAACGCTTACATGCCGCGAAACTTGCCAAACAAAAATCGAAGTAAACGTACTACGTGATGTATGCGCGTCCGATTCTCGCGTCGCGTCGTTCGACGCTTCTACGGATCGCGCGCGGCTGTTGCGGAACATTTTTCTTTTAATCAGAAAGTTTAACAAAGCAAACATCGAAATTAATAAACGACGATGTTTTGAAACACACGGATCGACACTTGCCATGAGTGTTACGTTAATTGTACGAATTCTACAACAGTTTTTTCAAAAATGTAAGGAAAAATAGATTTTTAAAATGAAAAATAAAATGAAAAACCAGAATACGCCTTAAGAGATTAATTCGTGCATGGGCGTAGCCATTCGAATTTGTCCGGTCCGAATATGGTCGAGCTCGGGTATGATGAGACGGCGAGCGGTTCGAGACAGTGGATTCAATTATAGGGCTTCATCAGAAAGTTTAAAACGGACAAAAAGTGGAAACGGTGGGCGTATTTTAACGTAAATACGTTATCCCGCTTAGAAATTCCGGGGAACTTCCCTTTAAATCATCGCCCGGCGTAATGCGAGAACTTACGCACACCGAGGATGAGAAACTTTTTGAGGGGAAAGTTTAAGAGAAGGCGTGAAATTTACCCGCAAACTTTCAGCAACGTGGCACAACGCCGTAGATCTTCGCGCCGCACCAAGGCGACAAACGCCGCGCTCTCAACGGGATTTTGATGAAATCCCATGCGGTTTATGAACTACTACATCGCCCCGGACCATGGAAGTAATCCGGTCCTCCGTTTCTGGAACTTCCTTACAAGTCCTCTTTCCCGTATTCGCACTCTTTCCCGATTGTTATCCGTCGCTCGACGCGTCGCGACGGAGAAAGGTCGAAACGGTAATCCTCGCGAAACAACGCCGCGGATTCCGCCCCCGGCCGCCATGTTTACGGCTTTTTCTTTCGCAGATCAGCCGAAAGAAAGGTATTTAGAAACGGCGGCAAATGTTCGCGAAGACGGGAAGCACATAAAGCAGATTAACCCACGGAAAACTATGGCTCTCGCAACTTAAATTGGCCGTAAAGAAAGAGCCTAAAGCAGGATAAGCAGTGCCATTGAAATTTCTATCAAAGTTAGCGAACGCATTCTTCTAATGCGAATTTATTTTTAACCTCTGAATACTCGAACGGGACCATCGGAATTTTAGAAATTTCACAAGTGCAAATTCAATAATGTATTTCATCCTTTTCAATCGCATCTCTCGGAATTATTCATCCGCTATGTTTCGAAACAATGATACGTGTCATTGACTTTTCTAAAGCTTCCACAATAATCACTGCTATATGCGAAAGTATCGATTTTATAAATTTCTTTGTTATTGTTCAATGGAACAGTACAAATTCTGGTTTCATGGGACAGAAAATTAAAGATACGATAATTTCATTTCCAAGAAACTAAATTATTCGACATTTTTTTCAAACGATGCGTTCTGCTACGAGTACATGTAAAATTCATTCATTAGGGACATTTTTTGCTGGCTGCCAAGTTTTTTTACAGCTATCAATCTGGTACTGGTAGGAAACAAATTTTTGTTTCGCTATTTGCTCGTTTGTTTGCTCAACGTCGTGCAAAACATCGCCAGAAGGTATTCTATGAGATTTGGCACGTACATAAAGAAGTTGACGAATAAAATGCTGGGCTCAGTTGGGTTGCATTACGAAACTTCGGGAAAGTGGAAGAGCGACGTCAGTTCGCAGGCATATCATTGAAAAATCTCGGTTACCGGTTTACGAGGAACACATACATTACACATATGTGTACATGCATATATTATACGTACATTAGGGTGGACCTTACTTTTCGATCGTTGAATTTTTTCGGGAAACCCCTTAGAATTGTGCCAATCAATTTCAGCTTTTGCACACATTATTTTTTCGTCCAGAAAAGAAATTAACCAAATAATTTTCGCAAAGCATAACTAAAGTCCATCCTAACGTGCATACAAAATATTGTACAATATGTACAATACATACAAATATGTAGTATATACGAGCGAATCAAAACCGCAGCGAATTTAATATAGAAACAATTTCGCTACTGCATCTAGGCAATTTTAAGAGGATGAGTGGCTACTGGCTAATGAGATACGGGATCGGTGTACATTATTCATTACTGAAACACATCTCGGTTAATCGTGTTAATCGTGTTAATCGTGTTTAACGAACAGCCCATACCAATGGGTCTATTATCAACGTCACTGAAACACCAACGGTAAAATGTTTTCGCAACTGTGTTCGGCGCAACCGACCCTTTTTTGATTTTCCGACCACCATTTCATCATCAATGTAATTGAAAAAAATCTATGCAGTTTATATGCACTGACCGATCGTTCCAAATATTAAAAAAAAGTTTACTACTATTTTCCAAGTTAAAAAATATAGCATAAACCTATTTACATTTTAATGAACACGTTTGATGCACATAGATGCACACCTTCGAATTAGGGAGAACTGTGAATTCGCAAAACAAGTGTCCACCAAATGTCCAAAACATTCGTGTAAGCGAACTTTCGTAGCAAACTGTACTAAACAGTAGCAAACCAAAAATGAGGTCGAATGGTGATGCGAATGGTTGTTTCCTTGATTAAAAGCTGTCCCAAATTCGTAGTAATTAGGCCAGGTATCACGGTGTCTGATATTATGGATCAATCACTTTTTCCTCAGACGCGCGGATCCACGGTAGAGCGAGCAATAGCGGTTACAACGAGGTGGAGAACAATATGGCAACGAAAGGACGTAAAAGTGTCGATAGCCAGGTACGACCACGAAGAATCGACAACACGGCGCAATCGATGTCATCCAGGGGCACCAGCACGAATTTTCTCGCGCAATCTAGAGCGGCAGCCTGCATAATCCTTCTATCCGCGCTGTCGTAGTCGCGTCAGCCAGCTACCAAAAGAATGGTTATGCCAGGAAAATCCTTCGGGGATCAAGATTCGTCCTGTTCATCGTCATTTATCTCATCCGCGAAAGGGATCAATTAATGAACGCACGTCGATGGAATAAATTTATCGGCGACCATTACCGTCGCAACCCACCGAAATCAACGACACGCGCACATGCACACAGACACAGACGCACACACTGATTTTTCCTTATAAAACTCGGATACGATCCCGACAAATGCTGGCAGCAAATTTTTGCAAACGCAATCGCAGTACTCTTATCCCAGATAGCACTCGGACGTCCGATGTACGTCCAATGGACGTATGGATGTAGATTGGACGTACATCGGATGCCCAATAGAAGTCCGTGCTATCTGGGTATAATTCATTCGCGAGTGTTACTGCACTTTTCATCGTTCTTGCAACTTTGTTGCTGAAAGTCTCATTTTACATCTCATTTGGAAATAACACACAAGTGGTTATTGATTTCAACCCTTCGCACTCGGAATGGCGACTATGAGCTGCCACTAAAAATTGTCACACACCATTTATACATTCTCTATAATGTTGGTCACGAGAGAGAAAAGGTATATTTAACCAGATACGCTAACATTCGTCTACAATTTATGTTCTACTTGGAGTGACTAACCGTGTATAATCTATCAAAAAGATACACAAGCATGACTTTCGAACGGCCATTACTAAACAAAGATATGTATTTTTCTATTTCCTCGTGTCAGGTGTATTATTGTTTTGAAACGATAGCGACGTGGTCTCGACGAAACGTATTTCTTGAGCGTATTTCTCGTTCGAACGAAAACAGAGACTCTAATCTCATTATAAATAAACTGCACGATAGATTGTAATTATTGCGATAGAAATAATTTTTCGACTAGTCAGAGAGCATGCTTTTTGCTGCTCCAACGTTGAAACTGCAGCATCGTGATACAAAGATGTCCACGGGGGAAAGAATTGTCAAAGGGGGAAACGCAATTAACGTTTATTCTCAATCAGAATTACTTTAAAGAATTTTGAACTAATTATATCAAGTTTCAGTATCGTTCTGTGCTGCAGCTTAACGGCATTTCCCTTTATCTGTTTCGCTCGATATTATCGATTTCTCTCCTTTCTTTCTTTGTTGGTCAAGTGAAAAGCTCTGAAATCATACGCGTCGTTAGCCAAATGAGATCCTTTCATTTCCGTCGATTCTACAAACGGAAATGATAGAACTCTTTACCGGCGCACTTTTGTTGGATTGTTTCACGGAACGTTTCTTACTTGTGTAATTATCAAAGATGAAGGTCGCATTTCGTTTCATGTTTCATTCTACGCTCCAAGCCTCCGCTAATATCGTTTATTTTAAACGACTCGCCGTGGTGCTGCTTCTTCCGAGCAAAATCTTGCCTATTACACATTTATTCAACACTTTCCGGAAAATTACCTATCAATTTATCATTTCATGAAACGCGCTAGTTTCATGCGTTTTAACGTTAGATGCTAAAAAGCAATGGACATGATGATTGCAGATGTAAAAATGAATCGGAAAAATGGTCGGACAACTTTTGTCTTAGGAAGACGCAAATTTAATACTTTCGGATAAGTCACGTTTTCATTCACTATCTTATAAATCATTTTTCTCTCAGATTTTTAATGCGTGTATTAATTTCTTATTATTACAACACAATTGTCATTCACTTTTTAATGTTCAATCCTAAGTTCACGTGCGGAAAAACATGAGCCAGTTGGATCTGTAGGACGAGGTGATTAGGCAAGATCTTCGTTTTAAAGAACACAAAGAACAAGATTTAAAGAAGTTGTGTTATTTACATTCGACCTGTCCGTCTCCCTCCTTTGTACAATACCACTGCATTATTATAAAGATGTACAGTGACAGAAGTGTTTATCGATAAAGATAAAATTGCGACGATGATTCTACTTTGACAGAGGACCGCTGACGGTTCGTATGTACATCAAGTATAACACGCGTTGTTTCTTTGCACTTCATTGTATATTTATCATTTACACTAATAGTCCAATCAGTTACTACGTATTCGGCCTAATTAAACTAGTATAATATTATATGTGATCGCATATACGATTAAATACACAATTACTCTGTAGTACTTCGTAGGATGTAAAGAAACGCATCGTTTCCGTATCTCTATGCGTAGACGCGCAACAAGTATGTAAATGAAGGTTTTATGTAATTGTAATGTATAGTGTGCGAGCAACGGTGGAGGTGTGTTGAGATCGTTTAAACTTTCAAAGGAACGTTCCGTTCCGGAAGAGCTTGCGTGTGACCGATGTATGTATGTAGAATAACGTGCAAAATGAAAGGTCGCATATTTGAATATATTTGTAAATACCGCAGAAATATGATAACTCGAAATACTATAACATGTTTGACCTGAGTTTGTACATAACACACTGATTGGCGATTGTGCATAGAATGAAAACGATTGTATTTGGATATTTCGTGTTGCATTTGCTGTACATACACCGTATATGTACATACATGTTCAGAAACTGTCAATCGAGAAGGAAAATTTTGTAGCAACGACATTAATATTTTAATTGTTTTTGTGTTATTCTCTTTATTTTATTTAGGTTCATTGAATCAATTTAATATTTCATTTGGACGAAAAGCTTCCAGTTAATTAATGAAGCATTTATTCTATGCAACCTAAACTACTATAGCGTTAAACCTGTACACTTGTCGATGCTATAGACTCCATTTTACTCGGTCCCGCCTTCAACCAACTATGCAAGCAAATATTTCATAATAATTCTACAGAACATGCACATCTGTAAGTTTAGTTTACAATTTTTAAGTGGTACTACCTAAGTACACGTATTTGGATTATCTGATATAATTAGGGACCGGTTAATCGAGAATCTACTGCCCTTAAATTGTAAATATTAGTCACTAGATGCATTTATTAGAAACCACTATTGTAAAATGTTTTAATCATTAAGATCGTCGACGATAAATGGAACAAGATATGTAATTTATGATACTTCGGTGCAATTTAATTGTTTGCTTGCTAGACTCTTGTGACACACGCGATATGTAAGTGTAACTTAATATTGATATAGAATACGTTATATATCATAAAACATTATTATTTGGTTATCTTTTAATCCACTTCGAAAATTAGAAACGAGAATGATAATAATTTGTTCCAGAATGATAATCTATTTATCGTTGCCGACAATCACTGTAAAATGTGTATATAAAGTGGTAGAACCAGTTGAATTTGTAATGTACTAAGGTCGGATTAGTTTTAACAGAGCGACAAATTTCGATCTAGTGGAAAGTATCTGATTCCGCTTAATACTGCTTCCTAGACATACAACAAATGACATTAAATCGGTCTCAAGCCATGTACTTCAGTTTATGAAATTATTATATGTTAAAACGATTAAACAATTTAAAAATATATATGTGGATCCATTATGATACATATAAATTGTATTTTTTAAGATGTTGCAGTACTATTCAAACATTTCGATTAACAGTGATCTAATATGTGTAGAAAATGAATGAAAAGACACTAATGCCACTTGTTGTATTTTTAAAGGGTTGCAAAGCAATTTTCGTAAAGGAAAATTAATGTAAAAACTTTATCTGCCCGACACCGTATATCTAGTTTGAATGAAATTGTGAATGAGAGCTTGTCATCGAATAAATCAGCAAACGTTCAACCCAATATATGTAAATGAAGCATTTCATGTGTATGACCGAACACTTCTCATAAATATTTGCATCTTAAAAGGAGGACATCAACTCGTACTACTCTCAAATAATTTTTGTAAATAACCTGACATGTAATATACTATGAGTCTGTGTATGTACTTTAAAATTAACGAAAAAACGTAACTTTCGTTGCTGGTCAGAGTTCAAAGTCATGCAACTCTTTCCAACAAAATCATTCGGGTCATATGTATTTCTTTGACATGTTACTCATTCAATCGTTTGTATAAATTCAATTTTCTCGAAACATAGAACCTCAGTTGTAGAATTTTATTGTAATTTAATGAACAAAGTAATTAAAGAAAGTACTTTGTATTGATCAATGTTATTTCTTGTTTTCCCTTTTGCAGCTTGTCGATTATCATCAAATGTTATATTCTCCGCCGAACGTATATATTTCAGACGATGTTTTGGTGTTCGTTTTTAAGATTTAAAATTTAAAATATTAAAAGCAAAACTAATATCAAGGTCAAAAAGGTCCTAGTAAGAGATATCGGGATGAAATTTCCACTAAAATTCGTTAAAAAATTATTCCTGTCTAAGGCCTCGTACAGACTAGAACATTTCGACGAACTGCGCCGCGAACCGCGCCGCGAACCGCGCATTTCGACGAACGGCGATCGGAACGGATTTGTGCTACTTCCAGATTTCCTTGCAGAACAACTATGGGAGCTACAGCGGCGTATACTACAGAAATAAATACAGAAAATGTTGGCAGTTTATTGAGTTGTAATGTTCAAGTCTGTACGAAGCATCAGATTCGACATTAAATGACTTGAATTTGTGAGATATTTATGACATTTCGGCGCGCATTTCGACGAACATTTCGACGAACAGTGCCACGAACAGTGCCATGAACGTCGCCGCGCACATTTTGGCGTGCATTTCGGCGCGCATTCGCGCGAACGGTCGATCCATCAGCTCTGGGAACGCCGCCGCGCGCATTTCGACGAACATTTCGACGAACATTTCGACGAACATTTCGACGAACGGTGCCACGAACGCCGCCGCGCGCATTTCGGCGCGCACGAACGCAAACGGGTGGCACTTACAAATCTGTTTGCAGGATAGATAGCATATCCTAAATATTCATAATAAATGTCAAGAAATAGACAGAAATTTAGAAACAAATACATCGGTGATTTAAATTATCTGGAAAAATTACATTTCTACTTCATAATTTGTCTCAAATTATTAAAGAGGCCCTTGCTATGAAAGCATTGAATTTTTTCCCGGATATTTTACGGGAATTCTGAACATTTTCGGGAATCTCGCACAGCCCTGCAGAAATCCCGAAAAAATTCACGGGAAACCCGAACACCACCGGGAATCCCGAATATTCTCGAGAAATACTCAGGATTTTTGTGATCCCATCCCGACATGATACGAGGCTGCCTATCCTGTTCCCGGCATCGGGATTCGAGAATTCTCGGGTTTTTAGCAGGGTTGCTTCCAACTGTTTTAATAAGAACCCTATATCTCTTGATATTTAAGAAAATGTATGTCTCTTGACAGTAGCAGCATCGTTGCGCAACCCAACGCTTCTCGCGGCTCCCCTACATGCTGCTGAATAATGCAAATAGGGATATAACCCCGCTAGATTGATCTTTCATTAGCGATTTTTTATCTTTTATTGTATTTGTTTAAAACAATTGGAATTGTATCGGTGCCGGGAACGGGATGGGAAGCCTCGTATCATGTCGGGACTGGATCCCAAAAATCCTGAGTTTTTCCGGAGAATATCCGGGATTACCGGTGGTGTTCGGGTTTCCCGTGAATTTTTTCGGGATTTATTATGAATATTTAGGACATGCCATCTATCCTGCAAACAGATTTGTAAGTGCCACCCGTTTGCGTTCGTACGCGCCGAAATGAGCGCGGCAGCGTTCGTCGAAATGTTCGTCGAAATGCGCGGTTCGCGGCGCGGTTCGCGGCGCGGTTCGCGGCGCAGTTCGTCGAAATGTTCTAGTCTGTACGAGGCCTAATAATATACTCTCTGGCACCGACAAGTCTTTCTGTCGATCTTCCATGAGGCTGGCAGTCTGTTGGTATCTCGTCGGTGTCTCTGGTGACGATTTAATTTAACTTTAACTGACGGTATGCGTGTAAGATGGCAGCACCAGTGATTTCTAAACGGAGTTTCTACTACAGGTAATCTTATCTACCGGTTACATGCATTGTGCCAAAACGTCGAATGGCGCTATTTTTGGATATTACGTAGCAGATGATTCGTGCCTCTGATTGCACAGTGCTTTATGAGAAATACGGCAAGAACCATTTGCACTAGAACAAATATATGGTATTTTGGTTGAGGCACTGAAACCTCAGATGTGAGCACTTTCATTTCCTTTCCGTTAGTATTTTATTATTATTACATTCAAGGTACATTAATCAATAAAATGAAATAGCTAATAATGTATATGTATACGCTTAACTGAATGTATTAAAATAATGTGAAACATTCAATCTTGCTCTTCATCCAATTCTTCCAAGTGATCCAATTTAAGATGTTTCAAACGATCTATTTTCGATATGTGTGCCGGTTTATCTTTCTTAACTTTCTTTATTTGCTTTTGTCCAACAACGTACTCTGGCAGAATAATTTTAGTACTTCTGAAGACTGGTTCGTCATCGTGATCAACAATCACAGGCTTACCAAAGGTTTCCTCGGTATTGTCTTCTGGTTTTCTGAACTGAATTTCTGAAGTTGTTTTAATCTTTCTTGACTTAAAAACTATCTTAGACTGTTCTGTCTCAGTTGGAGGTTCAGATACATCCATTTTTTCTGTGTTTTCCGTTAGTTCAACCGATCTTCTTGCTCTTAGTTCGTTTAAGAACGATAAAGCAGCTCTTGTATTGCTTTGTTCAGTCATATCATCGCTAGATACATCGTCTAAACTATATTTCATCCATTTATGAGGATTCTTATGATAATCTGGTATACTTCTGTTAAGTGCACGCGGCGCAGGTCCTTCGGGTCGTTTAAATATACTTTCTTTACCACGGAATCGTCTTGTTTCATATTTTCGTTTTAAACCAGACCTTATAATTTGAGTATCATCTATTTTATCAACAACCATATTCTCATCTGCGGACTCAATAACTGACTTAGTCCTATGACACTTTTGCTCTGCATCTGATAATTTCTCAAACAAGAGTTTCTGTCTATTTGCAAACGCTCTGTCACCTCCATGCAAAACAAAATCTCCCGAAGTATGCATATTCATAAATTATATATTTATAAACTTTCTTGATGAACGTTCCAATAGAAATTTAACAGATCTCTATAAAATAGAAACTCTGCAGCGCAAATAACATTGTTTATATTGGTATCGCGTATAAGTATACTAAAATGTAACAATAGGTTAGAACAACGATTCCAAAATTCTGAAACAATCTCCGAAAGTTAAATGTCCGAAAACCACTTACTGTTACTGTACAAGTTTGATGAACATAACGATTTTATTGACACCGAACTGTATTCCACGCTCATTGCCTTTTTACCTATAATAGATTTAGTAAGAATTTCACACTCTTTTGCAGCGGAATACGCACTTGTCAATTGCAATATTGAAACGATCAAAACAACTGTTCACCCGTTCACCCCAGTCTATATAATGACCCAAGAGTCAGTCGACTGGTTGATGTAATAATTGTTTTTATTTTGATTTAGCTCTGGTTGATGCTTGAATTATTTTTTTCAATACTGCACAATAATGTAATGTATGTACGCAATTGCTTAAATTTATTAATACGCAAAAATAAAAATAATGGTTTTAGATCATTTCAGTTCGCATGCGCACACATGTTCTCGAAAAATACAAGAGTTTCGCTTTTGGTCAAACTCTCTGTAGTTCACGGTCGGAGAATCTCTGACATGGTCAAACACGAGTCGAATGGTTGGTTGTGTTCATGTTGAAATTTGACAGGCATTAATTCGATATAAAATATATTTAGTTATTATATAATTAAACATATAGGTATTTCACAGTAAGTATACTATTCATTATTCAAAACGTAGCAGTAGCTATACTTTTCTTAGTTATATAAATATTACATCTTTCGCGTAGTTTTCATAAATTTTCTCAGTAAACATTTTTATTTGTACAATACTAATTATTAACACAATACGGACTTTTATTTTGTTACGACGTTAGTATTAAAATCTGTAAATGTTTACTATACTTTATCGTATTTTATCATTACTTAAACATGAACTTTCGAAGTGGAGTAAACAATATTAGAGGTTATGTTATCAAAACAAATTCGTCAAAGATATTGCCTGTTTTCTCACGTTTTGAATATTTGTTTCCTTTATGATGTAGTTTTTCTTGGTGTATCTAGACAGATGCCAAGTGTGAAAGATGAATCAGAAGCAGAAGGGGAAGAAATGTCACACGACAGCAATGAAAGTAATCAAAGTTCTGCATCGTGCGACAGCAGTGCAGACCACAGCGATAGCGATGATTCTTCAGAGATGGATGAGGATGAATGCGAAAGACGACGCAACGAATGTATGGAAAACTTAGTAGACCTGGAACGGCAATTTACTCTTTTAAAAGAGCAGTAAGTTGTTTTTGAATAATAAATTTGAATTGAAAAGATTAACTGTAACTGAGAAAATCATAATACAAATTTTAAATCAAATTACAGACTCTATCGAGAAAGAATTACTCAAGTAGATACAAAATTAGGAGAAGTTCGAATTGGAAAATCTGAAGAGTATTTAATACCATTAGAACGTTTGAAAGAGAATATGAAAACAAAGACAGAGGTAGCTGGAATATTAAAACAATACAGGTTACAAAACATACAAAACAAATTCCTAGCAGAGGAGCAAGCTGCATTGCAAAATTTTGAAAGTGAAAAAGAATTTATCTGGGATTGCATTCATAATGATTTACAAGAAAAAATTCGAAGATTGGAAGAGGATAGGAACAATGTTGATATTCATGCAGATTTATGGTTAAATTCGACTGGTAGAAGACGTAGAAATCACACTGAAAGGAGAAGAGCAGTTTCAGTTGCTGGGCCTTACATTGTTTATATGCTTAACGATGCAGATATCCTCGAGGACTGGGCGCTGATAAAGAAAAGTCTCACTAGCCGGAAAACTGAGATAATTTAAGTGTTTAAACGAATCCTGAACGAATGTAACACTCATTTGCAATATTGATACTTTCTCTACATTTGTAGTATCTCGTATAGAGTGCTTTTCTATGAAACACATTGATCTCAACAAGACATTTTTAAATTACAACGTGACCTCTGGAGAAATTCCATGGTACAATATCTCTGCCTTTCAGTAAACTTATTAACCGTTAAACATTAATTATTTCAAAACACTGTTACCATAGTTTCCAATTCAGGAACAGTTCTATCTAGAAAAAAATTTCACAATAGTTTATCCTATGCAACCCTTTCAATTATTTTGATAGTGTGAGTAGTACTCCACTTATATTTGTACATTCTAGTGCTTTTCACCTATTGGAAAAACTACTAGTATGTAATCGATATAATTATTCAAATAATTTAATATTAACTGTAAAAATAATCTTAAGTAATTATTATTCGTGAATTTAAATTGGTATTATTTGCAAAGGATTCTTTACAATATCAGAATATTTCTTATTTTGAAAAGTACGTACGTTTTTTATTAAGAATTCATATACCAAACTATCCTTCAAGATATATAGGATAATTGATTTCATTCGTAATGATGTTATATCTATTATACATGTACAAATTGTATCATAATAGTTAAATATATTTCATATTTTTGAATAAACTTTCAAGAAAAATATTACTGGCATTAGCCTTGCTTTTTACTTAATGACATGATAAAAAATGTAATATATATCAACAAATAGGGCGAAATTTTTACAAACAGAGCTTCATCAACGTGTACACATTTCGAATTTTGCGCGTTTATAAATTGATAATTACCAAGATATCGTGGACCATTGGGAGTGCAAAATACAGGTAGCAAACTTGACTGATAAAATCACCTGGTGACGAGGTATTACGTAACTTGTATTATTTAATCTTGCGAAAATTCAAGGTTGTTAGGAAATAGTACAAGTTACTTTTCCGAAATCTTACACAGACATTAACATTTCCGATTGTTAATTTGCGATAAGGAACTTTAACCTAATCGGTTTTGCAATTGCACTTCCACGTGAAGTGCATAGAATCGATAAAGAGCGTCCGCAATTCGGGGTCAACTGTAGGACAGAACATCATTCCGTTACGAACACTCTGAGCGGATTGTCATACGTTACGTTAGGTGAGCAATTCCCATCTAATTTCGTTCAATATTCATAAAAATTTAATCATTGGAAACCATTTGTTGCTGAAAACGATATATACTTTCGGCTTGCAAGTTCGCGAAAGTGATTTTTCTCAGGATTGCTACACAAATGATCTTAACACGATTCGTGAGTGTTCGGTGTCGAAATTTTGCTACAAGGTTATTATACGTGATATTTCGAGCATATCGTATTTAATTTCTAAAAATGTCTCATCTCTAAATCATAAAATCATTTATAAATTTCTTTTATATTCTTCGTATTTCTTCCAGTGACCTTCACCAAGGTCAAATATTTCTGTCCACAAAAGTCAAGCACGGATACCGGTTTTTATTAAATCTTTCATGTATCTCACTAAATAAATCTTAGAACACTATTTATTATCTGTTCATTTTTTAAATCTTAAATGGGATTAAATGGTTATTAAAGATTTGATTATAGCGATAAATATAGAAATGGCATTGATTTTATATGTATAAATAATAGTGCCCTTTCGTTCTAGATTTTCCATTTCTAAATACAGTACTAGAAGTAACTGCTCAGAAATGCCGATCCAAAGCATCAAAGCACGTCAAATCTACGATTCCCGTGGTAACCCGACTGTAGAGGTGAGGTTATGTGAAATGTCCTGCAATATACTTAATTATACATTTTTGTCGTGTTACAGTCTTCTTTAATACATGTTCCTTGCAGGTTGACCTTGTAACAGAGCAGGGTTTGTTCAGAGCTGCAGTCCCTTCGGGTGCATCTACCGGTGTTCATGAAGCCTTAGAACTCCGTGATAACGATAAGTCCAAGTACCATGGAAAATCTGTCTTCAAAGCTGTAGACAACATTAACTCTACCATTACACCTGAATTGTTGAAGGTACTTTCTAAAATCTATCAAAGTAACATCTACGAAATAATAAGTTTTGGATATTAATTATTGTTGGTGTATTTATTATTTAGGCAAATTTGGAAGTTACACAGCAGACAGATATCGACAATTTCCTCTTGAAACTCGATGGCACACCAAACAAGTCGAAGCTTGGCGCTAATGCACTTCTTGGTGTTTCGTTGGCAGTCTGCAAGGCTGGAGCTGCTAAGAAAGGAGTGCCATTGTATAAGTAAGCAAATATAAATTTTTAAGTTTTACAAAATCTTCGTATAGTAGACAGAGAGTGAACGTATTTGAATGATCTTTATTTGTATTATTTGTATATTGATTTTTATTTGTATGAGAATGTATTTGTTCAATTATTTCAGATATATCGCGGAATTAGCTGGAAATCCCAATATTATCCTGCCAGTTCCGGCTTTCAACGTTATCAACGGCGGTTCGCACGCAGGAAACAAATTAGCTATGCAAGAGTTCATGATCTTGCCTACAGGAGCTGCTAACTTCACAGAAGCCATGAAAATGGGTAGCGAAGTTTACCACCACCTGAAAGCCGGTATTAAGAAGAAGTTTGGACTCGACGCTACCGCTGTTGGCGATGAAGGTGGTTTCGCACCCAACATTTTGGAAAATAAGGAAGCTCTGAATTTAATTATCAATGCCATCAAAGTAAGTATACTTGAAAAAGGATACCTTTAAAAAAATTGATTTTATTTCCTTACTTATCAATTATAAAATTAGACCGCCGGATACGAAGGAAAGATTAAAATCGGCATGGACGTTGCTGCGTCTGAGTTCCATAAGAATGGAAAGTATGATTTGGATTTCAAGAATGAGAAGTCCGATCCGGCCACATATTTGGAGCCAACTGCCTTGAAAAACTTGTATCTAGACTTTGTTAAGGAATTCCCAATTGTTTCGATCGAAGATCCGTTTGACCAGGACGACTGGGAATCGTGGACTTCCATGACCGCGGCTACTCCCATTCAGATCGTCGGTGACGATCTTACCGTCACAAATCCCGAAAGGTAAATTTTCAAATTAATTTTAACTCTCTGCGATGCTGTATCATTTTTAGAGACTATAACTTTTTCAATTTGCTGCAGGATCAAGACAGCTATTGAAAAGAAGGCTTGCAACTGTCTGCTTTTGAAGGTCAACCAAATAGGTACCGTTACAGAATCTATTAACGCTCACAAAATGGCCAAGGCTGCCGGATGGGGCACCATGGTGTCTCATCGTTCCGGTGAAACGGAAGACACGTTTATCGCCGATTTAGTAGTTGGACTTTCAACCGGCCAAATTAAAACCGGGGCACCTTGTCGTTCGGAACGTTTGGCCAAGTACAACCAGATTCTTCGTATCGAAGAGGAATTGGGGGCCGCTGCCAAGTTTGCAGGCGAGAAATTCCGTAACCCTCAGGCTTAAACCATTCGAACCCTTTTTTGCAATAACATGAGGCTCTAGTTGTATTCACCGCAATGCGTAATGGAACCTACATTTCTGTTACCATTGAAATTTTATCGGGGAAATAGAGTCAAATGATTTTATCGTAACCATAGTGTGACAAACCATGGAAATTGATAGAGGTAGGCTCAGATGTGACGCCCCAGTCTTGAAAATATCAACGGCAAATCTATACAAATTAGGTCGTTGTTAAAACGAATCTATGTTCGTTGGAGTAATAGCATAATACAGGCAGTTTACCAGTACATTTAAAACGTACTAGTAACAGTGTTGTATACATATTGCGAAAATACTTGTTTCACCTATTTATTTTGAACAAACGATTTGGACCTCGATCAACACATTGTTGAAGTAGGTTGCGCGATTTAAATGTATCGAAGAGTAGATAGGCCTGGTGCCTGCCAATTTAGGAGCACAAACTAAAAATTTCAAGTGAACCTATATGGTTAGTGTTAACTGTTGCATGTATGAGTACCATACATAGCGATGCATGTGCTAAAAGTATTGAATAATAATTATCATTACAAACTAAATTAACTGTTATTTTCGTAAAACAAATCGCATCAATCCTATTGTCACAACTATACTGTAAAAGCAGATATTTAAATAAAATACAAGCGACTATGTCTTAATAGAAACTTGCTAGAGATAATTTATTTCAAATTAAATCTATCCTAATTCATTCCAATTAATTATACTATCCTGCAAATTGTATTATTTTGCGTTTCGATAATCAAACCGACGTTCCCTTATGCCTTATGCATTTAATATTTACATAAATAAGTCACGTGCAGCGTACTTTAAACATATAATATATTCATTTGTATGCTTGTACATATCTCGTATTTTTTTTTTACAACAAAATATCTATGACAACAGTACAGTAGAGAACGGTATACAATATATAGTTATATCAATAATTCATTCATAAGTATGAGATGCAAGACAGCCTCGTTCTCTTAAGACGTAACAGTATCGGGTTGTGATTGCATTAAAATACATATAAGTATGTACTCTTCTTGATTACTCTGATGTCCAGTCTTTCGGTAGAACTTTTGCATCGATTTTTTTAAATATTCCGCGTCCAGTGGGCTTGATTTCGATTCGTATCGCCTTCTTCGTTTCCTCTATTTTTTTGTCTTTCGATTACGACAAAAGAAACATACGTATTCTTACTTGCATTCGATGTTATTCGTTAACACCTCAATAAAGTACGAGTTCCTTCTAATACTGTTAGACCATTGTATAGTATCAAACAATGTGGTATGAATCAATCGATTGTTAAAAGAGGGACAACAATGAATTTAACGCTAAACGACTCTCGCGATTAGTTCCACTTGTAGTGGATGAAAAAAGTATTGCCACACTCGATCTTTTTGCCATAGTATAAGCTAAATAAGTAAAGCAATTATACAATAATCTAAATTTTTAAATACTTTGGTATGTGTGAAAATAATACACTTGTGTTTATATTTACCATTCCAGACTACTGTACAGAAAACGAAAATGATATAGTTAAAAAGACAAGGTAAACGATATCTTTTTTTTTAATCGGCATGTTGTTTTTGTTTATGATAACGTTTTGAGATGTTGACTTACATTATCGGAAAAGGACCGAGTGCGCCACATTTGTGATCCACTTTAAGTATAAACAGGTTGTTTCGTAAAAAGGAACATGAACAATCTGTGCGACACCTTTGTCATCGAACGAAAGCAATGAGAGAGAGAGTTGCAGATATTTCTTAAACAATGTACTTTCGGATATCAATGTAAATGTTGTAAAGTAGGCCAATCGGTTTTCTGCTCCCTTCCCGTTCGAAACCATTTCCGGTTTCTGTGGACGCGAAGGAGCAATTTCGTTCGTTAAATCTTTAACAAGAGAATATCCGTTAGTGAAAAAATATGCTATTTACACGTAAGGTATCTAGTTGTGCGTCGATTTATTAATTCGCTGTTGGGGGTGTATCAAAATCTACTCAAAGGGGCGATAAAAGATACATGCAGCCGTTATTTACAGATGTTTTCCCTCCACTATACGTAAACATGCGTGTACAATCCTGACCGGAAGTATTAGATCATCCCACAAGTTTTTATCATCAATTTATCTGATACAGAAATTTCAAGATTTTTTAAGAAAATTAACACAAGTCTCGCTCTCGATTTTACACTGTGTAAAAGAGAAGATGCTTGTTGTTTCTAACGTTTTCTTCATTGAGACTGTCTCTATATTGAACTCTATTATCCGAACCTAGTTAAATGCATAACTTATTGGACGATCTAATATTTCATCAGCCGGGAATCAACATAATTACATTCTGATTAAAAAACATGTGAAAATTCGCTGGAATCTCTCACAGAAGACTCGAGTTGCAAGCATCGCCGGCAGTTTGATTGATCGCCAGACTGCGGATATTTATGCAAACATAGATTTTTTCACAGACAAAGTCATATTGTGTTCCAGAGAATTGAAGATATTATTTAACACGTTCGCTACCAACGTGACGAGCACGGCTTTGTATTTCACGTAAACAGAATCAATTTTATTTACAATTATAACACACAACATGATATTCACAGAATGTATATATAATGTAGTATTTAATAGAATGTTATATACACTATGGAGATTGTTAACGAAAGAAATGCTGACAGCGAACGTGTTAATTCTTTAAACGATTCAATGATATTGAGTTTCAACAGACCGGGAATGTTATAATTGCATAAAAACCGCAAGTCCGTAGATCTCGATCGGAGATCGATCATGTTCTATGGTGCTCTAGCGTGGTAAATAATCATAACGTTGCCATTTCTCGTTCGAATAACGACGTTTAGTTGATTTTTTCAATGAGTAGATTGCAGATCTTGCAAGATCAAAATGTTCTAAGACAATTGTTAGAGACCGTAGTCGAATAGAAATTCATGTATCTTGTTCTATCAATTTTTACAAATCGAATCGCGCGCACTTGCGTTCCTTCGAAATGCATCAAATCCGCAGTCTAGCGACAAGATATTCGAAATCAAATATTCGTGGGATTCGGACACGACCATTGGTTACAAAACGGAAGCTGTATTCGAAATCGAAAATCGGTTTCCGGAGAACAAAACCCGTGTAAATGGTGTCTCAACGAGGATATTCCTATTCGATCTTATTTTCCCTCGCACTGTGTGTATGTACAATTTGTTAGCGTATCCTACGGTTCTCTTTCGTAGGGTAAAATTGGTTCGCTAACCTTCGAATGCTAAATTAATTTCTCATTTCACGGAAACGTAACGAAGCGATGGAGCAGACCGAGACGAATGTAACACGTTAAATATCTTAAAACGTACTTCATACACGTTAGTATGAATCTCTTCTGTACAACCAAAATAATATTTCGAATATATACACATTCATGTCCTAGCAGTTCAGATATGCAACAGACGTACAACGCGTATAATTAACAAAATAACCTTTCGATATGTTAAAGTAACTCTTTCTTACAGACTTAAAATTCTAATATAAATGCTCCCTTTGCAAGAGTGTGCTTCCACTTTCTTTAATCGTTCAATGTAACCGTTTTATAAATTGATTGTTATTTAACGCTTTCAAGCGTCTGGCATAACGTTGGCAGTTCGGTTGTAACATTTTCACCGTTTTCTTCTTTTTGTTAATATAATGTATCATATACTTGACATAAAAAATCGTCGTGATAATGTCAGATAACTGAATGATAGTTTTGTTGTAAATGCAATGTCACTTGTGTAATCGTATTCCACAGTGAAACTGCTATTAGCTGAACAGACTAATGGCCTCTTAAAAATCGAAGATTAAGAATTAAAGGAATTATTCAATAGCGATTTCATTCGTCACTCAGTGAAGTAAACAATTTTAAAGTGGCTAAAACAGAAAATGGATAAATCATCTGTGGAGTGAAGTCTGAGCGAATGAAAGGAGATTCAGACACCATACTGCAGGCCAGAATCACCAGATTAAGACTCGTCTCCTACTCTACCCTTCCCCTTCTACGACGTTGATGTCCCACGCTTTCGTCACAGCCCGGTCACGTGATTAATCCGATACTGACAGAGAGAGGGGGTAACTTTTTCCCCTTTATTCGAGTTGATTCCCCTCATCTAGTGACTCTGCTTCAGACTATTCGAAAATCGTTTTCATTGTGAACGTGTTTTTGTTGTTAAAAGTGTCACGATCATTTCCGGTCTATCCCGCCGTTCCTCGAGACGTTCCCTTCTGTTTCTCTTCGTGTTTATTGTCAATGGATAATTACTATAAGGTAAAATGCAACCCCAAGGGAAAACTACCTAATACGAGCGACCAGCAAACGGAAAATCGGTTAGCATTCTCGAGTTGACGAACTCACGCCGAAATCACACGAATATTCCATAAAGGCCAGTAGAAATTTGGCATGAACGTGTTTTGTTTTGTTTTGTTTTTTTTTCTTTTTTCTCCATCTACAATCTAGATACCTTCTGTAATACATCCGATCACGCACAAGGACACACAACTTCTCTTACGCTATTATGTACACACCACACAAAGCATCACATGGTTACATACATAAACTTTTTATACATTTGTCCATAATAAAATATCCGATTCTCTATTATGCTACTTTACATGGAGAATGATCAGCTCCACGCGAGACGTGTCCCGCGCCTCCAGCAATCTGCAGCAACATTAATACATGACACACGGTACATCGAATGTATTTTTTACTTTTTTTCCTCTGTGTATTTATCTTCGAGGGACATATACAATCCTCGCAAATATCTTCGGTTCCCCTTTTCGTTTCTTTCTGTTTCCTTTTTTTCCGAGGCCAAATTCTCTTTGTCCGATTAGTATTTCCGTGGGAGGGAACATCTAGAACTCCGCTTCTCGACAAAGACTCGGCTAACAAAGATCCGCCAACCTTCCATCATGTTGATATGCTACTTTTAGAAGAACCATTTGTTCGCAAGATCGCTCCGGGAAGTTTCTATGCTTGATTGGTTCTAACGCAAACATAATGTCGTTCCTCGTGGATATATTCACAGCAAATCACACTGTGTCTTAAGGGAGCTGCCAACTGATCTTCAAATTGCCGATCGTGAACCAAAACCTTGCATTCTCCTAATTTTACAATCCCTTCGTTACACCCGTGTCATGTAAATTATTATGATTGGTAGACAGCGGATCTTTATGCGAAATAAATATTTTCCACCTGAACTGCAACGAACCGGAGTCCCATAGAAATTTATTTACTCTCTTAATATGCTCAAGAGGTTGAAAATAATATAAACGTTTTTTTTAAAGAATCCGCTGTCTAGCGATTAGAGACAAATACAAAAAGAGTTAAAAATTGTTTTTCATAGCTGCTTTCTTATCTTCCAGCCAAGTTAATCATTTCGTGAAGCTACATACATTAGTTTATAGACTATTATAGGTATACCATGCCTCGGTTTTTGCAATTCACTTTGTAAATTACGCAACACCTCTTCCACGTGCTTGTCTTATAGTATTGACCACCTTATTGAACTTTTTAAAAATTCTTTCCTATAATTAGAGACTTTTGGATTTTTTCAATTTTCCATTTAAATATTTTTTTACTAACGTTATCGATTACGTATAGACCTTACAATCTGCTAAGTAGTTGGTACTGGACAAGTTGGTTCATCTCTGTGAATTATTCACCTTTATGATAAAACTTTAGGGAGACGATTCATCCCGTTTTAGTAAGTACCGTTTGTACTATAAATTACTTTTTCGAACATCATTTTTACCGAAAGTAGCGAAAACTTGAGTAGAATGACCGACACAATGTAACACAAGGATTTGGTTTACGATCGTGATAATCATTCCCGGACTGTGGATCTTAGAATAGAAATGGTCTGCATCGATTGCATGAAATCAGAAATCATTTTAACAAGAAAATCACGTGTCGAATATACATAATACTTGTTTTTTTGCGAGAAACGCGTAAAATCTGCAGTCCAGTCGTCTCGATCTTTGGCAACGTTTCACGTGGATTGAAATGTAAACGAGCATAAATTTTCGAAAACGAAGAATAGTTTGAAATTTCGCGTGCTCTAGGCCAAGAGAAGTATGATGGTTGGAATCGTAGACACTGCGTTTAAATTCTACTCCTGTTGCGGCGTTTATCACTGGATTGCGAAATTGTGTTAAGTAGCATCGTTCCGTCGAATTCTCAGCAAGCTCACTTCACTCTGTTCGATTAGTGTACTGGATGGATCAGAAATGGGGGTTGAGTATCACGTGGAGACGACTACTGTCACTCCTTGTAATATAAAGTATAGTTATATTTAGGAGACTAAAGTATCAACGTTATCAGGCGTTTGTCGGTAGCCCCTTCTTTATCTTTCTCTTCTTCTTTTTTTGTCGTTTTTTTTTGTTCGGAAAAATGGTGGGTTAGCGACTATCCTAGGAACAACGTTGTCTCTCTTCTCTCTATAATTTCATTCTTTATACATAGTAATCCAATCTGCACGCACTGCGTGCATAATAAATAAATACTTTCGAAAGTGCGTATAAATCGGTGTATAATGTGTTACATATAAACAATTCGGCTTTGTTTCGATGCGTCGAATGATTCTTTCCAGCAGTGGAGATTTCGCGCGGCTAAATTTTTCTCGTCTCGATTTTAGGGCAATATATATTTTTTTTCGTTTTTACTTTGTTATGTTTTTTTTGTCTTTTTTTTCGTTTTAAATCTCGAACAGCTCTTCCGTTCATCGGAGGGGTCGGTCCGAGGAGATCGTCCGCTGAAAGTAACCGTTCGACGCGCATGACGGAAATGGGTCATATTTCTTTCTTTTTTTTTTTGATCTGCGAATTATATCTAAGTGGTAAATAAATGATTCTTCAATTACCTCGTGTACGATGACAGAGACCTTACTTTTTCGTTTCGGATCGCCGTGGATCGTGCGCGTTATCGCGCGTCGACGAGGACCACGAAAAACGTAAGCATCGTCACGGAATGACTGAATGATAGTTCTGCGTCATTTTTGTCCCATTCCCTGTGAGCAAGGGGTTAACTCGTGTGAACGTTCATGTAGTTTACGAGCCATCTGTCAACGACCTCGGCGTTCTCCTTCACCCAGTGGATGTTGAACTTGATTTTCTCTAGGCTTTGCTCCAGGGCTCGCTGCCCGCTGCCAACGTCCACGTTCTTGAAGAACTCTGATACCTAAATTGCCACCAAAGCGTTCAAATTAGTCACCTCTTACCGAGTGTAATGTGCGCGATGATGACTCAACGTACTTCGTAGTAATCGTACTCCGTAAAGAAATCAGAGATCACGACGGAGATTAGTCCACCCATTGTCAGCGACCCGTTGCCGAACAAAGCATGTATCTGCGGCCAATGCGCTTTAATGTGTCGCCACGCGAGAAACTGGGCCTCAGGATTGCTAGCAACCGAGGCGATAACAGTTTCAACATCTTGTGACCTGACAACGTCTCGATCTAACGAACGTAGAAGGTACCGTTGCAATAACCAGGAATCTGTCGTTGCGCCCAGCGCTTGCAACATTATTCTTTTCTCACTAGGTACTTGAGTATTTTGATAAGTCTGCCAACAATAGTTCCATTCTTCTTCGTTACCAAATTTGATCCCTGCAAGCAGATGTGATTTTTAGCAATGGACATGGAATGTATGCGTACGAAAATTATATCTGCTCAATCGGATGATGAAATGATTTATTTAAGATCGTATTAAAATACTTTTTAATTTCCCCCACTCATAGCACTTAAATTGAAAAATATTTTTCTCAGATATTTGTGCACGTTGTTAAAACTAACAAAATCATTCGAGACTCGTGTTAGACGATTCGTTGAGGTCGTTACAGCTTACCTGCTACGTATACGACGTCTCGAATATTTGGAGCAATTCGTTCACCTTTCAACATCCAATTCCTGAAGAGAGTTTTCGCAGGCTTTACCACATCGTCTAACTTCATAGTTACAGCTGATTGTAACACCGCGATTCTCAGTAATCTACGCAAACGGACAATATAAAGAATAATCACGCCGAAGAATGCGATAATTAATTGTTATAAAGTACCTTTTCTTTTCACTTGATCCAACGAATACTCACTTTTTCAAATGCGATCCCTCGTCAACCCAACCAACGTACTTCGTAACTGGAGTCAGCAATTGCTTCATGAACGTAATATATCTCTTGTATCCTGGACTTTCGCTCAATCTTCCTTCCCAAGAGTGTAAATACGACAGCGCAGTAGCCCATGGCACATAATCCCTTTCGTTTAGAAGATAAAGCGACAACTCGAGCGGTATGGTAGCATTCAACTCGCCAGCTTCGCATAATGTGAACGCATCGTCGATCAGATTCGCGCGATCGGCTGGACTAAACTTGGTATGATCATTTAGGAGAGTATTGATGATGGCCGTCCACATCTCTTCCGGATAAGTCACACGATAGAATCCACTTTGATTCACGTTGCATTTTATGTACTCGACGTCCTCAGGTATCTCGAATGTTACTGAAAATCAATGATATTCACCTTGTGCGAAATGCAATCTTCGAACCGTGAGAAATCATCAGACAATAAATTCATTCGTCTATGGACATCTTGGTGCAATTTAATTCGTCTTCTTATTTCTTAACACGTTCCGTAAATACTACGTTAAGGCATTAAAAACGTATTTTATAACAAGTTCAACACTGTAGAACATAATTCCACCAAAAGGACGAGGCATTATAAAAATGCAGTTTAGAACAAGGCATTTAAATTTTGTTCAATTGTCGAGCAAAAACGGGTCGACTCGGAACGTGTTAATCAATGTATTAGTACAATAACTAATATGGATAGTATTCAAAGCAGAGCGCAATGAATTATTGATCGACGATTCATTGACAAACGAAAGAAATTATTGGCTAATAATTCTGCTGGAGGTACAGTAAACATTGATAGCTCTATATAGTTGTAGATAAAAATGTTCGTTATAATTGTCCTGTATATGTTACCATCGGTTAAATTCATCCACACGTTGTGAAGCTTGCGCGGTTCTTTGTCTGTGTAGTAGCTCAACGGGACGTACCACTTGTAGTCAAAGGGCGATTTTGGTTGCAACAATTCGGTATCATTTTCTCTCGGTGAAAGCAGAAATCGTTTCTGGCTTGCCGTGATGGTATTCCCGTCACGTGTGATCGTGATCAGTGGAAAGCCCATTTGCTGGGTCCATGTGTCCATGATAGCCTGAGAACACAATTATTTCCATCAACTACTCTACCACTACTGCTTCCATTTTAAGAAAGTGGAATCATATTATCGGTAGTAATTATTGCGGATAGAAAAATGGAACTTTTGAGGGTGATTGCGGGCTATATTGATCTTTTATCTAGCACTTTCGACAACTGAAGAACCACATGCATTATCGAGAAATGAGAAGGCGCAGCTCGTGCCTTTGCACTCCGAGAAACAAGTCTACCCATCTAAGTATGTGTACAGGGTGTAAAGAAATGTTTGATCCTGGCTGCCATAGGCGTATTCTACATCTTCGGATCGGTGAAGATCTGTGAAAAAAAAATTGCCGCAAAATTGTCCTTGACCTTGAATTTCAAGGGCAAATTTTTGTGTTATTGCATTGTATTCTACGCATCATGGGGACAAAAAGTGTCAAGGGAACCATGGGTGAGTTGAGTTTTGACCCATCGTTCCCTTGACACTTTTTGTCCCCATGATGCATAGAATAAAATGCATTAATACAAAAATTTGCCCTTGAAATTCAAGGTCAAGGACAATTTTGCGGCAATTTTTTTTCACAGATCTTCACCGATCGGAAGATAGAGAATACGCCTATGGCAGCTAGGATCAAACATTTCTTTACACCCTGTACATGTTTGCACGTACTTTCACGTCAAAGGTGTGATTCGCATTCCTGGTGAAAGCCGCCCAAAGATCCTTGGTGTCTGCGCTCCCATACGCGTGGGTCCTCAAGTAATCGTTCAATCCGCTTTTCAGAACGTCCTCGCAGAGGAAGCCTTCTAGCATATTAAGAATGGAAGCTCCTTTGCTATAGCTGATGTCATCGAAAATAGCTTCGATCTCGTTCGGATCTTTGACTGGCACGCTTATCGGGTGACTGTTAGTTAAGGCATCGAGATTGAGGGCCGGTTGAGTCTTATACAAAATAAATTGATCCATCATGCTCCATTTCGGTGAGATATGATTTACTCCTTTGTATTCGAAGAAGCTGGCCGCCCCTTCGTTCAGCCACAGATCGTTCCACCATTTCATAGTAACGAGATTACCGAACCATTGGTGGGCCAGCTCGTGGGCTACCACCACAGCGACCCATTCATGGGCTCCCGTAGAAGTTTCCTGTGGGTCGTATAGTATGGATGTCTCTCGGTACG
Source organism: Lasioglossum villosulum (assembly GCA_963971365.1). Taxonomy (NCBI): domain Eukaryota; kingdom Metazoa; phylum Arthropoda; class Insecta; order Hymenoptera; family Halictidae; genus Lasioglossum; species Lasioglossum villosulum. Next base: position 9,724,507 of record OZ020498.1, read on the forward strand.
TGATTAGGCCCCAATTCTCCATTGCGCCGGCAGCGAAGTCAGGAATCGCTATCAAATCTGCGGGAAACATAAAAGAAAATTCTTCCGCTAATACAGGGTCTTATCGAAAATCTCTGTCAACGATTAACTCATCGATCTTACATTCGCAATTGGTCCGTTTAATGCAAAAGTGGTGTAAGTCAATATTCATCTGTTTGGTTCAACACATTTTACAGATTAGTCATTGAATAAAATAATTGTTATACGATTTTATCGTCGCTTGCATCGCATCTTTCGATACCAAGTTTATAGAATTTTTACCTAATGCTTCATTGTCTAATGATGAACTGTTTTGACTTGAACCATTGTTAAAGGACTCAGTTGCTTCTTAATAGATTGCGGATCTTTATGCAAGATAAAAATGTTTTGCTTTCTTAATTTCTACTGTCCCATTTTTCTCACAAACGCATCAAATCCGCAGTCTACTTATTAATGTACAGTACGGTACTATTTATAATTACTCAAAGGATCTCAAATTTTTAGATGATACAATTTTACTCGGTAAGTACATTTTGCTCTCATGATAAGCTTATAAAACAAACTACAGTGTGATGATACTTCTCAGATAGTCGTTCTGATAATCGAGCTTCTACTGTGTTTCACAATTGTTGGAACAGTTGCAAATACTATTCAAAGGGATCAAAGGATCTTCGATCCGATAATTCATAGGAATTTCAACTACGATCTTTTTAAAAGGAGCTTTTGTTTTACGGATCTAAGATTAACGATAATAAGTATATAAGTTTAAAGGTTCAATGGGATTGACCATTTCAGACGTTCTCAATTTTCATACAGTTGAAAATGTACCTTAATATCAATGCATCAATTGCTAGCCAGAATGTCCACTGTCATTAAAAAAACCTGATATTTTGAAAGCACTGGCCAACGAGAGAAGTGTTTGGAGATTTATAATTCTTTATAACACTCTGTCATATTATACAAGAATAGTGTCAAATAAATATACATATACTTTTTTTTAAAAATGCATAACTTTTTGGAAACCAGATTGAGAGAACCATTTTGAAATTGTTCTCGCAAAGTGTTTATTATTCGTGTTGGGGGATTGATGGTCTGTAATATTTCTAGTACGTACCTTGCTTAGGTAACGGGTAATACACTCCGAAAAAAGATTCAAAGTAATCAATTGTACGAGCAGCAGTATTTACAGCATATTGCGCTTGTGGAAGCATCGCCTCCGCTGCGTAGACGCTTACGGAAACGTTTCTCTTCGTCAGCTCCGAGACTCGTTTGAAGTCGCACACCACGAATGCCACCAAGTATGTAGACATGTCGACGGATTCTTGGAAGTCATCGCGCAGCTGAGAACATCATTTTGTCAGAAATATTCATATCAACACGAAAGTGCAAGCCGTTCTTGACATCGAGATGTTTTAAACTACAGAATGAGGGGTGATAGGTGTATTTAGTTTGAGCAAATACAGTTGACCGTATTTCGATTTTGTCGGATCTTCTAGAGAGATAGATAACAACTGTTACAAAGTCTAATACAATGATTCCATTAATATTCGGACGCTCTAAAAAAACTGATAACTGTTGACATTGAATTATACGATTTGAATTTTTTAGGGAAGCTAGAGCAAATAGTTTGCTACAGGATGTGGAAAAACAATTTTTCAAAAATTACAATTGAGGAATTGTAGAAAAAATACTAAAAGCTGTATTTTACAACTTTTTTATGAGAGCCTATAGTGAAACTTTAAAAAATACGGTTTGTAGATCTGTGTCAATTATGTGCACTGTGAAAGTTTCATCGAAATCGGTTGATGCGGAAGAAACGACAGCCCTTGAGAGATGTATGAATCCTTAGATATGCTGCAGTTATAGCTCGAAAATCTTGAAAATCTGCAATTGTAGTCATCTTTAAACTCATTGCAACGTCGACCTATTTTGACGAAATTTTCAAAATATGTTTAATTGACACAGATCTACAGTATTTTTTTAGTTTTCAATAAAGGCCCACATAAAATAGTTGTAAAATACAACTCTTTGTATTTTTTTTCTATAATTTCGATTAATTGCAACTTTCGAAAAAGTTTTTCACATTCTGCAGCAAACTAATTGCTCTAGCTTCTAAAAACAGTGCAAATCGTATAGTACGATATTGAAAAAGTTATCGCATTTTTAAGAGTGAGCGAATATTAGTGGGAGTCACTATATTTTTTATACAATAAACGGATATATATTTTGCATTGCATCTGGTTTTCATACTCACAAGTCCCGTTCCCATATAAAATCCCGCATCTTCAGTGTTCATCACGGGCATATTGCACAGCGCAATATGAAACCTATCCCTGAATATCGATACTTTAAATTTGGCTTTGAACTGAGGCTCATCAAAGCATGGAAACGCTGAACGCGCGTACGTCGGCTCAAAATGCGTCGTGGCCAAATACCTGTAATCGAAAATCAAAATAAACTATGACAAACTTTGGACATAGAAATGTTAATATGTTCTTTGAGATTAGAGCTTAAGAACGACCTCTTTTCTCCTTCCGGGGTAACGTAGCTGCTAAGGTAGAATCCTTCGAGTTCACTGGTCAGCTTCGAAGTGAACCTTAAGTGCACCGTATAGTTTCCCCTTTTCCGAAATTTACTCTCCTCCAGCTCCAGATACAGCTGCTGATGTTTCGGATACTCCAGAAGCTTCGCGATTTTTAATCTATGGCCTTTACGATCTTGAATCATCTGGGAATCGATTATAAACATTTACATTTAGGAACAGAGCTTAGACTGAAGAATGTTAAAACACGAATGTTATTTGTTATTGTAGGAAATGAATGATTTGTATGATGTTACTTGTTGTTTGAATGTGAGAATCGAGAATCGTGTATGTATGCGTGAGTGCCGTGATATTGCGATTGCGACACATCTTGTTAAATCAATATTTATTCTAGAAAATTTATAAACATTAGAAAAAGTAGGATATAAAAGGACGTGTTCACGTAGCGATTCGACTTTTTCTCGAGATACGAAACACGTCATCACGTTTGATTTAAATACGATACGTTTACGTTAATTTCTGTTAATTTCATATTCAGTTGTGTATTTTCTTTTCGAATTAAAACAGTTATACAGTTATTTAATATATTTTCGCTTACGTGTAGGAAATGTATGATTTGTATAAGGAAATGTATGATTTGTATAATGTAACTTGTTGTAGCATGATTTGTATAATGTAACTTGTTGTATAAATGTAAGAATTGCGATGAAAGCATCTGAGGCCATATGCTTCTTCAGGGCGGCCGAGTGTAGGAAATGAATGATTTGTATGATGTTACTTGTTGTTTGAATGTGAGAATCGAGATTATTTGTTACAGGAATAGTTTACCTTTTCATTTATTGTCAAATTTTTACTATGGAAGACGATATAGTTGGTCTCTTTATCGACATAGAATTCGATCGTGACCTGTCCTGCAAGTAAAAACGAGTATTAGCTGTTTCGTACGTGTATCTTCAGTATCAGTCAGCGATCGTAATAAGAATTATTTTATACTTCAAGTTCCTTTAAAATTGTGTTAGAATATGATTATTATTAAAATTCCTCTTGTATAGAAGAGTGTATTGAAAATATTAGCGTACAGAGAAGATGCTTATGTGAATAGTTTTTTCGCGGAAACAATAATTGTACAAACATATACGTACCTTTTACTTCTAATGTGGTAAGGTTTGGATGGATGGTAATGTTGTACCTAGTGGGATGGGCAAACTTTGGTAGCCTCACGTTATTCCAGGGGAAAACCTAAAACAGTTCCAAAAATTAAAATAACTACATCAGTCATTGGATAAAATACTGCAACTAAATTTTACACATTTCGAAGACAGAACTCTGAAACATCCCAAAATATAAACCTCAATGAATGTACAAACTTTGACACTGAAATTATCGGCAACCCTAATGTTCACAGTTTACCCCTCGAAAACTAAAAACTTCATTTCAAGAAAGAAAAACTGAAAATGTTTCCGATTTATTTCCATATCTTTTGTTGGTTTACTTTATTTTGATGTGAATAAAATAGAATTACCGAAGCGCAAACTCTGTATACCATTCTAGACTACAGACCTAGAAAATTTCAATTCACATCAAGATCCACCCAGTCCAGCTATAGAAGTGCATGTCCCGTGCATTTCATTCCCACAATGCACTTCCCGTGCATCCAAGAATAAACTATAACTAGCCAACAGTCAGATTTATACTTTGAATTATGTTCGTGTCTCGCAATTGATTTCCCGCCAAGATGTTTCACAGTCATGTTCAGCTTTAGATGAAGACTTTCAAGCTTCGATACAACAAGTATTGTGTCAGTATTCGTGTATGCTATGTGTGCTTTATTTGAATCGCTGTCGCCCGTTCTATAATCTTTCCCCAGCGTCTGATTCCGTGAATATTCATTCGTCTTCGTCTGAGCAAAATGGCAATCATAAATGTTGCTGACTCGAATTAATTAAGCGTCGTGTGTGCGATTTAATCGTGAAAATTTCACGTTTGCACTATTAATATTTTTTTATGAAAAACGATACGAATAATAAATATTATCATGAAACACATGGATTGACTTAAATATTACCAAAAAAACATGAACAATATTCTTGCTATTACTGAACGTGCAAATTGAAGTTGAACAGAATTTACATTGCATTGCATTGTCAAAATGATTATTTTCATGATTGCCAACGGAAATGCGAATATGTTATATTTTCTTCTGTTATTGTACGATACTGATTAAACGTATACTACAGTCGGGCAGGCTGCGTCGAATTACCTATGCCAGAACAATTTGAGATTTTTACGGCGACACATGATTTCAATTATTCCCGCATTATATCGCGGCTATGTGCGCCAGGGCATGTGCATACATGTTTTGCTCTACTTTAGGATTATGATCATACAGCCAACAAAACAAACATAAATGACTGTACCTCTCCATTAGTTGCAAGAGGCTCACTGCTTTTTTCATCGTCCTCGATTTCCAGGGTAGCTGGCTTTTTTCCAGCACAAGGGCAGTCTGCAAAAATTAAACACGAGTATTCATTAAAACAGAGAAACGACGTTTACGGGACACCCGTCATAGAATCGGTCTGACCGGTTCAAAAAGCATGTTTTAACAAGCAAATACATGTGCATCGCTTTTTGGTCAAATCAAATACGATTCTACTTTTCTATCACAGACATTTATAGCTATGAAAAAATATATGCACTACTTTGAACCTTAATTAATCATCTCAAAAATGGTTTACGATGCATTTATTCGAAATAAAGTTATCGATTAAGATGTTGTTCGTAATAAACATAATGTTTGAGTTGTAAGAAGCTACTAACGAGAAGGAACTGTTAATATTGTAACTATGGAATAGATTATACTGCAATGAGTTGAACAGTCAAGTTGTGATCGATATAATACAACTAATTATAATTAATAAATTGGTAAAGTCGATAATATACCATTTTGTGGTCCCGCGAAGGCAATGATGAATGATATGGCGAAAAGTATCGCAAAAACGACGGTAGCTATGCAAAGGGCCCTTTTCTGCGAACACACGACCCCATTGTGCTCATAAATGCTACGTTTGTGCAATCCCGTGTTGCTATCTCCTGGAACAAACGGTCTCCTGAAGATTGGCCAACGTGCATCAGGTGTAAAAATGTTTTTAATGCGATCACAGAATCAGCAATGAAAGAAAACCGCGCACTCCTCTTTTTATTGGGTCAGCGGACGTCGAAACGTCAAAAACGAAAAGTCCTAGAAGAATCTTAGAAAGAAAACAAAAAGAATGAATACGTAACGTGCAGGAACAATGAATTCCGTGTCCACCGACACACAAGAAATGCGTCGAGTTTCATGATCTCGGCTACACACACTTGACACAGATTTTGTGACTGGCCGGTGGCAGGCCACGGCAACGGTAATGCAGTTCCTCGAAAACATTCGTGACTCTTTTATACTTTTATCCAATGTGGAGCAGGGAACAATGTCTAGTTACGAACTTCAAGAAACGCGGGCAAACGCCTTGCTTCGAATTTCTTAAATGCTAAAAATATTCGGTACACTGGAGTCATAGTAACTCGTATTCGAAAAGCAACAAGACTTTGAGATTTTCGTTACGATACATGCTTAAAGAAATAAATTTTTTCCATCATTCTGGAAACATGTTCGTAACATCGACAATTTCACACGACTAGAATTTTAGAAATATGGATTTTTTTAGGTACAGTTTTAACAACAACTGATTACTAGATCTACTAATTTATTGCGAAAAATGATAAGATCTACTGACGCCAGATCTATTATCGTTACGAAAAGTAATAAGATTTTTGTGCGATTTGTTATCTAAATAAACAGATTTACTCTATATTTGGGAATCCGTGCAATCTTGCAAAAGCAACGAGGTCTAGAGTGTAGGTTCGTCGAACGTCAATATTTAGCACTAGAATCATCAAACAGGTCAAAATGACCTATTTTAGATCTCCGTCTCACAACTGCTAAACCTGTGAAGACGCTTCTGAGAAAAACTTTTCACTCGATTTACTTGTTCGTGCACGTACTAAAATCTAAATTGTACAAGAGGTAAATAAACACGTTGCAATAATTAAACTCGTTTGTATAGCTATTCGTTAGGGGTGTACGAGGGTCTAGAGAAAAGGTCTTAGAATAATATTTGGCCCATTCATAATTAAAATGACTAAATAAATACTAATGAAATTTTCTAGTACCGAGGAACAGAAAATAGGTGAGCGTTCACGTTGAATCGCATATGGGGGTTAGCCCAACTGCGTTTGATGCTTGACGCTGCTATAGTTAAACAAAACAAGCTCGAATCAGCTATCAAGATGTCTGGTTCTAGCAAAGATGGAGATTCATTTCTAAAATACAGCGTTTCGTTAAAAAACAAACGACACAGTGTCACACGCCGCGGCGCATTTCGCTGTTCCATCCCTCGAAATATAATACACAAACGGCGTGTGCATGAATTTTTTTCCGAGAGTGCCCCCACCGACGGCACAATTCTAGTAGGTCACCGCGTGAACAATAATATCACGCACACACAACGGGAACAGGCGGGCTAGCGTGGTTGAATTTGAAAGATCAGAAGCTTCTCTCTTATTGATCGCACGCACGTGCTCCTCGTATAGTCGATTCGCAGCCCGGAAAGTCGTAAGTGGGCCACCTAGTCGACCGAGTCCACCGTGATGGAAAAGAATCACGTGGGGGTCAGGAAAAAAGAGGGAAAACACCCAGGAAAGAACACTGTCGATCCGAAGAGACCCTGGGTCTCGTGAAATGAACCGATGACCCAAAAAACGAGATAAGGGAGAAGCTAAAACAGCGAAATCTAAAGCAGTTGAACGGAAGATTTCATGAGTAGAACTAGCACTGGTAGCCGAGGTGTCTAAGAGGGAGTGGATGGTTGGATGGCCGGCGAAGCCTCACCTGTCAGAAAGGCAACGTCATCCACATCCTGCTCGCTCATCGCGAAACGATTCGGCGGTGGTCTCCGACGAACGATTTCTTTTACCTGACCGTCGTTCGTAGCATATAAGATTTTGATCAGGGGCTCTCTCTGTTCCGCCAGAATTTGGGCGGTCTTGTTCTCGTGGCTGGCTGGCGGTTCGTTGTCGTCGACGACGGACTGTCGATAGTCGGGCTAGTGTGCCAAGGTCAGAGAATCGTCGGCCGGGCGACGTTACGGAGAGATATTCGCGGGGGATCGTAAAGGGGGGCTGCTGCTGCTGGTGGTGCTCTGTCAGTCACCTTTTCCTTGACCCGGTTTCGCTCGTTTGGTAGCGTTGTTCAGAAAGGGATCGGCGGGATCGAGATGATCGGACGTTGTTTCGCCACGTAGATTGCGGGAGCGCCGATCAGGGCCAGGAGCTGGGGCTGGAACTGGAGCTGGAGCTGGAGCTGGAGCTGGAGCTGGAGCTGGAGCGGGATCAGGAACACGGGCACGGGCACTGGCACCAGCACAGGCACAAGCACAGACACGGGCACGGTCACCAGCACGGTCACGAGCGCAGACAGGAGCCCGAATAGGAGCGCGAGCAACGAGACCGCGAGGACCCGCGACAACGTGACGACGCACGAGCTTACGAGGACACCGAACAGCTCGACAACGCCGGCAAGTCTATAAGCCACGACGTGCCTTGACATTTCATTGGCATTCAAGCGTGGATATAGCGACTGCGGAGTAGTTAGGCAGAAATGGCGACTTTCCAAACCCCGTTGGTAGCCTGTCGGTCTACGGGGGTGGTTTTACAGCCCTCGCCACACCGTACTTCGTTTCGCCTCGCCTTCCAGCGGAAGTGGCCCTCTCTTTCTCTCTCGTTCTCTCTCTTGCGCTCTCGGTCTGTCTCTCTGTCTCTGTGTCTTCACAGTGGCGCCATCCGTGATCCACCCCGAGGACCGACCAATCTACACCGACTTGCCACCCCCGCTTCGATTTCGGGTTGGTAAGAAAATTCTCTGTCCCGATAACCAGCCACATGTTATCTCAGTCGACTCTACTTTTCCTTTTTTTTAAACATGTTTAACACACTTCCCTTAGCACGTTCACACCGCCCGTCGAACAATCACAAAAATTCTGTAGGATCAAAGTAATTTATTTCGTACAAGAAACATTCGATGGTTAAACGTAGAGATGTTGTCTTCTTATTTATTCTTTTTATGACAGATAACTAGATCTAGACAATTTAGCAACCACAAACATTTTACGAGATCAAAATAATTGATGTTATGGAACAGAAATTGAAGGGTTGAGCCTCTAGATTTTATCTGAAATTATTGGCTCGCCCTTTTGTGTTTCTGTTAGCCTGTGTTCATCGATACAGGAATCTGTATTACAATCGCATGTTTCAGCGGATGTATTGTCTCTGACAACAGATTGGTATGACGAAAGGTTAAAACATCATCCGGTGCAAAATTTATATGTGGCTGATATTGCTACGCAAAATACATACAAGCACCGGAACGAAACGATTGAACCACGAATCAACGAAATTCAAGATTAATATAAATATAATTGTAATTAATTAAATTAGCTTCTGGTGAAATGAATTATAAACGAAATGTTACGTACTACATCATTTGGGACAATAATCGCAATTTTAACGAGGTTTGGGATCACGAGATATATAAGGATGAACACCCTTAACTCTATAACCATTTTTCTACATTAGAAATTTTTCCAAATTTCTTAGCTCAACCATTAGGAGTTGGAAAAAGAATAATTTTTTAGAGACGTTCCAAGAACCTTGACATCTTCAAAAAGGAGGTGAGAACTAACACCGAATTATTTAACTAATACTCGTAAAAGTGTCACTAGCGGCAGGATGATGAAAATTGTTTATAGAAAAGGCAGTCGACATACGAATTCTAATTTAGTGCACAAAACGGGATGCCATGAGCAATAGAACCGGTTATCGTTCACAAAACAAATCGATTCCAACGAGCCCCGCGTACGAACACTTTTGTAGACCACTACACACCCTTCTGCCGTTTAATTTCTCCCTTGCATATGGGGTAGAAGGATATTCTGCTCACACCTTACCCATCGATTGCCTCTAGCAATTGACGACCGATGGGTAAGACGCAAGCAGAATATGCATTCCGTGAAAATCGATCACTAATTGAGATTTACGACCCTGCTTCCCCATTTAACTAGAGACCTACTATATTCGCTGACTAGGCACGCATGTTCCTCAAAAGTAGCGTACTACAGGTGGCCGTGACGTCACGATACAACGACACTCTACTTTTACTTTTGTCTTTGCACGTAGTCACTGCGCACACACATTGAACGAATAAATATAAATTGCAAGCTACCATTTCAAAACATGCCACTCAAGTTTACTCGAAAATTTATATAATATAGTTTTTCCATGTTTGGCGACATAATTTTTTTCTCAACCCTTAATAATTAATTTTGCTTGATGTACTGCTATATAAAACGTTTTTTTGTTCAAATATGTGAAATCTAAGAGGGTTAGAGGTCTACTGTGATAATTACAGAAAAATTGAGTAGATGATAATCGAAAATGTTGAGAAATGTCTGAAATTGAAAATGTCAATGTGTGATTTCTCTTTTAGTGCAATTATTATAAGAAGAAATAATATTCAATGTTGTTTCTATTTCTTGCTGAAAAAAAAATTGTTGAAAAATGTCTGAAATTGAAAATGTCAATGTGTGATTTCTCTTTCGGTACAATTATTATAAGAAGAAATAATATTCAATGTTGTTTCTATTTCTTGCTGAAAAAAAAATTGTTGAAAAATGTCTGAAATTGAAAATGTCAATGTGTGATTTCTTTTTCAGTACAATTATTATAAGAAGAAATAATATTCAATATAGTTTCTATTTCTTGCAATCGATGCAGACAGTTTTTATTTTGCACAAAGATCCGCAGTCCAGTAATAATCCTCAATTATGCAGTTTTAGATTTAGTAATTAAATTATTTTGGTTTTCTGGAAAATTCTGGGGTCTTGGTGTGGTTGTGTATGCGTTAAACGTTGCAAGATTCTGCATTTAGCTGTAAGAATTGGAACAGATTCAACACGTGCGACCAAGGCGTCAAACGCTGAGACTTCGGATTAGTGATTATGACGCCGCCGAGAACCTTTAAGGAGGTTTCAGTCCGTGCTAGACACGAGTGTGCTCGAAACCGATGGACTATTCGGAGAGTTCAACATCCTCGACGAACAATGACTTTTTGTTCGATTCCGACAATGGCAGTCGAAGAACAGATGCACGGTCCATTTCCGTTTCGTGATTTGTCTGTTGTCTGCGAAGGAAACTTTCGACCTATCAAAGATTCCTTCGCGAAATTGCTACTCTATTTACTGGAATGCTTTAAACAATTTCCCACTTTATAACAATTCTCATTCCTGCAAAAATTTATTCAGTTTCTCCCGAGAAATACGCTTTATTCGCTTGACATTTTTTAATAAATGTTTTCGAGCACTTAAAGATATATTGAAATTCTTTTGTGAAATTGGCGACGTTTTACGACATCACAAGTCTTCGAACAATGTTTTTTGCTAGCTAAAAATTTTTATTCCGGAGAAAATTATGCAGATGCACCGTGTCAATGTTCATTATATTAGTACAATGTAAAATTGTTATGAATGTTCTTCTCTCGATTAGGTCTTTGAACAGAAATCACACAATTGGATCGCTTCATTTGTGATATTAATAGATTTACTACAATGCAACGTTCTAACTCCGAAGGTATTTCAGTGGGACAACTTTTGAAACGTAGAATTGACGCATGGAAACAGAACTCATCAGCCAATAGTCCTTTTATCATTCATCTCTTTGTGCTGTGTGGACACCTGAAAACAGCACCATTTTCATTTGTCGCACGATTAAGATATATTTTAATAAAAATATTACTTAACAATTGATTTGAGCAGAATTTCTTCGAAGAAATTGTTACTACAGAGTGAAAATGAATGAACTGCAGGTTTCATGAATTTATGAGAAGAACGAGTAGAGAATAACAATAAAAATATGTATAAAACAGTAATAACATCTTGTCAAAAATATTAAAAGCAGAAATAAATGTTTCAAATTTCTACTATTTCTTGTAATTGATCCAGAAAATTTTGATTGCGCATAACGAATCTGATAAAGATGAGTTATCGCGGATAGGCAAGCTACTAACTGTAAGTAGGGGAGGATAATGGGCAAACTAATCACGTCGTGAATCAAGTCGTCATTGTTTTGCGGCGCGATTAATCTTTATTGTGAGCGAACAATTACGTTTATGATACGAGATAGTTAGGATCGCTGCTACTCACATATTATGCATAAACGCGAGGACTGTTCTATGCAAGTAGGTACTAGAGATGCCCATCTATTTTATAACCCTGATCGAAAATTCTGGTGACCCTTTTTGCGTACCATTTTATGATGCGCACTCTTGGGTGTGCTACAATTCGATACGACGGGCGTGAAACGAATGAAACGCGAGTCAATTCTCTCTCGATCGAGGCTGCAAAAATAAACCTAATCGACCGCAGCACGTGAACTCGAAGGTTCTAACTGGAGCAAAAAGTTCTCGACGAAATAAGAATTAAGAGGCCGGTGAAATTGTAATTTCTACTGCAGTGCACAGTGACACAGTTGTTCTACCGAGATAGGGGATTTTTATAAGTTTATACCTTCGACCAAGACATTGGAAAAATTTTGAAAATTCACTCTGAGGGGCTAAAGTTAGTCTTTGTAATAAAATGTATTGTCCGTTTTTTATAATTCGCACGCAAGGTATCAAATAAAATTGACAAATCGTTGAATTATTCAATGATTAATTTTAACATTTTAGAATCGAATTTGGATAATTGTCTGCATGTCTGAGTCTAAGTTAGAGACTTCGCCTTGATAGTATAGGAGTAATTAGAACAAGTGTGTCGATATCAGACAACGCATCTCGCGTCTTTCTCATCCAGGTATTTCTTACATTGAGCAGTTTGGAATAAAGTATACGATCGAGTAATCAGTATGGATTGGTTCTGAGGAAAATAAGTTTGCCGAGGTAAAGTTGGAATATCTTGAGCAAACAATAGCGTTTTACATTACACTGGGTATTATGAAAAGTTACAAAGTAAAGAAGAAAGTTTCTGTGTAGGTATTTTGATGAGACTTAATGTTTTTGTTGTGGGCTGGTTTTCGTAATACAAAAGAAGCACAGGATCGCCTGCAGAAAGGCAGTCGTCTAACAATGGGGTACATTTCTTGGCCTACTACCCTATTTTAACCATCTATCCAACTAGTATTTCAGATCACCTTAAAAGAATGCAGTTTCTCCTTGTATGCTTCCCATCTCAATTAAAAACATACAAATGAGCAGTTCGTTATCTATGTCTCAGCACAGCTGCGAATTTATATCCCAGTTTTTGTCTCCGAATGCATACAGTTTTATATGCGTTCTCCAGTGCTATTATGTCTTAGGTCACCTTGTGTTCTCATTCAGCGTATTGACGCTGCAATTACCGGAAAGTTATTTAATAGAAAACAATAAAAAAAAAATTAGCAACACAATAAAATACTAATTACGATATTTTGCAATATTCTTACGTGGTAGTGGCAGCTTATAGAAAACGTGAATGTATTTTTTTAAATTTCATATCGGAAGTAGTTTATTTAAAACATTTGATGGTTGTTGTCCCATATAGTTTTCTTATGGTGTGCGCAAGGAATATGAAAATGTTTCTAGGTTTCTAAAATTCCCGTGCTACTTTTGCACAGTCCAATTTGAAGTGTAATCAATATCGATAGAACAGGGGCGCTTATAAATGTCTGAACTTTTGAACTTGTGACCTCTCCGGGTCAAGTTAGGCTTATTTTCGTCTTAGAAAGTTTATTTGGTTTGCAATATAAATTGTTCTACTATTCATGAGCGTCATGCCCGTCACTGAAGGAGGAGACCATATTTTTCCCGGTGGGCTTACACGTGAGGCTACGTGCTCCGCAAGATAATCAAACTTTTAAGCATTGGGAGGGATGCATGTACGTTTGATGATCCTCACCTCGGAATGTTGGGCGACGTTGCCCGAACGTCGTCCTAAAAATAACAAAAACAGACTAGTTTATATTGGAAATTTTTATTTTAACCCGACGTTGTACCAATTTTGTAAACAATAACTTTGTCGACGATGTTAAGCTTGAAGGGAAGAAAATAGAGAAATATACAGGGTGCGTCTCGTAACGTAACGATCCAGTAACTCGTAAGTTATTCGTTGCGTTTGTTCTACACGAACGGTGTATATCGAGCTATCATCAACACGGTGTGACTGTTATCTGGAAAACTATTGATAATAGAAGTTGAGTGTGATAAAAACTCGAGACATGGTCGATAGTGGACAGCAACCGCCATAAGCTGTCACGCTTATGTAAACTAATGGTGAGAGATTATTTGCGAAGTGTGGTGACACGTGATGAAACTTTCAAAGTAATTACTATAATACCGTCGTAAAAAAGTATTGGGTCGAACTTCAGGATTCAATTTTTTAATTTCACTTTGTAATTGGTAATTCACTCAGAATTGATTGATTTTCAATAAAAATCGTCAAGGGGTATACTTTTTAGAATAAAATGCTATTTGTTTCTGAATGGGTATATTATATTTTCTCGATCTTTGTATTGAACTTATAGTGAAAGCAGAATTACATTTAATTTTTGAGATAACTGAAACAGCACGAATGTAAAAATCTAATACGACGGTATTCGTTTCGTTGAAAAATTTTGCGTAAGTTGGAAGTTGATGCGAAAGTGATTTAGAAGGAACAAGGAAATAAACTAGGATAAGTGGTGGAAGAAAAAGCGAGAGTGAAAAGGTTTGGAGAAAGGGACGAGCCGAGGGTTAGAGTGTGTGAAATGGTGAGAGAGGGGTAGTTTACGACTCCTAATTTTTACCTTTAGGCACGTAGCTGCAATTAAGGCGGAGATTTCAGGAGCTAAGAAGAAAAATGACCCCCACTTAGTCTATGTTCATCATTAAACTGCATATGTTCACACAGCCATACATACACGCATACTTCATCACCATTTGATTTCTAGTAAAAAGTCGCTGAAAGCATGCAAGAAATATTTGAACTGTTCGGTAAACAAAATTATCGTGTCCCAATTAATAAACGTATTCAATCAATTCCTGGGAAAGCATGTTTACGAATTCTCATGTTGCAGAGAAGAAGGAACAACAAACACCTTTCGTTAGTTCCAATATTTGATAAATAGCCCTAATAGATGTTAAGAGTAGAGCTCGAACTTTTACCCAGGTATATGAGATACCCGGGTATCAGAGTACCCATGAGATACCCGGGTAGAGCAAAACTACCCGGGTATCTCATGAGATAGCCTTAGTATCCGGGTACCCGAGTATCTCATAAGACAGCCGTGTCCCCGGGTACCCGTGTACCCGAGTATCTCATGAGGTCTCACAACTGGTTACGAGAACTACTCTGAGAGAGTATTTTCCACAGCTGACAATATCGTTACTTCGAAACGTACGTGTCTATAGCCGGAAAATGTAGACTTGTTGGTATTTTTACATAAAAATAAAAATGCCTAATTTCATAATTACATAATTGACTTTTTAATTATTCCCCCTAAAAACACACGAATTGCTTTGTAAACGATGCAAACGATTTTTATTTTGCATAATGATCCGCAGTCTATTCATGAGATACCCGGGTACTCGGGTAATTTTTGTTTACCCGAATACTCGGGTATCCGGGTAACGCTGTTTACCCGAGTACCCGGGTACCCGAGTAATTTTTGTTTACCCGGGTATTTCACGGGTAACCCGGGTACCCGGGTATCTCATGAGTCACAGCTCTAGTTAAGAGGCCGTAAATAAACTTAACCCGCTAACGATCGTTCAACCACGCTTGTTAGATGATTCTATCAGCCAATTAGACCGTCGGACACCTCGACGGGGGGGTTGGAGATCTTATTTCGGCGGTGGGCGTGAACAGGAGGCGCGTTTTTCAGAAAGACAAGTGGACTTGAAGAACTCACCTGAGTTTGCCGGCACCTCGGTGGTGTTGGCGGTTCCGTTTTGCCCGGGACTGCGGGAACTGGATGTTCTGCCGAGAGGTTCCATGCGGATCGCTTCGCTGCTTTCTCGCGTCGACGTTCCCCCTGGCATTTTGCTTTTCCTCCCTCTGGCTCCGCGTTTTTATCCGGCGAGCGTCGCAGCAGCCGCGCGGGCGGAAACTTCGAGGCGGAAGGCGCACGCTTCCTTGGTTCTCTATTCCCCGTGACTCCCAGCGAATTACATTCTTCGACGTTGATGCTTTCGAAGAAACGTCACACTTTTCAGTTCCTTTCTATCCTGGTCCGTGTAACAACCGTACGGGAAACTGTTGCGCTGCGTGCGATACTCCTCATTTTCGAAAACGCACAGGCAACCAGCTCATACTTTCATCGAAGCTAACTTTTGCGCCGCGGATTCTAGACGGATATCAAGGCGAGACGATCTATACTCTGCTACGTGTTGGTCCTCGCAGATTTCGTGTGTATATATATATATATGTGATAACATATATGTATATTTATGTATACATATATATCGATAGAAAAAGCCAAGCTCGTAGTATAAAATAACTTTCGTTGCGTACTTTACATAAACGGTACAAAGAAGTTAATGGAAAAAGTGGCGTCGCATCTCGTGATTCAGTTTATGCGCCCGTTTCGAAACGACGGGGTTCAGCGAACTCTCTCGCTAATGGCGTTTGATAGTGCGTCGTCGAGACTCGAAAATGATGAACTTGGAAAGTGTAATTGATTTTTGCCCGCTCCGGTTGTTAAATGACTTTGTCGACGAACTCTCGCCGAAATCGATGCGCCGTTCGAAACTGCACCTGGAACAAATCATCGAGCAATTACTGGGGAGAATAGTAGCGTTCGTTCACGGAGACAAAATCTGATCGATTTCCTAAGGTTTTCGATTGACTAGATACTTTAACAAGATTGTAATCTCAGAATTTTGTAAGAAACTCAGGTTATTTTGACTCGGTGGTTAGTTCTGCTAGATATTACTCGGATCCAACTTAACAATCAATGGAATTCACGCAGCAAAAAATCATCCGAGGGTTTTCAACAATTTTGTGGAGGACTGTAGATAGAGCATGCTCGCATGCATGATTCGCAGCGTGCTGAGAATAACATAGATCTCGCTGCATCGGTGCCATGGCTTGTTTTTGCTGTCTCAAAATTATTACAACCGTGCTGTGTGGACCTTTAAGTGCTTTATGGGATAAAAATGATTATCGTCAGTGTTATTCTTACCCTGAAAAAATATAGTCACCGAAACCAACTCGTCCTTCGTTACTGTTTTCATGGAATATTTTATGAAAATAAATATCCATGGGCTAATTATAACTTTTATCACCGCGTTTATATCTTTCTGACTTCTGCGTCTCTGTCGAGACGCGTCAGGTTACGAAAGTGTACGAATAACGACTATTCGTCTAGCTTTCGAGAAGGTGGACTGTTTTTAGATCAGGAAATCGTAAAATAGGATTGATGTATTAATAAATACTTCGTGCAATAAATATTTGTTTGAATTGATTTTCGTGTTTTATACAATGATAACAAGAGTCTCTAAATAATAATGTACACAATCAAGTTTCCCAGTACTGCGTGTATAATTTGTATTACCGCCGGAACTGTAATTTGTGTAACATTGTAATTTAGTATAAATTGCAAAACTCTGTTACAATAATTACCTACAAATTAGTTCAATCAATCAGACAATGATACACCGCGGTAGCGAGCCACGAAGTGTCCGTTTTAAGTAGAAACAACCAGTAATGATCAGACACGCCTAATTCACCATATACAGCTTACAACGAAACGATGTCATTGTTTTCTTTAATAATTAACGTTTCTTTAGAATAATCGATTTATTTAAGAAGCATGAATCTTTTATGCAACTTGCTCCAGTTCGCGCTGGCGGTGCAACATTTATAAATTTTCATTGATTTTATCGGACATACAATTTATTCCGCCCCGTTACCATAATAAACCTCGTGACACCGTACGCGTTCCGAACGTACACTGCAAAGTTAATTTTACATCAACAACGAAGACGTTAATTATATTTACCTATATTTTGTCGCAACGATTTTTTTCCACATCTTTTTATTCGGTCGCCCCCTAATGCGTGTGCATCAACCATGCAAAAGTATTCATGCTATACGGTATATGCGTGAGATTAGTATTGCCACGGAAGTTTTGCTTTAAATGCAGCCCTGCTCGAGAGAACCGCACTAAAAGTTGTCGACGACAACAAGAGGATTGTTGGAATTATGAAACGACCTTCCCTTTTCATTTCGGTAGCAGTTAATTACGCGTTTAATGAGATGATGCTCTGTGGACGACACGGGTGTTTCGATTTTATCAGCCATTGTAGTTTCTATTTGTTACTTTGTGCCTCAGTGCAGAAACTGTTCCGCGTTCGGCCGATGACCTGGTGTAATAATTAGTATCCTCGATATAGATAAACTATATTTATTAATAAACGGAAAATTCTTGTCGATCGAAAATTAGTAATATAATAAATTGAACGATATCGGCGCTAGGTTCGATCATTTTGAATGATCAAAATGATCGAACCTAGCGCCGATATCATTCAATTTATTGTATATTTATTAATATACGTATAGTAGAACCATTTTAATAAATAGATCCTTTACTGCATTCAGAAAATTAATGTTATCATAATATTAAAATGCAATAAACAATTTCAAAATATTACAAGATTGCTAAAATTGAAAACAAATTATAATTTCAATTCAACCACGATCTAAAAATAAGGAAAGACTTAAATAATTACTGTTATCGTGTGCATTACGTGGGATTAAACTGTAATCGTCCAAGAGAACTTTTCACGAGTCAACTTAATTATTGCTTTGCAAGAGTGACTAATCAAGAAAATGTTGGATCTTTCATTAGTGTACATCTAATATTTAAAATTATCCTTTAAAATATGTTTATACTAAAATTCATTTTTGAAGAACTAGAGAAATGAAAAATATTCTGAAAGCTCTTGCGGTCGCACTAATTCAGCCACATCGATAAAATAAATGATATTCATTGAACTCGTCCTCGCGTAAACAAATCGAATTAAATTAAAACAATTGCACGTTACAGTTTTCGATCAATTTATGATCGCTGCCAATTTGTGTCCTCCAATTATAGCCCGATAAAAGAGCTGCTTTACGGTTCGTTGATTTTCCGAGTCAATTCTCGTTCAGCGCCGGCGAATGAAAATTCCAAAGACCAACACCGTCGAGCAAACATCAGAATTCTATAATTCACTTACGGTTTCTCATTACCCGTTTCCTCGAGATTCTATCGGCACGAACCTTTCAACTCGATCCCGTTCGATGAGCAACCCGTCGAAATAACCGAGAAGGGTGTACAACTTTCCCATGATTCCGCCGCGGCAGTAGGGTAACAGCATTCATGTGCGCGTGTGATGCACGAACATCGTGATAGAGCGTTGACCCTGCCCAGTCAGTCCGCAGAAATCCCTCCAAACGAACAAATCCGGTGAAAAACACTTTCCTACCACCTTCGCGCAACACTTTCCATCGCAAAACTTCCTCGGAGACGACACAACGTGCAAACATTAAAACCATTCGATCACCGTACACCGAACGTGACGAACATAAACAGAATTGCTACACCCCTGGAAGAACGTTTCGATCAAACAAATCGGGCGTTCACAATCGTACATTCGACGCCGACAAAAATTCTTTTACTCAAAAATATTTGTACGAAAGATTCAATTATTCTGGGTAAACATAACTATCAACGTAAACAAAGAGAAATAGAACACTGTACATAGTCTGGAAATTGGAAAATGTGCTTTTCAATTTCAGGAAAACACTATGATAAAACAGATTATATGTAAAGAAAATTCCTCGCAAATTCTGTACTTTATTGTGCTGTGTATCGATTCATCCTTATCATTGTTCTTTCGTACTATTTTCTAACCGAAGAACGATGGAGGTTAAAATAAAAATAAAAAGATGATTTATTCCAATAGGGTAGGTAATTTCGTCTCACCCTTCGATCGATTTGATTTTACGAAAAGAGAGCCACGGATCAATCTGTATAACAAATTGGCTAGATCAAGTGTCACATGCATCGAGTCATCATCCTTCAAGAAAAGAAGACACCTGCCGACAGGGTAGAGTTCGTCGTTCCGCCCTTAATACTTTGGCACGTAAATAAACAATCTCTCCGGCGATCGAAGGTCTGCGAGCCGATTCGTACGTTGCTAATAATTCCGTGGAACAATCACATTCGCGATTTCGATCGAGCATTTTGTGCCAGGGGTTGGCGGAAGGCGGTTACGCACGGAATGTTGAGGCCGATATAAACAGAACAGGTTTCGAGCGTCGAAAGCGTATATTTAGAAACTGACCTCTGGGCCAGGGTGAGCCGAGGTGAGCCGAGCAAGCCGGCGAGGACTTCCCTCGTCGGAGAGGACACCCAGCGTGTCGATCCTCTTCGTGGTCGTCGGTTCCTCGTCATCCGTGCGTCGACTTTGTGCTCGTTTCCGCCTCTCGAAAACGGAGTTGACAGAACGCGAGGTGCCGGCTAGCGGTTCATGGGAAAGGGTTTTCTGACGGATAAAGGCGTCGCGACGTCGACGACGACGGTGATCGAGAGCACCCGGAGGGCGTCTCTCTGCTTTCCGAAACACTCAAGGTTGGATGAGGATCGAATCGCGGCGATCGCACTCCTCCGTGGATTTCAGATTCAGCAGCGGAACTGAGTTTCCCTCGCGTAGGAAGAACAGCCAGAACATCGTCGACGACGCAGCCGTCAGAACGGTGAGGATTGTACTGAGGGGAGTTTGAGAATCGAGCGTGGCTGAATTTCCGGACGCAGGGAGGCGCGGCGGTCAGGATCAGCCACAGGTTGCGCCCGCCTCGTTCACGCAGGCCGGGCATCTTGGCTGAGGGGAGGACACCCTCTCCGACAGAAAGAGAAATCGATTGACTTAGGCATTCACAACTGCGAGCCCCCGGCCGCACGACACCCAACCCCTCCGGATTTCGATCGCTTTTCGGAGCTGCCCCGAGTACCACCACGTGGTACCCTCTAATCGACGAATTTAGCACCCATTTCTTCAGAACCCGGAACTTTATAGGTTCTCCCATTTTTCAAGACCGCGTTTCGCGGTGATCAGAAGCTGCACATTTTTCAATTTTGGTCGCTAGGTGATCGATCGGTCATACGGGGCGCGATTCGTGGGTGTCGATAAGGAAATCCAGCGCTGGGCAATATCGTGTTTTAAACGTTTGGTAAACTAACTCTGCTGTAATATAGGCACTATTTTTTATAGATTCTGGGCTAAATATTGAGCGATCAAACATAGTTCTTTTCCTCACTGTATAGCTAGATCCTTCAGAAACAATATCCGAATGTAATAACAATGTTGGGTAGAGTGCTATGATTAAAGATTTCCAACTTTGCAAACATTCTGTTGACGAACACACTGCGTCTAACGTGTACGACTTCGAGGAACCATCTGGAGCTAGTTGTTTGAGAACTTTTGGCTTAAGAGACCACACTCGCCGCTGTTCTTCTCGTACATTAATCAAAGATTAAAATTAATCGCTGTTAATACATTCAAACAATAGATTTGAATCAATTCAATAATTCTGATTTATTTTATATGAAATTATCGGGTAGCATTTATTTTATCCTGACTTTGCACGTTACCGTGAAGGAAGAATATTCACAATACTTTGAACTCTTCAACTTCCTTCATGTTTTTCTTTTTTCGCGATCATTCTCCAGAATATTTATTATCTTTCGCTTAGAGAGACGCACTTCCTCTTTGAAGACACGCCGTGCATCTCGAGAGACAACGTGTCTATTCTTGGAAGAAAATTGAATGCAGTTATGCAATTCCACGTCGAGTTAACAACAGGTAGTTACGCGACAGTCGACGGCAAACATAAATTCCACACGGTAGTAACGACTGACGATACGATTACGCTATTTCAGAATTTTCAGTGGCATGATTTTGACGAAAACTCACGAAATATTCTACGTACTTGTGTTAACGCGCGATATCAGCATCGAGATGAGAATGTTTCCTGTGTTGCCGACTGATAACAAAGATATCGTATCGAAGACTTGATAAACCAACGGAACAAGAAGTTGATGCTGAACGATCTTATAGCCGCGAATCTAGTCCACCTGACAGTGCCGAACACATCACTTCTATAGCAATATGCATGTAAGTATCGACAGGTGGAGTTACACTTATGTTATAACGTAAACATTCAGCTTTCCCATAAAGTAAATTTATGTCAGATGTCCTTTCATTTTGGTGAAAACGAAATTATTTTGTTTAACGAATGGAAAGTGGTGGACTGGCCAGGGATTGGATGGTCAATGCTTGGAATTATTCTTTTAGTGACGTTGTACGAAGGACTGAAGAGCTATCGGTAAGTGAAATCATTAATTCACTTCTGCGAAAATACAGAATTAAATGTCTGTAGTAATTCTTCTTTTTTCTAATATATCACAGTGATCATCTTTATATTGAGACTGCGCGTTATTCGAGGCTTAGGAGTAGAAGACCAAGAACGTATGTATTTTGTTGAATATAATAAATTGAACTTTGTTGACATTGAAATTCAATTTTGCCAATCCACAGTTTCGCTAAAAAGTTCTCCATTCCGTTACAAGTTTTAAATAAATGTATTTTGTTACGTAATATTTTATTATTACATACTTATAAAATATTCAAATTACGTTGAAGTACAAAGAAGTGCGAATTAAGAAATATTAATAAAACTTTTATTTAATTTCGGTCACAAGAATATCTCTCGGGAAGGAGTTATTTCATTTTTCTTCGAACTGAAATTGAGAGTGAAAATTTTGCATAAAGGTTAATATTAATTCTGCATTAATGTACGAATGATTTTAGTATTTCCCAGTGTTGCGATGTTGTTGTCGCCAAGTATAATTTTTTTGTGCAAACGTGTGAAATACCTATTAATCTTCATTCAAATAGGCGAATCGTTATCTTATCGGATGACAAGCGTGTTTCATGTGTACTTTGCTTCAGGGCATTACTCTTCTCCAAGGTACATCTCGTTCAGACGGTCGGACACGTCATACAGCTGATCATAGGATACTTTCTTATGCTAATTTTTATGACATACAACGTTTGGCTGTGCTTATCTGTCGCGATAGGTACCGCCGTGGGTTACTGGCTGTTTTCTTGGGAAAAGTCCAGCGGTGACAACATCGACTGCTGTTTCTAGAAATAAGATCTTGCTCAGACTTTATCTAGCCTAACCGCGTCTAGATAAACAGGTGCGATTTTAAATCTTATTTTATGGCTCGTGAGGAAACGAGGATTAAAGATAGATGCGTAAGTGGTTCGCTGTTAAGAGTTGTCTCACAAATAATCACGTTTCACCATCAACTCGCAACTCTTTCCATTCCGTTCTCCAATTCAGTGCATTTTTACTCGAATTGTAACACTAAATCTTCGATCAAATGAGTGAATTGTAAATTTAAAAAATTTATGCGAAACACAGTTTCAAATTCGTCATTGATCGGTTTGATCAGTTACACAGTCTGTGTGTTGTCAATATACAAGTTCATATTTAGATAGTTTTGCGATCGAAAAGAATTTTATAATAGATGCATGATGATTTCGGCGCACAGGTTCGATCAGTAATAAAAACTTATTTAATAACAATTTTGCAAATTAAGACCTCAACGTTTCGATCCTGATGAGGATCATTCTCAAGAGAGATTTTTACGTTTGTTATATAAAATTTACGTTTAATCTTATATGTATAACAAACGCAAAAATCGAAACGTTGAGGTCTTAATTTGCAAAATTGTTATTAAATAAGTTTTTATTACTGATCGAACCTGTGCGCCGAAATCATCATGCATCTATTATAATATACAAGTTCATTCACAAAGGCTGATATCTATAAATCAATTACAAATAATTATTTTTCGAAAGAAAATTTTGTAATTATAATTGTTGTGTTCCAGGAAATATTCTAAAGAAATGGATACCCAGGTTGTCTAATAGTGAAATTAAAATAAACGAGAATACCGTGAAACGTCGCTCGCGTCGCTGTGAAAGGAATTTACGGATTTAAATCGAATCTAAAATTGCATAGATAAAATGATCACCAACAACAGCACAGAGACTATTTACAATACGAGTACACCATGTGTGTACAAAAGACAGTTCAAGTCAACGAACGAGATACTGCTTGGATGGGATAAATTTAATGCTAGGGCATTTCTCAGTCTTCTTTGTCTCTTTTGCATTTGGTGCGTCACATTTTTCATAACGTATAAGCCAGACGTTTCTCACGAGGACCATGTAGGTCACGATGATCACGGAGGTCACGGAGGTCATGAAGGTCATAATATGTCGATGATTATGTGAATTTCTACCATACATTTAGAAGTATGGAAACATATTACGTACTTCTAATTAACATTATTTTCTAAGTGCCTACATAGGAAAATTATTATTCTGATTGAAATAAAAATGTGCATTTTCAACATGTTATTTACCGGCGTTTACACATAAATGATATCATATAAACATCATTTAAATTAATATCATTTAGCTCGCTGAAATCACATTCTAAACAAGACTAACTGCAATGTAAATTCATCTTGAAGAAACATTTCGTTCAATTTAGAACCATGTATAGAATTGTGTATTACATATCAACAGAATGTTAATATTTTAAAATTCTTAATTATTAAATATAAATTTTTTATTAATATGCATTCTTTCATTTCTCCTCATTGAGTGTGTATGTTAAGAGCCAGATGATTTTCATCTTTTGCTTAAGTTTGTTTCGTGTAGTGAATTATCGTCCGTATAATGCACAGCTGGTGGAGAACCTAAAATAATAATAATTTTGTATGCAATTTTTGCGGTTTTCAGTATGGAAACTCAATTTTTACATTGCGCAACTACTTCCGAAGTGCGTATGACGGTCAAAACAGTGTGCAATATACGCTACTACGCAAAAGAAAGAAGCACCCAGTACAATTATGAGATATAATGACGATTATCTTTATGTAGAAATTGTATTGTACAATGATTGATTTATTGCATGTAAAGTGTTATCCGCAACAATATATAATAAGGATAATCCGCAATAACGCATAATAAGGATAATCCGCAATAACGCATACATATTATCAGAACTATTCAATTAAAACAGCGGAATACTTTTTCATAACTTACTGTCTCATCACACCCAAGCAAGTGAGTAAAAAAACTTTTTGTTCAAATTTGTTTCTCTTACATGTTAAACATGCAATAGTTGTTACTTTGAAAATTGTATTTTGTTTTATTTTCTAAAAGTTCTTTTTCTCATTTTTCTTACAGACGCAATTTCAAAATTTATCTTGAAAATGGTGCAAATCAGCACCCGAACGTCGACTTTTTTGATTATTAGCAAAATTGCTTATTGATTTATTTATCTTGTTTTCCTCGAAATCATTTAATAATTGTTATGAGCGATAATACGATCGATATAAACTATTTTATTTACTGTCTTCTTATTTAGAATTATTTGCGGCATCTAGGTTCGATCATTATTCATTTTTGTACTTGCTGTCTTCTTATTAACTTCCCGATTCATAGGGAAGTTACTGTAATTTGATTTTTTACGCTCTTCTATTAAATACGGCAGGGTGGTTCTTTCTTTTGCACACTAGCGGATTCCAGTACACCAGACATCGAGGAGCAACAAAATTGTTGTACATGCCCACAGAACGGTGGATTGCGGATACAGGATTCGAAGGGAGAACAAAGTCGCAGTTTTACCGGCAGGTTGCTGGTGACTGTCGTATTGAAGTCTCATTGTCTTCGAGATAATATCACGTGCTCATTTTAGCCCCCCTTCCGCAGTTCGAGGACAGACCCGGCGAGAGATCAACAGTTATCGCGAATCCCTTTCATTTCAGCGCTGCTCATCCGCTTCTCCCCGAGGTGCACCCTCTCAGCACCATCGCCACATCCACCTGTCTTGGCCAGCCTTTGTACATTACGCCTTTTGAACCCGATAATCCATGGGGATCGCGTTCTCCCTCTGACAGTACGTCATTTTACATTTTTCTCCTCACCGTGGTTAAAATTTCCTATCCGCCGATATCCCTCCCCGAAACACGACCATTTACGGCTCGAGCTTATTTATCACGGAATTCGTATCGCGGTTCTTTAATACCTTGACATGTTTACGTGAACCATGTCCCAGCAGTTGTACACGATCGATAACTGCGCGAAAAATAAACCCTTATCGGGCGAATCGGTTCGCGCGATTATAAGTTTGCACTGTGAGTATTTATTGTCACCCAGATTCTGCGGATCTGCTCTAGATCTGCCCAGATTTTTACTTGCCATTTTCTTATCGAATATTTTAAGACGTGTCTGCTGAAAGATGTTGTGTTTGATAAAGAATTTGCTGTATTGATAGATATGATTGGCTTCATTGATATTTTCAAAAGGCAAACGCTTGAACTAGAAATAGTAATTGTAGCTTCGTTGATCTTGAAAGGTGAATCTTAAATCTTTACGAGCGAGGATTTTGTTCCTCGGTAAACTGGATCATACAATAAAGTCTTAAAACACTCGGAGAACAGAAGAATACCATATGTATTGATCTTCCGATGTTCAACCCTCGACTGACGAGGGCTGAACCTTTCGGCTCAGTATTATAAACGGCCCACCTACTCATTTTCCAGCAGCCAAATTAAAGGGTTGCCATTTATATGATTAGGGCTATTGAATAATTAATTCTAAATCTTCGCGAAATATCGCAAACATTTTTCTCAGAAAACTGGATGATACGTGAAATTCTTAAACACTGCTAAAGATCAAATACATATTGTTATTCCGTTGTCTAACCCTTGTACGATGGGAGTTGGGTTCACTCGGAAACAGAATTCTGTCCCATCTAAGTTCTAATATTTCAGCAGTCGAATGAAATACGAAATCTAATAAGATTAGCAGTGATCTCAAGGAAGTGAGTCCAGAAATAAAAGGAAATTGATTAGGTCTGTAATAGAGCTGACCATGTCTTGAAATCGCCAGGAGCTTGGTAAATAATTAAATTAATTGCTTGCAAAATTAATGGAACGCGATTCTGCTGATGCGAATCGCCGACACTGATTCTCAGAGGGTTAAATGTTCGAGGGTGCATGAAAAAGAACGAAAGCTTTAGCGTTCGACGTTTCACTCATGCTAGGAAGAGAATGGTAACCCGATGGATCGAATAATCGCAGAGGAATCGTTCCCAACCATCATCCAGAGAGTGTGTGAGTGTACGCGTGTGCGACTGGTCGATACTGGCGTCGGCTGCTGGTACAGCTGTGCGTTTCTCTTTTACGCACTGTCCCCAGAAACGGTCCTTGCTCTCTCCCTGTCTGATCCGATCCCCTAACATCGCGCCACCTCTAATGGTATCATACAAAACCCACCTCCACGAGTAACATACACGCTGTTACTAAACCGACAGTCCCCCTTGTCATTAACATAATCGGACAGACGACGAATACTCGGCTAAATAAATTGCGACATCCTGGACACATCTCAGTTTTATAGCTCGTGCTCGTTCCGAGATCTAGCCATCATCGTAATCCAATGAATTGGGTGCACGATCGGCGTGCTCTACTTTTGTCGCTTGTAAATACAGTAGAACCTCGATTATCCAAACTGGATAGCGAAGTGTAGAATGATAAAGTTATTTATAGTTACACTGCTGCGCGAAAGAAAGAAGCATCCGGCCATATTTGAATAAAATACCGATTTTATGCATTTGGAGAGAAAATTAAAAGGATGTTTTGGAGCTATATAAAAACGCAACAAAATTTTTGAAAATTTCACAAGATATAATTCTTACTAAATTAATGCAATTACCAGAGTTTGAGTTAGATTCACTACACCGTTTAATATTTATAGCAACGTAAAGTTTGCACGTTTTGACACGTCTTCTTATGGAGAATTCATAAAATTCCACTTCAAACCCTATTTAAACCTTGAAAAAACGCAACTAATAACTCCAATTTTTTTAAATATAGTAAAAATTATGTGTTTATGTTCAAAATTTATTAGGATTCACTAAACAGTTAGACCACTGAATATAGCTATTATTCGGAGGGCACAATTATTCACAAAATTCATTTACAATTTTTTATAATATGAAGGCAATTTGATTAAAAAATAAATATAACATGAAATTCACTAATTAAACGAAAGCTTTTTAAGTTAATCTATTTTTTTAATGCAAAATATACTCGTGAATGGCTTTCATTGCCATTATAGTGATGGATTTCGAATTTCTTGTACTTTTGTCTCCCATTGTACCTTCAGAACATCATTAAACGTCAGCTGAACTGTTTGCTGTCAGTGTGGGTGAATTGTTTGATTGGGATTTGTTCGGAAGTTGAACTTTCGTTTATCGATTCTTCTCGCTTAAGGTGGGATCTCCTTTGCGCGCCTGAACGTAGCGTTTTGTTCTCGATCCTCTATTCGTCGGTAGAACGCAGTGGCTCGCGTCTAGACGCAGTTCTAACGAAGTATAGCGAATTCAGTATAAGGCGTTGGGATAACAAAACGCTGCGCCCAAACGCGCAAAGGAGATCCCACCTTTAGAAATTCCGAACACGCGCAAGATGGAAGAGAGAGCAAAACAGTTGATAGAAGGTGTGTTTGTGTCGCAACGAAAACTATCTGGCCACCATCCAATCTAGTTGACGTCCACGTGTTGCATCTGACACAGTGTTGCAGCAATGAGTGCTGTGCAACAATGCAGAAACGTTTACGCGCGTATTACTGTGAATGAATCTGTTGCGTGACATGGGACAGTCGTTATGTATCATTTTGTACATTTACAATTGTTACATAAACTTTTACATCAACTACTGCGGTTTAATAATGCCGTGCGTGCTCTCTTCAAATCAGAAAATTATTTATGAAGCAGTTGAAATTTTATTTAAATGTTGTTTTAGACCAATTGCTGATAGTTATACGTAACTTTTTAAACTATATGCTGAAATTATTGGAGGTCTATTTTACAATTTCTGATTGCAAATATGTAGTTACAGATTATATCTAAACTTTGTAATCGAAGAAGTTTTTACTCAACGAATTAGAAGTTCTAAAGCTGTAATTGTGATCCAACCAGTCACTAAAAATGTTATTAAATGTTCTTGTCAGATGCAATATTAGAAAATCATGTGATAAATAAATAATTTGTAGCAATTCAAAAGTGTATCGTAACGGCATCTACGGTAGAACGTGAAAACTTTTAGTCCACTGGTTTCAATAAATTATTATTAGATGGCAGCAGGGTTTAGACTCTCTGTTCCTGTCGCACAATACGTCTATCCTTCTTTTTCACTTACGAAAATTCATTAATAATTTGTTAATTAGGTATAAACTCTTTTTCAAAACACCACAGGAAGATGTATTAATATTCGGAGCAACTTTCACAATCATAAAAATACATTAATAAACTGTGTGAACTTCAGCAAAAATGAAGAACAGAAATCTTAGAAAATTTTTCATTAATTTAAACTTCAGTCCTTCTCAATAATTTCTGAAATAATTGTTAAGTCATCCACAATAAATAAGATTAAATAATCTGCGATTCCCAAGTCGGTAAAGTAGTCAACTTCGCTTTTTAATCAATATAAACTCAGCATAGAACGAATATTCTAAATAATTTTAATCTACCAATAATGTGGGTACATTACAATTTTAGAAATCGATCCATTAGACCCAAAATTGCACATCTCCTTTCAGCAATAAACGAAACATATCTTTAGTTAATCAAATATTATTCCAGATACGTAACTATATAGGGGGTGATTTGTACGTTCACCGAAATACAAAATCGTTTGAGAAACGCATTTAATCCAAATATAGGCAACACAAGTACAAGAAGATTACCAGACCAACATTTTTTCTTGCACTGTGGACTATACATAACTCATCCACCTTAAAAACATGGTAATACATTCGTAGGAATAGCTAGCACTTGCGTGTTCTGCATATGAAATTCATTTAAATAAGTATTACTTCATGTTGGGGTCGTTCCATGAGACATAAAAGTAAAATGTACAACACTACATAAATATTGAACGGCGTCGAGCATAGGTGTCAAACATTTGTTCGAATAGATGTAATCGTGTGACACATTAATAATTCTCTCCGATTCTGGCCTACAACCCAAGTTAAATTCCAGATATAAATCAAAATGACTATAATCGCGTTAAAATAAAAAATCCACAAAATTATTCTGAATCCCTCTGAGAGTTCAATTCACAATTTATTACGCTTCATTTGCAGTATTTCCAGATCATGTTTCCAAAACTCCCAGCTTAGATTGCATGAAAAATAAAATCAGAAGGACCTCCTCTGAATTTTCGAATTTCCATTTAAAAAATGTTCTATCATTTGCTCAATCGTAATATTTTTCACCATAAAATGTCTCGTTAGGGCATTTTTGTCTTGCTAGTTGAAGTAATCGATGTAAGTGGCGTTGTGTATAGCGCCTTTCAATAAGGGGTAAATATTTTTCATGTTAATCGGCGAAACGGATCTTTGTATACTCTCTTAAGACAAGTCGAGGATCGTCAGTCGCGACCTTGACCTCCGTGTTGCTGGAGTAACAAATAACGCAAGACACACATAAGGGGTGCTAATACTGAGCACGCGATCCAATGTGTATAAGCTGGACTGCAAGGAAATCGTTGCGACAAATCCTTCGGCCGTTCCGCGTTCTCGTTTCGAACACGTGGCATACAGGGTGAGATATCCAAAAATTGTTGCGCATTTTCTGCGCCCTCTCGAAACACAAAAATATCATTCGATCAAATCATCGAAAATTAAGCAAACACGATAACAAGGACTGCACCCCTAATACAGTACTCTAAGGGTTAGCCCATTCGAAATAGATAGAATATAAAAATAATTGTCGTTTCAAGTGAATTGTGTATTAAAAAGATGAATGCAATTACGTTCAGTAAATTACATAAGTATCAAAACCTACATACTTCTGCATTTCTGGAAACAGCAAAAATAGTTGAGCGTATTTTTGCCGACACCTCACCCTGTATAAAAGCGAGGCAAGATTCATGCCCTTCCGAGCGCAATCACGCGTTGCAATTTGCACTTACAGATTGCACAGAGCTAGCCTAGAATTTCTCAACGATGACGTCTTTTTCACCCGGGTCTTTGTCACAGATACCGTGATATCGCACACGAATTTCCGGTCCGAGATTTGCATCGTTGACTAATCGTGCGCGAATTTGTCTTCGGCTTCTCACCATCAACGGTAGTTGCCATCTTTCGCGTTTTATTCATTCGTAATATCTAAAATATGCAACTAGTTTTATAATCGTGCCTTAAAGGTAGCGTTTACACTGGACTGTGAATTTTAAAAACTCTTTTCAATGTATTAAAGTATTCAACTTCTGTTCGTTATACTTTTATATATCTATTTTTCATTGTAAAAAAGAACTGCAGGAAATTAATGGATTAAATCAGAGAAAATCGAAAAATCGTTATAAAATCAGAATTCTTTATTTCAAGGAAAAGATGTCGCCATAAAGTATTTTCAACTGATTTAAAACCGATGTCCACTTGCAGTCGATCGTTTAGTATGACTCGCTGTATCGTTGAAAAAAGTTATTGCGGCCATCAATCTAGAGCTCCATCTTAACGATCTTGCGCCATCTTGCGGAAGGTGCCATTTTGGTGTGAAATTCCTACAGTTCGGCGGAAGCGTGGAGTTTCAAAGCTTTCCGGGACAACTACAAATAGTACCTGCTTCGCGTCGATGGTATCTAAACAAAGCATCGGGCGAATCTTCGCTGTCATCCTGACGGTGATCGAAAAAGAGCAAGGTTCGAGGTCCTTGCGGTTACCAGTCCCTGAAATTAAAGTCGTCTGTTGAAAAAGCTTGAAATATTTTGCAAACAACCTCGGCTGCAACGTCATTTCCTCATCGCACTAGCATTGGCTACTAACCTATTTCACGGGGAAAGAAGCCAGGTCGAGCTCTGCTATCGACTGTCTATCGGATTGGCGTGTGACCTTTGCATCCTTGCGCGCCATATCGTTTACGAGTGGAACGAACTTTCAGATTTATAGCACAATTCTATCCAACATCTAGCCTGATACAGGAACTCGAAAATAGGCGAGTATCTTCTTTGCTATCGATTTTCGATGACAATGGGGATCCAACCAGATCGTAACTCGATGTTAGCACGTTCGCATGTGCATCTGAATCACGAAGATTTACAAAAACTGCATACATTGTTCGTGTTTGAAGACAAGCTCTGCGAATAAAATTAACTCCAAGAACTTATCGAATTGTGGTAATACGTTTTCAGTAAGTAATGCTTTTAATTATTATTATCATTGCTGTTACTGTTTCTAAGAAAGTTAGTGCTTTATAGTAAACGCCCCTATACTGTCCGGGTTCGTGGACACGATCACTGTTCAGTGCCTACCAACTTAATTCTGTCCTTCTCTATGCTCGACTCTCTATGGAAGTCATAAATAAAAATAGTGTCCGGGTACGATCACTGTCCGTGCAAAACACAGCTTTTGGACAGTAAAGGGACATTTACTGTACTCCATACCGGAGTTTCGACACACGATTATGATCGATTATTGCAAAAGCGAAGAAACATGATATGAAAGCAGAGACTACCATTTTCGTTAGAAACGAGACTCTGTAATTTCTTATTCATAGACTGCGGAATTTAATGCAGTTACGGCATGATCAATCGTACGAAATACTGGGAACAATATCTATTCAGACTAGATTCCAAAATTTTCATATTACTTCCATTGCGAAGAATTTTATTCTGGTTTTAACGTACTGTGAAAATTAGGGTTTACATTAAGCGCTGCATGATTAAGTAGAATAGATTATAGGACAGATTGTTTGGCATTGTGGCTAATAAAATAGAATAATTGATTCGTTCGGTGATGAGAATGTGAAGAGGCCTTCCAGATTGCGTGTTAGATTGCATGGTTAAACTTTTGTACCGTGTGAACGGACATTTGTAAATCTTTGTCAAATTTCACAGACGCGCGATAAGGGAATACAGCGAAACGGAAGCAGTCTATTCCAGGTGTCTGTTTTAAGGACGAGTAATCACACAGGAAGGAATAGGTCGTAATGGCCGACATTTGCAGAAGTAGCGAATTGGTCGTGTCAGACAATGTGAATTGTTCGGAGTATAGAATGGTCGAATGGTTTAAGGCATAGTTACCCCTATTTTTTGTTGGCTCGCAGCCCTTCTCACCAATCCTGTTATTGACTTTCCTTGAGTAAACTACCCCTCTAATACGAATGTCTCAGTGTAATTATGCGTAAAATGTTTCTAGCTTTATCTTTGAATGAAAAAGGACTAGACTGGAAATAAAGATAATACAATAATTAGGTACAGACATTATTATGTGCACCATTTTACAGGGTGTCCCAAAGTAAGTGTGACTCCCGGAAATGGGAGGTTCCTTGGGTCATTTGAAGAGACATTTTCCTTTACAAAAATTGTGTCCGCGGCTTTGTTTAGGAATTATTATCGAAAAACACGGGCCAATCAGAGCCTGGTTATAGCGAACGGAGTCCGACTCGGCGAAAGGTCCCGCGTTAACGTGGTGTCGCTATTGGCCGAACCAGAATCAATCCGCTGTAGGCGCACTCTGATTGGTCCGTGTTTTTCGTTAATAACTCCTAAACAAAGCCGCGGACGCCATTTTTGTAACGGAAAATGTCGTTTCAAATAACCCTAGGAACCTCCCATTTCCGGGAGTTACACTTATTTTGGGACACCCTGTATACGTATATTACTGCTATCAGCATATAACACTGCCGAGGGCAACATAAGCTGTTAATGGGTGACCGAATCTCCGTTTAATCCGCATACCTTGACCTCTTCTTTGTGACGTCGCAATCGTGACGCATACGAATTGGTACGTCATCGAAGGCTTGGCTCAGGAGCGTCGACCTACAGATGAAAATAGCTCTAATAGTTGATCTTACCTTCGCGTGTCAACCCTTCTGTTCCGAACTCAACTTTTTTGTTCCTGACAGTAATCGCCAACCATCTTATCATGTCACTTCTTCTTCAACTTTCTTCTTTATTTGACACCAAAAATCAGATAAATCTTTTGACCGAGCATGAAGTCGACGAGAGGAATGAGAATAGATTATAATTTTATCTCCAAGTATTTAAAAGACTGTTTCAGAATTTCTTTGAAAAATTTGAGCACTTTCAAGTATGCTACCTGTGTGACTCACGGCTACTATGGCGTACACGGCAACCATGTTTCTTCTTATCGAACGTCCCACATAGAACGCGGAACAGTGTTTCTCCGAGTCATCAAGCAATTTAAATAATGAACTCGAGTGATTACTGGCACCGATAACTGTATTTTGGAGAGATCAATTAATTACGGTACAAAAATTCTACATTACGCACCGGCATGCGAAAAAATTGTGTCATTTTATTTACAAATGTTACAGACAATTGTTCGAACTAATGTAATTTGCATTCTTATCGTTATACATCTAATTGTTCAATAATCCCTAGTTAAACTAAGATAACTTAACGGCAGTAGTATCGACATCACGATCGATAAAAATCCTCCAGAAATACTTGTGGCACCTGAAGAAGAGAACGTCGTGTTAGATTTAACAAAAATGGCTGACATAATGTTCCTATAAATTGTAATTCAAGTGTCAAATGAAACTTTTGTACCACTGTGGTCGCCCATAAAATTGTCAAAAGATCTAGTAAATTTCGAGTAGCGATGGTTGGGTCAATTTTGACTTAGCATTTTGAAAAACTTTTGGGACAACCAACTACAGTGACTCCCATTAATATTCGGACGCTATAAAAAAAAGCGATAACTGGTTTAACATTGAACTATATGACTTGAATTTTTGTTGGGAAGCTAGAGCAAATAGTTTGCTACAAAATGTGGAAAAACATTTTTTTAAAAATTGCAATTGATCGGAGTTGTAGAAAAAATACTAAAAGTTGCAGTTTACAACTTTTTTATGTGGGCCTATATTGAAAATTTAAAAAATACGTTTTGTAGATCTGTGTCAATTAAACATATTCTGAAAATTTCGTCAATATTGTTCGACGTTGCAATGAGCTACAAACAGTTAACGATGGTAAAAATTTCAGATTTTCACGATTTTCGGGCTATAACTGCAGTAACTCTATAGATTCTCACATCTTTCAATGCCTGTCGGTTTTTCCCACATCAACCGATTTTGATGAAACTTTTGCAGTGCATATAATTGACACAGATCTACAAAACGTATTTTTTAAATTTTCAATATAGGCCCACATAAAAATGTTGTAAAATGCAACTTTTAGTATTTTTTCTACAACTCCGATCAATTGCTATTTTTGAAAAAATGTTTTTCCACATTTTGTAGCAAACTATTTGCTCTAGCTTCCCCAAAAAATTCAAGTCGTGTAGTTCAATGTTTAACCAGGTATCGTATTTTTTAGAGCGTCCGAATATTAATGGGAGTCACTGTATATACGTAACCAACTATAAAAGTTTATTCGATCGAGCGCTTTTTTCCAAGGAATAGGGTTTGATAGGAACATCTTTATTCCCCAGGCGGTTTTACCGGGGAACAGCAGGTTTCAGATGTGCTGCGTCGCCTTGCAGATACGTGTTATCGGCGTCTGGAATCGCAGAAATTGCAACGCAACTTCAGAGAGACGGCATGCGACCGGTCAGAACGTAATTGCAAGCACATTACCTTGCCGCATAAAACTGTTCCACGCGCGACTCAAAAAACCACTCGTTAAAGTTTCGAGCCCCCTCTCCCCCTTTTTCTCTAGCATCGTCGGAAATCAAATGCAAGGGAACCTTTCGATCGGTCACGAGTCAAGGCTGTGCTCACCGTTATTGTTATATCGTTCCGAATGTGTTGCGCACGCAGTGTCATTTACGCGAACGTAACCGTAGTCGCATGCGCAACGATCCTTCTTGCACGTTACCCGGTCCTCGTTGGAATCCAGATAACATTCCCCGAGATTCTTGCAGCTTTCTCCAAGAACTGTAACAATCGAATTATGGCGTAACAAATTGATCAAACCGCATGCGATCGCTTCGAACTTCGCGAGCCTCTACGCTACCGATCATTACCGATATAGATCTCTCAAAATTGTGCAACCCAATCGAGAGCCAAATCACCCTTACGTTTCAGAAATTTCAATTGCTTTTTCGTTTGATTTTCTCGAAGTATAAAACCTTGTGCTAATTGCTCAGAGAATAGAAGAATGTTTAGATCGTTATTGATAATAATATGAAAATAGTTTTACCTCTCTTCACATTGCATCTATTAAATTTGTAATGAGAATTCTCGTCACACCTGCATGTCTTGTTTGTATCAGCCTCATCGTTACCTAAGCAAACTGCATTTGGCACTGTAGCGCCACACTGAATGTCCATCTCACAAGGCTGGTCCAAGGATGCAACTAATCGACGAGAATGTATACTGAATTATATCAAATGAATCTTGTTTTAACCGAACTAGTTTTTAGTCGTCTACATCAAATTTTATTATTAGTTATACACTAGCCTAAATAACACTTACCTGGTATGCAAGATTTAATCGAGGCTGATATATAACCTTCTTTGCAAGCGCAAAGATTTTCCTGGCACTCCGAATTTTCCGGCTGACAGTCGCCATTGCCGGTGCAATTGGAACCAATGCCTTCAATGTTAAAAAAAACATCGAATAAATGTGTATTAAAATAAACGTTAGGATGTAGAGTTAGAATCGAAGCATATTCATTTACCTACGTAAGGGTCCAAGCAATCGGTATGGTTTGAATTGATATAAGTACCATCTGGACAAGCACAAGCATTATGTTTGCAAGTCAGGTTGCCTTGCATACTGTCAATGTAACAATCGACATCTGCTAGACACTGTTCGTCGAGTCCTTTCCTCCTCCAGCAAAACAATTCAGACGCAACAAAGTGAGAATTCTCGTTACAAACGCACTTCTTGTCTTTGCAGACACTGTCTGGCCCAAAAATGGAACACTGCTCGTTGTGTAAACAGGAATATTTCCACTGTTTGATAGCTTTTGTGAAAGAAATTATTCGTTACAACAATATTACGACTAGACTGCGGATTTGATGTGTTTAGGACAAAAGTGACACACGGAACATTTTTATGAAAATTGTTATTCTGTATAAAGATTCGCAGTCGAATGATCAAAGTTACGTACCCTTTAGACATGCTCGATTGTTCTTAGAAGCAATTTTTCCCGGTTCACAATTCCATTTTTCATTTTTACACTCTGCGAACTCGATAGCACTCGCGTGGCTTGCGTTACAGGGTTCTCCAAGTTCTAGAAAATTGTATTCACTTATACGTTACAAACATCCGAAATATAAACTAATTACTCAATTATTCAACTTGCCGGCAACACAAGCATTTGCTTGATAAAAGTGTGCTCGTATGCAAACACATTTGCCTAGAGGACTGCATTCTGTATTGTTTATAAGTTTACAGTCCGCGGTCGTTGTACAATTTCCTAAGTCAGGTTCTAAAAAAAAATACGTTAGTTGTTCGCTATTCAAGCCAGTAACAGTTCACTGGAAAAGATATCGTAAATTTGATAGCAAAAAGGAATACAAACTAGTTTCCGTCGCATATCGTTCCTCAAGACCGCTGAGTTCAGAGAACGATTCAATTGTATTGCCAGATTTCGTTTCCTTGCACTTCAAATCCTCGCAATGTGCAGTCGCACTAAATTTGCAATCATTATTTATCACACAACTGTCGCCAACTTCTGTGCAGATAAAATAGAAAACGGTTGATGCATCGATAAACAAAAATGTATGAAGTAACAAGAATTGTATGATTGTTTAAAAAGTATTTACTTTTCCCTTCCCGACGGCACGTTCTATATTCGCGTTGATAATAGCCAGAACTGCATTCGCATTTTCCACGATTGCAGTATGCTGCACCGTAATCGGCATGCACATAACAATCAACGTCTTTGTTACACTTACTATGTAGCCCTGTGAACATTTTTTAATCGAAAAAATTGAATTAATTTAATCGAAATATGCCATATTCTTTACACAGAATCAATTATACCAAATACCTGAATACGCATTACATCTCCCGTTCACGTAATAATATCCATCTATGCACGCGCAAGCATTGTTTATGCACGCCGCACCTCTGTTTAAACGCTCAGAGCATTGTATTGACTCTTCGCAGTAATCACCGTGTGTAGTTGCGACTTTAAACGATATAATAAAATTAATGAATATTTCTAAGCGTTATTAATTTGACAATGATCTAATATGTCCATTTACGCGGATTAATACTTAATATCTCATTCATAAATGTACACGTTGTGTAACATACCTTCAATGCAAGCAGTCAAGCTCCCATTGATAACGTAGCCGTCGGTACATTGACATGTGGCGTTAATGCAACGACTGTTACTTACGGTGCAATCTGTATCATTATGGCACGTGTTTTCAATCTTGAAAATTGGTTTAGCAACATCGTTTCCTTTCGAGTCCACATTAGTCGCCGATCCTATGGTCAAAGTTAATCACTCGTAGTAAATCATGGATGTCACGATCAGAGAAAATATAGTTTTAAGCAAGATTGGAGAAGAGGGAAACTAAGTCGCATTTTTTTCCGTTCAAATTTCGATATGTTCTAATCTGTAATGATATATAACGTATCTTAAAGAATTCTTCGAAATCTTCAAAATTGTTGGTAATCTGTTGCAGATATCTATCGATGATTTTATATTAAGAATCGCAGTAAGACCAAGTCTCTTATGTACGAGGGAGAAACGCAAAATTATTCGGAAACTGAACAAAATCGGAGCTTAAGTGTTCCAAAACTAATTAATGAGCTATTAAGAGAAAGCACAAAAAATGTGTCAGCCGAAACAATTCTGAGAAAGCTGAGGCAAGCTGGTTACAATGGAAGAGTAGCTAGAAAAATCATTTATCAACGAAAAGAATAGGAATGAACGAAAAACCTTTGCAAGAGAGCTAACCGACTGGCAGAGAAGCGGACGTTATTATTTGTTATATTCACAATGATTATAAAGAAAGCCTATTAAAAGTTGTAAAACCGCATTTTTAAAATCCATAGAAAAGAAACGAAGTTTACCCTCATGTGAGCAGACGGATAGCTACCGGCAGTTGGTTTTTATAAATTTTGAAAGATAAATTTATTCCTTTAAGAAGGAAGTTATTGTCTCAAACACTGTATCAATGTGTTATTAAATGATAAACAGGATTCCTGTTAATTTCAGTACTTTTGCACCTGAACAGACGATTCCGGCAGATCTAATATGATATCATTGTCTCTGTAATCCGATGCCGGATTAAATGCCGTTTAGATAAACGATTTTAGATATATTTAAGCTCCAACTGTGTGTAAAAATTGATGATTTTTCAGTGTTTCCATTAGAACATTGTAAAACAGTTCATATAATATATTATATTTCTCCTAAATAAACGAAACGGTCTTTGATGTTGTCACAAACTTCCTTTAACATCTGGATTTAATCATGTACCCAACTTATTGTTGTACTAATCCCCAACAAACAGATAATATACATATGTATATTTCAGTAGAAAGCAGACGACTACATAGTGTTGTTAATTATTTAGTCAATAAACGAATAAATTTGATTACAGCTTCCCCCTTTGTGCGATTAAATAATTTTTCCTGGTAACAGCATACCACGCGTCATTTTTTATCAATATGTGAAATTCCCTGTGATTTCTCTATCACTCGAATGGAGATTATATTTTGCTGCTTAAGCCGAATTAGGTTGCTATTACACTAATACGTATACACAGTCGATTGAACACATCTCTGTCATATTCTTCGTATTTGCAATTAGTGTCTATCGCTTGTTTCTGGTATCAAGCGACTTCTATGAAACTTTCAACATGTATATTTATAACTAACATTTTACGAAACATTCTGCTTTAAAGAGTCTACAAACATTCTTTGATTGACTCTGCATAAACGATGAAATACTTAACACCGTGATATGAACCAATTTTAATATAAAACAATGTACTTACCTTCGTGCAAACAACACAACAGGACCAGCAACAAACCGAATATGCTGTTTCGAACGTGTATCATACTCGCCGCTGTTCGCCTCGACGAAAACACAGGAACATATGAAGTGAACTTCAGTCATGTCTTTTATCTAAATGTACCGTATCTGATAGAAAATGAACACCTGTAGCGATATCAATAGAAACATCCACTTATCGCGCACGAAATATATGATTGAGTGGTATAGTTCATTATTCGCTGAACCACTACTTCAGCTCGGCTATGTTCATCTATATAAATAAAAATGTAAATGTTCATTTGTTCAAAATCTTAAATCTCCAAAAGTTCTTCACCGATTGCTTTGAAATTTTGACACAATGTTGTATTCGAATACGTGCGTGTTTTTATACACCTATTATATAGATATGACACCTGTGACAGATAAAAACATGCTTTTTTTTAAACTGAGCAACAGCAACACGTGGCCGGGTACAGCTAGTTTAAAATAAAATATAAAACTGGTTAAAATTCATCAAATTTTCGCCTATATCGAATATTACAAAATCTTCATTGTCCAATCAATAATAAATATGAAAATATAATAAAATAAGACTATATGCAATAATCAAATATTATTAGAAATATACGTGATTAAGACAACTATATTCAATAATAAAATATTATTAGAACTATACGCGATTAATAGACATCAGGCGGTTATGAATAAAAGATGAGTAGATCAGTAAACAGTACAAAACATTATAGAATTCATGTATACCGTATTGATGGATTGCACGTGACAATAAACATTGTTCGATCACGTTTTGTGTGTACCGTATTTGAATTGAGTTTCGCGCTCGGTAGTGCCAGTGTAAATTCGGTTGATTATTGTTTCGTGACGACATGAATGGAGATTCTTCCGTATAACGTCATCAACAGTCAAGGCTGCCGTTTAAAACACGCAGCTGGGTTGACCAGTCGGTAAAAGGAGTGAATCATCAACAGAGATATAATTCGGGCTGCGTGCATCTTTCTGCATCGCAGAAACCTGCGTCGGAAGAGTCACTTTTATCGTGGGATAGACCTTTCCCCTCTTACCGATAAACTTTGCCGGTTCAAGGCTAATTTATACTTTTGCGTTTAACATTTAATCATCACTCTTCGTCTACAGCTAGTTTACAACTGATCGTTCATCATGCAAGAACGACTGAGCGTCGGCAATGGTAAGCATACTTGTTCCACGTGTCACTATACTCTAGAATGCGCATATCTCCGTAACTGCTCCAAATATATTCTTCTGTAAATTCTCTTGTTATCAACTTCCTCGTTTCTTTACCAATATCATTTTTATCAATGCTATTCTTCCGTTGTCAATATTATTTGTTGTTAATACAACTTTACTTGCAACCGATGAGTTAACCTATTTGCAAATTGAACGACTGCTTTTTCTCGCACAGTACAGTAATTGTTTGATAAAAGACAATTAAAATCAGCGTCGTAAATGTTTTAAATATTTTTAAAACAGCTCCAAATAGATCCTGCTCCAACCGATGTAAATTCGTTTTCGATCGTTGTGCTCGTATTTGAATGATTTTTGGCTGGTCTTATTCCAGAACTACAGAAAATTCACACTAATCATACGGTGCTTAAACGATTAATCTATTGGAAAATAGTTAAATGCTTGGAAAATTGTCAAAATTCAATTTTTAAATCACCCGCTAAATACCAACTGAAAATCGTGGAAAATTTGAACAATTGCTACGACGCAAGTGAACGCGCGTCACTATTTAAAGCCACAATGCACATCGCAGTATTCGCAGAATCCCGATTTTCTTATTTCTATTGGAAACTTTAGAAGCAAACGCGACGCAGCTGATAAAATACTATGACGCGAAATACCGTTATCAAGACAAACGTATGGTAGAGAATGCAATGACATAATAGACGGACATAGCCGCAATTGTATCTCCTAATTGTATAGGACGTGCTAATTTGTTTCTATGTTTATCGTACTTGATAGTATTCAATATACTTGTTTATTTGTTTGTTTACGCAGTGAAGCTTCTAAACCCGGGTGGTGGATTGCCACACGTGCACTATTTCCCTACGAAGGGAGACGAGTCAAGCCTAATCAAAGACGAAAATGATCCCGCAAAGAAAAGTTATATGAGAAACGAGGTGTGCTCGAAAACTTTCTTATTAGTGCTGTCAGTACTTCTCGTGGCATTGATCTTTTCTTTAATATTCGTGAGTATTCGTTTACTGCCGAGACAAAAGGGCGACTATATCGAGGAAATTTCAGTCACGGAAAGATTGAAGATAAACAACGGAGATTCGATTAAGTACCAATCAATTGCTCATGTGAGTATGGTAAACCAACAATCTCATAACACGATACATTTGGAAGCACTGTATCGCGACAGTCCTCGTCAAACAGCATGATTTACTAACCTTTAACTATTCTGATTAACGCGAATGTTTTTCATGAGACTGTTCGTGGAAATGAACTCGGAGTTCACCTTATATATGACACAAATACTTTCATCACACATTGACAGGAACACGAAGTTCTTCTCGTACACAGAGTATCTAATACGTATTTCGTTCGTCACGAAAACCAATTCAGTGGGTTTTCTATTAATTTCTGTCTAATTGATCGGTCCTAACGACGAGGGTGTTCATTTCATTAAGAGGAAAAAAATCAGACGAATATATTAATAATGACTGTATCGAATAAATCCTTCATGCTGCAATTTGTACTTTTCTACAGTATAAAGATGTTGAATTTTTGCTTCTTTAATTCGTAGACATTTTAAGTATCTACTTCATCTTATGAATGAATAATAAATCTTCAATTTGATAGTTACAAAATGTCGAATTAAAATAAAGTTACAAATGATGAATTGTGAGAGCCACGTATTAATTTGTACTTGAAGCATGAACATTTAAAATGAATACAAATGTATATATAGAAATTCTTTGGCTTTGTTGTTTTCGAAGATTCACGTGGC
Source organism: Lasioglossum villosulum (assembly GCA_963971365.1). Classification (NCBI taxonomy): domain Eukaryota; kingdom Metazoa; phylum Arthropoda; class Insecta; order Hymenoptera; family Halictidae; genus Lasioglossum; species Lasioglossum villosulum. The sequence goes on from OZ020498.1 coordinate 9,767,226, forward strand.
GCACAATTTTCACATAACAATGCATTCCGGGAACAGAGTTTCGACGTAACACGGAACGGATGTGCCTTGCCTGTATTACGTTGCGGTATCCTGCAACAGGATTTCGGTATAACACGGAATACATTCCCATAATTTGCGTTGTTTTTGTTTTGTTCAACGTTAAGTTCGGTTTCGTTACAAATCAGATTAACTTGTTTTATAAATGTAGAAGCATTGACTGTACAATATTAGAACATTCGCATATCTTGACAGGAATGTTGCTATAATGTGTATAAAACTTTCCCCTTCCTGCTTCCATCTGCTTTGCAATTACTAAAGTTACATAATACTTTGTTTTCGAAATGTGTTTGTTTATTAAGAATTGGTGAACCTTACGTTTCGAGAATCTTGTCACGCACTTTACGAAGGAATCAATTGCACAAGCTAATGGTTTAATGGTTTTAAGAATTTTAAGTTGAAAGAGAACGCAGTTACTGGATTCCCGACTGAAGAAGAACTCTCAGACAGTATGACGAACGTGGTGAACGAAAAGCAAGGAGATAGTAGAGTTCCTACAGAAGACGATGCTGAGGAAGTCGCAACTGAAATACATTCGGCTACTCATCGGTTAGAAGCACTTATGAACGAATGGTCGAAAGAATCAAACTTGAATTGGAATTCGAGTGAAGGAGAATTCGATTTAATGAAGCAGCCGCCGACGGACAGTGAGGAAACTGCTATGGCCTTCCTTGTTTTTTTAATCGAAGCCATCAAAGAAGCACATGGTTCCATAAAGGCACAGGCAGACGAATTTATCCCGGAAGAAGTATTTCTCTCAGACCAAGGAGAAGTAATTCACGCAGTACAAGAAAGTTATGATTCATATGAAATGGGGGATTATGATGATTATGAACAGGATAGTTCTGCCGATAGGTTTTCAGAAGCGACGAAGGTAACGCTCGCATTTTGCAAATTTTCATTCCGTTAAAATTTTATGCTAATTATTAAGAATTAATTGCATGCATACATATGATTATAAATGTTTATAATGTTGCTCTGATTTTATATTATTAGTAAGATTATATTAGAGTTATTGTTTTAAGTTGTTTGCAGTGTTAGTAGTTTAAAGTGTCTATTTTAATCGAATGTTCCTATTTTGCAGAAAATTTTACGTAGCATCTTCACGCGTGAGAAGAAATGAATACGACAAGCGAGAAACGATACACAGTAAGAAATTACTATTTTCCATCTGCTACTGTCTAGTTTTACTTTAAGTATGTGGTATCACTAATGGTAATTATTGAATGTTTCAGGTTGTCACATTGAAGGATTGTAAAATTCGGTGACTTCATTATGTGACGAGGGATGATTTGGAAACGAAGCTGTGACCTAGAAGATTTTCGAATATACAACACGATAGCAAATTATACAACTTCTAATTTATTCATATATAACTATTAAAGATTAGACTGCAAAAATTATGATTCGTATAAAGATCCACAGTCTGTATATGATTGTACCGCACATACCAGAGTGATAAAAAGACGTTTTGTTGAAAGCTTTCCAACTACTCGTTGTATCTTCTGCGCGTTTCTCGTGTCGCAAACACTCAACTGTTGCGAATGTTGCTAACAGGGCTCGTTGTTATTTGACAAAATCATGTCACAGAATAATTAATGCATCGTTTGCATAGCTGCGCATAGGCCTTGAACTTATTTATGCTAATATGTTACGATTTACACCAGAGTTAGTCTGATAACGTACCCATACGTAAGCTAATAGGCAATTACAATTGGTTGCTCGACGATTACGAAGTGGTGAAGTAGGTCAGTCTTACTATGTTTCTGAACGAGATCTTTATCAAATAACGCACATAACCCTCACAACTTTTTATGATGGGTCATAAATTGATTACCTGTAGCATGGTGCTCGCACTTTGCGCGACTGTGCCACTGACTGAGTAATTCCCTTATCGCTTAGAGCATGATCTCTTCTATGGCGTTTATTCACTGGCCACATTCGTGTTACTTCCGTAGATCTGTATGTAAGAAAATAAGTATAAAATTTTCAATCTACAATCGCATTTTAGAGAGTACATGCAATTAATTTAGAAGCTATAGTCAAACAAAGAATGAAAATTGAAATGTTCCTTACAGATCTCATTGACCTAAACATGGTACGAGGACCGATCTACATCACTTGTATCATCACGTGTATAATTTATTTAATTGTACTTCCTGCTTGTTTAAACATAAATAATCGCAGCGTTGCCCATAACAAAGCAAATAACACTAAAAGTAGTTGCGATTGTTGATTTTGAGGAATTGACGATTCTGGTTGGATCGATATTTTCATTCGATTGTTGAATTTTTTTGGTAAACGTGCTAGGTTCGTAATACTGAAAATTCTCGTTGCTAATGTACTTCTGCTATTTTTGCATGCCCCAAAGGTTAACATATTCTGCTTCAGGTCGGTTAGAACGCGATATGTGATACTCCGGCAATTTGAATTCTCACTCGATTTCCATTTATTTTAAGCAGTCTCAAATCTGGTTGGAAATGCTGACAATTTTCATGGTGAGCGAAATTTATTTAATAAGCAAAACAGTCAGGTTAGATGATAAGTTCCTATTCTCAGGTATTAAACTTCTTATCCAATTTTCGTTAATCGTGCGTTAAAACGACCCAGGTGTACATAGATAAGTATGATCAATAAGAAAGTCCTGCCTGTTTTCCAACCAGAAAGGTATATGTACGAAAAGACATAAACGAATGATCATTATCGTCTATATAAATTGGCAAAACGTCACATCAACCATACTGGACACTTTAAACTTCTCGTAGCACGCACAAAACGCGATACGATCTGTAAATTTGATATCTGTGTCCCTCATTGCTAACTCATGCTGTATATTTATCATAAAGTCCTGTCGACGCCGACGCGTAATGATACCAATGAATATAATGAGTTACGTGACCTGTACGTATTTGACAATTCTCATTATTATACGTGTCTACCTCTTAACAATGACGTATGTATCAGGGATTTGAATCAACAGTTTTCTTTCGTTTTTAAACAAAAGACACGTGGTCGGCGAGGTCACAAAAAAATATAGTAGAACTACTCGATCTAAGCAACAGCACTGATCCGAGGGTTTTCCATAGATCAAGGCTTTAGGAAAGAATAGTACTCACTATTTGTTACGATAATTAAAATCATTAATATCAATGGACACGTTCTACTGAAATTAGTTTACAATAGCCGAACACGAAATGAAACAAATATTTTAAACTGTTTGCTCTTTCGGCACCTCTTTTATCGCGTGTAATGTAAATTAACTATAGTCGCAGAACGTTATTTCTGAGAGACAGGTGAGATTACACGGTGATGTTTCGATTAGGATACATAAGTTATAGGGAAATCAATTGATCACGTAAGGGTAATTGCATTTCAACAACATATGTACGTCGAGTGAAGAACATGCCCGACTGCCGAGTGAATATTCATGACCCACTGTTGATAACTTCCGTTTCTTAGAGAAGCACGGGAGAAAGAGAGAGGTGCTATAGATACGAAATCCGCGTGATATGTCGACAGAATCGTTTCTGATAGGATATACCTCGGCTAATTCCATCCACAAACTGCCGGGAATGAACGTTTCTCTATTTCTGTATTTTCTGTAATTGAAACAATGACCTTATATGATCGTACATGGCTAGTCGTCTACAGAATGTACATTTTTATTACGAATGTTTGGATTATTTGGAGTCTAGTCATTATTGCTTCATTTTGTTCGATTTAGACAAGTCTTGCTACCAAGAACCTGTCCAGGATGTAACTTGCCATTTATGCGCTTGTGGAATTGTCCGAAGTCGTTCGAGCATGCTTCGAGCAGCATAATCTCCGTTGAATGAATCGCTGATAATTAGATGAATAACCTTAGATGGCACGCTTAGCTTTAAATGAAGCTCGATGTTCTAATGGATAAGGGGGTTGTATGACCGTTAAAGCTTTCGTGACTCGTGTAAAACGAAACGCAAGATTTCGTGCACCCTTCCTTCCGAGCGTTGATCAAATTTCTGATTTTTTCGACTATCGTGAACCCAACATGAAAGCGAACATGTTAATAATTAATAGAACAATAATATTAATGCTGTGGGATCGAATAGCGACTCTGAGCTGCCAGAACTTCCATACTGTAATTATTGCGTGATTGTTAAGTTGCTAAAAGCCAGTCAGTGTGGAATGAAAATTTTGAAATTAAATAAAAAAAAATTTTTTAAACGACATTTTTAAGACGGACTAAAAATAATTATTTAAATAAAAAATTATTTATTCAAACGAAAAACGTGGGGCGCATGCAATAGATGCATGAATAGTTCACTTAAATCAGTAACAATTTTATTGTATTGCAAATGATATGGATTGTTGTGCGAGTTTTCTTAACGATAGCTAGTTTCTAAACTCTTTACTATTATCTTTCACCACACGTTTTTCGTTTTAAATCTTACAAGTATTTTCATAGCTTTTAAAAATGCACAATCACAAATTTTCAGTACTATCTGTATGGGGATAGACATCTGTATGAGGCTAGGGAAAATTTTATTTCATATTTTTTAGTACATTTTAAATTATACTTTTTAATCCGTCTTAATTGTACTTTTTAGTCCGTATATTAAAATTTGTTTCATTTTTTTTTTTAAATTTAAATAACTTAAATAATTATTTTAAGTTCATTTTTACTTTTACTTAAATAATTATTTTTAGTCCGTCTTAAAAACGTTGTTTAAGAAAATTTTTTTTTTATTTAAATAATTATTCGTTAATAACTCGTTATTAAACAAACAGACAGACATGAAACCGATTTAACCACTTCGTTCTCATGGACGTGTTATGACGCGACGTCGATACCGTTCGTATAGGGTCACAGACGTGTTATAACGCACCGCCGATACCGTTCGTATAAGGTCACAGACGTGTTATAACGTCCCGCCGATACTGTTCGTACAGATCACAGACGTGTTATCACGCGACGCAATGCCGCTACCGAGGTGACACGGACCTGTAAACACGCGGGCTTGTCTTTGCTCTGTCTGAGGCACCGCTTATTTAAAACAGTTCTCCTTTTTCCATTTGTGAATTTTTCTTTTGTAAACAACTTGTAGATCTAATTGTAAAGGAGAGTAACAAGTATACATATACGGCAACAAGGTTTTTCGATATCCTATTTTCAGATTTCCAATGAAGATTTGCATTGTTTTTTTGCCATTATTGTACATATGAGTATAGTTCGGTTACCGAACTATCTATGTACTGGAATACAAATCCAATATATAATTTTGTGTATACAAGACAAATTATGTAAAAAAAAAAGTTTTTCAGTATTCTGCAATTTCTGCATTTTGCAAAGAAACAAGATACTATTGCGTAAATTGTGATGTTGCATTATGTGCAGCTCCATGTTTCGAATTATATCACACACAGAAACAATAAATTTTAAATATCCTGAAATCATTCTTTACCTATACCGTTCCCAGAATTAATAATTTTTCGAATTAAAACACGTAATCTAATAAAGAAGTACGCGAAACACGTCGTGTGTAGCATCGCACGCACCGCGGAAGCGGCATTGCGACACGTGATAACACGTCTGTGATCTGTACGAACAGTATCGACGTTGCGTCTTAACGCGTCTGTGATCTATACAAACAGTATCGGCGGCGCGTTATAACACGTCTGTGACCTTATACGAACGGTATCGACGGCGCGTTATAACACGTCTGTGACCCTATACGAACGGTATGGACGTCGCGTCATAACACGTCCATGAGAACGAAGTGGTTAATATTGCATTGTCATCTAGTTCTGAGCTATGTTTCAAATTTCAAGTCGCCAGATCATCGGGAAGTGGTTTAAAATATGATTACAAGATTTTGCGGAAGGAAAGCGGAAGGAAAGCGGACGGACAGACAGACAGACAGACAAGAAAGCGACCTAACAAAAACGTGGTAAAATAGCAGGATTCTGGAGATGAAATATCATTCGAAGCTGAATGCAGATCAGCGACTGCTTTGACAAATCGATTGAATTATAATAAGACAACCAAAATGTCGGAAATCAATAAACGAATACATAATCTGTTGATTACTGAGTTCCTGCATATGTAACGTGAAATCAACCAGAATCGATATATTAGATCATTTCAGTTGTTTGTAATTGGTGAAGAGAATGAGATTCCCCGAATCTCTCTGATAAACGAGAAGCGATATTATAAAGAGTTCACAACCTCTATTATTTTTTAAATATACAACAGTTTCGTATAAAAAAATCAACGGCACGAGATCGAAATTCTAACAGTTTTTTTAATTAATCGTACATGTATGCTTTAAGTTGTCTTACGATATAACGAAGTTTTACAATAATTCCTTAACAGTATCGATAGTCTAAGTAAGAAGAAACAATGTTCACATGTTTTCAGTTTTATATGTATATATGTAGTAATGATTAAAATAATTGCTGCGATTAGTGCGGAAGAAGAGCCTTATCCTTCTCCGATTATCTACAACAAAAACGCTATATAGCAATCAAGTCATGAAGTGTAATTACAAAGTTGCTTATTTTCGCGAGATAAAACCTTCGTTTCGTGTTCGGCGAAAGTTTTTACTGTTCGTCGAGAAACATACTGGCGAACATGAAAGTTACAACCTGGTTCGTGGCGCATTTATTGCTTCTTGAGAAGGAACTGTGTACTTTGTTCAAAATTATACTTCTTTCTTGTACTTTGCGGACGGGATGAATGGCAGTGACAATTTATGCTTTTGAAACACTGAAATATACACATTGTTTGACATGCAACAGATTTTCACGAAAATGTTCAAATTTTATTTGGGATGTTCATGATTTCATACAGAAGATGGTAGTACAATGCTTTATTTTAAACGAATCATTATCGTCGACGCGGAATACCAGCTAACAATCGATAAACGGGCTTTTGTAATTATTCTTGAATGTTACAAGTGAAATTAACCCGGGATGCTTTATTTCAGTGCGATACTGCTATATTTCCTTTGACCACGAACGACGATCGAAGGAACCGAAGCATACTCCGATTCTTCAGCGACGTGGTAGGCGAACTACGTTTTCGTATAGGGTATATTCTGCTGGGGTAGGTATAGTAGGTGGTGGCAGCACATGGGATCAGAGGTGGGGGTGGCTCAAAGGCTTAAAAGGCCTTCCAACGTCCTTGTAACACGCAGTTCTCAAATAGCACGTAGGAGTATTACGTATGAAAAATAAATTGCTTTGAAGTGCGGCGAAAAACCGGTTCGATAATTATACAACTTCAGCAATTATCATAAATTTGCAACAAAACAGGACGGAACTTATAGCAGTCTCTTGGTGCACGTTCGAAACAGTTCGAGGAAGATCCTTGTGCTGGGTACGATCGATTAGGATCAAGGGGGTTTTTCAGTGGAGAATAGCCTAGTGTTTCCGGTTCGCTCTTGGAATTTTGCGATTTTCTAACTCGCAATCAGTGATCAGTGAAACAGATTCAGTGACGATTCCCTCGCGAAGCCTCAACGATAAGCATTGAGACATGAAGAAGGGAAGAGTCTGCATCATATTTGCACCGTTCTTTTTATTGCTGTTCTTTGTATCACCATCCGCCACTTATGCTCTGACGACCTTTGGCAAAACCAACCCCCAGAACACAAACCCACCCCCGCCGCCGACGCCAGGTTTGTTTTGATAGCCCTTTTTAGTTTTATTAATTGTTAACACGTTACCCGTTGGAGATTGTTGAACAACCCTTCAAAATGGAGGACCCCCAGTAACTTAATATAATCGATTCTCTCGGCATTATTATTCAAACATGATTTTTTAAATTTCTTCTAATACGGCACAATATTATTAACCGAATTTTATTCGATCTTATGAATCACTTATTTCCAAGAATCATTTTATCAAAATCTAAAGGGTAACATTCCCTGACCCAACTACAAGATTTCTCGAGATAAACATAAAATAAGAGCAATTAATTTTTATCAATCAAAGTACGCTTTCTTACATTTCACCGACCCTTAAATGCATAAAGGCTACATTCGTAATTTATATCGCGGAATAGATAAAAAAGTATGAAGAAATCGCAGATCAATTTTTGATAAACTTGCAACAAAATCAATCTGAAAAGAATTTGTCATGTTAGAATATATTCACCATTTCTGTTGGTGAAAATTTCAACTACAAGATTTCTCGAGATAAACATAAAATAAGAGTAATTAATTTTTATCAATCAAAGTATGCTTTCTTACATTTCACCGACCCTTAAATGCATAAAGGCTACATTCATAATTGATATCGTGGAATAGATAAAAAAGTATGAAGAAATCGCAGATCAATTTTTGATAAACTTGCAACAAAATCAATCTGAAAAAGAATTTGTCATGTTAGAATATATTCACCACTTCTGTTGGTGAAAATCTCAACTACAAGATTTCTCGAGATAAACATAAAATAAGAGTAATTAATTTTTATTAATCAAAGTACGCTTTCTTACATTTCACCGACCCTTAAATGCATAAAGGCTACATTCATAATTTATATCGCGGAATAGATAAAAAAGTATGAAGAAATCGCAGATCAATTTTTGATAAACTTGCAACAAAATCAATCAGAAAAAGAATTTGTCATGTTAGAATATATTCACCACTTCTGTTGGTAAAGATCTCAATGGAAAAAAGCAACTTCAGTTTATCACTCTATTAAACCACGAAAAAGTACTTTGACAAAAAATGAATTTAGGGCAGTGAAAGTAGAGATCTTGCTCTTTCAAGTAAGCCTAGAGTGAATGTTGTAAAATTTGTTTACACGAAATCACAAGAGTTTGTAAGTTGAAAATACTGTCTACCATTACGAGTAAAAATTTATGATTGCAGTTGGAAAGGCTCGTGAATGCAAGTTAGAGTCCGAGTGTGCTGGTATACAGAATACAACGTGCATGGCGGATCCACGGGATGGGAGAACGCGCTGTCTGTGCGGGGACTACTCTGCACCCCTAAACGGAGCTTGCAACAACAAATTTAAAGGTAATAAATAATAATATCCGTACAGAAATTGTTACAACCCTCAGTCATTACTTAAAAATGTCTAATAACCCTTTGAAGTCGAATTGCGATTTTAAACATCCCATAAAAATCACCACACTACAATCTATCGATAGAAAATAGAAAAAGTATAATAAATCAGCATGGAGCTCGACTTGAGATCGCTTAAAGTTTAAAGGAGACCAGAGGCAAACTTTTTCGAGAAGAATTTCTGAGCGCGCAGCCGACTACTGTCATTTGCATACACTCACGTGTTCTCTTGCAATATGTGAACACATGACGGTGTTGGTACCCAGTCTATGGTTATCTATGCAAATTGCAAAGCTTTAAGAATATCGTTGCGGCCCGCCGCGCCGCGTCGCGTCGTGTCGTGTCGCACCCTGTAACTCACCACTTTTCTCAACTTTTTTCGGAGAATATTCGACTTTTGGTGAAGCGGGTTCAGAAGATGAAATTACGACTGGAGTTGTTGCCTACTAACAGACATAACTCGACTCTTATTTATTCTGCGCGGGTTACATTTTTATCCCAATCCCTTAAACCAACCCTCGCGAATAATGTTGTAGGCGTTTTGCTATTTTGAGCACAAGAAACATACGTGTGCAATTTTATGACTAACCTTTTAACCGTGCAACACGTATTTTTAAAGCGTGGACTTGGTGTCGCGCAAAGTATATATTTTATCGCCATCGTGTGCAGATTATAATGCTTTTTAATTCGTCGTCGCTTTGATATATTCTAAAATGTCCGAAACTTACGATTTCATTTTGGTCTTCGGAAGAATAATAATTGAAATATTTTATCGTGATACAGAACGTTATACTGAAACGCGTTTCAAAGTAGCGCATCATTGTACACGATGTTTTTCTATTAAGAACGTAGCATTTAGATCATTTAACCAATTCCTCGAGTATACGCGTTCTCGTGTGGCCTAAAGGTTGATCGAATGTTAAGAGTCATGTCAGGAGCGCATTTGCGTAACGTTGCGTGTTAACGTGAAATTACAACGCACCGAGCGAGTTTTGTGCAAATCGGGGAATTCCTCGGTAGACAGCAATATATTTTATTCTCACTTTAACAAACTGGAGTATTTCGAATAAAAAGAGTAACTGTTTCAGTGACGGTCCCTAAAGACTCAAATGATAGTCTCTGAAGGTGTATCTAAATTCCTATTCTCCGCTTTCTAATTATTTAAATGGAGAAAGTGCAGTTTTGAATTCTTAAAAATTTTATTAATTAATTCTTCTGCTTAGTCACAGACTGTTGTATATTTATTGAGTGATCCCCAAATCTCCAAGTCGGATAATATCCGGTTCGTTGTTCATTCACTTCTGTGCCTGTGCCTTACTTATCGAGTTGGAACCCATTCGTTATTATACTAATGTGAAGAAAATATACTTCATTATATTGTTTATCATTATAATAAAACAATTATTATCTATAGAAGTAATTTATTTGTCATGGAGAGGTAATCAAACATTAACGTTCACATGACTGCGTTAACTCCTTAAGAACTGGAATACATTAATCAAATTTCTTGGGTAAATGGGAACCCATTACGTATTTGCTCGATAATGTATCCAATCTCCTCCATTCGCGATTATATCTTGACATCGCTTGGGCAAGTTGTTGACCAATTTGTCAGCGTAAAAGACAGGTAACGAAGTTTACACAGAATGTCCCGCCGGCGCGGCGTAGCGCTTGAACACAGTATAAGTAGCTGCTTATACGACATATGGTAATACGTGTGAAATTATTTGAGTAACGCGATGTGGTTATCATGAAAATGCGGTTTAAAATTTACAAGACAATTATTATTCTACGAGTAATTACTTAATGAAGATGTAATAGAAATTTAAAGTTGTGCGTATTCTTCTAGCATGTGAAATCATAAGTGGCCCGAAGTTGCTCGAAATTGAACATTTATTTTGCTTCTAGCACTGCATACATCATGCAACGAAGATTCCGATTGCATTGATGGCGCACACTGTGTGCAACGAAACAATTCGATGTCTGGGAGGCGTTGTTACTGTCAAGATGGCTACTACGAAGAAAGTCCTCTAGTGTGTAACGGTATGTAGCTTTCGTTCAAACCATAAACTTCAACATTTCAGCAACATTGCTTAAATTGTACGTTTTTTTTCACAGGTAGTCAATCCATCCTCGCGTTTCAAATGTCGATTTTCCTAGCTCTTCTAAGTCTGCTAAAAACAACCGTTATCTAAACGGATTCTCGCGAAACATAAAATATAAATTCCTCAAAAATACAATCCAATACGATATAAAAAAGCTCTTAATTTTAAATTCTACATATGTCATATACCTAGTTGTAATAATGATAGAATATAATGCTTATTCATTGAAAGTCATCGTAATATTATATCCACAGATTATATCTAAAAAAAAACATCAATTGATTTATAACTAAGTCTTTATAAGTACGTATCTGAAATTGTATAATTATAAAACTGTATTTTTGGATGCCTTGTTTGGAACCGGAACACATGTAACGCGAATGCTTGTACCTTGATGATATATGTACGTATATGTACATACACGTGTGCTTTAATTCTTAATTGCCTTGAGAATGTATGTTTATAATTTAAAATTGTATTATTATGGATTTTATTTGTTTTTTATTCGATATTTTCTTATTTTAATGTGTTATTTTATTGTAATATGAAAAATATTTAAATTAGAGATTATTTATTATAAATTATGACTATCGTGTAAAAATGAGTTCAAGATTTTAATGTAATTGTACGTAACAGACCTCTAAGCTTCGTTAAAATATTCTATGTAGGCAGTTAAGAATTAAAACTATAGTATGCTGATTCCCTACATTAATAGTATAACATAAGAATGTATACTCTATTAACATTTTGCGAACGAGAATTTTTCGAGTGTTGAGAATGTTTTACACGTGAAAGGAGATTAGATACCGAAGACTTCGACAATAGGAATAGAGAAAATATGTATCATTTTATAGCACTTTCATTTTGTCGAAACACCAGCAAATTTCAAATCTATAACCAAAAACACGTAAACATAATTTTGAAATGTTAACAAAATCCAAAAAATTATTTTAGTTTTCCTTTGAGATACTATTGAGGTCTTTTTAAATTTGATAAACTATCGAAACTAAATATTGGGTAACGTATATCGTTTTCCCATACAAAATTTTAGAATTAATTTACATAAACATCATATTAATTTTAATTTTCGCGTTACATAGAAGTTAATAAATATTCTTAAGATTGAATAGCTACGTTAAAAATAAAAAAAAATTTTATTCCGTAACTATCTGAATAAGAGGAGAAGCAGTAGAAATGTTTTCTTAAAGGTAGATCAACACGCTAGAAACATTGCGAATACAAATAAATATGATGAAACTCTGACTGAAGAATTATCTGTATAAGCATAATGGATTTTTGAATAATCTTTATTCTTAATTATACACTCACTGACAAAACTTAGGAAACAAAATAAGTAGGAATAGTACAATATAATATTTTTCTCTGTATTATTCGAATAAAAAATTATTTGAACGAAATTTTGAACATCTAAAATCGAAAGACAATTGAAATAGATATGTCAAAATTATTTTGTTTCGTAACTTTTCTCAGCAAATGTATAGAGTAACATAATATTGCACAGTGTAAGTAGTGCAACCAATCAAGTGTAACAATTAGATTTATATAGACGGCCAAAGATCTCGAATCACTTGACAATTCTGATTTGAATTGCATTAATAAAAATTATGCTGATTTAACATTACTACATTCAATGAAATATACGTTACGTGTAATTTCCATATATTGTAATACCTGATCACGTATTTACAATTCAATTAAATTGGTTTTGTATGTTCGAAGTGTATCGTTTATTAATTAAAAATTGGGTGATTCGATGCTTTTGAGCAACAAAGCACACATAATCATTTTATATGCCAACAATACCCTACTTATCAATGTGACTGTATACAATCAGATACATAACAATTATGTAAGAGTAATTTACACTAATACGAAGTATTTGAACGCAGAAACTTATGTCAGCGCTTATTTTAGCTATGATGCATTTTATAACGTTTGTAACTTAGTGATAGAACTATAGCAATATGCGTTACTTATTACTTTAACATAAAATTATATTACCAGCACAATTGATTTCAGCACAAATAAACATATTTCGGCTGTCTAAGAATTTCATTCCTAGGTCAATAGAAGTGCCACTCACCCCCTGCCAACTCCATTACATTAATTATTAAACAAAGTCGAATTTTGTTGAAGAAGTTAGTTAAATGAAAATTGATTTCTGTTCTTAAAAATTTCAGGACACTACAAAATAAAGTAACAGTGTTCTGAAATTCTTCTAATACATTTTCTACTTCATGTTTTCATAAATGGAAAAATGCAGTCTTTCAACTATATGATAAAGGTACATAGAAAACATTGCGTATATTTTTTAAGACTTTATTTACTCTTTTGCAAAACTAATTGTGTTACGGTGTTTCCTTTGTGTCCCCCAAAGGAGAATGAATCTGATGGAAGAACATCCACAATGGTAAGATCTGAAATATTGCACAATTTATTTACTATAGTTACCACTATTATCTAAATTAAAAATAGATATTACTTCTAACAAACAGGGTTGGTTGGAAATCGTAGTACAGTCGGGCATGGGGTGATTCTACATAAAACCATAAGAAAAATATTCGGTACTACATTTTTTTACGGAGCTTAATTTTTGAGAAAATCGAGTTTAAAAATGCAGCGAATACACGTGTTACAGTAATTTCTGAATCGTAGTCCCAACACCCGTGTTTTGAACGGACTACGATGAAGTAGGGTGGCTATTTTTTGATTTATGACTGCGTCTACCCTACCGCGCCGAGGCTTCAAACGACAAGCCGAACGTAGAGAAGGACAGAATGAAATAGTCCCCGTCGCCGGCACAGTTTAAAGGCCCGTGCGTCATCACAATAAAACACTAAGACCTTAACTTCTTTATTTTCGATGATATCATTATGGAACTTTCACCAACATATTCGTGGCATTTTTCTGATTAAAATCATACCAAACACGATATAATTTGGCCAATATTTAGTGGTTTAATCGACGATGAAAGTTTCGAACGCAACGAAGAAGAGCGTATTGGAAAGAAAGAGACGCGAAGAGTCGCCGTCGCCGGCATAGATCAAACACGCTGTCCTTCTTGTAAGTAAAACTTTCATCGTCGATTAAACCACTAAATATTGGCCAAATTATATCGTGTTTGGTATGATTTTAATCAGAAAAATGCCAGGAATAAGCCAGTAAAATCTCATTAAAAAATAATGAAAATTAAGTAGTTTGAAAATTCGATTCACTCGAGTCAATGTAGTGGTGTTCACACCGATATACCCGAGCCGACATCAAACATCGCCGTCCTGCTGCCCGGGGCAGCGTTGACAGGTGGTGGAATGGGTAGGCACTGGACTACGATTGAAGAGGCGACCGAGGACTACGATTCAGAAATTACTGTATCGCATAGGAATCGCCTGGCGCGTCTGACCATAATCAACCAATTCTACTTCCTACCTATACAATACTAAGCACGTAAACCTGGCAGAATTTTAAACTCGATTTTCTCGAAAACGAGGTATCAAACCAAAAAACGTTATTCCTTTTTTTCGACTTAATTTATATTTAGAATCATCCCTGGCTCGGTTATACTCCATTCTGTGTATATTCGTATTCTAGTAATCGATAAATAACTAACTGTTTTGAAAATGAGTCTCCAATTCTTCCTTGGTCCAATTACAAGATGTTAGAACTAAATAGCCATCTGGTAATAAAATCTTTCTAATAGTTTCTATATACAGTTTCCTTTTTGTGGCAGGATCTTCTGGATGCAAGCTTATCGCATCGTAAGTCCCTTTATCATGCGCCACTTTAAAATCTGTTGGTAACTCGCATGATCCTGGGTCTAATATATCACAAACTTTCAGATCGATGCGCGACAAATTATTTTCTTGCAATACTTCACGAGCCAGATCGATTGCTTTCTGCGAATAATCTACGCCCATCAATTTTGCAAAACCTTTATTTGCAAGCTCCACTAACGTCATTCCATTTCCGCATCCTATATCGATTATTTTATCATTCTCCTTATCAAGCTTCAGCTTTGTAGTTATCCAACTGGAATATGTTTTAATGATTTTGTTAGTAAATGTAGAGTATCTGCACGAGAAAATTTATTTGAGTTTTAAAATTGTCGAGTGGAAAAACTGAAATTCTAGAATTAATTATTCATAGTTAGTCGAAAGAATAACCACCGATGGTAGGTAAGGCATCACGTAAATAGATACGGTTTCCGTAAGATAGCGCCACAAGTCCCAAATCAGGACGTCTTATTGCTTATGACAGGACTTACCTTTTGTGGCGAATACGCGTTTTAGGACATTCATCGTGTATTATTCGAGTAACTCACCGTACAACTTTCTGTGAATTATTTCTGCCGAACCATATTTCGCCGACGTCCCCGTGGTCTTTGAAATTGTCAAGTTCTTCCGCGTAAATCTTTTCCCAACTGTAAGACAGGATCGTGACTTATAAAGTAATGCAAATAGAGAATTTCATATTTCTATACACGGTATGTAATACTTACTAATCAAGAGTACCCAAATCTGACGGACCCAATTCCTCGATGGTACGGTCTGTCATCATTTGATATGTAAAAGCTTAATCTTGTTTGAAAGTGTTCGATAATCTTATCTATTCGTAGGTTTCAAACTTGTTTACTATCATATTCTAACTAGAAACACCGATACCTGTTACGATATTTAAAAAAATGTTAATAATCACTTGCCGCGTAATCACGTTGTACGGTACTTCTTTTCCGGAGCAACCATAACCTTCTCGTTGCACCTAACCTGCAAGTAACACTACTGCCAGGTTGTCACTATCGTGATAGTGCATAAACTACATTTTCACATTCATACTTGTATATTTGATCGTGTCGCATCGTACCTCGAAGTGTTATTTTGTTGAACATGGCAAGTAATTTGTCAACGTTGCTGCAGCTCGGTAAGTAAAGATAATATTCAATAATGTCATACTTTTATATGTATATGACAATACTATGAAATTCGAGTAAATGATCATAGAGTGTTTATATCCTCACCTAGCGGAATTTTCGAAATTTGTATGTTATGCAATATTGTTCCAGCAGTTTTTTCTGATTACGTTCGTTAGATATTAAATCTTATTTTCTTGTTTTTATTTAGTATTATTATCTTGAATGTTTTATACATTTTTTTACATTGTTACTCAGGGAAGCAAAATGGGAAAACTTTTGTTTTACCATGGCGTTATATGTCTGTAGCAGCGAAACCTAAACAAATGCATAATGTTAAACCAAAGACAGGAATTTTAATGCTAAACATGGGTGGGCCCACGAATACCGAACAAGTGCACGAATACTTGTTACGTATAATGACTGATCGAGACATGATCCAACTGCCAGTTCAAAGGTTGATTTCCATAGGCTGATATTTGATAGCTCTGTAATAATTTTTACAAATGAAAGTCTATAATATGTAATGTACGTTACAGTCAATTAGGTCCTTGGATAGCAAAACGTCGTACAGCTGAAGTACAGAAAAAGTACAATGAGATTGGAGGTGGGTCTCCCATTTTAAAGTGGACAAACTTGCAGGGCGAACTTCTGTGTAAACAATTGGACAATGTCTCGCCAGAAACTGCACCACACAAGCACTATGTTGCTTTTCGATACGCAGATCCTCTTACTGAGAATACACTGCAAAAAATAGAGCTGTAAGAACATTCAAGACTTCTGGATAATAGTAAAATTCGATATCCTTAAACATAGACACTTATCGTTGTTACTCATATTATATGAATGCTTTCTTTTCAGAGATGGCCTTGAGCATACAATAATATTTTCTCAATATCCACAATATAGTTGTGCTACAACTGGATCCAGTTTTAACGCAATATATAAATATTATAAGAAGAGGTAGTTGTTCTTGCTAAGTGAAACATAATTTAAATTACATAATTGTGTAGAATCTTGTAGACAACAATTTCGTTCCATTGTCTTAGACAAAGACTTAGCGAGTTGAAGTATTATCTTGTGTTTAGGAATTTGTAATTTGCAGGCAGCTACCTCCACATATGAAATGGAGCATAATAGATAGATGGGCTACGCACCCACTGTACATAAAGACAATTGCCGAAAGGGTTAAGGAGGAGTTAGTTCAATTCCCTAAGGAAATCAGAGACGATGTTATCATTTTATTTTCAGCTCATTCACTCCCACTGAAGGTTATTAGATCATAGTATTGAGTATTAGTAACGAGACCTTGTTGAAGGGGAAATTTCTTGAGTATTTATGTTTAGGCTGTGAATAGAGGAGATGCTTATCCATCTGAGGTTGGAGCAACTGTTGCCTTAGTTATGCAAGAACTAAATTATTGTAACCCATACAGTTTAGTTTGGCAGTCTAAGGTACAGATATTGTTTGGATTTTGTGTGTGTGTAATTAACTATTGATAAAATCAATTTCCAATGTATAATTTGCTGTAACACGCATGTGGCTGCAATTGATTCATGAGTTGTTTAGAAATTAATTAATTTCATAGTTTTAAAAATGTGCAAGTGGTGTATCGTTAGATTGAAACAAAGTAGATAATAGTGGAGAAAGTTTTTTCCTTATAGTATACGGTTTGTACAAATATTACAAAAGAAGACGATGTAAGATTAAAAATTTCGTCATGAAGGAGTGTATAATTAACTAACAAAAGGATAGATAATAACTGAGAAAATTTTAGTGTAGTGTACATCTTACGTTAACTAATATTATGAGAAAGAGATTTAAAGATTAAAAAATACAAGATTAAGACGTAGTTATTAAGAGACTTTTAAATAATTTAATAGACTGAATTTCATAAGTAATGTGCATTCAGGTAGGCCCTTTGCCTTGGCTAGCTCCCTTCACCGACGATGCTCTAAAAGCGTACGTTAAACAAGGGAAGAAGAATTTCATATTAGTCCCGGTAGCTTTTGTTAACGAACACATCGAAACGCTCCACGAGATGGACATCGAGTACTGCAAAGAATTAGCAGAGGAAGTAAGCGATTGTCTTGCGTAACTTTACGTAAGATTGCCGAGAGAAAAATTCTGTAATTCCTTTATTTGCAGCTTGGTATTGAGAGAATAAGAAGATCCGCCGCTCCGAATGATCATCCTATTTTTATAGACGCTTTAACGGATATTATTCTTTCCCACCTGAAATCGAAACGATCGATAAACCCGAAATTTCTGACACGTTGCCCGCATTGTGTAAACGAGAACTGTTTGCAAAGTAAAAATTGGTACGCGAAAACATGTACGATCTGAAACAAAAAGCGATACAAACAATGTACACATGGTCCATAATAAATTATTTCTACGCGCTGTTAATCACTCGTTATTATTATGTTCAATAACCTTTCATTCTGTAAAAGTTTAACACTCCTGCGTATTTAATATGATGAACATCTTAATTTCGCGGCGCAACTCCCTAAAATAAAAAGCCGGTATTTAGCGGTAAAGTTTTAGCTTCTTCGCTTCTTATAGTTACTTTCATTACCAGTGATGTTTCCTAAAGCTTTTACTCGAAACCTTTTAACATTGTGCAATTACCAAGTAAAAAACGAATCCCTGAAAGCAAATTAATTAAAATTACGTCAATTTTATTCGTTTGTGAGAGCTGCCCGTTCACGGACATATTTCAGTAATTGAATGTGGAGTGTGTGCATAATTAAAACAGTTTTATCATATTTTTTAAATGCTCGGCAATGTTTGCAATTATTCAAATAACTTCAAACGTTCGAGGGGAGGGAAATATCATTCCGTATTTCCGTTGGTATTCCATTGCGTGGTCTCCTTAATTTCCTTTCATGCGAGTTCTTCCTCGAGGAAACATAGTTTCTACTTTACTATCTAACTTGATTCATAAAAGAATCAAGCTGTGGAAACTGAGATTTATGATATGTTTAATTTAAACCACCCTGCGCAGATAAAAGTTTTTATTAGCCTACTAGACTCTTATATGAGTTGTACATAAAATAGTATTATACATGCACAACAAAATTACGAATGTAGCAAAGCCGCGCCGTTATATTTGCAACAGTATTACTTCGATCGTTTCCTTTATTCTTCGTTAATTGTGTTAATTTCTTTGCTTAATTGTATTTTTGATGGTATGAATAAAGAAATTATGAATTTTACAGTAAGTACAAACTTCTTTCAATATGCCTTGATTTTTGTATTATAATTCTGTTATTATATAAATTTGTACACAAATTTTACAAAAAGGACTTCTTCATTCGTAAATATATGCTTCCGGTTTATTTCAAGAACGATTTCTATAGTATCTAGAACTACACGCCTTTACGCTTCCAATATTCTGAACATTGTAAGTCGAGTAAATACGATTTCTAGTCTATTTACTGCAACAAGATATCGACATTCAAAATAGAAAGCTATTGCAGAACGATTTTTGCAGTATTAATGATCACACATTTAATAGGCCAAGGATGATTTCCACAGTACGTAGACAAATATTTAGAATAAAAGGTAAGAACGATTTCGACAGTCAAGACCACTTTAATAATACTTGAGCCAATTCTAATAATTGTGACAACGTTCTGAATACTTTAGATCGTAAATTTCAATATAGTCTATAGTCATAAAATATTTGTTCCATTCAAAGTAGAAAGAGAGATAAATTTTTGCAATATTAATGGTCATCGGAGTGGTTTAAGAACGATTTTCACGGTATGTAGACGAATACGCTTCAGCGATTTTAAATTTTCTAATTAACCCATTTCCAAGTCTATTGTAAGTTACGTACCATCTAATTCTCAACATCCTAAATCCGGCAAACATGATTTCCACTTATTGCATTGGCTACCAAACTGCCACGATTATAAATAAAAGAAATTTTCGGCGTTTGAAGTAGAGCGTAAGGATGATAACGAAAGTGTTAATAACAATCATCATACTGACAATTTTTAATAAACTGAAAATAATGTAGTAATGTTCTTAAATTCTTTTAATTTATCCTTTACCCTATGTTTCATTCACTCATTTTCGTCATAGTTCGAAGTAGACTGACGACGATTTCCCCTCTAAATTGCCTATTTTTTAACCTCTGCGACTCTAGACAAACAAATGAAAAAATATATATTTTCGAAGTGCAGCATTTAAACTCTATAGCCCCACCATCCACAACATTACGAATCGAGCAAACACGTTATCCACGTTGGTTTACTGCCGACGATACCCGCCGCGCTTTAAATAAATAAAAAACGCAGTGTATATATTTCAGTCATTCGAGGTATAGAGTAAGGACGATGTCCACAGTGTCTAGTCTCTATACCTCCATTATTCCGAACATTATGAATCGAGTGAACACGCTATCCACGCTGCGTTAGTGACTACGAGCAGCCGCGCTCTAAATAAATAAAAAAGATGTGTATATATTTCGGTCGTTTGAAGTATAGAGTAAGGACGATGTCCACAGTGTCTAGTCTCTATACCTCCATTATTCCGAACATTATGAATCGAGGAAAAATTAAAATTCTTATCGATCGAAAATTGAAATATAAATTATAATTATGATATCGGCGCCAGGTTCGATCCTTTTTAGAAACAACAAATGTGCAAGTTAAATATTTAAATTTCTCAACGTTTCGATCCCAATTCGGATCATTATCAAGAGACCAAAATTTTTGCGTCTGAAAAAGAAATTAATATTAAAGATTCTGAATCGAGTGAATACGCTATCCACACTGCGTTAGTGGCTACGATCCACCACGCTCTAAATAAATAAAAAAGATGTGTATATATTTCGGTCATTCGAGGTATAGAGTAAGGACGATGTCCATAGTGTCTAGTCTCTATATGTCCATCATTCCGAACATATGAATCGAGTGAACACGGTATCCACACTGCGTTAGTGGCTACGAGCCGCCGCGCTCTAAATAAATAAAAAAAATGTGTATATATTTCGGTCATTCGAAGTATAGAGTAAGGACGATATTCACAGTGTCTAGTCTCTATACCTCCATTATTCCGAACATTATGAATCGAGTGAACACGCTATCCACACTGCGTTAGTGACTACGAGCCACCGCGCTCTAAATAAATTTTAAAAAATGTGTATATATTTCGGTCATTCGAAGTATAGAGTAAGGACGATGTCCACAGTGTCTAGTTTCTATACCTCCATTATTCCGAACATTATGAATCTAGTGAACACGTTACCCACGTTGGTTTACTACCAACGATATCCGCCGCGCTCTAAATAAATAAAAAACGCAGTGTATATATTTCGGTCATTCGAGGTATAGAGTAAGGACGATGTCCACAGTGTCTAGTCTCTATACCTCCATCATTCCGAACATTATGAATCGAGTGAACATGCTTATCCACGCTGCGTTAGTGGCTACGAGCCGCCGCGCTCTAAATAAATAAAAAACGCAGTGTATATATTTCGGTCATTCGAGGTATAGAGTAAGGACGATGTCCACAGTGTCTAGTCTCTATACCTCCATCATTCCGAACATTATGAATCGAGTGAACACGTTTTCCACGCTACGTTAGTGGCTACGAGCCGCCGCGCTGTAAATAAATAAAAAAAAAAGTGTATATATTTCGGGCGTTCGAAGTATAGAGTAAGGACGATATCCACAGTATTTATGGGAACGGCTTGTTCGATTTCTTTGCAGGTTACTCTCAAAGGAGTTATTGGGGTGACAGCAGAGAGCGTCTGCCGTCCTCGAGGTATCGAACGTGAGTGGTGTGGCGCTGGATGCCGCGACACCTATATAAATGCGCGGTGTCGGCGAGCGCGCTCAGTATGTGTCATGCCTTCGAAGCGCGAGTGTCGTCCGTGATGGCGGTTCTAGTGCGGTTGAAGATGCAATGCGGCACCGTTATATTGCCGCTTGTCATTATTGTCGTGGTGTGTAGTGTGGACCATGTATGTGGAATGTTCCAGCACCGACACTGCTCTCATCATCATCCCCGGGCGCACGAGGTAAGCGTTTCACACCGAAAGAGAACCATTCTCACTCTCTTCCACTCTCCCTCTCTTCTCTCTCCGTCTCCTTTTCTCTTTCTCCTCTTTTCACTTTTGTTGTCTCTCGGCACTAGTCAGTGTCGGTACTGACTCGACACTTGCTCCGCTAGCACCCACTTTCCTTCCAACTATTTTAAAAATTCATTACTTTTCTTTCCGTTTTCTTGCCGGTTCGTTTATACACGTTCGTATATTTGTTTATTATATATTTTGCATAGTTCAAGACGATTTATCGAGAGGTTATTGGATCCTGTTGGTCGTTTGCTGGCAATAAGTTGCCACGAGGTTTGTTTGTGAATTTAATTTGCGTGCTTTGTTAGCTTTCGGGGCTGTTTGTACGATGTTCGACTGGTTTTTGATACATCGGGAACAAGTCCTGTTCCATTCCCGCAGGAAAGAAATCGCGTGACTTTAGCGAAGCGTGCGTTTCACGTGTCACGTGTTCAAGCTGTCTCTCTCTCTCTCTCTTTCTCCTCGTCTCTTTCACTCCCCCTTTCTCTCTCACACCTGTGTCTCGCGTGCGTCCCACTTCGCTCCGAACCAATAAGCAACCGTTTTCCTCCGCTATTCATCGGCTGTTTAAATGCTTCGCATTATTGCGCTTTTAATCGTTACATTATTGAGACCGAGCGTCGCCGGCATTCTTGTTGGCCCTCGCGACCTCCGTTTATTATCCGATGTCTGAAAAATACCTCTCTCATTAGAAGGAGACCCGACGCGAGTCGTTCTTTGGACTCGTTTTCTCGCCTCCGAGGAGTTAGCGTCAACCGGCGAGGCGATCGCCCATATTTCTGCTATCCTGCATGCAGGATGATACGAATGTTGTTGACGAATATCTTTCTATCTGTAATAATTTGAGCCAGTGGAAAGTTGTTTTTATGAACGCTGTCTAATCATTACGATCCTTGTTGACCTTTTTAGAAGTACGAAATTCTCGATTGTTCTTCAGAAACTTCAATGAACGCGTTAACGAACAGCGTCGTATGCTAGGTAATCGGTAACTGGTGGTAGAAATCGCGAATTCTACAGGGTGTAAAAAAATGTTTGGTCCGGGCTGCCATAGGCGTATTGTACATCTTCGAATCGGTGAAGATCTCTGAAAAAAGTTGCCGCAAAATTGTCCTTGACCTTGAATTTTAAGGGCAAATGTTTGTATTATTGCATTTTATTCTACGCATCATGGGGACAAAAACTGTCGAGAGAACCATGGGTGAGTTGAGTTTTGACCCATCGTTCCTTTGACACTTTTTGTCCCCATGATGCGTAGAATAAAATGCATTAATACAAAAATTTGTCCGTAAAATTCAAGGTCAAGGACAATTTTGCGGCAACTTTTTTGCACAGATCTTCACCGATCCGAAGATGTACAATACGCCTATGGCAGCCCGGACCAAACATTTTTTTACACCCTGTACAATTGAAAGAGACCTAAACTACTTAATTGTCTATAATCTAGGTCTTCAACTATTTCTAAACATTTAATACAACCATGAAGCTTCTGAATTGAATTTTCTCGAAAATAAAGACTAGTATGACAACATTTGATTCGTCATTTTCAATTTATTTTTTATCGTCCTACTTTTCGGTTGTACCGCCAGTTATGGAAAATCGAAATCGGTTAAGAAAATCAAATTAATTCTGGGCGTGTCGTTTATTCGTAATTCAAAAAAATTGTCCGCGTTGATTGCGAGATATAGGATGTACGTAGATACAGTGCTGTGAATAATTATAAACTCATACTTATTTCCTGTATTTTTTCGTTGTTATTTCCAAGAATCCACTAAGTAAGTTTTACTACATTTATGTTGAGGTAGTACGATCTTTTCTATATAAACAGTTAAGAAACTTCTTAAAACCCTTCTTCGTGCAATGTAGTAGCTGAATGTTTTAAAACTATGATATTTGAGTTGTGAATATTTATAAACTTAGTCGCTGTTCATACCTCATTCAGAACGTTTCTGAAGTTTAGTCGGATCTTCTTAGTGATAGTAATATTTCAAGTCTCTAAAAGTATTCTTTTAAGGATCTTTGAACAATTCTATACTGTACATTATGCCGCGTGGCATGCAATTGAGTGATGTAGAAAAACGACCAATTATCGACTTGAAAAGCTGTGGAAAAAAGGACAAATGCGAGTATAATTAAAAGGTGCAAAAGTGTAGTTAAAAATTTCCTGAAACTTGGTACTAAAAATCATGGGAAAATCAAGCGATTAGGATGACCTAGACGATTTTTTTCAACTATAAAACGTGCAGTTTTAATGAAGATATAAAAAAACTAGGACTTTTTCGTCTAAAATTGCGGGTCGATTTAACTTGAATCGTGATTCCAGTCTTGTAAGAAAGTGGGTCTCACATTCCGGGAGATTTAAATGTCAGAAAAGTTTACGAAAACCGCCATTACAAAAGCGTCAATATGACGCTGCACTAAAATTTGCCAAAAAAGTTTAATCTTGATCGGCCTGATGGATTCAATTATAATTGGAGTGATTTGAGGAAAAAAAGAAATGTCGCGAAGAGCTTAGGGAGGTGAATCAGTTATGGTTTTGGCTGTCTTTAAAAAAAATGTTAAAAGTGAAATGGCTATCGTAACCGGTAGGTTAAATGCTGCTAGTTATTAGTTCTGTAGTTATCAACACTGCAGATCTACTAATCTGTGAATTCTGTAGTTATCAACAGATGTTACACGCCTATGTGTTTCCTTTTATAACATTAGAAGACGATAAAACGATTTTCCAGCAAGATATTGCTCCCATTCACACAGCATCTTCTACAAAAAAGTGGTTTCAAGATTTCGGGATCGAGCTACTATCGTGGCCAGCACTAAGCCCTGAAACGAAACGAAGTCTATCGAAAACCTATGGGATATCCTTGCGAGAAAAGTTTATGATCAGGAGTAGCCACCAATAGAAAGTATTGTCGAACTTAAAAAAGAATAAAATCTACTTTGGCTCTAATTCTAAATTGCATTAAATAAGCTATTTAGTAGTGCTCCTGACCGGCTGTTACACGTAATAAAAAATAAACGAAAATATACTAAATGAGAGATATAAAAATTAATAATGTGTCTATACTTATTCACAGCTTAAACCACAATTTTAAGAACAAATGCCATTTTTTCCAAATTTTTTAGGAACAAAACCATTATATATTGTTTGCTCACTTTTTTTTATATTAGAATATAAAATGCATAAATGGTTTCGTCAATTTTTGTTTCGGTACTATGAAAAACATAAAGACATGATTGGGTTTATAATTATTCACTGCACTGTACAAGCTTATTTTAAAAATAATCTTAGCAAGTTGAGAACAATACAGTATTTTCATTTTTCTCATAACTACGTGGAATCTGAAGTATAATATTATAGAAAGTTTTGTTCGGACATTTTACATGTAAATTAATCGTTTCGTGGTATGAACGTTTGAACAAAAGGAAAATACGGAGAAACTTGATCGATCTTTTTGTTATGGGTTTGAGATATTGCGGCGTGTACTGTGAATGCGTAAACATGGCGAGTCTAACTGTGTCAGTACAGTTAGCTCGTTAAACCGGCATGTACGTTTGGGACGTGGCATTGATCCTGTTCAGAATGATGTTCGTGAACTTGTTTTCATGCGCCGCGCCGCGCCGTGCCGGCCAGCCACGTGTTTTTGAGGCGGGCACGTGACACTCTCTGTCTTGCTATGTTATACTTTTCCACTGTTCGCGGCACGTTTCACCTGCGAGAATACGGAATGTCTCGCATAACTGGGCAGAGCTCTGACGAACGATTCGACACGCAGAAAATTCTGGCCGAATGAATTCAAACAACTCCAGGCATGTTTGACGTTCTTATTCTAATGATAATGCTTATTCAAAAATGTACATATCGTTAAATATCTTTCGCGTTAGTCGTCGGATTTGATCAAGACGCTGTTTAATCCCTGTTTTTACAATCAAATGTAAATGAGCGCAAGAAGTAGGGAATTCCCAGGATGATTCCTTTCCGCGTCACAATTGCATCAGACGACTTTGTTTCCTTCATAATTTAATGTTTTATCTATTAAACGCCTACTAACACTAGGTAGAAAAAAATTATTTATTTATTTATTTTGGGTTTATTTTAATGTGGTCGCATTAACAGCTAGGTTATTAGCGACCACATGTTTTACAGTCTAATATAATATAATAATCTAAGCAAAAACGAATTTATAATAGTTTAAATATATCAATAGATTTCAAAAAGAGAAGGACGTTTCTAATATTGTCCTCGTTAATACATTCCTGAATAAATAAATGCGTTCAACTTTCCATTAAAAGATCTGAAATGAAATATTTCCATTATATGTTTCGACATTTTGTACATCGATTTTATTTTCCTTTCATCGAGAAAATTCCGATAATTATGGCAAACAAAAGTCGACAAATATTTTTCTGGTGTATTCGAAGCTTCATTGTGTACTTTCCCCGACATCCGATTGTTAATGTTCGATTCATCTTGCGCAAACGACGTGTATAGCTAACGTTTCCTGGTTTCATATAAACCAACAATAAAATACGCTAAAATTCGATAAACCAGAATGAGAAAACATTGCAGTACGTGTTCAATATAGATTCGATTTACTGTAGTTACGGAGAGATGATAACAGCCGGGGAAAAGCACTGTGTACTCCAAAAGAGATTTGCTGGTTTCATCGTATCCTTGGGGAGTGGCCTCTACCATATTTTCTATTTTAGAGGGAAACTCTGATTCTTGTAACCTGTTAGAACACCCGAGGAAGTTCGAATTGAAAAGGAAACACGGTTTTAAAGTTGCCTGTGTCACGTATGTATATCGATTATTGTTTCAAGCTGCTACTGTTCGCGGGGGACATATTATTACAGTTTGAAAAATCTCATTATCGAAACTGTAACAATTCCCACAAACTTCGACTTTCGTCAGAGAAAATTCAACTGTTTTTTTAATTTCTAGAATCCTTGATTTTCGCCAGAGAAAATTCAACTGTTTTTCTGTCGATTAGTTTGTACGAACTTTGAATTTTGTCAGAGAAAATTCTGTTTTTCTTAGTGGTTAGTTTTCGAACGATTTTACACGGGTGTTTGAAGATAAGTTTTTGACAAATGTGACAAGGATCTAGTGTTTTTATTCTTTAAACAATAATCGAGTCGTGTTTTATTTTTTACATGATAAAATCTAATTCAAATATTGTTATTATTTCATGCCATTGAAACATTTTTGCTTTTATCATTTATGGAAATGGATCGTCATTCTAGAATTTATTTAACAACACGAATTTTGTTGCTTTACCTCATTTCATCCAATTGCATATTTAAATATTCCGGTAGATTAAACAGCTTTCAGAATATTTTTGCGTGTTGATAAATTGCAGTTATGGGTTTGCAAAAACTGTCTCGAGTGTTCAGAATGCAAATGAAATAGATCTAAGAGAGGGAACTCTTCACCCAGATTTATTTTTCCCTTTTCCGCAAATCGAGGAATCACGATTGGCAAATACGCGCCGCGCCGTCACGAACGTGTTAATCAGAATTGCATTTATCTTTTTATTTCGTGGAGTTTCTGAAACTTTTGGTCCTCCGGTAGATGAATGAAAATGAATTGTCGACCGCTTAGCGGCGCGAAACATTTTTTTCTCTCTTTTCCTTGCACTCGTTCTCTGTTTTTCTCTCTCTTTCCCCCTCTCATCATTCGTCTTTTCTTTCTTTTCACGCTTGGTTTTTATCCGTCCAACTTTTGCGCCCCCAGGGATCCCACGAATTGCATAGCCATGCATATTCGAAACTTTCCATGGCTTTTCTGCTGGAACACCAACCCCTCCAACCTCACCTTTCGTTAATAAAGAACGATCCATCTGGGATGTGCTATCGATCGCAAAACACAGACTGTAATTTTCCACTTTGATATGGTTTATATTAAGATTTTTTTGTTCGGCCGCGCAGTGTACCTTTGGTGATAAAATGCTTTTTGCGGTGCTATTTACCTTTTTTGCTCTGAAGTGCGCCGAGTGCGTGCTCTAAACTGCAGCGCAATGCATAAGGACGGATAAACTTGTCTGCTTTCCATGTATTCAACGAAACACACGATCGTCGATAAAACTGTGCGGGCGATCGATAAATCGTTCCATTTCAACAATTCCGATAAGCTCTACATTTTCAGTATCACATTTTTAGTATTCCGAAACAGTGAAATACTGTAAACGCGTAAAGACACCCGCAGTTTAATAATGATGATCCAGTGCAACGTAATAATCCAGTCACTGTCTCGATTTTTGTTTTCGTGGAGGACATTGTTATATAATGATCATATTAATTGCGATTAAGAATTCTGACCGTCACAGAATTTCCATAATGTTCTTATTAGACTTCTTGTCCGTCAGTTCCCAGTCTTGTCATAGTTTTCAATGAAAACGTTCTGAATTAATTACGGGGGATTGTTCGAATAGACAATGGTAGTCATGGTAATCCTGATGCTGGCAGAATAGAGTCCAGAGCAGAGGATCACAAAGATTTCGGATATTGTTGTCGTGCTAATTAGTACGACGGTTCACAACCGAATTCAATAATCCATTTCTCGTCCGTTTATAAAGGCAGGTTGAGTTTTGATTTTCACGTGAACCACCTACCGTGCGCTCACATTGTTCTCGTTTTAATCAAGGGTTTGGTATTTCCACTGCTATTCGAAGACTATTCGAAGAAAACAAAGATTTTGCAGGCTTCATGAGTGTGAATTCGTTTGTTTCTTTAAATGCATTCCAATATACAATTTGAAACACACGACATTTCTGATATTTGTTTACATGCAACCATAATGGGCGAATAAAAATATTTGCAGTGGAATGATTGAGATAGATTTCTAATTTCATACAACAAGAATAAAAATATTTGCAGTGGAATGATTGAGATAGATTTTTAACTTCATACAACAAGAATAAAAATATTTGCAGTGAAATGATTGAGATAGATTTTTTATTTCATACAACAAATGTGAACGGGCAAAAGAGATCTATTAAAAAATAGAATTCCTAATGATTGCATTATTACAAAATAGATTAAAGATCTTTGAAACGAAAACTCGGAAGAACGATTGGATTATGCTATCAGCGGTGAAATATTCGGCGAAAAGTTTCCGAAAACAGTTCGGTAACTGTCGACAGACAATACGGTTATTAAATTTCCTCGCGTTAATTAGCGATTCTCGAGCAACAAAGCGGTCCTTTTAGCACGGTCTCCATTCTTCGGCCGTTTAAAAAGTTGGCCGATTTAATCCGCGGCATGAAGCTGTCGGAGCAATTAATTGTTTTTCAATGATTTCGATTAAAAGTGGTTAATCGATCCGCGGGGTGAATCGCGAGTCAATTAAATGCAAATTGTCGCGTGCCAGAATCCCGCGATATCGAGAGAGGGAGAGAGAAATATAGACGCCATCGGGTGTCAAGGGGCGTGGAGAATCGGGAAAAATTAAAACACGAAATGGCTCATTAAGTCCGGAGATTTTAACGTATCAATATTTATGAACAAATGATTCGGCGGTTATAAGGGGGAAGCGAATATTTGCACGATAGAGCGGATTTGCTGCTAGTTTCGCGCTCGCGCGGGGGTGAAAATAATGGTAATCCTTGCTCACCCCCCTACGGCACGGCTTTTCGTTAATTCGTCTGTAACGTATGATCGATCCGAATCGAAATCAGAACCCGTTGCCCGCCGCCACTGTTGCAATCCAATCGGCACCGCTTTTCGCAAATATTTGCGCGCATTCGTGTCTCCGGGCGCGAGGACTTAAATTAAACTATTAATTATTTCGCAGCGAGTTGGTCCAACTGATTTCCAAGATACGCACGATCGTAACAATCGGATTATTCGCCTTAAAATATGCTAATAACAGTCTGCCTGCTGTAATTTTTCAATTAAGCGCAGCGCAAATCTAAAAAGAATTTATGTGTGCGCTATGTGCACAGGTAATGAACGTTCTATCCAATATTAACACTGAAGAATTGCGATAATCAAAATTCATACATAGCACCAGTGATAGGTATTGCAACCTGATAAACTTTATAAACACTGGATAACGCCATGATTCACATGAACCGAGAAGATAGTGGCACTAGACACCAATTACATTTTTCCACAGTTTTTTGGAGAACGTCACAAATATTAATATGCATACCCCCAAAATTAGCACTGCCATTAATGGCACGAGCTCATGGCTCACCTAATATCTTACGGATTTGGATATCAAGCGCAGTCGGGCTATCATGCCTCGAGTATAATGGTGCCCCGTCGAATTACGATTAGCGAATTCCAATTGAATCCGGATACAACGGACAATCTTTCCAGTTGTTTAGAACGGAATAATAAATATTATAACATAAATTCTTTTGATTCAATATTCAACATTTTCTTTTCATCCATTGACAAATTAAAGGAGTAATGTCAATCACTTAAAGAATCATTTACTGTGAACAGTATTCACTTAATCGCAATGCCTCGAGTATAATGGTGCCCCGTCGAATTACGATTAGCGAATTCCAATTGAATACGGATCGAAACGGACAATCTTTCCAGTTATTTAAAACGGAATAATAAATATTACAACATAAATTCTTTTGGTTCAATATTCAACATCTTCTTTTCATCCATTGACAAATTAAAGGAGTAATGTCAATCACTTAAAGAATCATTTACTATGAACAGTATTCACTTAATCGCAATGCCTCGAGTATAATGGTGCCCCGTCGAATTACGATTAGCGAATTCCAATTAAATCCGGATCGAAACTGACAATCTTTCCAGTTATTTAGAACGGAATAATAAATATTATAACATGAATTTTTTTGGTTCAATATTCAACATCTTCTTTTCATCCATTGACAAATTAAAGGAGTAATGTCAATCACTTAAAGAATCATTTACTATGAACAGTATTCACTTAATCGCAATGCCTCGAGTATAATGGTGCCCCGTCGAATTACGATTAGCGAATTCCAATTGAATCCGGATACAACGGACAATCTTTCCAGTTATTTAGAACGGAATAATAAATATTACAACATAAATTCTTTTGATTCAATATTCAACATCTTCTTTTCATCCATTGACAAATTAAAGGATTAATGTCAACCAATTATATAATCATTTACTATGAACAGTATTCGCTTAATCGCAATGATCTGTGTATGCAACGAGCTCCAACGGAATCGTTGAAACCAGAGCTCATCAAAAAGTTTCGCAGCTTTACGTTCCC
This sequence comes from Lasioglossum villosulum, assembly GCA_963971365.1. Classification (NCBI taxonomy): domain Eukaryota; kingdom Metazoa; phylum Arthropoda; class Insecta; order Hymenoptera; family Halictidae; genus Lasioglossum; species Lasioglossum villosulum. The sequence goes on from OZ020498.1 coordinate 9,798,682, forward strand.
CGATTTCTACCATAAATAATTAGCCGAGAGGATGATGCTCGCGTTCCCATGGCCGTGGTTGTCCCGACACCAGGAAATCGTTCGTTAGGCGAAATAAACGGCGATAAACCAGAACTGCGATACTTTCGAGAACCAGTGGGTAATACGGTAACGATAAGTTATGCGGTGTTCGCACGATTTCTCAGCTGCGTGGAATGGATTTTCTGGTTGCGGCTGCTTTAGGTGCATTACATTGCCGGGAGCATAGATCATCGGGTGGAGAATCGAATACTCTCCTGTTGCGATAGAAATCGAAATTTATGGTTGAGCACCGTGGAGAGTCGCGTACCTACAGCTACGTAGTAGTACTCTCATCCCCGTTGCTCATGGAATTCAAAGATAGCTGCACGGAAACGTACAGAAAACTGTACGCGTCAGTTGAACCGGGCACGTGCACCTTCCATGATTGTTCCACTCGCTTGTGTATGCGCTCTCGCGATACACGAACGGGTCCTATAGAGAGCTCGAGATGGAATCCGGCAAAAATGACTTTTTCATAACACGCCTCACATACTGGCATATAGTACACGGGCGGCGCGGTGTCCGTGTGTATGTGTCTGTATGCAACGAGAACCTGTGTCGTGAAATTGCTCGTGCGGGCAAGTGCATGTTGCGCGGGCTCTCGCATCGTCACACGGAAATCTCGTTCAACTGAAAGTATAACTCCTGTAAGGTGAACCATTTTTAACCGAATTCTCGTTCCCGCGACAGTATGGAGGTAGAACCGGGTTACTTTGTAACTCATCTCGCCCGACGGAACTTTTCGAGACACCCCCGCTGCGTCGCGAACATTAGGCGTCCGGAAACTAATTCGCCACCTTTTTTCGTTATTCAGTGAAACCCTGTCTCCTCCCTTTGTTGTAATTACTTTTTTCTTCGCTTAAATCACGCACGTACGACCAATAATTTCCTGAAACAGCAATGTATGTTAGTTAACGCGAAACTTATCACAGTCTTCGTAGGAATAGGGTTAGGATAGGGTTGTTCGATACTCATTAAGAATGTAAATTAATACTTTTATAAGCATGTAAGTTTTTTCACATACTTTGTCTCTGAATTTGGTTTTCTTCACACCTTTGTCAATATAAATCACGTTTTAAAAATTATTTTTGATAATCCTTACAGACGCAATAATGAGATAGATTATTCTTGAAGATGGTCTAAACTGTAGACCGAAACGTTGAATTAAATTTCGTTCAATTTTGCAAACTTGCTTTATTGTTCCAATTGATCGAACCAGGGCGCCGATAACATTAATATATTGTTATCTTCGTAGGAATGTTTCGGAGTAAGAATATATTTTTCTTTTTGCCCAGAACTTAAAAATCCGCGGTTAGTTTCTTCTACATTCGATAAGAAACAACTGAAAAATATCAAAGAGGTATATTGCGATCAGAAAAGTTAGATAAAATCGACGCAATTTGTTTAATCAGCGAATAAGATTGGCGCCTTCGTCGATCCGTCAGCGTAGAAAGTAGTTCGCAATTAGGAAATATTTCCGTCACTTCGATTCGAAATTACACGGTAGTTAACGTGTTAAATGGATACAAGTTTGATGTCGAACGATTCGAAGGAGCTACAACATCGTTGCAATACGCGAGCACCAACCCGTAACAAGTTGACCACTTTTACTTTTCGTGCGTAGTACACAAACAAAGTGATTTACTGAGTTGACGTGGCGTAAATTTCACTTTGTTTTCAATGAAATTGACAGAATGGATAAGCAAGTTGTTTCCTTCAGAAATTTAAAAGTCATTAATATTGATCGCAATCTGTAGTCGGTAAATGTATCGAAGTTCGCTTAAATTCGTTAATTTTGTATTTTGTCCCACGTTCTGTAGGAAAAGAATAGTTTGAAATTCACGTTTTAAGATTAGAAGAATCCACTAAAAGCATCGACTGTTGACACGCAAAATCAATCTTAATGGTGTGATAAATCACACCTCACTGCTAACTAAAATACGCTTTATGTATGTATAACAGTATATATTGACCAATCTTATATAACACTTCGTCATCTCGCTTGCTCTTTTGTTGCTAAATTGGGTCAGTCTCGACCAAGCGCGAACAATGAAAAGGAAAGCGAGCGAATGTACAGGGAGTGCAAGCGAGATGGAACATCTCTTGGGAATAGTCGGACGGTTTCACGGTACTCTGAAATCTGTCCTGCACCGTATCGATGGACCATTTCGAAGCTATTTTATCTGTTAAACGGATTGCACACTATTCTTGAGGTTTACGAACATTTTGATCCATGATCATCGATACTACAATAGGTATTCGAGAAGGTTTGGTCAATTTTTCATTTTACTAATTTAATGACGAAACTTTCACCGACATATGTGTCGCATTTTTCTGATTAAATTGATAACACGACACCGTTCGAATCAATTTATCTTATTTAATTGACGATTTAGTAAAACCTCCTCAGATCAGTTCGGATGATCTAGGTTCTGCTGTGTCGTGGATTAAATAAGCATAATGAGATTTGCGTTGTTTGGTTTTATTTTAGTAATAAAAATGTCACAAATATGTTAGCATAATTTCCATAGAAAAATCATTAGAAACGAGAAAATTTTATCAAGAAATAGTGTATATGTGCATATTATATGTACACGATATAAGTAATATGTCAGTCCCGAGACATTACTGTACTTGTAGCTGGAAGAAACAGTTCTGATTGTTAAGAAGAAGGTCCGATTAAAATTTGTATGAAGATCCATAATGACTATATTACTAAGAACTATTATCTTGTGGATTCAGTTAGAATATTCCTTCTCGTTGGTAGCCGAGTGGGTAAATTTACTTGAATAACAATTGCAAGGCAGAGATTGAAGAACAAGTAATTCGAACAAGAAGTTGGCAGGCAGGTGTCTAGAACTTTGGAAAATGGGTTTGTATAAACATTTCTGCAACGTTGTGTGTATGCAAAGGTATAAACATCATCTCGTATATCACGCGGAAGACACAAAGATAAGGTGGCTAAAACAATGAGGTCTGAACTACAGCTCTACGTACACAACAACCGCTCGCAAAGATTTCATTACAGATACTGGGAAATGAGGCTGTCATTGGACAAAGGCAATAACACTCGATCCACCGTACTGGAAAGTCAAACGCACATGAAAGTTGGTCTCGCTCGGCCATAGCACTTTGACGGGGTAAAATAGATTTAACACTGGAACTATCGAGTTGACAAAGTCACACAATTTTGCTCTTATTTTTCGAGCTGAATTTATGTCTTGGCCGTCGAGTAGGTAAAATATTTATACGACGGGGAAATGAATGATCGAAACTGTTAATCTTGAAACTAAATAACTGCGGCGAAGTCCGGCAAATAATAAATCAACCTGCGGAATATAATGTTTTCCATAAAACGGATGAACGAGGGTTATAGGTCTCTTTAGAAAAGTTCGAACTAGTTTTGGTAATTACTTTCTTTGAATAATCTTGGAACATTGAAAATGTTATGTCCACATCCTAAAACTCTCGTAATCTTTTTGTTGTTTGAAATTGCATCAACCCATTTATGCTAAGAATGCATCAAATCGGCAGTTTCGTAATGACCGTCTTTACGCACGCATAATTATTTAATACTGCTTAATCAGCAACCTAATGCGAACATAAGAATGCGCGCTGTTACGATTTTCGCGAGCCAACCCGGCTGCTCCAGAAGCGTTCTGCAGTTCCGAGAAGCTGCTTAATTTTCCGCGTATTTTGCGAATTTCCCCCGCACCTCTTCCGTCCATGAAACAGCCATTTCGAGGTAAAATACCAGTCACAATTTTGTCGGCGTTATTGCGCTCTGTGCCGCGGGGCAAATGACTTCTGCTGGAAAGTGTACAGTTTTCTGTTGTAATCAAACGATAACGTGATTCCCATCCGAACGATCGTGCACGTGAAAGCATTGTTCGAGAAAGTTAACGACCCGTGTTCCGGTATGTCATCATTGCTATGCAACAGTTTGACGCGTGCACGAATCTTGATCTGGGAATCTTATCGGGGAGCCACAACCCGTTATTGGAAAATAGTCGGGAGGCGAGAGAACAATAATCCCTCAGCACTAGATTCATTTTTATGATTGTTGAAATCGTAAAAGTGGTCCAAGGTAAATCGATAAATAAAAGTCCAACATAGACCTATCAGAGGAGAACGGTGCCAAACGGCATCAATTATAAAGGTTAAATTCTTCTCGATCGAAAATTAGTAATAAAATAAATTGAATGATATCGGCGCTAGGTACGATCATTTTTAAAAAAACAACAAATGTGCAATTATTTAAGCATGTTTCTAACGTTTCGATCCCGATGTGGATCTTTTTCAAAGAGACGCTTTTGCGTCTGAAAAATATGAGAACAATTAGGAAAGAAAAAAAAAGGAAAAAATTTTTTTCTCCCATATAGAAGAAACCAAAAATTAAATTTCATATACGTACTTGTGTGAAAAATGGACACAAACATTTTAAAACAAAAATTAGTGAGTTACGTTTGAACGGTATTTTAGCCCATGATGGTTAACTGAAACATGTGCTGCTTCAAAGGTATAAAGGCTATGACATATATTTGTGTAACTTGTTACGATTGGTAGATCGATATCAATTATAATTATAATAATGGTGCGAACCCCTCGTCCCGATCATTTTCAGAATCTCCCATCTTCCAAGCGAATTGTCCTGAAGATTGTAGCGCGGTGCCTTAGTTCTGAAAGATTAAACCGAAAATCTCCGATTTGTCGAGAGCGCGAGGGTGTCCCGGTAATGAAGAAAAAAAATTTAATTAAGGCAGAGCCAAAGACGGCGAAGAAAACGAAGTCGATCCTTGCGGAACCGAGGGCGCGTGCAAGCGGGCTTTTGTTCCGTCAGCGCGCACACAGTTCGACGAATATCCCTTCGACCCTCGATTTTCCAACCTGGAGGGCTCGATCGTGGCCCGCCTACAAACAAGATCTGATTAGACGAGCGAACAGGCGCCTCGGAGTACCAACCAATCGAGTCGAATTCAGAATCTCGAATTTACGCCGGTTCCTGTCCTCCGGTTGTACCTCGGAGCCCAAATACTCCGGCTTCCCAGTGCATCGCAAACTATCCGGATTCCCGAAACCGGAGTCCGTGTTGCGAGCTGACGAGCGTAGACGGGTACAAGAAGCCTGACTTCCACCTCTCAGAGTATCTATTAGCATATCTTCCAGTCTCTTTGGAAATGCACGCGCCAGTCTGCGTAACGAGACGAAATTATTTACGAATTAATGCGTTCGACGTGCTACGCGCTCAATTATTCAGATCTTGCTCGCTTCTGTCGGCAGTTGTCCTTTCCACTAGGTGTCATGATACTTGTAAATGTCTGTTTTATCGTTAGTATTAATCTCCATTCGATCCAGCTATTAGCATATCTTCCAGTTCGAAAATGCACGCGTCGGTCTGCGTTGCGAGCCAAAATTATTCATGAATTTCTACGTTCGCCGCGCTCGGCGTAATTGTTTAGACAACGCTCGTTTCCAACGGTAGTCGTCCCAACGACACGGTGTGATGATACTTGCAAATTTTTATCGTCGGTATTAACACGTTATCTACCAGTGATTGTTTTCGAAGTTTGCAAAGGCTCTGATCCACGGTTAAGGATTTTTTAATGGACCGTCCAACGGCAATTGCTTTAATAAATTACTATTTGATGGTAGACTAAAGGGCCGAAATCCTGAAGAACGTTCAAGCGATCTTCCTTCGATAGCCATTTAATTCGGTGCAATGGTAAGGATCTTTATCTTCGAGAACGAAGGCAATTTTCAAGAAGTAACATTCTCGATCAGCCGATTTCCCAGCGAAGTTTCTTGCTCGCGGACGAATCGTTATTCACTGTCGGGAAATTTCGAAGTATCGCCGGGGCTAAGTCTTAGATTAATTAACATTTTCTGGCGTAACAGTTTCTCCTGTGACACGATTACCCGACTGCGGAGCGTCAAACTTTTGTTCAGGCGAAACGGGCCGACGACGTAAGCAAACAAAGAGACGACTTCTTCATTAGGATCTTTCGTCCTGACGGGAGGCGAAACTTTCGTATATATGTATAGCAGCATCCGCGCAAATTCAGATCTCTCGCGATAAAACCCGAGTTGGCGCGCAGCTGCCTCTCGCAACAATTTCGATCGCAATCGTTCCCCAGAATGTCTATCGAAATAATGGCGAAACGATGGGTGGAAATTAAAATTCCTATGGCATTCCCGGCCCGTTCATTCAACTGTATGATTGAAGGCGAACGTGCTCGTATAAAGTAATTCAATACATCCCGCGCATGCTTTGCGAAACTGGAAACGAGGTTTTTCTCCATGATAATCAGTGGCCTATTGATTTCAAAAGCAGCTTCGATAGACGTCCGGGCATGGAATTGCGGAGCGTTATGTTAGTATTACATACAGTGGGTAAAAAAAGTATTGGCACACTCTTAAAAAAGCGACAACTTTTTAAATATCGTATTATACTATTTGAATTTTTTTGGGAAGCTAGAGCACATAGTTTGCCACAGGATGCGAAAAAAATTTTGTTAAAAAATGCAATTCATCGGAATTGTAGCGAAAATACTAAAAGCTGCATTTTACAACTTTTTTATGTGGGCCAATATTGAATATTTTTAAACTGCGTTTTGTAGATCTGGGTCAGTTATATGCACTGGTAAAATTTCATCGAAATCGGCATTGAAAGATGTAAGAATCTGCAGTTATAGGTCGAAAATCGTGAAAATCTGCAATTTTTAACATATTTATACGTTTATAGCTCATTGCAACGTCGACCGATTTTGACGAAATTTTCAGAATATGTTTAATTGACACAGATCTACAAATCGCATTTTAAAAATTTTCAATATTGGCCCACATAAAAAGTTGTAAAATGCAACTTTTAGTATTTTCGCTACAATTCCGATGAATTGCAATTTTTGACAAAATTTTTTTTCGCATCCTGTGGCAAACTAATTGCTCTAGCTTCCCAAAAAAAAATTCAAATCGTATAATACGATATTTAAAAAGTTGTCGTTTTTTAAGAGTGTGCCAATACTTTTTTACCCACTGTATATTGCGGTTAATTAAAGAGTATCGTGGATTTTTAGAGATTATCTTTCGCAAGAATTTTCCTTGTATTTTTTACCTCTAACGACTGAAAGAGACATGCAAATTCGATAGTGGAAGAGATTTTAGTTTCATAGTAAAAAGATCCCAAAGTTGATCGAAGATATTGTATTCTCAACAGGAGTAGTGTTGCGCTATAACAACCGATTGATAACTTCAATCTATTATTTCTTCAACCCACGTTTTCCGAAACATAGATACTCTATACAAAAACATGTAACTCGTGTAGTTTTCATTATTTCTACATAGAGAAAATCACACGTGTATTTCGGATACCGATAAATATGTGTGCAAAATTCTGTTACAAAAGGTCCGATAATTTTCTACAAAAAAATTCCGCGTGAAAACGGCTTTGCAAAACCAGGATATGTACCCTCTTAAGAAAAAGCGGGAGGCAGATGGTCCGAGCGTAGCGATATTTCAAAGCAAAAGTCTTAATTACGTTATCACGGCCGGTTGCATCCTGTCTTACGGTCATATCGCGGACCGGTTGATCTTGGCCGGTCGCCAAGAACCGTCACTGCCAGGAATTGTAACGCGGAAAGGAGGCTGCTTCGAAAGAGAAGGCAACCGGCAAGCAATGGGTGCACTAGACGCGTCGTAGTTGGAAGATTTTAATTAAACCCCACCCCGAACGGCTGTTTGCAGTTTGTAGTCCCACGTAGAAAGCAGCAAACCCCCCGGTGTAATGACAAGCGAAAAAATAGATTCTTATCTAACCGTGCTGCTCACTCTCCGAAACCGGCGAAACTGATTTCCGTGCACGGGGTGTGCGGGCAAGCGTGGTCAATCGGAAATCGTATCGTTCACTCGGAGATGCTATTTATCATTGGCGGAACGTGATTAAAACTTTTCGAATTATTAACGCGTTGGAGGCGCGGACGTCGCTCACTCAAATACTCGACCGACAACCGCATCATTCCATAGAAAAGTAGAAACCATAAATTCTTAACTCCTTGTCGTGGTGAACATTTCAAACAAAATATTTAAATAATTTGTAAGCTGTTATGGCCACCCGGTATATTCTTGATATCGAATACCAACTGTCACCAACGGAAAACACACGTCAACAGCCGTCACCAACGATGAACAAATGTAAATGAATAAAACGAACGTCTGACGAAGCGAACAGCGACGAGTCAGGTCCGTTGCCGGAAAAAGACGTCCATTAAAATAAAATTGATTCCTTTGTTTTAATCCCAGCTATCTCTTATAAAATTATTAAACTAAATGTAGCTAAGCAAGAAATATGCAAGCAATTTTCATTTTGCATGAAGGTCCAATTTTCGCGGAATTTTAGAGAAGCCGTAATGAGTTGTAGTTTGAGCGAACATGACACCATCCGAGGGGTTGAACGTCGATCAAGTGACTCGGCAGTAGATAATCAAAAAATTAGAAGGGTGGTTAATCGATTTGGTCTGTGAACAGCTGAAATGTGGTTTCGATCAGAAAACAGTTTGCAGGTCATCTTGCATCGATAGGCTTTCTTCGGGAATGTTTCGTGCCTGTACACCGGGATAATCCTCGATAAACTGGAACCACTATGGCAACGCGTCCAAAGTATGGGCATCGGAGTACCTTGATCGCAGAGGTCGCTGCTGGCTTATCGTACACAATGAACGATCGGATAATACCTAGTTGTGCGGAGTCGAGCTACAATACAACGCGGAGTAGAAGGGAGAGCTAGCCCAGAGACCGTGCCAACAAAAACGAGGGGCGAGGATAGCGGAGTACCATAATCCCGAGAACCATAATTGATCAGGTCGAAGCGTTGAGGATCAATCCAACTTCGATATCGCGTGTTACCTCGGTACTTTCTGTCGACACTCGCGGAATCCGGACGACTTTGCAAGCAAAATTTTACGGGGAACTCTGCGACGTGTCCCGAGCCCATTAAACCCAAGTTTATTTCGCATACGGCTCGTGTCTACGGGCTTCGGATTTAACTCAGATCTATTTTACAATCTCAAATTCCATCAAGGCGGGTACTACTTTATAGGGTCTTATTCCGATCGTGCGCGGAATTCGAAGAGCTTTGAACTTTCGAATTAAGAGGGCGTTCTGGTTTTGCGAGGCGGTTTTCGTATAAACTTTTCGGAGTTTCTTTTTTTTCAGAGAAACTACGGTATCTGTTCCAGTGAAACTTTGCACACGTATTTATCGGTGTTCGAAGCACACGCGTGATTTTTTTCAAGTCAAAGTAATCAACACTACTCGAATTATATTTTTAAAACGTGAGATCGGAACACGCGGCTTTCATGCCGCGTCTTTCAGGTGTAGTTTCTTCGTCTTTTGTGTCGGAGAACGCAGAGATTTTCCTCGGCTCCCATTGTTCGCAAGCTATGGTATATCTAGGCTCTTAATCCGATTATTTTTCGGCATTCTTTGTCGCATGCATAACACAGCAATCTCATCTTATACGAAAACAGGCTCCGTACTCGTTTTTGTATTTTAAACCCTCTTTCAAATGCAATATCCTCCTTTTTCATGTTTTAAACGTAGAAATACGAGCTGGGCCAAAATTCGTGGTAGAAATCAGGTCAGGAACCATGGAAAATGTTCGTTGTGCTGGTGCAAATGCAGGAAATGATCGAAACGTTTATAGTGGACACTGAAAATAAAATTGGCAGAATCTAAAATAAAATATATCGTTTCACGTTTTATTTCTGGGAGAGATGGCAGTTAAAGTGATGATAATATATATATCCAATCTACAGCAGAATATTTTGGGAGGCAAATATTTCCTTATATCGATCGTAGAGCTGTTAATAACAAATATATTAATGCTATCGGTGCACTGGTTCGATCGGTTGTTATTTAAAAGTAATTTTGCAAATTACCACATTAACTTCAACATTTCGAAAGGCAGTTCTATATTTGAGAAAACTGTAGGAAATCGTTACTGGTCCTGGTGGCCCCTTCTTCCACGTTATTTCACACATATAACCGAATCTAGGACCGCGACAGGGTCGATTGCGCAATATGTTTTCGAGAAACCATGGATTCGTTCGATATATTGGCACACGTTGAAAGAAAAGTGAAAGACATCCACGGGAGCGAGCGTGTTCAATTTTGATAGTAAAATCCTGATTGTTTCCCGAGCCGCTCCCCTATCGAGCGGTCTTTGTATGCTCGATTTGCATAGACGACTACAGTCCACAAGCGAAAAGTTTCACAGCCGTCCGGGTGCCATTTTGCAAAACGAGTAATAACCTCCGCAGCTTTCTAGCAAATTTTCCACAAGTTAATTTCAGACATACACAGTAGTAAAATTCATATTAGATCACGAGTTCCAAATTAATTTTCGGTTCCGAGAACTTCCGAAATATTGCTTATCACCAGCGCCAAACGTCGATGTCCATCTGGCTTTGCCGAATTCTGTTGGATCGGGAATTATGGCTGTTTGAAACTACACTGCGAAACTCGGCAGTTGTTTACGAGTTTTTCCACGGTACGAATAATTAATGTGCTTTTCTGTAACTGACCTACAGTGATATTGGCAGGTAATTAACATACCATCGCTTGCAGAAATCTGTCTGGGGTATAATACGAATAAATATAAACATTTCTGTTTTTATGTTCGATGGCGAAACGTTAGGAGTCTGCCAATGTTCCTGTAATTTCTTCCGATTCGCATAGTTATTCGCGTAAACGTGTTTGCTTTAACCGAAATTTATGGAGTTTGCGAACAAAATGGGCGAATAAATGTAATCCAAAAATACTGTAAAAGAAAAAATATTAATTTCAAGAAAACTTGTTAAGAGACGAGGTTAACGTAGATACTGTGTTTTATAAACGCATGGACTGGCAGAGTTTGAAAGAAACGCGTAAAAGTAAAATAATGTGAGTGAACATGGTTATAATGTACGGAAAGTTCGTTTCCCTTTTTGCTGTGAGAACACTCTAGGTGCAAACAATGGCAATTAACCTCACCTTAATTACCTTAACCTAGCAGCATCTAATAGCTCTTGTTCCGCTGTACATTATATGAAGAACATCGCACAGATTAGTGTTTTCCTTTCCTTTTTAATTTGATCGCAAGAGTGCAATGAACTTTACGATCAATTAGACATTTTTCAAAGGAGAGTAATATTCAATTTTTCCAAGGTAATGCTTTCTTTTCTTTAGCGTCCCTTTAAAACGTTATTTCAACCAAAGAAGTAACGTTTTGCAAGTACTAAGGATAACTATATTTTTTAATTGCAACGACGCAATATACTCCCGCGCAGCGTCCAATCGTCAATCCATAAAAATTGGAAATATGCAACGCAACGGTCAATATAACATAGTTTTCACGCAGTCAAACTTTTTTAGAAAAAGATTCAAATTTTCCACTTTTTCCAAAGGCAATATTTTCACCTATATGATGGCTTTTACAACAGAGAATTGAAACTTCTTAAAACGCTGCAACATTCTAGCTACCGAAAACTTATTAATATGCTTTTTAATGACTCTGCTGGGTTCAGGAGTATAATATTGTACTTTTAAGAAGAAATCCCAAAAGAAATTAATAGACGATCACGCCCGAGATAACTTGGTGGTTTATGGGTAATATAACCATCGCTATTAAAGAGTCTACTAAATAATCCTCCATTTCTCGTCTTCGACATGTCAATGATAAAACTGTGTTGTTTTCAATTATTTCGCAATGCCATGTTTGCCCACATCTGCGCGACACTTTTCCGATTAAAATGAGACCAAACATGATATCATCCAAGCTGTGTCGTCTTTGGTCTCACTCTTCCCAGAAAAGTGTGTCAGATGTTGGTCAAGGTTTCATAAAAAGATAATTAAAAACTAAAAAAGTTTTGTCAATGTTCATTGAGTTTGAATTATCCTATATTCATAATTGTTTATTTTATAAACGCAAGTATTCAAAATTACCCTGTATTCGTGCTAGACACTGTCAATATGTCCCGACTCGATTCCTCGGAACAGGACAAAATAAAGAATAGATGGAGGGCGAAGCCGAATGTTACCCGTCGCTAACATAAACCAGGGGGGTGAGGAGACAGTAGACCCTTCGACTTTGGCAACTCTGAGCCACTTTGTATCCCGAGATTCATTGTTCACCGCAACTCAAGTAAACCACGAGCTTGAGCTATGTATTATGCGGGACCACCGGCAGGACGCTATATAAATGCTACGGAAGGTAACTCTTCGTTGTCGGCCCTCATACTGTCCACAGCCCAGCCGGCTAGTATGTATAACATGGCCGTGTCGTGTGTTACTGTGTCACAGAGTCACTACGATTCTACGAACCAATCGCGTCTCGTGGTCGAAGACGTTTGCCATTGACAGCTCGATTGGTCCATATGCCGGCGCGTCTGTTATAATCGTGTCATCTTATTTTTACTACTCCCTAACAGAATATAATGCTGGTGTCGACGGCAGAAATATCGCATGAAATTTTATCATATTCCTTTAGATAGCAACGTTTTGAATTTTCTTTCTAATTTAACGGTAAACGCGTCAGGTATGTTGATTAATTTATTATAATTAACTTCCCGATTCATAGGGAAGTTACTGTAATTTTGTTCTTAATCGATTAGAATATGTCGATTGTTCCTTGGGATTTTGTTTTATCAATAAGTAGATTGCGGTTCTTATATGTATCTTTATAAACGAAAGGAACACTTTGGGCCACAAACGGTGAATTATGAGTCACTATTTAATAAGTACGCTTAAAAAATGTTGAGAAAATAGAAACAAAGTTCTCTTTTATTACGCAATTTTATTACAGGAAGATACACTTTATTTGTTTCTTTGAGATACAGAATCGACCATCCGTCATTCGCTAAAGCTTTTGAACGTCGCCTATCTCGAGCGGAATCCATTTATCCATCTTCTACGCTTCGTTAATCTTCGCCGAGTGACGGAACAATCTTGGAATGACTAGCATTAATCTGCAAAGCTCGTACTATTTCGCTTGAATCGGCCTCCACAACACCTTTCAAAATTTTATTGATTACTCTGCCGTCTACCTAGCGCTCTTGTATAAATACGCAATTTTCCATATATTTCACACAAGCGACCAACAATATTTACAAAATAGTTTTCTTATTAAACGAGTTAATTTTAAATGTTATATAACGGCTGAATAAACAGTATCCCTGTCCAGTATGATTTTGCCTATCGTTTCAAAGCTAATTGATCTAGCTATCCAGGTCTATGATTAATTGAAATTATCTACCGTTCAATTCGATACAATGGGAAAACCAATGAGTCTAGATAAGTGATTTTTAACAGCAGGTACGGTTATCGACGTTTGTGGAACTTTTGCAATTAGATAGATGGTTTAATTTTCTATTCTCGCGATAGTGCAGACGTTGACCGGCACGATGGTCCAGCCAGTATCGACAACAGTAGTTAGTGCAATAACCTAGTCGGCGTATTCCACTTTCCCGTATGCCGTAATTAAACGCACGTGTCACTGGCAATGATAACGCCTCGCGATATGTCGGGATCGCACGCCGGATCCGGTGGGAACGTCGCATCCGCTTCAAGATAATTGTGAGCGATCGCTCGTTACGAGCGTCGTTAACCACCGAGAAGCGCCATTGGATCGAAGCGTGCTTGTCATTGTAGACATTAGCTGATGATGCTTTACCGTTTTACCCTCCCCCCCTATCAGGCTTTACTGCCGAGCTGTATCCAATGAAACGACACCTGATGTTATGAAGCCGCCCGTAATGATCGCCCGGATCACATTTTCTTAGGTGTAATCACCTGTAATTAGTCTCGAAACTATCTGAACTAACGCACTATTATTGTGCCAAGTTGGTTTCAATCAAGGTAAAATAAAGATTTCGTCTCTATATGAAATAATAGCGCATCAGAAGGTACATCGGTCCTATATTTTCGATTCTCGAAAAATTCTCGGTATTTGTTGTATTATACACATTTAAAAAACTCATTTCCAAGCTTGCCAAGATGTTTTGTCCTGGGATAGTGAAAGATCTGCAAAAACATTGAATAATGTTTTACGCTACCGAAACCAGCATAGATTTGAAGATTGAAGCAATCGAAAAATCCGTGTATTAATAACGAAATGTTTACAATTCTCATATGAAATAATAGCGCATCAGAAGGTACATCGCTCCTATATTTTCGATTCTCGAAAAATTCTCGGTATTTGTTGTATTATACACATTTAAAAAACTCATTTCCAAGCTTGCCAAGATGTTTTGTCCAAGATATTTTTGCATGACACAACGACTGGGATAGTGAAAGATCTGCAAAAACATTGAATAATGTTTTACGCTACCGAAACCAGCGTAGATTTGAAGATTGAAGCAATCGAAAAATCCGTGTATTGATAACGAAATGTTTACAATTCTCCGACACATCGCACCGCCTTCGGTAAACCAAGACCGTGGCAAACTGAACAAACATTATACGAAGGTCTCGAATAAATAAAAACGAGCGGCCAGGATAAGATCGCGATAAGGTTTTCAAAGGGAGCTAAGTGAACCACGGTCTTTCTGAAAGGGTAAAGGGAAAATCTGAAGAAAAATTGAACGGCCGTGGCAATGCTTCTCCCGGGGCAACGGAGAATGGAGCACTGACTTGCTCGCCGGCGCTCTGATAAGAGATAAAAGCGTGGGTGATCCATCAAACTCTCGGGAAGAAGGTAACAGTCGATGCAACCGCGGCGCGGCACGGACCGAGTCGCGTTTTAGCGGACGAAAGCGATCAGAAACATCGATTTTACGGGAGAGGATCGCGTGGACTATATTTCGAGACCAAAAGAGATCTCCCTGGTCTGGTCTTGCACCCCGCGGGACCTCTGGGCAAACGCCGCAGTGGATCGCTAAAAGAGCTCAGACACGTAATTCAGAATGAATGTCGAGGGATGTGGAAACGTGCTGTCTGCTCACCAGCCTCGGAACAAAAGGCTGCGCCGCGAAAACGTCACGTAGCAATTGTTGCCGAGTTTCAATTGCGAAGTTTTCGACTCGGAATTCTTTTTTCTATGTTCAAAAAGACACCTGGCCCGTAAGGAGCTGCAGAAAGCGAGGAACGATGTCGCCGAGTCAGATAAGTTCTATCATGGAAGATGGGAGCTTGGATAAGTGTTTTTGATGCCAACATACAGTGACCGCGAATGTTACTGCTACTTCGCGTTGGTTTTGTCCTTAAATTGGACATGTTGTATCGATTGAAAGTGGGCTTCTTTGTGCTTGAACAGCAGCTTGTTCGACGGAGAAACTAATTAGAGGCTATTGTTGGGTCGTGACATAAATACATATGTTCCATTATCGGTCAGTATCTTCCTTTTATCTATTAACAGAGGACATAATTACAATCAGTCCATTATAAATCGTTGTATAAGTGGCCTGCATGTAATCGTAGTTACGTGTATTTGAAATCGGTCACAATTTAGTTATCTCGTTACAATAAGATGCAAATAACACATTTATACTTGCAAACGAACCTATTTCTATTAAAATTCAATCATTTGCTTAATTAAAGAGCCATTTACGAAATCGATAAGACGCCAAGAGGAAGGTCGCTGCTTTTTTCATCTCAGGAACGAAAATTTCCATTGAAAAGATATAAAGGTTGTTAGAATGGTTAATCTATTTATATTGGAACTAATAATCTTCCGGATTAAAGTATTGTTTGTTCCTGTTTGTATTTAAATTTGCCCAGCCAACTCTCTCGAATAGCTGTTGAATATTCAAAGGCTAGTTTATGTAATTAAAAAAAGAATAACAGTTTATAAAGGTAAAGTTCCACGTTATATAATGAAGACAAGAGGGTGAGAAGATAATATAGAGTGAAAGGAAAATGGAACTAGACCAACTAAACGCTGAAAGCACTAAAAAGGCTGATGTGCATTGTCCTCGAAAATAATGAAGCTTGGATAGCAGAGGAATGAAATTTTTCTTGAATTTTTCAATCTACGAATTAGTCCGTGGAATATTTTTGTGACAATGCATGGTTGTTGGGCTATCAAATGGTCTGTTGTTAGTTGGCAGCCTTATCGTTCTAAGGTGTTGGACACTCAATTGGTGTACCACGTCCAGCCTTGTGTCCCGCGTCAATAGGAGTCGCTTGTCAGGAGTCGACGACCACGCTATATGTCTCCTATCAACAATACCTTGTTGGCTATCGTACGAGAGAACTGGGACAGTGCTCGGGATAGGGAAAGGTTAGTCTTCAACCCTTCCTCTTCTCGTACGAAGCATTGCTACCTTTGCTCAATACGTTCCAGATCTGCTCAAAGGGAGAGTGGGCAAAAAATTTTGAAACACTCGCGTTTTCCTACAGTTTTGTCTCTACATATATAGGGTAAGACGCTTGAAACAGGCCACCTAATCAACCCGCCTGATATTGATGTCAGGAAGAAGGCATCAGAATGGAACTTGAATGGTTTCGAGAGGGCATTAAGCTGATGTTAGTAGCTCTTTTGTAGGTGGACGCGTAAAGGACATATGAAGGTCAACTTCATATTTTTAAATAGAATGCCCAATATTTTTGATCAAACTCGGATGAAGCAAAAAATTCTGCGTAAAAAAGTATTGACCTTCATATATCATAAATATATGATAGTTAATGAGATATTATCGATATAATTTCCCATATGTACAATACTCGAACTGATATCTCTCAACTTACATACGGTGCATATGGAAAATTACTTCGATAATATCTCGTTAACTATTAGATTTATTATGTACGAAGGTCAATAATTTTTAGATTAATGCCCCTCGAAACCAATCAAGTTCCATCTGATGCCTTTTTCCTAACGCCAATAGCAATCGGGTTAATCAGGTGGCCTGATTGAAGCGCCTCACCCTGTATGTAGATATTTTGGTTTTATTATGATCACGAAGATAAGCTAATGCTTCTTTCACTAAATGTAAGGCATTTGATTAAGGCACTGCCAATTCACAATAAAGTAGAACAATGCAGGGATTTTGGAACAGTTACGTTTTATTAGAATTGTGCTAAGGTGATCGCACCACAGATAGAGATTCGTCTAATTAAGATGGCATGATAGAACGATGCTTCTTTCATTTAATTCCATTACACTGCGAATTCACCATGAAGAGAGAACAAGCGAGCAAAAATCTTTCCAGTGAACATAAAAACTTGATTTTTATTAGAAGATGAGACAATGTTTTTCTTTACTAAATGCATTCGGTGGAGACGTTATTGATTAAAGAAGGAATTGTACAGAAATCTTGAGCCACCCTCACTGTATTATAATTTCGTATCTTCGCTACTCAAGATAGTGATTTAATTCTCGTTAAGATAACAAGATTGGACGATGACGTAAGACTTTCTTCATTGTAGGCATATTGAGACACAGTCAATTTAAAGGAAACACCACAGTGAAGAAATTTAGTTCTAATGCTTGAATCCCCAATTATAAGATCATAAGATAACGCGATAAGAAAATTAGGACCAATTGCTTGCGATTCAATCTCACATGATAGAACTTCACAATAGATTACCCCAACGTTCTATTATTCAACCACTGCATTACGCATACGACCAAGTCTCCGGCCGAACTTTGGATTTATGTGAACAACTCCGCGGGAGGAATGTTATGAAGCAAAGATTATCCTTGCACCGAGAACATCCAGAGAACTACGTTATACAACTACAATCTCGACTTGCTGATAAGTATGACGCCCAGCGCTCTGTTTATTTTCGTTAACTCTGTTGGAATTTATTCGCTGGCGAGTTAATTAACCATTTAACACGTGACTGTGACACTTCGCGAACATTTCGCGGAACTCCTGTCTCATTATATTTTATCATTTTAAAGAAGAATTTTCTTCTTGTTGTCAACGGAGAACAGTTTTAATATCAGTCTTCTTCGAATCTGTTGAAAAAACATGGTTTTACGATTTTACCCGAGTGAAATAGTCCACCGAATAATCGGAAGATTGATTTCTCTGATCTTTCAGAATTTCTCATTTATAATAATGGTTTCCTAGACGGTATGTATTTCGATTTGAAACCGGAACATTTTCATGTGTTTCATTTGTTCCGGAGTACGAGCGATTTTACAAAGAGTTTGATAGGTTGTGTGAGTAGAGCGCTCTATGATGCTGATTCAAGTGGTTACGGAGTTTGAAGAGTTAACTCGCAGGCTGTCTGGCTTCGATCGACCCCTTCGACGGCCTCTCGTGCACGAGTCACGTCAAAAATTCTGTTTCAGCTTGAAAAATACCCGCAAGCAAAAATACCTCGCGTGTCTGTGGCACGAGGAGCTCTTTCTGTGCTTCGTGTGTTTTTTCCCTCTATTTTCTGTACCACTTGCCCGAAGCAGGTTACAATTTTCACCCCTCTGTGTGGACGCAACACGTAAATGCGTTCCGATCAATGAATTTTCAGCTCGACAGCGATGCTTGCCGCGCGGATACAGTCCGGCCAACGGTTTGCATTAAAGTTAACTACGTGTCGAATGGTTTTCTGTAACAATTCCCAGCTTCTCGATCTAACAGTCAACCTACCTGAAAATTTCTTCTCGAAAAATATTCTCTTTACTCAAAATACCGTCATACCTTCTTGATACTCGATCAGCAATGTTTGCAATGTTCTTGAAAGTGTTTGATCAGCAGAAAATGGTAAAAAAATATATTCTAGGATCTGTTCCATTATCTGATTAGGATTCTGTTATTTCCAAATAAAATACGCATAAATAAAGATTATTCTCTCCGAAGCAGTAAGTGATGCTCGAATAACTTGAAAATCAATTTACTCGATAATCTTGCTAAATAATACTTAATATTTATTTATTAATAATACATATACAAGTTCAGTTAATTGTCGTTTGAAAATTTCTTCTCGAAAAATATTCTCTTTACACAAAATACCGTGATACCTTCTTGATACTCGATCCGCAATGTTTGCAATGTTCTTGAAAGTGTTTGATCAGCAGAAAATGGTAAAAAAAATATATTCTAGGATCTGTTCCATTATCTGATTAGGATTCTGTTATTTCCAAATAAAATACGCGTAAATAAAGATTATGCTTCCGAAGCAGTAAGTGATGCTCGAATAACTTGAAAATCAATTTACTCGATAATCTTGCTAAATAATACTTAATATTTATTTATTAATAATACAAGTTCACTTAATTGTGGTCAGTTAATTACCCCGATTGCTAATTGTTGTGTTATTTAAGAAAATGGCGGCAGACTCCTGGGAAGTCGTCTTCCTGACAGTTTTCGTTCGGAATGATCTCCGTTGCATTCGTTCAAACCTGCGTGCACGCATAATGCATATTGCTTGCAGCAGGTTCCGTCACAAAGTACCCGGGCGTTACAGCGATACTTAACAAAAAGTAAAGCAAGTTTAATTGGAACGTCAGTCGCTATTTTCGCTCATGGTGTAGAAGCTATTACGCTATTCTGACAACACTCTGTATCATCCGTGCCCGCGTTCCCATCTCTCCGTTTCCTCTTATTCCAGAAAACGTTTATCTTCCATTTTACACGGGGGAGCGATGTCTTCAGCGCTCCCCAGCGCTCCCTGCAGACGGGGATGTCTTTCCGATGCACTTTTATCAAACCACTTTATCGTCGCTGGTTATGCGCCGACACATACGGACCTCGCGTTTCGTCTTCTTCGTTTTCGCCGGGGCCTTTCTGCGATACTATTCGAAAGCCACTCTTTGCCCATGAAAATTACAGCGGAATTCTCCGGCGAGTTTCGTGCACTTCGTTGCACTTGATAAATATTCCGGAATATGCAAACGACGTCAGTTGTTCGGGATGAGAGCTCTCGTTTCTCAGAAATGTGGATCTAAAATTTCGACGCGGTCTCGGCAATTTTGTTACGAAAACATCGACAGCAGATATTACCTGTAATTGTAGCTACATCTTATTCAGTTAGTAACATCGTGTTTATAATTTGTCCATTTTTTAAAGAGTTCAACACGCATTAAAGACAAATTACCCCGTTATTATTATTTATTATATTGTACCACTGAAACTATAATGTAGAGAGATGGGTCTCGTGGGACTCTTCACTCGCTAGCCGAAGGCTTCCACTGTAAAATATTGAGCAGTCTTCACTAATGTTATTGAATTGCACAATTCTGCTAGAAACCCCTGTAGCTTCAGGATATAACGTATATAGCGCAAATAATGTAACGATTTTTCATTGCTCATAATTTATTTCGTGTGCTTGCGCTGCTGTCGCCGACTATCGGTCACCGCCCGCGTGTAAATGAATCGGAAACGGGAAAGATATCAGCGAACCACGTTTCGCAATACAAAAGGTGGACGAATTTTATATATTTTCAATCGTCGTGCCAATAGTGTTCTAATCGACTAACCAGAAAGTCCGAACCACTTCTCTAAAATAAAACATTTGCTCATACATATTCCATTAATAATTTTTATCTTCATGTGTGATAAAGAGTGACAGGTATTAATGGAAACTGTTTTATCAATTGGATACATCCTGTTGTATTATACAATAGTTCCGTATGAACTCCTTATAGCATCTTGTAAAATAATTAGCAGAGGCAGAATTGCAATGGCTTCTCATACATTATGTGTACAAACTAATTCGTGCCTTCCGCAATTTATCAGTTCCAAATTTATTCTGAATTGATGATTTATTAATTATTTGTAAAATAGACGTAATTTACACAGACTGATGGAGATCATTCTACATATGCACATGCATAGAGTGAATGTATTTCAAACGCTTGAAAATAATAATCAAGAAGTTCACGAACACGGATTGTTACGAATTATAATAATTCATACATCTAAAACTTCGTTAGAGAAATGATATAGCATATTTACTAAGCTAAAAAGTGCAGAAACTTTTAGTCTAATAGTATGACGATCGGCCGTACCAAACGTAGAAACCGGATTACAAGGTTTCTGCCAATCAAAAAGTCTCCCAATCAAAAAGTGTATTGTTCGACGTCGCAAATTGTAGTTAAATAATAATGATTTGCGGAGAACGGATTCCGTAAGACGCAGATGAATTTCTGCTTCATCCTCCGTGATTTTCGTAGTTGAAACTCCGCAGCTGCCCAGACCATGGCCATTATCCGAGGCTCCTGATTTTCGATCGGCAGAAAATCTTTGATTAAGTCGCCACTCCCGTCTCCCCCGATAAGTACGAGCCGGAATATCTTCGACGGATAGACGACAGTAGATTCATCCACCGGGAACTTTCAGCTTAAAAACTGTTTCCTTCTTATTCCAAGTTTCTTTCCGTTCGGCTGAGTCGGTGTCTTCGTCTCTTTCTTGAAATTAATCGCGATCCTCTCGAGAGACCCGTCTCTCCCGGGAGCCTAACTTCGACGAACTGAATTCCTCCCCCCGTTTATCGGTTCTATGTACCCGTCGCTTTTTTATTTGTCCCACTTTTTTCTGCACAATGCCTATAGGAATTGAGGAAATCTTTACGTGTATCGATGGAACTACCGAGTCGCATGGTTTAGCTTCGGTCACTTCGGACTTTCAGAACTAATAGCTCGAAGCACGCAAATAGAAATTGAATCGCATGTTCCTTTCAAATCATTAACCAAACGGGAATAACTGGCGCGCGTCTAGCGTCGATTTAAATAAGTGAATATTCATCGCGATGAATCTCACGCGAAACAATATACGAAGAATCCACAGGCTGATTTAGCAATTTTTGTTCGCGAAAACGTGAAGTTGAACGAAAATGGGGAATGTGGCTTTCGTTGCATGCGTCTTGAGGAACGTTCACATATTTTTCCGTTTTACAATCATTCTTGTCGAGGGAGTGGGAACAGTTCTCAAACTGGGGAGCTAAAAACACATTTGTTGAACTATAATTTTCGCCTTGGTTGATTATACAGGGTGTCCCTAAATTGACCAATCAGAACGCGAGTACAGCGAACGATTCCGACGCATCGACAAGTCCCGCTTAACGTGGCATCTCTGTTGTCCGATCCAGAATCAGTCCGCTGTAGCTGCGCTCGGATTGGACCGTGTTTGTCGTTAATAATTCCTAAACAAAGCCGTGGCGACCATTTCTACGAAGGAAAATGTCGCTTTAAATTACCTGAGGAACCTCCCATTTCCAGGAAGTGCAGGAATTTTGGGACACCCTGTATACGATTAATACATGAATTTGTACATCCAATAATATTTTTATTCCGATCGTTAGAAGATACACTAAGTGAACGGGCACTTAAATATTTTCTAATTGAAACAGGCTAATTAAATGGTTAGCGAGTTTATTCAAAAGGATTGCATCCCGGGATATCCATCTGCGCGCAGCAGCTTTTGTATGAAAATCTTTCGCAAACATTGATGCTTGCAACAATGAGTTTCGCGAGCCCGCTATTCTTTTGTTCTTTATTCGTCGCAAAATTTCATTGTAATCGGTGCGTGACAGCTCTTGTGTTTCCCTTGCAAGGAAAATTATTCCCAGTAATATTGCGTGACTGCGCGCGCGCACTCGGTATTTGATTCTATCATTCCTACCTGCGCAATAACTCTGGAAATAGTGGAGTCCTTCTCAAGTAATATACGTGCCTAAGCTAACACTTTTTAAGAATATCGCCTTTAACCGATCTTCGCTCTGCCGCGCAATATTTATAAAAGAACATGCTCGTAAACGCGAACGCGATTGCATCGTCGTATCTTAACAGTGGCATTATATGTAGAGTTCGAGAAACGAGGTTTCTAAGGTGTTTCATAAAC
Source organism: Lasioglossum villosulum (assembly GCA_963971365.1). NCBI lineage: Eukaryota > Metazoa > Arthropoda > Insecta > Hymenoptera > Halictidae > Lasioglossum > Lasioglossum villosulum. The sequence continues at coordinate 9,821,499 of OZ020498.1, forward strand.
ATTGGACGTCACAGATAATTGAGACTTTCGTTGATTTGTATTAAACGTAAGGTATACCTTCTTGAGTTTGATTTGTTTAAGTGATCTATGAGAATTGGAGTATGCATGTGCATGTCTGCAGTCTGGTTATTTTTCGGTCTCCTTTCCTTTGGCATTGGTTCCTTTGCTGGAATGGTATTACTTCCGCAGAGTTTGTGAAAGCAAGACGATAGTCGATGGATTTGCCTTTTTACATGCATGAACTTGTTCGTTTCTAAGTTCTTTGACGTAAGTATCCTACCTTTTTGTGCACTAAAGACAGTTCTCGATATTACGATATCGACGTTGTTGCGGTGTTCCTCGATATTTGATACGATGCAGTATCTTGTATTCGTGTCCCGGTATTTTCCTTTTATGGTGGAGACATCAAATATTTTTCTAATAATTTAAATCGAGATCGGAGTATGGAATTTTTCAAATATAAAAATTGCTAAGTTTTTACAATTTTTAATGTTTCGCGTCTTGTTAATATTTTTAATTCCATCGACACTGGTCAATCTTTCTCCTCTTTACTCTATCGAAATTTTCATTTTTGCAACACCGACAAATTTTTCATTCGAAATTATTCGTATCCTTAATTTGACGTAAATGGAAGCTTCGCAACCTCGTTATCATTTTCCACAAAAGGTTAATAGCTTTAATCATCGTTAACGACATCGGAAAATGTGAACGAATGTTTCTGTCGTAATACCACCTAACGAAATAATAAAATCATAATGAGGTGATCATACTACAATACACGCAGAGTTACATTAAACTTAATGAAGTTTAGTTAATGTGGCGAATGATGCTTTGTATTGCATTTTACTTCCTTCATTGAATATCAGATGATTAGTATGGTTTCATTAATTAATAATACTGCTGCCATTAGTTTCTGATTATAATACCGTATTCAAAACGTAATTACAACTCACAACAGCATTTTTATAATCCTAACAATTACGAAATGAACCATCGAACTCCAATTATAATATTATTACATATACTGGTCCAATAATTCTAACATTGAAACCTTTGTTTCAATTTCATATATAATTATTCAAAGATCAATCAAATTTGAGTTCGGTAGTTCTAGTGTTAAATAAACTTCATTTTTAAGTAGACAGACATTTGTGGGACGTAATCCTCTTCTGTGATGTAACGTGTTCGTCATAGAGTATCGTGTTACGCTTCACACTGTCAACCGAATGTTATTAAACGTGGAATTCGCGCTTCCTTCACAATAGCATGTAACCTGACAATGTTCCTCCAAAGCTTCAAAAGTCATCGGCTTGAACACGACACCGGTGAGCTTTCGGAAGTCGCAGCAGGAGCTTCTGGGGAATTTGCGAATAATAGAAACGACGGAGTGGGGGGGGCGAGCGAGGGGTACGGCGGCATTGATTGCGTTCGCGCCTTTACGCTATTACGGCTGTATTGGCAGAAACAGCTACCGCGTAGCGTCAAAGCGTTGCTATACACCAACCGTATGGTGCCCAGCTTGTTACTCGATTCACGGTTTACCTTCCAATACCTTTGTCGAGGAAATCCTCTCTTAAGAAAATCCAATATACACCGACCACCCTGCGGATTCGTACAAAACGTTGTTGTCGTCCAGACGTCATCGTTTGCAAATAGCCTCGCGACGCACAGTGCAAGGTAGGCGAAAAAAAGTTATACCTAAACTGCGAATTATATGCATTTATGATAAATTCGAGTAGATCAAATACAAAAGGGTATAAATTATTCCGAGAGACATTTTTGTGTCTCCTATTTCTGATAAATGAGAAAATAAAATTTATCTTGCATACAGATCCGTAGTCTATGTGTAGCAAATGTTGCAATTCCTCGAAAAGGATGATTTCTAAGGTCAATGCAAGGTAGGCAAAAAAAAGTTATACCTAGACTGCGAATTATATGCATTTATGATCAATTCGAGTAGATCAAATACAAAAGGGTATAAATTATTCAGAGAGACAAGTTTTGTGTTTCCTATTTCTGATAAATGAGAAAACAAAATTTATGTTGCATACAAATCCGTAGTCTATGTGTAGCAAATGTTGCAATTCCTCGAAAAGGATGATTTCTAAGGTCAATGCAAGGTAGGCAAAAAAAAGTTATATCTAAACTGCGAATTATATGCATTTATGATCAATTCGAGTAGATCAAACACAAAAGGGTATAAATTATTCAGAGAGACATTTTTGTGTCTCCTATTTCTGATAAATGAGGAAACAAAATTTATCTTGCCTACAGATCCGCAGTCTATGTGTAGCAAATGTTGCAATTTCTCGAAAAGGATGATTTCTAAGGTCAATGCAAGGTAGGCGAAAAAAAAGTTATACCTAGACTGCGAATTATATGCATTTATGATAAATTCGAGTAGATCAAATACAAAAGGGTATAAATTATTCCGAGAGACATTTTTGTGTCTCCTATTTCTGATAAATGAGAAAACAAAATTTATCTTGCATACAGATCCGCAGTCTATGTGTAGCAAATGTTGCAATTCCTCGAAAAGGATGATTTCTAAGATCATTAAAAGTTTAGTAACCTTTTCCTTTGCGGAAATGTCCTCTGAGGCTTTATTGAGGCGTTATTAGTGGAGAACACGGACCAATCAGAATGCGGTTGTGTTTACGCGGGGTGTTGGTATCGGTCGAGTCTGGTTTGCAGTGTTTATAGTTAACAGCTCCTTAACAAAGTCGCGAAGATCATTTCAGCAAAGGAAAAAGTTGCTTCGAATCACCTCAGACATCAGCTCTTTCAAATACAACGTTTTTGGGTCACTCTGTACATGGATGTCGATTTGAAAACGTAATGAGACGATAAAAGCGTACGTAAATCATTAAACAACTGCATGAATATAACTATTAGCATAAATTTGAATATATGACGGCCTGAATGGTCCACTTATGAATTAAATGTGCACTCAAACGTCTGGATTTATCATACACGACGATCATCGTGCTAAAGATTTAGTGACGTTTTATTGGGATCCAGTAATTCTTGAATGTGTAGAGTTCTTTTCACAGACGCGACGGCAAGTGTGCCAATCGGTGTGGAAGCGAGCGACGGTGTGGGTGCACGAGTCGGAAACGTTATCGCGAGATAAAACTGGGTTGTAAAAATGAAATTACGGTAGCGCTAAGTTCTGCCCTTAGGTTTTCCGCGGAACGCCTTCTCTACGCGACCCGTTTCTATAATGCAACGATGTGATGCATGCGCTTTCGTGGCTCGTAGGCTAACGGGGTCGGGTATGAGTTATGAAGGTGGCGAGACCACCGCGTCCTTGGAACAACCGGGAACGCATCCGGCGTGTTCAACATCCGAAAGAGCTCCGGAGAGCTACTCGAATCCGACCAACCTCGGAGAGAATCTTTGCACGTTGCTGAATTAATGTATTGTCGTCACGTGACACCTCGGGCTCGTTCCTCCAGACGTCCCCTGGCCGCGTTAATTCCTATTTAGGTCGTGGCTGTCGGTTCGAGGACCTTTTGCAGCATTTGATAAGACCGAAGTAGCTTGCTCTGAAAAGACACTGTGCTGGAAACTTTTTCGAAAAAATTCTTTACTCTCAATTATTTTCTTGCGGCGCTTCTACTGGCATCCTTCTGATATTTTTCTAGTTACATGGATACCCAGCAGGGTTCCGTTTGGATCTTAATGGCTTGTCCAATCCACGATCAAACTAGTAAAAGTTCGATGTAATACTGTGGGCAGGTAACTGTTCTATTATCTGCACACTCGTGTTTCATTGAATGGTTCGGATGATCGAGGTTCCAGTGTGTATATGATTCCAACTGGGTCGTGTTTGGACTCAAAAAAAGGTCAGCAAGTCTAGACAGGTTTAAAAAATATATTCTGAAATTATGAAATGTTGCAATCAGCAATAGCGGTTCAGACATGAATCAGCAAACGGCACTAGTTACAGAAAGCTGAAAATAACCCTCCGTTTAAGGGTCGAAACACACCGCCTTCGAGTACAGAACTTTTAATCTCGTAATTCTGGTTTTTATTGTGTTTCGAAGAATTGTCGTCGGCCGAGTTGATTTCCAACATTTTCCGCGGACTCTGCGCGTTAACGGTGATCCGGGGGTAGTCGTACAACAAGGAGAGACTAAGTCTTCGTTTCAAAGGAGAGGCGATTTAATGTTCGCTTTCTCTTTCTCCCTCCGGTTTCGTTTTTCTAGCTTTCTCTAAGCATCCCTTCCCATTGAGGGACGCGGCCACGTTTTCTTTTCCCGGCGCCGGCGGAAAGCGCGAAACCGTCATGAATATTTCACGAAAGCGGCGCGAGGGTGGAAATGGTGGACGGGATGGGTGGGATTTCATCTCCCGTCGCGAATATTAAAATATCGGAAAGGGGTGAATGAAAGCGAACGCCGTGCTAACGGCGCCGCTTTACGCTCGATACAGCGACTAGGAACGCTGAAGAATCGAACTGCGTGGCTCGTTCTAATGCGAAAGCTCTGTCTTTGATCACCTTGGCCACTTTACGGGCCGCGTTAACCATTTATAGTTAATTCATTTACAAATCAACTAAAGAGTGTAGCCGGATAAGACGTTCAAATGCGTCACTAAACAAAATTGATCTTTCTTCGTAGTATTAGATAGATTCCATCAAGAGAACCCTTTAAGGCAAGTTTCGAGTCGATACTCCTACGGTTTAACGAATTATGCTCCATTTCTTCTGTTCTGCTCAACAAAAAATTGCGAACATTCACGACTGTGATTTTTCTATTTTTAAAATATTCCGTAAGCTCTAGAAAATTATTTTTGGATAAATGTTAAATTCATCTGAATGCCTCTTTAATTGTTTTACGCGTGAACTGCGCAGTCTGCGAATCATTAGGGGCTCATTAACGTGCTGTTAGCTGCGAACATAATTTATTAACTGAAAGTAAATATAGGTCGAATGGGATCGAAGACCATTGAAATTTGTGAAGGGTGCAGAGGAACGCTGCCCTTCGTTCATTAGCAGTGCATTTGTCAATGTAAAAAGCCAGGCAACAATTAGCGTAATGAGTATGGATGCTGTTAGTAATTGTAGTAAAAAATATGGAGCATGGCGCGTAAAGAATTAATTATCTTTCATCTTCATAAACCATTCTGTGGATGTCGGTTGCGGGTTATTGATCACGTTCGGGCCCCTCGCTATTAACAAAACCTAATTTCATTAGCCCTAGGACAACGCTGTGGGGTTGCTGGCGACCCCGAAAGCTTTTAATCTCGTCTGCAGAGGTGTGAATAAACATTGAAATTTCGTTGACCCTTCTAATTTGTGTCACGGTTTATAAAATAACGGGGGCAAAGAGTTTCGTGTTTTCTTTCATTAATTTTGCGCACAGCTGACCGGAAATGACGATGCTGGATAGGGTTAGAATGGAGACGGTTACTGGATCACTTCTGACCCGTGTGCAAATTTTCGTTTTAAAAATAAAAATGCACGCAGTCGAAGACCTAGGTACTTACTTGTGCATATAAAATCTTAATTTTACGATCTCGACCATTTAAATCAGTCTTTTGAAATACATATCTCTGGAAACGCTTCACTCTAAGTGGCCTGAGCCAGAAACGATTTCACTGAAAAATTCAAGGCACCTGTAGGAGACTGTTACTAATTGCAAAAATGTTTCTCTAAGGCACACAAGTACGATACAAATTAGATCTTCTCTGAAAGTTACATTTATATCTTGCACACTAATTGAAAACCTAGAATGAGTACCTAATTCATAGATTATTCGAAGAGAGCTGAACCAATTATTAAATTCTAAAATGCAATTTTCTCGGAAGACGGTGTAACCTCTAGAAGAATGGCTACAAGAAATTCATACAGCATTTAATTGCATTACGTATTTGAAAAATTACCAACTTGAATTTCCTGTACAAGAAAAATCCATAAATACCGATTTCAATATACATGACGGAAATTAGGCTTGGTTCCTGAAAGATTAATTCATTCAAGAGAACCTAATTCATAGATTATTCAAAGAGAGCTGAACCAATTATTAAATTCTGAAATGCAATTTTCTCGGAAGATGGTGTAACCTCTAGAAGAATGGCTACAAGAAATTCATACAGCATTTAATTGCATTACGTATTTGAAAAATTACGAACTTGAATTTCCTGTACAAGAAAAATCCATAAATACCGATTTCAATATACATGACGGAAATTAGGCTTGGTTCCTGAAAGATTAATTGCAATGTAAATTATTATTTCGTTTGGTGCATCGCAGTTGATACAAATTCTGTGTTGCAGCAAATGCAATGTTTAAGCGTGATCTTCGTTTTAGTAACTAGGCGGGCTTATGCCTCTGCAGATAGCCCCCGAATATGTACTCTATTTACTATGGTAGCTAATGGAGGTGATAGGTATACTACATAGTTTATTTCCAAGTCTACACTACAGGCGAGGTGTTGCGAAGGCAGGCGTTCATTAAGGGTTGCTACTTCTTGTCCCGTATCATAATATCTTGTTTCGCTACTTCTAAACTATCTTATGATTCATACGAAACAATTCATCGTAGAACAATTACCCTACAATCTTCTATATCAAGTATTCATTATAATAATCTCCGTCGGCTTCGTTTCGTTGTCGGAAAATACTGTAATTATTAGAAGGTGCATTTTAGTGTGAATTATTTTTAGACGGATTTATGCGGATTTAAATGAAAATAATAGGATCATGAACGTGAACTCGAAAAATGTACAAAAATATGTTTCTATTATTTTCAACCTATTAAAATTACTGAGGGAACAAAGTTTTGTGAATCCTCTGGTTATTGTATTATTTTCAACCTATTAAAATTATTAACAAAGAGATACAAATTTCTATGCAATGCCTGTTTCTTGCTATCGAGGCAAAACATTTTTATTACATTAACTTACACAGCAATTGCAAAGCACAGTGTTGTTTGTTCGGGGAATGAAAACGGTTTTGTAAAGGACAGAATGCCGTAAACAATTTATTTCACCAACTATTTGTGCAAAAGTTTATCCTGCGCGGGCCTGATGGACAGTTCGATCTCGATTGTTGCAGCCCTTGGCAAACTTATAAAATTGTATCCGCCCGTATTGTGCAATTTTTTCTGTTGAATGCAGTGTACACGGACTAGAATTGTGCTCCAACAATGTGATCGATTAATCTCTCGTGTTTTCTCCATTTGTCTGTATGATATGTGGGAATTTTGTTCAATTAAAGTTTGAATACCAGCGATATTCTCTGGACCACTCTGGAGTGACCACATCCCCACTCCATGTTCGCAACGTGGATTGTCTAGCAAATTAAAATCGCCATGTTGGAGGCCATTGTTCCATCATATTCCACGGTGCAATTACAAAATCGTGTGAAAATTTTCGGAAAAAATTGATTAAGCAGGATTTATTCATTCCGATATAATAATTAAGCTAGAGCTTTAGTGGACTTGATTAAATTAAGCGATTAACGTGTAAAACACCGTGGCCGAGTGTTCCCCGATTTTGCTCGGTGCTGTACTTAAAGTAATCCGTTTCTGGATTACGGAGCAATTTCCTGCACACGCTTTACTTCTATCTCTGTGTGTTTTATCACACACACTAGCGTGTCCGGTGCATCGCATGCAGAACGCAAGCTCGAAACAACCTTGTATTAATCAATGATTTATCTTCGACAGCTTTTCCAATCAGAGATGGCAAACACGCGCCATTCCTTCGGAAAATGGATTAACATTTCACCAAAAAAGTTAAATCTGTTGTCCTCTAATGTATCTGTCGAGCGAATTCTATTTCCCACGTTCAGATCCGACTTTGCAATTATCTCGGACACGAACGTGTTTTCTGTGGGGATTTATTCGTTAGATTCTATTTATTTATATACGTTATGATATATAAGTGAACGCAGAAAAAATTGCACCGAGATATACAATCTCGGACGGCCGAAGAACACAGTGGGCTGGATCGTAACACGTTTTACTATAACTCTTCAACCATAAGGGATATCGAGATGAAATTTCCACTAAAAATCATTTCAAAATTAATCCTATCTACTTTATTAGCGAAAAATGTGTTTTTTTAACTTGCAGGAAGTATTTCTTTTTAATTGTAGATTATTTTGCAGGATATTCGATATGTGATTTTTTGAAGGTCTTAAAAATTTTCTGGGTCCACTTTACCAAAGGTTAAGGTCTTATAAAGACCTTATAATACGTTTAAAAAATCTTACAAAATGAACTGTTAAATAAATATGAGGAGATCCATGGTCTGAATAACGTGTTGTTTTCACTGTACATATGTCACTAGGCATCTCCCGGGTATACAGGGGCGTAGATTCGGTGGAACATTCTGGGCCTAGTTCCTCGTTCTGGTACCCTAGTTGGTTTCGCCCCACTCCTGGAAGAGCAAGGGGGAGACTAGTCTCAATCTGGCATTTTACTGTAACTTTTGAATCATAAAAAATATCCACATATGGAATTTCCACTAAAATTCATTAAAAAATAATTCCTACCTACATACAATGACCGTAATATATATTTTTGTAAGCATTTTTTAACGAATTCTTTAAATTTTGTTGTCTAAAAATAAAATTGAAAACTATTCATTTGTTACTTATTCAGTAGCTTTTCAAATAATTGAAATTACCGATGTGGTTGGTTATTTTCTCTGTATATCTTGAAATATACATAACACGAACAATAAATGTTGAGTAGACATAAATAAATAAATTTCTAAATGAAGTCGATTTTTCTGACTTTCCGAAAAAGGTTCAAATCCTTTCGTGCAATTTTAAGAAAGTCGTTCCTTTTTAAAGGGCGTGCTTTCGCCCACCATTGCGGTATTAAAACAATTTAGCTACCGGCTGCAGAAGAATTGGTGACGTTTAGTGCGTCGGGAAATTGATCGTCCGAATTCTAACGTAAGGGATAGAAGGCTATAGAGATTGTTACACGGAAGCAGCAACCTCTCCTCTATTTCATTCCACTCAATGGTCGTGACCGCAGTGGTTATTCTGGCATGAAATTAGACTGGCTGTTTCCAGTTTTCACTATTTCGGCCAGTTGTAGTAAATAATTGCCTGTCATTTCGTACCATTTCGGGTAAGTGGATCTCCGTGAAATGGCCGCGGAGTGAAATCCAGCGGATCCACCTTCTCTCCCACCTTCTCCCTTGGCTCTCGGGCCTATTCTCTATTCTAGAGGACACACATCCCCGGGAGAATCCTCAGTAATGCGCAGTGGTAATAACAGTATTTATGATAATAACGCCAGCCCCAAGGATCGGGAAGCGACTTGTAAGCAGGAACAATCTCAATTCAAAATCTTTAAAGAGCTACTCTGGTTTGTCAAATTGTTACGATTTTTTCCGGAAAAAATATTAACCCTTAGCACTCTAATGGTGACTCTGAGGCACCATTAAAAATTGCTGTACCATTATTCAAAATATTGTATACATTATTAAATACATGGGTATCTAATCAATTACTAAACAGTTAGGTATTGTATGAGGTATCATATCAATATCATATCCATACAATTTTTAAAATCGTAGGTAATGGAAATATTCCAGGTAGGAAAACATGTTTAATTTTTTATTTAAAGTAGCTCAGAGTGCAAAGGATTAAACCCTTTGCATTTTGGATTTTGCACAAATATTCGGTGGTATTTAAAGTATTGTAAGCGAGAAGATATTAAATAACTGTATAACTGTTTTAATTCGAAAAGAAAATACACAACTGATATATGAAATTAACATGAAATTAACGTAAACGTATCGTATTTAAAACAAACGTGATGACGTGTTTCGTATCTCGAGAAAAAGTCGAATCGCTACGTGAACACGTCCTTTTATATCCTACTTTTTCTAATGTTTATAAATTGTCTAGAACAAATATTGATTTAACAAGATGTGTCGCAATCGCAATATCACGGCACTCACGCATACATACACGATTCTCGATTCTCACATTCAAACAACAAGTAACATCATACAAATCATTCATTTCCTACAGTATATTCATAATTCTTTCAAGTGGTCTTTCAAATATCTGATAAACCTCCTCACAAAATGATTTTGGCAGTTGCGTCGAAATCAATTTTTATTCGATTTTTGTTTCGATGCAAAATGGAAAGTGGTCCACGAAAGCTAGCTCAGTGTCTGTTTCAACGACTATCGATGCTGCTAGGGATCTACGATACTTCAACGAGAATGTGTACGATCGTCACGAAATGATGACTATCCATTAAGCATCTATGAGTTTCTGTGTATGTATGTCCAGTAAAACAGTGAGAGAATAAAATATTTAACTGGAGTATATGCGATGCGGAAACGCAGGTGTCCATAAATTTTGACAGTTAGCAGACAGTCGGGGAACGCATACATAGTTTTAGGATACTATCATGGTGCTCCTAGATGATCGGTTTGTCGGTTTATGACGGCTGTACACGCGGCACGTTGATGCTTTATAATCCTTTGACCGGGATTTTACCAGCTTGCGAACGTTAAAGTTCGGATTGAATGTCCCGTGGAAATAAAATATTGCGAGATTTTTGCATAAACATATATGCACCTATATGTATATATTTTAAGTATTGGTCAATTTTTCAATACTTGGCAATTCTACTTTTAAAATCAAGGAAGAAACGAATAAATGAATAATAAGAGTTTTTCAAACATTAAGAAACAAACCAGAAAGAAATCATTGATATATGATGTGTGTGTGTATTACTATTTAATATTACTTAATATACCACGGGTGATGCCAAGAAAGGTAGAGCTATTTCCGACTTTTTCAGACGATTGGAGAAAGTTAATTTTCATTTTTCACAATTTTGAATTCAACATGAAGATTCGTAGTCGAATGACTTTCAAATTGACTAAGTCGTTGTATTTGCGACTGAAATCCCATTTCACGAAATCAATCGGCTCAGTCCTATAAATATTACTATGTTTCGTGTCTTGGGCCACCTAGCATGATACGGATCGAGGATAGCAACGGTTCAGGCTGAAGGGATGCGGAAGGCCTTCGATGCCTCGCTTTGCATACTAAACCCCGTAATATCCTTTGTATTATGCGCAACCCTCGACTACACTCGTCCACACTTCCGAACGTTAACTTCTGACATACATATGGATCCGTGATCTGGCAAAATCGTCGGCTGGCTTATCGCAATTTGCATCCGACACGGTAATGAGTCCACGGGAATTTCGGTTGCATATGCTACACGTTAACTGGCACTAATTGCAATTCGTTCGGATGATCGTTATGAACGAGTACGATTTCCTGAACTTGTCTTCCGAGTATTTCTGTGCTCGGAAACTTCTGAACATACTCTAACAGAAATAATAAAATAATTATAAGTTTGATTAGTCTTCGTTTTCTCGTAATCTTCATTGTAAATAATACTGTCACTACCGACGTTTAGTATCGTAAAGGATTCAAAGTTCGCCAAACCGGCAGGCCACGCAAATAACATCTAAATATACAAGCATGTATATGCAAAATTGTAAATTTTAATTACTCATCTTTACAGAGTGCAACTTAATTCTTTGCCTCAAAGTGATGTCTCACAGGCTATTTTAAACTTTCCATCATACACTGTCATATAACATGACACGCACAAGCAACTTAATCATTTTATTATACATTAATTTTGATGCAATATAAATTTTGCTTTCGATCATTGCGCTTATAGAGCGTGGAGCAAAATTAAATATTACACGTTTTATTCTGAAACGTCTGAGTAAAATTGCGAGGCAAGCAGATAATATTATTACTAAGGTAACGTAATTTTAAGACGAAGAATAAAACAATACTTTTTGTCAGGAATAGTTACGGTGCGCCAAACGTATTACGACGAAGTACTTAGTTTTCCACGCCTGTAACAATGTTGACATTAATTCCGCTGGAGTTCCGATAAACTTGTAGGACCGATTGTACCCTTAGGTATCGCAGCCTCTTACGGAATTGCCATTCGGGATAGAAAATCCCGGCCGTATTCGACGTAAAAATCTCAACGACACGAGAGTCGGAAGAAGTTCCAGTTCACCATCACGCCGTTGCTATAACAGAGTTCGACCGTATGACTGGATAAAGGAGAAAGTACCTTGTATCGGCTGATGCTGAACGACAACGACCGTCTTTGGAATTCGTTGCACCACTACCAATCCCATACTATCTTCTGTCTCTAAGGCCAATTCGCTTGATCTCTAAATAAGAATTAAACCGAAAGCTAGCAGGAGAGCGCAGTTCCCATGCAAATTAAAATTGGACACACGGCTCGTCGCTTCAATCTCCATTCTTCTTTATCGATCTTCTATTTCGAAGGCACTATAATCTAGCTAGGTAATTCTCGCCGGTAAATTTCAAATGACGGCTGATCTGCTCGACGAAATTAAAAGATCAACGTTCGGGGACGCCGCTTTTGCAATACAAGTGTTCTGTTCTTACGTACCTCTCGTTTTTTTATTAGTTTATCACGTTTATATTAATATGCCCTGTTGCTGTATGCATCAAATCTTGTAATCGAATTTTGAACCATTTTCCGATAGGCTAGAGACTTGAAACATTAAACATAGCTCAGAACTGGATGACAATGCAATATTAAATAAAATTCTTTTGAAGTCTGTACGTTTAGGAGATAAAAATGTAGGATCTCATCGGGAATCGAACCCGGATTTCACCGAATACACTCGGTAGTAAGACCGCATTCAAGGCTCCCTACTCCACTACGCGTTCCCACTCCGACTCATCCCCACTCCGCTGACCCACTTCGCACCGAAGGAGCTCTGTGTGGTGTTCCGTTTATTCAGTTCCATTTTGGACGATTTCGGACTCTATCAAGAGACGTTGTCTCTCGGAGGGGTTCCATGAAAATCACTGACACAGATTTCGCCGACACAGTTTTCATCGACAAAATTTTACCGACATCAGATTTGACCGACAAGGCCTTTAACCGACAACGACGTTGATCGACAACGACTTTGACCAACAACGACTTTGACCAACAACGACTTTGACCAACAACGACTTCGACCAACAACGACTTCGACCAACAACGACTTTGACCGACACCAGATTTGATCAGACTTGAGACGACCACCTCAGTTAGCGAAATTTGTTGTCGGTCAAATCTGGTGTCGATCAAAGTCGTTGTCGATTAAAGGCGTTGTCGGCTAAAGTCAATGTCGGTCAAATCTGGAGTTGGTGAAATGTTGTCGGTGAAGACCGTGTCGGCGAAATCTGTGTCGGTGATTTCCATGGAACCCCTCTCAGAGTCATCCCCTCATTCTATCTCGCGTATTTTCATATCTTACTATTTCATACAAGTATTACTATATCTTACGTTGCATTTAAAAAAGACTAAAAAGTAGAAAATAAAAAAAATTTTTTTTTTTAAACCAAGCTTATATTAAACACACTAAAAAGAGAAAATAATTTTTTTTTAGGCATTAGTGATTATAAATAAAAGCGTGGAGCGTCCACGAAGATTACATCAATATAGTTTAACGCTCCACGCTTTTACTTATAGTCACTAATGTCTAAAAAAGTAATTTTCTACTTTTTAGTGCATTTTAATATAAGCGTGGTTTTTAAAAGTTTTTCTAATATATTTTTTCTAAATTTAATTTTTGTTTCTATTACAATCCCTATTTTCTATTTATCTTATTTATTTTCTTATTTTTTAATTCTCTTTGTCCCTGCTTTATTCATTTTGTTGATCGAAGTGTTTCTTGTGCTCGAGATTTAAGAGAAATGCTATTGATTTTCATTAATATACAGTTCTCTCTAAAGTTCACAAATTCATAGATGCTGTAAATGCATATAGATTCACAGTCTGTTCGTAAATAATAAATCGTTGCGCAGAATGCACCGTGTTTCAAGCAGAAACGTGCGAAATAATTAGAACGTAAGATAGCGGTGGTGTTCGGATTACAAATTGGCAAATGATGCTGTAAACGAACTGACATCTGCTTGTTCCGCGACAGTTTGCGGAAGAAGCAGCTCTTTGAAAAACCTGCTCGAAAGAATTGTCAAATAACGGGGTAAAAGGAGCTAAGTCAGAAACGTCTGTACCCCGTAGGGGGTGACGGTGAACTTTCCGTGCTAGTCAGCTACGCTGTTGATTCTGGTGAAGAAACAATATTACAGGAGAAGCGACCTAATCACCGGGGTCGATGTTGCACGCAGGAAGCAAAGACAATGCTTTGTTCTTAAGGAGCGGTTACGACACCGGAGAAGCCAGATGCGATCCAATTTGAAGCACAGAAAGGTCTAACCGTCGACAACAAACCCTCGGGCACACGAGACCTGATCAATAACACCACTACATTTATATTGCTTCCGTTTCGACGAGATGCTCCGTTCCACTACACCGAGCGCACACGTTATTTTCGATCGCACGAAAAGGCATCGGCAAAGAAACACGTCCCTTAGAAAAATCAACTGACAGTTTTCGACGAAATTTCTATTGTCTCGCTTCGATCAGCCTCAAACATGCATCAAAAATCACTTTAAGAAGTGCAACACCCTCATTCACGTATTTAATGTTCTTTTTTATCGAAATCTAAATAGGTTCATTGCTCCGCATTCTTTGCTTTACTTTTTTGCAACCTTTAACATTTCTAAAATCTAAGTAATTTATTTAATGAAATAATAATAGAAGTCTGTCAATCTTTTACTGTTTTACACACTGAATAATAAATCAGCGTGAATGTCCATTATCTAGTCTGCAGAAATAATGAAATTAACCTTTCGTACACTGTGTGGAAGTCTATGTTGACCGGGGCCATCCGAATTGTCATTTAAGCACTCAATTTGTGTAATTGAATTGCTGTTTTATTAAAGATATCGGAAAGACTAATGTGTCACTTATACAATTACAAAAATCGTCCGTTGTCCGAGGGTTAAATTATACACGGAAGATGGTGCCAAGATATTCTGACCTTGAATAAAGAATAATTTCTTTCGTTAATAATTATAATGCGCCAATGGGGCATCAGATGTTAACACTTAACTAAACGAATAATAAATATTGTTGTCTATGTGGATGGCGATGCTGTAACAGTGTTCTAAACAAAAATCGATTCGCACAAATGGAGCTCTCGCAGCCAAAGGAAACGCGACCGTAAGGGGTTAATACTGCGATAGTAAACATTGCTGCAAACGATAATGTGGCTCCCGCAGGAAATTCTTAGACATTCGATACATAAGAACGGAAACAGGCAACGTCTCGATTTCCGGTGTCTCGTTAGCGCACGTTAGGGCATCTGCCTTACCCTTATCTTTCCCCTGAGAAACGTCCTGCCGACTCGGTGCGTTCTTATCGGCGAACAAAAGGGCGGTGCCTACCAAGTGACACCTGGCTTTTGTTCTTCACCGAATTTCTGGCATAATCGCCCCTATTGCGGGACAGAAGATACATGCTTCATTCCGAGGCTTCGTCCCGGCATTTTCACTGAAGCACCGTCCTTTTGGTACAGTGTGACTCCACAGAGACGATAACGGATCGTCCTTTGAAGCCATCGTGGTTTGCAACCGAGTGTCCGTCCCCACCATTCGTGTCTCTTAACCGCGTGTGAATGCTCCTTTAAGTCCCATTGACGGTTGCGGAGACTCTGAGTGATTACCACACTGCGGACCTTCGCGAATAGAAATTTTCTGCATCAATGCCCCGAGGTATGCGAGTTGCATCAACATTTATTTCTCCTCTAAACAATTTTTACCCATGTATATTGCAAAATAAAAATTGCCTACGTCTCGTATAATTGTATATAGAAAATAGTGTAACAGCATACGAAATAGTAATTATTCGAATAATTCATTATAACAATATATTAATGTTATCGGCGCCCTGGTTCGATCAATTGGAACAATAAGCAAGTTTGCAAAATAGAATGAAATTGAATTCAACGTTTCGGTCTATATTTAGACCATCAAAAATAATTTTTAAAACGTGATTTATATTAACAAAGGTGTGAAGAAAACCAAATTCAAAGACAAAGTATGTAAAAACTTACATGCTTATAAAAGTATTAATTTACATTTTTAATGAGTATTGAACAACGTGTTGGTTCCATGCCGGTGACATGTGGACTGTCTGAATAATAATTCATTATGTTGAGAGAATAGTTGAAGGTATTCTTGCAAGGTTCCAAGAAGGAAGAAGGATTTTTAACCTAATTTGAAACTAGGTTACTGAGACCAGGATAGAAATTTAGACGAACAAGATAACGACGAACTATAGACATCTATAAATGATATTAGATATTGCATGTAGAAATAGTTTAATAGTTGCACTGGGGAGAAGTTAATAAAACGAAAAGAAACATGCAAATCTGTCTGGTGATAATAGCAACGGTTCTATACAGATTAGAGTTAGCTATATCGGATTCATGCATATGTAAAAGTACATGGATCTACATATGTATGAGGAGTCTTGTACTTTCGGACGATAACACGGTTAGAATAATGCCGATGTTGATAGTGGAGGTAAGAAATGAAGTGCAACGAAATTCTCACTCGAGAGGCGAGTCGATATTTTACTTTCCTGTTTCACTGTAATATGTATGATAGATCTGGTAAATATTTATACTGTGCGCGATATTATTCCAGTTTTATATCGAGATAATATAAGCCCTCATCGATAACCTGAAGCGAGTGCTGCACCGAAGACAAATTTATTACACTGCTTTTGTATTCTTAATATTGTATCTAATAACATGATACTGCATTAAAACTCACGTCGAATTTAATTAGATGTAGCCTGATATTTTTGGAAACAAGTAGACAAGAGTAATTTTAATCGATAGTACTCCTAGTGTTGAAGCAGGTATTTGCTGCAAAAATATAACCAACCGATCTTAATTTCAGTTTTGTAATTTACTGATGCAAGGTACTGCGATACATTTACGACTCTGTATAAGCTCACAATCAGCACATTTCGAAAAACAGTAAAATATGAAACGAGTGCTATAAATTACTTCAATGTCCACAGTCTGCAGCTGGCTGACTCACTATCCGGGCATACTACTTTCGTAAATGGACTGTCATCTATTAGGTGATTAATGCGCGAATCATTTTCCAATACAATAGATAACACCTGTATTATCATTAATTTTGAATTCAATTAAATAAAACTTACCTGTACAAATATTGAAACCATATATTCGGTGGCAATAAATTTTTTAAATAAACTGTAGCCAACCATTATCGTCGGTTTTGATTCCACAAGGTTATCGATAAAGTCTGCGAAAGATATTCAAATAAGGGGGTATTATTCGACGAGGCTACCACAAGGATTACGAAGATCATCGAATACGTTCTAAGGAATGTGCCGAATACGCTTTAAGAAATGTATCTCGTGGAGATAATGCAAAACGAAGAGGAACGGAGCGCAAAAAGGATTGCCATGTGAGAAGCTCTACTACAATCGGATCCGTTCTCTGAACGTAAGATATTCATGAACGGATTCCTGGTGAAAAGTTTTTCTGGGCTCGTCTTTATCCGATTTATCTTCTTTCGTCGGCAATTCTGCCTTGTCAACCGGGAAAAGATATGAAATACAATACTAATTTTTCCGAACGCTACGATCGCGAACGGACCCCCGTTGTAGAATCGCATTCTGCATCGTGAATAACGCATCTATGGGACGTTTGCTGCGGTTACACAGCCCTTGAGAATGTGTGTCGGAGTATTTATGGACAACGGTTCTCTGTTACCCTAGTTTATATATTTCAAGAATAAAACGGGACAGTTGATATTTCCGGAAGTGTTTAAGATAAATATTCTTATCCCTTCAATCAATTCTTTAAAGTTCATATAATTGCAGTTTAACGACAGTGATACATAAAATTTAACAGTTTTAATATTCGCTCGATTCCGCCGCACATCAAGGGCGGAATTTTGATAAAAGAAAACAAACCCGACCGAGCTATCAGATTTGCATTATATCTCCATAAGTCGCTCAGGCTCGTCGATTCTTATTGCTCTCTTCGAAACTTCCCTAAAGGAGGCCCATCGATCATTCGTAATCTTTCATATCTCACCGGGCGAGACAGGCGTATGAAAAGCCCCGCCTAAAATCCAAAAACGTTTATCGAATAACATTCAGTCTTCGGACAGCAACAGAGAATCAAATATTTCTCTCGATGCTTAACGTTCTTTCCCAAATGGGATGGGAATGTCGAATCCAGTTCCACAATTCTCTTCCATTTAACTTCTCGTTCGATCTTTCGCGAGAGAATTACGGCGGTGAACGCCGACTGGATCCGTAAAATAGTTCTTGTGTCGATCGAATACTGTCAAATGTAACCTACAGCGCAGAAAATGGTCACGAGCTCAAAATCCCTAATTCCTTTCAATGATTCATTCATTGTCCTCCTGGTATCGTCCCTGTAAGAATTGAACTGTATGCCGAAATTCACGATACGCGAACGTTAAACATTGTGTTCTCGGATTAGAACATTCCTGGACAATGTACGAATAAAACGCGAAGATACCGTCGTTTCTAAATGCACCGTGCCATTATCTGGCCGAGGATATTTTTTTATCCCCGTTTAAAAATCACATCAGCATGTAATGGCGGCGACGTCGGAGGTGCGATTTTCTTGATTTACGATTCGAACGAAACGACTGGGTCGAGTCTCGGCTACCTATAAACTCGCTGCTTTTATTTCCCTCTTTCGTGTCAACGCGTACATGAGCCGCCGGTTGATATGCAGGTTTTGATAAGTCGTTTCTAGAGCCACAGGTTCCTATGAAGTTATTATTCTTATCGTTGTTCCTGATCCTGGTCCCGGCGTCGCTTAAATGACATTCTATCCTAGAACATTGTCCTTCTAAGACTTACTTTTCATCTAATGACGCTATTGGACCGACACTTGCCAATAAAAGCGGACGATCAATTAATCATTTTATTATACCTTTTTACCGGGTTTTACGACTGTAAGCAGGGGAGAGAGCCGGTATCGCACCACTTAAGCTAGTTTACTGCGTATTTCCTATGTGCCTGTGATTTACGCGCGAGATAATATTGCGGAATGAACTCCGATATCGAATTTATTTATTGTTGCGTGTACTCTGTCTGCCGTGTGAATAATTCTTCCGTGCGTTTTGTTATGCGTTGCGTTGATCTTATAGAAATAGGTTTAATCAGTACCGTGAGTTCCACACGGCACAAGAATAAAAAACGGAATTTTTTATTGTTAACAATGCACATTTCATAGATGCGACTATGTCTTTTATGCATTCACTCGTTCACAAATGAGTACGATTTAAATCAGTGCAGGGGTTGAAATAATTTCAAAATTCTGACAATCGATGCATAGAAAAGTTTGATGTTCCACGAAAATCCGCAGTCCAGGGATAAAATAGAGGATTATAATTGTAAAGTTGCAAAAGAGGTCGGAATCTCGACTATTTCGCAAGTGGAGGCTGTATTCTTGAGATTTTAAGTGTTGACAATTGATGGTTCTGCCTCGGAGGCGAGCCGTTTCAACCCCAGACAGCTGAACGCTTAGTCGCGTGTACGGCCACGCACACAGTCGAAAAACAGAGGGCAGCGACCTCGACGAGGGCCTTTTCCTTGAGTACCCTGCTACGATTTTTCCACTACTTTTCCCGTGTTTTCCCTTTTCCTAATACCCTGTTGGGCGAAATTGTGAGCCCGCCTGGAAATTGCTGGTGTAGAGCTAATTGCATCTGTATTAAACTGTAATGCACGTCACAGAGAAATCTCCTCCCAACCAACTTTTGTGAGATGAATATGCGATAATTCCATCATAGGTAGATACATTAAATTCTATAAATGGAAATTAATTTAATTTAATTTTCAATTGCATATAATAGAATTCAGTATTATAATATGTTAACAAAAATGTCGCAAAATGTTGACGTTCATGTATTGCGATATAATATAAAAATGTAAATATAGTAAACTAGTAGTAGCTTGAGCAGCACTATGTATTCAAACTAGTTTCGAATAAATAAGTGACAGCATATTCTTCAGAACACAGCGCAACTTTTTCGTAACTACAACGTCATGCTTGAATATTCACGCGGAAGAAATCTCGTTCGGTTAACGTTAACGGGGACCGAATTATAAACTATTTTTTAATGACACGCGAGAAGTATGGTAACGTTGTTAAGACAGTGTCGGCGGTACACAGTTATTCTAAAAGTTTGCCCGTGGAACTAACTCGATAGTCATTAGGAAGTGCTGTAATTGGGTTCCTGAGAGGCAAATCAAGCCTCTCGGATATTTGCCGAATTTCGCAGCCGGAAGTTTGACTGACCATTCACCCAGTTAGTTACCACACGTGTTCCAGGTCTCTCTAGAGCAAGTGTATCTGAAAACAGTTGGCGGTTACACCTGGGTTGCTCCTTGTGCCACTGACACACCGCAAACATTTACTATATCCGCATTGCGCTCACTTTCCGGCAGTCCTAGTGGTTCGACCAAACCATAATGGCTACAGAGCTGTGCACTTTTTTAAAATCAAACTGCGTTCCGCCTAACTCTCCAACTGCGATACCATAGCCCAACCAGTAACACCACATGCCACGGTCAAAGGTATTCGCAAACCAAATTCAATCAGATGTACATAAGATATTGTTTAACGTTTAAATATAATAAAAGTTGGAAGTATTTCTTATTTACTAGCACTCCTATCGCAAGAGTATACAGGGTGTCCCAAAATTCCTTCAACATCCGGAAACGTAAGGTTCCCGAGATCATTTGAACATTTTTTTTTACAAAAATTATATTCCTGGCTTTTAAAGAGTTATTAACGGCGTCGCCGTTGGCCGAGCCAGAATAAACCCGTACTCTGACTGACTGAGAGGTAATTTATTTTGCATGTAATTTATATTTCATATATTATAGTGTATGTTCCAAATATTCTACATATATTTCTATGATATGTATGATAGAACAATAAAGAATATAATATTGATTTAATCAAAAGATTATTTATTAGATGATTTTCAAAATACTTTTATTCGATTCAATCAAGTTCTAGAACGTATAAATCGTTAATATTGTCCATTTTATTCGTATGCAACAAATTAGTGCATAACAGGATCGTTGCAAGGAACAGAAACAACACCGAAAATTCGTTCTTCATTTAATAATTCGAATAGTTAAGAATAATATATATTTTTCGCTTAAATTCTAATAATGGTTCGTGTTTTTCATTAATAACTCTTAAACAAAGTTGCGTACGACACTTTTGCAAAGGGAATTGTCGCTTCAAATGATCTGAGGAATTTCACATTTCCGGATATCGAAGGAATTTTGGAACACCCTGTAGATTCAACATCGTCTCGAGCAACGTATTTCTATTGTTAAAATTTCCTGGTTTTCATGCGGTTTTCAAGAAATGAAATCGAAAGTAAACAGAATGGAACGACTGAAAATTTTTCCTTTCATCGAGAACGGTGCTGCACGCGATCAAGAATTCATAGATTTTAATAGAAAAGCAAGCGCGGAGAGGTTTAAGAGGTGAAGAAAGAGAGCTAAAGCGAGAGGTGCAAGTGGTAAACGTAAGCTAAGTCGCACCGCAAGTGTGCACAGTGCCGCGAGGGATTTCCCGGGAAATGGAAAAGTCTCGAACACCAAATCCCTTGCCTCGATGCGAAACTTTCAAATACCATGAGAAGAAGAATGAATATTACAGGCAGACAGAAGGTTCGCCAAACAACTCCTCGCCGCGCTGCGCCGTGGCGAGTAATTTCGAAACGTTTGGAACAAACGATTTCAGCCCTTGCACTTTTATTAGAAGCTTATCTCTGTCGATAACAAACAGAAAAGCCGCGAACAATTTGGAACGCCGACTTCCCTGAGAAATGAAATTCTGGAAGACAAATAAAAAGTGCAACAATTTTTCGCTCAACTTTCGGCATCGCAATCTTTCCAGCATCGTCCTATTAATGAATATAAATTAGCATAATTTCAAAAAAATTTTATTGGCTTGGTTTATGTAGATTATAGCACCGAAACAAACACTCGCTTAATAATTGGTTATTCGTAGACCTCTAGGATGTTCTTTGACCTTCAAATGACCTCAAAAACACTCGAAGTAGACAGAAATTAAGAACTGAAATAGTTAATAAAATAAAGAAAATATTTTTGGGACGAATGAATGACGTTTACTTGGCACTTGGGACGGTAGTGTGAGTTGTCAGCGTTTAATATTGACAATGTAACTACGTAGGGGATCGATAAATTAACAATGGTCGCACACTAAGGGTTGAACTGCAGCTGTAGATAATAATTTACTAAAGTATACTATTTGCAACTGTCTACGTTTTACATGAAGCAGGACGAATAACAAAGATTTGCTTTGAAATCCTCTGCACTCGTGTGCACGAGAACGGGATTATGCTTAATTTAAACAGTTTGCTGGTAACTTACCTCTACACGTAATTATTTCGCAACGACTGACATTTTCAGTGATGGGAACACTGGCCAGTGATATTTTCCTTTAAAAATTTAAATTCTACTGTCCCGAGACCCACGAGAAGGAAAGAGAATGACGACAGAATAAAGTTGTCCGCGAAGCCAACTTTGAAATCTAATTTTACTCGCACGAAGAGATGTATGCACGTGCGTCGAAAACATTACAAATAAATCTACAAGTGTTTCTTTTGAAAGCAACCACTCAACAGAATCGCTCTCTCGTTCAAGAAACGTTGCGACGGTCTCTTTTTCACGACAGTAACTACGTGCACCCTGTATTATCAAAAGTAGCGTGCAGGTGTATGGCTTGTACAATCGTTGGTGTCATTGAAAGAGCAGAATTATATAGAAAGAGATTCTAAAAATTGAAAGACTAAAATTAAAAAATGAAAATTATTCTCAGACAACTGATTTTTTAATCTAGAAAAAATAATCCTGAATATCCTGGTTCGCATAAAAAATTAATCAACTGATAACATTAACATTGTCCGAAATATTGACAAATGTAGTTTCTATGTGACAAAATGACAACATCCGAAGAAAGGCTCGTACTTTAGAAACAAATCTAAAGCCACCGAAACGATGATTTAAACTCCCTCAAATTTTACATACGCCACGTCACATTCGACCTTTAATGAGCTAGATTTATGAGTCGAAAGAGCTCCGTTTCGATGCACCGATTCAGCTATGCTAAATACGAATGAATTAAGTATGAAAGGGCACTCTATGTAGCGTTGTCTGTCTAGATACATAGAAGCAGGATAGCAGGTCTAGTAGAACAACGTAAACACTGTCCTGTCTCCGCACGTCTCGCATAATTTGTGAGAATTTCGTCCACGCTTGCAGTTTCGCATATTTGCATAAACCCGAGCTACCTACAGTTTACGACTATGGAGTGACGAATGCTAGATGATGCGCACGGGGAATCGAAATATAACCTTGTCACCTTCGCATGACCAGCGTTGTGGTCACCGTGAATGATTGTGTCCGCGAAAGTTTGGTTTTTGTTGTCTCATTGACTATGAAATTTGCATTTGTTTCCTCTTATTTTATTAAAATTTGCTCTCTTGATATATGTTTATTAGACTAAAAATTGAGAATAACAGTATTTTTAAATTCTTCCAATGTTTTACCGTTTTAAATTACACCTACTAATTTTTGCCATGAATGCATCAAAACCGCTGTCTACTAATGATAATGTGAAAAGATTGGTTCACGTTCGAACGGAGCACGTTAACATATTAAAAACATTTAGTTACGGAACAATTTCGCAGGAAATTTCGTTAACATAATGGTGTACCGATGGAGAAGTATGGAACACGTGTACACGGAAATTGTTGCAAACAACTTTACTGAATGCGAAATTATTTCCCCGGCGCGGTGTCGTAGCCGAACGAAATTTCAACGAAAAATCGAGCAAAATGAATTTCGATGAATTTAACGACAGAACTTATTCTGTAACAAAGCAAAATCTCCAATTGTGTGCTTCTTTGAAACTGTGACAGCTTTGCGTAACACTATGACGTCCCTTCCCTTTACCTTTTTATTTATTCACATTGAAACCGGCTTAAATGTACATAGAAATCTTGGGCAGACATGGGAATAAGTAATGGACTAACGAAATTCAAGCGAATGTGTTTCGCTATATGCAGGGAAAAAATATGTGATTGAGACTCGCGCGCGTTATAATCGAATAAATATGCTTAAATACGTACATACTCGGTAGAAAAATGACCGCTTATGATCCTTAATACGCGGTGAGATATGAAATATCCCAACGTTTCAATTCCAGTGACGTATCAAGATAAAATATTCAAACACTTCGCCAACTCTACACGAGTTCCGCGTCGTGCTGCCAGCAATTTAAATATCGTTTTATGGCACCAGGAAAATAATACTATTCCCCGCGCTCGAATTATTATCTAAATACACCGTGTCACCGGCTCGATGGACCAAAATGTTCCCAGACCGCACGAAAATTTAAATTTCTGTTGTACCACTATCGTTTGTTTCCTTTTCCATAGTACACACTGCGACAGATCATAATTCCTGGCTGGGTAGTATTTGTTGCAGCCCGGCCGCGAACCTTTATGGTTTTGTTGCAGACAGAAATTCTCCGAACATTTTTAAAATATCATTCCTGATGAAATATCACACGGCTTCGTTCCATTTTTTAAGCATGATGATCGAATAAAATTATGTTCACACTACATTACACGATAAAGGTGGATTCTTCTCGATCGAAAGTTAAATATGTAATAAATTGTATGATTTCGGCGCAAGGTTCGATCATTTATAGAAAAAACAACGAATGTGCAATTATTTAAACATGTTTCTCGACGTTTCGATCCCTATGTGGATCATTCTCAGAGAGACATTTTGTGTGTCTGAAAAATAATTTTTGAATAATATAATTTGAAAAAATATTTTGACACAGCCGTGTATATTCAATGGAGAAAAAAAAATAAAAATTAATACGCATACTTGCTGTGACAAAAGGGAACAATACGTTTAAACAAATATTAAAGAGTTACAACAAATAAACTCAGTCCATGGTGGCAGATATGTAACTGAAGCATATGCTAACGCAAACGCAAGAATGAATATGTCATACATGAAGGCAACGTTCAATGATTGGTTGGTCAATATCGATTAATTATATTGTACATTAGATGTATATTATATTATAATATATATTATATCATATTATATTATAATTGTACATTATATGTATATTCCAATCGATAGCGATCATGAAATTTTAATAATAATAACATAAAAAATATTGTAAAATATGAAATTGTAATTTTATATGTAACTCAATAGCGCACTTTAAAGTGTTACGTTCCGATAAAGTACTATTCAAAAGTATGATTCCAATAATAATTCCTGTTTGGTTGTAGATATTGTTTTCAGTGGCCATTTTCGAAGCGTTACATCCTGCCGGTGTTTTCCAAGTGTAGATATGTATGTAATGCGTTCGCAGGCGCCATGTTTCGCACATTTTCAAACGGTATTAGGTACGTTTCGTATGAGCGCGCCGGCTGCGTGCGTCCATTTATCACCAATATTGCAAAAGTCTGTCATGGTCTACGATGAATCGAGAGCTGCAAAAGAATCAAAGAACAGAGAGAAAGAGCTGGACAGATTGAAACAGCGTCAGCAAGGAAACCGAGTAAAGGGAGTGGGTGACACTGTCTCCATGTAATTTCAATTTGAAAGTGACAGTCTGACATTCGTTTGAAATGTAATAAATGCGTATCGGACGTGTATCGTCCTGTTATACATAGACAGTGAACGCTGGCCCACAAAAAACAAAATCGACCATGGAAGTAAAATCCTCGCAATTCTTCCGTTTTTTCACACTTCTTTTATTTCTATAATTTTTGCGCTGCCCGATTATGCTGTGCGAAGTTACGGTGAAAGCTTTTACAAATAAACGTCCAGCAAGGTGTAAACTGTTCAGTGCACCGATGAACGTGTAACAAATTCAAATTTTCAAAAATGGATCGATGAAATGCGGATCTTTTTGCGCAGTACAACGTTGCGAAGTTTCTGTTTTATTCTTAACCAGCAGACCCAACAGACGTTGTCCTGTCCAAATTTCGATAAATTTGTTTGTGATCGTTTTGTGTACCGTTTCAAAAATTATGATTTTTGCGGTTCGTCCGAATTTTCCAACGTTCCTTTGTAATTGTCTCGAATTATTTTCCTGAAAACTTTTCCAGGATCATAACGAACAAAACAAAAAAAAGAATTACGCATATCCATCATTCGAATTGTTAGTTACGATCTTGAGTACATATAAAAATCGCATAGAAAAAAGCACTTTCATTTTTCCCGAATTTTACATTTTTCCGGGCAACTTTTCCAGTTTTTCTTTCACTAAAGCCTTATTCGAACTATTACGAACATTTTTTTTCTAATTACCCAAATCGGTCCAAGCCGTTCTCAAGTGATGCAGTTACCAACGAACACCATTTCATTTTTATTTATATAGACTATATTCCGAAAACGACACATGCAATTGATATTATAAAATTATAAATTATAATATTAAACGTCTGAAACCGGTCATTTCATGTAAATGTAACAATGAGGAATATTTTGTGAGTTTCGAATGTAGTTGATGAAAAAGTTGTATCGAGTATAGTACGTTCGTATAAACACATGTTTGAAGAATCGAGTGCTCGGTCTGGCGAGTTGTATATGTAACCGTGATAGCATATTCCTTAATGAGAAAAGTTTAATTATACTGGCGTCTGGGCGGCAAGGGCGAATTGCATTAATCTTATATTATAATAACCAAGAATCTAATAGCCATTAACCAAATTTCGCAAGTTTTCTACACGGGGAGGTCGCGTATATGCGGCAAGTGTTTGCCGAGAGAAGTTTCGCTGTTGGTATTCGAATTGAATCGCGGCAAGTTTCTTAGATGGCACGTTAAAATTCAATCTTCTTGGCATAAAGTATTTCCACGGGAGTTTTTTGTTTCAGAAAAAGCAATTAAACCGGGATTTCGCGAACCGCGGCCGCGTCCGTGGCCGCGCCGCGCCGCGCAATAACGTGGGAAATGAATAGGGGTTAGACATTTGGTTCGGCCATTGTTTTGCATGTGCACGATCGTCGTCGTCGCGACAAAGACGGATGAAATTACACTTCTTGCCTTGATCGCTTATGTTTGCCAAGTTTCTCTTTTACCCCGGAGCGTTACACCGTACTTGCTGCAAACTGCGATACTCCCACGTATCGCCGCGGTATAAAAGAATGTCACTGCCACACAATCACAGGACACTTCGCAACTATTCTATTTACGTTGTTTCTGCTTGCTAAGGAAACGCAATAGCATTGATACTCTTCGTTTGACGTGCTAATTAAAGATGTAATTTATTTTGCATGTAATTTATATTTCATATATTATATGTTCTAAATATTCTACATATATGTCTATGATATGTATGATAGAACAATAAAGAAAATAATATTGATTTAATCAAAAGATTATTTATTAGGTGATTTTCAAAATACTTTTATTCGATTCAATCAAGTTCTAGAACGTATAAATTTTGCATGTAATTTATATTTCATATATTATATGTTCTAAATATTCTACATATATTTCTATGATATGTATGATAGAACAATAAAGAATATAATATTGATTTAATCAAAAGATTATTTATTAGATGATTTTCAAAATACTTTTATTCGATTCAATCAAGTTCTAGAACGTATAAATCGTTAATATTGTCCATTTTATTCGTATGCAACAAATTTGTGCATAACAGGATCATTGCAAGGAACAGGAACAACACCGAAAATTCGTTCTTCGTTTAATAAAACGAATAAGTGAAGAATAATATATATTTTTCACTTTTTTAATAACCTTCCAGCCGTTTCAAGATTTTCTTATCCATTCCCGTCACAAGTGCGTAAAATCCGTAATCATCGGTACACCGATGATAAAAACGACGAGACACCGTGACCAAGCTTGCACACGTGTGTACATGCGAGAACAACGAAATGCACATAGGACTCGTTATAGTTTCCGCTTCGCCTGGAGACCACTGTTTGGTCAAGTTAGCGACTGCCAGCAAGATTGCCAAGTTTCAGGGTATGGCGAACGTGCCTGATCATCGATTGCAGCGCTTTGCAACGTGTTACTCGTACCGTAGAACTCGATAATCTGTAACTATGCGTGCTTGACTATTACTGCCGCCGCATGTACGATACGGTGTATGCGGGTATGCGCCCGTACGCGTGCATATCAAAATAGAATTCGCGATCGTGGAACCCCTGCCCCGCTACCGTCAAATATCACGATCACTTTGGTGATATCGGACCATTCGAACCCCTTGCGAACGAGATGCTATGGTGGCGCAAACGAAAACAAATTCTATGGAAATTGTACAGAGTTAGGTACACAATTTGATCTTTCCATTTGATGTTATCACTAGACACCGCGTTTTCCATCCGAATTGCAAGAAACTGGGGCGAAACTTCCGTTTATAGCAAAAATTAGAATTCGATGAAATTTTGGAAATAGGTTCATTTTTTACTAAAATGACGAATGCCAGAAGGATTTTTGGCGCATCGAAAAAATTTTTTTTATCATTTCAATGTCGCGCTCTATCTTACCGACTTACCGACTTTCTATTTTATATAGAATATCTTTAATTAGTTGTAAAAAGGGATCATCACCAGCCTAGTTCACCCCACAGCGTCATAAAAATTCACACGTATCATCTATAAACGAATCCTCTTTAGTTTAAAGTAATACATACATAAAGTAAACTTGAAATTTTTAAAGACTCCGCCCTCACCTCGACCTAACCACAACTCATTCTAATCACATAAATAATAAATAAACTTTTCGGGTTAACCTAATCCAAATTAATTCTCATCGCATAATCTTCCTTTGTAGATATTGGTTCACTTGGTTTAACAATTGAAATTTTCTATACATTTTACATTAATTTCCAGAATATATATATGACGCATGCGCACAGCACGAACATAAAGTACAAAGTCAGTAAGTCAGTACTCGCTAAGGTAGAGCGCAACATTTAAATGATGAAAATTTTTTTTCGACGCGCCAAAAATCCTTCTAGCAATCATCATTTTAGTAAAAAAAAGAACCTATTTTCAAAATTTCATCGAATTCTGATTTTTGCCATAAACGGAAGAACAGCCGAAACTGGAGTGAAATAAAAATGTAATTTCTTTCTTAATATGTATATTTAATAGATAGAAAAAAACATAATGGTACATTTAAATTATTCTAATGTTTTTCCTGCTTTAGATTACACATACTCAATTTAATCATAAATGTATGTATAATCAGCAGTCTTGGTCTAAAGTACCTAATTTCTTTGAGATTATGTTTGATTTGATATATCTGTTTCAAATATGTGGTTAGAAGTAGAATGGATTAAAACCAGTGAAAATCACCGTAGGATCTTACGACGAGCCATTTTTCATAAGCGTATGAGGGTCAACATCGATCAGATTAGGGAAGTGGATTTTCTTCGAAGCATGAGCCGTTGTGTGCTACTTTATGTAAATCATTTCACGAAGCTATACCACATGGGAAACTGATTAATTTCTGACCTTAATGGGAAACGTTTTAGAATTTTAATGTGCTCCACATTTCACTAGTAAAAATGTACTTGACAGCGGTAACCGATGGGTCTGTGTTAATAAATTGTGATTGCCTGTAATGATATAACGTATACAGGGTGTTTCCTACATTTCTGGCAAGATTGTAGGAGCATGATATAAAAGTGAAAAAACGAAAAAAATGTTACAGAAAGTTTGTTTATAAACGCAATCGACCTTCCGTATTATTCAGCTGTAAATATGCTGTTCCGCACCTATTCAGGATACATTCAATATTTGCCTATAATATTGCAATAAAGCATTTATAAACAATCTTGATATAACGTTTTTTTCGTATTTTCACTTGTAGATCGTGCTCCTACAATCTCGTCGGAAAAGTAGGAAACAGCTTGTATATACGGCCGCGTCTTCGATCGATTAACTCACAGAATTTATTCATATGGACTCGGAAATAGGATTGACGATGAACTGAAAGTCTTTGCAAAATTATGTACATACACAGATATGCCGACATTTTCTGAATCGTTATACCATTAGAGTTAAAAATAATGTTCAGTTGTTACACGAATATTTGAATGTATGTCCAATTCTAATTTTGTAGTATGAAACATAAATGAAAGTACCGATTTTTGCCTTTCCCAGATATTTTTAAAGGCTACACGTGTATAAAGATCGATAGTGCACACTGTCGCAGTTAATGCACCGAGTTCAACTCCCTGCGCAATGATTCAGCAGTATAATTGTTTCTACAAATAACGGCCGAGTGGTGGAGTGTCCCTGCCAGTTGAACTGTAACCCTAATTGTTTGTATCCTGTCTCGGTGACGATTAAATTCTGATTTAACGCTGAAGGATGCTTTCGCTCTCGAAATTCACGGAGGTCCATTTCCTCTTCTCCCGTGCCATCAGCAGACATTTCCTGAAGTAGGTACTTCAGAGACCTTTTATCACTTAGACTACAGTCTTGCAATCTACCGTCGATTCTTGGAAACTATCGAGGTCCGGCTCCAATTTTTCACTCTGAAAGAAATTTTATGGCTCGAAGCACTATTCGTGCTATTAAATTCAAGTTAATTAAAAGTGAGTTTCATCCATTTCATTCGACGTTGTGGGATCTTAGCGCATTCGTTTGTTTACGGCACACGCTTTTTGATGTAATGCAGTCTCCGAAATGATAACAGTTCTGTGACTAATCATTAGACAGCGGATTTTATGCATTTATAACAAAAATAAGTAGGTATAACTGAAAATAGTAGACATTAGAAGAATTCAAAAATACTATTATATTATTTTCAACATATTAAACATATTAAGAAAAAAAATTAATCTTCATTTGACTCCAGTTTCTTGAAAGTCGAGTAAAATATCTTTTGCATAAAGATCCGCTGTCTGCTAATCATAACCATATGAAAATATTAACTATATCGTTTCAACATTTCACAAAATTATATCTTCTTGCATATCGCTAACTAACTTACTGGAGTCACATTATTACCGATACGTAGTTGGAAGTCAATTCAACAAAAAACCCGATCATAAGATACTCGTGACCTCTTCTTCTATATTCAGTAAACATTGATAAAACCATTGTTAATGCTCAATACAACCATTCGAAGACTCCGTATCTGAAATGGTTGTCATATAACTAAAAGTGGGTAAAAATTTTATCGACAAACTTAACTATCAACATTTTACCTCGATGTAATTCCTCAAAATCGGTGGTCTCTTTCGGAGCGGTTCTTTTGAGCCAGCCAGTACCTAATTGTAAGAAAATTTCCTGGATTACATCGTGTTTAGCAGGGGGGCGGATTAGAATTAGTATCGCAGGAGCTATCATTCCGTTTGCTTGTTCTCCTCTCTCCAGTGTTTACGGTTGACTAGGCTCAAAAGGAATCAATAAAAATAGGATGCGAGGTGCCGCTTCTTCTTCGGCAATAGTGTCACGTTCAGGCCCCGTCTACCACCTCCGCAGGATGTCAATCGCTACCTCTTACGTTGCCAGCCTAGTTACTCGAGCCCCGACTACGGCATATAGATTATGTGCGCCACTCGACTTTACTTCGGCGATTTAACATGCATTAACTTGTAAACTCGCAACTTGCCGTGTACCGGGTAATGCACCATGCCGGCGCCTTTTATGAGACACCACAAATGCATCTACTTACCGGCATCTACGCTCTCGAACACCACGCCCATCTTCCGCCTTGTGTTGCCCTTTCGCACAACGATCGATCCTCTCCCTGTTCCACGCTCGAATATCCCACGATTGTTTAGATCGTCCGTGATACCTTCGACGCCAAACTATTCATTACAATTCATTACAGACTACACTTCATGCAGCACCGTTTTTCATTTTACGGCAACTATCTTCTTTTTTACCACGCTTATATTAGCTTGTCGTGTCGATGTTGTCGTTGTCGTTGTTGTATGCGTCAAATCTTGTAATCGAATTTTAAATCACTCCCGATAAGCTAGAGGCTTGAAACTTTACACATAGCTCGGAACTGAATGACAATGCAATATTAAATAACATTTTTTTAAGACTGTACGTTTAGGAGATAAAAATGTAGGATCTCAGTGGAAATCGAACCCGGATTTCACTGAGTACACTCGGTAGTAAGATCGCATTCAAGGCTCCCTACTCCACTACGCGTTCCCACTCCGACTCATCCCCACTCCACTGACCCACTTCGCACCGAAGGAGCTCAGTGTGGTGTTCCGTTTATTCAGTTCCATTTCGGCCAATTTCGAATTCAATCAGGAGACGCCTTTTCTCGGAGTCATCCCCTTATTCTATCTCGCGTATTTTCATATCTTATACCAGTATTATTATATCTTGCGTTCCATTTAAAAAAGACTAACAAGTAGAAAATAACAAAATACATAGAAAAACTTTTTTAAAACCGAGCTTATTAAAATACACTAAAAAGGAGAAGATTATTTTTTTTATTTCATTTATAGTCACTAATACCTAAAAACATTATTTTCTCCTTTTTAGTGTATTAAATATAAGCGTGGTTTTTAGAAAGTTTTTTAATATATTTTTTCTGGCAGATTTTGTAGTTCACAGTTTCAAGTCAATTTATAATCGTCCGAAACAGAAGTGGTGTGTAATTCTGCAATTTGTCAATGGAAACGTTCAAACAATTAAAAAAAACAAATTATCAGCACCAGGGTACCTGGGTTTGACACAAGGGTTCACCCTGCTGCAGTTCCCGAAATAATGTTGTTATATATTTCATTATATTGGGTAGTTCGTGCTGTTTAAATAAGGTTGTAGAATTAATACACAATAACAAAATGATATTTATAGCTATTTGAAAATATTGCAAGAGAGTTAATGTAAACGCGATTGTTTAATGGTGGAACAACTCACGCTTTCAATTTATACGAATGATTAACTAATCGATGAAGCGAGTTTGCAATATAATTTTGCCACGACAGCTTCCAGTTCCGCCTGCAGAGTGTTTCGATACGTATACCGATATCGCATGATGTATTGCATACAGCCAGATGGTTCCGTTCTTCTGTGGATGCAAGTTTCACTATAATGTCGACTGTGTCATTCCCATAAACGTTTTTATGGTAAGAGCCTGATGAAGCAGCAACTTTCTTGCTGATATTGATGTTCTACCATTATGCGAAGAAAAGCTAAAACTGCAAATGAAATTAACAGCTGTGCACAACAGATGATGTATGAATTTCGGCTTTTCGTGTTTTAGCATAATGTTTTGAACAGTTTCTCCGCCAGGCATGCATTTCGTTATTATTCCTCGAAGATACGGATAAACAGATCGATAAATGGTAATGCGACTAATTTGTTTCGCGTAACGGCACGAGATCTGACTTTTAATCATCTTGTTTACACGTAGCTGGCGTCATTAATGCTGAAGAAAAATGAAATTTAATAGCCTTATTTACGGTACACCGCATCGTCGAGCGTAAATGATTTCGCATCGTGTACTGTCATTTAACCGGCGCGACCGACCGGATAAATTGCATCCCTCGGTAAATTACATTCTCTGACAAATTGAAAGGAACTAGTATAGTGAAAATGAGATAATAATACCTTAAATCAATACCAAAGGGGTGATTAATACCGCGGGCCAGCTAGTCCGCGCGGAAAGTGACGCGAAATTATTGCTTTTTCACGAAACCCATTAATCCGTCAACCACTTGAAACTGTATCACCGTTTCAGGAAAAATGTTATACTCGCCCGTGAATAACAACACGATATGCAAATAAAAAGGCGGCTCGGCCATAAAGCGAATCACGCAACAAATTATATTTGCAAAACGGTATTACGTCACTATTCGGAGAACCTTCAAAAATCAAGCTCGCATCTACAAACTAAGAAATGCATATCAGTTGTTATAATATCTCATCCAGTTTCGTTTCCACCTTAAACTATTTAAAAATATTGTTTTATGTCTCTCTCACACACAAAACACAGGCAAAAAGAGATCTAGTATGAGGATTACATTAGAACATCCGTTTAAGAAAAGTTAATTTCTATCGCAAAAGGGACAGTAGATTGTTACATGAATTTTTGCATCGAAAGAACGTGCATCGAAATGTGTGTAACTACCCGGACAATTTATGAATAAATTGATGCATGGACACAGCTGAAATTAATTGTTTGTACCCGGCCAACAGTAGCTCGATGGTATCAATTTTAACTATGGAAAGTAAAGCTTGCATTAGTTCATCAAGTCGAGCAATTGTTATTTATTGTAAAAATGACGTACCACTACAGCGGAAATGAGTTTTCCCATACGAGGGTAATAATATCGTGAAATGAATTTTTCTCTGAACAATCAAGCTTGCATTCGATTGCCAATCTGAACATCTGTTATTTATTAATAGATAAAGAGGAAATTAATTTTTCTCGGAACATTCGAGCCCGTATTTGCTTACTCAGCTACGCAATTACCATTTATGATTGGACTGACGTATGTATAAACAGAAGGAAAATCAATATTCTGTTAATAACAATCCTTATTTGAATACCTACAATTTCCTACGACGTTCAATAACATGCCTTAACTCTTCCCACAATTTTTCACTTGTTTCAAAAGAATTACACTATACAGGGTGTCCCAAAATTCCTCCGACACCCGAAAATGGGAGGTCCTTTGGGTCATTTGAAGCGACATTTTCCTTTACAAAAATGGCGTCCGCGGCTTTGTTTAGGAGTTATTAACGAAAAACACGGACCAATCAGAGCGCGATCTAGACATGCGATGACACGTTCGGCCAACTGATAGTTGGCGCGTCGGGCCGACTGTGCTAACTCGCGTCTAGGTCGCGCTCTGATTGGTCCGTGTTTTTCGTTAATAACTCCTAAACAAAGCCGCGGATACCATTTTTGGAAAGGAAAATGTCGCTTCAAATGACCCAAGGAACCTCCCATTTTCGGGTGTCGGAGGAATTTTGGGACACCCTGTATAGTAAATTAATTCTTCTAAAATCTGGAAAAACTGCAAGTAGTTTGGTCGAATTTTGGAAGAGTCGGTTTTTGAAGGAGCGTAGTTAATTTTACAATCGCGGTATATTTGCAACGAATTTCTGTTACAATATTGCTGATTAAGAGGAGATGTAGGTGAGAAACGTGTCTAAATCGGATCGGCAACGCTGGAGATACGGCTTGGCCAGTACTCTGCAGGATGGAAGCGCGTGATCTACTTAAAATCTTCTGAATAGCTCCTAAAGGTTTTGCAGCACCTTAATCATCCTCTTTAATGCGAGCGGAATCGTGTGCGCCGTATTGAATGGGAATTCTGAGATACCGCGTCGGAGCTTTTTATCGTGCTCTCGTTGGTTCTCGAGCAGACTCCTGCATAATTCATGGTATAAACAGCGTCAGCGATCCGCGAACTGGACGGGCAAAGATCCGTAATATCGAAGAGACTTCGGCACATAGCAAACTTCCACAGACACCGGAGGACTTCTCAGGTGGTTCCCGACTTTCGAAAAGAGGATTTCCTTCTCCTCCCGCAAAAGACCCAACGATCCGCAAACGATATCCATAACTTTGCCGGGGCTGCAACGCTTTGCATCGCCATCACAATTGTTGGAAACGCTATAACGCTTAACCATTCGTAATCTGTCATTCTTTCGTCGTCCACATAACAAAAACATGAACGTGACTGTGAATTATTTCTGCGGATATTGAAAATGAAATATACCATTGCATACACAGCGAGCGATTGTCTCTATTTTTTATTTAAATATTTTTGTTCATCGTGTTATGTTTGCATGGACGAATACGAAATGTGTGAATTAGTGATGGTTTTATTTCACCGAATTTTTCAGTATAATCATTCGTCATGGAAAGTTCGTTTCGTTTGAACGAAACTCCGCATTCGGATATTGGAAATTGAAAAATGATAGGGAGGAAAAACATTTGCTTGGATTTTCTGCAGCAAAGTATATTTTTCCAGAGATCTATTGAAAGTACGTTTCCATAGAAGCATTATGACATCTCGTCAGATATTCCTATTTATATCTGAGGATCAGGAAAGAATGTCTTGCTCCATTAATGCAGTTTCCAATATCATAACCCGCAGGATTCCCATCGGAGAGTAGAAACTGTCTTCTGTATAGATACAAGTAATGCAACTGTCATTTGAGTAATTGAATTCTGTCAGCGTTCTGACAAATATCGCTGAAATTACCGCATCGACGTGCACGTGCCAAGCTGCAACCTCGCGAGAGTCTGTCTATTCTACAGAAATTTCACTGCCTTTGGGCCCGGTCGTCCTTTGTCATTAATCAGCTAATTTTATCTACCCGTGCGATCTATGGTAACGAAGCCATAATACCCAACGACGGTTCGATCATCAGGCCATAGATCGCAACAATAACGCAAACAGAAATTTATTATACAGTGTTTCTTCATGATAGAAAAACAAGGGTGCAGAAACAACTCGAAAAAGGGAATAGCATTTTCTCCTTCGATTCTTCGTTTTCGAGAAAATCGAGTTTAATCCGCAAACGGTATCCTGAGTTCTTCAGTAACCCCGGTATTGTACTATAATTGGAAATATCAAATTTCTGTAACTTCTTTAGAACATTTGCATTATTTAGAATTAAATTATAAAGGGTGTCTCAAAATTCCGTCAACATCCGGAAATAGGAGGTTCCTGAGATCATTTGAAGGAACAGTTTCCTTTGCAAAAATCGCGTCCGTGATTTCGTTAAGGAGTTATTAGCGAAATACACGGACCAATCAGAATGCGACCTAGCCGCGTGTTAGCACAGCCGGTCCGGCGCGTCAACTGTCAATTGGTCAATTTTGCCAACACGCGTCTAGATCAGGCTCTGATTGGTCCGTGTTTTTCGTTAATAACTCCTTAACAAAGCCGCGGACCCCATTTTTGCGAAGGAAAATGTTGCTTCAAATGATCTCAAGAACCTCCCACTTTCCGATGTTGAAGGACTTGTGAGACACCCAGTATAGTTAAAGGTACCTGAAAATATTTATATAGGTTTTTAGAAAGGTTTTTAGGTGCTTCGTAGTACACAAGGGTTAAAAGCCCGTGCTAATTGAATTTGTGGGCGATCTAAGAATTTAATACGAAACGATCGTGTCTATTTTCCAAACGGTCTGTTCCATCGCTCGACACTTCCGCTGCGAGTTATTTGCAAGCAAGATTGCGCCGGCCGCGCACAATGAAACGTTTTGCTTACGTTCTGAATAATTAAGGGGAACGTTTACCCCCGAAAATTATGTTTCCAGTAGAAGCACTGTGAATAATACTCAAGTGCAAGTGTTCTCGTAAAATAATGGTCACAGCTGTTCGTAAAGCATTAATGAAGTCTGACGACTGAGCACGCTAATGCTGCTCGTGTA
Source organism: Lasioglossum villosulum (assembly GCA_963971365.1). Taxonomy (NCBI): domain Eukaryota; kingdom Metazoa; phylum Arthropoda; class Insecta; order Hymenoptera; family Halictidae; genus Lasioglossum; species Lasioglossum villosulum. Next base: position 9,858,926 of record OZ020498.1, read on the forward strand.
TCCGTTACAGAAAAATGAAAACTGTAAATCACTGGAATTACACCAGGCGAGAATGAAGGAAAGTTTCGTCCCCACGATCGATTCGCCGTGGCTGGAAAAATAAAATCACCTGAAGAACCGAATTGAAAATCATTCTGAAAGGTATCACGTTTGAACCGGCGAAGAGGTAACGGCGTTTTCAAAGGCCTGCTCAAAGCGATTCTTTCGCAAACGTTGCTCCAAGGATTCGAGAAAGGACCCGATTCATAATCCGTATAAACTTTCCGGGGAAACGAGTTCGCTGCAATTTTTGAATATTAATTTTTCAACGCCGCTCCCGGGAGCGGGAAGGTCAAAGCGTGTGTTTTATGAAACTCGCGGAGGCTGGAACCTTTGACCCGAGGAACGCAGCTTGCATCTAACGTGTAACTCGAGTAAACATTGGGTATTACTGTCCCACGGTATGCTTTTAAATCATAGAATATATAAGCAACATTTTAGGCGAAGAGAACCAGTACAAATTTTATTGTATCTTTATAAAATTTATCTCAAATCATTCAAATTACGCTTTCCAACAAATTTCAACTTTTTTATGTTTTCATATAACTGATGGATGGATCTTATAGAGTTTTTTGCGCTGATTCTGTATCTGTCCTTAATTTTCTCCTGCACGCACAGTTTTTGAAAAACATGACTTTGAAAAAAAGAATTATTTTCAACTTTAAACAAATGTTGTGATGTTATTATAATAGATATTGAATTGTTCTTTGCAGCAAAAGATTCTGTAGACTTTCCTGAATACAGTGATATCCATTATTAATACGTTATTAGTATAATAAATTGTATGATATCGGCGCTAGGTTCGATCCTTAATAGAAAAAACAACAAATGTGCAATTATTTACATGCTTCTAACGTTTCGATCCCTATGTGGATCTTTTTTAAAGAGCATGTAAATAATTGCACATTTGTTGTTTTTTCTATTAAGGATCGAACCTAGCGCCGATATCATACAATTTATTATACTATTACTTTTCGATCGAGAGGAATTTATCTATTATTAATACGTTATGATTGTTCAAATATGTTTAAGTAATCATTAAAGACGGAGAGACACTACTTTTGAACCAGATTTTGATATTTTTCAATTTATCTTAAAGAATAAGAGTCCAGCGGAGAATCTGAATATACCACGCGATAGAGCAGACTTTTATTCTATTTTATTTTGTAGTTTATAGGAAAGTCTACAGAAACTTTTGCTGCAAAGAACAATTCAATATCTATTATAATAACATCACAACATTTGTTTAAAGTTGGAAAATAATTTTTTTTTCAAAGTCATGTTTCAAAAAACTGCATGTAGTAGAAAAATTAAGGGCAAATTCGGAATCAGCAGGAAAAACTCTATAAGATCCACCCATCAGTTATATGAAAACATTTTTGATGTTGGACAGTGTTATTAGCTAGATTTAATAAGTGAAAATTGATACTTCAGGATTTAAATGGAGGCACCTGCCAAAAATTTTGAAAAGCACGCGAGGGAGATGTCGTTCCTTTCATGCAACCAATTAGAAGATCGTTATGCCGAAATTAAACGTACGGTCTAAAACAGACGTGGATCGTCGACTTGTTCAGGAGGATCGAACAAAGCAATGACAATAGCATAAGAATGCGATGGCAGTTTCCAACGCCGGTGAACCAGACTGTCGAAGCTAGTCGAGCATCATTATTAAGCTAATAACTCTCTAAACAAAGGAAACTGTCATACTATTATGCTCCACTCGAATATTCTCCAGCAAGTGAAATCGTTCGTTATTGGCGAACTTCGGTCTCTCTGGCTTCTTGCATTCTGCACGCACATGTGAACTTATTTTCGTGTTTCCGTCAGTTTGACGAGTTGCTAGCCTTTCTTTTTGCCAACCGTGAGATTATTTTTCTTAACGTCTTCTTTCGTGTGACATGCGACAGTGCGACTGTTAGGTTTCTGATTACTCTATTGTTTGGTCTGCAGACTGTAGACCAAAATTATCTGAACAACTTTCTGCCGTTGTTTCGTGGAAATATGTTTCGCGTCTTTCGGGTATGAAGTTGCGAATTACTATGCTGACTCTGATTCTCTTGTTTTATAACAATCAGGTATTTCCGAAGGAATTCTATAATCGACTACTAGTACATTTGAACTAGGGTAACTGCACCAGTGAATGAACGGACACCAGTAAATGAACGGACACCAGTAAATGAACGCTTTTGTATATTTCAACAAATTTTAACCCGCACGGCATACTAGCGATAAAATTGTGATTAAAGAGTTAAATAAATAGGAGAATATTGTTTAGTAATTTTGTTCATTCATTGGATTTTGTTCTATCATTGTACAATTACCAGAATGTAGTGTTCATTGACTGGTATTTTTTATATTTTTTATTTAACGTTTAATGAAGAAAAATAATAATAATTTCATTTTATTTGTGTTCATTTATTTTTGACAAATGAAGTATAGGGAGCCATTTGGCATATACGAGATTCCTTTAATTCGCACATTTTTTTGTACATAAAATATCTTCTTGAACAATTTCTTAAATGTTCATTCACTGGTGCAGTTACCCTATTGCCCGTACAAAGGTTCTCGGACTCAGTTCTTTGAAAATGTTTGCACACGTGTATCTTGCATATTTTTCGACTTTTTCCAGATCTTTCATCTCGGTTCCATGACCCGCCCTTAGGCAACACAATGAATTCCCATCTTATCTGCTCAAGATATCGTACCATCGATAAGAAGCTTTCCACCGAGGTCATAAACTTTCTGCAAGCACAAAATTGGATCGGATTAAAACTTAACGCGGATCTCCGCATAATTGTGTTTCCAACAGTCTCCTCTTGTGACAATGAAACCAGCCTTCTTCTAATTACACGATGTTTGCTCTCGCGGAAGGGATTGTTAACAGTTCTTCCAGGGACAGTGGTCTTAAAACGGATAGAATAATATTTCGAAGTTGCAAATCCGTCGTATCTATTCCCATCATTTACTAATCTGTTATTCGAAGAGCGAATTTATCTGAAATAAACGTTGTGATATCTAATGACAGGATCGGTACTTTTTATCGACTGTTATTTAACGATTGTCTATCAAAGTAGCTTTGCCTGGCTCGTCACTATTTCCGGATCGAATTAACACGTGAACTCTTCAGCGATATTTAAAAATCAAGCGCTCCGAATGAACTCTTCAATTTGATTCCATTCCCAGCAAGCTGCTCGCTATTTTTGTTCCAGGTCGTAAGCTATAATCAGATATAATCAGCCTATTATGCGAATTATAATTCCTTAAGGGTTTGAGCTCGCGTTGAAAGCGTCATCATGCCGTCATTTAATTTTTAAAAGCTTGTCGGCTGCATTACAGTCAGAAATGAAATGTAGAAGTTCCCCGAGGGAAAAGTTCGAATCTGCTTTCCATCTACGCGAGGACCAAATTGTCTGATGGAGGATTCGCAGGAAATTCCGCATTGTTATCGACGTTCTATCTGCCGCCGGACGTAACAAGAGGAATTGCTGTAACTTCTCTACAAGGGAAGAATGTCAAAGGCGAGACGAAGTAAGAAAATCGAAATTCTTCATTATTGTGGAAATGTCAAATAGGATTTAGATCGTTCCCGTTAACGTCCGTGCTATCATCGACGGCAGCGTGAATTCTACGGCGCGAATACTTCCGGTCGAACAGTATTGAATTCGTTAAAAGTATTTAACTTTCTCGCACCGTTTCGTTTTCGTCTTCGTTCCAATAATTTCTCAGCCCTTCTACATGCGCGACTTGTCTTGGCATTCGCTGTAACATTGTCCTCTCGAATTACTTCGATTCTTTTATTAGGGAAATAACAGCAGGGTCTCCCACTCTAACCTTCTCCTTCTACAACGGTGTTCCCCCACGACTTGCTAACGTTTCGTCTCTGGTGTCACCCGGTCCAATCGACGAAAGGAGAAAAAATAAGGTATAATAACGTATAATTGTGGAATTGACACTCGTACTTCGCCGCGAACGAAGTAAAAGAAAGGGTAACTCTCGAAGAGATATATCCTACGATTAATAAGGCGAGGTAAAGCGAAATGAGGTGCTCGTAGCTAACGACAACTTTTTTATTAGCATTGTTTCAGTGGCTCATCGGGCACGGATAGTGAGTCTTATCGGCGCATCGTGGAAGGTATCGATTGGGTTTCTGGTGAATTGTCTATCGAATGGTTTACTTATCGGCGTATCGATTCAGGTATCGATTCAGAAATCGATTGAGGTGTGGGTTGAGGTATTGATTATGTTTCAGATGTTTTCTACTTATCGGATGGTTACACTAGCATGCGCGTGTCACAATGTCACCTGACTAACAGAGAGAGAGAGAGGGTATCTGTTTTCTCCTCAATCCGAGTTAGTTTCCCTGATGTCACAACGCTTAACAACAGGGATTTTTTAAAAGTTTGTAAGCGACAGAGATAACTTGATTTTGATACTTTATTTGCTCGAAGACTATTAATAGGATTATTAATTTAAAAATATTGACGCTTTGCCTGAAGCAAAAATCTCGAGAAATCCAATGCGTTTGAACGAATGTGTCACGAGATTCCTCGGAAGGCGTAATTAGGGGAATGTTCTACTTCAGAAATAACTCGTGTAGTGCGAAACACAATCTTGCTTTGTTGGTTATTGATTATCAGCGGAACGATGCACGTGTACCTCGCTTCGATCCGCTTTATCACGAGGTCGCAGGCGCATTATGTAGATTGTTATGCTCTTAATTATGAGCCTGGGGTGGAGACACCTTATCCACTGTCAACCAACCTGCATCTTACGTAGCATTGATACATTTTGAAACCCTGGAAAAGCCAGAGCGTGCACTCGCACTCGCCAGTTAGACAATATTTATGCAAGCGGTGACTCATACAGTCTTTAAAAATGGTAGCTAAAAATGTCTTCATACGTTTTTTAATAAAAAATAAATCATCTCTATTTACAGAATAATTTTTATTTTATTAATTGTGTCTGTGTTTCTCTTTTACTTTTCGATAATTTCTATTGGCACTTTCTACAACACTTTTTAACGTTCCTTAAACTTACTACATCCGCTTTACTATAAACTAAACAAATTTGCCTGTTGTTTGTACTTTCTGAAAACTGTCTGGCACCCTACGTATTTCTTTACCGATACGGTTGACTATAGCGTTCCTGTTTTCTTATATCTTACAGGTCGTCCACGGCGTTCACGTGGATCCTGCACACGAAGTGAGAAAACGTAGCATCAGCCAACCACTTCGGATCCTCTTATCATACGACGAGAGCGTCTTCAGGTAAACTTGAGTTTTTTATAATCAAAAATATCGTAACATGGTAGAACAGCATTTTCAAATTATTTTTCCTAAACGAAACCGACACAAGCTCGCGCGTTCTATTTTACGAGAATATAAACTTGAATATTTACATATTCACACCACGGATATATAAAATTTTCATTTCGCATAATACATTCGATTTACTCGACGCTCTAACATAGGAGAGAGTTAATTGGAAATATTTTTCTTTCTCAGAAAATACACGGTGGGTCAACAGTGGGACTCTCCCCTATTATGCGTGATTAAAAATGTGTCATAAAAAATGGAAAAATGTTAAAGAAACTGCTAGTTTCCTCATTTCGTTCAACAGCATTGTTCTTGTTTCTAATAAATACAATAACATGACGGCATCGCGTTATCTAGTACCATCTGTACGCGTTTCTTGTTACTTACGACTTATAATTATCCCGTGCATGTACCGGAGTCGACAATATGCAGCAATTTGGCTCGAATTTCATTCGTGTTATGCCAGCACTATCGCCGAGGATGTCGGGGAATTTGCTGGACTGCTATTGTTGCCAAAACTTCCCCTTGTTTTTACGTAAAACCCTGTGTTTTCCACCTGCAGCGTGACATTGCGAATATTACTTATAACGATGATTTTCCACTTGCCTGGAGCGAAGAGAAAATCTGTCTCCACGCTTAACCTACACAATCGTAATGATACTTGCTTCGCAATAGCTGTGCTGGATCAATTTCGATTACCTTGATCTGAAAAAATTACTAGTCCGCGAATTTGATGCATTTATGACAAACATGAATACGGGCGAGATTTAAAGGAGTAAAAAGATTTGCATTAAAGTATGGTGTACGAGTACTAAAACTGAATTAAACAATGTAGGATAACTGCACCAGTGAATGAACATTTAAGAAATTGTTCAAGAAGATATTTTATTTTTAAAAAAACTATGTGAATTAAAGGAATCTCATATATGCCAAATAGCTCCCTATACTTCATTTGTCAAAAATAAATGAACACAAATCCAATGAAATTATTATTATTCTTCTTTATTAAACGTTAAATCAAAAATATGAAAAATACCAGTCAATGAACACTACATTCTAGTAATTGAATAATGCTAGTCCAATCAATGAACAAAATTACTAAACAATATTCTCCTATTTATTTAACTCTTTAATCACAATTTTATCGCTAGTATGCCGTCCGGGTTAAAATTTGTTGAAATATACAAAAGCGTTCGTTTACTGGTGCCCGTTCATTCACTGGTGCAGTTACCCTAGAATGAAAAATACTAAAAATACTATACTGCTTATTTCGTTATTTTCTATTTTATTCACATTGCGATAATGCGAAATAATAAAGAAGAGAAAATTTAGTTCAGAATACTATTTTTGAAGTTTCATAAACTTCGCCATAGAAATGCTCGGAGCGTTAATATAGGAACGGTACGAATTTTTCTTTTTGGTAGATACGAGAATAATTCTTTCCGAGCGTTCTCTGTTCGGGATCGCGTGTCATATTTCAATTTCATCAAAACGCGCGACACCGTTCCCAAAAAGTGGTCCGTTTCTCGTGAAAAATGACCTTGGAGCCAGTCCGCTGCTATTATCCCAGTTTGACACAACTATATCGCCGGGAAAGGTGTGCCCTTTCGCTCGCTCTCGTGACCTGTTTCAGTTGCAGTGTTCGCTATTATCTAAACTGTGATCACGGACTCCCTCGTTACATGTTCGCATCCAGGATCCGTGCTTTTGCCGCAGTGAATTTAAAATGGAATATATTAAAAGCGAATTGCCCGGAGGTGTGAAATGTGCGAAACTATAAACGAACCATAAACATGCATATTAGCATTTTTTTCTGCGATATCGTCCAACTAAACCTTTGACGCTGGCGTTATGTCGGCGTTGCATTTCACCCGCCATTTTTATTCTGCACGCTAACCTGACTCTTCAAAAAATCATTGTAACTTCTAACTAATTATTTATTCAACAAGTGTCGATATATGTAAGAGTCGATGTCCAATCAATTAAGTGAGAAATCGCACTTTCAACATTGAATTTCTCGTAAGGACTAATGTTGGAGGTGCACGAAAATTGTCGATACTCGAACTTCGCTAATGTAACTTCGTGCAAAAAATATTCCAACATCCAACCTTCGGTCTTTCGAAAGGATGACTCTCACTCCCAAACTACTACGACACTTTTGAATGGAGTTTTCTTGAAAATCCTTTTCTTGTAGTAAAATAGAATGAGGAACGGAAGCTGCGTTTCTTCCTTTGCAATTTTACGAACTCAAACAACTCTACGGAGTATGAAAAACTTTTTTCCACAGTGGTCACACGTGGGACAAGAGCAGAGTCGTTTGAATTCGTAATATGAGAAAAGTAAAAAAGCAACTTTGGTTTCCGTACTCGTTTCGGTGTAATCTTTCCGGGAAAAATATTTGAATATCCTCACAGTCGTTAGAGCTTTTAAAATCATAGATAATAAATAACCTTTTCAAATCATAGATAATAAATAACCTTTTAAAATCATAGATAATAAATAACCTTTTAAAAACCGTACATTTTGTGAGGATGTTCGACCAGATACTTTGCCCTTCGAAACAAATACAGGCAGAACGCTGCAAAATATTTATAGGTGAAGTTACGAGAGCTCAATTTGTTAGTTGTGACCTTTCGCTTGTTTAACTTCCTGGAACGGTGTATTTTAATAGAATTCCTTTCAGTACACGTTTTCCATTATTGAACACCGGTTCATCCTGTATACTCAACAATTTATCGAATACTTCCCCTTTAATGCAATTCGCAGCCTCGATCAATTTTTATATTAAAATTTTTAAGGCATCTTCGGACATACGAATAGCGTTAGAATATTTTCGGTCTGGTTTTGAAACTTCGATTCGTAAGATCGGAAGTTCACGAGCGTTTCGCGCGCTGCCCTTTCCACCTAGCATTTACATTGTTGCTATGCTCGGGTTCATAAGGTTTGGCCACGTGCATACTTTGGCCTTTATAATATAGACCAACAGGCACCCGAAGGAGCACGTTTTCCGACTTCGCCTGTAAGATAACCGATTAGCGACTGTTCAAACTTAGACAGTATATAGTTGTGCAGCTTATACACCGCTTCTCCGCGTGTATGCACATTTCGTGCATAACTAGCAGATGTTACGAGAACGGAACTATGTGTAAACAAGCTGTACAACAGAGATCACTCGTTCATTATCTTGAACCTGACAAAATTACACGACCACGTGCATGGACGGTAATTTTTCCAAGAAGTAAAATATTCGATCTCACTGAATCTTCATTCCTCGCAACAGAATGAGCGAATGCAACATTTAGCTGCCGAGATAAAAATTCCAACGTGCAGCTTGTTCTCGGGAAGATGAAAACGGAGAATTTCTTTTTCATTTATTTCACGTCGCCGTCAACTCTTTGTTAAGGATATTTCGCGACGGGACTTAATAATGGTAGAATCGAGGGTTGAATTCGTTTAATTAATAAATGCGTAAAATCCGCAGTCTGAACAGTTATCGGTGGAAGTTCGGCATCGTTCTTCGGTCAACTGGATAGAAGTAGTGTCGGCCAATATCAATTTGCGCAGTGTCTAAGTAGATTTATACGTACACATCGGTACATTTATTCAATATTGGGATCCATCCGGAACAGATACAAACATTTGGCATGGTTCCACTCGAGCCCCGGCATTGCATGGACCCTTTACAAATATCGTGAACGGTCACAGGTGAATTCGAAATTGAATAAGGCGACGTCACTCTCGAAACGAACCGTACACACGAATGGAGCCCGCGGTTCGTCTGGCACGTGGCCAAGTTTTTCGGCCGACGGGCTCGACGGGAATTTTAACGCTTTCTGTTCCATTGGATGCTGCTATCACCGATCTCCTGGGAGACATCGCCCGAACGTGCAAATACCGACGATATCGATGGATCCGGCTTCGCCGGTTAATTCTCCGGCATCGAGTTCTTTCTCCTATTTCTCTCTCTTTTTTTTTAATTCGCTGTATATGAGCGACACGGGATTAATTATCGATAACGAGGAAACACAATTAATTACCGGGGACAGTCCGATCGGCTGGAATGGAAGTTACAGTTCCCGATCAGCTGGAATGAAAATCTCACTTTATTAGGGCGTGTGATCAATGGAACGTATTCCGCGAATCAATTTCGCTACGTATTAAGGTGAAGGTACCAGTAGTTGACCATGAACGAGTAGTTGACCATTTTATAGAAAAACATAAAAAATAAGATTTTTATAAGCTGTACACTTTTGATGGAAGTGAACCTCGGATGCCATACCATGTGTTGGTTAAATTTCTCTAATACTATTCTCTATTGACTTGCAACACCTACTCTGTTCCTCAATTAAACTTTTTATGGAATTGATTTGTTTTATTTCTTATTTCATTCTTTAATTGTAATTTGGGCTGAAAATTGTTGAAACTAAATGATAGTAACATGGCTCCCAACATTATTGCTTTAACCCTCTTCCTAGTATAAGTGGTCAACTACTAACGAATAGGAGGTCAATTACTAGATTTTTCATTTTCATGAGTGGTCAACTTCTGAAGCAATTAATAAATTTCTAAATAAGTTTGTTAAATTTGTATAAGGAAACTTTTTTAAAAAAGTGGCCTTGGTACATAATTTAGAAGACTTAAAGAGTGTCTTCAGACATCGACTCTCGCTATTTAATGACTGAGTAAATGGTTACTATTGTTCGCGTGGAAAACTTCTCTTAACTGGTCAACTACTAGTACCTTTACCTTAAGACATTGCTGCGCGTGAACACCTCGACAAACAGTTTCCAACCGAGCGCGATCGTGCGAATTACCACTTGTCTTTTAAAAGAGGGTACCTGAAACAGCATATGTTGTTTGGTTAAAATATATTCATTAGTGAAATGTTTTTGTTTAATGTCACAATTAAAAATCCGACATTCCATACGCGAGAACCTCATAGTTGTTTCCTATACTACCATGTTGCCAGTCTGAAGTGAACACGACCGCGGTGGACAGCTTTTATGATGATTAGTATGTACGTGTTGTTTCTTTGGAAAAACAAGCTAGAGAAACACCGAAACTTTTCTATAAAACTTATGGCAACGTTAATTTGGTCTAATATGAAGTAAATACGCCAAAAACATGCAAGAATCTTCAACAATCTAGTAGTATATTCTTGTATTTTTTAGTATATTGTATAATATATTATTTTATCATATATGCTAGTATATTGTAGTGTATTTTTGTATATTCTTGAATATTCTTATATACTCTAGTTTAGTCAAAATTACATTCAAGAAAATTTCGTTTTTTGAACTACTTCGGTCTCTTCATTACGGTGTGGTATGCACCACGGTGAGATGACGCGTCCGGTTCGTCTCCTTTTAAGATAAAGTCAAATGATTCCCACAACTTCCATTTTCTTCGCATAGTGTTTTCTACGGGACAATGGACAAAAACATTGAATATTTTTCACTTATCTGCATCAGATCAGACCAATTAAACATTGCCATAAGTTGCACTGTTGTATCAGTCTATGCATAAAAAGAGTGTGTTTGTTGATTAGCTTCGTGCCATTCGTCCATATATCAAGACGAAGAAAACGTGTTCGTGTAGCAATCTCTGCCGTGGCACATTCACCTTGACATCTCGATAAAAAGCTGACCTTGGGAAAACATTCTTCTACGGTTACGCGAGATCGTTGCAACAGTTCGTTTAGATTTCTTGGATTTTTTCGGTGTTTCCTCCGAACGAATTCGTTTGAGTAATTCAATAGAAACGCATGGAAAATCAGTTGGATGGTATTTAAGGGGTTGTTTACGGGTAAATAAGGTGCCCCATGAGTAGAAGAATCATGGTAAACACAGTTTAGAAACTTGTGGACTAATGCTCTCGAAGTTTTGCCTCTCGGAGCCGTTGAACTTCCGGTTCGGAGGTTGAGAGTTACTTCGCGGAGATTCCAACCGTCATAAAACCTATTCGAGGCGGAACATATTCTATTCACGACACGCCATGCCGCGAGTTCACCCGAGAATTTACGACAACGGCTCTTAACATGAAACCCGTAGAGCGATCCGTCATTAAGTTATGTTATAGTTGTTTTAACTATTGGCATTTGCGTGGCGTTTAATTTTCGTCGAGCACGTGCGTGGACACGCGAAGCATCAAAGACAAGAATGTTTATCAGTTGTTGAGGTCCGAGATTTGCGTAAAATAGGATACTAGACTATCCAAGGGTTTTTTTCGAACCAGGCTTTACTGTAATTGTTAGGTTTGTTTTATACAATATACACAAAACGAGGGTGTATCCGAGTCACCACATTTCGTGTATATTATACCACGTAATTCCTTTCTCAATTGTATATAATATCCACACGCCACGGAGACCATTGATATTCATTTTTTTAAAACGAATCTGGATTTAGAACTTTTTGCCAGTGTTCATAATTCCATCTTCCCGCTTTCTGTTGCATAAAACCTCGACAGGTGCATTTTGCAGGTCTCCCGGGAATCAAAGTTTTTATCATCGCGCGGGTTTTGCGAGGATTTAGCAAATAATCTGTAGGTGCGAGATGACGCGAATACGGAGGGTAGAATATGAAGTTAATTTAAAGTGGAACGAGTCGTTGTTATGATATTAAGTGAACATTTTTATTATTTTACATTGAATATTCATCTGAATAATTTTAATAAATTGATCACATTCAAACTCTTCTAACTCTTTTGCTGTTAGTGTTTATATTTCTTTACACTATGAAAAATAAAGGAATTTTATAATCTAGTAACAGATACAAAGATTCTCAACATATGAATTTTGATGTCATTAAATAGATAATTATTTTTGTAATTTTCCTAGTTTACAATTATTTTTTACTGCTTTTTGTTACCGTATAATCCGCAGCGTAGCAACGAGCACGACAAATCTTGACATTTCACTTCTAATTTCATTAAAAATATTCTCTCTCAAAGAAGCGCCATAATTGCAACCCCGTAAAATATTGCAAAGTATCGCGGCCGTGCTGGTGTGTGGTCGCCGGTGAACGTTGCACTGTGACGGTGATGCTATCTCCATTTAAATGGCCGTTCTATACGCCCACTGTTGACATCACGGGGACCGTTCTACTTACTGTTTGCCAGTTATAATGAAATGCAGAATATGTGGTCGTTATGGTCGTGCTAGAGGACGTTGTTACCGGAATTATATTTCCGCTAGCATGCAGTGCGTTATTAGCAGTTCTAGGGATTTGCGTTCTACTGGCACTCTTCTACGAATCTTGATAACAATACTTCTCGTTTAACGCACGCGATACCTGCACCGTTTCGATGTACCTACGAATAAACGACGGCATTTGCGAACGATATGCAACGAACTCGTTTCAAAGAATGCAACACTCGTGACCAATAACGCTAATCTCGAAAAAATACGGGGCCACAATGTTCATAACGAACTATCGTACTCCGAGTTTCGAGAAATCAGAATTGAATCAAGGAAAGAAGTATTTTTTCGATACTCTTTCTACTTCATCGAAAATATCCCTGTTGAAGTTCAAGTCTGCGTCAAAAATAATTTGGCGAAAAGAGAAATGGATATATTAACTACAATTTTCTTTCTATTTTTCGAAGGTATAATCATGACAAAGTGAACACGTGCCTGGCAAACATTTCGAACAAAGTTAATTAACTCTCTTGAGGATAGCATCAACCTCGATCAATCCTTCTGGATTCATAGAATTTTCAAACAGTATGATGATTGCGTTACAGAAAGGAAAATGTAATGAAAAAATGGACCCGAAAGGGACCTCAGAAATGTGGCACGATTAATAAAACTGAAAGCATTTCTTTCTGTTCGTTTTTCAGAACATTTTAATAATATAATTACTATAATGTATAACATTCTACAAAATTGGATTGAATTCGCGTCTTTACGCAAATAAAAAAAATGATTGCACTTAAATAGCAATGCAAATGGTTTCATTGAATAATATTTAATATTTATTCTCCATCGTCGTGGTAAATCGAAAATTAGTGAGATAATTTAATTTAACTCCACAAATGGTTATAGCTATAATTACCTGCTTTACACGAGAATCTCTCTTTAATTTCCTGAAATATATTTTTCCCGAAAAAGGAGCGTCGAAGTATGGAGCCGTTTGCGAAACTATCGGAATTCCAGGACAGGCATTAACCAATTCAGGAACATAAGTCGATGTTTAGTTACGGGACGTGAGAAAGTCGTTACCGTGGCCAACCGTTTGTGAAATATCACTGCATCCGATGTTTTTCAGAGACTGCAGCTTTTCGTAGAGCAGCGCAGGCGGCGGTGTCGGCGCTGGTTGCAACAGCATCAAAGGGTTGTCCTAATTGGTCGTTTACATTTTCGCGTGTAAATTGTACATTGCCCATGGATCCCTCTCTCACCCTTCGCCGTCCCTTCGCGCTCCATTCCACCGCCTCAGCCTTCGTTTCGGTCAATGTTTGCCCTGGCGCAATGGTAAGCTGCAACCGTACGGTTTTAGTTGAAATGCCTCGGAGCGGCGCTGCATCGTCCACGTAAATTCACCGGCACCCCGTACACGATCGTAAATTAACCATAATATTCATATATGCTTATCGACACTGTTAATTACATCACACTAATGGCTCTAAGGGCTGAATCTATAGCTTTGGAACGGTCGACGTTTGCCAACGAGTCCGCCAGGAAATCGACAGGTCGAAATGTATTAGGTTGTTCCACGCGAAATTACCGATCTTTAATATTAGATCGTTCAGCACATTCTGCGCGCTGCCTAGCTCTGGGGGCTGCCGTCTTTTGATTTCACGAATTCTGAAAGAAAACCATTCTGGAATTAGTGAGCACCGTATAGAAGAACATTTCGCTCATCTTGAATTTGTTTAAAACTGCAGAGATTGATCGAAGCAATTGATCGAGGCAGTTTCGATGGTAATATCGTACATGTCTCAAACACGATCGATGATTTTTATTATAATAGTCATGCTATCGGCAGGGACCAACCAACGCGTCTGCTCATGGCTGTCCGTTTCTACTTAGCGTATATATATAACGCAAGCTCGACGAATTCTCAAGCTTAGATTTCTTGAACATTTAGTCTCGCATGAATACTGTTATTGTACACTTATTTTTTCACTGCGCCATGGATAATGACAGTTCCGAATTACACGTGGAAATATTTTCTGTAGTCTGTATGCATTACTCTATTCTTGAATTTGCTACTGTACAAACCTTCGACTGTATGAACACCGTACGCACATGTAATATTCACTTTAAACTAACAAGAACGTAAACCAAACATACAATATTTGTTTGCCTTCGATATTTCGTATGGACGAGTCCACAGTAACATCGCCTACATAAATTTGCTATCACTGGGATGTTTATGAATGCACCTGTGACGAGAACTCAAATAATTTAAATAAATGAACTCGCATTAACATCGAACAAATAATACTTTTTGATCCAGATATTGATTCTACTGCGTTTGCAATTCCATCAACCCGAATAAATCATCTTAAGGATATCATCGTGCTTTCCCTTTTATATATTCATTCTGCTATACATTTACAAAATAATTTCTTTTGCTTGAGATGTTATTTATACTACATTCAGGACACAGTCAGCTCCAATGAATCCATCCGCTTTAAGATAAATAAATCACAATTCCTTTCACTTAAGACATTAATATTCTACCATGTTCAGGACTTCATTAATTTTAATAAATCAACCCCAGCTTAAGGTTAAGTAACTCATAATTATTTTCGCTTTGAATATTAATCCGGCTACATCCCGGGCGTAATTAATTTCAATAAATCACTTAGAGCTAAACAGAACGTAATTCTTTCCGCTTTAAATACTAGATAATAGAATCGAGTATTGCAGAACGAACTGTTACAGAAGTCCGCCGGAAACCCGATGCCCTATTTTCCGTGCAATTAATGGGGCTATCAGATATAACCGAAACTGGACTCGTTAGTTATTGTAATTACAGTAATTTGTATTATTTCCAATATTTCCAACTGTTTTTGATTAATTCCCCGCATCCGTATGCAGTCATTTATTCCATCTGGTGCCCACACGCACGTGTTCCCGAATCCGCTCCGGGCTAAAAACGGCGTAAATCGGATTGTGCTCTCTATCCCATTTTAATCGGTCGATATTGTACATTATTTATTTTTCGGATTCGTTAATCAGTCGATGCATGATAGATTAACTCCTTCGGTAACACGGAACGGTATTGGTTTGACGATAAGCGAGCATTAATGCCGCCAATATTTTTCGAAGTTTAAATTTAATTATCGGACGTGTGCACTTCATTCTCCCCGTGCCAAAATACAAATGGCGTTCCAGTATGGCATAATTGATATTTTCCACCCGCGTGGAATTGTTCGGAAGCTCGGAATGCAATCGTCGAATTCCGCGGATTTTTCAATCGCGGAAAAGCACCATTCGCAAGAGTGAAATCGCGTACAAGTGAACTTTGATCATCTTAAATTCATACGTACGCCGAATAGCGTATATGGTTTTTAAGTGCATCCCTTTGTTTCACTGTTTAACTCTGCAATGGTATCTCGGAGTCTCTCATGAACCGAACAAAAATTTTTCTACCGCGCATCTACAGCAAATGTTTCTTTAGGTTTGTAAAATTTGTGTTTTCGGTCTTAAATTGCACACTCGAAAAATATGTGTGAAGCCTGAAATACTTTATAGTATGACCGAACCACTCGAGGATTAATAACAATCGGAATTTTCTTCAAAGAAATGAATGCTTGTTATAAAAAATAGTCACGCAAATAAGAAATCATTTCCTTCAACGAAGTGTTAATTAACTTCCTTAGGCGCAGCATTAATTATACACCCTCGATAAATATTCATGCGTTCGTGGAATTTTTAAATCCACATTTTCCCGGGGGTAATGCGAAGTTGTCACGGTTCAATAAATTTTTACGCTATCAAGATCCACTGGTACAGTTCTCCTCGGCTGGTCGTTGCTCGCATGACGCTGAAATTATAGTACGTCTTCCTACATGTGCCTAACTGGGTCAATTTATTACTAGGAATGCTAGTGCATTCTTCGCTGCGATTCTCTATTTTTTCTTTGGTGCCACTGCCGTTTTATTTCCTCGTATGGATTCAAGGGAGTGTAACATTGAAATAACATTAACATTAATGGTGAAATTAAAAAAAATTGATACCAGTCTTTCTCTCTCTCTCCCTCTTTCTCTCTGCGTTGGTTATTCATTTTTCGCTGATAATGCAAGGAAATTGCTATTCTCGGGCGCATCTATTCTTCGAAATAATGACGAAACTGCACCAAGACCGCGTAATGGCGCATATTGTGCATGATCGCATAGCATGCGTGCCCGTACACCTGATTCTCATGCCATTCAACTTGACTTTTGCAGTGTAGCTACTTTCACTTCATTGAAACGTAGCCTAGAAAGCGTAGTATGGTGTCACTTGTATTACGAAAGCGAGGGTAACACCTGCATATACAATGTATGTAGGCTGCAATCATTGACACATCGATTTATCTTTAATATTCATTATATTATCTGTTTATTAATAATATTTACTATATCCTGCGTATAATTGTATTGGCGCTTATTCTAACGTGTAGAATAAACGTTGTTAGCATGAAACGTCTCATGTTTGTAACAAATGTTGATCGTAACAAATACAGAAACATGGAACAGTAATGAACTATCGCTTATTAAGATTTTTAATAGAAGATTCTTATTTGATTGTTTCTTACAGGAAACTCAGAAACTATTTACTATGCATAATGCACTCGCAAATCGTATAACAAATAGTACTTTTCTTTTCCTAGTTCAACACATTATATTATCTTCAGTATTGAACCGATCAATACCTATTTTGTACCATTTATACCGCGTTTCAAATTAACATTGTTTCCCTGTTGCTACGTTCGAATGTTTGGCAAGTCCGCTGTACAGCACAATATGTATTCATTTTATACTGTGTAATCCATAGTTGAACGGACGAAGATGTTCCACAGCTGTGTATAAATCAATAGTAGTACGCGCAATGTCGTTAATCGCAATATCGCATGATAAATAGCATGTTTCATTCCCTCCTCCGTTATTTATACAAGTACGGCATGCAGTCTTCCAATATGATAGACGATATATTGTCCGAGCTTGTCAAAATTATCGAATGGAATTATTAATCGGCCGTACGTCATCCGCGGTGACACGAGGATGAATGTCTTGGTGCAACGTGCAATTTTTCTAGCGTTAGCCTAACATTACAATCGATTTCTTTCGTCTTCGAAAGCACTGAAATTTTGTACGGTTCGGGACTCTGATTTATTGGAGAAATAGCTGGCAAGAAATTTGTTAGAGAATACTCGAGTTACGCGGATTCAGAAGTTCGTATCGGAGCATTACTTACCACGAAATCAGTATCGAAATCTTAGGAAGTGCTCCAAGTTCGATTGGAGTCTCCAGTCTCTGCGCCCCGGTCGGGGAGGGCTCTAATTAAATCCATTATTTTATAGAGAACTTCGAAGTTGGACCAACAGGAAGTAAAATGCGTAATTAGCGCCCGGAACGTATCAGTGAACTCGAAGATCCAGTCACTGATATTACCGCCAGTCTTCCTTACCAGTAATTAATTTCTACTTAGACGAGGATCGCAATGAACCGTAATTATATGTAAGAAACCGAGCTTCTGCGTTTCCTTTTTAAACGAACGCTTCATGGGAAACCTGTTGGACAGCGTTCCGTAATTTCTTTTTTCGAATAATTATTCCGAGAGATTATCATCAATTACATTCGAAAACGAGCCAATATTTTCATTTCAAGTAACAATCCTAAAACAATCTTGTCAACTGCGCTGCATTAGAAAAAACATCGTTTATTTCACATTCATTCAACGATAGAACAAAATATGGACTCGACTTTAACGTTGTGAGAAATTCTTCTCCAAGACGCTATTCCTTTCTATTTCGTTCTACCGGAATAATTGGTAATTAAAAAATACGTTCCGATAATAACGTAAGTTTCATAAGTTTCCATCAGAGCAGATAACGAAAGGTTCCAGCTTCGATACAACTTATTCACAGTTCGAAACTCGTTTGTGTTCCTGTTGTGCAGCCGTGTTTAAATAAATCTATCCTAACCTAGTTTCCAGTCTTATTATGCAGTTTCCGAAATGTCTGCTCCACGAGAATTCGCAATATCTTTTTCTCCTGAATTAATTATTGAAATCCTACAGCCTCGTCGTGTATCCACATAAGTTTTTAATTCGAGCGTCGAGCTTGACGTCACAGCGAATGAGCGATGTTCCGCAGCCGGGCGGGCGTTTGATGCGTTTTTTGCGAAAAATATGAGGCTTGCAATCGCATTAGCGACGGGGAACAGACAAAACGAAACACAGAGGCTGCATTCGGGTGTCGGTTCTGTAACGGAAGTGCATGGGGGACGTCGATAATGGCGGCGCATCGATCAACGTCCCTTGATCCTTTTTAATGCTAACCCTCGGCAAACAAACGGGCAAAATATCGCGCGACCAGTGCACATGTCGGGGCCGAAATTAATGCACACGATATCGTGGCCGCGCGGCCGTACGTTCATTTGTCAGAATTTCTATATGCATGTAAAAATCGCAGAACTTTGGAACGAACGGTCACCGTGTGCAGTCTGCTTCGAGCCGAATCAGCGAAATTGTCGTTGCAGACACCTGCGGCAGGATCGGGCATACATATCTCTCTCTCTCTTTCTCTCTTTCCTTCTCTCTCGCTTTGTCTATGTGTGCGTACGTGTATATATCTGTGCATGTATGGTACGTGGGTACACAAACGTTCCTCTTGAATATTCATCCGAATACATTATTCCCGGCAACTTACTTCGACATTTAAATAAGTCAACGAATCGCACGCCGCCCCGAACCGTCATCATTCGACGCAGACGCGCGAAACTGGCCCAACTAAAAATTAAACGCTTCCCGGTGGAACTTATCCGCGGTCGTGCTTGCTCTGATCAAGTCGCGAACGAAGTTTGAAGGTTCCTAATGCGATCTTCCTTCGAACAAATCGTAAATCCGACTCTTTACGGCCGATATCTTGGAGGGTCGAAGCGAAGCACCTTCTCTTGTTACGATTATGAGCGAAGACGTTCCGGTGTATTGAAATGGAATGTGATAAGTAGACTGTACAACTTTATGCAAAAGTGTCTGCATCAACTGCGAGATACGGTAGCCATTTAGAAGTTTATTTCTTTATTTAATAATCGTGGAAAATTGTACATCGACATTCTTGTATTCTTTTAACCTTTTTATTGTTTGAAATTCCACGAACAATATAAATTCATAAAAAACAATTATTTAATTGCACTTGATGTTCGTAAGTTTCAGACATGAATTTGTTAATTTAACTGTCGGATTCAGGACTGGATTGAATCACTTTTCAATGGGTTGTTTCTGTTAAAAATTGTGTCATGAATGGTGTGACAAATGCGAGGTAATAAGTGTAAAAGTGCTTCGCACGACGTATACGATTGTGACATTAACAATGTTCATATAGAAGTAGAATGAAATTATATTCTGTAGAATATGCATGAACGAAATTGTGAATCACTGTGTTGCATTTACATACGTTCGCTTGGACCATTATTACAGTATATTGTATTCGCTGTGTTGCGGATATTTACGGAAATGAAGTAACATTAGTTGTTAATTTAAAAAAGAGATGGTCGCACTACATTAGAAATAATTGCAACAGTAATATAAACGAACCGCCGTAATCTGAACGGTCACTACTGGAAATTAAAAAATCAATTAAAAAAATGTATGTTAAATGAACAAATTATTTTCAACCTGTAGTAATTAAATACGATACGTAAAGTAATATATTGAACATCGAACTACTTGAAGTAATTTTCTTAATGGAATCGAACCCATCAGATTAAAATTGAAATCCATCAAATAAAAGTCATAAAAATCGATTTGTCCAAATACAACAAATGAATTTCGGATTGTTTGTAATTCGATGAAATATATAATCACTAGCACAAGTTACAAAATCAACGTAGCACCGCGAACGAAAAGCTCATTCAACGTCTGTCCAATTCGTGTAATTGATGTCCACGGACGCAAACACGTATATTTTGGCAACCGTGGATGATGTAACAGGGTGCGGAAGCCGTTGCTAAAATTTTCGTAAGATCATCACAGCGTTCAAGTTCCCGTTGATCACGGTGAAACGGGCCAAACCGGCCGTTGTTTACGCGGTAATGTTTTACTTTTACTCGTATTTGATTACGGCCGGCGATTCCACGAGACGTGGCCAGTCGACCGCGATGCAAATGATGCACTCTCCAGAATTAAAGTGTTTGCAGCTACACCTGCACCCGAATGCAACGGCGCGGAAGGGACGACGCAACGCGCTACTCTTTGCTGGACGAGTACGTCCTGCACAGTTCAGGCGCTCGTTTCATTTTCCATTTGTTAAATTTCTCTCCTCTGCCTGCTGTTTTTGCCTTCTTTTTTACTCTCGCTCTCCGTCGCTCTCCCGCTCTCTGTCTCTCTCTTTCCACGCGATGATCGATGCTTCTGCACGGTGTCTCATTTATTGCGCCTGCACTTCTGGCCGTTTTATCTTCGGCTGTTTTTCTCGTAGCGTTCATCGTCGCGCTTGTTACTACAGGAATCATCAACGAAAATGATTTATCTCCGCTTCTCTTATTACGCGTATCCACTATTTAATATTGTCTTCGTAACATCACCAGCAGGCATGTTCACTCAGTTTCCAAATTCAGTTTGCTGGGATTTTTTTAAACTGAAATGCAGTTGAATAATTCTTTTGCTAAACTTTGAAAGAAATTATTTGATCGCTTAATTTCTTGATTTATGAATGAAATTTATGATCATCGTAGAAGTGATTGATTACATCGATAACCATCGGTAATTTTCCTTGGCGTTACATAAAACGTAATGTGCGTATCATTCATCTCAGAGAATGTCTTAGAAGAATATTTTTGCGGAGACATGAAATCTGATATTTTTCAATGAGAGTATATTTCGAGGTGTGTGTTTTATGGGTGGATCATGAATGTAATTAGCATAAGTTAGGGAACATCGTTCTAGACTAGAAGCTAAATATGTCAGTGTTAAGGTGAGTCGGGCTCACCGAGCAACTGTGATCGCTCCTAAACGTCTCCGGAAATCCGCTGATCGTGATAGATCTCTGTATAATGTCCATAAAGTTCCAGGACGGTGCAAGGTTTATGGTCTACTCTTAGCCCGGCAAGACCTGCGCATTGTCCACATTGCCTCTATCCCCATACAGCTGTAAATCACTGCCGGATTTCTGATTCATCGGACTTGGATTCCTGATTCATTGGAATACTGTAAACCACCCTTCTGATGCAACCTGGATTCCTCGTATTTTGTCCGGGGATCTATGACTGTCTACCTAAATAACAAACTTATGCCCACGAGTAACGCAAATTTTCTTTCCCATTCTCATCAGTTTTCAATTAGTCGAGGGGATATGCACACCCGGATAGAAGAACCTCATTGTTAAATACATGACTTTTTACATAAATAATTAGGTCCATGGAGGTATCTTACAATTAGTCTTATTTTCACAAATAATAACTAGGCTACGGGTTTCTTTATGCAAAATAAAAATTTTGTGCATCCATAGCAGGATATATGAACCGCATATACATCTATTTCTTCTTTTAATAATTTCAATCAGTTACAATTAGTATAATCAGTAGTTTGCGGATTTTTATGTACTATCCAAAAGATTATATTCTTTTTTTCATTATCCTATTTTGTTGAAACTAATCTATTGATGTCCTTAAATATTTTTAACATGTATACACTGTCTAATAATCAGTCTCTTCAAATATCTTGATACTTTCAGTCAGTGTTGGGTAATATTGAGTGATATACGTAAAGTAAACGTTCAAATACATCATTATGATTATTTTTAATGTGTTTTATACGTGAGAATATACCTTAAAACTAGTGGGTTATCAAATCATTTCAACGAAAAAATTAATTTTGTTTACAAAAGTCGTCTTTTTGCAAAATCCTCAGGTCGTAGACAAATTTTGAGAGCAGATTTGAAATCAGCGTGAAAAAATCTACGGGAAATGTATAGCATGTTAAAAAGAAATTTTTTGCGCGCGTGGTATTGGAAAACCCACAATTTTCTTCAAATTGTGCAAGTTTAACGAATTTTTTCAAAATTAAAAAACGTTCATACCGCAATTATCCAATATTCTGCAAAGATTCAGTTTTAATTTTTAAAAAGCTTCATCGTTTTACCTCATTTCTATCGAAAGTTTTTAGATTTTGACACAGATTTCGTCAGTTTGGCCCACAGTGCGGCGGTATACCTAAAAAGGTTACTATAGCAACAAAAAACACGTACGTGTTCATTGTATTACAAAATGTAAGAAATAAGAGAAGACCAAAAAATATTTATTTGATTTCCACCTCACAATCCAAATAATAAATAATCTTTTATTTACAAATAAGGAATTAGTTTAGATAAAATGTCGTATAAAAAGTTCAGTTACTATTTGTAATTAAATTACACGTTTATTCAGTATTTAAATTAAAATTTGCCCAACACTGCTCTCACTATATTTTCTGCTTCACCTATCCATTTTTCTGATAATATAGAATCTCTTGCCGTACGTAGCGTATAAATAAAAGGAGATTGCAGATGCACCTGTATACCAAAAATCAATGCTCCCAAAACTCGTCAGAAGTCGAGCAAGTATTCCGATTTTCGAAAGCTTCGAAATTGCAAATAAAATATTTCGGAAATAAATGTATCTAGCAAATACATTATTGCTGGAATAATTGCGCCTCGTATGGTAGATTCCATCCCCACGGTCCGTGCCGGAGGCTTCCGCATACCGCGAGATGCCTTTGTATTTTCAACGAAGCTCCAGTTACCTCGGGGAGCATACTTAGGCAAACATAGGACGACGCATAATCTCGTGAAAAACAATAATGCACGTTGTTCGCCATACCATTAGCTTGATAGAGATATTATCCTATTTTTTACGTACACAGGCGAACAACAAATCCGTTCCCCTTTTTACACGGCGTCTCTGCACGTACACGATTGTAATTGCATTCGTTTTAACCGAACGTCGATCGGTGTATTATTGAAATTCTCCTGACTACGGATTTTATACATTTATGACAGGGATCAGCGAATCGAGTACAAAACGATGAAAACATTTCAGGAATTCAAATATATTTTCGGATATTTCTCAACCTCATTAAGATTATTATTACACAATGAAGTTAATGTTTATGCAGTTCACGTATGCAGAAATTCATTTAGATTTTCTATGCAATTAAATTTTGAAGAACTTGAATGCATAAATTCGATTAGTGCATTATTGATATTATCCTGTCTGCGGATTTCGTGCATTTATAACAGACCAATCAATTGAAACGTTTCAAGAATTGAAAAATATTTTCGGGTTATCTCTGATTAAAATAATTAAGGAACGAATGTGTCTGGAATTCACGTACATATATGTGAATTTCTGTATACTTGAATTATCAGAATTTGGTCTGCCGCTTTAATCAACTTAATGTCGGTGTTGCATTAAGGTGTACTTTCCATAAAAATCGGTCATTACGTAGCAGGAAATTCTGTAGAAGTATGCGAGAAAATCGATAGCTGATAGCACGTAGAATTGTCGCAGATAATATCGCGCCACGAAAAACGCGGTCCGTGTTTCTCGCAACCACTTTACGATAGGTGGCCTTATCCTTGGATCTGCGATCGATATCCTCGAGATAGCGATCCTACTTACATAAGCTCGCATTAACATTCGCTGTCGGAACTCCGTTCTGGCAGATTTACAATTTCGAGGTTAACGAACAGTTAAAAAAGAAATCCCGCTTAAAGATGCGATCTCCTTTGCGCGTCTAGACGCAGCGTTTTGTTATCCCAGCGCCTTTTACATTCCATTCGTCGTACTTCGTCAGAATTGCATCTAGACGCGTGCGTCTACGCCACGAAACAATATCACATTAAGGTTGGTTTAACACGTTCACACCGGTCCGGTGTGGTCTAAACGAAATGGAAATAATAATAAATAATAAAAGCAATATATTAAAAAACTTTGTCAGACTTTATCATAAGGATGAAGGCAAGCCATGGTATTCTGGCTATGAGCTCCCCAGAGATTTCATAGTGTTTGTTAATAGATGTCGTGCTAATCATTATAATTTAAACGGTTCTTTGGCTAGGGTTAAGTTTATAGCTAACAGTGCGTGCCAATGCGGAGATGAGCTTCAGGATCTAAATCATGTTATATGGCAATGTCCAGACTACGAAAACGAACGTAACACATTAGAAACAAAGCTCCTCAAAGGCAAGTACTGTTTCCCCCTTTGTATTAGTTCCTTCTTATGTAAACCTGATATACAAGGTCTGAAGATAATTTTTAATTTTCTCAAACAATGTTTCGTTAGAATTTAGTAATAATGTTTCATTTAGTTAATGTAAGCTAATTGTAATAATATTGTACTTGCTATATAAACCACTTGGTTTAAAGCAATAATAAATAAAAATATATTAAAAAACTTTTTAAAAACACGCTTATATTAAAATCCACTGAAAAGGAGAGAATAATTCTTTTAGACATTAGTGACTATAAATAAAAGCGTGCAGCCCTCACGAAGATTGCGTCAATATAATTACCGCTCCACGCTTTTATTTATAATCACTAACGACTAGAATTTTCTCCTTTTTAGTGCATTTTAATATAAGGGTGGTTTTTGCAAAAGTTTTTTTATATATTTTTTTATTTTCTACTTTTTCATCTTTTTTAAATGGAACGCAAGATACAGTATTACCGTCATGAAGTAGTAAGATATAGAAACGCAAGATATGAAAATACGCGAGATAGAATGAGGGGATGACTCCGAGAAAAGGCGTCTCCTGATTGAATTCGAAATTGGCCGAAATGGAACTGAATGAACGGAACACGGAATACCTTCTGACTGAGCCCCTTCGGTGCAAAGTTGGTCAGTGGAGTGGGAACGCATAGTGGAGTAGGGAGCCTTGAATGCGATCTTACTATCGAGTGTATTCAGTGAGGTCCGGGTTCGATTCCCGATGAGATCCTACATTTTTATCTCCTAAACGTACAGGCTTCAAAACAAATTTTATTTAATATTGGATTGTCATCCAGTTCTGAGGTATGTTTAAAGTTTCGAGTCTCTAGCTGATCGGGAAGTGGTTCGGTTATAAGATTTTCCGCATACAACAACACGGCAAGTTAATGTAGGCGTGGTAATAATAATACAAAAATAATAAGAATAGAAATGCCGCAAAAAATTTCCCGCTACGGTAGACTAGAGGTAAGGTATCAGGTAAGAATCACTGCTGTTTTTCCCCTTGATATCACCCTATAATAAAGTATACCCCCACGAACAACTCATTTTTTAACTTCGTATTTCTTCATCGTCGTTCGACACCTCAGTATTCGTTAGTATTTCTCTTTGTGAACATCTAGTACTGGCATATTTGTGGCATTTTTCGTTCTGTGCTGAATACCCGCACGAACCGTAAGTACAAAACTGAAATAAGACTTACATACATTGTTTATTTGCTTAAAAAAGCTTCACTTCGAAACTTCTTTATAGATGTCTAGAGTAAATATATATTTTTTCTAATCATTTTTTTAATTAATTCTTTCAATTTTGTTGTCTTAAATTAGAATTTTAAATTATTCATTAGTTTTTCAGATAATTTCAATCACCAATGTCTTTGGCTATATCCTCTGTATTTCTTGACGTTTATTCTTCGTATTACGAATATTTCTTGAAATACAGAGAAATTTATGACCAAAGACATCGGTGATTTAAGGTATCTGAAAAATTACTAAATAAGTAACAAATGAACTATTTAAAACTTTATTTGCAAATACAATTTCAAATTTCGTGGGCAGACAAACGCATGGCTCTGCGTTTGAGGATCAAAAACCGCTTGTGTTTTGGTCTGGTGCAACATTCAGATGTCGTTGAAGCGAAAACACAAATGCAAACGTGTGCACCGAACACATATCGTAAATCGATCGACTCATGTGTTTGAGTTTGGTCGATGCATTTCGCTTTTCTTCGCAAGTGAAATACGAGGAAAGACATACCAGATCGCTTCACAGGAACGCAAACTTGTGCGTCCAGAGGCACAGCAGATAGCTACGAGGAATAAAGAATGGATAACAAAACCCTGCGTCCAGACGCGCAAAGGCTATATCCCACCTTTACTGCTCGGATCTACACTCCGGCTGAGTAATTCTATTTTCCACCATCGGTAATTACATTTCGCTAAGTGCGTTGTCGCGAAGCATTTTCATTTTTCTCGAGTCCTAGTTCTTTTGCTGCTCGCAATCTCAGCTTCACGTTTCTTACGGGAAAATTGACAGCTGCTTTTTCCCTATTTCTTGCCGGTACCGGATTTTATTCAAGATCAAATTTGACAAGTACGAAAGAGTTAAAAACTGACTAAGAATATAAGAATTGTTCTTCTTAACTATCTTAGTCTGAGTTTAGTCAATTCGAGTTAAAACTAAAACTATCACTGCTGGTCAAACGGCCGGTTTTATATTTTTCATTTTATAATTATTGAAATTATGAAGTTGCATACATGACAAGTGATTCGATAAATTTTTTCATGAAGGACATATTGTGATAAAAATTGCACGAGGTCTACATAAATAGATCCTTATCATTTTTGTAAGCTGAAACATTTTAATCGCTTTTAGAGTTTTATAATTAAACCAGCTGACAAAACAATATATTTCAAATGATGTTCGGAGAGATACATGGTTCTGAGAATGATCCGATTCTTGCCGAGTTGTCATCGTATTTGTCCCAATAAAATTGTTAACAGGTCCAATAGACACGGATTCCACTGGTAGACACTGTGCACACATAATACCTTTGATACGATAGTGACCACTAAACATAATTAATTGACGAGTACACATTACAAAGGCTATCGATTCGGTTTGGGCAGACTTTGGCAAGCCCGAGTCACCTAATCTGTATTAGGGGAAGATGATAAGCTTTTGACATTGACGTGAAATCAGTGCAATAGGTGAACAGAATAATAGGGCTTTCTAGAGCTACTGTTCAACACCGATGATAGATACACAACGCCAGGTTTAATTATGTTAGAGAATTAATACCTGTCATTGCTAATGGGATCTGTCACGAATGCTCCAATCGTACCCATTATTTACAGAATTTCTCTTATACCATTTATTAAAAAAAAAAACGGACACAAGTTCTGAATTTAATAGACAATTCAATGAAATGGAGACGTTTCTGGCAATTGGAAAATACCATTGAATCGCTTACGGATTTTTTAACGTGACTAGTATGTGCAGTGTCATAAATATAACAAGATTAAATTAATTTAATACGTTGCTTCAAAGAACTTTGTAATTTCTCACGACTTTTATAACAATATTAAGCTTGAATAAATAAATCTATTTAATAATTTGTAACGTAAAATCTGAAACTGGTGATTCGACCTGTCGTCGTGGTACGGTTAGTGTTAATTTATTTATAGGGTGAATTAAAGCACGATGCTTCGAATTCATTTATAATATACACATTTATTTCTAATCAACAATTCAAAGAGATGGAATAATCTCATGAAACATTCATAATTTTGATAATTACGGAATAAAAATGTGAGAAAACGGTGATTTCTGATTCGTAAATGGTAAATATATCTATGAGGAGCCATCTAGAAATCACCTTGACCTCGATATATATTATCAAGGACAACATTCTGAACAACTTTTGTCAATATATCTATCCGTCGCTTGAACTTAGTTTCCGAGAAAATTGCAAAAAAACTATTGCTAGCACTGACTTGAATTTTCCGTATTCGTGCACGTTCCGTGGCAACGTATGCCTTCTCTGGCGCGGCGTTTGCTTTTCTTTTCTAAACACGTTGTGGAGATAAGAGAAAAAAACAGGGTGTCACTCTGGTCATACATACATAAAGTGAGCTTTCAATTTTGAAAGAGTACTCCTGGATTCTCTGCGCCCCTTCACGAACCTAACCACAACTCATTCTATTCGCATAATCTTTGCATTGTAGCTGTCATCCAGAATTTGGACAAGTAATGGAAAAATCATGTGAATAGAATGAGTTGTGGTTACGTCGCGAAGGGTGCGAGGAGGGTCGACCGTTAGGCTAGTCCGACCATGCATACGAAAATCCAGGAGTAGTGTCTCACTCTGGTCAAACATACATGGGGTGAACTTAAAATAGTCAAGAAGTGAGCAAAATAATAATTTTAATTACATTTCTAGATCATTTAATGGATACACAGTGACCATTATCTTAAAAAATGCATCAATGCGTTTTTGTAAGTATGTCGGAAACTAAGTTCGAGCGACGGGTAGATATACAGGGTGTCCCAAAACTACCCTAGGAGCCGAAAATGGGAGGTTCCTTGGGTCACTTGAAGCGACATTTTCCTTTACAAAAATGGTGTCCGTGACTTTGTTTAGGAGTTATTAACTAAAAACACGGACCAATCAGAGCGCAGCTATACCGAATGGAGTCTGACTCTGCGGCAGGTCCCGCGAGCCTGGTGTCGCCATTGGTCGACTTAGAATCAATCCGCTGTAGCCGCGCTCGGATTGGTCCGTGTTTTTCGTTAATAACACCTAAACAAAGTCACGAACACCATTTTTGTGAAGAAAAATGTTGCTTCAAGTGACCCAAGGAACCTCCCATTTTCGGCTCCTAGGGTAGTTTTGGGACACCCTGTATAAACAAAAGTTGTTCCGCATGTTGTCCTTGACAACATATGTCAAGGTCAAGGTAATCCGACATGTCTCCCCTCAAAGCTATATTTACTCGAAGTAAATTCAACGTTAGTCCCCGTCGGGTGTTTTTCTCGATATTCGTGTCGCATTAATTTTTAGTCCATAATCCTGGTTGCGGCGAGCATAATTCGAAACGTGCGTAGCGAAGACAGCGACTATATGACACGCGGGGTGATAATATTTGTCTACATATGTCGAGCCGACTAATGCGTTGAAATGCCGATAATGATGACACCGTAATTCACCGAACGGTGATTGCTGTGCTCGAATCAGACATCAGCGCGCGCGCAGCGGCTAGTGATTTGCGGGGATAGAAAGCTGAAAACAGCGTGGGCTCGTTTAGCGCACTACAAACGCGCGTATGCCGAGTAATTGGGAGATTAAGTGCAACCAATCGATGTTAACATCGGTGCTCGAATCGAACGCGATAATCGTGCAGAATTTACAACACTAGAAAATCCACGAACACGTCTGAAAGCTAATGCTTAATGGCTGTCTTATTAGTTCGCTGGTCACCCCGTAACATCCTTCCATTAACATCTTAGACGTGTCCTCGAAAATCGTGGAAAAATCGTTTCGAAACATTTCCCATTTTTTAGACAAATAGAAATTGATATTATCGGCCATTTTTCTTTCTTTTTCTGACAAGCCCATTACTTCTGCAATAGGGAATACTATGCGAATTATATTTTTAATTCCATCAATCAACAAATGAAACAACTGTTCCATTATTCGAAGTCTCGTATGTTCCTGCCTAACTCGCATAATTTAGGTGAGTATACGATGATTCCATACGTTTAAAAAATACAATTTTGAAAATCCAGTTTCGGAATGAAATTCCTCCTTAATGAAAAGTTAAACGATTTTCTGGAAAACGAGATATCCAATCCGACAGATTTATTCCACACTAGCTGACCTGACAGACGTTGTCCTGTTCAAATTTCAATACGTTTGGTTGCGTAAACAAAGTAAAAATGAGAAAAATACGTATTTCGCAGTGATCATTATAGAAAATGGACGTGGATAATGTAAATTCCTATTGAAATATTGATTAAAAGCTGCGACGTTCGTTTTCTTGTTATATTGAAATATGATTCAAAAAGCACACTTAGTTTTTCCTGAATTTTCATGTTTCCGGGCGACTTTTCCAATTTTTTTACCCTAAACACCTGATTCGGACTACAACGAACATTAAAAAAAAACAATTAGCCAAATCAGTTCAGCCGTTCTCACGTGATGTCGTGACCAACGAACAGCATTTCATTTTTATTATATAGATTTTCGACTTATTAGAATCACCCCTTCTACGGCGTTCTACCAGCGATATTGGGTCACCCTGTATAAAATAGTTTTACTGTAAAATGGTTTTTCTCTTCGTTTAGGCGAGGTCCATAACACGATTCCGTGCACGGTTGGCGAATTACCGAATTTCGAGGTACAGGTGAAAAATGACTGGGACCGTTATAACGAACGCTCGGTGTCAGCGTGGCGAAAGTGTAGACAGTGGCCCGAGCGTGGGAAAGCAACGAGGTACCCAGTGGATGTCAAAGAGCATCAGGACGGATTTAACGGATCTAAAAGTTACGAGGGAATCGCTCGGTTCATAAGATCCGAACTCGGTTCGTTATTCCTCTCGTTGTGAGGAAGCGAGAGTCGGTTATCTCTTAATCCGAGGCTGAACTTCACAGACTTTAATCTTGTGATTAGAGCCCTTTGATTCCACCTGCATCTGATCATTACCACATTCTCTTAATCAGTGCAGGTTTTAATCTGAATCGCTTCAAATAAGTGGAAAACTTCTATTCCAACTCGTACTGGTAAACGGATACGTTACGAATCCGGTTTTGGACGGTGATAAAACATTGTTTCATTGTAGAACCACTCTGCAGTGGGTCTAGAGTTACAATGTTGCTAACGAAAGCACTTCACGAGGATTCGAATAATTTTTACTGAATAAATTTGATGCATAATATTTATTCACGTAAAACTAGATACAAAAATTGTTGCGTGCCATCTACTTTTTACCGTGAAATATATTTGTAAGAAGTGAAAAAATAAACGAGGTTCTATTTAAAAATACGAAATTCATCCTTCGAGTAAATTAGCAAAAATTCATTTCATATTTGCTTTTAAACGATGTTGTTGTTGGAAGTCACGGAAAACGTACATTTGCGGTGGTTAATCAATTTATTGGAGTCACAGGAGGAAAGATATATTTATAACCCATTTGCAATTCAATGCTTCATAAATAAACTGCGGACCTTTATGCGAAATAGAAATTGTTTGCATTAAATGCAAGAAATGGGAACCAGGCAGAAGTTTATTTTTCTCATCAGTGGTTTTATTAAATCGTAACGTTGATGTTTTAAAATCCTTTTTATTTTTCCTGTTTGGCATTGCACATTTCTGCCGCAAGTGCATGCAAATCCTATTCGAAAGTGAACGATTGAAATTTAAACTCGTCAATTTATGGAAGTGCCTTCGATATCATTTTCCGCCTGTAATAGCACCTTTGTTGCGCAAAGAATCGTGGGAATTTGATGGCAGTAGATTCATCCTGACGTCGGTGTCTCGTTGGCGGAACAACACGCCTGACTATCAACAAGTCAGCATCCACATGGAAATTCAATTTGAGCTGCAGTGATTGCGAGTCCCGTGACGGCTACAGGTGACAATGTTCGTGAGACCGTGCCATGGAAATGCCAGGTCGAATAATCTGAAATTGAAATTACGGAAGTTAAGAGCTTTGTTCCAGAGTCCCAAGCAC
Organism: Lasioglossum villosulum; assembly: GCA_963971365.1. NCBI lineage: Eukaryota > Metazoa > Arthropoda > Insecta > Hymenoptera > Halictidae > Lasioglossum > Lasioglossum villosulum. The sequence continues at coordinate 9,890,910 of OZ020498.1, forward strand.
AACTGCCACTAGGGGAGCTAACGCGACAAGGCACCGCGACGCAAACGTAGAATCGTTTGACTAATTCCAAAGGAATTTTGAATTTTCCTATCTTCCTATCGCGGACTTGTTTCTCCATTTTCCAGAAGAACTTTCCTCGTGCAGTGCTCGTAACATTTCATTTTTCGTATTAATCGAATGGCAAAATATTTTTGTTCTTCGTTATTTTTGTTTCTTGTAAAACTCTCCCAAACAAATATTTGTGGCGTTTTGTTATTCACCATTTTGTTTACTTTGTTTCGCTACTACGAATTGCAGTTGAAAACGAGACGTTCTAAAGAAGAAAGACCAGACGTATTGTCAGTTTATTTTTACGGTTAAGTGCAGTACGGTTGCGCGAGTTCAGAAACTACGCGGGCAAAGTGTTTTTCTTCGTTTACGGCGATTGCCTAATTTCGCTCCGAAAATTGAAACGCGCCGAGAACGGCGAATTTTCCCGATTGCAGAGAATTACAAGGCTGGGATTAGGTGAACGTCACCTTTCGCCTCGAATCCGAGAGCAATCTTTCGTCGCCGTAACGTCTAACAAGACGTTTTGTGCAAAGATATCGGGAAAAGTTTCGGCTGCAAACATCAAGCAAAACTGGTGACAGAGCGCCGATGTTAGGTGAAATACGCCCGCGAGACAACAGCTGCTCGTATAAGTTTAATCCTACGCGCAATATAACCTGCTAGGAGGAGCGACCTCTTCTCTCCTGTGTACCCCCCTTCTCCCTTTCTCGCCTCGGAATCTCACCAGTTCCTTACTCAATCCCTTATTCCTCTTGTTGTGTTCTCGGTATGATGTAATAAAGAGTCTCAACCTCCTTCCTTTCACTTCCCTCCCGCTAAATTCCCTTCTTTGTCCTTCTACCTCCAACCGGAGGTTGCTGAAAAATTCTACTCTTCTGCCGGCTTAGATATTGAACTTGATTAGGGTCTGACAACAACTAAAGCGCAAAGACTATAACCACTCGGGTAAATCAATTTACAGTTCCCGTTCGATATAAGACCAGTTCCTTTTCGATATAAGAAAACGATGCGTTTTTCGCAATAACAAAATCTTTAGGCTCTCTTCTTCTTTTAAAATTCGAACGTCTGTAAAATCGTTAACAAAATTTCTTCGTGATAGGATCCAACAAAGATCCATCTCAAATGCTTCGCCAGTTAAAATAATTTGCAAAATTCCAGTCTAATTGTTTGAGGACATATTTTCGAGATGCGAACCTGTTTACGTAAACGAGAAACGTTCATTGCACAGCAAAGTTTTCGTTACAATAAAAATGGGCACATCAAAATAAAAGGGAAATTCGCATATCCCACGACTAAGACAGAATACCGGGATGAAGTCAGGCTGACAAATATGGAAATACAAACGGAATTTAGTATAGAAAACAGCATTGAAAGCGTTTCACCGAGCGGAAGATCGCGTGGCGACTGCCGAGCAGCCGATTTGAATTCGTGACACGCGGTAAATAGATTTGGCCATAGCAAAGTGACGCTTCGGATCTTCGGCACGGTGCCGGGTACCTGTCTGCCACCAAAACCGGCGGTGTTCTGAAAAGATAGAAGTCGCGCATGACTTGGCTGCCGCTCGTACCTCGTCCACGGTTCACAACAGTTTATTTCATTTTGTATTCCGTGGTTGGCCTCGCCCAACACTCCTGGTACTCTCCGCGGCGTAACGCTCGATTTCATTCGCGTTTTGAAATCTTACACCCCGAGCTAGTGAAATTCCCTCGCCAACTTCGAACGTTTCGCTCTCCCCGAATAATAAACTACGGTCGCTGTTTTCCTCTAAGACAAAATTCTGTCGATATATCCAGTAGGGTAACTGCACCAGTGAATGAACATTTAAGAAATTGTTCAGGAAAATATTTTATTCAAAAAAAAACTATGTGAATTAAAGGAATCTCATATATGCCAAATAGCTCCCTATACTTGATTTGTCAAAAATAAATGAACACAAATACAATGAAATTATTATTATTCTTCTTTATTAAACGTTAAATCAAAAATATGAAAAATACCAGTCAATGAACACTACATTCTAGTAATTGAATAATGCTAGTCCAATCAATGAACAAAATTACTAAACAATATTCCCCTATTTATTTAACTCTTTAATCACAATTTTATCGCTAGTATGCCGTCCAGGTTAAAATTTGTTGAAATATACAAAAGCGTTCATTCACTGGTGCAGTTACCCTACTACTATTTTCACAAATGTCGTGCAAGTCATTTAAAGTGATTACAATTAATGTATTGCCGACGCGAGTGTCAATTTGCGTCTACGCTGTGTTCGATTTTAAATCGAGTTAGTTCATTACCTCTCCACGAGGTGTGTTTCCCAGCGACTCGCTAATTGCAGTTAAACACTGACAAGACGCAACGCACACTGTCTAAAGTGCACTGAGAAACGAGACAATTTATGGGATCACTTACAAATAGTATTACTTGTAACGAAGACGTTGGAACGTGCAAGGAATTGTGTTCGAAATGGGATGGATGATCAACACAGAGCCGTTCGTCGAGTAAAATCCGACTGACCGTACTCGGGCTCCACTATACCTTAAACCTAGGTATAGTAGCACGCTTTACGCTTGAATTTGAGCTCTCGAGAAAATTATAGAGGTTGGTTTGCAGTAGCGCTGGCCAAGCTAATCCCACCGTATAATTAACCACTAACAACCGTCCTGGGTTCTCGTACAAACCTACGTCATAACTCACGACTAAGCTTCCACGAGTGCATGTAAGTGCCTGCCTGTATACCGGTGCACGGCGATCGCCTTTCTTTTTTTTGTTATTGTTGTTACTATCGGAAAAGAAATATCATGTCCGTGCAATCAGAGAGAGAGAGGGAGTAATTAGGATAGTCACGTGCTGCAATCCCAGCGAATCACACTTGCAACGTTATTGATTCGATAATAACAATTGACCAATTTTCTTATGAGCGTCACTTATTATTCAAGGCGAGTCGCGCAATTGGGCCGGCAATCTTGCGTTTGGTTGAAGAAGAATAAGGAAGATTCAATGCTGCGAGACTCCAATTGTCAACTATACTATGACCTTAACTTGAGCTGTCGTTTGAAGTCGTGTGGATATATTATTAACAATTTTTACTTATGACTTTATACAAATGTGTACATGTATATAGTGCTTCTAGTTTAGCTCGACTGGCTGGAATGTCGAAGAAAGGAACTGAAGATTAAATAGATGGAGTCAACTTAATCGTAAACACTTTTTTAAACATTTTTTACAGTTGTTCATGTTGGTTTTTTCTGTTACAGGTTGGATGACGAGAAGCTGTATCTGATTAATGTGAGTAATTGAACATTATCCGCGGTAAACTCGACTATCTGAACGTTTCTAATAAATGTACTAACAGTCGTATGATTAAATCGAGAATGTGCAGAAGGATTGTTTTAAACGAAATAACGGAGCTGCTGAAAGAATTAAACGGGAAAGTTCTACGGTCTGTGTGCGCACATAAAAGTACGCTTTAGCTAATCTGTCTGACCATTCCCGTTTATTTCTACTTGTTACGGCGACGCGGCCGACTATCGGGCCGGATGTCGATTAAGGGATGGATAAAATACTGTTCCACGTAGTAAATAGTTAATCGTCTGTTTTATTATCAATTCTGCATACAACTCTAGTAATAACGCAATAATAAAAACAATATTTTATTTAAACGCTACGGAAAAATGGTTCGCGTTCAAAATATTTCTGTCCAACCTCGCTGAATTGATACTCCGACCACGAAACAGTAAACTGACCAATGTAACATTTTATTGACGTACTGTTACATGCAAATGGTCGTAATTAAATTACAAATTGCAACGCCGTTCCTCTTCTGTGTTCATTTTTATTGTCAACGAATATTGTAAGTGTGCGCGTGAAATTCTATTTTCCATAGAATCGACGACAACTCTGGCCGCAAGCTTAATTTCAATTTTATATTGCGGGGCGACGAAGACATTATCGATTTTAATGCCTGTACTGTATAAACAAATTCGACATCGGAAAAGTGACTTCAACCATTTGTACAATACAGATTCGATTACGATTCTACATTGAGCACATTCCGAGTGTAGGAGTCTATTATCCACGCGAGGAAACTATCGATACTTATTTTTTCGGATAAACTTCCACGTGGTATGACGGATTAAGAAAATGAGACCATACAAATAAAAGCCAGTATAGTATCGCGCATATCATACTACAGTCGAACCTTGATAATTCGAATCTCAAGGGAAGAAATAAAATCTTTGAGTTGTAGAAGTTTCAACTTATCGAAGACTTCGAGCAAGACAGGTTTAACCTAGGAAAATTCGACTTACAGGGAGTTTGTACAAGAGTTAATAATTTGCTGCTTGTAATAGTTAAAAAAACAGAAAAGTTCAATTTTTAGAGATAATCTACTAAGCTATTAAAGTATGTAAAGTAATTTACATACTAAATTATTAAAATATTACATATTAAAGTATTTTGTACTGTTTCCCCCTTTGTATTAGTTCCTTCTTATGTAAACCTGATATACAAGGTCTGAAGATAATTTTTAATTTTCTCAAACAATGTTCCGTTAGAATTTAGTAATAATGTTTCATTTAGTTAATGTAAGCTAATTGTAATAATATTGTACTTGCTATATAAACCACTTGGTTTAAAGCAATAATAAATAAATAAATAAATATTAAAGTATTTTCAACGCAAACCAAAGCAGCGGAGTACATTTTCTTCGATATCATCGTATCTTTCTACGCGAAACTTCGTAAAACATTCCCTGCTGTTTGTTGTTTAACTTCCACGCTTGTGGAAAATAATCCGAGTTGAAGGATGTGTTATGTCGATATAGAGTGGTTTTTAAAATGCAGCAGAGAGAATGAACAAAATTTTCGTCTCAAAAAGGTTTTCGAGTTATCGAAGGTTTGACTGTACATGGTACTTGGTTTCGGAAAGTATTCCACCCCTGGACGTCAAAAATGATCGATTTGCACTCGCAGCAGGAACGATCGAAGAACCTTCGTGCCGTTACCGCTGACGATTTTTCGAACGATCCAGAGCCAAGAGCGTTTACCGGTGTGGCAAGGCGTACGCTTAATTACGACAGCTTTTCTCCCTTTCCTCGTGGCGCGCATCTGGCAGGAACTGGAAATGGAGCGTGGTAAATGGACGCGTTCTACGTCGTATCAAACGTTGCCGGCGTCATAGCAGTGTAATGCACCGCGTCGTGGGCATAACTGTATGCGCCAAATAACCGGAAATTACCGGGGGCATTTCAATCAGAGTACCCGGCAAGCTTCGAACACGCGGGACCATCGTTTACTCCGCATAATACCTGGCCGTATGATAATCTCGCAAATCGAGCCGGAGAGCAACCTCTGAAAATCGATTGCTCCGTTCTCTAACAAACCTGTCGTCGCGAACGATCGATCCTCCAACACTCTCTCCAGCCGCTTCTTCTCCTCCTCCTTCTACTCTACTTCCCTGTGTATTCGTTCACAAAGTTGACAGTAAGCTGTAATACCGTGTTACACGCCGCTCGGATTTCTATATTGGCTTTTAGCTCCGATTGAGACGACTTTACTCTGCTTTATTGCTCTCCGCGCTATGACGAGGATCGGATGTTTCTAAAACGATCCTGTGTCCTCGTAAACGAGAACATAATGAGGAGAATATGATGGCGAACGTTTTATTCGACATTATATATCGGTTACGAAATTCCTTCACGAAAAAGAATATCGTAAGAAAAATTCGATATTTACGAGAGGAATGAAATTCATGTAATTATAAAAAGTGGAGAAATGTGATGCTCGCGAAGTTTCATTCCCTGGTCGTATTTTAACGTGTCGGACTTCCGATGAAGATGTTAACGAAGTCTAACAAATATGAATGTTACGCGTTTCTTTTTCGATGAAATAAAATTTGATTCGTTTGTAATCAATATTTAAGCGATGTAGCTGTACAGATAATATAAAATTTCCTTCCTTTTCTACTGTAACTGTGAAGAAAATGGTACGGCAAGGGGTTAATGGAGTCTTATATTTCTCACGAAGCTCAGGTATGCTGTATTTTATACAAAGCAGAACAGAAATGAAAGTTGAAGATTCGTAACGAGAATTCATTTCGATATTGTGTAGCACTGAAATTTCTCGAATAAATTTGAAGAACATCAGCAAGAATATACCATACCGCTCGATTAACTTTTTCAGAGTAGGAGTCGGTCTGCCAAGAATTGATCGCTGGTTAGTTAACCGTGGCAGAGAAAAAAATCGTCCGATTCATGAATAAAATGCTAGTTATCGAGACCGTAAATCGTTTGGCGAACTAGAACGAGGGCCTCCAGAATCTAAAGTAGAAACGCAGGGCTCTCGCGAGGTTCGCCAGGATTTGTGCATCAGCCGGCAGCAACAGTTGATTTATTCCGAAAATTTTCACCGCGATAGTATTCCGGCACACAGCTTTCCCCTGTAAGTCGAATAATTGCTGGCTCCTGAAAGTAAATGAATCTAATTGCATCTGAAATTTAAATAGGACTCGACATTTGCATTTAATACCGACATCGAACTAGCCATGCGGGGGTCGATAAGGCAAGACCAACCTTTTCCTCGTTCCCTATTTCGTCTCCGATGTTTACCTCTTTCTTGTAACAATACATTTTTGCAAACTAACGCTTTGCCCCATTTCACCTGAGCACGCTCGAACAAATCATTTTGGTAACATTCGATTCGAAATTTAACTATCGAATGCAACTGTAATTTCAGATACTCAACCTATTCAGATCTCGATTTCCTTAGATTATTGCAAATTAATTGAAATTTACACCTGGTGCCTAAAGATTGATGTACCGTTATTCAAAATATTGTTTACCTTAAGCACTAATTAAACATGTACTGTATGAGGTATTATCTCAACTTCGTATCCATAAAATGGAGAATATAATACACATAGGATGGAATTATTCTAGGTCGGAAGAAATATTTAATTCTCGAGTTATAAAAGCTCCGACTACAATGGGTGAACAACCATAATATAATCGAGCATAGTTGGAAATTTCAGGTATGATAACTCTTATTCGTAACATTGGCGCCTTTTGTTTAAAATCGCGAAGACATTTCAAGAGGACGGAGTCCGTGGAACACATTGTGCAATTGACGTCCTTTTACGATGAACATAAAATAGTAGAAATGAGATCGTTTCTGAAGACTGATAGAGCCTTGCACTTCGAAGTGGTATGTTAGACGAGGTGGTTAAATAGCAATTTGTTTGAAGGGTTGCGAAAGAGCATTTTCGCGCGGCCGCCTATTACGCGCCGGAAAACGATATAAGGTTGAACGACTTATACGACGTTGATAAGACAAACACAAGTTAGCAATATTGTGATAAAGGAGAACACGGTCCCTCCCGTGTAGTGATAAACGGCGCGTCTCGACGCGCAAGGACGCACGCGATGTTCAGAGCTTGGAGAGAAGGTCGCACGTAGGAAAGAAAGGAAGCGCAACGAAACTAACGAGAATAAAGAGGCGACATAATGGACGATGCACGCCGAGCTGCGTGCTACCGCATACATAAGGAAATTTGGATGTACGGACCCGTGATTATATGAAAAATCGTGAAAATTTGAGTGAACACGGCCTTCTAGCTTCTACGCGACTGTGTGTACTTGCTCCGCTCAGTTGTTTCGGTATTAATCATGATAATTATCTCTGGATTGGACTTCCGAAGTGCAATTACTAAATTGATTTATTGAATGATATGGAATCTAGGACATGTAGACTCGTGATTATCTGAAAAATGGAGAAAATTTAAGTGAATGTAACCTTTTACGAAGTGACACGAGCTGAGTAGTTCAGTGGTAATTATGATAATTAATATCCCCAAGTGGAGCTTCAAATTGGACTTCAGAAACGCAATTGCTTAATTGATTTATTGATTAAAAGGGAACTCGAACGTGCGGGCTCTTGATTATGATAAAAATCGCGGAAAGAGTGAACGCAATTCTGGCTTTTAAGCGTGTCGAGCTTCGCTCAGTGGTTCTAGCGTTAATTATAATATTTAGCCCTGAAGTGGGCCGTCAAAAGAGACTTCGAAAGCGCAATTAGTCAATTGATTTCTGTAATGTTGATTTTTGCTGAATTTTTAAATGGAAATCAAGTTTCTTCCGTCTTAAAACCTCTCTTCTGTCTTTTGTATTATAGTTTGCAAGTTACAGGGTAACTTAACCGAATTTTCACTTAATTTTAACTCCTTAGAGTGTAGTTAAGCACACAAAAGATTGCATAATGTATTCCCCTGTACATATGTGCTCTACATATCCTGGAAGTTTCATAATTTTCTGAATTTCCGGCTTGAAGATCTTCCCGTGCAACTTTTCAAACTGTTTCGCAAACACGCATTAAAGAAATATTAGCTGAAAGTTACACAGAGCTGCAGTAATTTAAAGTGGGAATTTTCAATTAATCTACCGAACCATTTCTTGTTTTGACTCTTTGTCTAACTTTTGCGCGCTTCATAATGAATAAGGTCCTCGTCGTTTAAAGTTGCGTAGCAGTAATTTGGAATAGAAATTAATCGACTGCACGATTTCCTAGTTAGCTACCCATTCTTTAATCTTTGTTGGCTTTGTAGATTGAATGTGTGCTTTACGACCAGTACCTTTATGATAAATGTTTATCGGATTGTAAAGCGCGAAGAATTCAATTCGAACAAGTGCAATAAAGGGTCGTTGCGAGTGTAATTGGTGAAAAATAGTGTAAGACGAGAGGGAATTAAGCGTTTGCACATTCACGGCATTCAGAGCTCCATTCAAGTGGCTCCGTTTTAATTATCAGGAGCTTGCCATTAGACCGATATTAATGACGCACTCTCATTCGAGCGTAACTTTCCAATCCTGTGAACAGCTGAACAGCTTAGTCGAGTAACGATTATTTATTTAAGCCAGACGAAAATAGTGTCGCTCGTTTCTTCTTCTCAGATTCTCTACAAGAACACGCAGACGCCTATTGTCATTTATCTATTCACAATTTCGCTGCTTTATCGACTGAAAGTATTTATAATTAATAAAAATCAGATGCTTCTTGAAACATGCTGAATATTTTCCAAGATTTATTTTCGCCGTGAAATCGCACGTGTGCTCGGTAATGCCGTTGGTTTAATAATTTAAAAGATAATTTGGAACCGTAATTACATTTTTTAATCAGCCAACCGTCCAGATAAGCAATCTCGCCGAAATATAAACGTACTCATGTGCGGGTTGTAGATGAAATAATGCACGGCATTAATTGGAACGAAGAAGTAAATGCACGGGCACGAGTTCTGCATACGTAGATGGGCTTAATTTAAACCGCTGTCGCTGGACGGAAATCCGGTCCGAAAAAATTCCACAGTCGCTCCTGTATAATATCAGGCAAAATGTATTATCGATCAAAACGAGAACAAAGAATGTAGATATTACACGGGAACGGCTCCATTTATTTGGACTTGTATCACGCGTGCACAAAATAAAACCCCGGCAAGCTTCGAATGGAAATTAAATCAATAGTAACTGGTAACTCGAATGAAAGAAACATCATAAATTTCGAATAACATGATCCCCATGCACGCAAACATATCGACTTTTTTGTTCATTGTATTCCGAATATTTCCGCTGAATATTCTTATTATATTTCTCTCGACAATTCCGCCTGATACTGTTATTATGTTCGTATTATCCGTTCCGTTTATTTGTGCTGGAAAAGTATTTCAGGTCATTTATTTTTAAATAAATATACCGCCTTCAGGATCGGTGGAAAGGATTTGCCACGTTCAAGTACAAATGGGTCAGCGCTGTCGCTTTATTTAGTCGACTTTACCCAAGCAACCTTTTCCCAGGACGCTGACACGCATTGAGAACAGATATTCAACAAAACATCATTTTCTCGGATCTGCAGCAATCCTTATAAATCTCGTCGCACTCTGAGTGGAATCGATTCCTCCGTCCCTTCGCACTTTTCGGAGGAAATCGTCTCTGGGTCACTTCTCTCGAAGTCTACTGCATTCGTCGTTCGGATTTTCTTAGGAATAAAATACTTCGCATAATGCACATTATTAAATTAGGAGACATCGGGTTTCACTCATCATTTTGCTGATTTCGAATTTGCTTATACAGTACAAGCTAAACTTTTTGATTCTACCTCTAATTGTATGGCATACAGCACACGTCAAAATAATAAAGACTTCTGAATAACGAAACTTCAAAATTCTTTATACTGTTTCAGAATACGATCCTACCAGAAGCTGTTCATTTCTGGGAACGTGCACTGATGGTCCGTGAAACGAAGAACACTATTCGATTAAACAGGTAACCTAAACGTTTTACTTTATCTAAACTACTAAATAAGTAACAAATTAACAATTTCTATGTTTATTTTAAGACAACAAAATTTGAAGAATTAATTATAAAATTATTACAAAAATATATATTTATTGCGATAGTTACCAGTAGGTAGGAATAATTTTTTTAATGAATTTTAGTGGAAATTTCATCCCGATATCAGCCGAGCGATTGGTGTTTCCAGATACGTTTAAACACAATTTAATAATATAATTTTAATAAATGTTGAACCTATTCATTAAATATAGTATTAACTAAGTTGACCACTTATTCAAATCGTATAAAGTGGAAAGTCTCTTGGCAATTCATTCGGCTCTTTAAATCCGCAACCCCCATGTGACGCTGAGATAACGAGATCCCGGTTTATCAATCTTTCACGAGGCTAGTGGGATTTTCAATGATTTTTGACATGCTACCCGAGCTTACCCCGAACTAGAAGGTAGGAAAATTCGACTGAAGTATAGGTGGATGAGTGAGTGAGTTTCCGTGGTTCGGGAGAAAATCCGTTGCATTATTCAACAAGCATCCACTGAATGTACAGTACAGGGAGAGAACGTTTCTTACTTTCACGGACTCTGCTCAGTCTGCCAGTAAGAATTTGTCTTACAAGGAACCATCGTAAGGTCATAATCACCGATTTTCATGAACTCTCGCACGGATCTGGAATATTAACAAATATTTTACACCTCTCCTCTCTATCGACTACGTAAAAAATAACTAGAACTGAACGTTTACTTAACGAGATAACGAACAGTCTTCGGAAATATTTGTGAATATAGATACAGATGGATATCGATTATAACCATTATAATTATAAATCATTATACATGATCGATCGAAAAATACTTCTGTCAGGATGAAGAAAGTAAGTGCTCTGGGAAATGCTTTAGAAAATGAAGTGGTCTATTTATTTCGAGAGGTAATTATTCTATAAAGTATAAATGATATCGGCGCCAGGTTCGATCACTTTTAGAAACAACAAATGTGCAAATTAAATATTTAAGCTTCTCAACGTTTCGATCCCTATGTGGATCATTATCAAGAGACAAAATTTTTGCGTCTGAAAAAAAATGTTGTCTCTTGATAATGATCCACATATTAAATATTTAAGCTTCTCAACGTTTCGATTCCTATGTGGATCATTATCAAGAGACAAAATTTTTGCGTCTGAAAAAAAATGTTGTCTCTTGATAATGATCCACATATTAAATATTTAAGCTTCTCAACGTTTCGATCCCTATGTGGATCGTTATCAAGAGACAAAATTTTTGTATCCTAAAAAAATTTTCTCTTGATAATGATCCACATATTAAATATTTAAACTTCTCAACGTTTCGATCCCTATGTGGATCATTATCAAGAGACAAAATTTTTGTATCCTAAAAAAATTTTCTCTTGATGATGATCCACATAGGGATCGAAACGTTGAGAAGCTTAAATATTTAATATGTGGATCATTATCAAGAGACAAAATTTTTGTATCCTAAAAAAATTTTCTCTTGATAATGATCCACATATTAAATATTTAAGCTCCTCAACGTTTCGATCCCTATGTGGATCATTATCAAGAGACAAAATTTTTGCGTCTGAAAAAAAAATGTTGTCTCTTGATAATGATCCACATAGGGATCGAAACGTTGAGAAGCTTAAATATTTAATTTGCACATTTGTTGTTTCTAAAAGTGATCGAACCTGGCGCCGATATCATTTATACTTTGTATTTCAATTTTCGATCGATAAGAATTTTTCCTTTATCGTAATTATTCTAGTTTGATCGGTATAAATTGTCATTTATTGAACCGATTTCGTTGCAAAGTTGTCTGGCGGTTAAGCCGGACGATAACGCATCGTATTTTCTCTCGTTTCGAATTTTACCCGTGACATCCTTTAACTTTCCCCATAATGTTGCCTGCCTCTAATATTTCGTTCGAAAGTCTCACGTGGACCTGACTACCCTCGGTGTACATTTACCGACCAGGTCTTCGGGAACCCCTATACTTCTCTCTTTACGGCTTTGCCACTTTCTCCGAGTTCCTCCACGCGTCCTGTTTTTCGATTTCTTCGTCGCCTATCTCGTTTCATCATATTTCCTTCCCTTTTATTTCCCCTTACGGGAAACCGTCGTTTCTATCTGAAACTCGACTCCTGACCCGTCACCGCGCGATTCAATTATTCAATTACCACTACCTCCATCTGCTCAATTCACTCAATTTTTAGATTTTTAATTTAATCAATGTCGACCGTGATTCGAGACGTTTTCCCAAAATACTGCCGATATTAGATTGTTTAATAATCTATCACGGATCGATTTGACAAAATTCAATTGTTATTACCTCGTTCCTCCGCCTATTAGTCAATTGTCTACTTTCAATCTTGTTCGTTAATAAGATTTTTAATCGACCACAATATCGACAGTGATTTTCAATAATCAATCATGTAGAATTACGTTATTAAGAATTACGAAATTCAAATCACTGTAGTTCATAAACAAAGGCAATTGCAGCAAAATTATTACATAAACTCTCCCTGTTTTTATCCTAGAAACCATATTACGAATGTGCCAGAAATCGATTATCATACACCTCGTAAGATTTTATAATCGAAACGTCATCCAGTGAGAATGTTAAAAAAGAAATTCGCCATGTTATAGCTGTCGTTTGCTGTAGTTTGAAAAGCAATTGTGATTTGGCAGTGCGCTAGTGAAAATTTGACGTCCGCAGCCGTCACTCGCAGGAACGTGTTAATTTCCACAGATTCCCAAGTTCGAGCGCGGCTCAAGTGTTTTACAAACACGGGCTCGGCACGCTGAACCGCGTCGTCGACACGACCGTTGCGTCGGCCCGTTCGAAACGGGATACGTCTTAATTAACACAATTAATATATGCTTATCCTGTAACGTTGGTTAGCATCAATTAGTGTCAGCCGCGGCGTGTGCCTTGTAACAGACGATCGTCATCTGTCTTGAAGGAAGACGGACAATCGGTGTGCGTGCATGTATGTAACATCGGGCGACATCGATTCGAAGCTTCGTAGCTAGGGAAGTTTGGCAGTAATTACTAGCCGGCGAATGTTTGCGGATATTTATGCATGTTTACCACGGGTCTAAATAAAATTCGCCATCGGCGTCCAGCGATTCTGCTGGGAATGAAATTCGACGCGGCTACACGGAAAATTGGTTCGGTGCATCGAAGTCATCGCAGCGATTTTGTTTGCAGAATACAGATCCGACATGAACGATGAACTTTGCAAATAATGATTCACGGCAAACATTATTACCCTCCGTTAGTATTTTAATTATTCCCAATATCCCGACTAAATTCGGACATATCGTATCGGATTACGCAATTAGTGTTCCTCTTCGAATCCCCCGACTATAGATAGCGGAAAGTACCTAATCCATTAATCGTATTGCACCGAATTCTATATGGAACTACATAATAGCCAAATAATTTCCAGGCTTTTCCCACTCGAAAATTGCTGATCTAAATCAGTCCAATCCAACATAAGCTCCGAAGATTACGGGGCTTCTCCACTGCCATGAGGGGCGTTATGCTTAAAGAAACAAAACTACGCCGATCCCGTCCGCGATTCTCGGACGACAGTTGCCTGAATCATTGGAGATCCTGCGCCTGCATCGTCATAACTCCCACTTTTATGGGTTCCACCATCCCGTGCACTGCTTTTCAATATTGGCACGAATGTCCGATTTTCTCGCCTCTCGCGCTCTGTCCCTCGATCTGAAAAATCTACCATAAATGCCACTAAACTTTCGCGGCTAAGGTCTTCGAATATTAGAGAATTTACGGTTTTCATTTTATCGTGAATATTGACGCCGAGAGGACCACTCGATTTTAGAATTGAAATGGCGGTCTGGGAATTTTTCCCGCGAAATCAGCAGAATTTGTGTACCAATTTCCGCTAGCATTGCGAAGAAATTTGAAAGGTCTTTGACTTCCTTTGGACATTCAGACTTCGCAGTAAGTTTTCCATATTTCGCGGAATCTTTAGAAAGACCTCGGTGCAATGGTTCATAGGAAATAGGATTCGATATGCAATATTTCGTCTTTCCCACAGTCATTTGGTTCGGCAGTGAAAGTGTTAATGGCGCGTTAATTTCTTGTGGTTCAGGAAATGTGAAAGCAGCCAAGTCTTCATCAAAGATCACCATATACACTGCATTGACACCTGCCGACCTACCACCATATGCGGCGACGTAGTTGTTCCTGAAGATCATCTCGACGTAAGCACGAAATCATTAATCTCATTTGACAAGAAGTGTACAATTTTGTACAACAATTTGAATCAATACAAATGAAGCACATTTCTAGTGTTGAAAAAAACGGCTGAACTTCGCCTGAGGAAACCAGATATTTTTAACTCTTTTTTTATAAAATCCTGTAGATTTTCAGGAGAAAACGACGAAAATCTAACAAGGGAACCTATTCAGATGAGACAAACCGATTTTGATGAAACTTATCTATATAATAAAAATGAAATGCTGTTCGTTGGTCACGACATCACGTGAGAGCGGCTGGACCGATTTGGCTAATTTTTTTTGTTAAATGTTCGTTGTAGTCCGAACCAGGTTTTTAGAGTACAAAAAATTGGAAAAGTTGCCCGAAAACACGAAAATTCGGGAAAAACTAGAAGTGCTTTTTGAATCATATTTCAATACAACAAAAAAAAGGTTGGCCCAGCTTTTAATCAATATTTCAATAGGAATTTACATTATCCACGTCTGTTTGCTATAATGATCACTGCGAAATACGTTTTTTTCTCATTTTTACTTTTCACAAATTCACAAACTGATCACAACCAAATTTATTGAAATTTGGACAGGACAACGTCTGTCAGGTCAGCTAGTGTCAGATATAGTTCTTCGAAAAATATTTGACACGTGTTTTTTTTATCGGCAACCATCCACTTTGAAGGGGTGAAAACAACCCTCAAAATTCGTGGTCAGAGTCATATTTTTGAGATATCTCAGAATCCAAAGGTCGAAAAAAATTGATTTTCTTTTTAAATTGTGTGTTTTTCTCATATTTCTGTAAAACAAGCCAGAATTCCTTCCTCCGCACACCAGGTGCAAGCCCACATTTCATTATGCACGAATATTGTTAAATAGATAAAAGAAGAAAATCCTAAAACATGTATCCCCTATTTTGGATCAAAGATCACACATAGTGAACATTAAAATTAACTAACGATATATAAGAGAAACCGAAAGAAAACAAAATTTTTAATGTATTGTTTGAACAAACATATTTTGTTAAAATTTTTTGCACTACTACATTCTCCATTAAAAGAAAAACACAATTTTCAAAAAAATCAAATTTTTCTATCTCTGGTTTCCAAAATATCTCAAAAAATATGGATCAGACAGCGAACTTTGAGGGCTGTTTTCACCCCTTCAAAGTGGATGGTTGCCAATAAAAGAAAATACGTGTCAAATATTTTTCGAAGAACTACATCTCGCATAAGTTTCATCAAGATTGGTTTGTTTCACCTGAATATGTTCCCTTGTAAGTTTCGAAATGAAAAATCAAAAATATTTTTAAAAGTTAGAGATTTCTGGTTTTCTCGGGAAAAGTTGAATCGCGCGATCTCCACGAATTGTGGGCACATGATTTCGATACTTTAGGAGTACGATACAGACGTTTGACAATGTAAAGAAGTGTTGTATTCCGGATACTCAATATAAGTATATTTATTAAGTACAATTTCTAAACGAAATACAAACTACGGACGATATACAAAAGATCTTAGTAGTCTAGACAAGAATCGGTAAGAGACTGATCGGAAGCGAAAGAAGACTGAGAAAAGAATGCCAAGAGAGGAAGAAGTCAGCGGGAAATATAGGTTTTGGGTTCTGTAAAGTGGGGGTTGTTTTAGGTCTAATGGTCAGTAAGGGGTGAATCATGGGGTTAAGGTTTAAAGATGAGTAATGGTAGATGGAATGACGAACTGAAGATAGAGAGACGAACTGAAACGTTTAGATTACACGAGTGATTACTAATGCTAGAGAGAATCTTATCGTTGGTATACAACACCTTCCGCCATAAAATTGTTAACAGAGTTTAACAATGAAATATACTATGGATTAATTAGGAATTGAGAATTAATTACAAACTAATTTAGAATATATAACTTAATTATTCATAGTCAAAATTTAGATATAGAGTAAAAAAAAGAAATATATATATATAACGCAAGTTAGAGTATACGACAGAAGGATGTTCGACGATTACTCTTCGTACAGTGTATGAACGTATAAATTTAGGTTTGTCGAACGTGCAACGCGACCGGTCATGATTGCGGAATAGCAGAAGGCAGCAGAGCCGGTCGCGGAGTCGACGGTGCAGATTTCGTGTTCTACGTGTCCGCGATGCAAACGAAGAAATGCCAGAAAGGGTTAACCGTAGCGTACGCTGCGCACTGCCAACAGGAAGCGGCGTTGGACCGGTGAAATTCTTTAACTAACTATGTGTGCGTTCGATCGGTTCCCGCCGTTAGACTAATAGCGAATCGGATCGGGTTTCAGGCCGATAGCCGGTCACGCCAATCTGTGCCCGGAGAGTATCAGCACGAAACCTCAAGAACTGGAAACGCTGCTGAGCACCGTAAAACACGAGATATTGCACGCCTTAGGATTTTCTGTGAGCCTGTACGCCTTTTATCGAGATGAGAACGGCGAGCCGAGAACTCCTCGACGACCCGATACCGGTAAACCAGCATTGAACGAGACGTAAGTCAATTTTTCGTAATATTTACTTTCGTTCATTAAACGTGGCTCCACCACATAAAAGATGCTCTATTTAAATAGAGATTGAACAGCATATCTGTGCATTTCAATTGAATTATAAGAATTATGGCGTACCTTTGTTTCCTAGTATTGATGAACTCGCACTACAGTATTTTATCGGTGTATGTCCCAAATGTCTAGCTCGTAAATGTCCGGAGATATCTCCACTACTGCGGGGTGAACCCCTTGAGGAGCCGTGAAACTCGAGAGGCCTCGGTCGCGGAGAAATATGACACCATGCGGCACTAATCGGAAATTCAAACTTCTTTATTTTTCATTATTTTTTTGTGGGACTTCGATGACCATATTCGTGGCATTTCTCTAATAAAAATCATGCCAAGCATGATATAATTCCGATGATAGTTACTTGTGTAATAGACAATTAAAGTTTCGGGCGCGAGCCTTTGAACTCTGCCGACAACTAATTGTCTGTTACGCAAGGTAATATCATCGGAATTATAATACATCATATTTGGTATGATTTTTATTAGAAAAATACCACAAATATGGTCATCAAAGTCCCATAAGAAATAATGAAAAATGAAGAAGAGGCCTCTCGAGCTCAGCTGTTCTTCTGTACGTTCGGCAAAACTCAAAGAATAGTATCCCTGGCGTATAAATTCAAACAATCAAATCCAAATCCTCATATAGATCAATAAATCCTATAAATCGCATTATTGCAAAATCCAACACATTTTATAGCAATATTGATTTTTTCAATGGCACGTTACAGGCTTTCAAAACAAAATTGCGCCGCACTATTCGATAATAGTACCATCATTAGTTTAGTTTCGCACTGTCCATAATTAATTAATTTATATTTTAGATTAAGACTTATGTTTAAGATTATTTTCTGTTATTCTACATTATCTGCAAACATTTGTATTAAAGGACTTCGGTCCGTATAAAATAAATAATAATAATAATAATAATAATAATAAATGACCCTACACAGACCCGTGTTGAGGATTACATCGATAAAATACTGTATAAAGATTGTGTTTCTGCATGAAGCTCGCTTTAATAAAAATGTCCACGGTGCTGTTATTATAGAGGTCCCGAAATGTCTGTTCCATAAAAATAAGTGTTGAAGAAATTCTCGGAGGTAATATTTCTTTAAAAAATTCGTACAGGCAATATTTTCCTCTAAACCAGACATGGAAGATCGAACAGAATATTTGAGAAACGACAAGACAACCCTTTATTTGGAACTCCGAAGAAAAAGATTGATGGGGGAGCACTGGACTTGTTGTTGGGTCACGTCTTGGATTTAATTGCGATTCTTCTGTAGACCGCGTGCCGGTGTTCGGTGTTAATTTAGTGGGGTCGTGAAATTAATTTGACCCGTGAGTACCTGGTTCGTACGGCGATTCGAAAGACAGCAATAACGTACTTTGTCTCTCGTCTTTCTGCTGGCGGAGCTTTTCTCCTCACGTATGCTAGCCGCCCGGGCTCCGTCTTGGCATTGGCGCATCTGCCTTTAAAATTGGAAAATTCCTTGTGTCCTTGGGTTTTATTCGGGTCGACGGACCGTAACGAACCCGGTTCCGGCGTTGGCAGGTGGGTGTGTTACTCGTTTTTCACGGATCCTTTTTCCTTCGCACCCTTCGTTTTACTTTAACTAGCAGCGTGGCAAGAATCCCGTCTATTCCTTGCCACCCTCCACCTTTCGAACTTTCGGTACATGTGACCGTGAGTTTGCATTCTCTCACCTTCCGCCACGTCTGGAGCTACAGCAGATTTTCTTACAATACGAACATCGAACGAACCAACCGTCAAAGCGTCGGTCGATTTTCTTATCCCGGCGAAACCTCTTCGACACACAGCAAACATTTCCATTTTCCATGCGTGGTCTCTCTGGATACGAATAGTAATCGAATTGGTGCACCTTGAATTTCATAAAATTTATAGAAGGACGTAAAACAACTCGTTGCTCATCTTCAATGGGATTACAGAATTGAATGGGTGCGTGGAAGAAGGGCTTATGTCAGGTTTTTTAAAATTTTGTAGGTGCTCAATTTTCAACTCAAACGCGAATTGAAATAGTAAAAACCAGCTGAAAATTACCCTCCGTAGGTTCTTCTTCCATTGGAGAAAAACTGAAAAGTGAATGACTTTTTTTATGGTTTGTTTTATTAAATGTTAAGGGTAGCTATTTTCATATGTCGACAGGCTGGAGACGTACCAGTGGAGCGAGAACACTGTCAAGACGGTGATTAGACCGCACTGGCAAGTGCACGATGACTATGTGAAGAAATCGATCCAAATGATAGTCACACCGAAGGTTCGCGCCGAGGCGCAAGCACACTTCAATTGTCCGGATTTGGAGGGTGCGGAATTAGAAGATCAAGGGGAGGATGGCACGGCTCTGACACATTGGGAGAAGCGAGTGTTTGAGGTGAGTGTGTACGGCTGTAGTGCTGGCAGAATTGAACGAAGATTTTGATACTCTGGATCAAAATAGATCCAGATTTTGCCATCGAACAATGAACTTGTTTGTTTTACCAGCCGTAGCATACGCGTGACCATCATGATATCGTATTGGGTTGTAATATAAATATCCGCAGTCTATTTATCAAATTACACAATCGATTAATTATAAAATGGTTAACTATATGTGGTGGCTTCTATTTAATTACAGTTACATGGAATTGCAATGAAGTCACAACTAAGCCATCAAAGTTAGAATATCTTTATACCAAACGTATTTGTGTAACGACCTAGTATTTTACATAACGAAAATAAAAAACAATCAGCTTCGCGGTGTAATGTAACAGTGTCAATTGCAATTAACGAGTAAGTTCCCTATTTAACGGTGCAACCACGCGCGGTTTACCGAAGTCAATGCTTACTCACTAATTAGATTTATGGTTCACCACCCGATTCAATTAATTATCTTCATTGAATGGAAGACGCGATATAATATAGTTTAATAATATTAATTATTATTATTATTTAGAACGAAGCAATGACAGGCACGCACACGCAGAATCCTGTTTACTCGAGAATAACGCTCGCTCTGATGGAAGACACTGGTTGGTACAGTGCAAATTATTCCATGGCTCAAGAATTAGGATGGGGCAAAAATCTGGGTTGCAATTTCGCAATGAAATCCTGCAAAGAGTGGATATCGTCTAAATCATCTCGTTTGTCGTAAGTATCGTTATCGAGACTTTATATTTTGCGTTATCTCGATCCCTTGCAATAACTTTTACACGTCTCTTTATATTTTCCAGGGGAAAATCCATTCATCCTTTTTGCAACAAGGTGAAGCAGGATCCACTACAAACAGAATGCACCGACGATCGAAGCTCGGTTGCTCTGTGCAACCTGGTCAAACATCAACAAGTGTTGCCTAAGAAATATCAAGTATAAACTTTCTTGTCTCTTTTTTGAAATTTAATTTGTTCGATGAACGTACGCAGCTTGATGAATGTATTTTATTTAACAGTTGATTTTTCGATTTCAGAACTTCGATTCCATTCCTGGCGTGCCGCCCGAAGAAGTGCAATACTATGGCGGTTCGGTGCCTTTTGCAGACTATTGCCCATATATTCAAGAATTCACGTGGAGAGCACTGAATATTGTAGTCAGAGGATCTCATTGTCTTTACGAAGAAAATAATCCAAGTAAGTAACATCGTTAATAAATAATTTTCTGTACAGCGGATCAGTTACAAATGTTCCACGAATTCTTCTAAAACAGTGAAATATTAGAAACCAAACCTTAATTGTATTATAAAATTAATAACATTTGAATACACGCGCAATTGTTACTTAAATCAAGACTAGGATTATCGTCAAGAAATAGTGTCAATAGATCATGATAAAGAGTGAAAGATTACACAAATCTTTAATTCGGTTTCTTCTTTTATGAAACTATAAACATTGCTTCTCGGATTAGATCCAGACAAGAATTTCGCTTTGGAGAAATACGGTCCACACTCGAGGTGTTTCGATCATACCAATCAAATGTGGGAAGAGAAAACATGCAAACAAGCACGACAATGGCGACATTGGGGTTCCGGATGTTATCAGTATAAATGCGAAGCTGGTAGATTGCACATCATGGTTAGCTTATCTTTAAAATTAATATAAAAAACATTATTACGTATGGACAAATAAAATAAGACAAATGATCGTTTTATTTACAGGTAGCAAACTATACTTATACTTGCTATCATGCTGGTCAAGAAATAGCCATCAGGATAATACAAAATGGATGGCTTCACAAGGGTGCTTTAATCTGTCCACCGTGTCGAGATATATGCCAGGTGAGAACTGCCATCAATTTCACTTTTGATTTACGTACTTGTGAAGTACTTTTTTTCTCTTTAATACGAAACAAACTCTAAAAAAAGAATCTGAATCCTTCGACAAAGATTTCTCCAACTTGCTAACAACGTTTGTGACCGGAATGTTTATTTCTTCCAGGCCGAATTAATGGAAAAACATGAACAATGTAAGCCAGGGGATGAGCATCCTCCAGCGACGTACTACCACAGAGACCACCTTTACTGTGCGTCCGCAGGAAGAGCGACAAGCTTGTCAACGTTAATAATACTGATCTATTTTCTCGTACTTAGATGATATGTCGTCGAACCTAGGCAATATTTCTGACAACGTCCAACTTAGATCGATGAATTGTTATAGGGAACCATCGAATCCTCGAAAGCACTTTCCAATCGCAAACTCTTGGATCTAATGACGCGAGCGTTATCTTTGGAACCAAATAGTAATTTCCTAAACGTAATAAAAAGCCGAGGTGGTCATTTTATTTTAATATTTTATCTTGGCAGCCATCGCCTCGGCGAGTAGGATATACTGACAACAATTGTTAAGATTCTATCAAAGCGGGATGATCGATAAACGTTAAATTCCTTCGTACTGCATTTTTACTGTATTAAATATACTTGTTAACGCTTTATATTTATATTAAGGTATCTGACGAGGCATTCGTGAAGTGCCAATACTTTTTAGTATTATGAACATATACGTTTATTCCTACTCGACTACGCTGCCCGTTCGATTCTTATCATTCTATTGCAACAGTATTGTTTCAACGTTACGAGTACCAGTATTTTGTTGACTATCGACAAGACCAGTCAGTGGTTGTTATATCAAGAGATTCGTTTTAAATTAGTAAATTATGTAAGTGCCAATATTATCTGCCAACAGCTTACAATCATATATCTGCACAATAATTTCAGATTACGTACCCATGTTTTAGTTTTGAATATTTTCGCGGCGGCAACGATTTTTTAGATATCTAGTTACTGCTATTGGTTTCTTTTTTTGTTAAAAATATTTGCAATTGAAATTACTATCGATGTTTCAATTATTTTCAAAGCTAACGAAATCGCAATATGTAGTCTGTAGAGCAGAGCTACTCAACATTCTACATGCCCGTCGATGGCAGTGGACACTAGAGATCCCTACGGGAAAGGTTACCCTCTCGCGAAGCGTGAGGAATAGCGCTGTAGAAGTGGAAGATAGAGTGGGGACACAAGTCTTGCACCAGGGACCTTCCTATCATCTCACCACATTAGGCACTGACATGAGAAATGGAGAAAGAAGCGGTATACGGCCCGCGGGCCACCAGTTGCCCAGCTCTGCTGTAGAGTAAAAAAGTATAGATTGAGAAATCTGATTATTTTTGCTCAAACACTTTTGTGTTTAATAGTTGGCAATTTTTTATGCCACAATTTGCACCAACTTGAATTGCGTCGCCTATAATATTATTTCTACAATACCTGAGTTTGATTATTAAACATAACTAACCTATTTAGGAATTCAAGTATTTAGTAGATTCTAGATGAATTGAGCATAATCTTATCCCGACTACGTAGGATGTAAAAAAGTGCGATATCGCGATTAAAAGGTGTAGAAAAGTTACGAAAAATAACAATTTCTTTATTTGTATTTATGCACACAAGAAACCATGTATAGTCATTCGTAATACTACATAGAATACTTGTTTTGAAATTATTTCAATGTAGTAGAGTTATGATATCCCCATCATTTGATAATAATTTTATTACATTCCATTGTTAAGACTACGTTATATACGTTAAGACAAGAATTACTGTAGTTTTCTTGAACGTACAAGAAGTTGATCATTTTGTACAAAGAATATTAATATTGTACACATCCAAAACTGTAAAGGTATGTTCGTAAACTAAAATGTTCATTTTTTCAAATCTACTGTTTATATTTGTACAATGCCTACTTCAGCTGATTCTTGCGATGATTTCTAAGAGGTGATAAGACAGAAAGAGTGTTACATTAATGGAAAAAATTATTACTAAAACTTGCATTGCTTACATCATACATTATTAATGTACATAGTACATGTATATTATATATTATCGACAGATGTTCGCCTAATTTGTGATTGAAAATGTGTATTTACGATATACGTCAATTATGGATAAACGATCACCGGTATTATTAAGGGCACAGGTGTAGGAAACAGACTTGTATATGTGATATTCTTAACAACTATTCCTGTTCTCTTAATAATCTTTCCCACGAAAATGCATTTTGACGTTGATGTTTACTGACAAACATCTGGTGCACTGTTATCGTTGGCATAAAATATACACGATAGTATCGGTGGACCGAGTATTAAACAATTTTTTTAACTGACTGTAAATAACTGCCACTTATATAAGCAAACTGCGGATTTTTATGTATTTATAATTCACGAAGAATAATTTGAAAAATTCGATATAACTGAATTCAATTTTAACTTGTTTTTATACATACATCAAAACAATTGCAATTTGTTAAAATTCATGTTTCTTGAAATCCGTTTATGAATAGAGGAAGTTGCATAAATTTTCACAGCTTAAGACACCAACAAGATTGTTTCCGATATAACATAAAGCAATTTTGTCACCATATATAATTTAAGCAAGGTGATTGAAATCAATATGAAAGGACTACAATTAAAACAATAGTATACGAGAGATGGTACTTTAAAGGATTATTCTAGAATGTAGTAATATTTTGTTAAAAGTAATTTGTAATAAGATATAAAGAAATTTTTACTCGTCTCTTCTTTGGTAAATATGTTTTGACGTTTGCAAGTCGAGTGTCATAAAATATGAACCCTGGCTAGAAAAGTTGTACATTACAATATAACGCAAAACTCTGTCGATAACAAAATAAGCAGAATGAAACGTGTCCCAGTGTGTGTGCGCGTGCGAATGTCTAAATGCCTTCAAATGCATATTGTACATACATAGAATGTACGAAGAGCTCGGAATTATCGAGGTGTATTTTTTCCGATTCCGAAGTTGATGCAAAATTATTAAACGGGTCGAATATTCTAATCAAATACTCACCATGCCATTTTCAGGTGTAGAAATTATACATACATACATATATTCCGATTGTTCGTATGGAACGATCGAAGAGGAAAAATGCCCTCGCGATTAGGACAAACAGATTTTATATTATATATGTATAAGAATAATATTGTACATTGTACCGGATCGTAGACCCTGAAAATGACGTTCGAACAACAATCGTGTTGTTTTATAAAATGTCATTATAGACAGAAATAAAAATCAAAGCACGCGTTGTTGTATTGTAAGTAATGTAGAAAATGTAAACTATAATACAAATTTTATAACAATACTTATAACATAGATTTGAAACATTTTTACTTTTTATTATAAGCCCTTCCTCATTAATATATTATATAAACCGAATATAATCTCTTGCATGTACAAATAAAAAAAAGATATAACATTCTTTTGTTTACTCTATATTTACAGCAGAGAGTATATTTCGCTGTTCTCGGTATACTGTTTCCCGTGTCACTCTCGCTAGATTCTGCATCATAGTAATAGCAGAGAGGAAATATTCAAACGTTCAAAGATTCTAAAATTCAAAGATTCAAGTATTCACACGTTCAAATATTCTAAATTCTAAAATTCAAATATTCTAAAATTCAAAGATTGTGTGCAGAACGTGCACAGTTTAAGCAACGTAAGGGTTGATGGTATATCAGAGGTGTGGAGGGGGTGCTGAGCCAGTGAAGGGATCTTTCCACCACCGACGAGATAGCGCCTGCGCTATTTAGCAATACAGGCAAGTGGGCGCAGGGATAACGTGGAACAGTGATATGGAACACCAAATCGCTAAAAGTTCCACCACTATGATAAAAGTGCAGATAATTTCTTTTATGGTTCTGTTTGTATATGCGTTAGAATATAAGTTAAGTACATGTACAATATCAACATTTTATGTATGAAAATACAATGAATAATAAAGACAATATCATAAAGAACCGTATATATTTATTGCACCACCTATTCTTCCCGAATGTCTGGCTCGACGCTGAGTTGATCTACTGAAATTTCGATATGTCCTCCTAATAAGTTCAATTTTTGAGATTTTCGAAAACTTTCGCCAAGTTTTGGTCGTCTGACTTGTCGTTGAGTCGTACTACTGAATTTTCGAAAATTTTCGAGCGTCTGACTTTCCGGTGACTTATACTACTGAATTTCCGAATACCTCCTTCGACATCATGTTCTCCTAATACAAAGCTCATTTTTCGAGATTTTTGGAAATTTTCTCTAATTTTCGGCCGTTTGACTTGTCATTGACTCGTACTACTGAATTTTCGAAAATTTTCGAGCGTCTGACCTGCCGGTGACTTATACTACTGAATTTCCGAATACCTCCTTCGACATCATGTTCTCCTAATACAAAGCTCATTTTTCGAGATTTTTGGAAATTTTCTCTAATTTTCGGCCGTTTGACTTGTCATTGACTCGTACTACTGAATTTTCGAAAATTTTCGAGCGTCTGACCTGCCGGTGACTTATACTACTGAATTTCCGAATACCTCCTTCGACATCATGTTCTCCTAATACAAAGTTCAATTTTCGAGATTTTTGGAAATTTTCTCTAATTTTTGGCCGTCTGACTTGTCATTGACTCATACTACTGAATTTTCGAGCGTCTGACTTACCGGTGACTTATACTACTGAATTTCCGAATACCTCCTTCGACATCATGTTCTCCTAATACAAAGTTCAATTTTCGAGATTTTTGGAAATTTTCTCTAATTTTTGGCCGTCTGACTTGTCATTGACTCATACTACTGAATTTTCGAGCGTCTGACTTACCGGTGACTTATACTACTGAATTTCGGAATACCTCCTTCGACATCATGTTCTCCTAATACAAAGTTCAATTTTCGAGATTTTTGGAAATTTTCGCTAATTTTTCAGCCGTTTGACTTGTCGTTGACTCGTACTACTGAATTACGAAAATTTTCGAGCGTCTTTAGTAGGGAAGAAAGAACACATTAATTGTTCTAACTAATATTCTTTATTTACCCCAAAATATTACAATGTTAAATATGTATCATGACGAGATGAAACGTAGGTATCCAGCAGGATTGTGGTGACATAGGTACAAATGTCCATACGAATACGTATGTAGGTGCTTGCTCTCCAGGTAGCAGCAGCTAATTTTTATATGAATCGGCGTAGTCCTCGTGAAATTTTGCATCAAAGATAGGTGAAACTTACTGCGTATTGAACTGCTAGGAACAGAAAGAAACACAGTTAGCACGCGATAGTTACATAGACATAGATTGTTGGGGGGTTGCCTTCCGAAGGGGTACAGAAGATTGATGGGCGTGTTGCCTTCCGAAGGGGTACAGAAGATTGATGGGCGGGTTGCCTTCCGAAGGGGTACAGAAAATTGTCGAGCGGGTTGCCTTCCGAAGGGGTACAGAAAATTGTATATCGGGTTGCCTTCCGAAGGGGTACAGAAGATTGATTGGCGGGTTGTCTTCCGAAAGGGTACAGAAGACTGATGGGCGGGTTGCCTTCCGTAGGGGTACAGAAGATTGATGGACGGGTTGCCTACTGTAGGGGAACTGAAAATTGAGAAACTGTGAGAAACGGAGGGAGAGAGCGTTACAGAGAGAGAGAGCCTGGCGCCGCGGGGGTTGGCGAGCGAAGCGAGTAGGGGGCGTAGCCCCCTAGTTAGTATATGTGGTCAGAGAGGAACTGAGAGTTCTTACGCCTTTGTCTGAAGTTGCCTCCACTTTCTGGCACGCTCATGCTTAGCACGGAACATCTCCTATACCGGCGGTAGAGACCACTTTTACCCGGTAATAGAGAGCACACCAGTTTTAGCATGAAACTGCTTAGGCTGAAACTTGGCAGAGAAGGATCTTTTTGGGTACGCTATCGAATGGCCCAAGCTCTATTAAAATCTCGCCGGGGACGAATTTCAATAACAAACCTGGGCATAGCCTTCCAATTACAGTGTAATTCAACTACATTCACGATTAGCGTAATTACCAGCAAATGTCATACAACTAGAATATAATCTATCCTTTGCTGAATATTAAATTAATTTCTTTTTTTATGCCAAGTTTTGCTGAAAACTAAGCAAGATATAAATTAATTTGAGCGTAAAACGTGTACTAACTCTCAGGTACTTTTTTCCAAGTTGCATATTAAATCTAGAAGTAGAGACAGAGAGAGATTATTTTTAAAACTATTATTTTCTCTTTGCTAAAAATGATGTAAGATCTGATCCTCTCTGACATGGGAGGGGAAAATCCGCTCTACCACCGGTCTCGGAGCTGATCCAGGCTAAGCGTTCGCTCTACCGCCGGTCTAGGAGCTGATCCAGGCCACCGACGAGATACTGTTAAAGACTGCCAGCCTTACGGGACTACGTGTCCCACGAAAATTTCGGTGTTCTCTTACGCCCTCTGGGATTTATTTTGACTGGAGTGAGAAACAGAAGCATCGACGACATTTCGTCGGTGCAGAAGACCATTGAGGAGAGATTCTCGTCGCGACGCGTCGGTGAGAAGACGAATCATCACGAAACCATATGGGTTATCATCAAATGTTATATTCTCCGCCATATTTCAGACGAGGTTTTAGTGCTGATTTTTGAGGTTTCAAATATTAAAAGTAACACTCAAGAACAAAAGATTCCTAGAAATATTGTACGTAAGAAAGTATTGAAGCATTATTTTAGAAAAATCTAGAATTCCTAATACAAATTTCATATCAAATACCTGAATGTTTAATTTAAAAATATTTCATAAATGAACATACTTCCTTATACTTTTTTAAATACATAATTGTTCCAAGAATCGATCTCTGAAAACAGAAATATCTAGAAACATGGAATAAATTTTATTTGACATGTTGTTCCGAATAAAGTTTCGACTGATTCCGATAAAGAATTATGTGGATGAATTAATATGTATAAAAAAATGCACGGAATTTGACAGTGAAGTTTCAGTTTCAACTTTAATAACAAATTGATATATTCAGTTAAAGTTGAATGTAGGTTTAGAAACTACGTTTTGTTATGAAAATTTAAGATACATAAATTTGCAGATCTTACACACTATGATTATCTGACTTTTCTCCATTAGACGGCACACTGTGCTACGTGGAAAACATATGTGGAAAAATAGCGATAATTCTAAGTGGACGTGCCCAAAGCTTGTTCTCGCATTTCGTTCCGCTTAGCGTCTTCGCAAAGAAAACATATACAACCGTCCCCTCGCGAAGAGGGAAAGTGTAGGAACGTCTAGAAATTCAAATCGCTGACAAATATAATATAATTGTAGGAGCAGAGATAGACAAGTTTTTATTGAATTAAGAATTTCAAATAGCCAATATAAGAGATAAAAAAATTATTCGTCACGCGTCAAATAAAAATAATCCTGGTTATCTCTATTGCACGCATGAAAAATGATGTTTTTTTTCTACGAAAATTTATGTTTTTGCGTTGAATAAACTTTTCATTTTCATGTGTATCTTTATTGAACGGTTTATTTGACTTCGAATAATCTTCTGAGCCGCGTTCGAATGCTGTAGGAAGGACCGAGCACCCGACCAGTCAAAGAATGGAACGCACGCGTTACAATGTAGTACATATCGCGTATCGCCCAATTACACTGTCCAACAAACTTTTTTATGATGTCTCGATTCTCACTATGCAATTCTTATAGTGTTTTCGCGCTGATTTCGAATCTGGCCTTAATTTTTCTCCCAGACTCACAGTTTTTGAGAAATTTAAGTTTGAAAAAAAACACATTTTTCAACTTTGAACAAAGGTTGTGATATTATTATAAAAGATGTTGTATTGTTCTTTACAGCAAAAGATTCTCTAGATTTTCCCGAATTCAGTGATGTACAATAGTAATACATTATGATTGTTTAAACATGTTTAAACAAAACATTAAAGACGGAGATGCACCGCTTTTGCACCTTTTTTTGATGATACTTTTTAATTTATCTGAAAAAATAAGGGTCCAGTGGAAAATCAAACTACACCACGCGATAGAGCAGACTTTTATCTTGCGAAACCACCCTGTCAGACAGGGCCGCCGCGTGCGGTTGTGCAGGTTGTGCACCGCACACGGGCGCTTCATCAAAGGGGCGCCACAACATTAACAGTAAACAGATTTGCTAAGTTCAAAAAAAGGTAATTCAAATTATTTGCATGTCTAAAGAGGGCGCACTAAATTTCTTTTGCACACGGGCGACTCGTACCCACGCGGCGGCCCTGCTGTCAGATTTCGAACATCGACGTTTTTACAGAACCAGAAAGCAAAATATCATCGCGGAACACGAGTCGCCGCCAGTGGTGCTCTGCCCTAGCGTGGTCGTTTGAGGGGATACGGCGCGCGGCGCGCGGTGGTGTCTCTCCGTCTTTAATGATTGTTTATTAATGTTTAAACAATCATAACGTATTAATAATGGATATCACCGTATTCAGAAAAGTCTACAGAATCTTTTGCTGCAAAGAACAATTCAATATCTTTTATAATACCGTCACCACATTTGTTTAAAGTTGAAAAATAGGTTTTTTTTTCAAAGTCATGTTTTTCAAAAACTGTGCGTGTACGAGAAAAACTAAGGGCAAATTCGGAATCAGCGCAAAAAACTCTATAAGATCCACCCATCAGTTATATGAAAACATAAAAAAAGTTGAAATTTGTTGGACAGTGTAATACACGTACTGCAAATTTCATCAAAATCGGTTGGCGTAGAAGAAAACAACACGCATAGAAAGCAGGGATTGAAAACTATTATGAAACCCAAGATGATGTTATAACTGTTATAAGAATATCGATATTGTTTTATATCGGTTACGGTTCCGATTCCGGTTCCAGTTTCGATTCTGTCATTTTAAATTCCGTATTGTGTTCGGCATTATGTATTTATTTGGGGTGTACGGGCCGCCCGATTGTCGAGCTGCCGAAGAGAGTAACTCGACTTCGCCGGACACGTTCGGAAAGAATCGGACAAGTTCGGACGAGCGAGTTATTGCGATACCCGAGAACATCTCTGCGTTCTTATGAAATAGATAATTGCAATAATGGCATTCTATCATAACTTATAACGTAATTTTTATTATATAAACACTATTTATTATTTGAGTAGTTATTCATTGTTATTTATAATGTAAACAATTGTTACATACATTTTTTATAATTTGTTTCTACACTCCATATTTGGATTATTATTTCAATAATTTCTTGTTAAAATAATTGTTTAAATAAATTATTATGGAGATAATACTTCAAACAATAAATATAGAAATAATTAAACTATATTGAAATATGTAAGAGATAGCCTGGATTAAAACAGCAAATGCGAATCAACTTTATTTAAACGCCTTTTTCCGGAGACTGTTTCTTGTTCATTTCGTTTTCGACGTTCCGCTTCGTTTTTGACGTTCGCTTGTCGTTGGCTACGAACCGCTTGTAAATAACATTTACAATACACCGGGTGGCGTAACATGAATAACAGCTTACAAATATTAGTTCAAATAATAAATATAGAAACAATTTATAAAATTTGTTTATTTAAAAAATAATTTTAAGAGTACATTAGTATTGAAATAATAATTTCAATAATGAATATAGAAACAAATTACTCAAATGTATTTATTTAAAAATGGTTTAAATTATAAATAACAATAAATAACGATGATTACAGAATATTTTTCGTTTACGAATCATTGTTTTATGTATAATTTTCAAATTAATTTTAAATTCCAATACTTTTTTAGGATATTACGTGGTAATTACTTTTGTTTTTCCTACATCTATACACTGTCGATTATAAAACGATAACTACAATGGTGAACAATAAGGGACATAAGAAAGCAATAAGAGTGCGTAATGAAATTATACAATAAAAAGTAATTTTTTTTCTAAGAATTACAGAATGTGGGTAATGTCAGCATTCTACATTTAATTATTATCTGCGGTACTGAATCTATTTACCTACGCCACTGACGCAGTTTCATGTGGTTCACGAACAAATGATTTATTTAGGTAGAGAGCGCTGACCACCAACAGTATTTCGTCGGTGGTGGAACTTTTAGCGATGTGGTCTTTCAGGTCACTGTAATTTCCACCGTTACCACCCCGCCCATTGCGCCCACTTACCGGACCGCGGAATAGCACGGGCGCTGGCAGTCTTTAACAGTATCTCGTCGGTGTCCAGGCTAAGATTTTGTGTGGGGGCAGCACTATAACAGGCGCGAACAAAACCTGGGCGTGAGCACTCTCTGTTCCTCTCTGATATGGTCTAAGGTTTCGATACTCCGAAATGCTGCAGCTAATTTCACGGAACACAATTTCTACACACGTGCGCACTGTTGGATCGCCTAAAACGCCGGAGTTTCACATTGCTCTGTGCTCTATTTTAAAGTTTTCATGTAAACGATGGGCAATTGGTAAATGAAACATACTCCGGTAAGTTACGTGCGGGAAAACCTTGGGAAATTATACATTTCGCTAAATCACAACGATGAGACTGGCTTGCTTGATTGGAGGGGGAAAAAATTCTTAACCTATACTCGTGTTAACTCTGTCTCAATTCAAAATGGCGTGTCATCAATGAGCGAAAAGCCGTAGATAAACTTTCGCGAGCCTGATGCGTTCTGCTAAGTTTGTCGTTGGGTGTTCCTATATTTGGTGAATTTATTTCTCTTGCCAGGAAAGCAAGAAACAGAAAAAGGTTATGAAACTGTTCCCGTGTGCGCCGTCCTAGGAAGTCCGTTTAGTATAATTCGTAGTCGAGGTACGGATTTAATAATGCAGGAAATCGTCCTGGCAGCCTTCTCCGTGATATCGAGTCTGCTCATAGTATTTGGCCTGGTGCTGCTGGGTAAGAACGAGAAGAATTAATAGTAACGTTCCACTATTGCTGTGCGGTACGCGGATTGTTTCAAAACATTGTTGCCCGCGTTGTCGAGTAGTCATATAGTTTCAGAATCGAGCATAAATATACAGTTGCGAGACTATTGACTCAACACTTAACCTCTACCGTCACGTGTATAGTTGGTAATCACTATTCTTAGTAGAAAAAGAATGTCAATATTTATGTATCTTGTGTTTACACTCGACTGGACTGTCATTAAGAAACTACTCTTAAAGGGGTAATCTTGTTTCCAGGATTACAAGAGTGCAGGATGCACCTTCTCATTTCTCGATAATGCAAAGATATTAGGCTCTTGCATATGAAATATCCAATGTTTAGCAATGACATTAAACAAACGCAAGTTTATACCCAAAATATGCAAAGTATATATATGCATAAGGAAGTCTTTTTCTTGCTCTATAAACCTACCGGCTTCAATTCTTTGAATTAATAATTTTATTCAATTTTCAGGCTTGTCCGATGAAAGTTCCAGGAGGCAAAAGAATTTATTTTCAACATCTGGTTGAAAATGAATCTCTCACTAAAGCTGTGTGGCACTGAAGCTTCAAGTTTTTGTATAAAGCCCATGAAGTGAAGATGGTTAGCGATAGTCTTGAAGGCATATCCCATCCTTTTGGCCAACTCTTGAGTTGTTTGATGACCATCCACCTTCAGAAACGTCTTGAGACGATCTTCGTTAAAGTTGGAAGGTCTACCGGAGCGAAGTGCGTCGCCATGGTCCAAATTGCCATTTTTGAACTTTGCAAACCAATCTGGAGTGCTCCTTGGAGCTATAGCATCTACTTCATACACGTCACAAACGTCACGAGCTGCTTCCATAACTTCTTGACCACGACGAAAGGCGAAATAGAACAGATGTCGAAAATGAATTCTTTTGCCTCCTGGAACTTCCATTGAAAAAGTCTGAAAATTGATCAAAATTAATTAATTCGAAAAATTGAAGCAGAGAGGTTTGTAGAACAAGAAAAAGACTTGCAAATTCGTATATATGCTTTACCTAACAAAACACAAAATTGTAGGAAAAAATAAAATACAAAAACGCGGGAATTTATTACACAACTCAATACAAATTTCAAGTCTCTTGATTGTATTACATTAAGAATAAGATATTATGATCATTCATGGTTTTTTATTTACAAGATTTTTGTCTTGATTTTGTAGTTCTTTTTTACCATCAAAGACTAGTAAGTTAATTAATCACCGCATTTTGATAAAAAATCACATAAAAGTTATTTCTCCAGACTTATAAAGGGAATGCGTGATAGTCGTGTTGGTTGACATTGAAATCAATATTATTTAAAAGTAAAATTATACTTTATATGAAATGGTGTATTCGACTTAAAAAAAGGTGAAATTGATTTGTATAACAATGAATTTGGAATACAGAACCTGTTATGGAAAGATGGGGTTTTTAGTAGTTAAAAGCGCTAGGTAAAAGATTAATCTAGGCCACAATACTCTCAAAAGTCCTATTTTTACATTTTCGAAGCATAATTTCTATTATTTGGCAGCATGTAGCTATCGCAGCATTATACAAAGTAGGTTATTCACGGGATGAGAACAACTTACCCTCTGAAAAAGAATACTTAGTCATTGGATTAAAAAAAGAGACACCTGTAGAATCACCTTTCTTCCATCTGTACTATGCATACTGGGACATGTTACATAATCTAGTTTTGATTTAGTGTTGTCAATTATTTTGCAATAAATTTATATACTTTTCGTTTCTTTACATATTTTTCGAAATATTTGTAAATATAATTTCATAGAAACATTTATATATTTTTCTTTTCACAGGTTGGTATTTAGTTTGGAAGTTTTTCCTTTCAAGATTTCGCTTTGTGCGAGAGTTGATGGGAGGAATAAGCGAATCTTCCTCAGTCAACGATTTAAAGAACGGTAGATCACGTATAAAGAAAATTCGCAGAGATTGAAGTTTTTACTTGAGAAGTTGAAAAGAAGCAAGTAAGGCAACATCTAAGGGAACATTCAGTTGAAGAAGAGTATTGTTCGTGTATCTGTAACATTTTCGTTTGCAAAGATGTCTATAAACATACGCTGTGCAACGACGGACGATTTGCTGAACATACAGCACTGTAATTTGCATTGTTTGCCTGAGAATTATCAAATGAAGTATTATTTGTACCATGCTCTTTCCTGGCCACAATTGAGCTACGTGGCAGAGGATGAAAAAGGCAGAATAGTGGGCTACGTTCTCGCCAAGATGGAGGAGGATTGCGAGGATAATCCTCATGGTCACATTACCAGTTTGGCAGTGAAACGATCTCACAGAAGACTTGGTATAGCCCAGAAGCTTATGAATCAGGCCTCCAGGGCGATGGTAGAATGCTTCGGAGCAAAATACGTTTCGCTACACGTGCGTAGAAGTAACCGGGCAGCTTTAAATTTGTACACGAGCAGTTTACAGTTCGAGGTTTCGGAAGTGGAACCAAAATACTATGCGGACGGAGAAGATGCTTACGCTATGAAACGAGATCTCAGCAGTTTTCACATGGAAAAGAACGCTTCTAAAGAGAGAATGAACAAGGATGGCAATACGCATACGCACACTGGACGATGCTGCGACCGTTAATTATTTGTTTCGGATATTTACGTACAGATAGAGTTTAAATGATTTTTTTTGCATTATTAGTTCCATACTGTTTGGACAGAAATCGGTGTCATTTGTGCATAGTTTTATAAATAATATGCATGAGAAAGTCGAACATGATGGCTTGAATGTTTGACCAGTACATTATCGCAAGAACTTTACAAATACTGGGTAAAGTATTTGCGTCTATTCAAGCCTTACCTGAGACGTATAAAATATTCTATGTGCTGCTAACAAAGGGGTGTATTTGTTGATACAGGAGGGGATTGCGTCAGAGACATCTAAAACTATTGTATGTACTTTCATGCAAATTAAGTTGGAAAGTTTTTAATAAATGTATCATTGCGTATAGTTAATTGATATATTGTGTTATTTAAAAATCAAAAACCTGGAAACATAATAAAATGATCAGCTGAAACTAGATCATTCTACTTTCTCATATATTTAATTAATTTTTATTGAACCAGTGAAACTATAATATACAAATAACTCGTCAGTATACAAAATTATCACCCAGACGTCACCAAGCAAATGAAGTGCAAGATGATACAAACTTTTTCAACGCAAAACGTTTCGCAGTGCATTTGTCGTTCAAAATTTCGGTCCGTATCTCTGCAAAACAAATCTGTTTCGATTGTTCTATTTGTAAATATTTCCGCAGTTCTTTGAGTATAATTCAATGCTTAAACGTTAAGATTTGATATTGCACGATTTTTTCAAATGCTTGTTTTTTTACCTGTTGCGTTGATATATTATTGTATTTATGTCTACACTGTATAGGAATAATTGTATGTGTGTGTGTGTGTTTATGTTTGTGTGTGTGTGTATATACCTAATAACAGGCAGTATATATATGTACATATTAAACGCCCTGAAAGCGATACAATTCATTCGGTTCAAAGGACACGTTAATCCCAAGTGAAACTTTGATTAATCTTCAAATTCGCTGGTTAATATGCTCGATTAAATTTCTAGACGTTGATTAGCATTTAACTTCGTCAGTTAGAACGACATCCGAAAAATTAACGAAGTTCTTGATACTGCGAGAGCTCTATCCAGTATAATTCCTTCACGATTATTATACTTCTAAGAACATCGATCGCAAACGTATTTTAGCACGAAAGAATTCCAGGTACAATGTACAAAGGTTAAATCGAGGAGAACGTTACAAAACGATAAGGTTTTTACTCGTTCGGCCGATAATACATATTTATATACGTGTCATACGTTTCGATATCAAAGGTAAATTGTCTGCTTAACGATACGTCACGATTATCGGGGATACGATTCAACAAGAATGATAAGCACCTATTTAGTATCGACTATGTATAAATTCTAAATATACATTAATTCTAACTGCCTTGAATGCCTGTTATCTTACAAAAAACACGTCGCCAATAAATTATAATACAAGTCCGTAAACGAGGTTCGTGTTCACGCGATATGACCGATTAATATACCTTCTAAAAAATAAACTACATATATAAGCTATCGTGGTAAATACTCTAAATACGGATGATCTTCTGAAAGTACATATTTTCGTTAATTGTAAATCGATAACGATGTATCTCAGTTGAATACCGCCCGATTCTGTTCTCGATATTTCGGGCGCTTCACGTTTTAGCGATCTCTCCGGTGTTTCTCCGTAAAAAAAGGAGACGAAAGGTTGCATTATAAATGTGCGGTTGTCAATTACCTCTCTAAAGGCAGCGTATGGGGGCAAATAACTCCCAAGGGAAACAGTGAACCAAAAAAGATTTCACTGTATTTTACAGAAATGCAATCTTCTCGGTACGTACGTTAACAAAACCTTTTTTAAGATTCGATGAGCGTAAAAGTCGCTAATCTAGTAATGGATCTATTCTCTACTGACGACACAATTACAACTTTTACGATCACCGGATATCATGGCCGACAGAGCATCGTACTTGTATTGAATTATTGTTTTTAGAGCCCTTGTAAGGAGAGCGTAGTCGAATCAATATTGGAATGATTGTAAACAGTCTACAAATTTCATGTTTCGATTTTTTTCACAGTCTCCGTGTGGATTGGTAATTTGGAAGGGTCATAAAAAGGACCGACACGAAAAAGTCGTGTTCCGGTAATAAAATCTTATAAAAATTCGTTAAAATCGGCCTCTAAAAGACGTATTCGTAGTTCACATGGTATTCTACAAATTCGTTTCAAGAATCGTTCGAATATTATGCATTACGTCGAATTTCTTTGTGAACATGAACGCACGATGATGGCGTAACAACACCTTGATGATTTTGGACTACCGATGCTTTAGTGTTGGAATCTTGCACCGGTTTCCTAGTAATATCCGAGCATGTTTTTAAATAAAATTACCAAACGAGAGAGGCACAAATGCAGAGCTGTTCGATGAGTGTTATCAACACGGTTACGATCATATTGAACACGCTGGCAATGACAACGGCGCATTACATTTGAAACGAATCTCGACTTAAGCATCGTTTCAAACATGTTCTACACTTGCTATGGCGTCTCTTATGTTGTTTTAATCCACACTGTTAGCTAACGAACGAGACGGTTACACATGGATTTCCTATAAACGGATACATTGTCTATATTCTCGAGTATACAATGGTTCAATAATTCTGATCATTTGGACTAGACAAGGTGTCCCAACATTCATGATACAACATGCTGGTGGGAAACTAAGCCAAACATGCAAAATAAAACTTTTTGACAAGGCTTCGCTTTTAAGGAAATCAAGCTGAAAGTCTCCGAACTCGTTTCCTCAATAACAAAGTCCTACATGAAAAGATTTTGTTTATTCTTGGAGAATAAATTGTTCTCTTCTCGATTGAGGCACCGTGTATAGTGACTGAGAGTAGCACGAATTATTGAAGCAGAGCGTACTTTACAAAAACACTTGTTTCGAAAGAGGTTTCCTTATATCCTAGGGTCCTGTGCTTTGGCAGTTGCATAGTTCTAAGTATCCATAGGCCTCGAGAGTTATTTATTGCAATGAACAGAGCTTAGTTTAGTCGATCAAAATGTTTCAGACTGTGCAATTTTTCTATTCGTGGTCCAAATACGTTTAGTTGCCAATTGAGCGAGGCTGATGCTCCGAGCCAAGCATGCTCAAACCAAGAGAAGTAATTCTCATCTTACAAGAACCAAAGTTTTTCACTTTTCTCGTATCTCGTAAGCCCAGAAACAGCTTTTGGACATACTTGGCCCCAAACTTGACTCAAATAAGTAGGTTCCATTACCGTAGGAATAACAAAATGCATCATCTTCTATATCGAAAATCTTACAGAAACTTTAGTCTGTGGACTACATCATATTTTTTTTATCTATCCGCCTGTTCTTTTAATTACCATCAAAATCGCGACTCGAAAGTCTGATGAACGGTAATAACAGCTGCCGACAAGTTTAGCTCTTGCTCTACTTATCCAAACATCTTTTTAAAACAGAAACTGTTTGACCATCAAGCCGATCTAAGGAACTTGCACGCGAAAAAAGTCTTTGTAGAATAAGAATGAAGCTTGCTAACTTTCGCGTATCGTCAGCTTCCTCCGTGTCGATGATGAGGACCTCTGACCGTTAGACGTTCAGGGCTGCTGCGTAGCCTGAATCATCGCGATCTTCAGGTCCTTGGCCAAATGAGAAACGTCTACGACGCTATCCACCATTTCTTGAACAGCGGTTACGTTGGGGAAGAACTGTGCAGCTTGTTTCGTTTTCGACACAGTCTGCGCAAGTGAATCGTTCAATGCGTTCGCGCATTGTAACACGCGTGTTCGAACATCATTCCTGATCACGTTTCTGTGCACAGTGTCGCCGATGTGTACCAACCTATGGGCGCTTAACACTACGAACTTGCCGTGCGCCAGAAATACCTGTTAAAACAAATAAAAGGATTATTAATGCTATACATATATAGCATATGTTAAATATATGGTAAATTGTAAGTTATGCTTAACATGAACAGTAAATATTTGCCGAATTGTAGCGTATGTGTCGTTTTAATCAGAAAAATTTCATTAAAAATAAGGGGAAAATGAAGAAGTTTCAGTATTGCACCACGGTATCAGTGAAGCCACAACAAAATAGTGTCCGGTTCTGATCTATGTCACAACACAGAATCGAGCGTTGACTTAGAATGGGATTTTACTGTACTTCCAAAATTCAATCATTAGGAGTTCCATTTTATGTTCTTTCTAATGTGATCAATGGAACATAATGTAAAATACTTTACATTATTACAATTTGGACCATAATGTAAAATACTCAATGACTGCCCTTAA
Source organism: Lasioglossum villosulum (assembly GCA_963971365.1). Lineage (NCBI taxonomy): Eukaryota > Metazoa > Arthropoda > Insecta > Hymenoptera > Halictidae > Lasioglossum > Lasioglossum villosulum. Next base: position 9,930,237 of record OZ020498.1, read on the forward strand.
CCCTTTTATATACATGTTATAAAATACGGTTTCGATATTTTATTAGCACTGTGCAAAATTTGCGACCACCCTCTACAGTAAACGCTCATTATTAGTCCGGAGTCGAGGGTACGATCCCTGTTCAGTGCCTGTATATCGGTGGTTCCATTTCTTCCATTTCTGACTTTGCATGACCTTAAAGGTCATTGTGTAGTAGATGGATGAATTCGTCTTGACACACGCTTTCATACGACATAAAAAGATGTATAGCATTCCATTTAAAAAATTGAAGGTCACCTTCATTTCTAACGTATATTGCGTTGCGCATAAAAAACAATACTATTTTTTCCTCTATTATTTTTTTCTAATATTTACTATTTACAAAAAAAAATGCTGGCTAGTAATCGTCTGAAGAATCTGTATATTCGGCTCTCTATTGAAGTCTCGGCGCGGTAGACGCAGTCATGAAATAATCAAGCCAGGGCCACGATATAAATCCGTGAAAAACACGGCTGTTGGACTAATAATGAACGTTTACCGTAATAACACGGTGGCAACAATAACAAGCCGATTAAGTAATTAACGCGACCATAACCGATACTTGCCTTGGGCGGTTGGTTCAGCGCAACGGTTTGCATGAAAGCGTCGATGGCGTGAGTCAGGTGGTTTCCATGCGTGACCACCTGGGCGGCGTAGAAAGCCAGCAATTGTTTGTCGTTGGGATCCATGGGTGTTGGGGTTGTGGGTGGCATTTGAATCGTCGCATTGTCCGCCTCGGATACAAGCAGGTCGTAATTGCTTCGGAGTTCTTGAGGTAGAGCCGCCCTCAGCTCCTCGCGTTGTTTCGCGACCACTTCCCTCGAATCAAGATTCACGTAATCGTAATCTTCTCCGGCACCGCTGTTGTTGCTGCTGCCCGTCGAGATGATTGATGACCGCTTGAAGAGCAGCGTCGAGTTACCCTGTTAACCACGAGACCTCTTTCGAAACCACTTTCTCTAAAAACGCTAGATCGACTGACACGATCGTTCCTCCATCTTCAGAAATTCATTTATTTTCGCAAACCGGAATTCATTCCGATTTTCCGAAATAAATTAGGGGTTCTTCAAGGAGACTAACACTGTTGAAGAGTTTCGTAGATACAAGTGGGGATGCTCACCTGAATGAAACTGGCGACCTGGCGAACGTCTTCCGTGAGTGCCCGGGCGCACGCGATCAGCTGATCGAGTGGATCTGGCTGTGTGGGTGGCACGAGAGTGGAAGGTGGCCCGTTTGTAGGTGTCGGGGCATCGCTACCCCCGCGACAGAGCTTCCCGGCGTCCCATTCCATCGCGTCCAGCTCGGTGGCAGCTTCCTGCACGAGCTTGTCGGAATCACGGAGAGCCTTGACCAGGGGTCGTAATTTCATGGCCAGACCTTTATCCGGTGCCTTGCCGGCGTTTCCCAGAGTGCCTGCGGAAAAATTCAACGAATCCCTTCACCCAAAACTCTTCTTTCCTCTTCTGGCTCGTTAAGTCTCGGTCGTTCTATTCTACAGCCACTTTAACGCACAGTCTTTCGTGAGAATAATCTGAGCAATCGTGGAACGCTGCAACTGTAAGTACCATTTTAGGTCCAACAATGATGTTCCTCTTTAGCTCGTTCTTCGAAGGGTAACTTGGTTTACAGAATGGCCAGTAGAAATTAATCTTTTTTGTAGTGTTAAATGCACAACGAGTACAGCTCTTAAGAGTCTCGGTTCCAGGATTGCAAGGGTGCGGATGCGCCTTCTCATTTCTCTATAATGCATCCGATGGGGTTTTTCAGTAGTCAAAAGCGTTAGATAAAAGATCAATCTAGTCTGCAATCGCCCTCCGAAGTCTTATTTTTACGTTTACGAGGCGTAATTTGCATTATTCGGCAACACAAAGCTGCGCGTGTAGTTATTTCATAAAACTGCGACAGCTACATTATTCTGAATAATGCAAATTACTTTTATTCTAGCTCTCCCAACCCTATTGTAACTCTATTTTGGCTATTTTCATAAAACTGCGACAGCTACATTATTCTGAATAATGCAAATTACTTTTATTCTAGCTCTCCCAACCCTCTTGTAACTCTATTTTGGCACTATCGAGAAATAAGATCCCACCCCTTTGCATTCCTCGAAACAAGCATCCCCTTAAGGCAGTAGATTACTTAGTATACGTAATTGACTTTATAGAAATTGACAAAATAAGAGGTACTAAAAGGTCCATGTGAACTAAATCGACCAGACTAGGGACTATAGATGAAATATAGATGAGTAGTGTAGCAATTACCTTCGGCGAATTCAGCCAGGTCATGCAAAGACGTTCTAAGCCTTAGGGCTGCCAGTCTTAGGTCCATCAGGGTTGCATCCAAGCGTTGAGGCGTTCTCCAAACGGGACTGACGAAGCCAAGTAACCTAGCTATTGCGGCCGACGCTTCGTTCTGCAGCCTTTGCAGCCCTTCCAATGCGGAGTCCAGCTCCAACGGAAGTTCCTTGCTAACCGGAACATCGTAGATCTGTTGTGTTTGCGATGGTGGAGGCGGTGTTGGTGTTTTAGGCACGGGCGTATTGTGCCGGGACGGTAACGAGGAAGCTGGAAGACGCGATCGGGGTACATCGTAATCTGGGGCAGCGAGGCTGGATCTGAAAGAGAAAGCATCTCGTTAGGCTCTGAATATATATATCATAGGAAAATCTTGGGAAATTCTGCGAGAGTTCGTATCGGATAGAATTTAATACAGCCCCGTCTGGTTTTCCATTTTCTGAATGCATCCATCACGAGAAGAGAATTTTGTGTTCTTTAACCCCTCGCCGTGTCATTTTCTTTACAGTTGCAGCGACTAAAACATCTTTATCCGCAAAAATATCGTACAAGGGAAAAGAAAATTTATATTTTACGTGTGGCTGCTTTTATTTTAATGCTTAAATGTTGAGTAGGTGCTAGCGAATCAAATTTTATTTTATTTAAAAAGAAACGCGTAACATTCGTATTTATTAGACTTTGTATGCAATCCTCATAATGAGTATGGCTCATTAAAGTACGGCAAGCGGTTAAATTTAAGGGTTAGTACAGTTTCATTTGAGTTTGAAATTTTTGATAAAATCAGCGAGACGAACGAGAGTTTTATAAAAGTTTGGAGTTAGATAAAAACAGAGACTACTGTAGCCGTACAAATGAAAGCTTGTTTCTGTTCCAAGCTTTTTTTGGTCAAACTTTCTCAAAAGCTTCAAAATCCGAGTACGTAATCTGCTTTTCGACTAAAATCACGGACGAAATCGTAGCGGCAGGGTATTTGTCATTTGCCAAAGCGTAAGCGGAACCAATTTCTCCGAAGCCGCGGTAGGAACGACCGCTGTTGGCACTGGTCCGGTATTTAAGCTCGAGCTTCTCGAAATAAATCTCTTCGTGGCAGCTGTGTGTCTCGCTACCTTCGCAAATATACACAGTTCATTGTACTCAATGTTGATGCTCCGGTGCGCTTAGGTTGCACGGTTGCACGTTGTTGTTGCCGATCTCAGAAAATTCGACGAAGAATTAAAGGCCAACTCAGCGACAACGTTTGCGAATGAAACGCTAAAAAAAGACTCAGCGCAGAATTTTTGCGGAATTATACAGGGTGTTCGACTACAGGTGGGAGAAAATTTAAGGGTTGGTTCTTAACGATGATATAAGACGAAAATGAAGAATAAAAAAATTGCAATTTCGGCTTCGTTATTTAGCTATTAACAACGCGACAGTCACGTATCGAGTGACAGATGCACGCATAACTTGGTTCTCATTTGGGGCCCCAGCGAGGTGAAAATGTTTAACAAATCGTTGGACAACATTCAACTCTTTGACGTACACAAAGTACACTTTTGTTAGACGCGTTGTTGATTTTTAATTGTTAATAGCTAAGATAACGAAGCCGAAATCGCAATTTTTTTATTCTTTATTTTCGTCTTATATTATCGTTAAGAATCACCCCTTAAATTTTCTCCCACCTGTAGTCGAACACCCTGTATGAAAACCGACGAAGAAAGCATAAGTCAAAACAAAACTCACTTCATGCATTAATAGTTGTATCCGATTTTCCTTGCACCAAGATAGAGCCAAGATTTTCTATTAACCGTGCGGAAGGCATGAGAAGCTAGCGACTATGAAGATTGCAGTAAATAGGTGTGACTAAAAAGGCAAACTGGAAAAGTGTGTTGACCAACCCTCTACAAACTCAATTGTATAAAGTGGCCTAAGCAGCCCTGAACAAACTTCCGTTTCAGTTTGAGTTAGGGACCGTTCAGACAGCACAGGGTACGATAGAATGATCAGATACTATAACGAAGTTCCGGGACCAATTAGTTCGTTCTAGCATACTGTATCAACATCCGATTCAAGGTATCGCGTACCTGTTCGATCCGCTGAGGGACCCGTCGTTCGTGAGGCTGGACGCGGAGCTGCTCGGTGTCAGGGGTTGCAATGGCCTCGGCACGTCGTAGCAATCAAGGGGTGTGACACCAGAACCTCCGGAGCAATTTGAGTTCGGCGTGCAGGAGGTGGGTTGCCTCGGGATATCATAGCAAGAGGGTGCAGGACTCGGACTGCTCGCCGGCGATGGAATCACTGGAACCGCTCGTGGAGGAACGTCGTAACACTCGCTCACATCCCCACCATTGTCTATCGAACTTCTGGTGCCCGTTGTGTACCGCCCTGAAAGAAGATTAGGGGAATGAAATGATAATCAAAATCCTCGTGTAGTCAGCTCGAGGAATAATGGGGAGCTAAGCTGTATCATTGGTTCTATCTCCTAGGTCTGGCTTACGATTGCTCCCCTTTGCAAATTTTCAAAGCTTCATTAGCCCTGCATAAAAATACCATAACAATTGCAAGTATTTTAGATTTTTATTTTAGATTTAGCAATTTAAAATATTGTTTAGATTATTAAGTATATCGGTATCGAATCAATTACTAAATATCTAGGTATTGTATGAGGTATTTATATCAATTTCGTCGACATACACTTTCAAAGATCATAGGGAATGGAAATAATCTAAATCGAAAGAAATGTTTAATTTTCGAGTTAAAATAGCTTGAAGACCAAAGGGTTAATTAATTATGAAAATACTAAAATAGTTTTAGATACAGTCAGCAACTGAAGGGCTCGTACACGCAGATGAAATTGAGGAATTTTATCTTATTTTTAATAAAATTGTGTAATAATTAGAGCTATACGAGATCCCGGAATTCCCGACTACCGATGCTTGGGACGGGATGGGGAGACTCATATCAGGTCGGGATGGGATCCCAAAAATGTTCTGGTTTCCCAAGAATATTTGGGATTCCTGGGGGTGTTCGGATTTCCCGTGAATTTTATAGGGATTTCTGATACTGTACGGAATACGGTTTTCGGGAAACCCGAAAAAATTCACGGGAATCCGAAAGTTTCAAGTCCCGTCCCGGTCACGCAAACCTCTAGTAACAATGATTAACAATTTTACTGGGAGTACAACAAATTCAAAACAGGATAATGAAATTGAGGGAACTATTCTCGTACATTTTGAAACGGATGACCAGAGGTACCGAAGTACGTCTGCCATTGAAACCAGTGTAGGTTCTAGGGTTGCACGAGACGATAAGGGGATCTGAGGTGGTGGTCAAAATTCACAGGAAATTGTTAATCTCGTTATGTCGCTGTAGACGTATCAAATGGCTTTTATTTATGCAGGATGAAACGACCACGCGTACCTCCGGTTGAAGATGAAGGCAATTGCTAGTGTCACTCGAAGAAATTGCTGTTACGATTGCGTCTATTCGTTACGGATGATCAAAGCGAGAGGACGATCGTCGACGTTTCTGTATCTGCAGTACAGGGTGTCTCGCATATACAGAACATTTGCTTCCATCCTCGATCATCTTTCTTATCGTTTACGCCACACAGTTCCCGAGATATTCGCTAAATAGTATACTTTGAAGATTCACTTAATTCCTCTCACACGAATATTGTGTGCAAAGGGATGTTTCAAACGAATCGTACAAAGACCGACAAAGGGGATTGCAACTTACCTGTGTTGTGTAATTGGTCGTTGTTCGAAGTCAAAGGTGAATCGTGTCTCGATGGTGGCGCAGGGCTTCCCCGATTCGCTGGAAGATCGTAAAAATACACGTCACCGCACTTCTGAGGAGTCACCACCTGCACAGAAAAGATCGAACACCGATTAGTTACCGCTCGCTTCGATCTTGACCCTTTGCACTACTTTGTGCAGCGTGACTCAACATCAGAGAAAGAAACAAGGAAATAAAACGGATTCTTATATGCGTTTGGTTCTTTCTTTATTTATTTAACCATCTTATTTTTTAGTTGAATCAAATATTTAAATTACAACAAAGTTTGATAGCTATATTTAATATAGTTACTAGACTGCGGATCTGTATGCATTTATAAAGAAATTGATTAGGCGAAATATAAAATAGTAAAAGATTTAAAAAATTCAAGAATGTTGAATTCCGAGATATTTTGCAGAGATCAGTTAATAAAATAAATGGGTCAACAGCAAACTCTTGTTTTATTACTAGAACTCCAAGAGTACGACTCGAGTTTCTCCTGTTCCGTAGCGACGTTAATTTCATCAATTTGTTTATTGAATCTCCTTGAAAAACCAGCGCTGGTAATTGTTCTTCCGCACCTCCCCCAGCTGCTATAAAATATGGCGCACTTCTGCTACAGTACACGATAAAACAATAGAGCAAATCTTCTTCGACGATTGCGGTGCGATTTTATCGGAATACCGGGATTCGCTCGTAGACCCGAATTTTCACGGGCCGGCGATCCATAATGTTGCGCTCGTAAAATCCTCGGCATTAATCTGCGCCGCCTATAAACGCGCGAGCCGTGAAATCCTTTTAAACGAACGGGGGCAGAATGAAACGTTAATTGAAACGGTCCATGGCGTGCAATTATAAAAGTAGTTCGATTTTCCTGTAAAACTCGAACACACGGACCCACCGTTCGTTTCGCGTTATGATTAGACTGCAGTTTGCGAGTGGACCAGCATTTATGCCACTGCTCATTTTCATTGTTCAATGGTTTCAATAAGTATCTCCTTCGTGAAGTACTCAAACAATTCAGCAGAAGGAAGTTGTGCATCCTGAACAGTATCAGGTCGTTAAGTATGAACTGTTTAACACTAGGTTTACGGAATTCTAGAAATAACCATTTCACATTACTTTATAAACATAACAAGAATGTGTCTGTCCACATTTTTCGCCATTTTTGCAATTATATATACGCGAAGAAAAACATATTTGGTAAATAATTCCTCAGGCAAGCATCTTCACAATCTTAACACATTACCGACCGGTGATTATTGCATAAATTGCAATTTTCATTGCGAACTAACAAGTCACCTTCAATAACGTCATCTAATAGTTTCATTTAAGATTGAAATGTAACAGAAAATTTCTATGCTTTCTTTTGGTACATCAGAATTATTGAAAATCCTATTAATAGGCTTCCGGTAGGTAAAGTGTTAATAATCGTAAATTAAGAATATTAGAATATTAGTGTTGAATAAACTGCGAGTTATTCCATTTATACGTTTATTTGCACTCTAAAGAATCATTTAATATAAACCATCGTTGTACTCTGGTTCTTGTCAAAAGATCTGTAACATATTATAGCAGTGTTGATCCCTTGAAATTCATCGAAGACCGATTAAAATTATTTATTTGAGCGAACAATTTTGTCAATGTCCAGAACCAATCAGGAACGTTCAAAGCCTGCAATTGCAGGTTTGCACACCCAGTGTATACCCGCATAAGCACGCAAAGCGCACTTGCCTTCTTTCCAACCGGTGAACCGCGAAGCTCCAAGGGAAAATGCAATTTCGTCGACAAAACTGGAGCGAAGGGGAGGGTGGAGAGGTCTGGCTCGTGGAAAGAGAAACGAGGGACACAGAGGGAGAGTGAGGCAAGAAGAGGGAACGAAGAGAGGAGAGGGTTGCATCCCCCTAGAGCGCAATCACTGGGCTCATCGTCCGCTGCTTTACAATAATAGAAGCTCTTCAAACCTTGCGTTACACATAAGCGTGCTACACTTTCATTCTGTCTCCACCCTCGATTCTCGGACCGCGACAGCTGAAAGATGTCCTCGTATCTACTTGTGTTCGCGGCTCCTTTATTCGCTCGATAAAATCGAATATGATTCAGAATTTACACGATAAATCCTTCTTAGCATCTCGACAAGGTATACGAAAGCACAGTTCTCTAGGTACAACTGGTGACGTTGGATACACGAAATTCTTCTGAAAGAAAATTCTTGATGAATGCGTCAAATCCGAACATTCGCCATTCAATGGCAATTTACCATATACAAACATGTAAAACGTTCGACGTAGAACTGATGTAAGATTGATTATAATATGGAAGGAAATCGCTGTAATTTTTCGACGCTTTCGAATGATAAAATCATCGATTCTGAAGTCAGAAAGGCAGAAACAATGCACTTGTCGAGTGTCAAGCAGCAGTGATGCTCGAAGCTCGGCACTGCAGTGTGCTCTTCAACAAAACCATCCCCTACAAGACGACAACGTTGTCTGCATCCTCGGTTAGGCACACAACGCGTTTCCCGCGACAATATCTCCCCGACAAAAGGATGCTATTCCGTTATCGTTCGCCGTGCTCGAAACGCGAGTTTCAAATTCGTTTATTTTCGCCGTGTTTTTCCGGGGCGGTTCGCGGAACCGTTTCGCCGGTGTGGTAGTCGCCATGGTAACCATTAGGCGTGATCGGCGGATGAAATGGGGCCGAAATGATTTGCGGTCAACGCTCGATCACGGTTTATCGATGACGAAACCTCCCGCGGGACTTGGCCCGGTACTTATACCAGGGAAAGGGGTGTGGCACGTCGTTATTTCGAGGGTTGGCACGATAAGGACTGACCCACATTCCCCGCAGATATTTCTCCGCTAGGATATCGAGCCTCCTGCAGACTCCAGCTACCTCCTGTCCTCGTTTCCGGTTGATCGAAGGCTCCTAAGAGCCTCGGGACTACTTAAAACATAAAGGTCGAGCAGCTGGAAAATCGGTAACTGTCAACAGTGCGCACTCCCGACGCGACGGCGGAACCGTCACACCGGACCCCTGTGACTTTGCTTAATTGCTATACCTACGCGCGCGACTCGTTCCCTCTGCTAATGAAAAGACTAGTCTCAGGCACGTAAGCCAAAATTTACAGAAACCGTAATTAGTGCGGACTTCGTGCGTTCCTGGCAAAAATTAGTCGATGAAGTAGAAAATGTTACAAAAAATGATGCAGAAAGACACGAACTTTATACAGCTCGTCCGCATTCCTGAATGATTTGTGGACTGGACTTATAGCGTTTCTGAATTCGTTAAAAAGACACTTTATCAACAAAATAAATACGTTATCGCATATTTTTAAAGTTTGATCGCGTTCGTAAGACCGAATATATTCTAACGAACAAGGTCTTGAACTAATTAGCTCGTTCCACCCCACCCCATCGTTTTAAACATCCCAAAAATGTAAGGTGGGTATGAACCATAATTTTACACGCGCCACGGGGGTATTAAATCTGCCTCGGAAACCGGCCGCAGATAAATCGCCCGAAGATAATTACCTTCAGCTCCAACAGCAGCCATTATTACACCAAGTAAGATGCAAATGCATCGAATCCACCCTTGTATCCTCCGGAACGAGCTTTTCCGCTGTTAGCAGCCCCCGACATCGATCTTCCCTCGGTTGCAAGCCTGTCCCCCGATCTCCCGTCTTCCAATCCCGTATCGTAAATTAGTCCCGTTGTCCCGAATGCACCCGAAAATCAAATCTAATCCGGTTTCGTTCGCATTAGTTTCGTTCGCGCCAACCCCCATGCGACGAAGAAATCCCTGTCGAGAGTCTCAGACGTACGTAAACCGGTCGTAATCAGATTTGCAGCGAGGCTGAGTCACTGAATCGAGCACAGACATGATCGAGTTTGCGATCGGGCATCGGGCAACCACGCTGGCACTGGAGAATCGCATAGAATTTCTCATATTTACTATAAACTTCCTGGATTTGTCTTAAACGTATACGTGTACACTTTACCCTTCCGTCGTTCGTTTTTCTGTGCATTTGTATGTACAACATCGTGTTCATCTATTGGTTAAAGTTAGACAATTTTCACAAGAAATGATGCTGTATCTACAGGGTGTTCGTGATAATTTGTACCAGCGTTTCTTCCGTAAACGGTAAACATTAGGAAAACACCTGAAACGAAGGAAGTTGTAGTATATATTAATAGCAATAATTTTGATAGCGTATCAAAATTTGTAGTATTTCTAATATTATTAATATACAATGTATATTAATATACAAAGAATATAAATACTTTATCATATTGCTAGTAAAATGTACTACAACTTCCTTCTCTTCGGTTTTTTTCTAATGTTTACCCGTTTATGAAAAAACGCTGGTACAAATTATCGCGAACACCCTGTATATTTGATTAGAACACGACAGAATTAAATGTGAAACTTTGTCTGATCCAAGTAGCTAAAATGTTTGAACGTGTACCATAGGTTAATAAGTTTAGAAAAATTGGACTTAGTCTTCGATTTTGGTTCCCCTGCAACCGCGTTGTTCGACGAAATGGCGGCATGTTCGCGTGGCCGTACACAAAGGTCATAAACTCTTGTGTGACACAGTCGTGTCTCTTGGGCGTTGCTCATCATTTATCGGGGAGGATCAGCAGCATCCAGTTGGATTAGTAACTCCCTGGTGACACGTACACGGCTCTTGACTACATGTGCCACATATTTTAAGGGGTCAGGCCAATCTCATCGTAAGATGGAAATCGCGAACGACGAAACCCCTGTTTAAGCTTTGCTCTTAAGCCAGTAACAATTGGAATCGACTAATAACATCTGCCATCCAACAGTTCAATGTCTATTTTATTCATTTGCAAAGCTCCAGGACACCTGCTTCAGATAAACGCAAAAAACAAAGTTTAAGAAAATTATGTTAGATATTATTATATCATTGTATGTTCATATTCTTCGACGTTATAAAAATTCCAAAAGTTGTGATTATACTGCATAATAAGATTGATACTTCATAATATTGCATTATTTTTAAAAATCTATAGTACATGGCAAACCACTTTTAAATGGCACCTTCAACAGCAACAGCAATTTTTATTGTGAACTAACAAATCACCCTCAATAACGTCATTTAATAGTTTCGTTTATGGTTGCAATGTAAATGACAATTTCTACGCTTTCTTTTAGTGCAGCACAATTATTGAAAGTCGGTAGGTAAAGTGTTAAGATCGCACATTTTCTATTAATGGATAAAAATCGGCAGTGTAATTATAATGAAGAATAATCAGCAAAGTGTTTGATCAATTGAACACATCTGTAAGTTGCATTGTTCGCAGAAAAATCGCGCGTTCGGAGAGTAAATTTTAAACAATGGCACGGCCAACAAACGAAACAAGTTTCTCGTTTATGTAATCTTCTGAATAAGAGCCCATTAAGGAAACGTCTGGCTCCGTTACGATCGCATTAAATCCTTTCTTTGCGTCTTGCCGGTTCGCGCAGAAACGCCTCTTGCAACTTCTGTAATTATCACGGTTTGCCTTCCATATTTTCATCGGTTTAGTCCGCGCGTTTTGTCGTCTGTTTGCTCTTTCGCAGATTTCTGCAAGTCGACGCACCGGTGTCACCGCTTGTTAATTAACCGCTAGCCAACCTTTAATTATCGCGCTTTTTCCAGCGATGCGAAACTTGCTCGCGCATCGATGGAATGCGACAGGAACGACCACGGCTATTTCGCACATGCTGGTTTTTCTTGCAACGAGAATCGACCACGAATTCAAGGACGACGGTTCTTGAACGCAAGGTTTCTATCAGTTCTATCGTGGATTTATCCAGAAACATCTACGTAACTATTTAGCTTTTTACCAATTAAAACAATAGAAGAATTCAAAATACTGTTATATTATTTGGAACCTATTGAACACCAATTTAATATCAGTTTCAATAAATCATTTTCAACGCGATATACATTCGAATAAATCAAATTTTACTAAAGATTTTTAGAATGCGAAAAGGGTAAAGTAGCACTCACTGTGATAAATTTTCACTTTCTAGTTTCCATTTCATTAATTACATTATTTTGATCTTGAGAAAATTTTTGGGGTTGCACTACATTCTCGCTCCCTCTGAGCTCGCAAAAAATTAGAGCAGGTTAACGCAACGGACGGTTGTTTGTTGGTGGTCTGTCGGCCGTGGACACTGACCATGAGGGGTTAATCGGCAATGTTCTCTGTCGCGAAGACAGGGGGTTGGCTGGAATCGCCGGAAATCCGAGAAGGGTGGCGAAGGGCGTCGGCGTCGAAAAGATAAAAGCAGCCGCGGCGGCATAATGCGGGCTGGTTTCGTGAATTAAAGCTGCACGCGATACCACTATTACATTCTTTCCCGGTATGAATCGAATAGTACTATAGTAGTGGGCTCCTCGTAGTAGTAGGGGGGATGGAGGGGGTTGTGGATAGCTAGGCTGGCTTCAAACTGAAAAAGAGTAGGGGCTGTATGGGGGTTGGCCTGGCACGAGGGGGTGGAAGAGGGCGTCGGTCGATACCAGCGTCGCGGCGCCAACTGTGAAAGCCGTGTTACCCCGTGGACGGTGAACAGAGAGGGATTGAGCGGGGGTGAAAGCGAATGGAGTGGGAGGAAGAGAGGAATGGAAGAGAGGGAGACAGAGGGGATGCGATGAAATAAGAAAGAGAATAACCGACGCAGGGCTGGACAGAGAAGGCAGACGAAGGGCGAAGAAGAGAAACGTGTGTGGGTGGGTAGAGGGGGAGGGAAAGGAGGCAGGGCAAGAGAAACAGAGGAGATAGAAAGACGGTCTCCATGGAAACGCGAAAGGAGCCTCTCTCTGCCTCCTGCGCAGCCAGGACCTTCGGTCTGTCTCAACGTCTGATAAGGATTTTTCTATACCACCTTGCCGTTAAGGATTGCGAGCTATGCATGGGAACGGAAGCCGAACTTACTGCTAGTTTGGTACATCCAGAGATGAAGTCTCGTCTTGAAAGATACCGCGAAATCGAACTAATTTAGCTGAGAAGGCTCGAATTGCAGAGTCGAAGTCTATTACGGCGATTATTCCTTGAACCCATTCCACCATCATTTATTTTACATTTCGTTCATGATCCCTTTGAAAAAGGGAGAAGTTTATAGTATCTATTGCATGCGTGTGTAGTCCCCAATGGTTCTGCAATCGACAACAAAGTAGGATTTTGTTTACAAGAATTGACAACAAACATATTTAGTAAATGCTGCTCGAAATTTTTATCACTGGTCTGAGAATAAGATGCTGAGAATAAAAACATTGAGATCAAAGAAAATCGATCCCGTTCGTTCCGTTCCGATCGACGGTAAAAAGTTCGTTCGATTCGTGTAAATCACCCTGTATATGGCAAGGTCGCATTTACTACTTGCTCGCCGGCTATACTATTAACAGCATAATAAAATGTACACTACACGGCCTCGAAACGGTCGTGGTATTTCATCCCCGTGAAAAATTCCCCATGCCCGGCGCGCAGTTTAATCATTTTCCCCGTTGCGATCGATAGGAAGGAAGCAGGCTTCATTATAAACAGGGAACGCCATATTTTCGCGATAATTACCGTGCGGCTGGCGTCCGTCAATGCAACATTTCGCGACGGGAAAAATCATCGTCGTCCTGCATCGAGAGCCGCTCGTCGAGGCTATCGCATCTCGAACGTGGATCATGATGATCGGTGCTCTATGGAGTCGAGGACATCCACGATGACGATCTCCATCGCTCATCGTACCGTATAATTATTATCTTTCGTCCCTTTTCCACACGCGATTATTGCTGTCGTACCGCGTGTGCGTTTTGCACAGTTGACACGTGAAAATTTCCAAATATATTTTCAAACTATTTTTGTACATTTTTACCGTGGTTACTGTATTTTGACTCGTAATTTTTATATTCTTATTATATTCACTATATTTTGTTTATATCGTGTGTATAATATACGTATGTTATTGATTTCTACGATTTTATGGAATTTATAGATTTCAATTAACAGAACATGTATATTAACAAGAATTAATGATATTATTGAGATAATTCGTTTAATAATTTTGAAAGTGTACAAAGAGGTTGATATATTTTTTGGAATATCCATAATGATTTGGAAGTTAGTAATAATTAATTAAATACACGTTTTAATGAATCACGACGCTGTAAGATCCCTTCGATTCATCAAAAGCTACCTGCTGATTGGATGAATCTTTATTAACCGTTCGAAAGCGGTTTTCCTAGGAGAGGGAATGACAAGTGGTCTTATCGACTCCGGATTTGCATATTATTGTAAGCAGGCGGACTCCCGCTGAATAGTGAGAGAAGTAAAACGTGAGAATGCGGAGATTAATATTCTAATGCGATCTTTCAATCTTTATGAAAACGACCGCGGCGATATTAATATTATTTGAGATAAGTGAAATGTTTCAGCGTTCTAGGAGACAGATATAATATGTCCGTACGATATTTGTTGGAAGGATCTGGTTACAATATTTCAGAGTCCGATGGAGCAGCGTGCTTCGCGGAGTTAGCAAGTGGAATAGATTGAAACGGATCGAGCAGCTATCGTCTTTCATATTTTCCACATTCCAATTTCGTAACTGCAAACACCAATGTTTCTCGCGGCAACCAGACACTCTTTCCAGACCACGGAGTACAGGAATACGCGTTATGAAATCTGTGCGTCGCGTTCAACGGCAAATTAAAGGCGTTCAAGTGGGTAGAAACGTAAGAAAGTCCTGCAACAAATTCCACACCCGGAAAACTGCAAAAAATAGTTTACTTTTTATTTCTCGATTCAGGGAAGACGCAATTTCGTAGCAACTTTACTGTCTCTCTTGAACCTCTTTTCAATTTTTCTACATTCAGACCTCCTTTCCTTTCCACTTTTCTCCGCCACCGTCTTCTTCGTTTAATCCCCTGTCTTCTTAGACTCTTATGACCTTCTTCACTCTGCCAGTGTTCCTTCAGCTCTTGTCTTATCTCTAACAGTGGTTCCGGCAAGTTCACCTCTTTCCCTTGAGCAGACGACCTCTTTAAACTCTTAAATTCCCCTCTTCTGAATCTTTTCTCCGTTCCCAAAGATTTTCCATACTTCGCGCGCACGCCACTCCTTTTATCGTGTCTTCCAGCGTCCTTCGTCTTCGCCTTTTTATTGTCCTGACTTTTTACTTCGCCGATCTCGCCAACTGTCTCGCTTTTTTCTTGTTTAAGCTCTTTTCTAACACTATTTATCTCACCGATCCAATCTCTTTTATCTCTTGCCTCCTTCCTGCTTTCTCACTTTTATCCTTCCCGTTCCGAGCCATTAATTTACATACAGCGACTGACACAGTTTTGCTCACGGTGTTTCCAAACGAACATTTTCTGCGAGAACTGTTACACGATTCCTAAATGTTTAGTTCTACCGTCTTTAATTAAATGAAGCTAATCTTCAAAGCCTTTTGATTGATTATTTTGATTGATGAATTATTATCTATTAATTGAGTAAATAAATGATTTTTTTCAATCTCAATGTTTTGTTTACAACTTTAGAGGCCTGATGAATCTGAAGCCAACGGGATGACGCTGTTGATCCTAAAAGGGTTCACCCTTTGCACTTCGAATTATTTTTCAACTTCGTTGCTATCAACTCCGTATCATTTTATGTATTTTATTTGAAATGTACTATGTCGGAACGTGAGAGTTTGTTTGTTGATCAAATTTAGTTTTGAAATAGCAATTTGGGCATTTGGTTTGTACGTTTGCCGTTGAATAGCTGAGAGTCGGAATGATCGAGTCACACGCGACAAAGGCGTGCAAAGGGTTAAGGGTTAAATATACACCGTTTAGGTTTTACCCACAGTTCAAGGACTGGCGGACTTGTGGATGCAGCTGTACGAATTTCCTAATATGTTTGCACAGGCTCCGCGAACTTTCGTACGCACGTGGGTGACTTCATTACGGAAACGCGTAGGATCGATCGCGGTATCTTGGATCGTTACGTCATTCCGCATATTAAAAGCGTTGGCCAGATGTAGATTAACGGGACTGATTATAACGTAACAGGTAGCCTGGAGTAAGTACAACTTTCCCCTCCGTAATAGGGTCCCGTGTTCCTATCTGTCCACGATCTAACACCGAACTGCATCTGAAAGGATACACCTTCCGCCGTTATTCCACCTTTTTCTTATTTTGTCGTTATGTTGTTTTATAAATCGGCGGAACTGTAAATTGCCCGGCGTTCAACGTCTCTCTCGTTTCTGAGCTTCCGTTAGATAAATAACTAAATTAAACCCTGGAACTCGTAAAACTCTAATTTCCTGGCTAGCT
Source organism: Lasioglossum villosulum (assembly GCA_963971365.1). NCBI lineage: Eukaryota > Metazoa > Arthropoda > Insecta > Hymenoptera > Halictidae > Lasioglossum > Lasioglossum villosulum. The sequence continues at coordinate 9,946,626 of OZ020498.1, forward strand.
CGGCGCGGTGGAACGTCGACACGTGCATGATTCAAAGTCGATAATGCGTGCTTCCTATTGGGGGAAACGAATTTCGCCAAAACCAACTTTCCTGATTCAGGGATGGCTCGATTAATGCGCTAGGGTGATTCTAATGCGTTCAATGAGTGCATTCTGTCCAACGAATTAGATATCAATTCCAACCGACCGACTTTGAATTGCTGCTATGAAATTGCAATTGTTGATCTTACTGTATCATGGTATTAACAGCATTCGTCAAAGACGCGTCCCCTACTCTACCTTCCCCTTCTACGACGCTATTCCCCCACGTTTCCACTAGGTCCAGTCACGTGACGCGTATCGTCTCTGTCGCGCGCGTGTCAGAATGTCACGTGACTAATTCGTTACTGGCAGAGAGACTGTAATTTTATCCCCTCAATTCGAGTCAATCCCTCTCATCTGGCAATTCTGATACAGTACGAAGCTGTAAGCTGATAATCAGACTGCGGATCTTTATGCAATTATAGGAAAATTGAATAGATGAAATTCAAAATAATAGGAAAATTTTTTTAATTAAACATGTCAATATATATGATTTCTCATCTATTAAAATAATTAAAAGAGGAAATAACAGATTTCTATTTCTCGCAATCGACGCAGACAATTTTTATTTTGCATAAAGATCCACAGTCTACTTATAACCTTATCGCAAACATAATGGGCGATTTCTGTCACTCTAAAGTAATCACTTTTGTTGTAAACTAATCGACCAGTTCGGAGTCGAGTCGCAGAGGAACAGTGAGGTCCGGTAGCATTTTATAATGTAGGATTAGTATTCTTATTATTATTAGATTAGTATTCTTGTGTATAACAACGGACCTAAGGTTTTCTTTGATATCAATTTCAAATGATCCGAATGTTTCTTTAAATTTTGTTTGTGCCGAGGTACACGCGCGATTATGTCGTGTTTCATCGACACGGTCAAGTGGACTGTAAGTAGTAGATTTTTTGCTATACGTATATCCCCACGCAATCAAATATTACAAAATCTTCAACAGCTTATATTCCTATAACTATTTGTTCGCGACAAATGTATGTTTCCTTTCAAACTTGTTCTATTCATTTTCATCGCTATAAATAATTTGGTACGGTAAGTTTCTTTTACAAATGTCCGCCGATCCAGAGATGTAGATTTACCCGTAGGACGGATGAACATTACTTTTTATACACGCTGTACGCTGGTATGAGTCGATCAGCCGATAAATACGATTTTTCTCGATCTCGTCGGTACGAGGACCGATTCATTAGGATCTCGACACTAGCGTCGATCGGCGTCGAGCATCGTGCTACTACCGAGAGAGTAGATAATCCCACGCGAACAAGTTTCGCAGTTCATTGATACTGCCCGTTAAAGACCTCGGCCCACGCCCAGACGACTCCCGTTCTCCTTCACGCTCCCGAGCGGCCTGTGCTGCTCGCGCCCGGTACTGTTCCCCCCATACCGTCTCGGCGATCCTCCTGTCTACGGATTTTCCCCTCTCTGTTCCTTTTTCCATGCCATTTTCAGCCGGTGCAACGGCAGTTCGCTCGTTCGGACGCCGACGGCAGTGACGGTTTTAAGATCCCGTCACCCCGGGCGACGAATCCGCATGCCTTGTTGTTAATGGGAGGAGAATCTCGGTCGTTGGTCCTCCAACCGTCAAAACGCGAGCTGAGCGACACTTCCGGCGATCCGTTCGCCGATTTCCCCCAGCAATTATTCGCCGTCTCCCTCGCAGACTACGATTAACCCGAACATAGTTTTTTCAAATATCTTAAACACAGTAGACTCGCGTACATCATGATCGAAAAGGTTGTTCAACCCTCGCGAGGTAACGTCTAATAACACATAACTAGTAAGGTGGAAGTCTCTTAGACCCCGAAATTGAATTTCATAAATAACCTCGTTTTTAATAAATTTGGAATAAGGAATAACACAGGATGAAAAGTAAATAGACAGATTTAATTTTATTCCTATAAAAATTCTTTTCAAAAATTTGAACTGTAAAGGTTAACCCTCGAGTGGGGTTTTACTCACATTAACACAGTATGTAAGGATCTCTAAAGAATTCTAGATTGTAAATTGACTTACACCATTTCAACATTACACGACTCATATGCATTTTATGCGATAGTAAATGCACACGAATGCGTAAACGATTGTTTATGGAGACTGTGCTTAACGTTGCCGAAGATGAATGTATAAATGATGATACACGTTACATATTAGATTCGTAAAAATTCGTCAAGAAGCAGATTCGTATAATCAAACAATGTTAGATAACGTTGAAGAAATAAATATACGCTGTTGCACGGTTTTAAAACACGACGGACACGTTATTTAAATATTGTAAACATCGTGGCAGCTCTAATATCGTGGTGAGTCGAATGTAACCATAGCGACGCAAGAAGAGAAACAGGAGTATTCACGACGTAGGCGAAAGTGGCTTCGTGCTCCGGCGATGTTAAATAGAATAACCAGATCGTGGCTGACTCGGCTCCGTTGGTCAGTAACAACCAGTAACGTACGCTAACTTTGCCCGTTAAAGTCAATTCCGAACAACAACGCTGTCGCTTATGCTGCTTCTCGTTGCATTTTTACGATGTTACTTCGCTTCGGGAGCCCTAGTAGTTCCCCGTTGCAAATAAACAGATTAGAGGAGCCGCGATAGTTTGAAATTTTATGCCTTATTACGAACATTTGCGTCGTTCTGCTATCTGAGGATCGTTTTAATATCATTTCATAACCGGATTATGGAGCCTCACGCGCTCACGACGTGCGCAAATTTGTAAAATGCGAGATTATACGCCTGCATTAACTTGATTCTACCTCGATTTATTTTGGCCAGGTAATTTATCTTGCTTTGAAGATGGTACAAATATATCAAGATTTGCAGAAGATAATAACAATAATAAAAAAATCATACGCGTCGAGAACCCCGCACGACAGAAGTGAAACTTCTTGCAATCTAATAATGTTTAGAAGTAAATTAAGATTAGAAATTGTAAATAATCATAATGAAGCGACAACATGATCAGGAACAACTCTTGATGCAGTATTTGCAAGACATTTAGACAGAATTGAATCAAGAATATGTATATCATATTATAGCTATCAAAAGCCAATTGTTTCAATGATAGAATCATAGAAAATCATTAAAAAAATAATGAACGATCAAAATTTGCGACGCAAAGGAGAGCGTATGGGAAATGCTACGAACTGTGTCTCTTTCTTTCCTATACGCTATCCTTTGTCGTCATGTGGTCGATCATGCCCCATATGCGTTTCGGTGGAGTCTTTTGAAAATTTCGTTACTTTTGCGGTAGGACGCACCGTTTCCGAGATACAGCCATTTATTTTAATTAAAACTTGCTCGACTAACCATCCGCACCACTTCAGTTACGCATTTTCGTGTCGCGAATTCCGTGACGCGAATTAGGCTTACACCCTGCCAAAAGAAGTTTCACTTCAATAATAATAATAACTCAACCAAGAGAGTGCGCGTATTCGCACGCGCGGATGACTCACGCGTCGCGATCGTTTGAAGCGCATCTACGCGGGCAAAAAGCTACGACGGCATAAAATAGAATAAAGCGGAAAGGGGCCCTTTCGATATTTGTTTTTTCACGGTAGCATACCGTTGCACCCTCTCAGAACGATTTACGAGAAGCCGATCCCGCAGGATACCCTACATGGAGCTTCCCTTGTCTCGTTCACCGTCCAAAGACCACCGGTGCCCTTATATGTCCGTAAGACCAGACAATATCTACTCTCCGACGCCACTTCGCAGCCTCCTCTTTCTTTCGCAGCCTCTCTGCCCCTCCGATTCGCACAAACACTCCCAAGGAGAACGGTGTTCGGTGTTCGATTCGACGCTCGATTCCGAATAAACGGTCCACGACACGTGAAATTCTAATTTCACTGACCGGTATGTCCGATCCCTCGTGAATTCACTCAGAACCGCTTATAGGATCCCACCATTTTCACGCTTCGACTGCCATATTGGCCACGATGTGCGAGCCCACACGATCGTTCTTCGAATTTACGAATCAATTTTTCGTATCGGGTTCATGACTCTTGCAGTTTCCGTTTCACACACAATTTTCTTTTAAAAAATACGTATTTGTACTTCTTTCCACTTCATTTTGAACTTTTTAATTTGGTTATAAGGTTCTCTTGATTCAGATCAAAGATCAATGGAGGGGATATTCGTTTCTCTTAGATCGTGCAGTTCCCGTTTCACACCCAATTTTCTTTTAAAAAATACGTATTTGTACTTCTTTCCACTTCATTTTGAACTTTTTAATTTGGTTATAAGGTTCTCTTGATTCAGATAAAGACCAATGGTGGGGATATTCGTTTCTCTTAGATCGTGCAGTTCCCGTTTCACACCCAATTTTCTTTTAAAAAATACGTATTTGTACTTCTTTCCACTTCATTTTGAACTTTTCAATTTGGTTATAAGGTTCTCTTGATTCAGATCAAAGATCAATGGAGGGGATATTCGTTTCTCTTAGATCGTGCAGTTCCCGTTTCACACTCAATTTTCTTTTAAAAAATACGTATTTGTTTTCTTTCCACTTCATTTTGAACTTTTTAATTTGGTTATAAGGTTCTCTTAATTCAGATCAAAAACCAATGGAGGGGATATTCGTTTCTCTTAGATCGTGCAGTTCCCGTTTCCTTAGATCAAGATCTAAAATCATTACCGTGCCATAAACAAGTTGGAAGTATCCCAGGAAAGGGTACGGCCTCATGAGCCGATTTTAAATTTTTGGAGAAATTCACGAGAACCTCGGGTGGTAGAAGAGGCGCCCTTTAGCACGTCCTGCGTTTCAAATTTGTTTGTTCTCGCCACTGTTGTTCCCCGTTCTTCCGAATCACTTTTGATGTCTCTCACGATCGCGCGGAGAAACACCCGCACACGTTCTAACTTGTGGGGAATACAAAGTGGGGTCCCTGGAGTCATCTCGATGGAATGTGCGGGGCGGTTTAGCTCAAAGAAGGGCGGACGCGTTTCATCACGGGCACATATCCATAGTGAGGCCCTCCTCCCTTTCCCACTCCCTTCTTGCCAGTTGCTTCATCCCACACTTCCTCCGCTGTTTTCTATGTATCTATCTTTATTGACTTCCTTCCTTCCAGGAAGATCTTAACGTCTTCAATCGTCGTCTGAAAATCTTCCCTTCTTAGTCTTCGTCCCCCACGAATTTTTTCCAGGCTGTCGCGCTTCTTCGCGCTCTGTTTACTTTTCACGCTTGTTTTCAGACTCTGACGCCCCATTTCTTCCCGAACTTTTCCCGCAAAACCAGGAAAGGGATATTTTGGACCACTGCTCTGTTTGTCAATTTGCTAGAACATAAACTTCTCTTGTTCCAAATGTAGTAACTATCCATTTACTTTTCAAACATTAATTATTTATCTCTAAAAGACTGTCTTAGTTTTTCGGTCCCCTACACGCTCCTGAAGTTTTGCCATTTAAATTCGGGACACTCTGTATACATATTATAGTGTAAGGTGAGAACTTCGTTATCCAGTAACGATCGTATCTTTTAATCGATATAAACCATTTTTATTTTGCATGAGAATCGCAACAGTTAAAATGTTCTCCGCTGTAGAAATCGGAAACCGTATTACTATTTCGCTGCGAGTCTCCTTGGTCCACTCTGCGAGGGAGCCATCGTGCAGTTATTGGCTAGCCACATATGGCGAGAATTTCGCGAGAACGGCTCGCGTTTTGGTGACGTGCGTGGCATTTCAAGCCGCAAGGGAAGGGAGGTAACAAAAATACCGCTAGGTTTGTACGACCCGGGGCACCTGCTCGAGTACCTGAATCCGAGTAATTCCTTCGTGACGAGGCAATTTCGAGGAAACTCGTTCCGCGTAACGTTGACCCTACACGCCGACGGCATGGCAGTCGTATTTCTGTCGACGAGCGACAACCGGGCCCGCATCTGCGAGACGCGTCCGTCCGGATCTTCATGGAGAGATCGTGCGCGCACACGCAAAAACAGCTCTCTGCCTACGAGAAACAAGAAGATCTCGAGGAAATGCCAGTTCCGCCGAAGGAACTCTTCTCGCGAGTCTATGTTCCTCCCTCCTCTCCCCTCTTCTTCTTCTTCTTCTTCTTCTTCTCGCTGCTCCTTCTTCGACTGCGAAAGAGAGGGGACGGAGGAAACTTCGTTCCTATCTACCTTTTATTTCCATCTCGTTCCGAATGGGACATTTTATTCCAATGTCTCGTGTCGCGACTTCAGGCTCCCGTTCAGCTCCTTGTCAAGAGCTAAGCCCGTTTAACTTTGAATGTATATGTAGAGTATTTGAAACCTTTTGTATTTAACATGTGTGCACAAATTTTAAACTAAAACTAAACTAAACTAACACGCCAAGGGGGTTGCCTTCTGAAGGGGTACAGAAAATTAACGAGCGGGTTGCTTTCCGAAGGGTAACAGAAAAGTGACGGGCAGTTTGTCTCCCGAAGGATACGATACGATACAATATCAAATAATATAGTATAATATAATCTTTCTACTATATAAAATAGTTCTGTAGTTTAAGAGAGAGAGTGAGCAAGAGAGAGGGAGAAATAGAGAGCGGAACAGAGGGAGAATGGGAGAGGAAGAGCGAGAGAGAGGAGATAGAGCGAGGCGGCAGGGGTTGGCGAGCGAAGCGAGCAGGGGACGAAGCCCCCTAGTAAGACTATAAAATAATATAGTAGGGAACAAAGAATGGACATTCAGAGAGATTTTGTAATATTTTTAGAAGAACATTAACAAATTGTTGAAAGAAATGCAGTAAACGGGTACCCGGTTGGCTACACAAAGGTTAAGGGTTAACTTTATCTGTTTCTACGGTGATTGGAGTACGAGAATAAAAATGAATCTCGTTTGGAATGGAACATATAGTTATTTTATTCCGACGCCTTCATTGTAACGTCAGATTCTCTTTTAACCCCTTGCTTATTTGATTATCATTAGTGATTTTACGTTACCAGCATGACTAAACATTTTAACGCCGATATAAACGTACTAGTCAGAATGTAATGAAATCAAATGACTTGAAGAAAGTCGAGAAGAAGGTTTTGCTTTCGAATCCCAATCGTTTCGATCTTAAATCAAATGGCTTGCACGAAGTCTCGACTATACCCATGGTTTCGACCCCCGACGTTACAAGTTTTGACGTTCTCCGTGTACCTATTTGTATGGCTATTTGAATAACAAATACTTGCATCGTGAATGCAACTCTTTTGTTTTATTCCCCTTTTCTTTCCACCGTCTCTCGACATCAAAATCTACGGCAGCATAAAAGAAAGGCTGAGTTATGGCCGGCAGCCCGCGGATAGAGCCCTCAAGGATCCCAATCGGAAATTCAGCTGGTTGAGAAATGAATATAAATGCGAGATCGTGATGCAACTGAAATATATTCTTTATCGAACGAAATGGTAACATACACGATCGCATATTTTTACCCTCTCAAGTTTCACCCTAAAAAATATACGTCAACGTCTCTGAATCAATTGACGCAAATTATTTAATATTACTAAGAAAATGCATAAAAACCATATAATTGTTTGTTCTTTGATGAAATACTTTTTTACAGCATAAAGCCACTGTCAGATCGATGAACAATTAATTTCTATCATCGACAAGTTCACATCGATTTCGTTTCAAAACTTTTGTCGAATCAACTACTTCATTTATTATGTTATGATTAATTTTATTCGACAAAATATTTTCTGGCACCGTGGTAGCACCGCCAGATCGACGGACGATCGATTTCGATCGTCGACGAGTTCGCGACGATCTCGTTCCACTGTGTTCCATTAATTTCTTGCATTCGGTATACAGATTTAATTAGTTCTGGCAAATTTAAACTGCAATTACAGGATAGCCCCTCGTGCATCGCAGATACGCTCTCGTTGCACAGTGCAAGCAAAGCTGTAATTATTCATCGATAATCGTATCTCCGGCGCAACGACTCCGACGATTTCGGCGCGGTCCATCGACGCGTTCTCTATTTATTGAAAATTACGCGACGGATATTAAGCGCGGCGAACTAAATATGCAACGAGTCGCGTGATTAATGTTCCGCGTCTACGCGCGTACATATTTTCATTTCGTGCCGGCCAACATCTGTCACGAGTTTCGTAATGAAGATCGCGGAATCGAGGGCTGACGCCAAATGGCGATTCACTGCGGGCTTGTTTGTGTTACAGATTTATGTTGCATGTTCTAGTTTCATTAAATAGCATCCCACATTATCGTACGTTATCGTGGTCGAGTGCAACTTCGCTTTCGAGCTTTTCAGTTATTTCACCGTGCATGTTTATGCAATTTTCTAAATGATATTCTACATTATTTGTTTCATTTTATGTTTATAAAACCTATTAATAGGCTTTTCAATAATCGTGCAATCGTAAATGAAACTGTTAAACGACGTTATTGAGAGTGACTTGTTAGTTCACAATGAAAATTACTATTGCTGTTGAAGATTCCATTAAAAAGTGTTTAGCCATGTGCCATAGATTTTTGAAAATTATGCAATAATCACCGGTCGGTAATGTGTTAATACGTTGAATAGATTGAAAATAGTATAACGGTATTTTAAAATGTTTCAACTGTTCCAAATTACATCTACTCGGTTCTGTTATAAATGCATTATCACAGGAAAAAGCCAGTGGAAGTAACAACATTTTGGAGCGACGGCCGTGTCAACGCGCGAACAATCCGCTGAAAAATCCGTGCACTGTAGCTAAACAATTCACGCGAAACAACAGGCGGTGATCTCCTAAAACAAACTTTTGAGTTTGTCTCTACTCTATCTTTTTGTTCATTCTTTCGGAGCCAGACCAAAGCGTACAAAAAAGAAGCATATCACGATCGACCGATCTCGAATCGATTCGCGTCGTTCGTTGTTCCATTAAAAAGTGTTCAGCCATGTGCCATAGATTTTTCAAAATTATCCAATGGTCACCGTATTAATTTAGTCATTGATTCGATACCAACATATTTAATAATCTAAACAATATTTTGAAAATGGCAGAACAAAATCGACCACATACCGTTAACCTAGCAATCTTCAAGTGCCAAAGACTCGCGGACAAGTTTCTGGCGTAACAAACTGCTCGCGAAGCGTCGTCGATAGCTCGAATGAAATTGATCCTCGCCTAATTCATCTGCTCGCGGTGTTCGCTATATGGTCGTCGGTGACAGATGGTGAGCGACGCCAATTGCAGACGCCCAGTCAGTGGCTAGAAGGAGAGGCCCGGGAAACGAATTGGTCGTCAGCTGATTTTGACAGATCCCGTTTCTACGTGAACTCGAGCCTATATGACCGGGGTTTAAAGAGGAGGGAGGGGTTGGTTAGGTCGACAGAGGGTTCGGGGGTGGAGGAGTTATGGTGAACACAATGGAACCACTGCCGCCGACGACGCCATTGTGTGTCTGTACCGCGTCCCGCGTATATAAAGTCGATCGATGGGGACAGAGTGCAGGACGATGGGTTTGAACTTCATGAATTTCCGCGTCTTTTCAAATCGCGAATAAATTAATACGGGACGGCAGCTGCACGCAAACGCCAATAAAATGCGTCCTCCGGAGGATAATAGATCGGGCGTCGATACCCTCCAATCGAGTTAGATGAAGTACTAAAGGGAGCAATCTACGGTTCTGAATATTTCGACGGATCCTTCGCGCTCATTCTCCTTTTGTGCTCGCGCGATCGATCCGCTTAGGGGTGTTCATGCTCGCGTACAAACCCGTTCTGTCTTCCGTTTCGAAAACAATCGATTTACATTTTCCTAACAAGATTTTAATTATTTATTTAATGAGTCGTTTTAGATTAACAAAAGAGTCAATATTCTCTATGCGAATTCAATGATTTAAATTGTGTTATATCGTATTAAGAAGTTGTAATTTTATTTTATATTTAAACATTCGCCAGGGTTCATTCGCAAGGCATAGAAAATGATGGGGCTATTTCGAAGATTCGAATACGTTTCGATCGTTTGTAGGTGAACTGTATGAACACAGGGCGATTTAATTTGTACACCTAATAATTATTCCGACGTCTAAGTTCAACGGATATTTTCAGCAAATTGCTACAATGTTGGGCAAAGTGAAATTTATAGCCGAAGCAGGGGTGGAGAGAGAACGTTACTATGCTCTTCGAATTTAATAATAGGATTGTGCCGCAAATGACTCACCCTGTTCGGCTGGACGTGCCAGCTACGCCGTTTTCCATGTCTCTGTACACCATCTTCGGAAATTGTTAGGTCAGGCCTGCTGCCAACCAAACAACCCCCTGTATCATATTGGCCGACCAAGAGTCTCAATCGATTTCCTGGACAGATGCCCTGAACAGAAAAAGAAATACATTCGGCACTGATATTGCATTGCAACGAGACACGTACTTCTTTATTAAACCACAACAAACGCGAAGAAATTAAACTAACGTATGTACGTAACAGCGATCCAATCTACATTGATTTCATGGCAATACAAATCATTTTATATTCCATCAACGCATATTTAAAGAGCTGGACTAAATTTAATAGTACGTTTTAACTTGTAATCTTGAAATTCAATTATAAGGCAAGAGGTTTATTTCGACCTCGCTTCATTCACAAAAATATAACAATTTTAACGATGTTAACTGAATTATGCTCGAGAATTCCCATTTGTCTACATCGCCTGTCAATCTCGTTCAAAATGTTCAAAAGCTCGAAGTTCAAATTTGTCTACATCACAGATCGGTTCAAAATATTCAAAGCACGATAACTTCCTTACAGTCCCACAAAATTCCAGCGTTATGTTTAAACTGCCAAACGAATGAGACGAGAGCTTGATTACAAGCACTATTCAAAGGCATCCCAGCATTTCTAAGATACTTTGAGATCGTCATCAGCTTCTAGGACGAGAGAGGGCTCCAATTAGCTGTCTGCGCATCCGCGGACGCATAGAGAGTTCCTGCGACTCCGTGAAATTTCGACGAAAATAAACGGATTGGTCTTAGGTTTCGTCTTACCGACTGTGAGAAAGGGACGTCTTTCTGTGTGATGTGAAAGCACAGTATCGTGTAACTCGCACATTCGTCGTCGAGATTCTAAGAAGGCCCGAGGCTCTTCGCGTATCGAGTTCTCCGCGTGTGTAACATACTTCCGTGTCTGCAACCCTTGTGACGCAGCTGTCGACTAAGGGTAGTTTTTGAATCCGTTGAAAAATTGGGAATTTCATGCTTTCAGCCTCGTACATTCCTCAGAAATGATTATGCAACCGGGGGAAACTTTTTTAATGTTTTCATGAACGTTAGAATTGAAAAATACAAACTGATTCGTAAAACGGTTTGCAAAGAAAGGGAAGGAAGATCCAAGAAAAAAAGGTGTAAACGGAAAGGTCGGTATGATTGAATTACCCTAATTCGTAGTTCCCGTGTTAATTTTCTTGACGTCAGACGCGAGTCGATGATCGTTGCAAAAGTGCAGAGCGAGAGGTGCAAAGTTCGCGTTCATTTTTGAAACGACGCGGCGCGGCGGGTAGACGGGTGGGTTGTGTGTACTCAGCTCTACAAAACTGTTCATTTACCGTGGCATACGAGGCCAAAAACGACAATGGGCCGGGACGAGCCCCGGCGCCATTACGGATCCTATTGACTCGCGAACGGAGAAAGGAGAAACCGGGCTCGATCGTATTCGCTCGTAGCGCGCGCGGCCGCATCTGCCGTTAATTTTCGTGCGGACGTGCGAGACAAATCGATTTCGAAGTCAATGACGTGTCCCGAAACCGGGTCTCGACGGTACTTTGCTCGATCTTCGTCTCCTAAGCGGATACTACAAGGGGAAGCCATGGTTAATGAGACGCGGATTTTTCTGGAACTTGCTGCATTTGAAAATATCTTCCCGAAACGCAATTTGACAAAGCGGTAGCGTGCGCTTCTCAATATTTTCCGAGAAAATTGCATTTGAAAATCGGTTTATGCGTTCATAAAGAGTTCGCGTTAAGAGGTGAATAAGAAGATAAGTAACCGGTACGTTGCTGGTTCGAGTCTCGCTGTTGACATCTATTTTCTAGAAATTGATACCCCTAGACCGATCAGTTTCGATTCGCGTCGATGATCCGGAAATGTTGCTCGAATTAAATAAATCGTGTCGTTCGATCCGAGTTTAATAGCTGTGGTATGCTCGCTGAATCGCTTGGATCCTTTTTGTCGTCGTTCTCGTTGTTTGTTTTGTAGAAACTGGAATGAGGACGAAACTAGCGAATTTTGTTTTTTGAGTTGGTGAAACGAAGATTTGTTTTTTCATTTAGGTGGCTTCTCGTACCAAAAAAGAAAAGAATAACGTTGTAAATGAACCGTAAATGAACTCTGTTAGGACAGAATTCCTAAATTCCTTTGACGTCTCTACTGCGATGAGTTTCGTCTACTCATTTTTGAGGATGACGTTGTGGAAAATTTTGTTTGGTGGCATCGTGTTATTTCGCACGAGGGAATCATTTTCGACCTGTCAATTACACAGCAGGCTGCGAAGCTTCTGGTGTGCATCGGATGAAGGGTTGAAACGCGCATACAGCCAGGCTTAACTGCAGTAACCCGTAGCGAGGGGGTGAGTAATTTCCTCGTAAACTTGTACCGCAGGCTGCACCCTTGTTTTCCAATTTCTAGTTAGAACAGTGGTCACGGTTTCTTTCCAACGAACACCATACACGATCTATCGTGCCTTCTGTCCGTGCCAGCGGGATCGATGTTCTGGCTTCAACTTCTACGAGTAAAATGGTGACTTTGAAAGACAGCTGCTCGTGATTGAAAGACCCGTACTCAGTGTTATGCATAAAATTCGCGATCTACATCTAACCTAACTATACAAGCTAATTCCACTTCTAGTAGCCATTTCTTATCATCAGCTACCTGTATTAGGTCCAATATGTGGAACGTAGATCAACGTTAATCACAAAGAAGAACATTAAAAAGTGTGTAAAATAAAATAAAAGAGTGAATATTAGAATGGATCTCTATTCTGCCATGAAATCAAAAGCAGCCTCGGGGAGATTAAATTTCAACTACTCACTGCTTGCTAGACCGCGGATCTTTATGCATTTATGGCATCAGAAAATTTTCAAAAATTCTGGAATGTAAAATTCGATAGAATTTGATACGTTTTTAGTTATTTCAAATCTGAAAAGGCTACTACCACAGAAAATAAGATTTCATTTAGTTCCAGTTTCTTAAGATTTGTCTAAAAACAATTGAAAATTGCATAAACATCCGCAGTCTACTGATGCCATGAATTCATCAAGTCCATTCCTGTTAAAGATAGACTAACAATAAGAAAACAGTGTTCCACAAAGCAGAGTGTTCCGACTCGTCGCGACGGTATCGCAAAGGCGACACAAAGGAGGGGTCCTTCGACAGAGGGCGGCCCGTAGAAGTCTCAGACATGAAGAGATTGCCATAGGTCGGGGACCCTCTCGGGAATCTTTGGAGCAGATGTCGAACGCGGAAACGATCCGGTCGGGTCGCAGTGCGAGAGGCTCGTTTCCCCCGCGTCGGTGAGAGGAGTCTTTACACGTATCCGAGGCCGCAGATGAAGATCTTAGATCGGAGACTGTAACGGTGCAGTCGCCGCCGCTCGCGCGTCCCATTTCCGCGATAATAATGCCGTGTCACGTGTCGTGGAAGAGAGAGAGAGAGAGAGAGAGAGAGAGAGAGAGAGAGAGAGAGAGAGAGAGAGAGAGAGAGAGAGAGAAGAGGCGGTCTATCCCCGCAGTTTCATCGCGGATGAGCGAAGCGCATTACACCGAGATGCATAAATAATGCACCGAGCAATGTATATGCGTCAGCTCACGTGTCTCCTGTTCGGCACGCTTCGCGAACTCTGTCAGATGTTAATCGTCGTGTTAATACGGCTGCCTTTGCCTTGAGAGACTTGATAGCAGGCCTCGATCAGTATGATTTATCGTCCACGCATGCACGCAGTCGATTATTAAACAATCTGGACTATCAGACTTTAGAACGACTCGAATTGTTAAGAATTTTAAATAGTTACAATTTCTTTGTCGTGAATGCTCTTTAGTGGGGATAAAAATCATTCTTTGCTACTTCCTATAAAAAGTTCTACAAGAAAAACTGTACAATCGAACACCGTTCCTGAAGGATTAACAAGCTTCTGGCAAAAGTTTTAACGACATGTCCAGTTACACAAATTGATGTTTGCAAGAAGGCGATATTTTGCAGGGATCCGTGAAGTATAATTTTTTATGGAAGAAAAGCAGAGAATTTAAAATAGTCTCTTTCATGATTTGAAGCTTGGAACCATTCGCGCTTATTGATTGAATAAAGTGGTTTTGTACACGTTGTTCGTGTGAACACACAGACCATGTCCGGTGAATATGACTGCAGACAGAGTTTTTTTAGCGCGCTCTGTTTCACCGGACAATATGAACATTGAAAAATTTCGTTAGACGAGGCAATTACCTGTCTGCCGCGCAGGGCGCACAACCACCACCCTTCGAGGCCGGCAGTATTTTGCTCGAGTACCGTGAGTACGTCGCCCTTTCGGAAAGCCAATTCGTCGGAAGCTTCCGCAATATTGTCGTAGAGAGCCCTTGCCTTCACACATTTCTGCTGCAACAGAAAAGTGAAATAATTAATGCATCGTGGATCGCAAACAGAAAGGTTTTTGTTCTTGCCGTCATATCGATTTTTCACCGGTGTCAATTTGACACCGAAGGATAAATTGCGTTAGAAAAATGAGGAACGAACAATGGTTAATACGATGACTATGGAAATAAACTTAAAGGTTAAAACTTAACACAGTGGTTGCTCCTCTTATCCTTCTAACAATTAGATTTAGTCAGAGATATTGTAACAAAAATTAACTTTTGAAAATATTTCATGTGTGATTAACGTGGTAGTTTCACTATTTTCTACAGTGACTATTTCAGTGAGTGTGTTGAATTAAGTGAATTACTTTTTAATAGATCGGAGCTTTTTTGTCGATGCTATTTCCAGAGGCGGAGAGTTTCATCGCAGGATGACGACCATTTAAGACGAAATGTAAGTTACAACGGCTCTCGAGGAAACCGCGTTCTGTGTCACTGGTATTCAAGTGAGTTCAATTGAAGTGCCTCGGCGAGTTGACAACAATTTCCCCACCATTCATAATTTCGTGACAAACAGTGATGTCACGCGACGTGCCCGATGACTATCGGCAAGGGAAACCGGCGCCCTGGTGGTCTTTATAGAAATTGATGCACTTATTTACCAGCAAAGTGGACGAACAACGGCGGACGTTCCTCTTCAGCTGATTAAAACGTCGCTTCATTTAATTAGACGACATTCAATATCCCACGAAAAATTCAATCGATTAACTTCGCCTTCGAAAATTGCACCTACAATTTAATGTCAACAAATTCTCTTGGAATTTCTTTAATATTCAAAGTTCTTTTTCTAAATTTTCAATCAGAAGAATATTAGCAAGTTTAATACACTAACTGAAGAAAGAGATCAACTCTGATGATGGTAATATAATTTCCACATTTTTTAAAGTGTATACGTATATCAGTTGATTATGTCATGTTTAAGCTCGAGAACTTTAATTTTAATTAGCGTATCTTTCGTTTCTGCCAAAAACTGATTTATGATACTATATGTCTAAATAATGATGCTTTCACCCGAATGTAATTAATGTTATCGTCATTAATGATCACGTTTCACATTTTTGTAATAAATTACGAAGCCCGCAATAAATTCGTATGACTGAAAATCCGAAATACTAATTATCGATAATGATTAAAGTACCCTGTAAGTAATTTACTTGTCGGGGGCAGCATTATCATGTAAATTGATAAAGCGCTGTTAAAATTTCACTTAATTGTTCGCATAAAAAACGGAACGTGAAAACTGAATAATTTACTGTCGTCGCAGCCTCGAGCGACATGGAAGTGACACCACAATTATACCTTTCTAAATCAAATTTACTGTGTCGAGATTGTTAACTAAGTTAAATCAGTCTTCCTATTCATTGACTATTTCAGAACCAATTACACTATCCTCGAACACAGTAACTAAAAACAGACGTCTCTAAAACTCGACTATAATCTGCTCAAAACTCGAGCACTAAACCGTATTATGATTTCAAACAATGTAGTTTATCGTAGCAGCGAAAGTGTTCGATAAACCACGGATCAAGGAAGCCTCGTGCATTATTAAGACACTTAAACAGCGCACAAGTATAAATCAAACCGACAGTATAATTACCGATTTCTTAATTGCCACGTCCTGCACACGATATCCTTTCGAGTGGCATCGATAATTGGCTCGCAGTTTCGTCACTCCGATTAATCACGGATTAACGACGACATTTCCGCTACGTTGACTCTGCGAACCACGAAGTCGGACGAAAGCGTGGCCGGAGGTTTTAATCAAGAAGTAATTAGCACACGGCGCGACGTGAGTGACTGCGGTCGGCTAAGCAATCGAACGTGATCGCAAATTAATGTCGGATTAGCGCAAAGTAATTCACTTTATAAGTCCCTTTCCCACGCTAACGCGCAGCCTAATCCCGATACAATCAATATTCGATGCAGCTCAAATTCTTTAGCAGCTTCATTCAAAAATTGATTGCTGTAGTACCAACACTACAATTTGATCACTCACTGTACGTATATTATATGTATGTATTGTATATTGCTCGGCTGAACTCGGCTCCCTCGAGTTTACCCGAATAGCGTTTCACATCGAAGCGTAACGGATCAGACTCATTCACTGATAAACGATTATGTACGTGGTACGCGTTTTATGAATAGTTTTCCTTATATTCAATCATTAAATAGTTTTGAAAATTGTATAATATATAAAATTTGTTTACAGACGCGTTTCAAATAAATCTTGAAAAACATCCAAATTAGGATCGAAACGTCGATTATTTGATTATTTGCAGAACTGCTTTTTTAATCAGTATTAAAAGATCGAATCATTGCGCCGGAAACTTGTAACTTCAGTTATTAACAACAATTACGATCGATAGAAGAAACATATTTAACGCACACATATGACGGTGTTGTTCCAGAGGGGATCAGAAATATTCTCGGATATATTCTGTTAGGACCAAAAGGGTGAACAAGCTCTCGTGAAATAATTTCGTTGTGGACGTCGAGGACCACCCCGAACGCGCAATCCTTGATTCCCAAAGGATCCTCTAATGGGAATGTTGGATAGGGTTGGAGAAAACGTATCCCATGTTTGGAATAACACCGTGCAGTCAGGGACTCGGAGCGATGCATAGCGCAGGTTTGCGTGCATGCACGTTGAAATACGAGGACCCTTGGACACTGTCGTCGTATCTGCACACATTCGCGTCAACATGTTTGTGCAGGTGCATCCGCGCTTGCACAGGTATGCGGTCCCTCCTCTCCCGACTGGAAACCGCCGACACCCTCGCGTAACAAAGGACGCATTATCAAGACACAATGACGTCGATTCGCCAATCCACGCCCCTACAACGCGAATTTTCATCGAATTAAGCCGGACGCGGACGATCATCGCGCTTTCGTTCGGATTAGCTCGGGTTAATGCTAATGGAATGCTCGGCTGTGATCTTAACGGTGAACCTATGCGAACACTAAAAGCGATCACGTATCCGGAATTATTATACGAAGGATGGTTTACCAATCGTTGAAAATTCCATTAATAATTAGGGAACACTTTCCAATATTCCCGAAGCACTTATTATTCAATTTTCCACAATTCATGGACGTTTACGCTCGTGACCGCATGCAGTCCACAAGCGTTAACCGTTAATTACATGGAAACCAGGCGGAAAACCGCAATTCCGACGGTGGTATTTTGTTGTTTCAGCCTGTAGATCGGATCCCTAAAATATCGACTGCGTGGAGTTGAATACGGGCCGTGTATCGATCCTATTTTAAGAAGGAACGTTCGATCGCCCGACGTAAGTCGTCGAAGAATGCAGCCTTGCCCCATAAAAGGGGGCTCGGTCGCAACATCAGCCCAGTCTGACAGGTACACCAGCCACTCGGGAGTGTGCTGACGACCTTTCGAACTGACAGGTTTCGGCGCACTGTTCCTATAGTTAAAGCGATCCGAACCGGGTCAACGTGTGGTACAGCTCTCTGCGGTGACTCGCGTATGTCGCTATCTATATGCATACCCGCGAATCCGAATAATTATGCGACGAACTTCCGCAATTAGGCGGTTCCCGACGCATTACCGGACCTGACTACGTAACGCCGCAAGCGAAATTATGGGACCGAATTAATGCTGCGTCTTCGCAGTTGATGATTCAACGCGTTTCACCCGGACTTTCTCTAACGCATGTTGAAAAGGATTCAAACTGGACGTCGAATATCTAGATTGAAAAATTTTATTGAATTAGAAGAATGTTTCAAAATGTTACAAATCTACTTTGGCGAAGCTTTTGCTTCCCAACAGTGGCACTGCAAGTCTTATGTTCGAACTAATAATAATTTTTTACCTGAATTGTAACACATTTGAGGGAAATAGAAACATATTTTCTTTCTTAACACTTTACCTACAGGAAGCCTATTAATAGGATTTTCAATAATTGTGCTGTACCAAAAGAAAGCGTAGAAATTTTCTTTTACATTGCAATCTTAAATGAAACTATTAGATGACGTTATATTGAAGATAACTTATTATCTCACAATGAAAATTGCTGTTGCTATTGAAGGTTCCATAACAAAATTGTCTAGCCATTTGTTACAGATTTGAAAAATTATGCAATAGTCACCGGTCGGTAATGTGTTAATATGTTGAATAGATTGAAAATAGTATAACGGTATTTTAAAATGTTTCAACTGTTCTAAATTACATCTACTCGGTTTTGTTATA
This sequence comes from Lasioglossum villosulum, assembly GCA_963971365.1. Classification (NCBI taxonomy): domain Eukaryota; kingdom Metazoa; phylum Arthropoda; class Insecta; order Hymenoptera; family Halictidae; genus Lasioglossum; species Lasioglossum villosulum. The sequence goes on from OZ020498.1 coordinate 9,965,512, forward strand.
AATGCATTATCACAGGAAAAAAGCCAGTGAAAGTAACAACATTTTGGAGCGACGGCTGTGTCAACGCGCGAACAATCCGCTGAAAAATCTGTGCACTGTAGCTAAACAATTGACGCGAAACAACAGGCGATGATCTCCTAAAACAAACTTTTGAGTTTGTCTCTGCTCTATCTTCGTTTCGTTCATTCTTTCGGAGCCAGATCAAAGCGTACAAAAAAGAAGCATATCACGATCGACCGATCTCGAATCGATTCACGTCGTTCGTTGTTCGTGGGAAAAATCGAGACGACATTCGCTTTCCATGGTGCCGAAGCGCGAGCCCGTAAAAATCTCCGGGTTTAATCTTCATTCGAATCGCGCACGGCTTTTCAGACCACTGGTTCAATGCTGAAAAGACCTTTTTACGATGCGAAACACCACGGATGATCCGGCACGGCCACAAAACCTTCGCAGGCACGTCGAAATAAGTAGCCTTAAATCGATACATGGTCGGCGAGATGTGTTTAACTGCGCGAGGGTGCAAAATCGCTTTGCAACACGTGCCCTTTCACTATCCGGAGTGCCGTCACCGAGTACCCTTCATCTTCGTTTTCGTTGCCGACACTCTTTCACCACCGTCGTCGTCGTCTGAACGACGAATTCTATCCCCTATACCCCTCCACTTCCTCGGTAATTAGCTAACCCCTTCCGCCTTATAATTATACTCGCAATCGATGCGAGCCTTGGGATAGATCAGAAATTAAAGCTAGAGATGTTAATCTATGCGCGAAAGCTCTCGACATGTTTTATACGGAGAGTTTTTAATCTCTCACTCCTGAAGGCTGATTCAGGTGTTACTTAGACATTTAGAAAAATACGAGTCTAATTTTTTAACGGTGTATTGTACAAGCAATACAAGTTTTCCTATATGCAAAATCGTTGAAAATATGAGTGTCAAAAAATAGCACAATTATGAATAGCATGTTAATATAATATATTGTGTATATTGTAAATTTGATAAACATTTCTGTGGAGTTTTGAAATAATTTTTTAACAAATTTTCATTCGTAAGGTATCGCGAATAGTTGAAATTGAAATGTGTTTTACATAGAACAGCTCAGCTGCGATATTAGTGTTACAAATGTTTGAACATGATCGTGTGTATTCGATTTGCAAACTTTTTCTTTTACAGTGTTGTCGGTGTCGGGTGACGTTACGAGGATAGTTTCAAGTGGAAGCCCCTTGTGGACTCCCGCAGACGTGTGCACGAGAGCTTTTAAGTTGGTAATCCAATTACAAGTAGGCTTATAGGCTGCTCCAACAGTCCGAGAACCGTGTAAGTGTTATTTTGCGTAATGTCGGAGTTAACGCATCGGTGTATCCAGCTACAAATAATAGGATTTAAGTAATCACTCGTGAAGATGCACCACAGGGGGATTTACCATGCGTGGTCAGTTTTTTTCACGAACGAAAACGCAAATTCGAACGGCCGTAAAATAAAAATCCGTGGGAACCAACATATAATATCGTTTTAAAACTCTTATTTGTCAATCGGCCCTCGGACAATCGTACTTATGAAATTTGACTACGAAAACTACTTTTATGGATTTTATGAGTAAAATTGACATCAGTTGGATGACAACTTAAATATCAGTTTTTTGCAATGATCTCCCAACTGGAGTCTCAACTTTAAAGAAATTGTTACATTTAAACGTGTAAAAAATTCGAATTCATTTAATATAATACAAAATCGAAAGAAATAATTTCCAGAATCATAAAAAATTGGCAATTTAAGAAACAACTCTAGTTCATCAGAGAGGCGATTTTTGAGATTGATCAACTATGACACAGCGCGAGCGCTATAAAACTTCCATACTTGTCGGCGTTTGACTGAAATATGCTTCGCTAGGGGATAACAATAAATTCCAGCCGGACGTTGAGCAATGGTGTTAAAAGTATCTTTAAAATACAACAATTTCAGCGACACCGGGTCTCGCCATTCGGTTGGGAACGGGAGACTACGCATGAAAACGCACAACATAAATTCACTGTACAGCATCAACAGAACAAACAGCGTGACGGTCTCACTCGGTTCGGATTAAGCATAGGGCGAATGTTTAGATTGTTTAGTCTTTGACGTCATACGTCATGTCTGTGCAGGTCCTGATAGACAAGCACAGGCGTGGACTTAGCTAGTAAATGCGAATAGCGGGGCCCCGGCCGCTTCACATACGAGCCTGAGTTTTGGCAGGAAAGGGTATAAGTCCTGGGTGATGGTGTTTTAAGCACGGTAGTGAGGGTAACGGCTCGAGCACTGCAAACTCATGACGTCGCGAGGCGTCGGGTAGACAGTTTTTTGGTTTAGTTTCAGCGTATTTTTATTTCCCATTTATCGTTCGTGATCCGCGCAAATACTCGGATTATATTCTTTGTCGGAATGGAACGGGGAGTGACAAAATTTTCTGTCTAAGTAGTCCTGCAAAAAAATTACTAGCAATTTCGAAGCCCTCTGTTTTTTACTTCAATCTAGTTATACAGGGCCGGATTAGTCTTATAGCATAAGTATGAAATGCTACGGGCCCCTTTCGATTGTAAAAGTAGTATTTATTTTCTCATCATACCACATTTGGCTTAATCCGCCTCTGTAGTTACGACTAAACTGCGGATGTTTATGCAAAACAAAAATGTTCTGCATTGATTGCGAGCAGCAGGAGTAAAATAAAAATTGATTTCATTCCTCAATGATTTTGTTGCATTCAAAACAACGTTACATTCTTAAATTTATCTAATCTGTTCTTATTTTATATTTTACCCAGCCAATTTCTTCATAAATGCATGAAGATCCGCAGTCTAGTTATGACAAGCAATTATAATAGTTGAAAAAATCCACACCACAGAGGGTCAAACAAGTTGCTCACCTGTTGCCACGCTCCCCGGCCAACAGGTAACTGCAGGAGCCGACGAGACACCTTCGGCCGGCCCAGTATCGCATAAATATTTGTTTAGAACGCGATCGGAACGTAGATCTCTTTGAAAATATGGTTCCATTCATTGCGGTGGAATTTCAGTGGGTGCCCGTGTCCTCGGATATTAAATTCCACTGTACCGTGAACGTACCACGCCACCTTGGGTCAGGTGTTTAGTGTGTTATGTATCGTCGCAAGTTTGCCGCGGTGCATTAGAGATAATGGTTGTTATTTATCAACGGGGTCTGGTCGTCGTCGGGCGAGTATCGCCACCGATTACTCGCGCTTATTGGCGATTTATCCCGACACAGAATCCGACAGTGCAGCTTCACTGCTTCTAGCTGTTCGCGAGAGAAATGCTATTGCGAACAGTGACAACGTTTTTGTTCTCAGCAAGCCATCGATGACGAAGACCATCGCAAACACGGATAAACGTTGGATGATGAGGTAGAAAAGGGCATCTCACTGGTTCGAAGACCTTGCAAGATACTGTCATAATTTCGAACAGCTTTTTGTGACCAAAAACAGGAAGATCCAAACTTAAAAATTCTAAAATTACTCTTAGCACTCAGGTGGTGACTCAGAGTCACCACTAAAAATTGTTGTACCATTATTCACGGTATCGTTTCTATCATTAAATATGTTGCATCTAGTCAATTACTGTATTACGTTACACAATGGAATTATTGTAGTCGGTAGAAATGTTTGATCTTCGAGTTGAAATAGCCCCTTACTGTGAAGGATTGAAATTGGAAAGAAAGCGCCGATTTGGTTCGTTTCGATGAAAGGGTTTCTAAACAGATGACCATTTAGCAATTGGAGGATAAATTGTTGGTATGGCCACCGACGGGGTGGCTAATCGTGGCCGCGGCTCGCATCTCGGCTGTAAAATAAATTACGATGTCCGCTCGATGAAAAGTGCAGCGTCGGCGCAGCTCGGCGACGATAAGGCGCGGCACCCTCAGCCGATAAAGCGAGCGTAAAGGATTACGCGGCGGATATTATGCGACGAACATTTCGCCCCGCGTCCTCTGATCCTTCCCGGTTCTCATTTCGTATGCAAAACGGTCTTCGGTCGTGTGCCCCCCGCTGGGTCGTAAGCGTGAGTCAGTTTCCGAAGCTGAAGAGAACGTCGCGTTTGATCGAGAGGGCACACGTGCCGGATTTGGGGCTGTCGGCCGATGCACAATGCCATGTCGGCGGCCATGTCGACAGAGAGACTCGTTCAACGAGATCGGGGGGCCGAGGTCGGCGAACACGCGTTATTTCGCCCCCTATAATAGGCACAATTTCCCGTCTACATGGCTCGTTCCCGTCGAGTACACGATCCTCGGACCCACGTGCGCCAATGTTTAACCCTGCCCTGCTGCAGGCCTCTGGTACACTCTATGTATCCTTCATTATCATTTTTATACAGCAGTTTTTCGATATTTACCTGAAAGACGTGCCCGATATTTGTGAAAAATTGATCTATATTACTGCTAGTTAAACCCCTTGTGGCGCGGTGTAAAACTCGATTGATAAAAAATTAACAACTTGTACGTTTTCAATTATTTTTTTATACAACCTTCGTGAACATACTTGAGACATTTTTCTAATTAGAATGAGTCCAAACATGACAACATTGGGAGCATATTTCATTGTTCAATTCACGATTTAGTAGAACCTCAATGATGAAAGAACATCCGACACGCCCAGTAAAAAGGAATGTTTCAAGTAAACGTTGTTCGGTGCCAGGGTACATTCGTCAAAACCTCGCCCACGTCGCGCGTCAGGGTCTACATTTCATGTAACAACTCGTTCTTGACAGAATTAATTAGAGCACCGTGCTCTCGCTGCGAGGAAGAATAAGCGGGGAAGGAGTGGAAAACAAAAAAGAAGAAAAAAAGGAATGAGTAGGCAGGAAAAATTGGAATTCCTGGCTGAAGCGGGACGTTAAAGCGGCCACAGGGGGGCTTTTTAGTCACAGCACGACGAAACAAAGCAGAAGCCATCGGAGAGGACTGATTAATGAGAGACGTGCGTGCAGAGAGCGCCGACAATTATGCGACTCGGGATACAAACTGCCCACGCGTCGCGTCGTCTCGTTCTCCATAGAACCGCGCGTTGTTTCCAGAGAAGAAAACAATAATGACTGTCACGCGTCGCCTTTCATTGATGGCTTTGAGGACATCTTGCATTATTTGGTCACGGTGCGCCCGTGCTTGATTAAACTATAGAACAATTCATTGATCGATGAGTCCTGGCGCTATTCACTACGAACAAACACCATAGACTGGCATAGAGGATTCATAAAAACATGGTGACTCAAAGTAGAGTGCGCAAGAATTGCATAGTTGATGGATAATGATTACAACAAAATGGATACGTACAATTAAATTAGTAGACACATTTAAAAAATTTCACATCAACGTATCAGTTTCAACCAAGTATCATAATTAAAAGATGAATGAAATTTTTATTTAACGCCTGATTTGTAGTTTGACGATGATATTTCAAAGTATATTAAAAATAATATTTGATTATTGGAAATCGTTATTGTCAATTACGGTCTATAGAAAATACAAAACAATATGTATTTCATATTTGTGCTGAGGATTTTATATCTTATTCGTATTTGGTTTCAACCACTTCCAAACATGCTAATGAAACATAGGCATGGAGCTCCGAACGTTCGATTCCAATTTCGGTGAAAACTATCCGCCGTGAACAGGTTTTCACGAAGCGAACGGGAACCTGGGAACCTGCCGATAGGATCGTCAATTTGAGCTTTCATGGGATGAGAATTGAATTATGTAAATTCTCTAGAGGTAGGTTCTCCGTCAACCGAAATTCTCGATCATCGTATCCCTCCTACACCGTATAATCTCGGATCCTCCGTCCACTGCACCGTAAGCAGAAGGTGCGACTACCACGGAGGATCGAGAGACTGAATACCCCCTTTACGCATTTCAATTATTCCCTGTCTGGCAATAATACTCGAGACTATATCGTGCTGCTTCACCGGTACCCTCCCGATCGAGAGAGCCTTCACGAATCCTCGAACAACACTCGAGGACTATAGAAATTAGCGCTGCAAGTGCCGGAGCAAAGTGATTGGCTCAGCTGAAGGCCAAATTGTGGTACTTCGGTTCTTAATTTTTCATGGATTTCGAAAAACTCGTTCGTTAAGCTGAATAATTACAAATTCTGCGACAGCGATTCAACTACAATGGCTGATCAAACTATTCGAGCTACTAATTGTGTGACTTCGGTTCTCAATTTTTCATCAATTTCGAAAAATTCGTTCATTAAGTTGAATAATTACAAATTCTGCGACAGCGATTCAACTACAATGGCTGATCAAATTATTCGAGCTACTAATTGTGTGACTTCGGTTCTTAACTTTTCATCAATTTCGAAAAATTCGTTCATTAAGTTGAATAATTACAAATTCTGCGACAACGATTCAACTACAATGGCTGATCAAACTATTCGAGTTACTTGTGTAACTCGACGATTTTACGTTAGAACGATCAATTTTCCAATGAAAATCTAGCTGCACCGAGTTCTTATCATTTTTATGCACTGATGTCAGCAAATTAAATTATGGGTTTTATCGAATTCGAAGATGACGAAAGATTTGTTTGACGACACCCTGTATAGAGGTTGCAGCGCAAAGTGTGGCGGTGAGTACACCGAGTACCGTTCATCTTGCCAGCCTCTCTTAAGTCACCGTGTAAGAAGGTTAACGACGTCTACATCGACTGTACCGTGTTCCAGATTCTCTATTGCGTTCAGATTTTTACATGCATGCGCACACATCCATGCAACACGTAGAATCGTCGAAAGGCTTAACTAGGTTTCGAGACATACTTCAGAACAATGTCCACAATAAAGCGAAGTTTGTGAACTTCCCATGTTCCCCAATGTTGTGATCTAGATAAACTTCGTAATCTGGCGAGGATAATCAGGATATTCTCGGACTAGTAAACGCATTGAATCTCCGGAAAGCGATAAACTAAAAATTGTAATCGGGTCGGGTTTATTTTCAATTACCGCGAGTTTCCACAAACTTCCGCAATCTAATAACGACCAAGGCTCGTGTTGTGCGCCATCGTTAAAGCTAATTGAAAACGAGAATCGCGTACGCAACACTCATCTCCTCGCCTTCTTTATTAGAATATCTTTTCCGTCGCTAGCCAGCTCCTCTCTCGATCAAACGATAAATGATAATTGTTGGCAATTAGCATTTGACCGACGCAATTAACATCGATGGAGCTGCAAGTCTCGACTAATTTCTTACGCGGAAGTCTGACCGACCGGAAGCGTCAGTTTAACAGACCACCCGTCTCCTTTTCCTTTTCGTTTCTGTCAGTTTGCCGTCGAGACACTGCTTTTACAACGCTCCAACACACAGGGTGAACAATGAAAATAGTTATGAGCCATTTTCTTCGAAACCATAATATAGAAATACTCACATTAAGTGTCACATCTTCAGAGTGAAATGGAACATAATTTATTTGAGAGGGACTTCTTCATTTTAATAAATTTTAAACAATTATTTGTTAAGTATTGATTTTTACAGCCTGGAATGTCAGCAGATTATTATTTACTAATTGGTATCAGTTAGAAGCAGTCTATATGGAAATTTCAGAAGCTCAATTGAATTTATTATACTGTATAATGGAACTCCTATCCGAAAAGATGCTGATGTGGTCACGAGCATAAGGCGTGAAGCCATTATTATGGGGTCGCTGGTTCACCCTTACGATGTCATAAATTCAAATTAAGAGGTGATTTATGCGTAACGCAGCCTGCCACGCAGGAATATTGATTCGGGCTACGACTTCTCCTTTAACGAAGTCCCGATAAAACTTTTAATCGCTCCCTGTTATTCTCGATAATGGTTCTTTTTTATTGCTAGAAACTCGTCGCGTGCCTTTTTCAGCTGGTTACACAATCAACGCATACGTATCATAATTTTTTCGAATGCGTTGCCGGAGACAAGACCGTTTACGATGGCATTCTACTATATACGTTGCAATAAACAATTTTCATAAATTTTTATCAAAGTCACGGTACACCTAACGTCGTCTTTGTAATTTATTTAATTACGTTTTCTTCGCACAGTCATTTTTTATTGGATACAACTAGAAACGAGTGAATTAAAATACATAAATAAATCACAAGAAAATATCATAACGTAACTAAATATCTAACGTAAATTCACGAAAATGATTAAATTTCTCAATGTTCATAAAAGAACGACACCCTTAATTGAGTAGCTTTCGGAAATTCACTTTGAAAGTCCACTAAAGAGTTAATTAGAAGTTCTCTTGGCTTTCATAAAACATTTTCCGCGAAGCAGCAACCGACTATGTACCAGAAACATCAAACATACTTTTAACGTTAACGCCGCTTTCACAGTTGTTCAAGAGCAAGCCGTAATATTCGTTGCGCCGTCATTCAGCTTAATTTCACCTTTTGGAGCACGGTTTCTTGTCAAAGAAACTGCGCGCTCATCTCTCTCGCCAAATTTTCGTGATAAACTAATTAAATCGGAGCTGCGCTTCTGTCGAAAGGAGAGGCGTTAGACGGTAATTGAAAGCGCTATGATTACACCGGGGCGTACGTAACCATTCTAAACGCGAATTACAACGGTCTGTCGAGCATCGATATTGAAATTATCGTGTCATCGCTGTGATAGCCTAACATTGTATCGTTATTAACACTTGGGAACGTGTCGGAATCGCCCAATTGCTCGTGACACGTGGCTCGCGACTCATCACACTTTCTTTACTTTTGCGATGGACCAAAATGATTTGCTACGGACTCGTCGAATCAATACAATAATATGAAATTGTTCTGAAACTCTTTCAAACGTTTACAACAGGATATGATTCTTTTTTACAAACTTGTCAAATTAACAAATCAAGACGAAACTGGTGTGAAACTCTTCCTCCAATTTTTACAACAGGATAGGACTCTTTTCTACAAACTTGTCATATCAACAAAACTAGACGAAATTGTTGTGAAACTCTTTCAAACGTTTACAACAGGATACTACTCTTTTTTACAAACTTGTCAAATTAACAAATCAAGACGAAACTGGTGTGAAACTCTTCCTCCAATTTTTACAACAGGATAGGAGACTTTTTTAAAAACTTGTGAAATCAATAAAACAATATGAAATTTTTGTGAAATTCTTCCATTTTTACAACAGGAGTCGACTCCTTTTTACAAATTTGTCAAATTAACGAAACAGGACGAAACTTTTACAAGTCAGACTACTTATTTACAACAGGATAGGACTCTAGTTTACAAACTTGTCAAATCAACAAAACTAGTCGAAACTTTAACAAGTCAGACTACTTATTTACAAACTTGTAAAATTGAAGACCGGACCAAACTCCTATTAAATTTCCTCTACTCGTTAGGCATCCAAATGAAGAGCAATCTTCCGTGATAAAATTGGTCAAACACCAAGATTGCCAAGAACTGTGGACGTGAGAGCAGTACGAATTTTTCCCGAATCACCATGCGGAACAAAGGGGGTTAATCAAACGGCCGAATTGCAAATATCTTACGAATAACGATTCGTTCGGGATTGAAGCTGTGCACAGGAAAGAGTTTTTGAAATGCATACAGCTGACCCGGCTAAATGGACCAATTTGTTCGCGAGTCTGCAACCTAGTTTCGGAAATCGACTCTGCGAATACGTATCAACTTCGTGCATTCTATTTTTACGAAGTGTCTTTGTCCAGCTACCAAATGCGCTACGGGCATCGCTATTAACCGCAATTATGGCACTATCTCGTCGCGGCAACGCGCCACGATAAACGAGAATTTATACGTTCGTAACGAGGATAGGTGCTAGTTTCCTTTATACCGGTGACGATGATGCTCCACTTTCATTTCAAATGGGTTCTGTGCCACAAAGTGCAATTTAAACCGGCGACTGATTGGGCTTGTTCCTCGAATCTGCGTTGCGCGCGTTATCTACACCGTAAGTCGCCGGATACTTGTATCAGTGAGCGTGGAATGATCTCTTATAATTTACGAGAAACAAGATTGCGCGTTTTATATGGAATAACTACCTTCCAGATGAATAATTACGTTGGTGATTTTTTGCCAATTTTTACGAGCCCAAAATACGAAATACAAATGAAGATAAAAATTTTGGAATTTCCTTGAATTTCTGTTTGTGATGTTCAAAAACAGCAGTATAACTATGTACTTAGAAAATGTAAGACTAGTACACATATTTTTTTCCAGAAAAACATCTTCAATATTTGAGGAAATACAAAAACAAACAAGTTTGACAATAATTTTTAGAGTGACTAAATATTTCTTGGGGCTCCTGTACGTTCACATTCGATTACGATTCGATCGTAATTGATAAGTAACATTGTTTGAGCTGACCAATGATGCATCGAACCTCGCATGCGCATCTTCCAAGGACCCTTCTGAGAGGGAAAGGGGTTGCGTCGAGGGAGCATGAAGGCTTTCACGGCGAATGGATAATCGGGAGTCCTTTCGCGTCCTATCCTCTCGCTCCTAAGTAATAAAAGACCGAGATCCTCCCGTTGGAGAGTACCTTTTCGTGCCCACTTTTTAAACGAGGGTGCAGCCGAGCGTCGAGCAATAAAAGGAAAAACAGTGCACCCACTCTAACCCCCGATGAAATATTTAGCAGATTCAATGGCTCGCAAATGCCTGGATTCTCGCGTCTACTACCGTTAATTCGATGTCTCATCCTTGCGATGTTATTGCACCTTGTGAACGTCACTGTATTAGTAGAAGTTAATAATATTCATTTCATTGAAACTCATATAATTCTTCACTTTTTTATTACTGGAAATAACAGACCTGTTTTCTTCGGTTATTGTCATTTATAAATGATTGGAACAATTTCTGTGTTATATTGCACTGTTATTAATAGCCACAGGAAGTCCACACCATTATAAGATCAAGAAAATACACAAATAAGTGTATTTTTAGTTAGCATCAGTTCTTAGTTAGCATTCTTTCGCGATCCATCATGGGACGTCACACCGGTAATTTAATTTGTTTCAAGGGCACTTGTAACTCTTTATCTTGCTACACGGATAAGATGAACGATGACACGAGAGGAGAAAGCGCATAATTGCGGAAATCGCGTTTGAGTTTTACAGTAACAGGCAGCCGTCCCGTCGCGTCGCCTGGATGCAGTCATTAAGACTTCTCGCCGAACTATCAATTAAACGTCAAGCCGGGACGTTTTCGGTGCCCTCTGGGCTGGCTCCGAGGGGCCAGTTAATTCCAGTCCTTAATTGCGGCCGACGTACATCATAATTACCATACAAATTCGATGGATTTAATCGCGGAGAAAAATGTTCGGCCACGTCTCGAGGGAATTTGAGGGGCTGAGAAGAGCCGAGAGAAAGAGAGAAGATGAAACTTGCACTCTCACGTAACGCGTGTACTGAAATTGCCGATCATTAACAGCATCCGGTCGCTGAAACGTCGCGACGGATGACTCGAGTTCACGAGACTAGTTTCTGCACCCGAATCAATTTGCTGAAGATGCGATCTGGCGGCCCTTCTGCCTTGCCAGCGATCCGGATCAATTTAATCGTTGCTTTCGTAGCGAATTTCGCAGTAACAATACAGCTAAATGTTCATTTGCACTTCGTTTATACCGACAAATGTTTGCATGCAATCAGTAGCATGCACATCAGGAGCACTAGTTGCCCAGGTCAGAATTAAACCGTTAAATACTGTTCAAATTATATCATGTTCGGTGTATTAATTTAATGAGAAAAATGTCTGCAGCAACTTTGCAAACTTTTTGACTCACGACATCGATTTGGACATGTTACGGCTTCTACAAAAGAACACCTATTTTTTGTAATCTTGTGAGTTCCTTGCTTCCTTACCTGTAACAAATGTAAAATAAAAATGTTAGACTAATACGATCGAAAAATGTTGACTTTGACAACTGTGTATTGATAAAAATGTTAAATTTCTTACAATAATTAATATAATTTTAGTATACGTCCATATAATGTTTTTAGGAATCATTACGCTGTGGGTGTTTTCGTAAATGTTCATTTTCACACATCTGTGTATAAAAATCGAAATACGGAAACAACTTCTTTCATCAATTTGAATATTTATTGTATTGAACGCGACTGAAAAATGTTCAAACTGTTGGTTAATATGCACGTTTTCGTGGATTTTAGTTCTTCCAATGCATAAAGATAATCCAACAATCTCAGTCACGATTTTCATTGAATTTTTTCTGTTGGCGTAAACAACAGTTTCGCACACTCGGAATGCGTGCAAAGCAGTGAAACACAGGCATTCCAACAAAGAGACGGTAACATTGCTACGTGATCGTCTTCTCTGTTTGGTCACGGTCCTTTCGGGGCAGTTTTTCGAAATTGTTTCCAGATGTGACCATCCCCGGTCCAATTGCACTCGACCGACGGAAAAGGGAAATGCGCATAATGGGTCCCGCAGGAAAATTCCGGCGAACGTCACGTGTTGCCGACGAATTTCCGAGAGGTATAGGTACATGCAACACGAACACAAAGAATGAATGTGCCCGTGGTGCTGCATTTAATGTGCGCGACGCGTAATATGCGTGACCAATGAGAATGGACAAAGTTCTCTGGAGAGTTTTTGCGAGCGGTGCCACGTGCAGCGCAAATGTTCCGTTTGCCTGCATTACCTTCTGCCCGTTGTCATTTCTGGTTCTGGGTTTGAGGCAATATTAGGCGACTCCGACGCGAGTAACATCGGCTTATTGCACCGGGAAACCTTCTGCGAGGTTCAACTTGGCAGCAAGTGTGGTATTCACTTCGAAAATACTGTGTTATTTTGTAGGTTTTGAATGGAGTTCCAAGCTAATTAAGGACACAGTAACAAGTGGGGAAAATATAAGATTTTTAATTAAACAGCAGTACAGAAAAAAGTGAATGATCGATTAATAGAAGATTTTGTATTTCAGTTTGCTATATTATGAACTATAAAAAAGATGCTTGTAATATTTAAAAAATAATTTGTTCTTATACCTTTCGTCGTCTTTGCTCGGAATATCTTTTCTTTTCTTGCAAATCGAAGTAACAATACCAAATATCTCAAAAAATGTCATTAACCGTGATATATTCTGAAGTCATTGATAATCGGACATTTCAATTTTTCTGAAAATTAAAAAAAGGCAGATATTTTAGATTGAGTCACTGAATTTCGGTACAAAATTTGTTAATTTTTTATTTATATTTGACAAAGGTAATGGGAAAATAAAAGAAAATCGATCGTCAATGCTTAATAGATATTATAATGACGATAACTATAAAATTTTTATGTAATTGCTATGGTAAGATTCGAAATATGTATCTTATAAACCGTTTTCAATAAAAAAATTTTTAGATTTTTTCAAAATATTACTGCATCCTAACCCCTTAAATAGTCCATTTTCCTTTTCTTTGAGCTGTGACATACCGGGTGAAGAAATATTTTTTCCCAGCTTCGATTAATGAGTGCACAAAAATATATTCTTTTAAGTTAATAGCAAATACTTAAAGCATTGAAAAAAGTTGAGGAACATTCATTTTGAAAAATATTCAGTTGCATAGGTTGCGTTATCTACGTTGTAAATCGCGATGGTCCCTTTCAGTTCGTTTTCTTTGCGTCATCGGGCTCTGAGACGCAACCATACCCTATCGGCCTATCCCATGGTGCAGGGACACCGAAGAGAATCGCCCTCGCGCCTAACAATGCACGTAACGCGAGACGCGCGTAGGTGGTCTCGAATATGATCCTGCAGAAGTTCCAACGACGAACTTCTCAGAAACGAGAAAACTTTTTGCAGAGAATAATGAACAGAATCGCGTGCAATCACTGGAAAACTGCTTCCCACGAGAGACTCTAACCTTCGAAGCCCTTTGCGACGACCATCGAGTATTTCTCTCCCGTGTTTACACGCGCTGTCCTTAAAAAGGTTTAAACTAATGGATCAATATTAATGTATATGTAATGTATTAACTAAAATGGATCAATATGTTAATGTATATGCAATGTATTAGCTGATGGATCAAAATGTAATAAAATAATAATAAAGTAAATGTACTAATGTATATGTAATGCATTAACTAATGGATCAATATATTAATGTATATGTAATGTACTAACTAATGGATCAATGTATTAATATATATGTATGTAATGCATTAACTAATGGATTAATGTATTAATGTATATGTAATGTACTAACGGATCAATATATTAATGTATATGTAATGTATTAGCTAATGGATCAATGTATTAATGTATATGCAATGTATTAAATAATGGAACAATGTATAAATATGAGACCTATCAAATCTTTTTAGATAAAAGATAAAGTTCAATTTCGATTAGTATGAAATCTGTCACGCTCAGAATCGGAAATTTTATAGCGCAGCATTCCCCCTAAAATATTCTGCCGACCGACGAAGAAATCTCCATCTATCTTATCGTGACTCGAGTGTGTGACGTTGAAATATTTCGAAGTGTCCTGAAAGTGCTAGACCGACTGAGTTATCGATACTTCTTTTTCTCCCGATAAAATGCGTTCACGGTACAGTGCAATGCTGAGATGCACTCTCCATTGTCGTGTCAGCCTGTGCACCATGTAGCTCATTTCTGGACCACTATTTCTATATCTAGTAATAATATTTTCGTTTTCACACGATAATCAGTATAACTCATTGTCAGTTCTTGATGGTACACGACGAATTTTGAACATTTACCGTAAAATGAATTCCAAAATTATTTTACTTCAAGTTTGTGATATTTGATGTTTAATATTTTAGTGTTTTTGTGTTTTATTTATAGATAAACGCGAAAGATCAAAATATTTTTACATTTGCATTTACGGGGAAATGCGCGATTAGGCGATCTACGAATCCCTGTCCGAGGGTGGTTATCCGACTCTCGTTACAAATTGATATTATTCAAATCGCCAACGTGCCAACGATGATATTTGATGACGGCTTGCGATTTACCCAGGGAAATGATAGTGCGTCCGCCCGGAGGCCATTGTCAGGATCTGTTACGTTCGCAGCCTACCTATGCATTATGACAGCCGCCAAGGATTTCTATACATTTTAACGACCGGACCGACGCGACGGTTCATTCGAATGAATGTTTGCCGGGTATAATTCAAGGGTGGAAACAGATTCGGTGTTGAGAAATGCTTGAATTATTCTTCGACGCTGTTCCCAGTTGTATCATATAACTTGCATAGCTGTAGCGGTGATCGTTTATCCAACACCGCTGATGGTTTATCTCGATAAAACTCACGGATGTCAAAAGACACTCCCGACGATTGCTATAACTATGTTCAAGCCGACAATCTTTTTAAATCACTTCGTAGAAACACAATGTTGAGGATTATGTAGATTTAACACGAATAAAAATAATCTCCTGGAAAATATACTTGCCGTCTCGTAGGAACACAGTCAATAATTAAGACTTTGCTCTCTGATGTTTGTTACGACTAGACAGCAGATCTTTATGCAAAATAAAGATCTTTACCCCACTTGCAACGAACTTGAATCGAATGAAGATTTATTTTTTTTCTTAATATGTTTGATATGTTGAAAATTATATAATAGTATTTTTAAATTCTTCTAATGTCTTTACTATTTTCAGTTATACCTACTTATTTTTGTTATAAATGCATAAAATCCGCTGTCTAGTTATGACAACATCAATATATTGAAAAAGTTGTGTAAAAACTTTGATACATTCCGGACACTTTGAGAATCAAAAACGATGAAAGAAAAGTTGCTTCCTTTCTCTTGAATAGAGAATGTTTTACAAAGGCGTTCCAAAGGACCTGAAGATTGAAAATGGACAAATCGAGAAAATCTCGGTAGCAGGCTTAATCGAAGTAAATTCGCGTCGAAGTAAATACATCATTAAGAGGTTGCGATCTGACAGCATGCTGATCCTCGCGCGGGCGTATTGCGTTACAAGGAGGAATGCACCAGGAGGGAACAAGAGTAAACCGTCGATGAAAGAAGAGAAGACTCGAGGCTCGTGAGGATAAAAAGTCGACGGTAACGACTCGGAATCAATACTTGATGATGCGCCATCGCCGTACGTGGCCGGGAACGGTTGTGTCACGATCGCCGTATCAATGCAATCGCTGTGTACAGGTTTCGGCTCTGACGGGTTGACAGCCGGCAATGTATCGTTCTGTTGGTCGGACAATTTTAATGAAACGCTTGTTCCCGCGCTCTCGTGTTCGGTTGCCCTCGTGTACACACGGTTGCATAGAAGTTTTCTCTCTCGAGCGGCTCGATGCAGGGGAAAGTTTGCGCTGCCGCTCGCCGGTATTTGTAGTTTCGTCCAATTGCCTGGGAAGCCGGCGATCGAATTAGGCGGAATCGATCTTTCAGATTTGCAGGACGAATACATTCATTACAAAAACGGTACAAGTAAAGGTTCGACCTAAAAAAAACACTATGGACCGTGCTGTTTCTTAAATCGTGTAGTTCTAGTATCTTTTGCGACCGCGAACAGCGCGGCCGAAAACTTAATGCATACCGTGAATTAACACTAAACCGAGCCTTAAAAATAACTGGTACATGTTCCTTTATGAAAATGACAAGATTGATTTTATTTAAACTTCGTGCGGCTTCTATTATATAATAGTATGTGCTCTACTAAGGATCAATCAATTCTTATAAAATCATATATTTTATTATTTCAATAATTGTAAAATAATAAATCTGAAACCGGTCATTTCGACCGATGGTGGTAGATCTACAATAGAGTACATATTATTCAAAAACAATTTATGGACGTTTGTGAACAGCATGACGCCATCTATTAATATCTAGATAATATATACTCTATTCAATTTTAGTATAATTAAATTTTTATTTTATTTATTTATATTATTGAACATTTATTTTAATGAACTTGTATTAGTAAGAGATTTTGAAATTTTCGAACTGCTGCCGAATCATTGTATACTACATACATTCTGTTCACTATTCACTGTATTTGTACACAGAAAAGCCTTGATCTAACAAAAACCCTCGAGTCTGTGCCGATTCTTACAGGACTCGATGACGTCATATCGATGACGCAGAATCGGCTAGTCGCATCCGGCCGGCAGCACGAGTCCTGTCGTCCTAATACGAAGGTAACA
This sequence comes from Lasioglossum villosulum, assembly GCA_963971365.1. Classification (NCBI taxonomy): domain Eukaryota; kingdom Metazoa; phylum Arthropoda; class Insecta; order Hymenoptera; family Halictidae; genus Lasioglossum; species Lasioglossum villosulum. The sequence goes on from OZ020498.1 coordinate 9,982,630, forward strand.
GGGTTTGCGTAATTTCCAAATAATAAACAGGTAAATAATACACAGTATGCAATGCATCAAATTGACACAAGCAGTGAGCAAGGTTTAAAACACCGTCATCTTGTATCGTCCTGCTAACACGCGTTTCGGTTGCCACAGCCTCGTAAAACAGCCTCGTTTCCTTACTTCTCTCGAGAACCGAAAACAAACGAGCAGTTTGACCAGAGTTCGGTAAAAATGAAACCATCTCCAGGCACTTAAACTGGAGCAACGGTGGCTCCCAAGTGTCGTTAAATCTAATTAATGTGCAGAGCTTAGTCTAGACAGCTCCGATTTCAAAGCACCGCGGCAGTTTCGGTTTTCTCGGTTTTTTTCTTACTTCCAGGGAGAGAACCATAATCTTATGTAAACACAAGGGGTTGTTACTATAGTTCACGGTAGCATAGTCGCTGCTTCTTTCACAGTCAGGTGGCCGTGAGAATCGTGGCAGGGATGTGCTTCACTTTTCTTCTCCAAGAAACGGGGATAATTATGAAAACGGAGCGAGACGGGAGACGTGTTTGTTTTGTTTCGAGGAACTCGTTCGGTGTGTCAGTTTTGTGAACGGTAATTGCTGTTCGTTTAGTCCTGAGTAAATAGAATGTTTCCAAGTGCTACTCTGGTATCGTTTTTTATTTAGCTAACGAAACTGATGATGTTTAATTTACGGTTAATGTTAGTAATTATTAATTATCAAATTCGGCTAGGTATAGAGCGTTGAATTCGTCACCATTTCAGTGGCTACAACATAGTACTGACAAAATTATACTACAACGAGGAATCAAAAGTTAGCATTAATCCCAGTTGGAGTAAAGGTTGGATATGTCGAAGGTAAAAAATGCATCGTTGTGCATTTCTTGAAGTGAGTAAAATAATTCGATTGGTGTGCACGATCGCAGTAAATTCCGCACAGTGGCCATCCGGGTCAGAATTAAGCAAACCGCAGACATTTCTGGTAACGCGGGGGTGGGTATCCGTCGAACCGGATCTCCGTCGATTGGACTTCCGGTTAACCGAGCCCTTCTGCTTCCGGCGAGGAGACCGACGACTCGTGAAATCGAAGGGTACCCCCGCCGGTAATTCGATGGAACTCGTTTCCCCCAAAAACCAGGAATAATCGGGGGGAACTTGACTTTTTTGCACGAACGCACCCCTTGATCGAACATGATCGCTTCTGGCAAGAGCCCCGAGGTAATTTCGACCTGGGAACCGAAACAGTCTAACCCTCTATACTTTACACTCTCTAACTACCACAAAAACAGACAACCCAATTGCTGTGACAATTTTTCTGTTCACCGAGCAAAATGATCCTCGAAGCCGAAATTGTTCGTACGATTTTATGCTGTTAACTAACATCATGCTTCTTTCGTTTAACGAAAGCTGATTTTAGTGAAGCCCTTTCAGCAGGTGACGCATGACCTTGAACTACTTTCGAAGACCAGCATATCGGTCAACGAATTCGTCATTGACTTATAACGAATTCGTCATTGACTTATAACGAATTCGTCATTGACTTATAACGAATTTTACACACCTAAATAAAAACTGTATATAATTCCGTATAAACAAAACGGAGGTCACCTTAAAATCTGCGAAGCACGTTCACCTAAAGAAAATTCGTTTAAATTCGGACCACCATAAGAATACCCTCAGAAACAGGGTAGTTTTTATACAGACCGTTATTGAAGTTTTCGTATTTTTTTTTTTTTTTTTATTAAGCATTTCAGATCTCAATTGAGATCTATTTCTGCTGCACAAAAGTAAATACATATTCACATATACATAAACAATATTGAGTCAAATTAAATTCGCATTTTACATTCTTTAAGGAAGTTGAAAATAAGAAAACAAGCCTTAATATTAGGTCGGGCAACTAACATTTCTAAACATAAGGGTAACTGAAGTTTAATTTTACGCAGTTCTTGAATTAACTTAACTCGTTGTGGCTCGAATCGGCTACATTGCCAAACAATATGATTAATGTCCTCACTGCTGTGACCGCACTCACATTTCGGGTCACTAACAAATCCTACCCGAAACAAAGAAGCTTTTAGACTATAATGATCAGCTCTGCATCTATTAATAGTAACAATAAATGAAGTTTTCGTATGAAGCTTCAAATAGAGCGATATAATTATTTATGTTTTGCGTAAATTACATTAGCTACTATTTGTTGTTGAGCATATGCAAGTCTGTCGAGCGTTTTACATTTTGTTCGAAAGAAAATCGGTTACCAGACCACCGTGGAGCGTCAAGTCCAGCAACCAACAGACACTCGGTGAAAGACTCTTACGATTTTACGGCTTGTTCGAGCTCGCAGCGCGAACTTTGAAGGCGCACCGTGTTGCTCGGCAATTACCACGGTCAACCTCGTAACTTCTTGCGCGAGTACTCGCGCCGACCCGTGTTCCCCGGATCGATTTGAAATTAGACTCGCTACGGGTACACGTGTAACCTCCGATCGCCTGATGTTCGTCTGTGCATTTACACCACGTCCACCAACTGCTCCGATATTTATGGCTAGCCCATGAAATATGGGGCTGAACGGTCATTCCGATCGAACCTTTCCGAAGAACCTGTACTCACGATCATCCTATAAGTAGATCGCCTGAATCTACACAACTATACGTTTTCGTGAGCTACTGAATTTCTGTGATACATGCTAGCCTAATCCAGACAATCTGAAATAAATACGCATCAATAATCGTAATAATGTTGAAGATATTCATTTTTAGATCTGGATGAGGAATTCCGATCATCCAAACATGATCAACGTGACCGTGAACGCGTTAAACGATGCACACGGATGATCCCGCACCGTCCCAGGGCGAAACCGATTCGAAATGATAAGCGAAGCTAATGATAAATGACACTCGGCACGACCAACTATTTTAATTCAGCAGAAAAAGAGAGAATGCGTCTCTTCGGTTGCATAAGTGGCTGGCTAGCGTTAATTACGGCTAAAAATAACCGTGACACGGTCGTGCGTTTCATTCATGCCCGGTTTACCAGCAGCGACGAAATCAATTCCGGAAAAATTCGATCGCCGTCTAGACGACCTTCCCTTCCACGACCGATTAATATTCATATCACTCGCGGCGTATTCGCGGTCGCGCGATATCGATCGGGTTCTTTTCCTCCGGCGCGGCGCTCGAATACCAATGAGATCTGTATCGATAATCGAGAACCACGGCACGGGGAAATCAACCACGTAATCTCCCCGCGATATTATGCTTCGCGCAAACCTGAAAGACCTGCCCTCCGAGGAAACCGAGGTAAACGTCGCAAAATCATCCTCTTTCGGAGCTATCGACGTCGCGGGGTGGTCCGGAACGTCCTTATTGCATCTCGATTAGTCGAAGGGAAACGTCAGCCTCGGAACAAAGATTCTAGAAAAAGTCATTTCAACTTTTTAACATATTGAGTTCGGAACAGCCTTCGCAACCTACCTCGAAAAACTTCATAGAACTAAAATAATTTAGGTAAGGAGAAACAAACTGCAGACGTTTGCCACAATAATTACTCTCCTGACTATTTCGAGTCTCACCTATCCCAAAAAATGTAGACGAAGTTTTCTTGTGGTTTCTCATTTCTTAAGCGTTCAAGATCCCTTGTGGCTTCAAAGGAGATCGAAAATTTGCCGCGTTGACGTTAGTTTTCGACACTTTCCCCCGCTCCTCTTCTGTTCGTGTTCACCAAACTTTCCTTTTTCCGCGAAAACTTCGTGAAGGGTGAGAGCACGTTTCGATGTAGGCGCGCAAAAGTTTCACGACGCGGCGGGTGGAATAGGGTGTTCCGACGATAAAGATGAAACCATCATATTGCACTTCGTTGCAACAGCGAGATACTTCATAGAATAGCTCATAATAAATGTTGTAATAATACAATAAAGCCTTGATCTGAGAAAACGGAAACCGTAGAGTCTAAGAAAAAACATACAAGTTCATATGTATAAGTGTTACGGAGAAACGAAGGAGAAGAAGTGAAAGCAAATAAATATAATAACTCTTAATAGATTCTATAAACAAATCCTACACAAATAACAGAAATATTTAGGTGTTCCCGTTTAAATAACCGAAGAAAACATCGAAACAAGCTAAAAGGAGAAAAAATAAATATTCGAGTATCGGGTCCCAGAAAAAGCGAATCAGTAGATTGGATTAACACCCTCCAACCCCGATTATTTATTATTTTAGTATCGACTGTTCCACCCATTCCAGCGAAACCGATATCGACTTTACGTCTGGGAAGATTAGTCGTCAACTTTTACTCCCTTTTTCCCACAGGCACGTCGTTAGCCTGTTCCATTGTAGCCGCGGCAAAAGAGTCGGTTAGAGCCCGCGGAAGAAGCGTTTCGTTCTTAGGCGGAGATTACCGCGAAGATGATGAAGCGGACTGAGAGCCGAGGAGAGCTCTTTTAAACACCGTTCTTAGGAACATACTTATCGATCTGCTTTCTACTCGAGCTTCTGCTCTGTATACGCGGTGGCAACGAAGTCGAACGTTGCTCAAGTTATTGTACATGTCGGCGATCGATACTGTTTAGAAAGTAATGGTGAATGAATCTACATAAATTCCGATTTGTAAACATATTATACTATAAGTTATACATTTTTATCTATATATCATCTTTCGTATTCGATACAAAATATTTCGATTTTGCAATTTGATCGACTATATTCACGTACGTACAATGCATGTGGATATTAACATACTCTCTTGTAAAGGGAAAAGACTTAAGATAAGCATGTTTCCTGAAGAAAATTATGATCTTATTACCTCGACACCATAATTAGGCCACTCTTAAAAATTCTCATACATCGTTACTCGCTTCAGCATAACTAAAATGTTTTCGAGGCTACACGAGGCTTTCAATCAACACGTGAAAAGAAATTTGATCTCGAAGATCAGCATGGGGATCAATTTTAATATTTCGTTAATCACGATAAAATTTCTCGACGATTTGACGAGCACGAGCAAAACTGCAGAAGATCCACAGCTTCACGGAACTTGGTTCCCGGTTTATATAGTTAAATTACACTTAATCCTTCGTCGTTCAGCTTTCAATAAGGCGAATTATTTATTATATATAATATCCTGCGGCGATTCCCAGGAATACCATTCGTAATTTATTCTCCTTCCTGTCGGAGGCTTAATTGGACGAACGACCACGTCCACTGGAAACCAGAGGTCGGCCGCCTATCGATCTAATGACAAGCGATAAGTACTTATGCGCTTGTTCCCAGTCTCAAATTGAATCGCATCCAACCGGCCGTTCTCAGAATTATGAGCTTTGCCGGGGAACGACGGGAAACCTACTCGAATGATAACGGCACTGTTCGTGCAATATCAGCAGACTGTAGATTGATTAAATGAATTCGAATGCTAACGGAAACGCATGGGCACTCGTACGGTTCGCTAAATCTCTTCGATGAACTTTACCCAGCGATTGGGACTGCGTGAAAATACACCTTCCAGAAGAGGTACCTTGCTGCAGATCAACTGTACAATGTATACCATGAATCGATTCTTCCTCTGATGCCTTGAACGTTACGTGAGTTATATATAAATAATTTATACGTGTTAAATGAAGAACCGTCAATTTTTCAAATAGTTGCTTTTATTAATGCTCAACAATTCCAGCATTATTAATGAACTCAATGAAGGACTTTTAAGAATGAACAGGCGACTAATAGTTCCGAGGATTTAGAATATTTAGAACTTTGTGTCTTGGAATTTTCAACGCACAAAATTCACAGTTTGGTCATCGTAAGAGACAATGAATGAGTCTTGCCCTATAGATTAGTGAATGAAGTTCTTTAATGACTCATCGTCCCATTACGACCGCAATAGTAATAGGTCGTAAGTTGAACGGCCGAAACATACCTTGGTAAATGTGGGTGAGCCGAATCTGACCTTCAACGGTCATCAGAAAAGATCAATGCGGCGTAACCTCGTGTGTCGACCACTAGATCCCCATGAAAATCTCATGAAATTCCTGCTTTCGTTGAGTGGGCTATTCGTCTCGGCTGATGTTTAACGACGTTGTTACACTGATGAGCTGAACGTGTTCAGTCGCATGACTCGCACGAGCCATTCAGTGTCCACTAGACATTTTACGGTCCTCCGCGACTTATCTCGTTAACAAATGTAATATATTTCCATTTCATTTTCATTTCGATTTTGTTTTTCATTTCATTCTCATTTTATTTCATACAAATCAATTGTAACAGTAAATATACATTAAAATTACAGGAGCTATGTATATATTATATTGAAGGAGTTGTAGACAGTACGATTTTTTCAAGGTATAAACACACGGGAAAGAATAAATCATGCAACATTGCAGTAGACATCGACTACTTTGAAAAATCATAAAAGTACTTTTCTTTCTCTCAGAAAAATAACAATAGCTAAGGTATGAGGTACGTGACAAGGTACCAGGGGGATGTAATATGCTTTCCTCCTGAAATGGAAATCTGCAACGACTGGTACGATTCGGAGAACATCGAAGCTAAACGACGTCGCAACGGATGTTTCGAAGTCGCGCGAAATTGCAACGAGGGGAGCCGTTATTTTCCTGTCGTGTCGAAGAGGGTTGGAAAGGGAGGCGAGCCATATTTTCCTGTCGGTGGAAAGGGCCAGCATCGAAACCATCAACGATCCGTACGAGCCTTCGTGAACACATACCTCCGCCCTTGAAAGACGAACCTAATCTTTCGCAGACGGGGGACAGTCACGCCAGAAGGTGGAGGGTTACAACCCCCCGTAGACTTCTAAATTTCGTAAAAGGGAAAGCAGACGCTCGGGAAATCTGCCGGCGTTAGTTTGCTCAGGTTTCTAACGGCTCCGACAGATTTCAACAAGATTCTACTTCAAGGGATTTAAAGATGTAGAACTCGAAGAGGGTTAAAAATCTCAAAATCAATACGTTTCCACACTACAAGGTATCATTCAGTGAACGAATGGCCGGATGTTTCCCTTAATTTAGTTTTCGTAAGATTCGATATTAAACTGGGAATTTGTATAAACATTCGATGACAGAACGTTTTCTGATTTCAATTTTTACCAACATATTTCTGGCATTTCCCAGACTAAAATGAGCCCAAGCATGACACGACTCATGTGGAATGCAAGAACTGAATCAGTTATCATCGGAGCAGGGTTAATTGACAAAAGTAAGGAAACCAGTGCGGCACTAGGGGCGTTTTCAAGAACTCGGCTTGCTTCTGCAGCAAAGTTGAAGGTGGCCCAAGTGTTCCAGCGATCCGGTAGGTCCATCGAGGCTAACTACACCCCTCGACGAAGCCTTGGAGTGATATGTTTCGAGCACCGAGAGTGTTTGCGGCAGAACTACGTTCATTCTCTTCCGTTCCTCCGATCTTTCACCTTTCCGCGGGGCCTCTCTCATTTCCATTTCCCTCGGCAGGCTGTTTTTCCAGTTTCACTCTGCCTTTGGCAGCGGGCAGCCCCCTCCCCTCGCTACACTTTCGAGTTAGCCGGGGGAACCGTCGAGGTAGCTGTATATTATCCGACCACCAGCTCCACACTATCTCTCTCTTTTTCCGCGCGCGGCATATCATTTTTTTCTCCCCCTTTGCCAGGATTTTCCACGCACGGATAACTTCTGCGAGTGGTTTGTTATATCGTCCCTTATTCTCCGAGCGGGGCGGGCCAACGTTCACGGCGTAATTTGAAACAGAGTATAATTCTACACCGTGAAATTACACGGTAAGTGTTTCCCAGACGAATTCTGCTTTCGGGAAAACGTGCCACCGCATGCTGATGTCGGCTGCATCGTTTTTAGAACAATAAACCCTCGGGTCCGTGCTGTTTCTTGGATCGTGCAGTTCCACTGTTTTCACTGCGCGTGTAAACAGTGACTGCGCGGCCCAAAAATTACCGAATAGCGTCAATTAAACAGGTCCAGACCTATGCCATTATAAATTTGACGATTTCATAAGATGGATTTTTCTGATCGAAGTATTATTCTTTCTATCGTTATGTGCATAAGATGCAGTCAACGTAAACAAAACATGATAGACATCAGAAATGGTTTTTGCCGTTTTTTATTGAATATGATTCTAGCTTCGAGTAGAACAATGAAATTAAATGCAAATCTAATTGCAGCTTGTCATAGAGATCAAACATGTCTGGGCTAACTAAAAATATTGCAAGTCCCATGTCAGTTGATATAATTCATCAGATAATTGTTACAGATTACTACATTAAAAATTGTATAGCAATATATTACCACATACATCCTCACAGTTACAAGAACTTCCGCATTTATCTAGCCTCCCTATCTTGCCTATAAATATTGCGTGACTCTATGTTAAGTGACTTTGTATTAAAACATATATCAGCACCGACTTTTGCGTTTTTCATTAGCTAAAGCCAATAAAACCATGGGAGATCAATATTCGTTCGATGTAATCATTTTCTCCCGTTTGATCGTCAACATATCACACCGTGCTGTGTCGGTGCAAGCGATAAGGATTAGTAATAGGTTCCCGGATATCAGCTTGTAACAGGTTCGCCGAGACACCCTGTATCGTTTGATACAGCTTCTCGTTTTGTAGATTACCCGGAGTTTGTCCTCGAGCTTGACAAACGTGTCTCGGCTAGCGGACAGAGGGAAATACAGAAGAGAACAATCGTTGAATTTCCAGTGGCAGCGGCTCCGGAGCCATTAACCCCCCGCAATGCCTCGCATTTAACCCCATGTCTTCTCTCTCGTCTTTCCATCTCTATCCTTCTGGTTGTTTGATCTCTCGCACGCGTTTGCGATTATCCAACCCCTTTTGGACGCATGTTTCAAAAAGCACTGGCTGGGTAAGTTTGCTATGCCATCGGAAAAAGAGATTTTTTCGTTGATTAGGGTAACACATGGAAAATGTCTATTAGTTTTGTGCCCCGATTTTATTCATCGCCATAAGGTATGAATTAAGCTTTTTCTAGATGTAAAGATATCATGATTTTATAATCCGAGTGTCTTAATCAATGTGTACAGAATAAAACTAATTTTTGTTTGTTTTCTATGAAAATATTATATTTGATATCAGCATTGCGTATTTGATAAATTCGAAGTTCAACATCGTTTTTATCGACGTTAAAAACACCAGATTTAATAACAAAATATTTCGCGTACATTTTCAAGGGAACAGTGATTGAAAGAAACGAGTTTCGAAGCAAAACGAGCAGGAATGCAGGTCAATTGCGATAATCGAAAAAGAAAATCGCGAAAACGCGTGTTCATTGCTACAAACGTGCTCCGGCGAACGGATATATACTTTTTACAGTCGCGCAACGATATCGAGTATCGAGTTCATGAAGTTTACTTGGTATCGATTCGAGATTGAATAAACGTTTCTCTTCGCATTATCTAATCTTATCGTCGATGCGCGATACCTCGCGAGTACACGTACAATCTGCTATAATAATCTCCCGGTCAACATGGCTCGGGTTTCGTATTCGTGAAAACCAACTTGTGCTTATGGCAAATTTTCGCTCGACAGGCAGTTCGTTGCACGATAGTGTCATGAATGGAATTTTTCCATTGTCAGCGGTTGCCGAGGCGTGCTAATTACCGGTCAAGTTATAATTGGTCATGCGACAATTGGAGAATGTAACGTAAAACACGATGGAGTCGTTACTCACTTCATAGAACCTGTCTTGTTAAAAGTTGATGCATTTTGTAAAAGTTAAAATAGTTTGTCAAATTGCAATGAAAATGCAGGAAATAGCCCTTTTTACTAACTCTAGGAAAAAAATTTGAGTCCACTGAGAAACAATTCTATTCTAACAATTATTGTACAGATTCGAAAATATCTATTCCTACAGAACATTTTTCATTCTATAAAAATTCCACGGGCGCAGGTATTTTCTTCCACTAGACCCAAACGTTTGAACAGAATTTTTTAGAAACGGAAGATAACTGTTCATTCTCGTTCCTGACGCAAAGAGCTCTATATTCGCAAGAGAAATGGAAAACGTTAAAAATACGATAACGTGATTGCAAGAGGCAAATTTGCACTTTTTCTCGACGGACAGATACTGTATTATTTTCTAAAACCTAAAAGCGTAGAGATAAAGAAGGGCCGATTTTAAAAATCGCAAGGACAACGTTCTTTGGAAATGCTGTTGTGCATTAAACCATGGATGAACCAGTTTCAAGAGGGATTTATAGACGCCAAGCCGAGTTTCAACGTAACATTTTCGTCCGAACGTTCCCGCGGAGCGGTCCAAAAAAGGAGAAAAGAAGATCCTGGCTGGTTGCCTGACCTGCTTGGACGCCGTATCGAATAGCGAGGGAACATAAAAGGATGAGAAATTGAAATGTCTCTGAGATAGGGGTACAACGTGGAACCGTCCAAACGTTTGCAGAAAGAAACGAAAAAGAGAGAATAACGAGATTCGGGGTTACTCCGAAGGAACTGTTTCCATTAAAGCTGTACATCTATGTTCGAGTTGTTCGCCCCCATTTCCGAATGAACCCTTTGACCAATAAAGCGGTTTAATCCAATTCAACCTAAATTATTATATAGAGTGCTTCACCCAAAGGTGGCAACCTACGTATCTGCTTTAATTGCGACAATATCACAGCTACTAGCTCGTCATAAAAGTGTTCCATTTTTTATTAACCCTCTGACAGCGGAGTCAGGATCTCTGTTGACCCAGATGTTTGTGACTAGTAAAAAATTAGCTAGTCTCTTAATGTGCAAGTCTGTTACTGTTACTGAAATCCGAACATTGCTTCAAATGATAAGTGATGGATGATAAGTGATTGTAGATTCGATTTTTTGAGATTGAATTGAGGACAGGTTTTAAACTCGTTTGCGAAGACCGTAATCCCCGGTGTCCTTTGAAGCCTCCGTAAACCTGTGAATGATGTCGATGAAACTGGGCAATTTATCTCGCTATCGGGATCCCGATGTTATTGAAAGCGCTCGTCAGGGTGTCTCCCCCGAGCTCAATTAGTTCAACATTTTGATACGACTGTAACTGAAACCTCGACTCGCTCGATATATCAACGATAAGAACGATTGGAAAATGCTGGATTCCCAATAGCACTGTCAATATACAACAACTTTTTATTTCTTCGGAAACGTTCAGTGTTTTTTAGAAACCGTCCTTATCAACGGCTGTGCACCGTATTAACATACTCAATATATTCTTGTAATCTACTTTTTACAAAAAATAGAAATAAGTCGTGACCAACCCAATGTAAATAAGAAAAATCAATTTTTTCACGTTAGCACACCGCGGTGAGCAAACATCGCTCCAGGTTTTCTAAGAATCTCTATCACGTGGTTCCAACTCTCAACGATAAACTCACAATCGCAAAGATAATCGTGGGCTTCGGAGTTCTACCTAAGCGAGAGGAAAGAAGCTCAGAGGCAGCGAAATTAGAGGCTTATTCGACGACCATACTCAGCCGATTGGCTCGAGATATCGAGCAAGGGTTAAACTGTCCATGCTTCTCGGACTCGGTATCATAATTGCGAGGGCTCACGGACGTCGCGTGTAAACTTTCTATTTATATTCGCCGCTAATTCGCATGGAACGCCGACGACTTGGGGATTCTAGAGGGTCCGGGGAGAAAAAGGGGGGCCAGAAAACGAGAGAGAAGAATGATGAGAGGATGGTGGGCACCGGAGAGGTAACCGAGTAAAGAATGAAAAAGTGGGATCGCCCGCGGCAGGTACCCGTGCACCTGCCCCATATACACAGGGTGCATCGGCTGGCTTCGAGATGAAATCTGCAATTTCGAGATAGCCGAGCGAATAAAACGCCGCTCGAAACGATCCCATCGATCCAAAACTTTGTTTCTATATCGAGATCATGCGGCTAATTTGTCAATCTTTAACACGGTGCATTCGATAAATTCAAAAAACGATTTTTTCTTTGGACGTATCAGTTGCATAATCTTTGCATTGTCGGTTCATCTAGTTAGAGTGGACTTTCTACCTTCGTCTATATTGATTGCATCAATTTACATAAAGTCGTTTGTCTGCGTCGCTCTTTTGAATACGGTTGTTACCATTCTTAAAACGAGACAAAGGATATCAAGATTTCATTTTTCATCATTTTGTCAGATGCATTGCACCACTGTGATTTTTATTCCGACAAGTCGGACTGATTCGAGTAAACCTCTTGCTACAGATTCATAATGTGCTTTTTCAAAAAGTTTTTGCATGTGAACTGTTGTGTACATTCCCCCATTTTTGTGAGTCGTTTCACGAAGGCAAGGGAATGTCTTCCAGCGGCCGAAGGTTGAGCACAGGTTTCGATCAGGATCAAGTATCGTCCGAGATCCTTTTTAGAAGACTCAATGGCGCAGTCTGTATCCTCCGACAGGTCCCGAACACCTTGAAATCATAGCGTGTCAGGTAGTGGTACGCAGAAGTGCTCGCGTGTCCGAAGAATCTCGAAGACCGTGGGAACATGTCCTGGGAATCTGTCGTACTCTGATTCTTAAATACCCAGTACACCCTAAATTACAGTGCTTGATGTCTCTAGTCCCCGTCCGCTCTGAAAACCACTTTGAATTTAGAAAAGGGAACGAGCTTTCAGGCTGATTAACCATCCGCGCTGGGAGTGATGGCTTTTAATTAACAGAGCAATAAGAGATTCAGTTCACAGCAATATTTAAGGGTCGCGTCTGTAATTCTTGCTCTACGACTGCTTGGTCATTTTGACGCACATAAAAATGCTGTTACGCTATTTTTATTCGGTCATTTATTTATGAAGATGCCGAATTTTATGCTTGATTTCCTTTTGGAACTGGTTATTACAACGAGCTCGAAAATAGCACTACAGACGAAAGGAATCAACGAGGTAAGAAGTTAGGTAGTATTTGGGATGATTTTCGGCTCTGAATTCCGAGTTTATTCCAACATAGCCGAAGTCGGTACAACGTAGTATGTATCAGGACGAAGAAACAGTTTCTACGCTCGAAGAAACTTGGGAAGAACGTACAATGATCGAAGGGGGTCAAAAGGGGTCCGTCATAGAAGCGTATACATGTATACGTCGACTCGTCGAGATCGAAACTGAGAAAGCGAGAGAGAGAGGGAAACAAGAAAGATTGTTCTGGCACCGGCATGTCGTGGGCCGGAAGTTCTGTCCAAATATTTTATGTGGGGGCGGAAGGGTGGCACAATGGGCGGGTCAGTGGCCTCGCTTTCTGAAGATTCTTTCGTTGGATCTTACCCACAAAGGAACCAGCCCTCCTTTTGTCAACCAGGAGTAATAGAGACTCGTGACTGACTATCTTGTACCGATTTGCGCGTATTCCCTTTGTCACTGTTCGTGAAACGCTTGGAAACTGATCCATTATGACGTTACATGCGCTCGAAACAGCTGAAATAAGCCGAAGTCCATGTATCTTTCCTTATTTTTATTTCACTTCTTATTTCTATTTCTTTGTACTTTTTATCATTCTCATTTCATTTGTTATTTATTCTATTGTTCCACTTTTTTTAACTGGTTACTGGTTGAATTCCCAAAACATACGAAATTTGGTAGACCTTCAAGACAAACTGTAGATCTCGAAAAATTATACAACATAATTATGGCAGCAGAGGCGTCACCGTTCGAAATACGCCGCCCAATCAACAACGTTGTTTATCCGCACGACCAAATCAATTTCAACATCCTCAATATCGATCAAAACCCGCACAATGACGCTGTTACGTTAGACACGATGCATGCGCATACAATATCGCGTCTCCGCTTGATACCTCATTCCGCGAATAACTGTCGCTTTCGCAACGGCAGAATGTAAACGTCAGTTCGGTAATAAAGGCGGGGGCGTGATATTTTTCCGCATCCCGTCCAACTGACTTTACAATCCTCCACGACAGGCTCGCGATAGAAAAATCAACGAGGCGAGTACTCTAGGAAAAGCGCGATCTCGCGACCATTTATGACGGCTCTCTACGCCCTACGCCACTGCGTCTCTTGACGCTGCAGTATCGTAACGCTGAAAGCACGCAGGAAATTGTCGCAGGGGTTAAGTGTCAATAAATAAAGCGGCCCGTCACAAGGCAATCAGGCTAATCTTTACGTTCTATTCTTCTTGATGGCCTGTTTGTCTTTCTAGATGCCGAAATCAATTGAGGCGACACCATGAGACACGTTTCAACTTCCAGCTAGACGACTGCCGCACGTCGTTCGCAAAATCGCGACAAAACATTCCTTTTCTGAAGAATTTCTATCTACCTCCCCATGTATATCTATACAGGGTGATTCCATAGAAACAGAACACCTAAACATCTCCGTTATTTTTCGTTGTACAAAAAAACTTCTTAGGACAAAGTTACACTGTTTGAAGGGCAGCAAAATATTGGTGACCTCGAAATCTCATAAAAAAATTGCCTTGAAAATTTTTTCCCCTACACCGTTACATGTGGCCCTTTAAACAGTGTAACTTTGTCCTAAGAAGTTCTTTTGTACAACGAAAAATAACGGAGTCACCCTGTATATCGGTTATCGTGATACAATTTTATTCAACGTATCCGCCCGAGTCTTCTGAAATAGTGGCATCTTTTGAAGGCTGATGAACAGCAGCATCTAAAGCACCTTTGAACCCAATCTTCCGAAGTACACCTAAATCTTTTACTCCGATTTATTCGCGAGCAAGGGCATCTAAACTATCTTGTTACTCAAGATCGATCAATTACGATTACGGGATCGTATGATCTGTTCGAGCACGGTTTGACTACCTGGTTAAGTATAGAGTTACCTGATCGATCAATTGTCCCTGAGAGTATCGTTACTCGTATTACATTTCGTAGTGTAAAACTGTGCTCTGGCATGAAACTGAGCAATTTAACCCGTGCATTGCAGATGAAGTTACGATCCTCCTAAGTGCTAAAACCGCAATACTGAAAATAGTGATCTGATTTCACCCTCGAATGTCTTGGATCCGTGATGACCGAGGGTCACGAATCTTTCATCTAAATTCTAATTTCCTGGTAGCAGATTCAATGGTGGGACTATTAAAGTTAAGAGCACATCGCAGTATCATCGATCAAAAAATGAATCTTTGAAACAGGTGAAATCATCGAGGGGCGCGCGATAACGATTGTTACAGCAGATCCCCCGCATTGTAGCAATTCCTAAAAGCTTTGTAATGAATTCATTCAGCGAGAGACAGCGAAAGCCCCGGCCGCAATTAGAATCACCGGTCGCAGACAACGGCTAAGCCATTTTTATTTATTGCCAACGTACATTACCATGTCGCTCCGATAAGGGAACAAAGGTAGCCGAGGTCGTTATCGTGCGTACACCTTGAACGCAGAAGCTTGTTGCGCCATTGCTCGCGAGAAATCTTTATAGAGCGCCGATTGTTCTCGCTTACACGCCGAGCGTTCTAGTCAGCAACAAGTAGACAGACTGTGCTATGCCTCTTCGTGACTACACGTGTAACCGTGCACGACAATGCTCGGCACTCGCGAAAGCTGCCGGGCACTGGATCGATCCTTTATTTCATTCTGAATCATTTTTACTTTCTTCCAGACACATCAGTCCCACCCAAAGTAGCAAGGAATTAATTACAAAGTGTTTAGGCATGATTCAGTATATTCTATCCAAAGAGAATACCAAAATTACCCGACAAAAATTGTGGTACTTCAAAATCCAGGTTACTAGATAAAGGTTGTAACTTGCGAATGAATTTGAAAACACAGAATAAAGAAAATGTAAAATTTTGAAATGCAATAGTACCAGCTACCTGACACTTCCGGTCGGCTTATTTCGAGAAAGTTTTCGACGAACGAGCGGATCTCTTATTTTCGCTAATGTCATGGGCCTCAAGATGCGGGGGAAACTTTTAATAGAATCCCTCCTCGCGAACCTTTTCCTCTTCGCAAAAGTTTCTTTGGTTTCAAGGCATTCGAAGAAGCCGTGTTCGCTGGAACTTTGCCGACCACCACACCGCAGTTTCATTTATGCACTCGTTTGCATTATTTCGACAGTTTGGTACGCCCTCGACCGTGATATACATACTTTGCCGTGATGATTATACGGTTATGCGCAAGATTTTAGTTTGAAAGTCTCAAAGTACACTCGACTTATCCGATGTTCGCAAGCTCGGAAAAAGCCGATCAAATTTTATTCCGCGTGGTTACCTTACTACTTTGATATAATTTTACTGCATAATGTGCGGTTTTCGGTCGCCGCGACGTAGCCACTTTTTCAAATTGATTCTGTTCAATTACCAAGCTAAACTTATCGACTAAAATTGTAATATTACGATTACTTGTACTATAAATTTTCTCTATAATTTTTTAGTGCACGGGAGGCACGTAATTGTACCACGTGCTTCAAAGTGTTCTAGTTTAAATTGCATGCACGAACACGAAAGAAAATTGTAGAAGCACTCTTAATAAGCGATTGATTTATCATCAAATAGGGATCAGAATTAGCGTCACGTTAATTTGTGGTTGGTTGATAGGGGTTGACACAGGACTGGACATTCTGCGGGTACCCATTTGTAACCAACATACGCATAAGTGGTGCATGAGTCGATCGTGCATGCTCGTGTTCTTTTATCAACATGCAACGGTGATTGTGAATGTCAATATTAGTTAATTGCATTCGGTTTCATGCCTCATAAAGACTATGTATATTACGATAAACTGAATAGTTCGGAGAAGAGATTCATCGTTAGTGCGATTCATCGAAATTCTCGCAAATTACGATTTTCTGAAATTATTGTTACATCGTGAATCATTTTGTGGATTCCTATCATCGTAACTCATTTTACAAACAATGACAGTTTGAAAAATTAAGAAACTATGAAGCACAATTGGAGACTGCAAATCGTTCTTCTTGAACTTCGAGGTAAACAATTTTTTTCGCTGACAATGTTCAAATGTTTGTCGCCTCCCGATGTTTCTGGAAAATATGGTATGGAAATTGAAAAAATGGGGGAGAAGCGAAGTTGCATTGGAAAGACGACGACAGTAGGGGCTGCTCGAGTCGAGACCGATCGATCCCGTGCTTCTCCAGCCACCCCCGACCTGGGGGTCCTTTCAACCCTGGTCAATGTCACGTTAGATTAGAAATTCACCCACGTTTTTTCTCCGATACACCTAGACCGACGTTACCTAGCATCAGAAAATCTTTGGAAACACACACTGCTTCAAAATCGAACGTGTTCAAAACATCAACCTCTTATATCTCAAATAATTGTCTCATCGACAGACTGCGGTCCATCTATAAGAAAAGTTCGTAGCGTAAAACCGACCGCTCGTTTTTCTAATGACATACTTTGCATGAGCACACCCACGTTGTTCCACAAATTCATTTCTTTGCAAGATAAATAATACAGAAAATTGGTTAGTAGGAAGCGTCTAAACGTTTCTGGTTAGAGGCAAGCTATGTCTTCTTGTTTGGTGTACGCAATCACTACCAATGATTCCAACAGTTGCACTCTACTCCAACCGCAACGGTCTAAACCAGCATAATCTATCTTGTCTATTAAAG
This sequence comes from Lasioglossum villosulum, assembly GCA_963971365.1. Classification (NCBI taxonomy): domain Eukaryota; kingdom Metazoa; phylum Arthropoda; class Insecta; order Hymenoptera; family Halictidae; genus Lasioglossum; species Lasioglossum villosulum. The sequence goes on from OZ020498.1 coordinate 10,000,144, forward strand.
AATTGCCTGTCAATGTTCCAGTCCGACCACGGCCACGGTGGTACGAATCCCCATACGCGTTTCAGACGAGAGAAGGGAAGCACGTTTTGCCTCTTGCTTCTCGCATTCGCCTTTCTCTGCGCTGCAAGATAACCACAAGTGCAAATAACGGTAAATTGAAACGCATTAAGGGGCTATTCCCATTCGAAAGGGTCAAAAACTGACGTTATTTGATCGTTTCCATTCATCTTCATCGGTTTCACCATGGAAACTCTTGTCCTCCAAAATGTCAAGGTCCTTTAAAATGTCAAGGTCCTCCATGTTTCTTTAAACGGCGTTCAAGGTCGTGTAAAGGTCAAAGCTATTATAGTTCATTGAATTGCACTTGATGCTTTATTGCATCGAGGTGATAAACATATACATTCCCATTTGAGGCAATATTAACGACCTTTAAATCTCGGGAAATATGACCTTCACGATCGAGTTGTTGTCTACCCTTTATGTATACAGTGTTCCATTTAATTCCATTTAAATTTCTTCCAATTCTCCTTGACAATTAATTTTCCACAAAGTCAGTTTCCAACGCGGCAACATGTAACGACACAGCACATCCGAGGAAATTTATTGAACCTAACTGTAACTCAAACGTATAGCACCTTGTCTGTTCTCAAATTGAATTTTCGCTAATGTTCACCGCCCGGAAACAAACTATAATAATACCGAGCGTAAAACCGTTAGCATTTGGCCATTCGAGAGCGCGATCAAAATCATAAATAGACTCACATTAAACTGGTTTCCACGTGTCCATAAACAACGGAAATATTTATGCGTTCCCGTTTTACGCGTCTGCCAGCGTATATTCTATGTGAAAGTACCGATATAACTTCGAATTCGCACTCGGTTCCTACTAGTAATGTTCGAGACCCGGGAAGTTGAACGAATAAACGCAATTACTAGACCGCGGAACATAGCACAAATCAAAATTTTTCGAGCGTCATTCCCCGTAATTTGAAACGAGTAACTGGAGTTCTTTTATTCACTTTTTACGCTCGAGTTTGTTTGGAGCCCGCACTTTGTCGCTTTAAACACGCCCGGTGCACTCTACAAACATGTAAAGCATGCAGCTTAGCGATTACTTACAGTTATTTAAATCGTTTCTGAACCTACCAGCGAAATTCGCCGTAAAATTTACGAAGTTAATGGTCCTCCGTGAATTATGCTTTTCAATAAGTATCAACGATGCTATAAAAACTTTCTGGAAGTCGACGTACGTACTTTCTGTCTCGTACGTATTTTCTAGCTTTTCATTGAGTTTTTACCGTGTCCGTCATTATCGTAATTTGTGTTTAATTCTGATTGGTGTATATACAAACAGATAATAGAACTACACGATCTAAGAATTCGCACGGATCCAAAGGTTTTTCTTAGATCAAGGCTTCACAGCTATACTAATAGAAAGTGATTTTGTAAATTCGGTAAATGAATCGCAAAAAATCTCGAAATTAAACCATTTCGTCCGAAATGGTTTGCCAGATGTTTGTCGTCGTCCATAAAACGTCGATTACCATGGAACGACTTGATGTTAGACAGTCAGCACGAGTGTACTCCGAATCCGAGATTATCTCTTTGTCAGTAATGCGAAGTTCTACTTAATGAGAACGTAATACGATTCTTCCGATGAAGCGAAGGGGTGGTGATAACTGTTAAACACGTTGGCTAATGGGTAGTAAATGCGGATAATGCAGTCGAAACTGCATCTCGAGGAAATCCGTACTCATTGTCAGTCTACGAATGCACGTAATTTTCTAATTACCCGTCTGAATAATAATTAAAGATACAATGCAGCAATTACTGCAAAAAACGAGGACGGCGAACAAGTAAAATAAAAAACATTTCCTGCATTTATTTCTCAATAACCCTTGTCCGAATTGTGTTATTTATTATTCCTTGTCAAATTTCAGTAATTAGTGATCAAATTTTTAAAAATGTGTCTGAACACAATCTCATTATTAGTATCGATAAAAACCACGCTCCATGATTTTAGACTTGAATCATACTGTACAACCAATGTTTCCACTCGTTCGTATCAAAAGTGTGATCCACTTACGTTCCAGCATAATTTACAAAGCCTCCAATCGAACGTGAGCATTCACGAATACCGAGACTTAGAGTCTCCCGTTTTCATCTCAAAATCATCATGCCTAATTCAAAGGGCTGAGAAAATGCCCAGAGCGTGAGGATTGTCAAATTTTCCAGCTTACGCCGACGCTCCGTCACACAAAATCATTCGAACGAGACGAATGTATAAAATGTCGACGTACGACGATTAATTAAAATTTATCGATGGGTAAGAAAAATTGATTTCGTGAGGAGCCTGCGGAAATATCGCGAATTCCATATTTCCCGCGACCAGGTCCTGAACAATCCGAGACATTCTACTATAATCGATCGCAGGGAAACGGGGAATTTATATTGGTACGTACTGGGTGTCCCGAAATTACATGTTGCTGCATTATGGTTAACTTTTGAGAACGAATGTTGAGAAATCGGATTCGTTTAACTTGAACAAGTACATTGAATGTTGAAGCATTTACGTAAATCCTTAATGCAATTTATTTAACCAGTGTTATTCATCTACTGTAATGAAACAATATTAAGCTATCATTGGTAGATAGATCGTTAAAAAATATGTTCGAAGTAATGTTTGTATACTGTCGTTGCACCAAATTGAACCATTTTCACATTGTCTCGATCTTATCATTGCACCTAATTGCATAGTTAGCAGTCTACAATATTCATCTGGGGCTGTATAGTCAATTCTGAAGGCCAGATTCAATTTCCGATTGTTACATTCCAATGTTTGCTGTACGAAGTCATTGAATTAGTGCTTTGTGGTTACCAGCATTGTTTCGCTAAAGTAGTTGGTAAATTATTTCGATTTTAAAGAACTTTAGTAGCAGCGGTTCAACAATTGACAGTGATTCTAACGTTAATAGTTGATCCACTATTGGTTTTTGTAACAAGACTAGTTTTGAGAAAGAATGCAACGCGCGTGGTTCTAATATAGTTTCATAACTACAGTTTATGTAAGTGCAGGTAAGCATACTGTGTACGTGTCGAGAAAAGCGGTGGAGCTTTTCGTCGTCGAAGAACTCAAAGCCCAACAAAGCCACGACATCGCAGAAGTCACGGTACTCGTGACGGGAGGTCGCGTGCAGCATCGTTAACACATAACGTTATCATTAACGCAAAGCACGCGCTCGAAGAATACCAAATCCACATCATTAAAGTTCTTCGCTCTTTTCCGCCAAGGGAATGCTAATGCCGAGTTCCTCTTCTATCTTCCTCGTGTATCGATTATTAATAATCGAAACGCTCTCGCTGCACGCTTTTTCATTTTCCCGAACATTCAGGAATTTTTCATTTTAGAATTAATCAAGAATGGGTGGATACCCGAAAATTCATTATACAAGTTCTCAATCCAACTCGACCTCGGGCATTAAGAAAAAACATACTGTATAAAATTTCAACCTTACGTCATGATCGATAGGGTAGTTACAGGGTAAAATCGAAAAATCAGTTTTTGGCATATTTTCCCTAGTTGATGTTCAGAAATTCTGAGAAAAATCTGCCGCATGTCAATCACCCAACTACATACTCTGTAATTCGTTTCAAATTTTTAAATTAACAGTTCTGCTTGTAAAAATCAGAAACCTAAAAAAATCGAACAAACATAGATTTCACATGTAAGTTTTAGAATGACCACATCTATATTTTTACAGTACCAATGTATCGTTATAATTACTGTTTCGTGAATTTTTCATATGTTACGGTTTGGTGCGCGATAGTTACGAAAAATAAAAACCGATTTTTTCGTAAGTTTTTCCGCGGATATATCCTTGCCGGGTACCCGAGTATGTATCACGTTTTTTCGGATGCCGACCCGACCCGAGTCATCAAAAGCCGAACCGAAGAGCTCGGGTACCCACCCACCCATCCCTAGAGTTAATGCAAAAATCAGGACAGGTCAACGTTTTTGTCGTAAAACGAGAAGCGGTCGCTTCGAAAGTGTTTCGGACCACATGTTCCGGTTAACATGTCCCGGCTAAACTCTTCCATAATTTGCTTTCACCGGTGCTTAAAAACGTGCACGCTTGGAATATCAGCAGTGTGCTTATGCGGGCGAGCTATGCGAGATAATATCGTATAGCGACGCGAAGCATCTTTCGCATACGGAACGCGCGCGCCGCGCCGTTCGATCCTCTCAGTTTGCTGTCCGGGTCGTTTCAAAAGGACACGAGACTATTTTATTTTCAGGATAAATCCTCTTTTACGGACGCGCGAGGAGCGCCGCGTTTGACGTCGGCTTTCGAAACAATCGATAAGGCCTCTCTCACTAAGTAAGAATTCTCTGCCGGTGTACGTCACGCACCTTCCACGAACGATAAACCTGAAACACGCATTCTGGAAGTCCGACGAATCTGCGAGCGCGACGGATCATGTAGGTGTTTTCTCGGAGTCATCGAAATACCGAGAATATCCATGACTTCAACGCGGACTTTCATTGCGAACGTTCGTACCACGAAGCTTGTCTTTTTCTCGAAGTCATTAAACAAATTTTTCAAGCTACTTTGTGAAAGATCTATGATCCTTATTTATAAAGCTCTCTCTCATTCTGTCTGGTATTGATAGTTCCATATTCAAAAGCCACCGATACTCTTTTATTATTTAATTTCATTTTTTAGCACGTCTTTGATACCAATCATAATTAGGTGCAAGTTTAACTCGTCACGATCACGGAATTATTTACTAACCCCTAGCCCCTTAAGTGTTTTATTTGAAACTTATTCCAAGGGACAGTTTTTTGACTGCTACGTATTTTAAACAATTTTGTTTACTAATTATATTAAATGTAACTCAAACTTCGTTGTCATTTATTTGTTTTTAATTAAAAAATAAGACAAATAAAGAAAGAAAGAATAATAATCCAACATACATATAAAAACCCGGTTCATTTATATTTCTCTTGCTTGGACGTCGAGTCACACTCCATAAAGGAGTGCAAAGGGATAATAGCTTCGTCTCTCGTGATGAAGGATGTCCCATGGTATGGTGTTGTAGACTAGAAATTGTCCTCGAGACAGACAGGACTTTCGCACCGACTCGGCATTTCGAAATTTGACGACGACCGACGACACCCACACGGCCAATGGAAAGCCCGGCAACCGATCGTCGGTATGACCCTCGCAAAAGTCAACGTGCTGCTTCTCTTGCACGAAAGCGGCGGCTGTTCGGACGAATTCAACGATACGCATCACCGTAATGGTCAAGGTCACACGAGGGCAGAGACAAAAGTCAGCGAGTAGGATCTGGTACACAATGAAAGCGGAGTTCCAACAGGACTCTGCGACCTTAGCCGTTGCTCAACCCGTATTTCACATGTTCCAGCTACAAGAACCTTTTTTCTTCACCCTGGGCGACCTTGAACACTATTCTCTTTCAAGCTGTGTACGAACTAGAATTTCAAGAGTAACAGTAACAGTTTAACAAAACTTTCACAAACACCTCGCAAGACTTTGAAAATAATGAAACATCATGCGACGAGAAGCGAACTAGAAACAACAAAGAAGTATTATACAAACTGAAGCATTAGACACTTGCTCCGATCACTCCCACGACAGTGAATAATGTTACACAAACAAATACGCATGGTTTCATTCTTCGAAGCGAGAATATGGCAATAATAACGTATTTTTGAACGTTATGAATCATCACGAGTGTCTTGCTCAACCATAACTTCTCTTTCGCTTAACCTTAACCCGAATAACAACCGCGAGAACCGATTCGAGGTGTTCTCTCCTTCGGACAATAGGTTGTAAGCAAACTTCTTACGTTTATTTTTTAGAGAAGAATTTTTTATGCTTTTTCCTGGGACCGTTACAGCCTGAACAGATAAAGAAGCGGGAAGAGGACGAAGACACTGTAGATTTAGGGTGTGAATAATCCAAAGTAAACACTAATGAATTCTTGCTGAAAGACTTCTTTTGAATAAACAAATGAAATGTTAAATCGGCCGCTCTTCCTTGGAATTTTTACCAAATGACAATCATTATTTTTATTGGCCTGAGGATGATTCAAATAATGAATTCAAATGAAATGTAATAAAACAGAGAATCACTCTTTGAAAATTAAATTTAAATTTTGTAGTTGGCAAATTTATTTCTTTGTTTTCTTGTTATTTTATAGATTATAGCTGATAGATTGCAAATGCGTTGGCAAGACAGACCGTTACGTACAGAAGGCGGGATCCAGCCGGCAGAATTCGATTAATCGAAGCGCTATCGAACGTTCAACATGTCGCGGACGTTTACTATAATACATCGAGAACAGGCATGTGCACACGATCGTATAATATTGACGCAACGTGAGGCGCGGCACACAAGGAACTTTCTGTTCCCACAAAAGGATGTTCTCGAAGCCAGTAAGTAACAACTGCAAATATTTGTCTTTTCTGCGCCATCTTGACAGGAGTGGCGTGCTGTTCCAACACTTCGATACCATCGCCATAACAACTTCATTTCCCATTTTACAACACATCTTTCATCTCTAATTGCTTCTTTTTTTCTCAGAACTAAAATCACCATGCTCGTCCAACAATAAAATCTACTCAAACGGAATGAACTCGTTGAAAGGAAAAAGATTTGAAAGTCACTCGGTATATGAAATGAGTTGAAGTTCCGACAACTATCATCATTTGAAAGTGGAATATTAATGAGCTGCATTATTTATGCAAAACAGAAATGTTCAGCAGAGACTACAAGAACTAGAGACCAAATATTGAAAAAGGTCTTCCTCAACGCTAACCGTACCACGACCGGTTTCATATTTTTTGTTTTGCAATTATTGAAATTATAAAGATGTATCCATTAGAAATTAGCACGTATTCTTATCAAAATTGTGAACAATCTATAGAAACTCAGTCTTGTAGTTTGTACGAAACAATGTATATCAAGCACCTTCTGTACTCGGCAGTGGCACACCCAGGGGGGTGGTCAGCGGGCCTTGCCCTCCCCCAAGAAAAAATAAATAGAACATTAGATAAACCGTAAAACAGCTGCTTTTAATATGCAGGGCCGAATTAGCTATACAGGATGTCCCAAAATAAGTGTAACTCCCGGAAATGGGAGATTGCTTGGGTCATTTGAAGCGACATTTTCCTTTACAAAAATGGTGCCCGCGGCTTTGTTTAGGAGTTATTATCGAAAAACATGGACCAATCAGAGCCCGGCTATAGCAAACGGAGTCCAACTCGGCGACAGGTCCCGCTTAACGTAGTGTCGCTATTGGCCGAACCAGAGTCAATCCGCTGTAGCCGCGCTCTAATTGGTCCGTGTTTTTCGTTAATAACTCCTAAACAAAGCCGCGGACGTCATTTTTGTAAATGAAAATGTCGCTTCAAATGACCCAAGGAACCTCCCACTTCCGGGAGTTACACTTATTTTGGAGCACCCTGTATAGCAGAACTAACAAATACTACAGGCCCCGCGATTGCAGCAGAAAATGTTTAGCATGTAAAATTGTGCTATGATAGTCTTGGCTATCGTTAACACGGATATTTTGGCATTAAAAAACGGTCATTCTGTTCAACTCGAGGCCCTCCAAAATTAAATCCTGGGTGCCCCACTGGTACCCAGTACGGTTGGTGTTAAATCATTTAAATAGACTACAACAAATGAAAACACCACAATAATGTTCTTAAATTTTGGGAAAAATGTGTTTAATTTGAATTTCGAAAACATCTTTTTCATTTGAGTTTGTATTTAGAACTATAAAAAATGTGTTTCGTAGATTCATAAAATTGATAGCTTGGTTCACCATTTACGAACTAATAAAACTGGTGAAAATCAATTATAAGACTGACAGTGTACTTATAGCTGAATTCAATTAAAAACCCGGTTCGAAACGGCACATTTTCGCCTGGTTTCTTCAGATTCGAATCAGCCGCCACACTTTCACCGATCGACACGCAGATCGTGTCGACCGCTCTGAACTTGTTACGTTAGCGAATCGATAAAATCGAACCGCGAGTCGTGCGGCTTTTACGGTCCACGGGAACGCGCGTCCACCGAAAAGCTCGACTAAAAAAAGTAGCGAGTCACGAGGCAGGAAACCGTTCCACGAATCCGTTCGGTTCGTCGAAACGAGTTCGAATTACGAAATTCGAACGGGAACGGCGGTTCACGAAATTCGAGCGGAATTCCAGAAAACGAATCCGCGGGGAACTTGAACGGTGACGTAGACGGTCGACGCGGTGTTTTCTTTCGTAGTCGCGCGGAAACACGGGAGCACGTACATCTAACAGCGACAGACTTTCAGGTTGAAGGTCACGAGGTGAGAAATATTCCGCCTCGAGTGCAGAAAATAGTTGCCTACCTGGTTCAGTGTCGTCGGAATGATGTCAGGCGTTTGCGGCAGCATCTTTCGTGAAATTTATGGTTGTGCAGCCCTCGAGTCAACACGGTTTCGCCGCACGCACGATCGGTAGCATAATATCCTAGCCGAGTGAACGGGAGAAAACACCTTGACAGGATACACACAAAGATCGATTCACGAACGACTTCGCGGCACTGGTTAGTTTAATCACTGATTGTCTCGGCGGCGCACTAATTAATCACCGCACGAACGTCCCTAAGATTTACATCAACGCGACCGGTAAATGTCGTTTCGGTGTTTACAAAAATACGATCGATTTTTTTGTGTACGAACGACCCACGGAGAGGACGTACGCTCACCACGAAGTCATGCGCGAGACTGACGGATCCGGGCGGTGTAGCTGGGTCCGAGCGCTGCCGAACGGCCACGGAAACAGCCGAACACCTATCATCCCCCGAACACAAGCGCGCCATGGCATTTCTGAAACTTAATCGCTATCGACTGGCGACCTGCATTTGGATTATTGCTTCGGTTCGTATTTATTTCCAATATCGAGCTTCCTTCTGCCATTTTGTCTATTCATTTTTGTGTTTGAAGTTTTTCGGTTGGTTCAGTGAAAGGTATAGTCTTCTCTCAGATAGCGACCGAAACATCTACATTTTAAAAATTGAATTTCCATACATAATAATTATAAGATAATCATAAATTATAATCTTTAGATTGCGATAAGATACTAAGAATTGTATGTATAGATATTGTATTTGATAATTACAAAGATAACAATGAATGGTAGATTACAGAACAGTGAATCGAATTTTTAAATATTTTTATTCAAGAATTATTTCATCAATTTGCCACGAGTCAATAAATCAAACAATTGACGAATTGGACGCTTTTCAAAAATATTGTTGAAACTTTACATGCATGTAATACAACGTATTGTCTTATAAAATTGTAGATAAATTATGGGTTGGAAAGAAAGTTTGAAGAGTTTTCAAATTAAGAATCGAAGATAAAATTAAGGTACTTATTCATATGTTTATTCAATAACACGAGAAGTTACCTCGAAAATTGCAAAAAGAAATAGAACTGAATGGAAAACATATTGTTGAATAAATATATGAATAGATATCTGAATTTTAGCTTGCAATTTTAATTTACAAACGCTGCAAACTTTCGTTCCAACCCAATATAAAGATACTAAAAATAAGTCGCAGTAAAAGACAATACATCTAGTGTTAATAAATAATTTTTGGCAGATTGCAGAAAATTAGCTAATTAAAATACAATTTAGTAGTAGATAAGACGGCTGTCATCGCGGGCACTATATTCCACGAACTACAACTTCATTGGAGGGGAAATATGCCAGTGGCATCGGGAGGTCGTTTGTATTCACCCTGTAATGGTAGTCCCGCAAGTCGCATAATAGTTGTATCTAAAGAGTCGGCTTGCGAACGACAAATTCCTTTCGCCGACCACTTCGACCATACTTGGAATTTAAACGCCGCGTCCACAAGACAAACCATTGAAATTCGCGGGAACACCATGGAAAGATCGAATGCCTGCGTCTACAGAGTCAATGCGTTGCAGGCGTGTCGAATAAAATCGGAAAACAATTGTCGCTTTGCGTTGCAACCACATAAACTGCGGATCTTTATGCATTCACGACTTATAAAAATACAGAAATGCAAACTCCAATAGAAATTCATTTCTTGTTTATTTTTAGAATGTTAACACCACTGAAAATAGTATATAATTAATAATAATTTCTTAAAATTCGTCTATAAGAATGAAAAAATTCTATAAATATCCGCAGTGTCTATATGAACGATCTTTTATTTTTCTTATCTGATTTAGTATACCTTATTTAATAGTACCGGATCACGTGCATTTACAGTGAATATGTTTCTGAACGGATCATTAATTACAAACGGTTCATTAATTGTTATTGTTCTGGCACACCTGTTTGACGCTAATGATCAGAAGAATGAGTCAGAAAAGAAGCATGAGTCAAACAAATGACTCTCATAGGTGACTGACGAATTTCGCATAACGTTTCCGCTAAATGCGTCAAACTTATGTCGATCAAGCTTTTACCTGAAATGGTCTGCCCGAAATTCTAAAGCAGAACACCAAACTAGTACAACTGCTTTCACATTGAATTAACACTAATCGTTCTAGCAAGAAATAATATTAATTGTAATTTGGAAGCAGGTATTTGCTCCTTCGCAGATTTATTTAATAAATTTTAACAATTCGTCGAAATGTTTCAGAACCACATTATGGAGATCCTAAATTATATCAAAATTCAGAAAAAAATTAGCTTTTTGGATCAGTCATACTAGAACGCCTGCTTAAAGTTGCATGCTCTTATCCTATGGTCTATCCAACCAGGACGCCATTATGAGTATGTTATACCGGGCATCTTCGTTTATTATTGAAAGACAATCGACCCACCGCGCCGTTGCAGAGAGATTACGTCATACAACCAAGCCAGGACAAAAGCGAAATTAATTAGAAAATCCGGTAGAATTGGATCTTCTGGTATGACTTTCTACGACCTACATTTCATGGATTGCAGAACGGTCTTTCGTCCACGTCGCTGTTCCATCGTATCGCAGACTTCCGGAATAATTCACCGACGAATTCCATGGGGGTTTAGGCACACGTTCCCATATCTCACCCGCGATTACGTTACCCCGTAACAGCGGGAGATACAATAAGTGGACGGCGTGGCTACGGAGAGCTGGCGCCGCGGAACCTCTAGAAGACTATCCATAAAACATGCTCGCTCGGATGAGAAGGAGAGAGAACAGCCGAGAAAGAAGGATGAAAAGGGTAGCAGCTCTTGCGATGGAAAAGGGACTAAACGTCTTTCCGCCACTTGTCTTCTGTGGCCACCAAGAAACGCTTAAGGGTACGTTTACAAAAGAAACACCGGGAGGAAGAAACGTGAAAAATGACTGATAACCATCTGGAATTTTTTCTTCCGCTTCATACTCGGACCAGACGATTCTTTAACGCCATGATGTACGCTTCGTTCGTCTACTAGACTTGTTTTCTCCATGGGTGTGCTACCATCCGCTAGTTAATGTTCAGATCCAGAGGACGTTGAAGTTTCAGCTTGTGGTTTTTCATTTTCTTCAGTTGAATTTTTTGATATTGATACTACAGACATCCCAATCTTATCCTCGGGCCGAACGATTGTTTGATATCAAGATGAACGTTATGTTCGTCTACTAGACCTGTTTTCTCCGTGGGGGTGTTACCATCCAGTGAATCTTGAGTTCTAGAGGTTCGTAGAAGTTCCGTTTCTGATTTATGTGTTTCTCGGCGTTACAAAATAGAACACAGTGTTGTTCGAAAGCGTTATCCATCCGTACAACGGCAACATATCAAAATCGTAGTACGAAAAACGTTTCACTGGTGGTTTGTCTCGAGGTTTTTGTCCTTGGAATAGCATAACTGTAGTATCGAAGCAAGAGTGATCGTGGCTGGTTCATTCATAGGGTCAACGTAAAAAGAAGACGTCCACTCGAAAGCCCAGAGACCACTCGTGCCTAAAAGCAAAAGAGATCGGTATGTGGATCAATTATACGGGTATAAGAAACGTGGCACGAATTAATGGACGTCGAGGCATACTGTAAAAAGGGAGAAAGAGGATCCAAAGTGAAACCATCCGTATCCTTCCTTAATTCGCGAGCGTGAAGTGCTTACACTACTGTTTTGTTAATGTTTTTCGATTCGCGTTACCTTTTCCACACGGAACCACATCAATTTCAAACTGATTTTCCTATTAAATTATTGGTGGAAAACGACCGCGCGTAGTCGCGACTTGTATGAAGATGAATAATGGTTACATGATAAGTCGGTTATACGTAATAAACTTAAAGCGACTTTGATTTTGAGTAAAAAGTTTCCCGGTGAATCAAAATTCCAAGTTTCGGAGTAATCCGATAGAATCTTGTATTTCAGTCGTTTTTTCGAAGATCCCAGTGAACGGTGGAATCGTGCGCGATATGCATCGGCGCCTCACATCCCGTGCAACTCGAAAAGTAACGAGCGCACTCTTTAAAAAAAGAGGTTCACTTGAAGTGCTCTGGAACGAATGGAGGTTGCCGAACGAACGCCCGCAGAGATATTCCGGTTCGTGAATAAATTGCCGATGGCAAGGCCACAACTAACGGCCGCCAGTCTGGCGTCGATATTCCTGCTGCCGTTTTGCACACACGTCGAACACGGGCCCGACACACGCGCTCGCTCATCTTCCTCCTCTCAGCCTCGCCAATTTCCTCCTTCTTCATCTTCGTTGCGGCCGTGATTCCAAGATCGATCGTAACTCGACTTAACAATTCTCGCGACACGTTCGCAGTCACGAACTCGCCACGGAAAAATGAATACAGTAGTGTTCACTTGAGTTCGCCAAATTCGGTACCCGGAAGACGAATTCTCGCGTTACAGGGTGGCGTTTCTCTTCGAGGGATCAACTCGAGCACGCCTCGATAAAATGATATACAATGTATATAGTGAGTTTTACTCTTTTTGGTCTTATTTTCTAAAATATGGTGCCAGTGGATTGCTGAGATTCTTCCGATTAAAGTGAGTCCAAACATGACGGTCTACAAAATCGGTATACTTTTATATACTTCGTACCAATCATGTGTACCAGATCGAGGGGTTTCTGGAATGGTGGGGGAAATACTATAATCAGAACCTGAGTGACGCCACGTAACTATAATGCAGTCTAATCTGGGGAGGGGGGTGGCGAGTTGAACAGATAAATTTTTGTGACCTGGTGCAAGAATTGCAAGAAGTACATATGCACTTACATATGTACATAATATTGAGTTTTACATATAACATATTCAAAAATCATTTAAATCAGAGAGGGAGCAGCTGTTCTACAGTTTAACCAAATTTACCTGGCCAATTTTCCTTCCAAGATCCCTGGCCCCCACTGTTAGACACTAGGTGGGGGAAAGTGGGGATAGGTCGTGCAAATTTAAGTGTCGCAGATTTAGTGAAATTTAAGTAAGCACTACTGTGTTCTTTTACTCGGCAACTGCAACGCCATATCTTCCGCTGACATTTATTTGGAAAATTATGCCGCGGGTCGCTGCTTAATTAATTCCAATTCGAGCGAGCCGGTTCCGTTTCTTCTCTTTGTATCGTTTTTCCTCGGACTTCGGTAAACGAACCTTGATTCTGCGGTCAGATTCGCAACAGTGTAGACGATTCGCGCACACAATTACGATCGTGACTTGACTGCCTATCTTCATGCGACATTAACATTTTCAGCGTCGTTCGTGAGAAACTGGAGTGAAACGAAAATGTGCTTCATCTTTTTATCATTTCAACACTTTCCTTACTGGCAATCTTTTATTTTCTTGTTTTAAATACGTTTAATTATAGCCGCGTCGACATTTAAGTCATTACCGACTGTATTAGGCATTTCAACAAATTATAGCATTTCGAGTCAGTATTGAATAATTATAACAACAATTAAATTAAAAAATGCTGTTGTTATTTTCAACCTATTGAACATAAAAAATTTTATTTCTTTCCAGCTTGTTGCAGTTTAGATAGAAAGTTTTTATTTTGCATAAAGATCCGCTATCTATTAATAACCATCTTCTCAGATGATTGAAGAGGAAGTATCTAAAATTTTATAAATATTTCTATAAAACGAGAATTAAATGTAATGCATTTTACAAGTGTACACAAACAAACACTTCTCTTATCGAAAGAAGTTATCGACAATCATAGAATGGAACTATAGAAATTGTTCTCTCTTTTATAATTTTTTCGAATATCCAAGGAGAGAAAAGAATTTAATCGGTTGATTAGTTCACGATGTTATTTCAAGATAATTATGTTGACACGAGTTTCGTTCCAGGTATAGGTATTGTTAGCGCGAACACGTCACGCAAGCAAGATATGATTGAACTGGCATTCATCGGAAATATCGATATTATCTGTCAATGTAACAGTATAGGTTATACATTTACATCAGCAAATGCAATATAAATGATTAAATAATCACAAATTGCTTACAATGAATAATAGCAGATATTAAAATGAGTGGATGGTTGGGAGAATATGTGCGTAGAATCCGGAAGAAAAGAAAATTTTGCGATGCATTTTGTCGTCTATGATATAGAGAGGTTAATGGTGAATCAACGCAAAAATGCGACTAATTTTTCCTATTCAAGATTAAATATATCTTCTTATTTATTAAAAGAAATTACATTTTAGAGTACAAGGTAATAGAAAATGGTAAAAAGCTGTAAAGATCCAATTTGTCCAGCAAATAAACATCCTTCTGCAAGGTACGTGAAAAGGGTTGAAACAATATTAATAAAAACTGTAATGACACTTTATAATGTAGTCACAGCGAACCGCAATATGGTAGGCATCGAAAGAGATCAAAAAGCAAGAAAACGATAAATGGATCGAATGGACGAAAAAGAACAGCAACACTAGATAGCAGTGTAAAAATTTGCAAAAAGTATTGACATTAATAATTACAAATTAAAATTACATAAACAAATGAATTATGTTCCCACGCATAAGTAAGCAATCGTTAATCCTCCATACTGTAAAACCACTTAATCACGTAACAATCGTGACCATTTCTTTTCCTTTTTGATAAATAATTGCGGCAGGTAAGATTTCGAAGATTTTTTTATTTTAATTCCTTTATGTCAATTCAAGTTTTTGATACTAAAAAGTTATAACACATATATGTGTTCATTATATGTATAATAAAGCATATGAATAGGAAGAGATGGTTTACCTGAAAAACAGACATTGTAAGAGTGGTTGCGAGCCTGCAAGAGTTAGAATATTATAATTGATGATTGAAATAAAGTTTGTCTGGTCCGTTGAATAACATAATTAAAAATACTTAGTATAAATTTAAAAGTTTATGTAATTTGCAGTAGAAAGTGTCAAGCATCAACAGCAACCATGGAATCTTCGACATCGACGTCCCCATCTCCTAAGATATGGTGAGAGGAGAATAAATACAATAAATTGCCGTCTTTGTCGCAAACTTTCTGAAAAGCATCGTCTCTTGAAGTAACAATTACTTTCCAACCTTGCATTCTCCGGGATCCTCATTCCCATGCCATTTCTGTGAATCAGCAGATAGCTACCAATACTAAACTCGAGAATATTGTCCGATACTTCAGCTAACTCGATAAACCTGTATAGATCGGCGAAAAACATCGTACACCAACATTATTGTTGATACTTTGCATTGCCAAATATATTTTTTAATCGATCACATTAAAATAAGTTGTAGATACTCTATTTGAAAATGAAGGGAGGAAAAGTTATTTTTCTGATTTCAAAATTATCAATGCAAAATTTTAAAATTGGCAATCTTTATCGAATTTTAAATAATAAAACATAGTTTATTTAATAAAAATACCAGGTTGACCAAGCGTTTTCTCCAAAATATTTTTATCATGTTTATTACAGCGTGAGAAGCCTGGCTTCGAATAAATTCTCAAATTGGAGGCGGAAAAAATGTCAGGATAAGAAGACAATTTGCCATTGCGACAACGACGAGAAAATGACGACTAACAGCTCTAAAAATTGGGATAACAAGAGAAAGAAAAAACACAAGAGTCGAAGAGAAAGCAAACAGAGAAACAAACTTATGACATCTCTTTGCATATGTGTCAGAGAATCAGATTCAGAGAGTTAAAATTTAGAATGTATGAAATGTTTCAAAAATGGGGATTCAGACGTATTTTTATATAAAATACAAATTTTTGTTTCAATTACTCAAAATAGAGGCTAAGCAGAAAATTTTCTTTTCTCGTCAATTTTAATAAATTGATGAATTTTCATGGGAAAAGCGTGTTAGATTAAATTTTAACTAACATTTTTACAGTTTTACATTTCACCCACTTATTTCTGTCGTGAATACACAAAATCCACAGTTAATAATAATATTAAACCGGTGTACACAGCAAGCAAGGATTTTCTTGTAGAACATTTGAAGTACTAAAGATTTATTTCGTGATAAAAAAAATACATTATAAACGAAGGATTCAACGAAGAATAAGTTCCATTGGATACTATTGTCAGCCAATACATCTGTAGACCTTATCGTCATCGTTTAATTCTCTATTGTCAAGATACAATACATGAAACATTCTGTTACATAGCATTGTTTATTTGTTATTTGAAGATACTGAATTGGCTACAAGCATGCCTGATATCTGTACGATATGGTTTGCGATTATTATAGAAACTATATCCTGAGCCAAGAATTATAGTTGTCAGTTTAACTCAATCATCGATTAAACCATAACGAAGTATTTTGCACAGAAAATGATTCTGTGATTAGCAAGTACATATACGTAATTAATGGGTACATATATCGCTGAAAAAGTATAAAATCATTGCTATAGTTAGCTTCAACCCTCGTTCTGCCGACGCCAGGTCACTTCTGACCATGTCTTTGTCACACTGCAGGTGCAACTGTAATCAGCTGAATTTTTTAAACAAGCTATTTTCTTTTCTTTACCTAAGGTATAATTAGGTAACACGATTCGATACATTAATTTCAAGAGACGGCTCTTGTAGGTTTTTATGGATGAACACGAGTGCGAACTTCAATAGTTATTGAAATGCGACATTAGTATCGTCAGTGTAATTAAAAACATCTAGATAATACAAATTCTGGTACAGATCAGAAGTGACATAGCGTTAACTACCTACAGGCTAACAACGGTCTGTGCTTTCGTCTTATGTACCTTTCTTATAAATATGGTAACATGTCTTGCATGACTCGCCGAAGGCAGTGATTATAAAATGAAACTAATGTCATGATCGTTTCTAAGACACATACTCGCAAGTATTCGCTCACCATTCAAACAGATTCTCATTAGATCCTATACTATCTATACTGTGTTAATCGTTCTTTTTTCACGGAAACGAAATAAAAACGTTTCTGGAGCATTTTGTTATTAGAATATATGGTTTCCGAAGCATCAAGCTTCAAACATCCAGCTTCGATGCGAAGTTCTGTGATATAGTTGATACCCTACTATACTGCGATACATAGAGCCTAGCTAGCAGATAGTAAATTAAATTATTATGTAACACACCATATTATCCTCGATAGATTGGAATGGTCAGTCTCTTCTCACAGAGTTGGCTATCGACCGTATTGTAAACAGATCCAGCCGATTATCAAGCCAAGCGAGGCAATCACATTTCTATATACGCTACGAGAAATTGATGAGTTTTCCAGGAATTAAAACTAAATACACGTTACAAGCGCCGGTAACTGGCAATTCTAATAAAGGTAGAACTTTTAATATCAACACTAATCCTCACCAGTAGAGAGAAGATACGTGCGCGGGTTTCGTTAGAAATTCATCGTGTGCCGCGTCTGTTGGCATTGCGCAATTGTTTCTCGATTTCAAACTGTCGCAGATCTGCCCTCTGCAGAAAGTCTTGACGCTCCAAGTAGCCACCTTTGCCTTTGTTATGTGTGCTAATCTCTTCCTCCAGGTTCTCCTCCTTTTTATAATTATCCCAGTCCAGTTTCGATTTTTCTAATGTACTGATTTTTGCTTTTTTTCCTATCTGACCCAGAACTGAAGAGATACCTCCTAAACCAGCTCGTTTAAAACCTTTCCCTCTTCCAGACCCTTTCCCCACAGGTGTAGCAGAATTCCCAGTCTGGTCTGAATTCTCTGCTGAAGAAAGAGACAGTCTAGCTTCAGCCGAATCTATTGATACCTCCTTCTCAACCTTCACTTCTTCTCCAGCAAACTCAAAGACTTTAGTTATCTTAACTTTTTCTTCTATTTTTGGCTTCTCCAAGGGTGGAGATTTTTCTTTCACCTTGTTTGTTGAGTTTTGAGGTTTAGCTTTAGGAACAGTTGCTGCAACAAACAAAAACACAGTAAACATTGGTAAGAATGATTAATTACTAGATGTGTGCGAGAACCCGAAAATGCTAAGTATTCAATGGTTGAGATGTGTTTGGAAGGTATGGGGAAGAGACAACTCAGGGTTTCACACACCTCCCTATTAATCTAAAATGTTACTTGAACAAATCAAATTGTAGATGCAAATAATTACATGTATCTTTCATAAAATCTGCCCAAAGTGAATCAGCTCTTTTCTTTTCTTCTTCTTCTGTAATTTTCTTCTTTTCGCTTGACTCTTCAACTTGTTCTTTCTCTTTCTCTTCACTGTCAGCTCTCACATTTCTTCCTGACTTGTGTTTCTTAGTTTTGGATTTTATAACTTTATTTTTATTTTTTCTTTGTTTCTTTGTAGTTTCTCTTTTATTTTCATCATTCTCATCCTCTGGCCCACTTTCCGCGTCACCCTCAGATTCTACTTCTGAGACAGGTTCACTATCAGCACCGTCGGGAACATAATCTTCGTCGTCTTCATCAGAATCGGAAGGTAACTGATGTTCTTTGGTCATATTAGAATAAAGTTTAATCAGTTATTATATCTGTAATAAAAACAATTTGTACAACTTTCATTTATTAAAATACTCCAATCTTAACAAACAACGTTGTTATATAGTTTACGGTCATGATGAAAATTGTTTTAATCAATTCACGTTACACTAGTCAACTAAAACAGAAACTGTGATTTGCGTAAATTGAAAATAATGAGCGCTTTTGAATTTTAAACATTCTTTTGTATCGTATACAAAACTGCACGTCCTAACCTCTTTGACATGTGCAATTTTGCAAGTGATCACAGGCTGATAAACAAGTTATTACTGTACGCTATTTCAAGTACTTACGTATGGTCTCAGCAAAATAAATACGACGTTTCGTGCAAAAAATTCGGTTGCTCGACGAACCACCTTCCGGAACTTTCGTCAGATAGTTAAAAATATCTTTTCACTCCGGTTGATTTTTTGTTATTCTCTTGCGTGATTAGAATGAAGATCGATAATCATTTCGTAAATACGTGAAAATAAAACACAGATTGCACGTGAGAGATCACAAAAATTAACACTCGAAGAGTACGAATCGACTTACGATTCGTCAATTTCTTCGTTGTGCATTGTCCGCCATTTTCATTTGTGTCTTCAGTGTCCTCTTCAGGAGAATAATCAGAGATGAAATCAGAGTGGTTTTGAATAGTTTTGATCAGAGAGGAAATTTCTTTTCTGTTTTGATATTCGGTCAAAGAATATATGAGAATGCTCGCGCCTAGGTTTTTGAATTAGGTCAATCGCCTACTTTTTCCTACAGTATTTCTAGTCAATCGAAAACTGATCAACTTTTGTTTAAAATATTTTTTGTCACATTATCACAAGTACCTTAAAAATCGTGAAAAGTGTTACGTGAGACACCCTATAAAATAAGTAATTTTTTCGATACGTAAACAAAAACTATAAATGTCATTGTTCCCGCCAAAATAATAGCGAATGGAGTATACAATTTTTTCTTCGTCTAATAATGCCATCGACGAGATACTCGGTTCTTGCTAACACCTCGAATTTTACAAACTATCGACGGAGAGGAACAGAGTTCCTCTCTGCTATCGATAATGTTGCACCAATAAACGTAACCACCGACGAGATACTGTTAAAGACTGCCAGCCTTACGGGACTACGTGTCCCACGAAAATTTCGGTGTTCTCTTACGCCCTCTGGGATTTATTTTGACTGGAGTGAGAAACAGAAGCATCGACGACATTTCGTCGGTGCAGAAGACCACTGAGGAGAGATTCTCGTCGCGACGCGTCGGTGAGAAGACGAATCATCACGAAACCATATGGGTTATCATCAAATGTTATATTCTCCGCCATATTTCAGACGAGGTTTTAGTGCTGATTTTTGAGGTTTCAAATATTAAAAGTAACACTCAAGAACAAAAGATTCCTAGAAATATTGTACGTAAGAAAGTATTGAAGCATTATTTTAGAAAAATCTAGAATTCCTAATACAAATTTCATATCAAATACCTGAATGTTTAATTTAAAAATATTTCATAAATGAACATACTTCCTTACACTTTTTTAAATACATAATTGTTCCAAGAATCGATCTCTGAAAACAGAAATATCTAGAAACATGGAATAAATTTTATTTGACATGTTGTTCCGAATAAAGTTTCGACTGATTCCGATAAAGAATTATGTGGATGAATTAATATGTATAAAAAAATGCACGGAATTTGACAGTGAAGTTTCAGTTTCAACTTTAATAACAAATTGATATATTCAGTTAAAGTTGAATGTAGGTTTAGAAACTACGTTTTGTTATGAAAATTTAAGATACATAAATTTGCAGATCTTACACACTATGATTATCTGACTTTTCTCCATTAGACGGCACACTGTGCTACGTGGAAAACATATGTGGAAAAATAGCGATAATTCTAAGTGGACGTGCCCAAAGCTTGTTCTCGCATTTTGTTCCGCTTAGCGTCTTCGCAAAGAAAACATATACAACCGTCCCCTCGCGAAGAGGGAAAGTGTAGGAACGTCTAGAAATTCAAATCGCTGACAAATATAATATAATTGTAGGAGCAGAGATAGACAAGTTTTTATTGAATTAAGAATTTCAAATAGCCAATATAAGAGATAAAAAAATTATTCGTCACGCGTCAAATAAAAATAATCCTGGTTATCTCTATTGCACGCATGAAAAATGATGTTTTATTCTACGAAAATTTATGTTTTTGCGTTGAATAAACTTTTCATTTTCATGTGTATCTTTATTGAACGGTTTATTCGACTTCGAATAATCTTCTGAGCCGCGTTCGAATGCTGTAGGAAGGACCGAGCACCCGACCAGTCAAAGAATGGAACGCACGCGTTACAATGTAGTACATATCGCGTATCGCCCAATTACACTGTCCAACAAACTTTTTTATGATGTCTCGATTCTCACTATGCAATTCTTATAGTGTTTTCGCGCTGATTTCGAATCTGGCCTTAATTTTTCTCCCAGACTCACAGTTTTTGAGAAATTTAAGTTTGAAAAAAAACACATTTTTCAACTTTGAACAAAGGTTGTGATATTATTATAAAAGATGTTGTATTGTTCTTTACAGCAAAAGATTCTCTAGATTTTCCCGAATTCAGTGATGTACAATAGTAATACATTATGATTGTTTAAACATGTTTAAACAAAACATTAAAGACGGAGATGCACCGCTTTTGCACCTTTTTTTGATGATACTTTTTAATTTATCTGAAAAAATAAGGGTCCAGTGGAAAATCAAACTACACCACGCGATAGAGCAGACTTTTATCTTGCGAAACCACCCTGTCAGACAGGGCCGCCGCGTGCGGTTGTGCAGGTTGTGCACCGCACACGGGCGCTTCATCAAAGGGGCGCCACAACATTAACAGTAAACAGATTTGCTAAGTTCAAAAAAAGGTAATTCAAATTATTTGCATGTCTAAAGAGGGCGCACTAAATTTCTTTTGCACACGGGCGACTCGTACCCACGCGGCGGCCCTGCTGTCAGATTTCGAACATCGACGTTTTTACAGAACCAGAAAGCAAAATATCATCGCGGAACACGAGTCGCCGCCAGTGGTGCTCTGCCCTAGCGTGGTCGTTTGAGGGGATACGGCGCGCGGCGCGCGGTGGTGTCTCTCCGTCTTTAATGATTGTTTATTAATGTTTAAACAATCATAACGTATTAATAATGGATATCACCGTATTCAGAAAAGTCTACAGAATCTTTTGCTGCAAAGAACAATTCAATATCTTTTATAATACCGTCACCACATTTGTTTAAAGTTGAAAAATAGGTTTTTTTTCAAAGTCATGTTTTTCAAAAACTGTGCGTGTACGAGAAAAACTAAGGGCAAATTCGGAATCAGCGCAAAAAACTCTATAAGATCCACCCATCAGTTATATGAAAACATAAAAAAAGTTGAAATTTGTTGGACAGTGTAATACACGTACTGCAAATTTCATCAAAATCGATTGGCGTAGAAGAAAACAACACGCATAGAAAGCAGGGATTGAAAACTATTATGAAACCCAAGATGATGTTATAACTGTTATAAGAATATCGATATTGTTTTATATCGGTTACGGTTCCGGTTCCGGTTCCAGTTTCGATTCTGTCATTTTAAATTCCGTATTGTGTTCGGCATTATGTATTTATTTGGGGTGTACGGGCCGCCCGATTGTCGAGCTGCCGAAGAGAGTAAAGGCCTTCGCACACTAGAACGCCTCGCCGCCTGATCAGCACCGCCGTTTCGGTTTTCTTCTATGTAGTTCATAGTTCTATATTGTACATCAGGCATGTACAATATAGAACTATGAACTACATAGAAGAAAACCGAAACGGCGGTGCTGATCAGGCGGCGAGGCGTTCTAGTGTGCGAAGACCTTAACTCGACTTCGCCGGACACGTTCGGAAAGAATCGGACAAGTTCGGACGAGCGAGTTATTGCGATACCCGAGAACATCTCTGCGTTCTTATGAAATAGATAATTGCAATAATGGCATTCTATCATAACTTATAACGTAATTTTTATTATATAAACACTATTTATTATTTGAGTAGTTATTCATTGTTATTTATAATGTAAACAATTGTTACATACATTTTTTATAATTTGTTTCTACACTCCATATTTGGATTATTATTTCAATAATTTCTTGTTAAAATAATTGTTTAAATAAATTATTATGGAGATAATACTTCAAATAATAAATATAGAAATAATTAAACAAACAATTACTTTAACAAGAAACTATATTGAAATATGTAAGAGATAGCCTGGATTAAAACAGCAAATGCGAATCAACTTTATTTAAACGCCTTTTTCCGGAGACTATTTCTTGTTCATTTCGTTTTCGACGTTCCGCTTCGTTTTTGACGTTCGCTTGTCGTTGGCTACGAACCGCTTGTAAATAACATTTACAATACACCGGGTGGCGTAACATGAATAACAGCAACATGAACAACAGCTTACAAATATTAGTTCAAATAATAAATATAGAAACAATTTATAAAATTTGTTTATTTAAAAAATAATTTTAAGAGTACATTAGTATTGAAATAATAATTTCAATAATGAATATAGAAACAAATTACTCAAATGTATTTATTTAAAAATTGTTTAAATTATAAATAACAATAAATAACGATGATTACATAATATTTTTCGTTTACGAATCATTGTTTTATGTATAATTTTCAAATTAATTTTAAATTCCAATACTTTTTTAGGATATTACGTGGTAATTACTTTTGTTTTTCCTACATCTATACACTGTCGATTATAAAACGATAACTACAATGGTGAACAATAAGGGACATAAGAAAGCAATAAGAGTGCGTAATGAAATTATACAATAAAAAGTAATTTTTTTTCTAAGAATTACAGAATGTGGGTAATGTCAGCATTCTACATTTAATTATTATCTGCGGTACTGAATCTATTTACCTACGCCACTGACGCAGTTTCATGTGGTTCACGAACAAATGATTTATTTAGGTAGAGAGCGCTGACCACCAACAGTATTTCGTCGGTGGTGGAACTTTTAGCGATGTGGTCTTTCAGGTCACTGTAATTTCCACCGTTACCACCCCGCCCATTGCGCCCACTTACCGGACCGCGGAATAGCACGGGCGCTGGCAGTCTTTAACAGTATCTCGTCGGTGACGTAACCTTGAATCCTAGACAAATAATGCGCATAAAATGCAATGTTTGTAGAGACCTTGAATCTGTACTTATTCATTCTTGAACCAAGAACTAATCGTCTAAGCAGTCTTTGGAAGGAAGGATAAATAATTGTAGAAAACTTGAATTGATAGTCAAATTTTCAAAATCAAAATATTTATCTTATTTGATTGGCTAATAATTTCATTTGATTGCGGTTGCTGTAGACTTCTATGGATTGAATTTCTGATCAGGAAGAAATAACTGTAAATTTCCTATACCAGCATCGGATAACTTGAGCAAATTGGCTCGGTAAAAATGTAAGGAGACGCTGCAATAACCATAAATTCCCTGAAACATTCCATATCAAGGATAGAAACAGTGATCGCAGAGTAGTAACGGCATCAAACTGTCAGAACGTATTTTGGTATTGTTTCATATGTATGTGATTAGAACAGCTATATAACAATTTTGTAATGTGTTTATGAAAACTGTAAACACGACAGCGATTCAATATAGTATTATTATAAAAGCAGAGGCGCCTGCTAAATATTAACATGTCTTCCCTCCAAAAGTCGATTTTGAAATCAAAACTACCACCGACGGGTGTCAATTTTGGAATCGGCTCTAGGTTAGTCTGTTATGTGGATCAGAAATATTTATCTTCATAACTGAAATCTGAATCGTTCTAAGCTCATTATCTATGTGGCACGACGATAACATTGTTTAAACGTATATTTACATAAAATATTAATGCTGACTAGACATTCGCTGTTTTCAATTTTCTAATTTACAGGGTTAGCAAGTCCAAAGGATTTCAGCGTAAGAGGGATTACGAGCCTGTTCAATGGATTCCTTATTTCGATCATTCCGAAGATGTGACAATAAAAACTGGTACATTTCATATTTATACCAAAGGGACAGAAGGACCAACGTTAGTATTGTTACACGGAGGCGGCTATAGTGCGTTAACATGGGCAGAATTCACTGTAAGTAGCGATTATTTTGTGTATCCAATCCAGGAATGCTTATGTATTTTTAACGTTTTAGAAATCGATTATGACCATGATAGTATGTAAAGTTATGGCAATTGATCTTAGAGGACACGGAGACTCGTGCACAGATAATGAAGAAGATTTGTCTGGAGAAACTTTAGCAGAGTGAGTAAAACATTCCTCTGTTTAAATATTGTAATGTTTGAATAAGCGTCCAGTGATTTATGGATGGGAGCATATATCGAGACTATAAACTTATTTTGATATTTCCATTCAATGGTTAGAGACGTTGCTGAAGTTATAAGGGCATCAACAACAGAAGATAGTTCTATAGTACTTGTGGGTCATAGTATGGGTGGTGCAGTGGCTGTTAGAGCTGCTCCATTAATTCCAAATCTATGCGGTTTAGGAGTTATCGATGTGGTTGAGGGAACAGCTATGGATGCGTTGGCATCTATGCAAAGCTTTTTAAGATCACGACCAGCTAGTTTTAGTTCTATACCTCAAGCTGTGGAATGGTGGTAAGTACTTTAAATTTTTTTAAAAAAGAAAACGCTAGTGTTGCATTCTTCTCTATGTCCCACTTTTGATAGTTAACAAAATTTGCTATTCTGAGCACATTTTTCAGAAGGAAGGCATTTTTGGCTGATTCTCTGCAACCTAAAATGTTATTTACCTCTTTAATATGTTACATATTTGTGTTGTATAATCAAACCCAAGGTTACAGAAGAATATCTCTAATTATCCACATTTTAGTGTACGAAGTGGCCAAATCCGTAATGTACAATCAGCTAAGGTATCGGTTCCTGGACAAATAAAAAAGTGAGTTTACACGTATAAATTGTATCGATGCTATACATGTTAGATTTCTGTAATGTAAATACGTCACATTTTCTCATATGTTTTAGCATCGAAACTAATAAATTAGCTACACACGACATTGGTTTACTATCGCAATCGTCATGTGAGTGTAATATAGAGACAACGATTCCACGAGAAGATATTATCCAAGAGGAAGAACCTGTAAATATGCCACCACCATCCCAGACCGCCGCTACCCTTCCGACGAAAAAATATGTTTGGAGGATAGACTTATCGAAAACTGAACAGTATTGGTCTGGTTGGTTTAAAGGATTATCAACCGCATTCTTAAACGTGCCGGTTCCAAAAGTACTACTTTTGGCTGGTGTTGACAGATTAGATCGAGAACTTACCGTTGGTCAGATGCAAGGTAGAGTAAATGTAAACTTCAACATTCATAGACAGCACATCTTTATATAAAATAAAAATTTTCTACCTAAATTGCAATACAGTGGAGTGAAATAGAATCTCATTTTCTTTCTTAATATGTCTAATAGGTCGAAAATAATGTAGTAGTACGTTTAAATTCTTCGAATATTTTTGCTGTCTTAAATTGCATTTATTCATTTTTGTCAAAACTCATGAAGATCCGTTGTCTATTCATAAATAAAATTACATATAGAAGTGTGCGAGAGCCCGAAAATGTCGGGTACCCAATGGTCGACATTTTTGAGTTCTCGCACACCTCTACAAAATTACGATTTTCTCTACTAGGCAAATTTCAAATGCAAGTATTACCGGCATGTGGGCATGCTGTGCACGAAGATGTTCCAGATAAAGTGGCAGAGGCAATTGCTACTTTTATGGTTAGACATAAATTTACAGAACCAGCATCCGACTTTCCACGGTAAAGATTCACTTATTTCAAATAAGTTTTATGAATTGCATAACGTTATTTTTAATTTGCATTATTAATATATGTTTTAGAACTTTTCCCGCTTGTTAGAGCAAATGAAAAATATGGGTAAAATTTGTTAATACTATAATTAAACACTCAGTGAGGTAGTTAAAAATGATCGTTTTATTTATTTAAAAAAGGTATGTTCACAAAATATATATGAATACATGTATAAATAAAAACAGTATCTCATTGAGAGAAATAAATTCGTTCTTATGTACACTGATTATTCCATCGCACGCGTATACCTGCCTATCGTGAGTTTCGTAAAGACGTTTTGTCATCTGTACAAAAATGCGAGTAAAAAATATAATGAAAAGCTTTTTATTAAAAAGTCCTTAAGACTATAGAATGTTACTCTACAGTTACCCCATTCTCAAATGCATAATACGACAATATGTTCATAGAAAAAGTGTAAATATATAAGTATATACATTTTTACGGCAGTACACACAAAAACTTAATATATATATTACTATCTACGTACAAAAAGGGTAATAATTTCGAAACAGATTTAAATGTAAAATATTGCTGTCCTCGAATCACAAATTCATAAAACTTCGTTACTAATCAAATCCGAAATCAAACGCAAAACGAGGTAAATTCTTTACAACAACACATGGTGGACCTGCTCGACCAGCTTTTAAAGGAGCAACCTTAAAATAAAAATTTTTCTTTAATACATATTCTAATATTTTTCGAATATTTTAAAGTTAAATGTTATTTTATGTGAACTTACAGATTCCCATTCGTTTCGATGTGGGTCGTATGCTTCGACAAGGGTAAGATATTGTTGGCCATCGTAGCCCCCCACTGCCATAAGTCTATCGCCGAGTACACAAACGCCAATTGCGTCCCTCTGGACACTCATTGGCGCTACCATGGTCCACGTATTCGATTTCGGGTCGTACCTAATAATTTATATTGATATTAATGTTTACAATATAATTAATCAATTGGCGATGTCTACGAATATGCGAACCTTTCGACGCAATCAAATCTGCTGGCATTAGGATTAGTGGAGGGTGCATCATGGCCACCTAACGCGTATAAACATCCATTTACTACTCCTACTCCGACTCCACCTCTTCGTAAAGACATTGGAGCGCAAGGAGTCCATTTATTTGTATGCGGATCGTAACACTCTACAGTGTTCAAACATGAACTTATATCCCTTCCTCCTACAGCGTATAATCTGAAAAGTACGAGCATGCAGTCAGCGGTAGACTAACAATCGTATCTTATGGTTTTCCGTTTACAGTGCAACGATTGAATATTCATTACAATGTACGTATAATTGCACAGTTGTTATTATACATTCTCTCTTAAAATCTTACTTATCGTTTAGTACAGCCACGCCAACCGTCGATCTTTGTATCGACATAGGAGAAACTGAACTCCATTGTCGTGTAGATGGATCCCATCTTTCTACCGTGTCAAGGAAACTCCAACCGTCGTGACCACCGACAGCGTATAAAGGTCCACCTAATACGGCTACACCTAATCCATGACGATGTACGTTCATAGAAGACAATGTATTCCATGTGAAAGTAGAAAAGTCAAAACATTCTACTGTATTCAATGTTTTTAATCCGTCCCTTCCACCGGCAACAATTAATTTTTTATCCACAATAGCAGCACCAAATTGAACTCTCCTACCACTCATGGAAGCTATCGGTTTCCAAGCGTTATCGCGTAAGGAAAATGCATCTATAGAAGTAGCACCTGAGAGAGCGATAACGATCAGTTATAAAAATAGCCATTTTCTTATTCATTAAGAAAATTACCTTTATTAGCATCCATTCCTCCGACAGCTAGCATATGACCTACGGTGGCTTTCCTAGGCTTTGTACGTCCTGACTGAAGTAATGGCCTGCGCTCAGGCAGAAGATGATATTTCAATGCTTCCATGACTAGTTCCTGTGCTACTCTTTGATCTCTGAACATTTCGTTGCTCTCGATATTGTCTGCTATAAACTGCACGAATTCAACAAAGTCTACTCAAATCTACAGTCTACATAATTTTGATGAACAAGTAACAATATTTAACTCACCGCAGGGGACAAGAGAGGTAGCTTTACAAGACTTAATAGTCTGCTCGCTTCCTTTTGTCTGTTTTCTGGGTCATACTCCAACCATGTCATAAGTGCCTGAAGTTAATAGTAATGATAATAGTTTTTCTATCGTTTTTTGAGCTTCAAATTTGATAAAATACAATCGTTAAAACTAAGAATGGAAACATCAAAATGTTTGTTTATCTTTCTTTATGCCTTACATGAAAAATTGTCTCTTCAGAAGGAACATTAAGATCTTCGGACTCTAATAATTTGGCAACTTCATTAGCAGATAGTAAAAAAAATTCTTGATTCTTAGTAACTTCCATAAAGTGCTTAGTTGTGTACGCATGTGCATATTCTAATAAATCTGGACAACCCTGTGTATCGGCGAACACTCTTATTCCTAGACAATTACTGGGATGGAGTTGTTTCCTAAGAAATTGGCAGCAAGCCTTAACAACTGGATTGAGCTGTAGTAGACATGCCGTCGCTAAAAGAGTTTCTACGCTATCCTCTCTTATTTCTATACAACCTGCGTTCAAAAATAGTACATTAATTCTATGATACTAATAGATTAAGCGTCTGTATAAGTTATACGTCTTAGAAATATTTACCAGTGTAACAATAACAGACCAGAGCCCATAGTGCATCTCCGTCTACTTCCATTAATTCAACTTCGTTTTGACCTGATTCTCTGAGAGAACTAGTAAACATGGCAGCAAAATATTCCGAACCTGCGCTAAGAACTAAGCGATGCACTGGGAAACGTCTGTTTCCTAAGCAAACAACAAAACAACCAGATGTATTTCACATATTATTTTCATAATTCGTAACTTTCTCTTTAAAGAAATATTCGATTCTAGCGATTTCTTCTGAAATTATAAATATTGTTTAAGAACAAAGGAATTCCCCTACTTGCCTGCAATCAACGTGACATCTGTAAATTGTTGTTTATGCAAATATTTCTCCATGACTCTGAGACTGTTTTCCGCGTGTTTCGATACACGAAAGTTTTCATCTTGAGACGTGGAAATGCTTGAAACTATGCTTGAGATGCTGTGCTCGCTGGCGGACGCTTCTTTGTTCGAGAACGAAAGTTCTTGTTCGTTTTTGATCATTCCTGATGCGATCGTATGGCCTGCTCTCGACATTTTCCCACGATTAAACTTTGATAATTATTTTTCTAATAACAACACGCAGTGTCGATCGATTCAAGACACTTTACTTAATCAAAACTTTAAATGCAAATTGTTGAATTTCCGCTCGATCGATGACAGTCCACAGTGCACGGAGACTTAACAGCAACGGAGTGTTGACGGCGCGCTTCACCTTGACAGTTCGGAGTTTAAAACTGAATGTAAACAGTGAATCGTGTGTAGGTACGGTCAGTGACTACCTCTGTTTCGCTTCTTGGGTCAGTGCACTCTGCATATGTATTAAATTCGTACATACGTTACAAACAAAGGAACCAATATCAGTTTTGAAATCGTAAACGATATAAGTACATAAGTACATACATGTATTTGAAACGACAGGAAACGATATACGCATATATATGTTTATTGAAAAATCTGATCACATTTTCCACCTTCTTAACAAAAGATAGCGTTGGAAGTAGCTATATTTTCCTTGTTATAAAAAATTCATTAGTAATTTACATTCTTCTTCCGTGCTTGTTACAATAGAGAATCACGTCATCATTTTTTCTATATACGATCGTTTGCAAGCGACATTTTTCTGATAGGTTATATTATTTGATTTACGTGTGTGTGTGTGAATGGTTGCACTCGAGAATGCACATGTGCATTGCATCTGTATGATTCATTGTTCATCAATTGACTTTTCGACAGTTTCGACAACGGTTGTACATGTACTTTCAATAAGGGAAAAGATAAAATCGTGGCTGAAAAAAATGTTACAATTTTTATTGTACTCATTGTAAATATTATAAATATATTTCTTTAGATATAACACTTTCTTTTCATTGTGCTCGTTTGTCTCGAATAAAATGTATTCATGATCTCGTAAATCAAATGTAAACATTAAAATGCTGTGTACGATATGAAATGACACAGCCAAATTATTCTATATATATTATGTATATGCCACAAATATGAGTTGCAGGTTCGACAATTACTGTGGTTCGCTATTTTTTGAGATTATTCATGTATTATTCGATTTCTAATAAAAACATTAATCCTACTTACAATGAACAACATCTTGAATTAATTGTTTTGTTAAAAATTAATAGTTAATAGTTAATATTATATACAGTTGATCGTGTATATAAAACTGTACATCATACATCAATCATTCTGACTTCGACAAGTTGTAATTTTGCTTACATATATGTAAATGTTCATGGTAAGCTTTTTGGCAGAAACAATTAAGTACCTGCAATTCTATCTGATAACTAGACTGCTGATCTTTATGCAAAATAAAACTGTTCCGCATCAATCATGGGAAACAGGAATAAAATAAAAATTGATTTCGTCCCTGAATTTTTCTAATTTATTACTGTTTTATATTTCTCCCAATCAATTTCTTCGTAAACGCATAAAGATCCGCAGTCTACCGATAACATTAATACTTAACAAATCATACTGTATTTATAATAACATTCCTACAGTCTTAGTTATTCTAGATGTGATAATGTTAAATGTGAAAGTATTTTTGTTGAAACATTCAATTTATTTTACGATGTAAAATAAAAATTAACAGTAGTTTAGCATTGTTAACATTTACGTTATGCAATAAACATAAAATACGCAAATGGCACCTAAAAAGAGGTAGTTGAAGTATTCGAATAAATGCAGTATAATTTGGTAAAAAATATTTTAGGCGACAATATTGTCGTGGTAATACCGAGAATTTGCCGTGGAGCCGTAACGTTTAATTAATATATTATTGTCCAATATTGCACTATATACAGATTGCTCCTCCGCAGGTTTGTTCAGACTTTCTTGGAAGTTCTGAGTTTGATCCTGAAAATGACCCGTAAAAGGGCCTTTTTCGACAACAACAAAAGCGATCGAGGAGCTCTGTCAGATCATTTTTTTCGGTATCGTCCCTATAAAGACCGCTAGACGCTTCGTCCGTACACGCTGCTATGAATGTTTGCAAATCGTTTTTCGGAAACCCGTCACGATAATAAACCTTGATTGTGTCGTAGGCATCCATTATCACAGAAATGAATAAACTTAAGACCACGTAAATGTACAACGAAATAAACGTATATAAATAGATTCTAGAATACCACCACAGCATCGGTGATTTAAATGATGTTATGGTAAATGTGGCGAACATGTCATCGCCATTTATAAGCGCAAATAAGCATTCAGACGTTGTGGCGAGGGATCGAAATTTCACGTGATACGGTCCTAAAATCAACCAGCCAGCAAACGTAAAGCCAGCGTAAATAAGAATTGCGCAAAGCAAAAATCGGGCCACCTTTGGGGCAGCCTTTTTCAATGTTAAAATAACAACGTTATACGTTTTAAAGAAACCGAGGTAACGCAACACGCCGAACCAAACGAGTAAATTACCTGTCCCTAAGAATATACTACATACGTCCCAATTATCTCTGTTGAACTGTTTCCGTTCGATCTGTTCCTTCAAAGCCGAGCCAATGATAATCAATAGATCGTTCGCAATGATCATTACATACCATAAATTCAAAAATTCTAATTTCCCTTCGAAACTCAATACTTTGCCATGCGTTTGCTTAAAGAAATTCATGGTTTCGAATTTCAACAGTTGCGCTCTGTATATAGCTCTTGAACATAAAACAAGAGACACAGTACAAATGAGTATCACTAGCAAATTGAGTATTGTCCTTAAAGCTGCCTCGATACGGCTATCGGTGACGTATCGTGTATCGCCTTTGCATTGCAATCTCTTTGGTACTGTATCTAACGAGAGCAACATTTGCCCATCGAAATCACGATTGTCCAAAATAATTTTAATGTTAAATTCATAACAATCCGGTGGTGTCATTGGTCCGGCAGCTTTTAAATTGACTGTTTTCAAATCGAATTCCAAGTAAGCACTAACGAGGGTTGAGAAATTTACAGTTATATTTTGTTGAAACAATAGGTGCTTCGACGTACTGTGTTCCTTGTAAAGTTGATGGGTTACGTTAACGCATGTTTCTACCACTTCTTTGTCAAATACATAACTTTCATTAAAACCAAATATAATACCTTCTTTGTAATGAAATAGGCATAGGACAGCTGGGACTAACGAGTTATCTTCTGCTGTATACGAATACGATCCAATTGCATTGCTAAGATTAAAGTAACCATCTAAAGCATAATTAATTGTACTATAGAAGTCCTCTTGTTTATAGATTGCGAATGGACCTGTCACCGGTGGATAAGCTGGTACCTGAAAGTGGAAATAATCAATCTTAAATATACTTAACTACTGTGCGCATGATAACTACGCTGAATAAATATATAATAATACATTACCTCTTGCGTACTGTCCCATCCTCTAAGGAATAAATGTGAGAAAGTTATTCGATTATCCCAAGCATAATTCACGTGCATGTAATTGCTATGGGCGAATAAACATAGTTGTATGGTAACCAATACGATCTTTACCACTTGGACAATAAATTTGTATGGGAAACGGCGTTTCGCTTGCCACTTTTCGATAGGGTTCATAAAGAAGAACTTTAACTTTCTGCGCATCTTTTCTTCCGCGAATGTTGTCATGTTACAAATTGAAGGATCTCTTATCATCGGTCCATGGTGACTATAACAGAAAACATATTTCAATACATATTAAGAGAATTTTGCTTTTACATTTCTGTTAAAGGTTCATAATCTATACGAAATATCAGAGTTTTACTAAAAACCAGAGGTGTCCTAAGACTTATGAGCGGGAGTGTATCTCGAAACGACAAAGCGAAACTATATAGTGATGGAAACCAGAAGGAACGAAAAGTCATATAAACGCCCATTATTGATTAACGATCGCGGGGAGAAGACGATGATTTCATCGAGCACTCCGATCAGGAAAAGACACAGAAACAGGCAGCGTGAAGAAATTACGAACCTTGGACTAGGTACGTTCTCGTCGAGCAGTTCATTTTCACCGTCCGATTCATCCTCGGTGTCAGGTTCATTACTCCACGAATGGTTCCTAAGGATATTCCCTTTGGACTCTTCTCGTAAATTTCGTTTGCGCGGCTCTGTCATTTCGTAGAGCTCCCGTTTCGGAACGACACTCGAATGTACCCAAATTGTTACTGGAAGAATGATTTATCCCGCGGAATTGCCGTCCCAGTTTCCGACGGACGATGAAAGGCTGAGTTGTTCACATGCGTTGATCTGTGAGGATACACCGCGATGATTAATCATTGACATTGGTGCCTGTCTCGTGACCGTATCCCTTCTAGCTCAAAGGTAATGGTACAACGTACTGGGTCGTGATATGCAATGAAAAACGGTCGCAACAATTTCACGATGTTAATAGTAGCCATCGCATGCCATCCAATTATCCAATTCACGAACAAAGTTTGACTGATCGGCGCGCTGTTTCGGCCGTTCGTGAAACCAGCTGATCGTATGGTAGGGATAGGCGGCGGGATAGGTGACGCGTAGTTACGCTCTGACAATTATGTTGCACAGATACATACACCGATCTGCTTTATCGCATACCAATCGAAAATTACTTTCGATCGTCACGGCAAATGCGAACTATTTCCATTTCTGACATTGGAACGTTTCGGAAATAATATCGAAAGATTCGATTGAATATTAAACTATCCAATGGTTAGCTTTTTTGAAAATAAGTTGCTCGTAGCTAAGAGAATATTTCATCATTTTCAATATACAGCTTCGGGTCCTCGTATAAAACATTTCGAAAATAAAGTATTAATAACAACGCTTGGTACGTCTGGTTACTGGCCTTATCTCCTTAAGCGACTAGCCCGCCACAGTCGCAGGCTTTTCAATACTAAAGATGTTCTGAAAAATGTAATAAATGAAATTCAATCACCCTATACGTATATACAGAATAAAAACGAAAGAGTGTCGGCAAATTATTTGCGTCTATAAAATGCGAAATTAGAAAGTACGTGCAGTCGAATGATCCGTTATCGCGCCGAGGGCGAAGGTTGGAAGCAACAGGGCTAAACGCGGCAGCGTCAATTAGCGGAGGCCGTGAAAACAATGTGCAGTTGCGTGGCAAGATAGGAAGTGCACGTAACACTCCGAGGGGTAATCGGATCAGAGTGGTGGAACCCTTTCTTTGTTGGGGCGGGTTTCGATTCGGGGAAGCGTTGTTGGGGCGAATTCGATGGATAGCCAGTGGAGCGTGGTCTCAAAGAGATCAGCCGATGGAATTTAAGAGTAATCAATTAACGTGACCGGGAAAGAGAGAGATTCGTAGTGGCGAGCACGCGGACGGATCTCCGCGTGCGGTGATCGAATGACGAGGGGGTTGGTGTGCGCGCGTTTCCTCTGGTTGCTTCTGGTTCGAGGATCGGCGCGCGTTCTCGGTGCGCCTTCTGCGCCAGCGTATCAACCCTCGCAACATACACACGAGTGGTGCGTCCTGCCGCGCGCGCGAAGTGCCTAGGAGAGGAAGCGCAGCGACGAAGCCGAGCTAAGCTCGGCCTTCCTCGACCGACCGTAGGCGCAGTCTCTCGTCGTCAGTCTTTCTCGTTCCTGGACCCGAGAGAGCACGCTTTCGGGGTCAGATCCAGCCTTGGTGTCCAACCACCTCGTCGCAACCCTCAGCTGTTCTCGGTCACCGACCCGTGCATACCCATTCTCATTGTTCACGCGACCCTCCGGCTCTGCCACCACCGTATCGTGTGCTCTGTGTGTTTCGGAAGTGTTACCTTCGTCGGGGTGAAGCAGCCGATCCATTCGTCGCGCCAGCGAGAATAAACAGAGAGTGGCCGCACGATTGTTGTCTTTCCCCTTTTTCTTTTTCTCTCTCTTTCTCTCTCTCTCTCTCTCTCTCTCTCTCCTTCTCTGTCTGTCTGTCTCCCAACCTTGCAATCAATCCGAGGACTACGCTTTGTTCTAGTCGACTCGCACACGCTTGGCGTTGACTCGAGTCGCGTCGACGAGTCCAGAACCGAAGTACAGCCAGAAGCATGGTGGATCAACAGCAGTCGGATCAGCAACAGGAAGCCGTGCCAGGCGTGGTGGAACTGAACGTGGGCGGTATATTTTACACCACCGCGTTGACCACCCTCACCCGGGAGAGTAACTCTCATCTCGCCGCTTTGTTTTCTGGAAAAGTGCCGGTAGAGAAGGACGCCAAGGGTAGATATTTCCTGGACCGGGATGGGGTGCTCTTCCGTTACGTTCTCGATTTCCTGCGCAATCAGGCGTTGGTCCTTCCCGAAGGATTCCGAGAGAAGGAGAGATTGAAGCAGGAGGCGAACTATTACGGTTTGCCCGGGCTGGAACGTGCTATCCAGGAGAACAAGTTTTCTAGCACAACGGGCAAAAGACTAACCGGGTGCATCACCGTCGGCTACCGCGGCAGTTTCGCGTTCGGTCGCGAAGGTCTGGCGGATGTCAAGTTCAGAAAGTTGTCGAGAATTCTTGTGTGCGGCCGCGTCACGCTCTGTAGGGACGTGTTCGGAGAGACGTTGAACGAGAGCCGTGATCCTGACCACGAGACTTCGGATCGTTACACGTCCAGGTTCTTCCTGA
This sequence comes from Lasioglossum villosulum, assembly GCA_963971365.1. Classification (NCBI taxonomy): domain Eukaryota; kingdom Metazoa; phylum Arthropoda; class Insecta; order Hymenoptera; family Halictidae; genus Lasioglossum; species Lasioglossum villosulum. The sequence continues at coordinate 10,036,688 of OZ020498.1, forward strand.
AGCACAGTTCTATCGAGCAGGCTTTCGACATGCTTCAGGAGCAAGGGTTCAAGCTGGTCGGTAGCTGCGGTTCCGGCACTGCTGGCGGCAATTCGGAACCAGCGAAGCCTGGCACGGACGCCGAGGAGAATCGTTGGAATCATTACAACGTGTTCGTCTTCGTCCGTGATTAAATAGAGTTCCTCGTTCCTCCTTGGTCTGATTTAGCTGAACGAGTCGGTTGTTCGGTATAGTTGGTGTCTTCTCGACAAGATCGGCGACGTCCAGTTCCAGATTTGAAAAAACAACACCCTTTTCAAGGTCCTGCGTCGTCGACGATGGAACAGACGGCGGCATTCCGAAGATTCTCCTTTCAGGACTGATTGCAACCGGTAGAGTAAAGAGTAGATGAACTTCCCGTGACCATTGTACACGTACGAGTATTATACTGATTCATCGGGCTACTAGAGCGACAATGTCACGCATTCCTCTTTCGAAACATTCTTTACTCGTCTCCTCCATCCCCGCGAACGGACCCGGCAACAGTTTCGCTGTCGGTGCTCGCCTTTAACACGGCGGAGAGCCTCGTTCGAGTTGCCAGATTCGTCCCGCACGCGAACAATTCAACGTTTCGTTGAACATCGGTCCAAGTAGACCGGGAATGAAACAATACCAAGTTAGTTTTGCTTAATTCCGCGAGACAGGGACTAATTGGTCGTGGCACAATGACCAACAGATCGGAAGTAACTTCGAAGACGTCGAACGAAGGAAGTTCGAACGACAACGCTTCTACACCTGTGGAACGATAAGACAATGAAGAAATGGTTATCATCGTGACCGACAGATTCGACGGAAGACCAAATTTTGTCAAATTCGAACGCGTTTTATCTGTCTACTCGCTGGATGTTATTATTACTCGTCTATTTATCAGTCGAGCAAGTTCGGCGTTGAGATTTAAAGACTTGTCGAACACTTCCGGCGCAGCGATTTTCAAAAAAAAAATGAACGGAAGACGAAGGAGACGTTGTTCCATACGCTAACATGGAATCGCTGAAAGGGAGAACTTTAATCGAGACCAAACTAGCGTGAACCAATCAATCACTCTTACGATTATTTTAAGAAACGGGTAATACAAAACAGACAAAGAGCGTAGAATAGTAATCGGGTTGGCCACCCAACGTGTTTTTCCTCTTATCATCGTTATCAATCTTATCATCCGGATAGATCGAGAAACGGAGATGTACAAGACTCAGCTTCAAACAACGCTGGTCGACTGTTCGAGGTTGAGCTTGATGCGTCAGACAGGCTGGACGGTGTACAAGAAAACGTGTGCGTGCGTGTGTGTGTATGTACGTATCGTGTAAACGTAGATTGTGTGTACGTACACGCCACCGCGGTGTTAAACGCATGTCTTCGAGCGATTCAAATTAATCGCTTAGGTGGAACGCATTTTCTCGAGCTGGTTCTTTGTTCAAATGTTAAAGGGGCCGGTCAGCGTACTCGCGAGCGAAAAGAAAAGCGATGTAAGTACACTTAGCAAAGGCGAGAAAGGATTATCATAGGCGTTAGATGGACAAATAGTTTTACCGTGTGTTTCTAGGCGGTGCGAGAAAAATTTGTAATCGGTACTTGGCTGTTTCTCTACCTGCGTGGCAAGTCGCACGATATCCATTCGTGTAGGCCGAAAAACGTTTGGTCAGCGGGAACGGTTGTGTTAGAACCGTGGTCGCGTAGATAGCGTCGAGCGTGTCGGATAAAACGGATAGGTTCGGAAGCGTTTCGACAGTTCGTCGAAGAGAAAACGAGCGAGATGAGACTGACCGTCGACGCCGGTGCGACGGATGTAAGAACGCGGCTCGGATTTTTCCCCTACGGGACGAACGATTACGAATTAAAGTGGATAAGACGGTCGTGCACGATGACGTTTACGTTTTATCGCGAGCCTGATTGTCGGGTTACATTGTACTGGTTTGGTTTGAAGAGGCTCGCGCGATCCGTGATTTCCGTTGAGCGAGAACAGCACCTGTTGTTGTTTACCTCTTTTGCATTCGGAGCTAGTTTAACTGGAAAATTAAACGTTTTTTGCAATCTATAATATTTCCATTTCCTATGATTTGTTCATTTTATGGATATGAAATTGGTATAATACCTCATACAAATACCTAAATGTTTAGTAATTGATTAGATACCAACGTATTTAATAATGTAAACGATATTTTGAATTATGGCACAGCAATTTTTAGTGGTGCCTCTCTCTCAGAGTCGCCATTCGAGTGCTAACGATTAAAAAAGAATTGAATGTTTCATGCGATCCGAAGCACGGCCACAGCAACAAGTCATTCCAACGTGTGGAGAGAATAAAATGATCCGGCGCGGGGTTTCCGGGCCGAGGAACGCGCAGATTCTCCTCTAGATTTTCGTCGAAGAGCCGGGGCAATTTTTCAAGATGAACGACCGTGATCGCGTCAGAGCTAAACAAATGGTTCCTTTCGAGAAAATTTAAATATCCGGACACCGGGGATCCCGTCGTGAATTTCACTCGATCTACTTAGATCCCCAGCCCGCGCCGCGCTGCGCCGCCGGCCCGGCTCGTATTTTATTTCACGATTTTTGACTAACGCGCACGGCGGAATTTGATAAGGCTTCCGCGCGGCCGTTCTCCCGGTTGCAAGACAATCTTATCGGCGATTCCTGTAGCATTTAGATTACATTTTTTCTGCCGTGTGTTGCCTCTTATTAGAACCCCGAGTAGTAATTAATTACGATGTTCCGTTGCGTTCGATGTAAGCGGTTCTGTCGGCCGCTCGTGGACGTCGCGAATGCTAGTCGTCACCGTCGGCTTGCAGAAATCTGAGCTGCCTTTGTGAACAGCTGTACGTCTACGAATTCGCACGTGACTTTGCGTTTTATCAGATTCACGTACACTCTCGTTCATAAATCACAGGCTACTCGTATTACGCGCAGCAGAATTTAAATTAATGTTTTTTTTATAAACTGTACAGAAAACGTAAATTATATTACGCGGTCTTGAATCTTTTCTCGTTATCCGATGGCGAGTGTTTTAAAAATTGACAATATTCTCCCGATAATATTCGTTTCTAATTTCCTGGTTTAATAATTCTACCTCGCATTGATAAAAACGACCGTCAGACAAGGTATCGGATTAATTCTTCAGTGTTATCTGATATCCTTTTAACTTAATTCTATCCAAAAGAATCCAGTGCGGAAAGTAACTATGAATTTATTAATAATAGTTTGTTCCGAATAATAACCCAGTGCGTCATAGTTACTGTTTCACACGAAGATAATAATTTGACAGTTTCTTGAGTACAGATGTCTGGTGATTTATGGACGGTAGCACGAGGCTATCATTCTATTCTAGAAAGCACTGCATTGTTCCGAGAAGCGATTGTTAACGTATTATCGGTAGCTATGTGCTCGTACGTATGTGTGTATAAAACAGTGTGGCTGAAGTTTCGACATGATACCGGTTTAGCTCGGTGTGCGGAGCTTCCGAACCGGAAGTTCGAAATTTGGTAAGACCAAAGCCGACCTTTTGTGCTCCGGCGATCGCGCGGCATATGTTGATAACATACCCGACGTGTCAAAGGGTGCACAAGCTATTGATGATCGGATCATGAATCGTTGGAATCCGATGGGCAGCCTACGCTCCGTTAGATCACGAAGGTCATCGGGGATAGTTTGCAAACGTAGACGTAGACTGTGTGGCTCGCACCGAGATCGGTGGATCTCGTTTGTCGGATCGATCGGAAAAGGCGGATAATTAACTGGTGCTAGATATCACGGGGATCGTTCCTTTAGAATGATCGTATAGTTTCGAATTTCAATGTTTCATATCTCGACTTTGTTTGGCGAGGAATGTTTGTTCGGTCGGTGTTTCCAGGTGCACCGAGAGAAAATCGCGCGTTGACTGGGACGCTGTCCGAGACTACCATTAGAACCGGTGATAACGACTAGATCTAGTCGCGTCGACGAAAGGACCAAATCAAACAAATTTTTATTCCCGAAATCGGAGCAGCTCGTCTCGAGCGCAGTGGCGGCTCAAGTCAAGTGGAAGCCCCAAGCGGTAAAAATGTACGAGCCCTCAAACTCAAGTTAGAGATAGAAGTAGCAAGAGTACGCTCATAAACTTATCAACAACAATGAAAAGTAATGAAAAATTTCATGCCAGAAAATTCGGGTTCCTATGATATCCCGGGGCTCCACGCTACCGCTTAGTCCGCTTACAGTTACACCCGCCACTGCTCGAGCGAAGAGCAAATCGCGTCGTAGACGGTAGTAGGTCGGGAGGAATTTCGCGAAGAAAGTGGCAAGGGTACAATCGTTAAATTCATTCTATCTAGCTTCTGTAAATATCACTATTAGACCAGATCGATCGTCCGAAGACTATTTATCTTTGCGATAGAAGTTGAACTATTGGTCTACTCGAGACCCGTGACGGTATCGCTGAGGCCAAAGATGAGCTGCGAAAACGTACGAAGAGCGGGGTCAACGAGGGTCGTAACCTCGACGACACCAGGCGAAATTCTAAAAGGTGTGGAAATCCAATTGGCCACATTCCCAATCTCGGTGTACCTGGGCGTCTCGCGAATCAAATCGGGCTCGAATCGGTACTTGGATTCACGGCGTGTCCCGTTGCGTCGACGACGCCGCCGATTACCCCGAACATTTCGTTCGAATTCCTATTGGAGAAGTCGTTGCGATAGAACGATCGTGGCTATCACGGACCGATCTCATGGGTCGATGAGAGTCGGCTGTTAGATCCGCGAGATAGGTCGGCCCTAATTCGTAGATTAGAAGCGGCGTACCGCGATTCCGCTCGCCGTTGAAGGAAACGAGTCTTCCGACGAGCGAATCGAGGAACCGATCGAGAGGATAACGCGATTCTTGCCGCGTGTCCGTCGATAATACTTCGAGCACCTCGGAACGACTCCTTTCCTTTTCATCGAAATGGATTCGGCGAGCTGAAAGCGAGAAGCCACGTGCATCATCGCCGAACGAACGCGTTGAAACGTGGACCATGTGTGCCGGGCATGCATCCAGAATTTCGTTTGTGCTCAGGCAAATTGCTTTTTCCGAATGCTTTCAATGCAACACGGAAGAAAACCACCCGGAACGGTTCACCAAGAAACGTCAACGAAGCGTTCAACTTTTCAACACAGAGAGACCGAGAGATAGAAAGAGAAAGTCGTCTACACGTTATTTTTCGCTGAACGTTCAGGGATCATGGTTCTGAGATTGAAAATGTTGATACGGAATGGATTTTTCTGATGCAGTTTCTGCCTGGCGAACATCAATCTTATTCGTTTTTGTCTCGTCGCGGCACGGCCCGGCACGGCGTTTGCATGAAATAAATTGAAAAGCAAGTACCCGCGAACATTCGCGGACTTAATGGCGAAAGAGATCAGCGCTGCACTTCGCAAAAGCCCTTGTTTTTCATGGAGGGTGGGTTTTCGGTTACACGAGAGCTCGATTTCGTTCACGTTCGTTCAGCGTTCGTTCGTTCGCTGAATGTACACGCGACTACGACGGTGTTAGGTAGCGTGTAAGGCAATGCTACACTGTGACGATACTGAATCATTGTACATGTATATACACCAATCGAGAGAGCAAAAATAAAAAGGATGATACGACCGAGCGAGTCAGATTACTTTTCCTCGGGGTTTGTCCCCTTCCTCATTTCTTTCTTTCTTTCTTCTGTTAACCATGTATGATTAGAAGTTTGATGCATTTACGTATCACAGAAATGGGTAGTTGCTACTTGAAACAGCAGACAAAGTAAAAGGATTGAAAGATATGGATTCGGTTCGTTTCTGCTCCGAATATGAATGTTTAATTTGAACGTTTTAAATGTACTGGAAGCGCTTAGGCAGAGGCGCGCATTAAACGTTACGTAAAGATGTTTAATTGTCGATTGGTTCAAATTGTATTTTCCTGTTCAGATTTTTATTTTGCATAAAGATACGATGGTAACAAGGATGCATGATTTTATGCATTAATGACGATTTTCAATCCATGGAATGTAGTACAATAATTGAACCGTCTATAAAGATAAATAATTTATTTAGAGAATCAAAGATTAATTACTAAAATGTCAGCATTTCTATATCGCGCGCATCGTTCGACGGAATGTCGAAGTGCGTACTAGCATTTGGGGAGTTATGGCATTTGCATTATTCCGTATATGTGCACATAAAGCATTCATAACGTCAATTACGGTTCTGTAGTTTTGTGATTTAATCAATTCTCGAGGGGGATCGAGTTTTGTCGAATCTATTCACCGGTTCGTTTTTATGAATCGTCTTTTTGAATTGCTGATTTCATTGTGCTTCTTTCTTTTGGCTCGGCGGATAACTGTTGCTACGTGCTACTTTACGTTCATTCGAACGTTAAATGAATAGGTATTTCGCGAATTGTAATATTATCGTGAAATGTATCGATCAAAAGGTATCTCAATTAGCGAGAATTCATTCGCGTTAAATTGGAAACGAGTATTTAGTTAAATAACACGGTTGTTGTTAATAACAAGCAAAGATTCACTGACTCGGACGATTTATTGCTTTTTTAATCGAATTAATATTTAAACCACTTCAGATCCATTACACTTTCTATTACAATAACGATATTGGATCCACCGTCCATCGTTCACAGCTGACAAAAATAGTTTCGTGAATACACAGCATGAAACAGTAAACCATGTCTTTCCATTTCGTTAATTTTCTTTCTCGATATTGAGTCTAAATTGATTCTTCAAAAAAAATGGAACAATTTATTTGTGAACGATGACACATTCATTCCGAAAATAGAACTTTGTAATTTTAAAAAATCTCTACGGGATGTTAAGGAAATAGTGGTCCATCCGCAAATACACTACTTTTACTCAGATTAAGTGTGCAGAACCGTTCCATTAGCTGACAGGGATTTTCCCTCGTTAGCTAGCCGTTGCTATCCCCTGTAATTCTTAGAACTGGCTCAGTGTAATGTTTATTTTACCAGTCAATTGACTTTGGGATTTTGATATGTACTTCGTGTTGGATACTACATATATATATCCGTACTTCGCTCGCACTCATCTGGGAAGAAACACACTCGGGATTTCCTGGAGTTTTATCTACCTCTCTCGACGACTGTCGAGATCCACGGTTAATTAATGCGTCACTTTTATGTTTTGATAGGAATAAAAGGTATTAATTTATTTTAGAAATTGTACAATCAACTTATTACAATAATATTACCGAAGATGCACTTGCGACTATTAAATTGTTGCATATGAAATGTTCGATTTTTAACAGTGACATTAAACAAACGCAATTTTGTATACCCAATGTATTCTATTTAGACATTTGAAGTTTCCTGATCGTGTTACGAGAAAAATAAGATATTATGGTCATTCATGTTTTTCATTTACGTATTTATTATATAATAAATATAAAACTGTAAAAGTAACAAGCACATGGTTGCCTTACAAAAATTACAAGAATTAATTTATGTAGACCCTGCGCGATTCTCATTATAATATGTGCCTAATAAAGATATTTATTAAATCATTTCTTATGAATGTATCTTTATAATATCATTAATTGTGAAATAAAAAATCTAGAACGGGTCGTTTAGTGTTAAGAATTAGCTTTGTACCTTAAAGTTTTATATAAAGAACCTATAGACCTATACTTCTTAATCTTTTAGAAGTCAGGGAACAGATTTGATTATGTGAAAAATTTGCGGAACACCAAAATTAATGATCTAAAAACAAACAAAAACATCCACCGTAGAAATAAACATATTTCAGATAATATATTATTAAATGTATTTAATATATTTTGTGGAACACTCGAAAAAAGCCGCGAAACACTGGTTAAGAACCACTGCTATAGACTGTAATAGGATTTCGTGATCGAAACATTTTCTAAGAGTTGCATTCTAAAATCGGACATTTCATATGCAACAACTTTAATATCAATAAGAAAAATAGATTCTATTTCAATGCTTCACATATATTTTCATTAAAAAAAGGCATTATTACAATTTTGATCTTGAAATTTGGGAAAGGTAATATTATTATTTATTTTGTATTGCACCAATTTATGTTAATGTAATGAGAACTCGTTACTAATGAGGATCCATTTCCGCAGGATGATGGGAAATTAACTGTTTGCCTATGTGACTGTAATTCGGTCGTCATTAATCGAAGAGAGATATTATTTTTCGCTTGCAAATATGAAAATTGTATAGTAAACAACATTTACATCGGAAATGTAATTCCCGTTTCTGCTAGGGAATTATTAATACAAAATGACTGTTGCGAGTTTGATCAGAGTAAACGTATGCTTACGATGAATGAAGAACTCCTTTTTCATCTACTACATTATTAACGACGGAAGTACCTTCAATGAATAGAGTTACGACGGAAATTATGAGGGGAGACATTAAACTGTAAAATCGAGGTATTTGTAGCGTCAAACAGAATTTAATTTAGTTCGGAGTATACAACTTTAATTATCGCGCAACGAAGAACATTCGTTTTAAGCGTCTATGCGTGTGGTGAACAGTGAAACATGTAGTTTCCTCCTTTACGCTTTGTAAGAGCCTTATTCGTCTTGAATAAAATGCTCAGAGACTATTTTAATTGGATTGAAGACATCGAACAATGCATAAAGAAATTCATTCTCGTTTGAATGTAGAAGAAGGACAAAGAACGACAAACGTTGAAAATAAATAGGGGGATCTTTCCCAGATATTGTATCGGAAGAAAATTAAAATGAACTTATCAGATCCTTTGGCGGATTTGCACAAACGGAAGGTTTAAATATACGACTTGGAAAATGGTTGCAAAAGGAACGAGCAGCAGCATAGAAATCTTGAAATCGTGAAAATCGCAGGAATTTTATTCTACATGTTCGTTGTACCACTAAATGCTGATCACCCTCTATATTTAGCATTATCAGAATCGTTGGATTTCGAAATTGGAGAGAACGTCGAGGTGGCGTGGCCGACGGAGAACGAGCAGCACCACGTTCACGTTAGCTTGAAAAATCAATCAAAAGAGAGTCGAACTCTGGGAAAAATGCTGAACAGCTCCAGGCTGATGCTCGTGTAACCATAGAAACATGCTCCTACGCCTTCGCAGATTCTTAATATATTTTTTCGTTTATAGATTTCCTCTTGAATCTCCTGTAATTACAGGATTACAGGGGGGTTGGAACGACTTGAAAAAGTTACAGTTAAAATGTGTCCTTTTATAACCTAGACCGAGGTCGAAGTATTTTCAAGGAGTTATTTTTTGGAAAAATGTAAGGATTTACGTTTTCGATATTTTACTTCCCTTTCGTTTTTAACATTTTTAACGAATATCACTAATTTTCTCCTGCATAAATAAATAAAATTTGTACGAAATATAACCCACAGGCGGATAGTCATTTCTCCAAACAAGTTCTATATTTATTGCTAGATTATCGAATATAAAATATTTCAGCTGTTTAAAAAATCAGTTTAGGATACAGACTGTAGTTACAAGCTAGAGTATTGATTTTCGTCCGAGCAGTTGTCCGTTCTTCGTATGTAAAATGGAATCTGGACAACAAAAAGGGACAGTCCCGATACCACCTAGATTTTCATCTTCCAACTAAGTCAGCGAAGATAGAAGTAAATCGATCTGGAGGGGGGGTTTATAAATATTTTGGTCATGCGTCTCGAAGATGTATCTTTGAGGAAAACATGCTTAAAGTTCCATCTTCGCAACGTTAACCCCTTAGCTATGCAGCACGATTTTTAAAGAATGCGATATACAGTGACTCGGATTAATATTCGGATGCTCTGAAAAGAACGATAACTTTTTAAATGTCGTATTACACGATTTGAACATTGTTGGGAAGCAAGAGCAATTACTACAGGATGTGAAGAAATAATTTTTTAAAAAATTTCAATTCAAAAGAATTGTAGAAAAAATACTAAAAGTTGCATTTTACAACTTTTTTATGTGGGATTATATTGAAAATTTAAAAGATACCTTTTATATTTCCCGCATCAACCGATTTCAATGAAATTTTTACAATGTTCAAATTATCAATATAGACCCACATAAAAAAGTTGGAAAATGCAACTTTTATTAATTTTTCTACAAATCCGATCAATTGCAATTCTTGAAGAAATTTTGTTCACATCTTGTGGTAAACTAATTGCTCTAGCTTCCCAAAAAAGTTCAAATCTTATAGTACAATATCAACAAAGTTATTGTCTTTTTTACAGCGTCCGAAAATTAATCCGAATCACTGTAGTATTTCTGTTTCACAAAAATGATTAAAGACGGAAACAATTTTTATTTTATTTTAGTTCGAAACCCGAGGCAAGCGGTTAAGCCACGTGTATAGTGCATGTTTTCGTTATTCGTTCGAGATGAATAAATTATCCGTCGAATAGCGTTGTTACTAGTGTAGACAACCTACGACGACAGTTTATGTGAAAGGTGATACGTTCTGAAGGGGTGACAGTCTCGAACACTCTTCATACAGGGATGGTTCGTCGCAAAAGAGGAGATTGCACGTTAACGAACGTCACCGGAAGTTGTCGGATGTAAACTCGATTGCCTGTCTGAATGAAACGCGGCAGCCACGGATAGACTTTCTGGAACCGTTGTGACAGAACTACGGGAAGCAATCTGTTGCTTAGTTTCCATTCACGCTACAGCTCAAGTGGGGGTGGAGTTGGGGGTGGGGGAATAAATATCGTTAACGTAAACGATATGGGATCCTTTACAACAATCATTAACGTCCCATTGTACGAACTCGCACAATATTTCCGTTCTACAATCGATATGTTATTACGTATGCACTACATGTCCCAAAAGTGTCATGACTATATTTTTTTCTTAAACCTATCACCTCAAATTACATACTCTACCGGCCAAACGTTTGGAATGACGTGCTGATTTTTATAAAACTCGAATACATCGATAAATTTTGAGATGATCCATCGTTATAATATCAAATATTACCTAGTTGAATAATGCATTTTCTTATGTCCATAATGTTCTTGTATAGTTTGTACACCCAGTGTAAGACGATGTTCGGAATGCACTTTTCTAACGGGACATCTTTGGAAAATTTTACAAGAAGCACGGAAAAATATCAAATTAGAAACATTCGAAAAACTAATTGTCTGGATCCCCCGAAATTGTCATGCTGTTACTAAAAATAAAGGCGGTTTTCTAATGAAAGAGCAATTCGAAGAAACATACGCGTTCCTTGATAAAAAAAAATAATACAAAATATAAAACATACTGCTCGCAAGTTTTTTGACAAGTTAATCTTCCTTGGTTGTTCTAAATGCATTTAGTTTTATTTATAAACCTCCTGTTTCTCTGAATTTACGCTGTGATTCCAAACTTTTGGCCGGTAGCGTATACAGTCGGTCACGAAGTAAGTACCATTTGGTTCGATATTGATAAACAGCAGAAAGCTATTCAAGTGCCTAATAAAAAATGCGAAGAGCCTGATTGGTTTCGTTATGAAATTGTAATTCCCGATAAACGAGGGTAGAGTGCGAGGTTCCGTAAAAGTTTTCGGAACTAATAATTAACTAGCTGAAACAAGGTAATATTTTATCGGTATTGATGCATCGGCGCATCGGGCAAGATCCATGGTTTACTTCCCGAGCTATGGAAATTGTCGGGCAGTTTGTGTCGGTGGGAGCGGAATATTCGAAATTCCATTTCTGCGGGCATCCCGCGATTCATTACCTCGAATTTCCTCGAGGCCGACTCGATATTATCCCCCGGCATCTCCAATGCCATAGCCTGTTTCTCCGGCTGCGCATCGATCGAATCGGATAATTATAATGGTGCGATTACCGGTGCGGTTTGAATGACAATTACACGAGCGAGAATTTCTCTAAAAGCAGGGGGATGGATATGCATCTGCACGTGAAATGCGCGCGATTGCGGCCGCGTGCAATCGCATCAGTGACCATCGGTCCTTTAATCAGACGGATGCACGGAAATTTATTGTAATATCTGAGAGGGTTGATCAGCAAACGCTTACCGCTAATTGAAGAGATATCGGCCGAAAGCTAACGTGGCGTACACAGTTTTCGAGATGAATTGTTGTAAACTTTGATAGCGATTCAATTTCACGTATGATTTATTCGGTGTGTTCTACGGTGTCGTGTCGAACGTGTTCGTCCATTGACGTGTGCGAAACAGACTACAAATCACAGCAAATGTTATTGGATTTCTGGCTTTATTAGTTTCATAGTTAATCAAAATCGAACGTAGCACCGCGGATATTTATGCAAAATAGAAATGTTCTACCTCAACTGCAAATGACAGGGGTGAAGTTGAAGAAATATTATATGTAGATTTATATTATACAATAATATCCAAAGTTTATATAGTAGAAATTTATTGTTACGCGACGATACAGTAGTAGTGGTAATTATATCGAAAATTAAATGAAAAGTTGCAATGAAAGTCGGCAATTTAAAGTGGGAAGTTAAATAGCAGTCTGATCAGTATTGGCTTTTTCTACTTACCGCGGAACTCGACGATTACGCAATGTTCGCTCTTTTTATTATTATCGTTGTCCTACATTCATCGATTTGTTACGAATTATTACGAAAGAATATAATACCATCAATTTTAAAGAACAAATGTCCTATATTTATCGAATATAAGAATTTAAATATTCGATTGAGATATACTTGAAAATAATGTTTGTGATATTTTGTGTACTCGCAGTTCTGCGAGGTGACGGAATATTCTTGTAGATTGCAATTAGTGAAGATAAGAGGCGAGGCTTTGTGAACGTGTTGCTGAGCTTCATCGTAGAATCTGCGAAGTCAATTTCGAGGACCCCGTACGGCCATTTTGAAACGCGACACCCACTTTTAGCTGTTATTTAAACAATATTTAACGAGTACTGCTCCTGAGGAGCTACAGGAAATGGTTCCTCAGAATTCATTGGATCTAGGACCCCGGAGTTTCAAACAAACGGCATTCAAAGACCGTTGGTTCTCTCCGTTGCTAGGAGAGCCTCCATTCAAACGGTGAATACATTGATTAAGAAAGTCGCGGTCCCTTAAGAAAACAATGTGCGTTCATTTTGCTTTAAAAGAGCTCGGTAGAATCGAAAGGTGGAAGTAGGCCGATTCTCGGCTGTTTCATTAATAATATATAATTTTTTGCAGGAACGGTTAAGTAACGTTTAGGTCACCTCAGAATCTATACCATAAGGGATCAAGTGTTGTATTCGCGTCTCCTCTTTTGTAGTTATAGTAACGCTCGGTACTAATTCAGATAATAGGGGCTCGGTTAGGTATCATTTCATCTTCGACAATATTGTTGCAATAAACGCGTTCAGGAAAACGGAGTTCTACCGCCGATGAGTTTAAGTAGATCTTTTCTGTTCGTGAAGCCAGTAATGGCTGCGGAATCGTGACCAACCGGAATCATATTGCCGTTTCTCGACCGAACTATTACTCGGGGAATTCAGTATTACATTTAGCGCGAAATTGCTTCTCTTGTTTCGAAGTTATTGGTCGCGCAGGAGGTGGCGGTCGAAGAGGGAGCGCTATTTGGAGAACGAAGGTCGCAGGGTAGCGCATCGGGCGTTGCGAAAGAACGGTGAACAGTGGTTGACGCGTATTGTCGTAGACCTAATCGTATTTCAGTTTGCTGGATCCATCTGGTTCGATGGTTCGAATCAGACTGAATGTTCGTTCGGTTTGATCAATAAAAGTAGCGCGCAGGCGTCCTCGTTGGCTGGTACACGAAAGCCTCCAGAGTGCTTGCCCCTGTATCTTCGCCCTGATCAGGAATGGATAGATAATAGAGAAAAGTCGGGATGGTGAGGGGACCGATGACACATACCAAAGAAAAAATCTACTTCGACACACCTGCGGCTAATCGACTGCCACTTCGTTGCGAGAACTGCTCGATTTTATTGATATCATAGCTACTTCTCTTCTCTCTTTCTCTTCTCTAGTGCTAACCCATACCGACGAGATTCGAAGAAAAAAAGTCTTTCCATGTACCAGGCGCGAGTCTGTTGCCACTTTGTCGCAAGGATTGTTTGATTTTGTCCCCTTCTTCTTGATCCAGCTGATAGCTTCTACCCTCGTCTACGCGTCTACACGAGCCCCGGTTTTTATGGATGTGATTTCGTTGTCCCTGGCAATTACTGCTGCGATATCGGTTCCCTAGCTCTTCTTCTCGTCTTTGTCTGGCCAAGGTGTTCATTCATTTCCGCAATAGGAATTCAATTTTCTCATTTTCCTGTTTCCTCGTTACACGACTGGGGACGAAGAGCCCGGGCTTTTTGTTTTCCACAGTGCGGTGAGGATATCGTTCTATGATTGCCAGACATTCTCATTTTCCTAACGGCGCGGCGCGCCAGGCTTCCTTTTATTGTTCACCACTTGTACGACGAAAATTGAAGAGAGAACGGTCCTGACCAGCGACGCGTGTAGTAGAGCCCGGGTATTCGACTGTGAGTCAATTTATCTGCGGGTATACGATCCAACTTTACAAGTGTGTTGGCTCCAGAGAAGAAAGATGCTTTTCCACGGGCATCAATAAAATGCAGCGGATGCAGTCACCGATGAATTTGTAACCGCGACGGATATTCGAGGAATTTCGAGTATCCTAACGGCAGACGATAAATTCTGTTCGCGATTAATGGTATTTAGAGCGTCAAATCCACCAGCAAGATTGCAATTTTGCCCGTCGTCTCCTGTCCTAGCCGATTTCAATTTCACCATGTTTCATTTTCCGTTCCGCGGCTGTGCTAAACGTTTCATTTCTCCACAAAGCATTCGGTATTACTTTCACCGTCGAAAATATGAAACTCGGCTAATTGTTTGCATTAGTGGATACCTGGCCGACGATTTTAATATTACTAATTATATATTTTACGTTGGATAACGGTGACGACAAACTTTTTCATTTTTCATTATTTCTTTACGAAGTTTCAACTGTCATGTTTGTCATACTTTTGTAATTAGAATGAGACCAAGTACGACATAGTTCGGAGCACATTTACTTGTTCATTAACGATCCGGTAGAACCTTGATTACATTTCTCCAATATTCGAATACACGTTTCACATGTACATCATTCAGTCTCGAGGGATGCGTATACAAACATGGTTATTACAACTCGGTGACGATTTAGTCCTGCACTGTAGCTACGTAACTGTCCCATTATCATGCATTATCAAACACTCGTGTTCCACAAATTAGTACGATTAAAAGATGTTAGTATCAATCAGTGCAAACGTGAATCGATGTTCTACGGCGGACCATTTTTAAATTATCACTAGTGATGGGCATTCAGTACTCTGTCTTGCAAAGTTTTCGAACAAATCAATCACCACAGAGTTTCGAATCAATTTGATATTTATTCGAAATCAGAAAGTCTGGGAGTCTTAAATATTTTAAAAGTCTTGAAATATTATATTCTTTATAATATTGGCACGTTCATACTCTTATTCATCCCGTGATACATGTAACATTTCAAGAGTTTCAATTTTTATAAACCTTCCAAAGTTTTAAGGCTTTCAAGAGTTCTATGCTTCGAATTATGTTGCAAGTGATTCGATTTTTTGTGTCGTAAATATTCTTTTGAAACGACTGAAAGTGATTCAGGTCCCATCATTAATTAGAACTATACAATCGATGATGTTTCTTTAATTAATTCGCCAGAAACTTAGTAACTGAATGACGATTTTGATATTCAGAGTCAAAATGGACCCAAATTCCAAAACAAAAAATGATCCGAACCGTGTCGTGTTTGGTATCATTTCAACCAGCAAAATGTCACGAATATATTGGTAATAGTTTCATAAAAAAACAATCATTAATCACTATCAGCATTGTTTTATCCATATGCTATCTTTTTGTACGTCCAACGTTAAGAGGTCGTCTGCAAAGGTTGTCCCCCTAAATTTAGGAGAACACTATGAAGGATTCTTTATTAGAATTGAGGTTGTTGTGGTCGCTGGGAAACACAGAACGTGGGGTGATTTATTTTATGGCGCTCTTGTCACATTTTGCGGCGAGTCAGGAAACGCGATCAGTTGGGACAGGTTTTGCCACGATAGGGGTAGATAATAGCGTCACAATGACAACCGACTAACACAATGGGAATGGGGGAAAAGCGCGATCCATCTTCGCGGCGTATTCGGTTTGAATAAACGTATTTCAGGGATGGGTTTAAAAGCACCGGGACCCTTCAGCATGATCGGGCCCGCAGCTCAATCTCGTGTTATTTACCTTTCTCGCCGTGTTGACTTCCCTTCTCTTTTTGTGATTCTGCAGTCTGTTAAGCCGGGATTGAAAGAAGTCGCTTCGATCCCAAACAGAGTCCCGTGGAATTTTGTGACCCGGAAAGCTGTCCATGTCAGGAATCCAGGTTTTATTAAAAAATTCCCATCCCCCCGTACATCCTCAAACTCGTCCCGGATAATTCGTACCCAGACTTTACTTATTTGTTCCGTATTAAAACTTGCGGTTCTTCAGACGGAAAATAAAATGTAGCTCGGCAGATAATATTACAAAGTCTGGGTTTAAAGAGTTTTCTATTTTGTAATATTATTTTATTCATTGATACCTCGTGTGTTCTCGTGGACCTTGAAGGGGTTTCAACATTCTTAAACTTGCTTGCTTCTAATTTGTATTAACAAGTATACAACAGAAATATGAAATTCATTTATTTAGAATGCCTATAACTGTGTTGTTCATACGAATGGTTAAACGGAGGACAATTTCGCTACGAAGAGAAAAATTAACATACAATTTCGAGTTCAATACAAAATCAGTCAAAGTAAAAACATTTGTTTGCCTTTCTAAAGTATATTTGTGCTCTTAAGCCGGAAGCAAGGAAACCACTGTATGTATGTACATATGTACGATTGCAAAACGTAGGTGTATGTACATACCTACTCTACTGTAACTAGAAATGCTGACCATGTATTTACATTCTGCCCAAGACAAACCCAACTTGCCACTTTGATGAACGTTGGCAAACGTAGCACGTATACTTCCTGCACCACAAGTTTTCATTAACGAAGTTTCTATATATTTAACAAACACGATTATTCGTATTAAACGCCAAGTCGATGAAAGTAGGAGTCCTGATTGGTTTCTTTCAAAATTGTTACCAGAATTATTACCAGAGGCTAATATATATCTATCTTAAATGTAACAGTGCATGAGCACTATTCTTTGTGACAAATGAAATTTAATGAAGAGGTTCGTGAATTATCGTTACACGTTCGATCCCAGCTTTTGTATGTCTTTGAAGCCCCTATATTCTGATCTGTTTGTACGTCGCATTAAACTGTACGTTGCGCAGCAGGGTATTGGAAGCTTTACATTTTCGGACCAGTCAAATGGAGCGTGTCGAATCAATTCTATCGGGGGAGCTCTGTGGATGTTCAGTTTACCTTTCGAAACGCGAAGTGCGTGAGGCGCTTCCAAATGGACGACTTTTCGTGCCGAATTATAAACGGAAGAGTTATCGTCGAAAATCACGGCGACGCGGTACCGCTATTATTTAATATAGAAATGTTTTCGATATATATTCTCGGAGCCAGCATCCTCGCTGGTTTTCGAAATGAAAATGCCTGGCGCCAGTTCGTGATCGATCGTATTCCATTCTTAAAATTCCGACTCTTTTCTACCCAATCAGGCGTAATCCTGATCCTTGAACTATATTTAATGGGATGGGAGGCTTGTTGCTGTTCATACCGCACAATTTGACCTTTCCGTGAATGCCAGGCTCAAGGCTGAATAACTCCACAGGAAAAATTGTAAAAATAATCTATCTAGCCATTTTTATCGCTCTCCATTTAGTTTCATTCAGGCGGGTCCCAATCCCACGCTTTTCAGAGATAATGATCGACTTCAAGGTGTAAAAAACTTCACGTAGATAAGAACTGTCTTTTCTTTCTATTGTTAGAGAAGCTATTACATACAGTAAAGCCTTGAACTAAGAAAAAGTCTCGGGTCCGTGCTGTTTCTTCGATCCTGTGGTTCTACTAATTCTTTGTGACCTCGTTGATTACGACGAGCGTAGAAAAGGACAGCGTAAGTAAATTCGGATCACACGACCGGAAACTTCAATGACGTAGAATCGGTTGGGACAGGTTCGAACAGGCCCTCGCGTTGGCCTAACTACAAAAAACGGGTTTCTAGCTGCGGGTCGCAGCATACATCCTATTTAGTTGAACTCGCAAAGTAGGACACAGGATATCAGCTACGACACTAAAAGGGGAGAGTAAGGGCCCGGAGGGCCCCTGGGCGGTGGGGTTTTGAAGGATATAAGACCCGTTCCCCCAACTGTTATCTTAAGGAGTTCATTCACGGTCAAGTTGAATGGTAGTGATTGACTAATTAATACTAATTGATCGTGAATAGACCCCTTTAGGGGGAGCCGAGCCCTATACTACCCCCCGCCCATAAACAAAAAAAGGCCCTCGCGTTAGTGGCGGCTGGGTGACGGTAGCTCACTACGTCATCGATCCTCGGAGGCCCTCGAGCTTCCCGACTCCTCGCGGGGTACGCCCCTCAGTGGTGGGATTTTCCTTTTTCTCAGATGAAGAGAAAATATTCTATGCCCACGTTTGTAAAATACATTTCGCTATATTCGGGAAAAATGGTAAGAAGGTAAAACAGATCTCACTGAAGCTTGTTCCAGTCACTTGCTATTCAGAGACAATGGTCGATTTAAAGGAGCAACGGACTCGACAAGCACGAAAATATTTTTCTCTTCCTATTAATGGAAACGTAATAAACTGAAAAGTGATCAATAAATGCGCGACTAAAGATTTACGGGAAAAATGAGACAGTGGTTTCCGAGTAACGGTGAACGCGAAAATATTCTACATGAAGAGCGTCACACGTGTGTACAATATTTCTCGATATATTCGCGGGAAATGATAAAAAGGGTGAAACAAATTCCTGACATGCTTCGGGTGCCTTGTTACTATGCTAAACGCGTCACTCAGCCTCGTCAACTCTCTCTCCCGCATTAAACTAAAATCCTCATCGTGGTCGATTTTATTCACGTCGATGCAGCTTGCATGCATGCATTGTTCGATGGGGAAAAAGCTCTGCCACGATGAACTGTACCGGAGAGATTTCGTAATATTTACACACGTTTCGTATCTCATGCAGATGGGCCACAGCACCGTCTCTCTCCACGATATCTCGTGTTACGGCTGATTATGGTTCAATGATGCACCACGCGGCGGGATGAGCCGCGACTATCTGCATTCCGGCGTGCTATTAATTATTTAGACGTCAATTAACATTAGTGCGACCCAGGAGAAAGCTATACAGCTGTGCTGTGCGCCATCGTGACACATTTTCTCCTCACAATCAAGAAAATTAACCCATTTGTATTTGTGGTGGAGCCGGGTTTTCCTGCGTTTTAATACGTCACGAGGCAAATATTGGTCACCATTCACGCACATGTTTGTATTTATTTCGTGCGCGCCTGTACGTTCGCGTTTCAATAGAGAATGGGTCGAGAATGTTTTTGATTTTAGTTGACGTTCAGATTGAATGAAACGCTACGGAATATTATCGAATAAATATTAATCGTTGAGCACGGAAACGATGGCTTTTTAAAGATTATATGTTTAGCGTGAAACAACCTTTTATCCAAACAGAAAGTGGGATAAGAAAAATTCATATTTTACTTTTCTGGCTTTTTCAATGCTAAAAATTTCCGATAACGATATAACCTTTTGTTCAAAAGTTGCACGAATATTTGTACTTTATGCAAATATTTTCAGTATATTAAAGTGATATTAATTAAATAAAGTATTATATGCGTATTTTATGTACGCTCGTACCAGCGTACTTCTATAGGAAATGAACTGAGAATATTCTGTACTTTATTTAGCTGTGCAATTTTATTGGACAAATATCAATCGTTCGAAATGAAAAAGTTGGCTTTCTAAAGCTTATACTTTCGATATTTATAGTTCGTAAAAACGATCCGCACACCTTTATTTAAAAGCTATAGCAATGTCTATATACGTTCTGTACACGTCATACATACGTCAATAAAAATGAGTTAATAAAAGTTTTATTCTACGTGACGTTCATATCGAATGGAACAGTTGCGTTATTTTATTGCGTAGGTGTCAATCGTTGAAAGTGACAGCTTTTACAAGTTTATAGTTTTCACGATGGTCTATTGGAACAGACAGAAAAAAAGTAATAAAAATACGTGGTATTTTATTTACAACGATGTAACACAATCTATTATTTAAAAGTCGCAGCATAGATTTCCGCTTCTTTTAAAATTCTTCGCGTGCATTTCCGCGTAAAAAATATTTTTCTGGTACCGTTGTTCGCGAAAGCAGAACGTTCATCTACTGAAGTATAAATTATTAGAGAGCCGCTCTCAAATCCGAGTTATTGCAGCGTCTACTTTCGGAAGTAAATCTTTGGAGTACAATCCTCCAGCACGCGCGTAGCGTAGCGTCATTCACAATTTACGCGGTGCAATCTTCATTAAACAAATGATCGCCTTTACGTTTCGTTATTCGAAAAGACAAATTCTGCATGCGATAACCCGGTAAGCAAAGTCGTCGTTCCAGCCTGCAATTTCCTTGCGGCTGTAAAGTTTATAGCCCCTATGAAAAACTTGATGGCCATTTCGGAGATTCGGGGGAAAACGGGGTCATCGACGAGGCTGAACTTTTCAACTTTGCCACGCATTTTCGTGCTGCGTGGATCCTCGAAATCCTTGCTTGTATGTATAAGACATTCATTTCTTACGGTATGATCTTTACTGTACCGTGTTTCGCTTCGCATGATTGCTACTCCCCACTCTCTTCCGCCGCTCCACAGGAGTTTGGTGGGGAGACCCAGAATAGGAGAGGATTCGTCTACAGCTCGCGAGCCGCAAGTTGCCCAGGCCTGCTCTACATCGTAACAATTACGATACGGCGAAATGAAAAATAGCACATGTCTTATCGTTTTTCCCAGGAGTGGAAGTCCCTCGGTGACCTTGAGTCAGGTGTCTCCGCGTTACGAGCTTGTAAAAGAACGGAAAGGAAGAAGATAATACGAGCTCTTTCGGGGGTGGCTTTATACCGGTGCCAATGATTTACGGTTTTACGCGTATCCGTTCCACTCTGACGCACCGAAGCGAATAAAACCGTAGGAACGCACAGCTTTATGACTGTTAAAGCGCCGCTACATCGCCGATGTCGTATGTTATTTGATATTGAGAAGGATCGTAAATACCGCGGTAAATTCGTCCCTGTCCTCCTTGTAAACGGAAAGTAGTTCATAATGAAGATAAGTAGCAGTAAATTCTACGTTTGATAGAATCACGCCGAGATTTCGGTCTGCCAATGAACTCAAGCCAGCGGCAATAATTCAGCTGGCAGTCTGAACGAGGAAAGCAAACGGGACTCGGGAGTACCGATACAGGAAACGTCGGGAATCGATTCCGGTTGCCATTCAAATTAAATGCAGACCTACCCCCGGTGATCGTTGATATATTATACCTACCCGGTTTCGATTTCGAAACTTTTCCGTTCAGTTTTCGAAAATAGCAACCCTCGAGTTCTATACGCTGTGCCGCAGACTTCACCCGCAAACTGTACTCGCGGTCTTGTTTTCGAACCTTTCGACGTTGTGTTGGTTATATGTAAATGTTGTTGACGTTAGCTTGCGTTCGCGTTGTTGACAAACACGGACACACCGATTTCGGCGGCAGTTGTTGTTTTCAGTGATCGGTCATTAAAAGGATCCTCGAAGCTACAAAGTAAATAAAAAGGAGGATCGATTTAGTATGTAGGACAGATAGTTCGCGCGCGGACTGTAATCGTCAAATTGTCGATCTGTATGCAGAATAGTAGTTGTCTGTATCAATTATTTGGTTGGATCGAAATTTCGTAGCGTTTTCAAATGAAAATTCGAAGATAACATTTCAGATATTTATTCACAGGATTATTGGATAACAAAGTTACCTAAAACATTACAAAAAATGAAGAATTAACATATGTTACTGAATAAATATCAGAATTTTCATTTCAGAAGGATACGCTTGCTCGGATACATTATTTTTAGTAACATAACACAATCTATTTATTTCTAGGAAATCCATAAATGTTTTTACAGTCACTTAATACAACAGGTGATCGGAAATGATTTTCAAACCCTTTCACCTGAACGGTATTCCGTAGTACGTACCATTTATTTTAGAACGTTGCCTTGAACTAAAATTGCTTAGAACTTCGAAATATTACGCGGAGCGATGCCAACGTTTAGAATGATTATATTTAGCTGCAAAAGCCGGATATTTCGTCATCTCCACGTGGCTGGCACTGAAAGGTTAAGATATGCATTATTCGTACAATTCTCGCATATCCGGAATTGCAATTGAAGTTAAAAATGCCAATATACTTCAAGCCTAGCCAAGACAATGTGTCTCGTGAAAAGGATCAAAGTCAAAAGCGAAAAATCTATGTGTGCGCGAATGAACGAATCCGATTGAATTTCAATCAGTAATTCACGTTTCACTCAGGAGATTCCGTTTGATAATTATTTGGGCTCCTCGAGCGTTTAGTATGCGATGGGATCTTGATTAATGGAAGATAAATGTTTTCTGAACGCTTTGTGGCGTAACGAGGGGCTTGGAGGGTTTTCTCATTGAAATTTCCATTTTTTTCATGCGAGCATATTTTCCGTAATGATCTCTCTACCGCCGTTGGTAATGGAAGTCGCGGCTATCATTACTCGTTAAACGGCCGGGCAAACGTCGGTAGTTCTTTTTAGGGCTTACCTGAACGCGCAGTTCTCTGTAATCATGCCCTTTCTCTTTTTTTATTGAACGTTTATATTTCCTCGTCACGGAGGAAGCACGACATACACAATTCTCGTAGCACTTTTGTTTAACTTTATCTGAACATCGATAATTCACGACCAACCTCGGTACTTCGGACAACTTAATCTTTTGCGATGGGAGATTGCGAGCTATTATAGAGGAAAACAATTTTCGTTTAAGTTCATTTAACCTGTACGATTTATTTTACAGTTACAGCGATTAGGACTTCTTTGACGTTTACGATTCTCGATGGAACAAAGAATGGGAAAGCGAGAAAAGTATAAATCTAGAGATAAGCTCGAACTATAGTAAATTTATGGTACGGATAACGCCCGTACATGGTCTGTCAACACCCACATCTGTATACTGTTAATCGCAAAATGTATATGGCAGCATATCACAGTATACAGGGTGAGGCGCTGGAAACAGGCCACCTGATTGATTAACCTAACTGCTATTGGTGTTAGGAAAAAGGCATCTCATGGATCTCGATTGGTTTCGAGGAGGCATTAATCTGATGTTAGCACAAAATTCTGCGTAAAAAAGTATTGACCTTCATATAATAATAAATCTGATAGTTAACGAGATATCGTCGATATAATTTCCCATATGTACAATAGTTATTATCTGGAAGCTAGTAGGGTAACTGCACCAGTGAATGAACGGGCACCAGTAAATGAACGCTTTTGTATATTTCAACAAATTTTAACCCGGACGGCATACTAGCGATAAAATTGTGATTAAAGAGTTAAATAAATAGGAGAATATTGTTTAGTAATTTTGTTCATTGATTGGACTAGCATTATTCAATTACTAGAATGTAGTGTTCATTGACTGGTATTTTTCATATTTTTGATTTAACGTTTAATGAAGAAGAATAATAATAATTTCATTGTATTTGTGTTCATTTATTTTTGACAAATGAAGTATAGGGAGCTATTTGGCATATTTCTTTAATTCACATAGTTTTTTTTTAAATAAAATATTTTCCTGAACAATTTCTTAAATGTTCATTCACTGGTGCAGTTACCCTAGGTGCATGAATTGATATCCCTCAACTTACATACAGTACATATGGAAAATTACTTCTATATATTATACTATTTAAAAAGATGAAGTTGACCTTCACATGTCCTTTACGCGTCCACCTACAAAAAAGCTACTAACATCAGATTAATGCCCCCTCGAAACCAATCAAGATCCATCAGATGCCTTTTTCCTAACACCAATAGCAGTCGGGTTAATCAGGTGGACTGTTTCAAGCGCCTCACCCTGTATGGTCGCTTTGAAACAAACGCATAATATATGGTCGGTAAATATACTTTGCACTAGCTGTTCAACAGCGAAGAATGATTTATACACTTTAATCCACTGTACCGTGCTTACGCCTGCTTGACGTTATTAGAATTTTATGTACTGTGACTGCGTGAGTAAAGAAAGTTCCAATTGACTGGGTAAACTTATGAAAAAGTAAATCTCTGAACGATAAATATGGGTTCGATGTAATGGGCCCAAATGTACCACGTATTGGCAGTCCGATCGACTGTTACGCAATCCGCTGTTCAATTGCCAACCGAGTTTGAGCGAAACTCGGAAAAGAAGTTGGAAAATAAGAAACGTTACAGCGGAAGTTAAGGGAGAACGTGCCTATACAGGGAAGAACTGGGAATGCGCTGAGAACCGTGAAAAAACTTTAAATGACTGAGATTTTCTGCGAATGAAAGTGTTTGGAATACTGTGTATTGGAATACTAATCAGCTTTGCCAAGCGGCAAACCTTGCTACTATGGCTTGTGGAAGAAAAGACTGTTCATTCAAATTTTGTGATATTTTTGTTCTTCAGCATTTAGTATTGAAATCTATTAATTTTTGTCATAAATGCATAAAATCTGCAGTCTGGTTATGATAACTAATTAAAAATGCATACACCTGTGATTGAAATGGAGATACCAGCTGTCAGAAACATAATTCTGTATTTTATTAATGAATACAAAGAGACGTCGTGCAAACGTATTTATGTTACGACCCAATACGCAGACAACGCTATCAATTGCTTCATTCTACGTTGAAATAACTTCACGTTATTTTCTCATTTTCCCTCTCGTTTCCTTTCCTGAGATAATAGGCAAGCACTATTAACTTCGCGCTCGTATCTATGTGAACGGTACTGACAGAAACAGTGAAAAGAAGTTGGGTCGAGTTCTTAAAGGATACTAGGACGTCAGTGTGATTTATGGGTTTGAATTAATATAGGTAGTACTACTATCGAGGCACCGAGACATTTCCGGATTAACTCGATGGCGGTCGCGTAAAACAGAGACCCTCGCGCGATAACGTTCGCCGTTAAAAGTCCTCCATTTTCAATTTCCCATTTCCGCCTGCTATCGATATTATGTAGATTAATTTTTTGTTTGTTCCGACGCGGATAAAAATCCATGCGAACGGATGGTAATAGCCATTTCACGATAAACGGGAAATAATGGAGTTTTTTTCCACCGATTCTTGCGAAGCATGTTCGACGGTGTCGGAAAACGATAAAAAATCGGTATTAGGTATTTTATGTAGCTGTTTCGATATTTTCGTTAACGATATTCAGCAGATAAATTTTCTGTGTCTTTACGAGATATTTTTAAGTAATGATGCGCGGGCGAAATAGTTGCAAATGTCCTCCACGCATTCACCCAGAACTTTAATTAATCCACTGGCAATCGCGGAAAAATGTATTCCATTAGGCTGAAGTTCAGCCAGAAGGCACGTAGGCACTCCCGCGGGACTTTAAAAGGATGAACTTCCTCCATTTGCTTTCCTTTTAATGCTTTCCAGCGATTTCGTTAAGTATCATTTACTATTGATTCTCGATATATTCTATTCTGATGGATCGTGCAATTTTCTGACTGTGAATTAGTAATCGAATTCCATCGCGAGGCTGCTGCGCGCATATTCGATTTCTGATATGCGCTAGACCTCTCGGAAAAATTCTCTACCCTTTAAATCGCTGTATTTTCCAAAACACTTCATAGATTTATTTATTTTCACATTCAGTCGTGTGACGGGCTGATTAGATCATATTATGCTGGCAACTAAATTCGCGACCTTATGTTCTGTAATTCTTTCATTGCATCATTACAACCTAATTCAGTGGCCATTCCTTTTCAACTGTGGATCATTGCAAAGCTCTGAATTTTGCGATTAATTTGATATACAATACTCATGCTACAGAAATATATAGAAATCACTTTGTTTGAGAAAATGTGGAGGTCGCGAATTTAGTTTGCCAACGTAATATTATATTTTAGTACAAGGTGTTTCAAAAACGTACTTCCTTCAAAGGAATGATTCCTGAGGCCATTTGAATTAACATTTTCCTTTGCGAAAATGTTTCGCGCGACTTTGTCGAGGAGTTATTTTCGAAAAACGCGGACCAATTAGAGCACAGGTCGCGTAGAGCGCGGTGTAAGCATTGGCCGAGCCGCAATCCGTCCGCACTAGCCGCACTCTGATTGATTCGCGGTTTTCGTTAAATATCTAGTTAACAAAGCCACGGAGAACATTTTCGCAAAGGAAAAAGTTACCTGTCGGAACACTCGGAATCTAATTATTATTTAAAATATATTATTTCACTTATTAATGCATGTACAATCAATTTGTTTATATTTCTAGGGTGAATATTACCAAAGTCAACTAACGGAATGTCGATCGAACGGCGAATACGAGATATCTAACATTTATTGAATCGAGATCGGAGTAGCATTTTCATTGCCGGTGCAGATAAGCTTTGCTCAGGTCGCTGTAATTCGGCAATCAACATTCGCGTTCCGTGTGCTGTTATTAATGAACTTTCAATATTAAAACGAAATTTCCAGGATTTGAGATGCAGAGCGTTGATTGAATAATACGGAATCCGGGCGATATTCACTGGGTCACGTAGCTGCGCTGACCATTTCGCCAAACGTATCGCGGCCCGGTTATACGATACCTACACTAAATTCCTTGGAATTTAAGCCTGGAACGGAATTCCTTCGGATAAATATTTATCCCACGCAACTAAACGTCTGGGTGATCACTGAAATTTCGGGGAGTGCATGCGTAACGACGGAAACACTTTGCTCGACGTGCACATAACATACTAGTTTTATACTAACCCATTCAGCCAGAGTAACGAGCCAGACCGTGGT